>CM032334.1:9752374-11062859 GCA_019022515.1 Quercus aquifolioides | reverse complement strand
AGGCGAGGCACGTGGCAGCGCGTGTGAGTAGATTTTTGACGCCAAATCTTCTGGTGGCGCGTGACGGCGCGTGGAAGCTCTTTTGGCCCCAAAATTTTTGGGTTTTGTCGATCTAAGGCCGTAGATTACTCCTGTAGGGTCAGTTTTGTGAAATTATGATCAGGTTTGCACAGATTTGAAGGTCTAGGCCGCGGTTCGTTGTGAAATTGTGGCTGCGCGTGGCGGCGCGTGGCCGGATATTTGGGTCTGGTATTTTCAAGTTTGGTGAGTCGAAGGCTGTAGAAGTCTCCTGTGATGTCGGTTTCATGAATCTATGGTCTTCGGCGGCCCTGACAATGTTTTGACATTGGTTAATCTGCAATTGTTTCTGCTTTGGAGGTCGGCTGCACAAGTAGCTTTGAACAATATCTGGGCTAGAACTTCATCCCAGGTCTAGTGTAGTATTTTTTTAGTTAACACGTGTACTTTTGCAGGCCTATAAGCACTTTTTTCCTGAGGTCTAGTGCAGTATTTTTTGACTTTGAGTGCATTTGAGTTGCAAAGTCTGACTTCAAACATTACCTGTTTGGTGTCAGCATTTAATGGCTTGCCAGCTCTCCTTTTTCTTTTTGTTTGTTATCCAAGAAGTTCTCTATATAAAGCCACCCAAGGCATGCACTAATCTGTACAAGCAGTCTTCAGTGGGTAGCATGATACGTAGTGAAATTATGCTTCTTTTTTCTTTTCTTTTCTTTTTTTTTTTCTTTTTTTTTTCACATGCTTGGTTTGTACTAACTTCTCCTTTTTTTTTTCACAGGCTAGAGATTACAATTGAAGTTCTCTCTTTCTCTGATTTTTTTTTTTGTTTTTTTTTTGTTTTTTTTTTGTTTTTTTTTGTTTAGACGTGCCATGAGATTTTCTTCTGACAAGTTCTTTGTTATTGCTCATTTTTGTTATGCAGCAGGCTTTCCTTTATTCTTTGGGCTTTAACATCGAGCTTTACACCAACGTTCTTATAGCAACAGTCATCTAGGCAACAATGTTATCAAAGGTGTTCATGATTCAATGATGCTATTTCTAGTACTTGACCTTGGAGTTGTACTGGCCTTTGTCTTGGCAATGAAGTTGTACCAACACTTGTCTTTCCAACATAGCCATCTCAACGGTCCTTGCAACGTAGCCACATCAAATGTCTTTACCATGAAGCCGTGCTAGCATTTGTCCTTGTACGGAAGCCATATTAGCACTTGCCTTCACAATGAAGCTACATCCATATTTTTCTTCGCATTGAAGCCATGTCAACACTTCATTTTGCATTGAAGTTGCACCAACGTTCATCTTTGCCGTGAAGCCACACTTCATATTGCATTGAAGTTGCACCAACGTTCATCTTTGCCGTGAAGCCACACTTTATATTGCATTGAAGTTGCACCAACGTTCATCTTTGCCGTGAAGCCACACTTCATATTGCATTGAAGTTGCACCAACATTCATCTTTGCCGTGAAGCCACGTCAACACTCCACATTAGCACTGAAGTCACATTGAAGTTGCATCAATATTTCCACTGAAGTTGTGCCAACATTCATCTTTGCTGTGAAGCAATATTTGCATTGAAGCCATGCCAACATCCATCTTTGTCATGAAGCAATATTTGTACTGAAGCCATGCCAACATCCATCTTTGTCATGAAGCAATATTTGTACTGAAGCCATGCCAACATCCATCTTTGTCATGAAGCAATGTTAACACTTCATTCGCACCAAAGCTGTGTCGACATCCATTTTTGCCCTGAAGCCATGACAACACTCCACATTAGCACTTGCACTCGCATTGAAGTTGCACCAATATTGACCTTTATAATAAAGCTACAACAACACCAATTTTCAGCGGCAACATAGCTTAGACATCGAAGGTGCATAGCACTGTAGCCAGACATAGAAATTTCAGAGATGCCAACAAGACGTTGAAGGTGCAAGGAGTCCCTATCAAGACTTTGAAGATGCAAGGAAAGAATGATGCCAATACTTTGAAGATGAGGGAAAGAATGATGCCAATACTTTGAAGATGTCAGAACATGCCACCAAGAATTCGGCACTGCATGAACATGCCCATAGAGGAGAGATGATGCAACACCAACTTCGGATATATATAATCTATCATCATTCTGGAGGAAGTAGACGTCATCCAAATTTTAGAGACATGATGTAAAACGACACCACTCAGAAGGGAGATGATGTGGTTCAAATTTCAGAGCTATGAAGTGGCACAACCTAGAAGAGAGACGATGTAGTCTTAGACTTTCATGGCACAAGAAGGTGCCCCCAGGAGATAAGTGATGCAAAGCATACTTCAGAAACGTGGGAGAGTGTCCATAGAAGATAGGCAATGCCATGCAGACTTCATTTCTTGCAAAAGTGGTTGAAGATTTTATTTTGCTCCACAACAAAGAATCAACTTACGTTCATCATCATTTCAAGGATAGCTAAGCAACATCAACTCCTTGCAGTCTTCATCTTTGACTACAACGGTCTTCAATCATCCTATCGAGCAATCGACTATCTTTAAGCAATGCCTTACTAACTAAAGGAGCCTTTAAAAGCATATTGACAACCGTTGCAAGATTCTTCAAGCCAGACTGACAATCCTTCTTCTTTTCATGTGACTGAACTTAGTGACAAGCACAAAGCTGCCTACGTACCCCGGAGAGGGATCAAGTCATCACGTAGTTCAACATAATTTTTTTTTTTTTTTTTTTTTTTTGTTTTTTTTTTTTTTTTTTTTTTTTTTTTTTTTTTTTTTTTTTTTTTTTTTTGTTTTTTTTTTGCAAAAAGGGGGGCTCAGTGTGTAATAATGGGTATCACCACTAATCGAACCCGAGACCTCTCAAGGGCGACTTGGGCATCCAACCACTACGCCACACTAGCAATTGGTGACATAGAGTGGGATTAATTCCTTCTTATTGGTACGCTTTCAGAGGTAATGGAAAGACATCATGTACTCTTGCAGCGTTACAGTGGGCAGTTTAAGCTCTTACCAAGGAGCAATCCTCGATTTTCAAGCATAGAAGCGTTTGAGGAACTTCCCATTGATGGGGCCGATCCTTACACCATCATTATCAATCAACTTGTAAGCTCCATTGGTGTAGACTTCTTGCACAACATAAGGTCCATCCCATTTTGAAGTGAACTTATTGCCTGTACGATGAGTTGTGATGATAGGTCTTCGAACGGCAAGGACTAAGTCACCAACTTGGAATGATCGTGGTTTAACTCTTTTATTAAAGGCGCTTGAAAGACGAGCTTGATAGCACTCAAGGCGTTGTTGGGCCTCGAGCCTTTTCTCATCAAGTGCCTCTAATTCTTGCAATCTGAGCTTGGCATTTTCTTCTCCAGTCAATCCTTCTTGAATGGCAATTCGTAATGATGGGATTTGATGTTCCAAAGGAAGGACGGCTTCCACTCCATAGACAAGAGAATATGGTGTCGCTTGAGTGGGCGTTCGAAATGTTGTTCGATATGCCCATAATGCTTCTCCGATTCTTTCATGCCAATCCCTCTTTGTTTTGGATACCACCTTCTTTAACAAACTGCCAAGCGTTTTGTTAAATGCTTCAGCTAGTCCATTTGCCGGAGCATTGTACATGGAGGAGTTGTATTGTTTAAACTCAAACTTCTCGCATAATTTCGTCATCAACCTATTGTAGAATGGATTTCCATTATCAGTTATGATATACTGAGGGAAACCATACCGATAGATCAAATGAGTTCGAATGAAATTGACCACCGTCTCTTTTTTCACTTCCCTAAGGGGCACAGCTTCCACCCATTTTGAAAAGTAATCAGTTGCATCCAAGATGTATAAATGGCCACCGGATGACTTTGGTAATGGTCCTATTGCATCAAGCCCCCATGCATCAAAAGGCCAAGAAGCTATAGTTGGGTGTAGAGGTTCTGGCGGCTGGTGGATGAAGTTCGCATGATACTGACAAGCTTCGCATTTCTTAGCACACTCCATGGAATCTTGCACCATTGTAGGCCAATAGTAACCCATTCTTTTGATCCTAATGTGTAACTTAGGACCTGACTGATGTGCGCCGCATATTCCAAAGTAAGCCTCCTCTAAGGCTTGTTTAGCCTCCTCCTCTCCTAAGCAACGGAGAAACAATCCATCAAATGAACGGCGGAAGAGAGTGCCTTTATAGTAAATGAATTGAGCAGCCCTTCACCGAACTTCAGTCTTGTGGCGTTTATCATCCGGGAATCTTCCATGTTGAAGGTATTCAATGATTGCTTGTCACCAATCTTCTTTTTCAACAAGGCATACCGAAATGATGTTGGCTTGCTCTTCTTCTTCTTCTTCAATCACGAGAGGTACCATCCACCTTTGGGAAATAGCAACTTTGGTGGTCTCTTCTTGGGATAATGCCAAGGCGGTAGCCAAATTAGCTAAAGCATCGGCCTGTCTATTCTCTTTCCTTGGTATATGCTCCAATGTGATGGCCTCAAAATTTGTTAGCAAATTCTTCGCATATTTGCAATAGGGGATGAGGTCTTCCTTCTTGACGTCATACTGCTCCAAGATTTGGTTGATAATTAATTTGGAGTCCCCAAAGATCTCAAGTTGCGATATGCTCATCTCAATGGCCATTTGTAGACCAATAATCAATGCTTGATATTCGGCTACATTGTTAGAGCAAAGTTCGCTTAATGAGAACGAGTACAGAAGTATTTGCCGTTATGGAGAAACAAACACTACACCTGCCCCCGCTCCTTCTCGACGTGCAGCTCCATCGAAAAACATCATCCATGGTGGCATTACCTTAATGTAAAACACGTCTTCATCCGGAAAATCATCGGAAAATTCCCAATCAGATGGAACTGGGTGGTCAGCTAAGAAATCTGCCAATGCTTGTCCTTTGACAGCTTTTTGTGGAACATATGCAAGGTCATATTGTTGTAGCAAGACCGCCCATCGAGCTATACGACCCGAAACCACTGGCCTAGAGAGGACATACTTAATCGGGTCCGCTTTTGCTATCAAACGAACCGTGTATGCTTGCATGTAGTGCTCCAGTTTATCTATAGCAAAGAAAAGAGCGAGACACATCTTTTCAATAGGAGAATAATTTAATTCAGCCCCATTGAGAGTTCGACTTAGATAATAAAGGGCTCTTTCTTTCCCCTCTTCATTTTCTTGCGCCATAAGAGCACCCAGAGACTTTTCTTGTGCCGCAATGTACAACACTAGAGACTTTCCTGGAATAGGAGCACCCAAAACTGGAGGATTAAGCAAGTATCTTTTGATGCGCGCAAAAGCATTGCTACAAGCCTCATCCCATTCAAAGTGCACATCCTTCTTCATCAATCTATTGAAAGGTTGACATCGACCAGCCAAGTTCGAGATAAATCGTCGTATGTAGGCTAGTTTTCCTTGCAAGCCTCTAAGTTCTCGCAGATTCTTGGGCTCTGGCATTTTCTGGATAGCTTCAATTTTGGACTGGTCAATTTCAATACCATGGTGCCTCACAATGAAACCAAGAAATTTCCCAGATGTTACGCCAAAAGCGCATTTGCGTGGGTTCATTTTAAGCTGATATTTTCTCAGGCGGTTGAACACGGATCGCAGATCTACTAGATGGTCTTCCCTCCTTTTTGTTTTAACCACCAGATCATCGACATAACACTCCACGTATTTGTGAAGTACATTATCAAAGATCTTTTGCATGGCCCGTTGATAAGTAGCACCAGCGTTCTTTAGTCCAAAAGGCATCACTTTGTAACAGTAAATGCCCTTAGGGGTACGAAAAGCTGTGAGGCTCTTCATCCTAGGATTCATTCGATTTCGGTTGTAGCCTGAAGAACCATCCATGAAAGATAAAGCTTCATGACCAGTGGTGGCGTCAACCATGACCTCAGTGAGGGTAATGGAAAATCATCCTTGGGGACATGCATTGTTCAAATCACGGAAGTCAACGCACACCCGATTTGTCCATTCTTCTTTTTGACAGGGACAATGTTAGCAATCCATTCCGGGTATTGTACTTCACGAATGAAACCCGCCTCGATTAGCTTATTGACCTCGGTTTCTAGTTGAGGATTAGCTCCGGCCGAAAGCGTCTTTGGGCTTGTTTAACCTGGTGCGCCGACCTTTCTTTACCGCCAAATGCTGTAGAGCAATACATGGATTGAGCCGGGCATTTCCTTGTAAGTCCAAGCAAACACATCTTTGTATTCTACTAGGAGCTTGAAGTACCCTTCTTCTTCTTCAGGGTGAGAAGAGCACTGATGAAAGTTGCCGGGGTTCTTCAGCAGTTCCTAAATTGACCTCTTAAGTTCATCACTGTAGCTGTCCTCCATCTTCCAAGGCTGGAGGAGCTTCATCAGCCTCTTATTGGCTTCAGCATCTGAAAGTGTATCCTCTTCTATTGAATATGAAACGAGGATGATACCTCTTCAATTTGCTCTTTGTGGGCGAGTGACTGACTTGTGTGTACAATCGTTCGTCTTTTGACTTTGAGCGGTCCTTCAGTGCTGATATCTAAGGTAAAGTTACGTTTCATGCGTGAAGGAATGCTACTGCGGATCTCATCATTAGCTTTCTTCTCCCTTTGAACCTCAAAGGTTTATTGAATTTTGAGAATGACTATCAACAGGCCTCTTTGTTGCCCCCAATCGATCAAAGACTGATTTACAGGCAAGAGTGTCACGATTTTGTGTTAAGCATGTTGTATTTAACCTGTCGAAAACTGTAACTCGTGACGATGAGGCCTCAATGCGATCGAACACTGAGACACGTGATGAAGAGTGATCTTTTCTTTGATTTGAAACTTTCGCCGACCTCCACTGTTATGTATTGGGAACTTGAAGCATTGGTTCTCCTCTTGATCCATAGCTGAGCTGGTTGTTCTGGAGTATAACCTAATCCGGTCTTTGGAATAGGAATCTTATGCCCTTCAAGCCGCATTTTCCTTTGTGTTTTGCTAAGGCCATGCATCTTTTTCTCCGTGGCTTCTGAATTAGTTTCCCTAAGTCTCCTTGTTTTGAGAAATCGTAGCCTGCTTTGGCTAACCAACCTATATGCCTTTGGGTCAAACCATTCTTTCGTCCGCTCACTTGGTAGAATATTATGCTCTGTCCAGATTTTGTGAAGACCTCACGAATCCATTTAATGGGCTTTGAGGGCAAAAGATTAGTAGATGAAGTTAAAGGCATGACATGATTTTCTTTCAATAATGGCTACATCCTCCATTGTAAGCTTTGCAGGAGGCTTTTCCATGTCTTTTGTGGATTGAAGGCATTCCACAAATGGTGACTGTCCATTCTTGCGGCGTGATAATGGTACATAACGGAGGAATGGAGGATTATTAGAAGGTGTTGAAATTTCAGCTCTTATTGAATTACTGGTAGATTCACTAGAATGATCATTCCCGCATTCTGGACCTTTCTTTAAGGAAGGATTATCCTTTTCAGTGATGAATCTAACATGCTTCTTTTCACTCTGCTTGCTTTCCATAGACGGGATCTCAACTGGGAGGACTTCACTAGCAATGTTATCTTCTACATAAAATTTTGCGTCAGCAAAATGAGCTTCAGTCTCAGCAAAAGGCTTTAAGTCGGCATTGACCTTCTTTATTCCACCTTGAAGATACTTGAAACATTGATGCAAAGTTGATGGCACTATTCCATTTCCATGGATCCATGGACGTCCTAACAACATGTTGTAGTTGTCTTGGCATCGATGACATGGAACAAAAATGTTACTTGTCAATTCTCCAATGATCAATTCCAGGTGGATCATGCCGATTGCACGTTGTCCTCCTTGGTTAAAACCTTGAATGACCAAACGACTGTGCGATAATTCCTCCATAGTAAGACCAAGTCGTCTCATTGTCATTTTTGGTAGTATATTAACAGCTGAACCTCCGTCAATGAGAATACGATCGATCTTTTGTTCACGAGCATAACCGAGACATAAAGTGGACGATTGTGGGGCTTTGAGCCTAACAACAGATCCTCATCAGTGAAAGTTAAATCTGGAGAGCACACGTAACATTCCTGGGTTTGTTGAGGCATGTTGGTAGAAGGAGTGTACATCTCTGGCTTTTCAAGAGTTTGAGTGAGTGCTTTCTTTTGGTGAGATGGAGGATTGCAAGGGTTCAACTTCATCAACTCGAGATTGGAGTTCCTCCAAAGGTGACAGAGTCTCGTTTGGTCCACCATGGTCAACATCCTCCTTTTCATCCTGAATTTCGCAACGAGAGACTGTGTGAACGGCCTCGGCTGAGTCATTTTGAAAGAATTTTCTGGGAAGAATTCTTCCAATG
This sequence comes from Quercus aquifolioides, assembly GCA_019022515.1. NCBI lineage: Eukaryota > Viridiplantae > Streptophyta > Magnoliopsida > Fagales > Fagaceae > Quercus > Quercus aquifolioides. The sequence goes on along the minus strand of CM032334.1, from coordinate 11,054,556 downwards.
TGATGAGATTTCGAAGTTTTTTGGGTTTGTGCTGAATCGTCAGACGCTTTGGTTCCCAGTCTTTCTTGCCTTTTATCACTCCTTCTTCTTGACCAAGGCTGAATCTGGTTTTGTGCTTTTCTAGACTCTTGGGTGATCAAATGAAGAGGGAATGTACGTCTCTTCTTCCATCTCCTGCGAGTAACCACCGTCCAGCCTTCTTCCTCATCCATTGTTGACCTTTTATCATCATTTGAATTATAATCAGATGCCTTTTGTGAGAGCTGAACTTGAACAGGTTCTAGAGAACCAAACTGAACGAGAGTGGTATTTGCCCCCTGCTTAGTAGTTGGAGACATGCAACTAGGTAACCCACAAGCAAAGGTTGCAAGGTTTGATTGAGCAACGTCATTAAAATCCAAGTCGATTTTCCTTTCCTTGGCGAGCTTCATGATGAGTTCTTTAAGAACAAACATTTTTGGATTGGATGGCTTATGATGCGATGATACTTACAATAGTTTGGGTTATCAACTTTTCCCATCTCTTCCGGTCGTTTGCATTCTGGCAATTCAATTAATTTCAACTTGAGCAGTTGTTCTAGCATTTCTGGCATATCGGCATCTAGAAAAGGATACACCTTTTGTTCCCATTCCTTAAGTGATGAGCGTCGCGTCTCACGCTGTTGGCCTACCTCGGGCCTCTTTTCGTTGGCCTTCACATTTCTTGTTGAAATTTTGATTGGGGCAGGGTTGACATTCATTGAGTCTTTGACATTACTTTTTGGATTCTTGTCATTTTTCCTTACTTCCCGTCTTTCTTTCCTTTCCTCAGGTACGGGAGGTTTCGTATTTCCATGGCTAGAGATACTCAATTCCATATCATGTGCACGAGTTGCCAATTCTTCAAATGTTCGGGGTTTTATCCCTTGAAGGATGTAAAGAAGTCCCCAATGCATGCCTTGGATGCACATTTCTACAGCAGATATCTCAGAAAGTCTATCCTTGCAATCTAGACTCAAAGAACGCCATCGATTAATATAATCAACGACGGGCTCGTCTTTCCACTGTTTGGTATTAGTAAGCTCCATCATGCTCACCGTGCGCCTTGTGCTGTAGAATCGGTTGAGAAACTCTCTTTCAAGTTGTTCCCAACTATCAATTGACTCGGGTTCTAGGTCTGTATACCAATCAAAGGCATTCCCTTTTAGTGAACGAACAAACTGCTTTACAAAGAGGCCTCCTTGAGTCCCTGCATTCTCACAAGTTTCTACAAAGTGAGCCACGTGTTGCTTAGGTTTCCTTTGCCATCAAATTGCAAGAACTTGGGGGGTTGATACCCATTTGGCATCCTCATATTATCGATGCGCTTTGTATAGGGCTTCGAATATATGAGAGAACTTGTAGAAGAACCTCCATATTGTGCTCGAATGGTGTTCGTTATCATGTCCTGCAATTGTTGGGACAGATATTGAAGCCATTGAGGTGGAATGTCCGTGTTGAGAAGTGCCTTCACCTCGTTTTTTCCTTATCACCCTTAGCATTTTCTCCTTTCAAGGTAAAGCCAGGTGGGCGCTCAGGGCCGCGACTTGATTCACCCGAATCTTTTACCTCCAGCTTGTTCATTAGGGTTGCAATTTTGACGTCCTTTTCTTCAAGTGATTTTGTGAGGAGGATGATCCTTTGTTCCATTTCAACCATCTTTTCTTCCATGGTAGAGGTGTTAGTCATCATTACTGGCATGACTTCTAAATATGATGGAGAAAATGATGAAATAGGATGAGTCAAAGGTACTTTATTCCTTAAGTTTCTCATCACAGGTGAAGAGTTGATAGAAAAGGTCTTTGTTGGGGATGATTCATTACTGCTCTCCAACTCTTTCGAGACATATGAATCCTTAGTGGTAGCTTTCCTATTTGCAAGAAAGTCCAGAGAGATGACAGTAGGAGGTTGGCTTTCTTTGGTTGGTCTGGGGTTGAAGTTGATCAAGAGCTTTGGATCGACTGCGAGTGATTGGGCCAACGTAATCCTCAGCACTGGAAGCATCAACTACTGATTTTCGGGCATTCTTGCTAGAGGCCATTGAAGCTGGTAGCAAGATGATGTCGAATTTCTTTTGAAGGAGAAAGAGATGAGAGGCAGAGAGGTCCCACCGGGCGTGCCAGAATATGTAGACGACTAAATTTCATGGTTCGAAATAAATCAAACAAGTAAAATAGTTGCACAAATGCGAATTTGTATTGATGATTATGGTATAATTCTCTGTGTTTACAAAAGAGTGATCCTCTGATTCGATCTCCTTGCAAGACTTATTGATTTGGATTTGTGGTAATGTGATTGTGACTTGAACACAAAATATCCTTCAATTTGGTTGAGGGATGGATCGAAGATTGCTAAAACGGAATTACAATGAATCTCTGGCAGTGAGCTTGTTAGAAATCCTTTGTTCTTCCCGTTCTTCGTGTTCTTCGTGTGCTCTTCGTGTTCTTGGATTTGTGGTGGAAGTTCTTCGGGGCTTTAGAGGCTTGAATCCGTAGAGCTTCACTGATTTGTGGTTTGTTGATATTTTCGGACACTTTAGGCTTGATTCCCGTAGACTTTTGGATCTAGGCGGATGATTTTGATGATTTCTCCTCGAACGTTCTTCTTATTCGAAGGTTGAAGTTCTTGAAGTTCTTGGAGGCTTTAGAGCTTGGTTCCGGCAGAGCTTCTGTACTTCTGATGCTTCTGAATCTTCAGATGGCTTCATGTCCTCCTAAATGTCTCAGGAAGGCTTCTATTTATAGGAGTTTTGGGGTGGATGAGCGACACGTGGCGGAGTCTGATTGGTGACACATGTCACAGTCTGATTGGTCCGCTTATGTCATCGCTTACACGTGCGAGGTTGCTTGGGTCATCGCTTACACGAGCGAGGTTGCTTGGGTCATCGCTTACACGAGCTGATGCATGATTGGTTCTTGCATGACACTTGGCAAATTTCTGTTGGCTTCTGAATAGTGATAGTAAAACCTAGCAACAGTATGTGGCGTTTTGTAATTGGCTGTATTTTGTGGACTTGGTAGTGTGACGTGTCAGCTTGTGATAGGTCGGGAATTTTCCCTCTCTACAACATTATTGACAAAAGTACTAAGAACAGAATCCAGAATAGAAGATGCTGCAGAGTCAGTTTTGCAAGGAGTTGTAGATAGCAAGTAGAGGTTGTTATGTAGTTTACCCACTCCAATCGTTTTCCAACAAGAAAGGGCCTGTATGAAGCATAAATTGGACAAGAAAACAAAGCAACATGACAGGCTTTTTGTCAATTTACTCACTGAGATCAAATTGAAAGTGAAAGCAGGAACACATAGCACATTTTCAAGAACAAGGCTAGCTGTAACTTGAATGGTGCCAATGTGTGTGACAACTACTCTTTCACCATTAGGTAATTGAACAAAGGATGAAATGGAACTTGTGATTTTAGTGAAAAGATTAATAGAATCGACAATGTGATCTGTTGCCCCAATGTCCAAGACCCAAGTTTGTTTACCAAAAATTGTTTTATTGGCTGGATTTGAAGCAAAAATGGAATGCTGCATATTCAAGCACACAGAGTCTTGTAAAGAGGCACAAAGATTACCTAAAATGGCAGAATTTGCTGTAGCTGCAACATCATTGGAAGTACCAGATGTGGATGCATGAGTACTCAGTAGAGAAAGCAACTGTTGATACTGCTCTGAGGTAAAAGGAAAATGATTATTCTGATGCACGAATTCAGGTTGACCTTGATCATCATCAGTCATAACCTGATTAGCCTTGGCAATCCTTCCTTTTTGCTTATAACTTGGAGGAAATCCAACAATCTTGTAACATTTTTCCATAATGTGACCAAGCTTCCCACAGTGGCTGCACACAGGTCTTCCTTTGCCATTATTCCCTTTGAAATTACTCCCATTTCTGTTGTTTGGAGAAGAACCTTGATTGAAAGATTGGTTCTTAACAGCAAGTACAGCTGATTCAACAGAGGGAGCACCATTAAAGGTGGAAAACCTTTGCCTTTCTTCCTGGATTACCAACGAGAAAGCCTTATCTATCGATGGAACTGGCTCCATCATAAGGATTTGAGTTTTGACTTGTGAATAGCATTCATTCAGTCCATTGAGAAACTGCATGATTGAATCTTGATGATAAAGATATGCAATCTTATCATTTACTCCACAATTGCATTTGCCACATGAACAACTTGGTAAAGGCCTGAGATTCAACAATTGATCCCAAGCAGCTTGAAGATCAGTGAAAAAGGTTGTTACTGTGGAATCGCCCTGCAATATAGTGGAAATTTGCTTCTGGAGCTGAGAAATTCTAGGTCCATTTGCTTGCAAGAAACGAATCTTGAGTGCATTCCACACTGCAAGAGCTGTGTCTCTGTAAATGACACTAGCTTTGATGTGAGGTGATACAGAGTTCAAGATCCAAGAAGAGATCATTGAATTGCATTTTGACCATGCCTGTTTCTCGAGCGGTGTGATTGCCATGGAAGCAGTGATGGAGCCATCAACAAAGCCAAGTTTACTTTTGGCATCCAAAGCCATTACCATCGCTCTAGACCAGGTTGGATAGTTATCCTCAGTCAAATGTTGAGCAACGAGGATCGCACCAGGAGATTCTCCATGATGCATAAAGAATGGACTACGAGGATCCTCCATTGGAGTAAGCTCGCGATGTGAAGAACTGGATGAAGCAGTTTCAGTATTTGACGCCATTGATAAAGGCTCAAGTTCTGATACCATATAAGAAAGCACAAGGATCTTTGGAAAGAAACGAAGTGCTAGAGAGAATTCAAGTTGAAGAAGAAAACTGATTTCTCATTAATGAATTGAAACTATACAACCCTCTGTGATTAAATACTAAAAACAGAGAGCTACAGAGAGCAACAGAAATATCCCTAAATACACGGAGGCAGTTATGGCACGTGAGTGAGTTAGTTACTCCACGTGTGAACTGAGCTACATCTAAAACATGATAAACTACATGTAGTTTTATACACTAAACAATAATAACACTTAAACTGGATGTCGTTTAAGTCTTGTCACTCATTTCTTCGTTTGTCTTCTTCTGTTGTATTTCTTCTCTTCCTTTCTGATGTGAACTACAATCTTGATAGTAGGTGCACTTCTTAGAGAAGAAAGTGACAAAGAGTTACTTATTTTTTTTGCTCTTCCCTCCAAGAAAAATAAAATGAGAGGTCCATTTGGATAACGCTTATTTTGCTGAAAAATGAAAACTGAAAATACTATAGTAAAATCATTTTTAAATGTGTGAATAGTGCTGTAGGATCCATTTTTAGTGAAAATTTTGTTGAAAAAAGAGGTTTGTGAGTCTCCTAAATAGTGCACGAGACTCACTAAAAAAGCCACCGGCCACAGAAACGTGCTTAAAAAAAAACCAAAAAAACACAGACGCTTATAAGCTCAATCCCAATGGGTACGAAGAAGAGATAATGACTTTGACTTAAACCTCTGTTTATCGTTGAAATTCGAAATGACAATGGAGAATCTTGTTTTGGCGTGCTTTTATGTGAAAAAGGCAATAGGAGAAAGAAAAGAATTTTGTTTATCTTTTGTTTTAAGAAGAGGGAGAAAGAAATTTGAAAATGAATTATTATGGATTTGATTTTTTAATTCATTTAAAGATAATTTTTTTTTAATACTCTTTTGAGGATTTGAATGTAATTAATGTTTAAAATTTTGTGGTATTTTTTTTGCTAAGCTTGTCTATTTGTTTTTTTTGTGTCAGTTTTGATAGCTAGAGCATTCTCATCAGGTGTGCCAAATGCCAAATATTTGGCATTTGGCACACCAAAAAACATCTCTCATGAGATGTTCTAAATCTCAAAAAATTTGGCACACATAAACAGTACGCTCTCAAATATGAAAGCATACGGAGAGATGTGCTATAATTTTAATGAATTTTTTTATTCTTTTCTCTCTCATCCCTCTGTCAGTCTCTTCCTCCTTTTTTTCTCAAACACCGATCTGTTCCCTCATATTTTCTCATCCCCTCATATTTTCTTCCTCACCATCAGTTCCCTTCCACGCCCACGCATCAATTCCATGCCGATGCATCAATTCCACGCCAACGCATCACTTCCACGCCAACACATCACTTCCACGCCGATCTCTCTCTAGCTGTGGTTTTTCTGTTGTTTTTTTTTTTTTTTTTTGCCTGTGGTTTGATGGGTGGGTTGGGCAATGGGTGGCTTCGGATGGACAGATCGGTGGTGGGTGGGTTTGGATGGGCAGATCGGCTTCCACCACGCAGCACCGTCCATCTCACACTCTCAGATCAGATCACCTTGGTTTTTTTTTTTTTTGGGTGGATGTGGGTTGAGTTTCATGGGTTTTAATGGGTTGATGTTGGTGGGTTATGGCGGTGGGTGTGCTGATTTTCATGGGTTGTGATGGCTGATGTTGGTGGGTGTGGGCTGATTTTGGGTTTTGGTTGATTTTGGATTTTAGCTATGGTGGTCGGTGGTAGTGGGTTGGTTTGTTGATTTTGGATTTTGGTTATGGTTGTCGGCGGTGGGCTAATATGGGCAGTGGTGGTGGGGGGCTGTGCAGTATATATTACCGTTTGAAGTTTTTTTTAATGATATTTTAATGTGATGTATATATTATTTTAATGTATGAGATTGAAGAATAGAACATCTGATAAATGGGATGTTGTAAAATGATGTGGTAAAATAGTAAAGTATGTTTTTTTTGTGTCAAAATGACATTTTTTATAGAACAGCTGATGAGAATGCTCTAAATACATTAACACATAATCATTATATGCTAGATTTTCCGTTGAGTTTTGTACCTTAAAAAAAAAAAAACTATTGATATGAGTCATGTAGGTGGCAAGTCGTGATGATTAGATAAGAAAATTGTTCTTCATAAGAGGCTTACAAGTGATGTTAAAATAATTACATTTACCAATTTAACAAATTGTGAAAATATGTGTATTAGTACGGAAATTTTAATATTATGTGTTTCCGTTAAAAATACTAAAAGATAACAATTGAGTTATAAATCCAACTAAAGTTTATCTCACTTGCTTTTCTCTTTTTGGTTTAAAATTGGGAGTATCAATAGTTATTTATTTATTTATTATTTTATAAATAGATAATGGTAAGGGGAGATGAGCTCCAAACTATAGGCATGGGCCATAAAAGATACTATTGTCACTATCACTTTTTTTTTTTTTTTTTAGATACATCACTAACTATCACTTGAACTTTTTTTTTGAAGGAGAGTATTAATAAATTAGAGCTTATAAAATTATTTTATATATAAAAAAAAAAAAAAAAAAAATCTTGGGAAGAGCATACATCCCATGCACGCATCAAATGGACATACAATAGAAACAGGTGGATAAAAGTGCAAAATACAATCTGCATTGGACTCATGTCCTTCTTTAGTTAAGCTATCTCAGCAATGATTTTCTTTCCAATGGACATGCTCAATCTGGTAAGCCTTCGAGCTGATAGATAAGGCACTTGCAGTCACATAAAATTGTGCCCAAAGCCAAAGGGGTGAACATTTATTCGAGTGTTTGGTTCTTGTTTTAAGAGTAGGACATTAGTCATTGCATCCAACTCCCAATGTGGTGCTGGAGAGCAATGTTGAGGCCAAAGTTGATCCTTGCACACCGAATTGGCATGGTTCTCTAGTTGATTTTGGAAACATGTTAATATCCATGGTTCATAGTTCCAACTTCCAAACCAAAGTCATGTAATTGATGTAGTTATTAGCTACCCCACAAATTGGAAACATTCAGTTCCGCCATGGCAAACATGAAGACCATTTTGGTTTTTGTTTTTGTTTTAAATGGCATCGGTTTAAAGTTCAAACTGACTTGATCCCACCCAAACCCAACACCACTTTTGAATGTGGGCCTACAAGTTCAGTCCAATACTCCAATTTGGATGGAACGGGCTCAGACCGTACTAGGTGCTACCGTGCTAGCATGTTTGTAAAGTGTCGTAGGATTTGACTCAATTTGTGGCTTTACTTTTTTGGGGTGTAACCAAAATATATATATATATATATATATATATATATATATAATCTAAAAACTTGCTCTACCATGGGTTTGACTGGCTGTATTTAATGATTCACCTCTTATTTATAATGTTGAAGCTGTTCTCGAATGTGGAGGAGAGTCTTCATTTTTCATATTAGATGTCATTGAAAGTGGAGAGATCTTATATTCTTTTTCTTTGTTGAATGTCTAAATGGATGATATTGAAAATTGCTTTGTGGAGTACTTTGTTTTCTTTTGCTTGGTAGATTATGCCAACTGGTGGAATATTTAGTGAAATGATGCACTACATTGCATAGTGGGATGTACAGAATGCATTATGATGTATTGTCATTGTTTTGTCGTGTCGGTAGATATTGTTCACGGTTATTGTTGATGATATTCCCAATTTTTACATGAGAAGTTGAGAATTGGTGAGATATAATTGTAAGTTTCAAATTTTTTTGGATCAAGTAGGCCACATAAATTGATTTTATTAACCGGGTGAAGCTTCTTTTGTGGCTTACTTCAAGATTATTAATGTTTCTCAAGATTATTAATTTGAGTTTCTGTCCATTTTTTAAAAACATTTTTTTTTTCATTCTAATCGAGGGGAAAGTTTTAAAGTGATTTTCAAATCATAATTATATTGATATAATTAATAGTTTAAAGATGAAATCGAGGGCAAGGCCTTTTTTATTTTTATTTATTTTTATGGGAAAGGAATAGTAAACCTGTAAAAAAGTCATTTACTTAAACATTGAAATTTGCCGTCAAATATGAAGAAGCTGATAGAGGTATGGGAATTTGGGCTTTATGGGCCTTGGATTGAGGCCAGCCCAGATCACTGGGCCGAAGGCTTGACCGGTCTGCATCCGAGTATGAACGATCGACTCCTTGATTGGCCAATATGGACAGGATCACTTGGTCCAATCAATCCCACCCGTCCTTACTACTTCCTTGAACCTATACATAGTTGGATGTTAAATTTTTTACATTATGATATTTCAAGATCACTTTTTTTTTGGCGGGGGGGGGGGGGGGGGGGGGGGGGGGTGATGTTTAGTGACAATGGCATTTTTTGTGGAGTCATGGGTTTGTGGTTTAAACTCCATCTTCCTTACCATCTATCTAAGGTTTTTGTTTTAGAAAACCTATTTTGAATCTTTAAAAAAAAAAAAAAAAATTTTTTTTCATGTTGAGTCTACTCTCTGTTTAAATTCTAATGAAATTTATAGTTGAAATTGATTTGATTTTGAAATTTTTACACCTTTAATTATAAATTTATTTAACTTGTAATACATTTATTATATTAACAATTTCGTTAAAATTTAAATAAATAAAAGATTTAATGATGAAATTGACTTGATTTTAAAAGTTGAGAAACTATATTGCACAATTATCATTTGAAAAAAAAAAATGATACCCTTTATAGTTGGGAGATCAAATTAATCATTGCTGAACAAATTAATAATTTAGCCTAAATTTATACTATTATTTTACATTCAAAACAAAAGGAAATAGAGGGCAACAGATAATTGATGGCTAACAGATAATTTTGACCCACTGCAGCCAGCCATTATTGAGTCTCCTCAGTCTCCTCAAACTGTCAAACACGTCGGTTCAGTTCACACAGACAGAAAGTTTAAACTTTTAAAAACTAGCAAAAACAGGTACCTCTTAAGCTTTACTACAAATACTCAAATTGTGTTCCTAATTGGGGTTCTTAAAGTCTTTAAATTCCTTTTCTTTAACGAGTGATTAACATTTGTAGATACATCTTGTTAAGGAGGGGGATTGACTGAAAGCATGTGGTTTGTGCTAGCCATCACAATTAAATTTGTGCATCTCTTGCTAATCATGACTATTACACCAAATAGTATGATAACAAAGTCTTATCTGTAATTTGGTGACACTAGTTTTAATCAAGTAAATATCTGACCGGGTAGTCTTTGGTCGTTGCATTATGATTTTTCTAATAGTCTATTTTGAAGTTATGTGCACAAAAAGTCATGCCCTCAAGACTTTTAGCCCTTTCAAGTGGTTGAATTCAACGTTTCACACTTCCTAATAATGGACTAAAACTTTAGGAAAGATCCATCATTTTGTCCTCTGCATGAGTTGTTAATTGTCAAATATATAATACGATGGGCATTATAACAACATCGAGGATCTACAAGGTATCATTTATATATGTTCAAAAGGTTCTTTGTGATGTACAAAGAGCCTTCTAGTGCTTATAAAAAAAAGAGCCTTCTAGCTGAATGGTGTTGTCTAATTTTTTAGAGAAAAGATTATGTTAAAAGGTATAGAGTTTATATGGTAATAATTAGATTAAGTTCCAAGATTTTAATTTGTCAATTAAAGCCTTAGATTTATGAAATTGTTTCAATTTGAAGTTTTTGTCAATCTCTATTATTCATTTCCATTATTCTGGATAGCAGCGATGCAAAAAAAAAAAAAAAACCAAAATCATAAATTAAACTTTGCTTTTCACTTAGTACTTATTCACATCAATTTGGTAGCCATTGAACAGAGATTTAAAACTTTGTTTAGAGGAAAAAAAGCTTTATTAAAGTGAAAATGATTGTAAAAAGTTGGTTACTTAAGGGAAACATAAAATTTTATTAACAATTTTCTATTATTTTTCTACTCCGTTACTGCCCCGAATAATGAAAATGAAAATAATGTAGATGGATAGAGGCTTCAAATTGATACATTTGGAACTTTAATATCGACCTTATATGTAATTTCCAAAAATTCTTTGAAATGCAAGGATTTTTTTTCCTAATAGATTACCATCATTTCCCCGCCATTCTGGGAGATAAACACAAAAAAGTGTATGAGTACAATTCAACTCTTTCACATATGGAATAGCATTAGCTTATGACTTATCTATAAATAGTACCTCTTGTTATTAGACTTATCCAACCCAAGAACTTCTTACATAGCAACCTATTCTCCATCTCATTGTTCTCACTTCTCACTTGGATCATTTTCAAACTTAGAAAGAAATTATGGGTGTTGTCACTTATGACTTGGAGATCACTGCTGCAATCCCCCCAGCCAAAATGTTCAAGGCCTTTGTCCTTGATTCCGACAACCTAATCCCCAAAATCCTCCCACAAGCTATTAAAAGTATTGAGACACTCGAAGGAAATGGAGGGCCTGGAACAATCAAGCAAATTAACTTTGGTGAAGGTTAGTTTACACTATTAAATTATCATAACTAAGACTTTGTTCATGAACATTTTAAAAAGTTAATAAAAAACAAATTTAATGTGGGTTTCAATTAATTCAACTAGCAACTACTTTTTTTATTCCTAGCATGGTGCCATGTATTAAGCAAAAACTAACATGTTTTGTTAATTTTGGTTTGCAGCTAGCCAGTTCAAATTCATGAAGCACCGGATTGATTCATTAGACAAAGAGAATTTCGCATTTGGCTACAGCGTGATTGAAGGTGATGCTTTGATGAGCACACTCGAAAAAATTGCTAACGAGATTAAGTTCGAGCCATCCCCAGATGGAGGATGCATTTGCAAGAGCACAAGCAAATACTACACCATTGGAGACATAGAGATCAAGGAAGAGCAAATTAAGGCTGGAAAAGAGAAGGGAATGGGAATGTTCAAGGCTGTCGAAAGCTACCTCTTGGCTAACCCTGACTATTAAGTCGAGGCTGTTATGTCTTTGTATATATTTGAGATAGGAGTCTTTTGTGTCTACCTTTCAATCATTGGTTAAATTGGTGTGCCTTTGATGTTTCTTGCGTCTAGCCAATGCCTGGTAATAAGAGTTTTGAGGGCAATGTTCATCGGATTGCATGAGCCAATGTTGAAATGTTTTTAGTAAATATTTTGTATTTTGTTTAAAACTTAATAAATCATTTTGTAAGGATTTTGTTACAAAATTTGTAACATCTTTAATATCATTCACAAAAAGATGGGCACATTTTGTTAATTGTGCTAAATTTGTTATCCAAATATAAATAGTGGAATCAAAGTGACAATTCAGGGGTTGCCAATTAATTGCCTTTGGGTAGGGGGATCCCTTGAGCCCCCCCCCCCCTTTTTTTTTTTGGGAGAAAGGGAAACCCTTGAGCTGTGTATGTCTGTGAGAGAAATCTTCAATTTGGTGGCCTAAAAAATAAATAGCATACATCAAAGGAACTAAGCAATTAAGTAATTCAATTTCCTAAATATACAAGTGATCCCAAAATTTGGGTTAGGTTCAATTTTGATCCTTCAAGTTAAAATTTTTTATCCTAATTTTTTGTGTGAATGTACCGATTTAATACTTGCGTAACTCTACCCTTATGATAGAGCGTCACATAGTTTTGTGAAATTTTGTCACGCGAGCAGGAATTATAACGGCAAAATTATGAAAGGATTAATTTCATACGTTTATAATTTCTTAACCATTAAAAAGAAAATTTTCAAATTTAGAACTTGACCCAAATTTTAGAGTCCAACTTATATTTTTGCCAATAATTCAAGTCAATCAATCATAGAAAAACGACAAGAAAAATTAGGTATGCAAATTCCACACAAGAGAGAGAGAGAGAGAGTTTTACATTCTACTTCCCAATCTTTAAGTAAGATTAGCTTCTAGAATGGCTTGAATACATTTCAAAGGGAAGCAAGGGTCCCAAATTCCCAATGACTTGATCAATCTTTTCTACAAACAAGTCAGCAAAACTGAAAAACATGTCCTAAAAGTGCAAAGGAGCTATATTTCGTTACCTTTATTTTCTTTAAAAATAATTTCCACTGTTAATTTGAAAACCAATAGCCTTAGCCTATATTCTTTACCAACAATATCAGAAACACTTGAATCCATATATTACCAGCTTATGGGAAAGAGAGTGGAATGAAATGAATTTTTAAAGGACAATATACTATCTATTTCTCTGTTTTGGAAGTCTAGTGGGAAAGAAAAATGATGATTGCCAATTCCATTTCATTCACTACAAAAAATGCGGGCTATAGTCGCTTTTTTAAAACGCGACTGTAGATCCATTTGGTCTATAGCCACATTTTCTATAGCCGTGTTTTCTAATGTGGCCTATGCATTGTGACTATAGATCTGACAGGTCTATAGCTTATAAGGTTCATTGTGACTATATTCCAATCCCTTATAAGGTTCATTTCAAAAGTATCTCTAATCATATACGTAAATACTATATCTAATTTCCGTGAATTATTTTGAATTTGTATAAGAAGAAGAAGAATTAATTAATTACAAATTGATAGATTGATGGAACTCTTACCAACCTGTTTGCAATTATGATTATATGTAATGTGTCCTGAGTTGGAAATTACCCGGTTTTCCCAAGAGAAAGGGTAAACTCGAACTTCCAGTAGTCAATTTATTCAGTTTTTTCCTATAAAAATGATTTAAGAGGACTGTGAAATGGTGAGTCTTGAATTGACTATTTATCTTTGTGACCAAGTGGAGTTAGTAGATTGTTTCTCAAAAAGAAAGAAAAAAGAAGGAAGAAGTGGAGTTGGTAGATTGCATATGGTATAATCTTTCTGTCTCCTTTAGGATAGTCTTACAGTTTAATGATGCTTTCCTTAATTCCTTTCTTATTAACACTGTCATTCTAAAGGGTGACAGTATCTTTTTTTTTTTATAACTAGCAATAACTTTTTCTTTTTGTTTTTGAATATATATATATGATATTAATGTATAACTTTTTCAAACCTCATTTTTTTTAAATGTATAATATATTATACTTTTAATTAGCTTTAACAAATAAGTTTTTAACCAAAAAAAAAAAAAAAAAAACTATATCCAAATATACATGAAACATTTTTCACAACTTGTTAAGGTGAAAAGTTTTTTTTTAAAAAAAAAAAAAAAGTTTTTTTTGACTTTTGTTTTATTTATATTTTTTGTTTTTAATCAAATGACAAATAACAATGCTTTGTGATTGAAGCAACAATATTTTTACATAGGTCCCTAAATGAAAACACTTTTATAATGACATCAATAATAATGAGTCATGCCAAAAGTTATGAAAAAAAGTTATGAAATATTTTGTGTCACTTGGTAAGCTTTTTTGTCATCAAATAAAATCTATGAAAAGAGTATACTTTTTTAATCTAAAAAGAGTTACATGTTTTATTAATTTAAAATAAGCATTCCACAAATATTCCGAAAAAAAAGTAATCCACAATTAAATATTACTTCTGTCTGAAAATGACAAATTGATATAGTTTAATGTGAAAGCATAGTTTACCTAATCACAATTAAAATATGCCTATCAAGAAAAATAGAAGATTTTTTTTTAAAATTTTATTTTATAGGTAAATAGAAGATTTCTTTATACTTGGATATTTTATGGCATTTAATGCGAATGGTTTCATTATTATATTGCCAATCAACACCTAACATGACAGCTAAAACTTCAAGTTTTCAAAATTTTTTTTTTTTTTGATAGGTTCAAGCCAACACCCAACATAACGGCTAAAACTTCAAGTTTTCAAAAAACATTATTGTGAAAGCCATAGGACAAGGATAGCCAATGCTACATACGCCAGCCATTGTTGAAAGAAAGTCAAAGCTTCAAGCAGGGACGGAGCTACTCTTTGACCCGCGGGGGGGGGGGGGGGGCAATTGCCCCCCCTGGATTTTGGGGAAACTTTTTTTATAGGTATATTTAATGTTCAATTAGCCTAAAAAAAAAATTAAACTTGGTCATTATTAGTCTCTTCTTACTCGGAGATGAAGATGAGAGAAAGAAATTTCTCATTGAATGAATAGGAAAAGTACAGCTCTGCTTATATATACAAGGAACAGAGCAATGGAATGAAACAAAACAAAAGGAATTAAAAAACAAGCTTTTTAATTTTAACCCAAATCAATTTCTCGTACTGCATTTTTTGGATTCTCAGTATCAAAATTAGCCTAAATTCTATTTCTTAATGACCAAAATATTAGACAAAAATCCTCCCATTCCCACACGTAGGCTACTCCTCTGCTCTGCACAAAGGGTACTCCTATGCTGGATGTTTATTCTTTGGCTATCTTGATATTCGTTGAATCCATTGATGACCATAGTGGAAGAATGTTAGTTGTTTGTAACATTATCAGTGATGTTTATTGTCTTTATGAGTTACGAAAGTCAATTAATGATATTAGAGAGATTGTAAAGTGGATTGAATTTGTCAAACTAAGTGTCAATAGCATTCAAAAAAAAAAAAAGTGTCAATTGGGCTTTAAAATGCCTTGCTAATGTGGCAAGAGAAGAGACAATGATAGAACATGAGGCTAGATAATGTGGTCTTAAAAACATACCCAATCTCAACAATTCAATTTGAATTGTTGACCCAAATAGATGATAAAATATTAAATTGACCAGAAAAATTTTTTATTCTTGAAGTTGCAATTTTTTTTAAAAAGTCCAAAATTTGCCCCCCCAAACCTTTGGCTCTGGCTCCGTCCCTGGCTTCAAGTCATTCTCGGCAGTGCCCCACTTTGAAAAACCTCAATGCTGTGTAGTCAGTGTAGGTTAGTTATACTACAAGTCATTCTCGGCATTCTAGTCAAGACTCAAACTTATACTACAAGCCTATTAACTATAGTCAGTTTAGGTTAGTTTAGGGTTTAACCTTGTGTTAGGTTCATTATAATTCAGTATTTGTAGTTTTGTACTACACTTATATATTAAAGATATAGTCACTTTTCTTTCGCGACGTAGGTCTCATTTTTGCATTTATTCTAACATATTTAACATGATATCAGAGCTAATATTCAACATTCATCTACCCCTCAAATATGGATTCTCTTCCAAGTATGATAACAAATCTTGCAAAATTTTTTGCGGTGATTACTGATATTTCAATTTACTTTGACCATTCCTCTTGCTTTGAGAAGCTGCAACATGTAGCTGGCCAAATGTATTTGAATGATCTTACCTTGTGGCTTGTGCCATCTATCTATCTAAAGTAACACTAAATGAATGATTTGTAATTTGATCATTAATCTGCAAATTATATGCCAGAAGGCAGAAAGAACTTACGAAGTTCTAAAAATCCATGTACACCTTAGGTTCCTTCACCTTGCTTTTTTTTTTTTTTTTTGTCTTGTTACTGTTAGTTCACAAGATTCATAAGTTTGTTCTCTTCACATGTCTTTAGAGACATTTTGTTACATATCTCGGAAATAATTCGTGGTCAAGACGGCATTTGGAATCAAATGTTTTTTTTTTTTTTTTTTTTTTATAAATAAATTAGACCAATTTGCAAATGTGCTTTCTTTGAGTAAATTACAAATGCTTTTCTTAGAAAATTATCATCCTTGTCACAATGAGGATATCCAAAAAAAAAAAGAAAAAAAGAAATTAAGAGAATTTTTGATCTTGAAGGCATTACAAAACACGCGAGTCTTAGGCCGCGTTTTTAAAAACGAGGCTACAGACAGGATAAAGCCGCGTTTTTTTAAAATGTGGCTTAAGTTATTCATATGAAGCCGCGTTTTATACGTGCGGCTATAGCCCATATCTAGAGCCACGTTTTTGGGGGTGGAGCTATTGCCGCGTTTAAAAAATGCGGCTATAGGACCTTTTATTTATTTATTTATAATCTTATCCAGCTCTAGCTTGCCTAAAGCTGCGTTTTATAGACGCGGCTTTAAATTTAGCCTGAAGCCGCGTGTTTAAAGTCAGGGGGCTGACCTAAAATTTTTTTTTTACATATATAATATTTTTGTAAAAAAAATTTGTTTTGAATCCCCTACAATAAAAATTTGCACATCCTGAAAGCCCAGTTGAATTTAGCTTTAAACTCTGTACGTTCAAGTTAGATTTGAGCTTATTTATAGGAGTGAAATAAGTTATCTAGCAGTACATTTATATGAGAAAGCTCGAAAAGATGAAAGCTTTGGCATGACACTCAAACAAGAAATAAAGAAAGTGATGATAGGACATGAAAAAAATGCACATTTAGATAAAAAGAAGAAGCTGATTATCAAAACAACACTTAATGTACGTGAAAAACCCTAGGGAAGGGATAAAAAACCACGATTTGAGCAAGAACATAACATTCTTGCTCGGCTCAGTTTATATTATGTATCCGAAAGAGATTATTTTGCAATGAAGTTGCTTTTCCTTCCTACCAACTCTCCACTTTCATCTCAAAATATCTATTTGGGTTCTTGCCCTAGAAGTTCAACTTCATGTTCCTTTTATACTCTAAAGAACATGGCTGAGTACAAGGACAAATGTCAAGTCATCATATTCTCTCTTTTGAGATCTTTTCACAGTTGTGATATTATCTGCTGACTAAGGGATAAGAATTGCGCCAACGTGCCACTGTTTGGGAGACAAGTCTTAGTTATCAAGAGGGACATCAGAAATACTGTGATTGGTACATGTGTCTCCAAGGTGACTCATTATGCATTCAACCAATAAGGGATGCCCTCATAGCCTTCAACTCTAAAAAGTCACTATGTCCCTTTTTGTTGATTTCTTGAGTACCATGTTAGGTGTAAATCTCACTTCCTTCCTAAGGCAGTCACGCCTTTAGCACTGACCAAGATAAAATATCTTAGCCATCACCGACTCTCCCTTACCTCACAGTTGCTCCACGTGTAGAGTCCAGATTCAACAACTCATGCATTCTCCCGTGCTTTAGTGGTGTTATGTACAAACTCCAAAAAAAAAAAAAAAAAAAGTCCAATTGAAAATTTTTGGTCTTTAATCTTAGAAAAAAAAAGCCCATAAATCAAATTTAAAAAATCATAAAAAAAAGGGCCAAACCAAACTTAAGAGAGAAATTTAGTCCTCTCCCACTATCCCTCTTCACTCTCCAAACCCAAAGGAAAAAGGTAGCCATTTCACTCACAAACAATCTGCCACCATCTAACTTAGATCTGCCGCCGCATCGTCGATGCTTGGACTATCCTTGATTTCTCGCCATTGCCGCTTGATCTGGTATTTTCATCTCTCTTTCTCTCATTCTTTCATTGTAAGAGTGTGTGTTTAAAGTGTTTTGATAGACTTCTTTGTGTGTTTTTAGTATTTTGATAGACTTCTTGAGTTCTTTCACTGAATCATGGTGTGTGTGTGGGGTTATAGTATTTTAATATTTTATTTTTGAGTATTGAGTCTTTGACTAGTTGACTGTCTCCTTCTACGAGTTTGTATTGTTAAGTTTTTGTAGTGTTTGATATATAGCATTGAGTTATGAGTTTTGTCTTTTGCACTTTTTGAGACTTTGATTGAAGTGAGTGGGAGTGGTTGTTGCAACGTGGGTGGGTTAGTACCTTAAAAATAAAAGACAATAAAAATATGAAACGTTTATTTAAAGAATTGTAAACTTATAAATTAAAGAATTGCAAACTAATAAACAATTATTGTAAACATTTAATTGGTGGGATAGAAACTAACAAATTAAATTAAAGAGTTGAAAGAAAATATAAAAGAATTTATAAAAATGTTTTGTGAATTCAATAAATTTTTTTTAAAAGAGTAAAAAAAAAAAAACTAATAATAAAGTATTCTAAGTAATAATAATTAAAGTTTATTTAACAACAATTATTAATATATTATTGTGTAAAAAAAAAATATCAAATAAACTTATAGTTTATATATATCTATATATATTTATATTTTTTAGATTTTATATAATTTATGTTTCTTATTGACTGCTGAACAAAAATTCTTGAGCCAAAACTGACCACAGTTGCACTTGTAAACATTCATTTAGGCTATAAATACAACGCTCTAGTACTCACTTCTTGCCATCTCAAAAACTCCCAAGTTCACTCAACTCTCCTTTCAATCTTCATTTCATCACTTTCCAGTTTCAAACTCTACAGGTCATCATGGGTGTTTTCACTTACGAGAATGAGATCACCTCTGCTATCCCACCAGCTAGGCTATTCAAGGCTTTTGTCCTTGATGCTGACAATCTCATCCCAAAGCTTGCACCCCATGCCATTAATAGTGCTGAAATCATTGAAGGAAATGGAGGCCCTGGAACCATCAAGAAGATCACCTTTGGCGAAGGTAATTTGCTTCTATTCTCATCTCCAACACATCATTTGTTTAGCAAATTAAAAAGTACTTGTATTGCTTTTAGAAGTGGAAAAACGCCATTACTATCGTCTTTCATTCTTAAAAATAAAAAATCTATTCTCTAAGAGTTTTGTGATTTAATGACATTGTTTGATTATCTTATAAATGATAACCTAGATTTGAATGCCAGAGAAGAGGTAAGTAACACGTGTTTTTTCTATATTTTTTTCAGGCAGCCAATTCAAGTATGTGAAGCATAGAATTGATGAGATTGACCAAGCAAACTTCACATATTGTTACAGTGTGATTGAGGGTGATATTGTGAATGAATTACTCGATAAAATCTCATACGAGATCAAGATTGTGGCAAGCCCTGATGGAGGATCCGTCTTGAAGAACACCAGCAAATACCACACAAAGGGGGAGCAGGAGATCAAGGAAGAGAAAGTTAAGGCTGGAAAAGAAAAGGCTGCAGGACTTTTCAAGGCTGTTGAGGCCTACCTCTTGGCACACCCTGATGCCTACAACTAAACCTTGTGTGTGTGTGTGTGTGTTTTTTTTTTTTGGCATTTGTGACTATAAGGAGTCAAGGTTGTGGGTATCATTTTGTTTTATGGCTTGCCAGGACTGCTTCAGGTTTGCTAATAAAGGACTTTCTGGCTTGGGATCATCATCTGCCTTTGTAAACATACAAATAATGAAAATCAGTTGGAAATCTTACTATTACTTGCAACTAGTCGCAGACTCACGTATTGTGCGTGATAATTTTTTAGATAAAATATTATTTTAGTCCCTAGACTTTATAAAGAGTTAAAAAAAAAAAAAAAAAGTTTTATCATATATTTCAGAATTTTGTCTATAATGTTTTTTACCATTATCATATATTTATTGGTTGATGATTTGCATAACATAGACATTAAATAAGAGATAGAACCATTCATTAAATTTTTTTAAGTCATGGTGTATGAAGATTATGATTATATATATATATATATATATAACTTCCCTAGTTAGAGTTTGATTAGTTTTAAGTTTTAAGTTTAAATTTTGTATTATTATATTTAATTGTTGATTATTGATTTAATTAAGTGAATGTAATGATTGATTTTATTGCACTATAAAGTTTTCAATGTCGTTTTTTACCATTTTATTATTATTATTCATGAATCATTATTTCATTGTTTACTTATAAATATCTAAATTAAAGTTTTTTTATTTTAAAAAAATCCAAATTAAAATAGATGAATATGTAAAGGTAAAATTATAAGAAAAGTTAAAACTATCCAAGGTAAATGTTTAACCACTGATAGATGTGTGTTTTTGGAAGACTAAAAATATACACGATTGCTTTAGCTGGAACTATATAACTATGCCAATATTGTGGTGAGTGGTTCCATCATTTTCAAATTATCAATTTTGGTGGCCTTAAAAAACAGATATTTCATTTTGCAAAAAACTTTACATGAACTTCTCTTTTATGACAACCTTTTTTTTTAAATTCTTTTTTTCTTTTTGCTGAAACAACTTAAGAATATTAAGACTTAAGTTAACACATGTGGTAGTTGAAAAACACGTCAGTGATATGAAAAATAGAAATGTTTAAATATTTAAAAAACATTTTAGTAGATTGTAATATAAAACATTTTTTTCTCAATATTTATGTAACTTTTCCCATAAGATCAATATTGTTGGCATCCTTTAAAGATGATACATAATATTTTTGAGAAGAAGAAGAAGCAAAGACGATGCTAACAAATAATATAAAATTATTAAGTTTGTGTGATTTAAATTTGTGGTAAAAAATATATTAATGTATCTATGATAAAAGTTTTTATCTAAATGATATATAGTAGTTCAGATTTCTTTTAGACTTGATTCAAAAAGTTCATTCTCAATAACCTTTTAAGTCTACAAATTGCTTAATCTATGGGCCTAGACACATTCAAAGGGTGCTATCTAAATTATAAATTATATGATCCTTTATCACACAAATATTTTGATTCCCCCAATGTATGGTAAAGGAAGACAAGTTTGTGTCTAGCCATTTTCTAGATTTAAGCTGCATAATTTAATAGTATGGAGGATGTGATTGGATTTAAATGTTGAATAAAATATGATGAGAGGAAAAAAGAGTAAAAATAAAATATATAGTAATAAACATCAAGTTATCGAAGTTATTCTATGTAATATAATAACATTATATTATTATATACTATATGTATAATGCAGTAGGATAATATTTAATCAAAGAGAATATAAAAGATAATAACTTAAAATACAAAACTAAATTGTATAAACCCAAAGTAGAATTTTAATTAATACAAAAATTCATCAACCTAAATAACTGATGCAATAAAAATAAACAAAAAATGAAAAACAAATTGAGAGAGAGAGAGAGAGAGAGAGAGAGAGAGAGAGAAGTAACATTTTTTGTGTGAGAAAACTATGCATAGAATGAAAAAGAAAATTGCAAATTTATAGTAAGATGTTGAAAATAAGAAGAGTCAAAATAAAGGAAGATAAAAAGGTAGAGAAAGAATGATATTAAGGTAAAAAGTAGTGGGGAGATGAAGAGGTAAAATGGAGGGAGAGTTTTGGAAAATTAATAATAAAAATAATGGTTAAGAGATATTTTAATTTTTAAATAATGGAGTTTTTAAGTCACTTTTAATGAGAAAATGCTTAAAAAAATATATAAGAAAAATTGGAAACAAAAAATGATGACGTGGCTGCTGATGTGGCTCAACGTAAGCATAGTAACATTAAATGCTACGTTTCAGTTTTTAGTAATATATAGATATAGATAAAAAGAGTCAAAATAAAGGAAGATAAAAAGGTAGAGAAAAAAATGATATTAAGGTAAAAAGTAGTGGAGAGATGAAGAGGTAAAAGGGAGAGAGAGTTTTGGAAAATTAATAATAAAAATAATAGTTAAAAGATATTTTAATTTTTAAATAATGGAGTTTTTAAGTCACCTTTAATGAGAAAATATTTTAAAAAATATATAAGAAAAATTGGAAATAAAAAATGATGACATGGTTGCTGATGTGACTTAACGTGAGCGTAGCAACATTAAATGTTACGTTTCAGATTTTAGTAATATATAGATATAGATTTGCAAATGATGGGTGCATTCATTTCTCTTTTTTGGGTTAATTCTTTGTACAAATCACAAATGTTAATATTGTCGATTGTTAATAACGATGGGGTATCAAGAATTATTAATACACTTTACAAATCAGTGGCGACTCTAGGGTTTTTTTTCAGGGGGTAAATAAGAAACATAAATTATACAAAATCTATTAAAAAAAATTATAAGTTCATTTGACATATTTTTTTCTAATACAATAACATATTAATTATTATTGTAAGTGAACGTTAATTATTATTACTTAGAATACTTTAATTTAATAGTTTTTTTTTACTCTTTACCAATTTTTTATGAATTTGCAAGACATTTTGATGAATTATTTTATATTTTCTTTACAACTCTTCATTTAAGGTATTGACCCACCCACGTAGCAACAACCACTCCCACACCCTTCGGTCAAAGACTCAAAAGTGCAAAAGACAAAACTCATAACTCAATACTTTATTTTAAACACTACAAAAACTTAATAGTACAAACGCATAGAAGGAGACGATTGACTAGTCAAAGACTCAAAAATAAAGTATCAAAACACTATAACCCTCCCCCCAACCCCAACACACACACACACTGTGATTCAGTGAAAGAAGTCTGTCAAAACACTATAAACACACACTCTCACACTGAATGAAAGAGAGATGAAAATACCAGATCAAGCAGTGGCAGCGGCAGATCAGGGATAGTCTAAGCGTTGGCGATGCAACGACAGATTTGAGTAAGATGGCGGCAGATTGTTTGTGGGTGAAGTGGCTATCTTTTTTCTTTGGGTTTGGAGAGTAAAGAGGGATAGTGGGAGATGACTACATTTTTCTCTCTTAGGTTTGGTTTGGCCCTTTTTTTTATTTATGATTTTTTTTTTTAAATTTGATTCATGGACTTTTTTTCTAAGATTAAAGACCAAAAATTTTATGTTGGACTTTTTTTTTTGTGGATTTTAAAGCTGAATTCAACTAGGCTTTTAGGGTGTGCAAATGTTTATAGTAGGGGGTTCAAAACAAATTTTTTTTTTAAAAAATATTATATATAAATTTTTTTTTTAGGGGGTTCATTTGAGCCCCCTGACTACAATGTAGTGCTGCCCCTATCTACAATAAGCTTACATGTCATGTCTTGTCCGATTTGGGCAAAGAGAATATCTTGTTTAACGCCAAAATTATCAATATGGATGAATGTAAAAGGTAATGATAGGAATACAAATATTTTCACAACTTATTATAATGGAAAGTTATGATTAAAATTGTATGACCATCAGGTATAGGCCCAATCCATTAACCTCTGTATGCTTAAGAGTAATGGGCCCAATGCCAGGTTGAGGCCCATATCAATTCGGAGGACCAATGCCTGGTCGGGGTCTAGTACTAGGCCAAAGTCTGTATCAGATGAGAATGGAAGTGCCTTGGGGGAAATTGCCTATCGAGCACCGTTTGGCGACGGGTGCAAGTTTCAAGAGAGTTACATCAGTCACGAGAAGTTAGTCTCATTTGGTCAGGAATATATTCCAGAGGGACCCACAAACATAAAAACCCACACCCTTATCATGACGACCCCACTAAAGGAAGTCTATAAATAGAGGCCGAGGGTGTGAGGGAGAGGGTTGGCAATTTTAGGGGGAGGAGAGATACACAAGGGAAGAGAGATGAACCATCAAAAAGGGGTAAACTTAGCACTACAAATCTCGAGTCTTCTTGGGAAGCACACATATAGGATAATAGAATACCAATTGGGCTTGAAACACTTTCTCTTGGTTTTCAAAGGTTTTCCCATTGTAGGAAATTCCACACCTCTCAAAACAAGTAAATTGGGAGCTAGATTCAAAAATTCATATAGTACTTTGGGCCACAAAAATAACATTGCTTTTACATATATTCGTCACTAATATTACTTTTGTCATGCATCAATTGCAACATATCATGTTCTCACGTTACCAATTGAGAAAAAAAAAGTAAAAAATTTGTTTCCTTATTGGACTATAAACAATCAACCATCATTTGGGGATCCCTATGAAATACTCAATGTATAATTACAAACTATTAATGTGATCTTTGTCAAGGGAATGCATTTTATTTAATTTGAGAAGTGTCAAGGGAATGAACCTCTAAATATAGCTTTGTGAAGACAATCAAATTTACTAGTAATAGAAAGGTAACAATATTACAAATTTTGTAAAGTCTCTTGTCAACTAGTAATAATATTACCAAAAATATTCTAAATGAGAGTACATTTCTATTAACTCAACTAGTAAAGTCTTTTGTCATTAAATAAGAGATATGAAGTTCGAACTTTGTTTACATTAAAAACCATTTGATGTCTTGATCAGATGATAAAGATTAATTATCATGGAGCGGATGCCATATGTTGAAATTCTATTCTATCTATTAAAAAAATATTTATTTTCTTAAAAGACTAAATATTTCCAAATGGGAGATAAAAGAGAAATAAATATAAAGGTGAAAGTCAACATAATATTAATTGAAAAGAAAAGTTTTTTTTTTTTTTTAGAGAGTTTCAACCTATGGCATTCGCTTATGATAACAACTCTTTATCATTAGACCAAAACACCAATTGGTTTTTGGTGTAGGCGGGGATTGAACTCCAAATCTCTTATTTAACTATCAAAGATTTTATGAGTTGAGCTAACTGGAAACGACAGTTGAAAAGAAAAGTTGAATACATAGCATACGCATAGTAGCCAAAAAAAATCTTTATATTTTAGTTAGTCAAAGGATATTAATTTAGGGGCATAATTGTCACTTTAGAGAATAAAATTCTTCTAAGCCATAGAAATGTGGATGCCCATTTTTTAAAAAGGAAATTCATAAATTTCCCAATTGAGAATCCAATTGCCCATAGACATGGATTATCTTTACCTACAAAGATTGAAATGCTTAGAAATTTGAGAAGATTTACCCTAAACCAAAGGACTAGCAAGATAATATTTATTCCATTCCATTCCATTCCTCCAAAAAATGGGAGGAACACTCGTAAGCAACGTTATAAATATCATGTCAAAGAGCAATGTGATTTGCATAAGGGAATAGAATGTTTTACTACTCATTGATATCATGTACCTTTGGCATATATATTTGATAAAGCCCAAATAGCATTTTTTTAAAAATTATTTTTCTTGTATTAGTCAAAATATCAATATCAGCTCAAACATTTGAAAAATATTCGATTCGGTTATATAATTTATCTATAGGGAACATGCTCCCATTGATGTGTTAAGTAACTATTGGGAAAACTACATTTCAAACCAAGGTGGTCGATACTATACCGGTATTGGTCGGTATGTATCGTACCGTACCAGTACATGTACCGGTATCGAAACGCCAACGTTTCATACTGGTTTAAATACCGGGCGTATCGGCCATGTACCGGGCATACTGGCCGATTTCGGGTGTATCGGCTGGTATAGAAAAAAGCTTTTTTTTTTAATTTTTTTTTTTAGTTTTGTAATTTTTGAATTTTTGTAAGGGTAGAATGGTAACTTTTTTGCATTAATATATTAGTATTATTTATTTTCTTAGTATGCAATGAACAATTAAGCTTTCTGTCTTTTATACTGTGTTTTTTTTTTCTTTTTGTTGATGCTAAAGTCTAAAACCATGAATAATTTATTCTGAATTGAGATAATGTTTTATGGTAAACTTTTATATTTATTATATTATATATATCTATACTACTATTTAAGGGGTTTCCCTTGTTTGGACCAGATTTTTTTTTGCTCCAAAATACCCTTATAGCCTACGTTTAAGTAGGGGCAAAACTTGGTAAAAATGCTTCTTTAACTCCCACTACCCTCGTACAGTTAATGCACTAAAGAAATTAGTGCAAGTTGAAGCTCCCAGTTTGGTCTTCCTCATGGAAACCAAACTTCCTTTGAAATCCATGAAACGAATGTATAACATTAAACACTCTCTTGGATTAACACAAGGTTTGGTAGTCCTAAGTGAGAGAAAGAGTGGAGGAATTGCACTGCTTTGGAAACCAGAGACTAATGTTCATATTCAATCTTTCTCTCGGTGGCATATCGATGCTGTCATTGATTCTGGGAGCTGTATTGGGAAGTGGCGTTTGACAGATTTCTATGGCAACCCCGATATAGGTGGCACATTAGAGTCATGGGCTCGTCTTTCTTAACTTGCTACAATGAATAATCTTCCTTGGATGTGTGTAGGGGACTTCAATGAGATCCTCAGTGTTATGGAAAAGCAGGGTGGGTCATATAGGCCGAGTAGGCAGATTGAAAATTTTCGGTGTTGTATCGATACTTGTGGGTTGAAAGATATTGGATATGTCGGTTCATGGTTTACATGGAGTATGTTTAGAAATGATTTGGGTTGGATACGGGAAAGACTTGATCACGTGTTTGCAACAACAGAGTGGCTAAATTTGTTTCCAAATGCCAGACTACATCACTTGGCTTCCTCTGCTTCTGACCACTGTGCTTTAATGTTGAGGATTAGTTCTCAAGGGGTACAACGAAAGAAGCCAAAAAAGCTCTTTAGATTCGAATCCATGTGGCTTAAAGATGATAGGTGTGACGTGATTGTGGAAGAAGCTTGGGCTGAAGGTTTGCTTAGGGGTGTAGATAATAATTTTGTAGCTTGTCTGGATTCATGCCGTATGGCTTTGACCAGATGGAATATACGGGAGTTTGGACATATTGGGAAAAAATTAGCAAAGGCACAAGACTTACTCCAAGCTTTAGAGGAGAGAGCAGTGGGGCTGTTAAACACACTAGAGGTTTGTTAACAGAGGGCAGAAGTGAATCGCTTGCTTGATCTAGAGGAAAGGATGTGGAAACAGAGGTCTTGTAACCCCTGGCTGAAGGAGGGTGATAAAAATACAAGATTTTTTCATGCAAAGGCCTCTAGTCGAAAGAAACGTAACACAATTATGGGCGTCGTGGACAAAACCAATATATGGCAGGAAAATGAGGACAAGATTTCTGAGGTGATCATTGATTACTACTAGGAGTTTTTTACCACCTCCCAACCAGATATTACTCCAGAATTTCTTAATGCCATAAATCCAGGTGTGACCCCTCAAATGAACCATATGCTCACTAGAGACTTCAGCGCTACGGAGGTGAAAAAAGCCCTTGATCAGATGTATCCTCTAAAATCTCCGGGTCCGGATGGTATGCCCCATCTCTTTTATCAGTATTTTTGGCTTGTTGTTGGGGATAGTGTTGTAAATTGTGTTATTAATTTTTTAAACACTGGTGTGGCACCTCCTAATTTTCATGATACACATATTGTTCTTATTCCTAAGGTAAAGAGCCCTACAAAGGTGTCTGAATATAGGCTTATTAGTCTATCTAATGTCATCTATAGACATGCATCAAAGGTTCTTGCTAATAGACTTAAGACTCTTATTCCATCTCTTATCACTAAAAATCAAAGTGCTTTTCTCTCAGAGAGGCTTATTACAGATAATGTGCTTGTTGCTTTTGAAATTATGAATTCTATTAGTCAAAAGAGAAGTGGGAAAACAGGAGCCATGGCTTTAAAGCTTGATATGAGTAAGGCTTTTGATAGGGTTGAATGGAGTTGCTTGGAAAAAATCATGACTAAGATGGGCTTTCATCCTAGGTGGATATCTATGGTTATGAGTTGTGTCACCTCTGTCACATATTTTATTCGTATAAATGGCGTTCCCCAAGGATGTATTACCCCATCTAGGGGTTTACATCAAGGAGACCCTCTCTCTCCCTATTTGTTTCTTTTGTGTGCAGAAAGTCTTTCAGCCTTTTTACACAAAGCTTCTGAGGCGGGCTCCCTTCGAGGTCTCCAAGTTTGCAAGAGAAGCCCTCACATCACTCATCTTTTCTTTGTCGATGACAGCCTTCTCTTTTGTAATGCTACCATTGCGAATTGTTAAGAAATCCAAAGATTGCTGCTAGTCTATGAAAGAGCAACAGGGCAGCAAGTGAATAGACAAAAAACCTTGTTATTTTTTAGCCTCAATATAGCTGTGGAGATCCAGGAAGATATTAAGCAAAGATTTGGGGCAGATATCATCCGTCAGCATGAGAAGTACCTGGGTTTGCCATCCTTAGTGGGTAGAAACAAGCATAATACATTCCAGCAATTAAAGGAACGAGTGGCCAACAAACTAGCTGGTTGGAAGGAAAATTTTTTGTCTATGGCAGGTAGGTACTGATTAAGGCTGTTGTGCAAGCAATCCCAACACATACTATGAGTTACTTTCTACTACCAAAATCCCTTTGTGATGACTTGAATAGTATGGTAAGCAAATTCTGGTGGGGGCAGAAAAATGATGAGCGTAAATTAGCTTGGATGAGATGGGAAAAGTTGTGTACTCCGAAAGCTTGTGGTGGTATAGGATTTAGGGACCTAAGATCATTCAATCTTGCCCTTCTAGCTAAGCAAGGGTGGCAGCTGCAACAACAATCAAACTCACTTTTCTATCGGGTTTTCAAGAGTAAGTACTTCCCTGACACTTCCTTTGTACAAGCTTAACAAGGCAGGAATCCGTCCTATGTTTGGCGGAGCATTCTAGCAGCACTGCCAATAATTAAGCATGGAATGCGTTGTCAAGTTGGAAATGGGGAGAATATATGTATTTGGAAAGATAAATGGATCCCAAATCCATCCACCTATTAAGTTATCTCTCCTAGAACCTTGTTACCTGAGGATGCAACAGTAAATGTTCTAATTGATGCAGACCATGGCACTTGGAGATCTGATCTAGTAAGGGAGTTGTTCCTCAACTTTGAAGCGGATATTATCCTCAGTATTCCTCTGAGCACACGTATGCCTTGGGATAAATTGGTTTAGGCAGCAACACGAAACGGTAAGTTCACGGTGAAAAGTGCTTATTGGTTGGCTTTGGATATGAAAAGAGCAGAAAATGAAAGTACCTCAGGCCCTAGCGGACAACAACAACTTTGGAGGTTCATTTGGAGTGCTGATGTGCCCAATAAAATAAAGAATTTTACTTGGAAGGCTTGTCAGAATATACTCCTTACAAAAGCTAATCTATTCCACAGGAAAGTGATCAATTATGAGGTTTGTGAGCATTGTGACCAAGGTAGGGAGACAATAAGCCATGTTCTTCTGCACTGTGCTTTTGCTCAATCAATATGGGAAGCTTGCGGTTTGGTGGTGGATAGAAATTGCACTTTTGAGGATATGATTTGGAAATGTAGGAATGGCTCTGGTCCAGCAGTTTTTGAACTTACTCACTTCATGGCCATCTCGTGGAATTTCTGGAACAACCGGAATGGGATTCGACATGATGATGTGCCAAAATCTGTGACAAATATTGTTCTTGAAGCTTCTCGGTTGATTGCAAAATTTTAGGCTGTTCAAGATCGCCCTAAATTGCCTATAATCCCTCTCCATACTAGGTGGAAACCCCCCCTATGCCTCGTGTGTATAAAGCAAACGTTGATGGAGCTGTGTTCAAGGAGCAACTTACTGCTGGTTTGGGTGTGATTATTCGCGATGCTGATGGTCAGGTTGTTGGTGCCTTAATTCAGCAGATATATGCTCCATTAGGCGCTCTTGAAGCTGAAGCTAAGGCGATGGAAGCTACTGTGATGTTTGCAAGGGATGTTGGAATTCAAGAGATCATTTCCGAAGGGGACTCTCTACAAGTATACAATTTTCTTAAAGGAGGCCCCTTAGTCCCACCTGTTGTTGCTAACGTGTTGGAAGGCATTCTCTATCATCTTCAAGCTTTTCGTTCTTTTGATTTTTCTCACATAAAAAGGGTAGGCAATAGGCCAGCCCATCTTCTAGCTCATCATGCTAAGTCTGTAGTTGATTTTGAGGCATGGGTTGAAGAAACCCCCAGTTTTTTAGAAGCTGCTTTGGCCTATGATGTAGCTGCTTGCGGCACTTAAGTTTTATTAATGTTATGCAGTAATATTCCCAAAAAAAAAAAAAAAAAAAAACTCCACTAAAACATTGCCTAAAAAGAGGACCACTCTCCATGGTTTTCAAATTGCTTTATCCATTTATAAAAAATTAAAATTAAAATTAAAACAAACACACATTTCGTGTACTGATAAAAAAAAAAAAAAATGCCGTTATTGCAAAAAAAAAAAAAAAAAAAAAAAACTATACACCCACGTTTTAGTCACACACAACTCCAAACTTTTACCCAACAATTTTAAATATCTCCATTATCATTAAGCAATTATTAAGCCGTTATGATGTTATCAAATTACTTTCCATCTCCAACTCTCTACATATATCACGTTGCCTTGTTTTTTTTTTTTTTGATGTGTATAATTCTCCCTATACCCGACTATCTAAAGTGTTCATTATCTACATTGGCCATGGCCAAAAATATTTCAAATCATTGGCTTCTTTCTCCTTCAGGTTTGTATCAGTTTATTTTATATTTTTCTTTTGTTTTTATGTAATTAATAATGTACTTCATATATTGTAATTGTTTTCTTAATTTTATAATCACTATGAAATTAGAGGGTGGGAGAGAGAGACTTACTCTAGTTGTGATATAGGTCAATGATGGCGTTATCCTTAGAAAGGGCACGTAATTGAGCAACTTATCCCTATGTTGCTTCAAGTCTTTTCTCTTTCAGGTTTGCTTTCTTCTAAGTTATCTTTATCTTTTTTATAATTCTTTTGTTAGCACTGTAAAGATTTTCATTATGAACATAATAAAGCATTGTATTAAAGTTACCTAATATATGTTAATACCTAATATATGTGTTAGATGAAGATGACATTGCCAGTTTTATTTTTGTGCTGCAATTGGTTATATGATTTTATTCCAATGTTACAAATTTCATGTCTTTAATTATTAACTAGCCTCTGATCATGAGTTCACGCGTGTGCCCAGAGGCTCTTCTATTTTTTTGGTAAAGATTAATAATTTGCATCCATTATAAATTAAGATTACTACATTTTCCAATCACAAAAAAACTTAAGAGTGTGATAAGTGTTATGCGTGGAGACAGGTTAATAATTTTAATATTTGGTACAAATGCATAACACTTATCACACCCCCTAAGTATTTTGGTGATTGGAAAATGTAGTAATTCTAATTTATAATGGATGCAAATTATTAATTTTTACCAAAAAATTAGAAGAGCTGTGTGCTCAGAGGCTAGTTAAAAACTTAAGGTTTAATTTGTTACTTTCAAAACAACATGATTTAATTTGTTCTTTTTTGAAATTTCAAAAAGCTTAATTTATTACTTCTAAAATTGTAAGATTTATTTTTTATTTTATCTGAATATAGTAAGAGTTGGTTTGTTAAATCCTTTCTCAACCCAAAAAAAAGAAAAAAAGTAAGAAAGAAAATTGTTACACCTCTAAAATCTAGGGCCCGTTTGACAGAGGATTTTGAGTAATATTATTTATATTTTTTTGATATACGTGTGAGTAAAAAAAGGTATGGAGTTGTTTAAAAACTGAAAACATGTAGTTGAGTATGCTTACTAAACATGCCCTAAATTGTAAGGTTTAAAACTTCAAAGTTATATTAGCCATTGTCGACTTTAACAGTAGTTTAGGACACACTCATATGAGACGGCATATTGGGCTGCATTTTATTTTTATAGAACACTGCTGACTCTTCTTCTTTTTAGACAGTCACAGACTCACAGTTACAGTGCAAGACAAGGAGCAAAGTTACCGAGGCTTAGTTTTCCTTACGCCGGTAGTCCCTGCTCCTTAATCGCCGATTGAAATTACTGCAAAACCGAACGGTACCCTTTTGTTTTTTTGGGTTTAGCCCATATTTTGTTGCAATTTATTTTGTGATACATCTTATGAATGGTTGTGAAATTTTTGATGATTGATGATGGGCATGAGTGTTTGTGTTTCGTTAGACACCAAATTTTTGTGGGTTCGAGTCAGCTTAATTGATAAAATCTCTTGTTGTCGTCAAATAAAGAAAACCTGGGATCGAATCCGCCAGCACAAAAAAGAAACCTATTGGTGTATTGACCTCGTAATGAGAAATCATGACAGAGCGGACGCCCAAATCCTTGTGGAATGATTTGTTATGCCTCACTAAGTCAATGTCCTTAAAACACTTTAAAACCTTATAAATTTAAACATGGCATTTGGTGTCTCGGTGAACTCCTCAATCATCTATACACTGTCAAGGTTTTGATTGTTTGCAGTTACAAACTTCTGGTTTAATCCCTTTAATAG
The DNA here is from genome assembly GCA_019022515.1 of Quercus aquifolioides. NCBI lineage: Eukaryota > Viridiplantae > Streptophyta > Magnoliopsida > Fagales > Fagaceae > Quercus > Quercus aquifolioides. Next base: position 11,022,204 of record CM032334.1, on the reverse strand, counting down.
ATACAGTTCTATATATAATTTTAATCTTTTATTTTTTCAAACTTTGTATTCTTATAATCATATGGTTCCTGGTTTAACAGCAGGGAGTTTCTTTTAGTTGTATTTCTCTAGAAATATCATCTAGATTGCAATTTTGTGAGAAAAGTTGGGCCAATTCTCTGTTGTCTATATGCTACTAACTTCTATTTCCGGTGCATAAAACAAGTGGATTACCCGTTTTGGTCCTCCTAGTTTCAAAATCCCTTGGTTTCCTCATTGAATATATATGATTTATTACACTTTCTCATTCTGTTAGTCCTCCTAGCGGATTGTAAAGCAAATAATAAGCTATTCAAATAACCCAATAACAACCGTCTTATTGTTTAACAAACAATTATTGACCAATTGTGAGATATTATAATTCTCTCTTAATAACATTTTTTCTGTCCCCACCCCTCCAAAATGTCTTGTAGCACAGATAATACTTGCTAGTTGCTACAAAGTACAAACTATAGAGCCTTGAAGCCAGCCTTCCTAAAAATCTTACCTCTATTTCCAAAAGTGCACTGGAACTTCCTAAAATTTGGTTTTATGTTTATATATATATATATATATATATTTTTTTTTTTTTCTATGTTTATATTATATATATATTTTAAAAAACCAAATTATGATCATATATGCAGAGAAATGAAGTTTCTGGATTGGTACTTAAAGATTGCGTTAGTGTCAGCTGGTATTGGAGCTTCAATGGAGTTTTTTATGATCAAAACTGGCTTCTGTGTGAGAACCCTCCTTTTCGTTTAATTCTTTATGCACAATCTTATCCTTTTGTGTTCCTTTTTCATCTATGAACTTGATTGTATGATTTTAGCTAGAAAAATTCTTTAAGAAGCAAATTTGGTTTATGATTGTGTGAAACTTGGCCGCATTGAGTATTATACAGTCTTGGAAACTTACTTTGATTGATAAAGCAATCTGCTTTATTTTCCAATTATGTTTGTACTGGTTTGCATCAAGTAATGAGAGACTTGTGGCTACAAAATGCCTGTTTCACTAATTAAAAAGATCGTATCCAGTGCATAAAGCTTCCACATTTGTGGGGTCTAGGAGAGGTGATTTGTAGGCAGCCTTATCATCATTTATCTTTTGGCGCTTGTTTCAGTAATTACAATTTGAAAATTTCCAGAATCAGATTTTGAATATTTATATTGTCCAGATTATAGTTTGATTATAAATGACAAATCTTACTAATTATTAAAGTTGTATTGTCAAAGTGAAAACAGGTATTGTTTCCACTGAACCTCAGTCCTTGAAATTCACCTAGAACTAGTTGTATAACTTAAGTTAGGTGACCTCATTGGCATATGGCATCACACTCGCATATTTTTTGTTACAGTATTCGATGATGGGTTGCTGGTTTTGTGCTTGTGATGAAGCTTCATCTTTACCAATTGAATGAGTTTTCCACCCTATCCAACTGCCTTCTTATCAGAAAATTTAGCTATTGTTAGTGATATAGCTATTATTGTTGTCAAATGTCATTTGTTGTCATTAGCCTATTCCTTCAATGACCCATTCTGTAAAGATCATTTGTTACATTCTGTCAATTGATTCTTATTCTAACAATGTTATTATGTTATTGTGCAGATGACAAAGTGACTGTTCTAGAGTCAGAGAAGAGGGCTTGGGAGAATTCCCCAGAAGCTCAGGCAATCAGAGAAGCACTCGATCCTTGGAGAAATAATGATGCTCAAGCAAGAAAAAATTCGTAGCTTTCTGCTGTTGCAGTATGCTTTCCTCAGGTTTATTTCTTTGATGGTTTAACAGTATTTTAGGACATTTCTTGTGGATACCGATGCATTTTCTCACAATAATTGAACAAAACTAGTCTGTCTGAGTTTCAATGTTTCAAGCATAATGGCCCAAATTGATATCTCCAGTGTAACCAAGTTTTCTGAGTTATGAGACTGCTCCACAAAACAAAATAAATATAAGTATCGTTCAATTCAGAAGGCTGTTTTTATCCTTTTCGTGGTGCTTTCTTTTTTTAAATTCCTGTATACCTTAAGAACAAATTTGATCTTACTGGTTTTCTCCCTTCACCTAAAATTAAAGACCCTGAGAAGTCCTTGCATTACAAAATCACAACCTAGGAACTACAAATAACAACTACAACTAGGAAACAGGTTACCGAACTTAGAGTAACTCTCTGCCTCAGTTACAAACTAAGAACTAGCAGGATAAAAAGGATTTGCAGAATAGAACCTTCAATCTCAATTCTCAACTCTTATATTAGCTATAGAACAGGGCTTGCTACATGGACTGCTGATGTATTTATTATAGATAATTTCCAAATTGTAATGAGCAATGCTAGAGACTAGAAAAAAAATTCTTTAACTTGCTGAGGCAGGTACATGTGACTTAAGACAAGCAATAGGGTGGTACTTTAGTTTTAGGACTAGTTGATGCTAAAAAAATCAACTCAATTTGAAAAAAAGTAACCGTCTCTACCTTTGTTTTAATTGGTTGAACCTATGCAGAAGAGCCGAAATTGACCCCTCAAGATCGATGTAATTATCTGTAGATATCCAAATTAGATCTATAATTTTCTCTTTTTAATACATTTTAATCAAAATTTGGCATATGGGTAGTAAATCAATAATCAAAGTTATCAATTTGTAATGTTTAAAGATGATAGAGAAAGATTTGTAATATTGTTACCTTTCTGTTACAATCTGTCAAGATTTGTAATAATCAATGACCTTTCTGTAATATTGTTACCTGTCTGTAATATGGTGGTTATTTAAATTGATTGTCCTCACAAAGCTATATTTAGAGGTCCTTACCTTGACAAAAGTCACATTAATAGTTGAAATTATTTATTGAGAATTTCATATGGCTCTCCAAATGGTGGTTGATCATTTACAGTTTAATAAGGACACTAAATTTTTACATTTTTTTTTTTTTACAATTGGTAACATAATATGTTGCAATTGATGCCTAACAAAAGTGATGTTAGTGACTAGTATTTGTAAAAGCAATATTACTCTCACAACTTGCCAGTGTTGTAAGTTGTGAAAAAGGGTTTTGAAAATAATTGTGTTCCTATCATTGCCTTCTACAGTCATGCATATTGATAGATTTGGTGTTAAACGACATATTCTCTTTTACACAAATCGGACAAGACATGACATTTAAGCTTATTGTTGAGTTTGTTAATGATACTCGATGCCCCATCGTTATTAAAGAGAAATGAATGCACCTATCATTTGCAAGTAATAGTAAGATTTCCAACTGATTTTTCATTATTTGTATGTATACAAAAGTAATACAACATTCACGTTTCACTCTTCCAAATCTCAAGAAAGCAGATGATGATCCCAAACCACAAACTCCTTTATTTGCAAACCTGAGGCAGTCTTGGCAAGCCATAAAACAAAATAAAACCCACAACCTTAACTCCTTATAGTCACGAATGCAAAACACACACACACACACACACACACACACACACAAGGTTTAGTTGTAGGCATCAGGGTGTGCCAAGAGGTAGGCCTCAATAGCCTTGAAAAGTCCCGCAGCCTTTTCTTTTCCAGCCTTAACTTGCTCTTCCTTGATCTCATGCTCTCCCTTTGTGTGGTACTTGCTGGTGCTCTTCAAGACGGATCCCCCATCAGGGCTTGCCACAATCTTGATCTCGTATGAGATTTTCTCGAGTACTTCACTCAAAGCATCACCCTCAATCACACTGTAACCATATGTGAAGTTTGCGTGGTCAACCTCATCAATTCTATGCTTCACATACTTGAATTGACTGCCTGAAAAAATATAGTAAAAACACTTGTTACTTACCTCTTCTCTAGGATTCAAATCGAGGTTATCCATTTATAAGAGAATCAAATAATGCCATTGAATCACAAAACTCTTAAAGAATATTTTTTAATTTTTAAGAATGAAAGATGATAGTAATGGCATTTTTTTCCCCTTCTAAAAAACAAGATAAGTACTTTTAAATTGCTAAACAAATGATGTGTTGGAGATGAGAATAGAAACGAATTACCTTCGCCAAAGGTGATCTTCTTGATGGTTCCAGGGCCTCCATTTCCTTCAATGATTTCAGCACTCTTAATGGCATGAGGTGCAACCTTTGGGATGAGATTGTCAGCATCAAGGACAAAAGCCTTGAATAGCTTGGCTGGTGGGATAGCAGAGGTGGTCTCAGTCTCGTATGTGAAAACACCCATGATGACCTTGAGAGTTTGAAACTGGAAAGTGATGAAATGAAGATTGAAAGGAGGGTTGACTGAACTTGGGAGTGTTTGAGTTGTCAAGAAGTGAGTACTAGAGGGTGGTATTTATATAGCCTAAATGAATTCAAGATCTAAGAATTCTCTTAATTTCTTATCTTTTATTTTTTGGACGTCCTAATTATGACAAGGGTGATAATTTTCTAAGAAAAGCATTTATAATTTAGTCAAAGAAAGCACATTTGCAAATTGGTCTAATAAAATACACCCCATTTGATTCCAAATGCCGTCTTGACCACATTTTATTTCCGAGATATGTAACAAAAAGTCTCTAAAGACATGTGAAGAGAACAAACTTATGGATCTTGTGAGCTAACAGTAACAAGATAAAAAAACAAGATGAAGGAACCTAAGTAGTATTTGGATTTTTAGAACTTCATAAGTTCTTTCTGCCTTCTGGCATATAATTTATAGATTCATGATCAAATTACAAATCATTCATTTAGAGTTACTTGAGATAGATAGATAGATGACACAAGCCAGAAGGTAAGATCATCGAAATACTTTTGGCCAGCTACATGTTGCTGCACCTCTTTATTATTATTATTTTTTTATACATGATATAAATTTTACTCTAGTCTAATTTCAGTGTATATGTTGTGGGTTCTAGTTGGCTCAGTTGGTAAAGTCTTTGATAGTTGAATAAGAGATCTGAGATTCAATTTTCGTCTAAACCAAAAACTAATTGGTGTTTTGGTTTGATGATAAAGAGTTATCATCAAGAGTGGATACCATAGGTTGAAACTCTAAAAAAAAAAGGTACATATGTGTGTGAAATCTCTTCTTGGAGATTTAACCCTCGATCCTTGCCCCATCCACCTCACAAGAACTTTGTACTTGTGGAGTAACCATTACGGCAAGGATGCATGGTGGTGATGTTGCAACATCTAAAAAAAAAGGTATATATGTGTGTGAAACCCTTTCTTGGAGACTTGTACCTCAACCCTTGTCCCACCCACCCTACAAGAACTTTATACTTGTGGAGTGATGTCTTGCAGCATCTCAAAGCAAGAGGAATGGTCAAAGTAAATTGACATCTCAGCAATCACGGCAAAAGTTTTGCAGGAATGATCAGACTTGAAAGAGAATCCATAAATGAGGGTGTAGATGAATCATGAATGTATTTTTTTTTTTTTTTGGAGCTAAGATGAATGTACTCTTTTAAGTAAAAATGAGCTGAATTATATGTGTTGATAATGGTGAGAATTCATTTCAGTATTAAGATTTTTTAATTTAACAATATATATTATTACTATTACATCATTTAGAATTTTACTTGATGTGATTCTAAATACACTTTTAAATTTGTAAGATTTAATCTGAACATTAAATTTATCTATTTAAATTGTAGAGTATCAATTTTTAAAAGTTAGTTAAATGTTAATAATTAATTTAAAATAGGAAGAATTAGAAATTTCTTTAAAAGATGAATGTTGTGTCGGAAATGGTAAGCAATATGCCGTAGAAAGTAAGCAATATGCCAATATCTAGAATGCCCAGCATTGAGGTTTTTCAAAGTCTTGCCCTCCTGAGAACGACAACATGAAGCTTGACTTTCATTCAGCAATATATGGCTGGCGCCGGTCAGCATTGGCCATCTATTGTTTTCACAATAGTATTTATTGACAATTGAAATTTTAGCCAATATAATAATGAAACCATTCCCATTAAACGGCTTAAATTGACCAAGTGTAAAGAAATCTTCTATTTTCTCCATTGATAGACTTATTTTTATTTTAAGGAAAATGTTAAACGGATGCATTAAGGACATTAATTTAGGAATTATTTTTAGAAATATTTTATGAAAAAACAATAAAGTAATTAGTTTTTCTGACAGCTTTTTATAATTCTCATGAAAGTGGTGTTAAAACTTTTCTAATATGATTTATTAACAATTGTCTTAAAGGTACTTGTTAACATGACATTTATTTTAATGGTAAATGTAAGTAATTTTGTTTGGGACTTGAGAGTAACATAAAAGGACTGAAATAGAATCATTTTATAACATTATTATTATTATACTTTTTTTTTTCCAATTCATTTTAAAATTTTTAAATTTAAATAAATGGTTAATGTTAATGCAAGAAAAATCAATAAGCCAATTGTCTGAATGTGGGTTCTAGAAGACCTGCAAGAAAAATTGCTCGTGGAGTGTATTAGTATGGTGTCTACGTAGGACCTTCCGATACCTAAGTTAGAACTTCAAAGAGATCTCTTACAACTCTGAACATGCAAGAGTTGAAATATTTCGCTGGTACCTGTGTAATTGGCAGTGTGATTTCACTCATTTTCCTTATAGGAGGCGTAGTGAGGGCATGCAATAATTGGAAATGTGATCTTCGGAGATTATTTTTATATTCAAAAGATATGGGTTGGTGGAGGATCTTTAGGCGTAGTGCTCAAGTATCGCTCTGGTCATGTGATTGTAGGGTAGTAGTTCTTGATGCCTAGATGGCTGAGACATCCTTGGACGACCTTCCTAGATAGACATGGCCTTTTAGACAAGGTATATGTTGAAATTTATTCCCTATCATCATTAAATCTAAATCCATTTGCTTAGATTCCTCCCAATTAATGTTGAAAGGAATGAAAATTTGAGGTTTTGACGAGGGAAATGGAGAAATGGATGTTACCTTCTATTCATTTCATTCTTTCTCACTTAGGGTTCGTTTAAGAACTGCTTATTTTGCTGAAACTAAATTTTTTTTTACTGAAAATATGTAGAAAAAGCTAAAAGCTGAGAGCAATGAGACCCACTTTAGGAGCAAATATAAGTTAAAAAGTAAAATAAGCTAACATTTTCTCAAATTTCAAATGCAATCTTAAACTCCCAAATAAAATTAAAACTCCTAAACAAGAGAATGAAAGGAATATTCTAAAATTATTCATTTACTCCTCTCGAACAAAAGGTAAGTTTTTTGTGATTAAATCTAGATTTTTGATATTTAAATATAGAAAAGTTTAAATAAAGATTATATATATATATATATATATATATATATGCATATTAAAATGAGAGTTTGAATAATGATTCACAAGTTATAAAAGGAGAAAATTGTAGTTTAAAATATTAATGAAGCTTTAAGTCTGTTTTCCTCAATGTAAGGATTAATTACAATCACCCACTCTACACAATAGGAGTATATGTAATTTGTACCATAAATTTCAAAATTTTGCATTCTATCATATTATAGGAAAATTGTTGTGCATTTCCGGAGTATCATAAATACGTACTATAATAAAGTTTTAGTGGGACCCACTATTTATGTGAGAGTAGGGAGTACGCATTTATGGTACTTTGGGAGTATCTAATAATTTTCCCATATTATAAGTTGTAATGTCCATTCAGTTGACAGCTAATAAGTGAAAATTTTCAATTTAGTGGATAACTATCTACCTCAAACTATGATAGATATGGCAGACAGTTTTCATTACACTTAAGAGAGTTCAAGAGAAATTTGGTAGGCTATGATAGTGGGCGGTTGCCATTATTGAATGAAAGTTTTGGTTTTGAGATCTGAATGTAAGTCAATTTCTTAAAGGTTCTTTGTTTGTCTAAATGACAAAATCTTTTCTTAGAAAATTATAATTCTCTTTGGACGGTGGGAACATTCAAAAAGAAAAGCACGTTATCTACATTCTTTGATCAACGAGGTCACATTATTACAAACAAAACCCTTTATTCTCAGTCTACATATACCACCCTCAGATACTCAAGCTTGCAAACTACCTAAAGTTCAATATCTACTCCTTTCATTCTTCATTTGATTACTTTCATACTTGTCCGTTTGGATACTGAAAACTGAAAACTGAAACTGAAAACTGAAAAACACTGTAGCAAAATATTTTTTAAATGTGTGAATAGTATCGTGGGACCCATTTTTAATGAAAAAGTTGCTGAAAAGTGAAAATTGTGGGTCCATGAACAGTAAAATTTGGGTTGAAATGTCAAACTTTGTGGCTACTGTTCAATGAACAGTAACTGCTACAGTAAAATTTGTATCTGAAAAATGGAAACGCGTGTGAAAAAAAAAAAGAAAAAAAAAAAGGAAAAAAACCAGCCAAACGGGCCTTAGAGACTAAGGCCAACATGGGTGTTTTCACTTATGAAACTGAGACCACCTCAATCATTGCACCCGCTAAACTATTCAAGGCTTTTGTTCTCGATGGTGACAACCTCATCCCAAAGGTTGCACCTCATGCCATTAAGAGTGCTGAAATCATTGAAGGGAATGGAGGTCCCGGAACCATCAAGAAGATCACCTTTGGTGAAGGTTCGTTTCTATATCCTAATCTCCAACGTGTTAATTTCCTCCTTCTCAATTACATAATCAATGTACTAATTATTAATATGATATTTGGCTCTCAAAAATAAGAATTTTACCTCTGAAGTAATAAAAGGGATCAGATACAATTGCTATTTTATTTTTTTGGCTCTCATAGCAACATATGTAGATATTGTAAAAGAAGTAACAAAATGTTTTCTCTAAAATTTTCAGGTAGCCAATTCAAGTATGTGAAGCACAGAATTGATGAGATTGACCATGTAAACTTCACATACTGCTACAGCGTGATTGAGGGTGATGCTTTGAGTGAAGTACTCGAGAAAATCTCATATGAGATCAAAATTGTGGCAAGCCCTGATGGAGGATCCATCTTGAAGAGCACCAGCAAGTACCACACAAAGGGTGAGCATGAGATCAAGGAAGAGCAAGTTAAGGCTGGCAAAGAAAAGGCTGCGGGACTTTTCAAGGCTATTGAGAGCTACCTCTCAGCACATCCTGATGCCTACAACTAAACCTTCTGTTGTGTATCTGTCCCCTCAAACAGGAGCAAATCTTGTGGCTTTCATGTTTTATTTTTAGCCAATACTGCTTTTGGGCTTTCTAATAAAGGAGTTTTTTTGGTTTTGATTCTTGTGATATTTTAGCTGGAAGAGCTAGAAGTGAATGTTAAATTACACTTTAAATACATAAATGTAATGAAATCATCTTGAAATTAAAGTACTACTTGCAAATGATGTGTGCACGACTCCCCCAACCCCACCAAAAGTGTGTGAATTTGAGAATTTAGTGGGATTTGTATTATATAAGGGCTAAATTCCTGTTGGAGTGCGAGACATTACAACTTGAGAAAGGACTAAACCACATTTACGTCATACTTCAAAAGGTTTAGTTAATTTACAAGAATTTTATTGATAGATGCTCTAAGGGCATTTCTTTAATGAACAATTTTAGAAAATTTTTTATAAAAAAAGAAAAAAGAAAAGTAATTGAATTTTTTTTACAGCTCTTTCAATTTTCCATAAAAGTAGTATAAATTTTTTTTAAAATAATTTATTAACAAATGTCCAAAATGTATCTATTAACTTAACCCAAGTTATAATTAGGATTCTTCGCAATCGTTATTGTGATCAAGATTTACCTAGTAAATATTTGATGTGGGGCTTAGCACACCTGTGCAACATATACACAATATACACTTATTTAATCCTATCCAATATCTAATCCATTTGGGGTAGGTTGAGTCCATATTTTTATGAAAAAGTTATTTTGTAAAATTTAAACAAAATATAAAATAAAATATTTTTGAAAAAACCTTATGCTTCACCCTCGTTCAAAAAGTAGCTTTGTTTTAAAATTTTACAAAACCCGCTTTTAGATCCAAAATACAAGTGCTTTAAAATCTCTCTCTCTCTCTCTCTCTCTCTCTCTCTTGGGGTAAAGGCAGTTTTTATATTTATATTTATTATTTATTTTATTTATTTATTTATTTTTTTTTAAGTTTCTAAACTCATATAAGTGCTAATCATGCAGCTCATAAGCTTATTATTATATTACAACACTTATACATAGATTGCCATGGGTACCTTGGTGAAAGAGTAGATTTAGGTTCACCAATCATTAGTTTTTTTTTTTTTTTTTGGGAGAGAATTTCAACCTATGGCGTCCGCTCTGATGATAGCTCTTTATCATCAGACCAAGACATCAATCAATTTTTGATGTAGGCGGGGATTGAACTTCAGATCTTTTATACAACCATCAGAGACTTTATCAGTTCAGTTAACTGGAACCCACTTCACCAATTATTAGTTAATGCTTAAACATATTGTGGATTTGGGTGTGTCTAAAGTTTTTCTTGTTATTTTGGGCTTTAGGATTGAGACTACAGCTAATGAGTGTGAATGTGTGAACTAAAGTCTCATGTGAAAGAAAAATAAAATTTTTTAGAAGTTAATATAACAAAATTGGCCGTAATTTTAGTCAAGCTTTTCAACAAATTGGGTATCTTCCCTAAAAAAGGTTTTCAACAAACGTATACATTAGTACTTTACAGTTTACATATAGGATGTGTTTGGATACTGCTTATTTTGCTGAAAATTGAAAAAATAAAAAATGATTTTTCGGTTACTGTTCATAAATGAATTTACTGTTCATTTGCCTATTGCACTGTTCATGGGACACGAACAGTGCAATAGGCGCTTGTTAAAAAAAAAAAAAAAAAAAAAGGTTGAAACACAGACGCACTGCGTTTGGCGTTTCAGCCGAACCCAAACGCTACCTATAATGTTTTTTTAGCTAAATCATTATAAGTACTTAACTACTTATGCATGGACTTAAATCTATCACAAAGGGCGGTTTCACTTAAAGCATTAATCATTAAGCGCAGAAAGTAGTATTCCTAAAGTTCAAGTAGAAAAAGTACTTATCGAAATGGGGGGCTCAATGTTAATATGTAGAATGTTTAACTTTTGAATAAGAACTTAATCGAAATGGATGATGACCATTATTCTAACAGTCCCGACCATGTGACCAGAGTCCTCTTGGTAAGTGGAATATTTGTTTAGAAATTTTAAAGTAATTTTCTTATCCTTCTAGTATAGTTTTGGGTTGTTTTGAAGTTTTTTGTTGTTGTAACTGTTCTTGTGTTCATTGTTGTGTTTAATTAATTTTTCATTCATGAAAAATACTTATCTTAGTTTTGAGAAAAAATTACTATATATGACCTTGCTAAATATTTTTTTAACAAACTACTAACAATGTGCTACTTATTATTATTATTATTATTATTATTATTATTATTATTACTAGTGAGTTGCCTGTACGATGCACATATAATTTTGTGATATTTTATGTAAGACAGTTTTGGATAATCTTGTACATATATTATAAAGAAAAAATAAACTAAATTAGAGTAAAGAAACATATATATTTTGAGATATTAAAAATTAGTTTAGTAGTTTCACTGCATATTTGTAGCATTTTTAAGGTAAGATTAATTTTTAAAAAAAGAAAAAATAATGAAACCAAAAATAAATGCAAAAGAGTAATAGGACCATGAAAATCAACTAATTTGTGTTGTGTTTATATATTTCATACCATGAAATGAAAGTATGTCCAACTTTCTGTCTGTCTTTCATTTGTTGATAGTGCGACATTAAGACATAGTATGGGCAAGTGTATATGCATATGTCTTATAGATGATTTAAAATTAAAATATGGTAGAATATAGCTTTACATTGCGCATCAAATATTCTCTCTACTTATATACCCAAAACAAAAACTATTCAACCAAATTACCTAAACCTAAATCATATTTAAGTCCCTAATTTAAAAAGAAAAAAAGAAAAGAAAAATTACCTGTAGGGGTTTTGGCGTCTTGATGGTGGTGGGAGACTAGTATAATGGAGGTGTTGACCTCTCAGATTCCTCTTTCTCTCTCTTTCAAATGTTTTATTAGTTTCAGGTCTTTTATTTTGGTAATATATAGTGAAATAGTGCGTTTTATTTAACAATCCACAACATTTTTGTGTCTCTCTATTTCTCTCTAGGGCCTTATTTGATTAGTTATTACTAATAGCCCTTACTTATTTTATTTTAGTTTTTGTTTTTTTAAATAATAAAATAGTGGGTATGCTTTTTTATTTATTTATTTATTTATTTATTTTATTATTATTTTTTATACAAGATAGAATTTCTACTCTAGCCTAATCTAAGTGTATATGTGTGTGGAGTTCCCTTCTGAAGACTTGAACCCTGGCCCTTGCCCCTTGCCCCTTACACCCTACAAGCATTTACACTTGTGGAGTGATCACTGCACCAAATGTGCGCAGTGGTAAATAGTGGGTATGCTAAAAGACATGAAAAATAAAGAAAGATGTGATATAAGCTTAGGCAATTAATGAGATATTAATGAAATAACAGTAAAATAAGTTAATGCAAACTTTTGGGTAATAGTAAAAAAAAAAAAACTTAATAAAAGAGGTAAAAAAATGTTAAATGCAAAATTAGAGCGCTACTTGGCAGAACCTCATGCACTCTTGCATGAGGTCTTTGCTTTTATATATTACATATATATATATATATATATATATATATATTGATTTTCATGGCATCATATAAAAAAAGTAACAAGTGCTTTTCCATGCAGGCAGCCAATTTAATTATGTGAAGCAAAATGAGATTGACAATGCAAACTTCACACATGGCTATAGTTTGATTGAAGGTGATGCTTTGACTAACACACTCAAGAAAATATTGTATGAGATCAAGCTAGTGGCATTCCTTGATGGAGGATCCATCTTGTAAAGCACACAAAGAATCAGTTTTGTATTGAAGGCCGTTTCGGTTTGGTCAAGGGAACAAAATATTTTGCTACCGATTAATATTGGTGACCCATTTCGTGATTACAACTATTTATATATTTCTATACATATATATGTTTGTATTTATTTATGTAATTATGAATTTATATATATATTTAACAACATAAAATTTAAAATCCACATATTTTATAACCCAAAATATCAGTCTAAGTACATTAACTAATATGTTAGTTTAAAACACTAATATTACTATTTTTGTGTGTGTTCTAATAAGTATTATTGTTTACTAAAAAAGAAAGAAATGATGTTTATCCCACATTGGTTGTGTGTGTCTAGTGTCCGCTGTTTATAACCCCAGTACGAAGGTATTAGACCCCTTTTGATGTTGTACTCTAGTTAAATAATGTATTATAAACCCAGTTTAAAACACTAATATTACTATTTTCTTGTGTGTTCTAATAAGTATTACTGTTTACTCAAAAAAAGAAAAAAAGAAAGAAATGATATTTATCCCATATTAGTTGTGTATGTCTAGTGTCCGTTGTTTATAACCCCAGTCTACAACTATGAAGGTTAAACCCTTTTGTAGTTGTACTATGGTTAAATAATGTATTATAAACCCGATTTAAAGCACTAATATTACTATTTTCGTGTGTGTTCTAATACGTATTACTGTTTACTCAAAAAAAGAAAAAGAAAAGAAAAGAAATGATGTTTATCTTATATTGGTTGTGTGTGTCTAGTGTCCGTTGTTTATAATCCTAGTTTACAACTACGAAGGTTAGGCCTTTTTGTAGTTGTATTCTGATTAAATAATGTATTATAAACCTAGTTTAAAACACTAATATTACTATTTTCGTGTGTGTTCTAATACGTATTAATTACTATTTACTCAAAAAAAGAAAAAGAAAAGAAATGATGTTTATCTCACATTGGTTGTGTGTGTCTAGTGTCCGCTGTTTATAATTCCAGTCTACAACTACGAATGTTAGACCCTTTTGTAATTGTGCTCTGGTTAAATAATATATTATAAACCCAGTTTAAAAAACTAATATTACTATTTTCGTGTGTGTTTTAATAAGTATTACTGTTTACTTAAAAAAAAAGAAAAAGAAAGAAAGGATGTTTATCTCACATTGGTTCTGTGTGTCTAGTGTCCGTTGTTTATAATTTCAGTCTACAATTACGAAAGTTAGGTCATTTTGTAGTTGTACTCTGGTTAAATAATGTATTATAAACCCGGTTTAAAATGCTGATATTACTATTTTTGTGTGTGTTTTAATAAGTATTACTGTTTGCTCAAAAAAAGAAAGAAAAGATGTTTATCCCACATTGGTTGTGTGTGTTTAGTGTTTGCTGTTTATAACCCCAGTTTACAACTACGAAAGTTAGACCCTTTTGTAGTTGTATTCTGGTTAAATAATGTATTATAAACCCGGTTTAAAACACTAATATTACTATTTTCGTGTGTATTCTGATAAGTATTACTATTTACTCAAAAAAAAAATTAGCTTAAATAAAAATCAAATTTTAACATTTTTTTTTATTGTACCATCTAAAACGTCAATATCGGCCGAAACACCTGAAATATGCTCTGTATGACTTGATATTTTTTCGGTACATTTTAAAGGAGTACCAGTATCGAGTCAATGGCAAGTATGATTTATTTTCCTGGTATAGTTGGTATCGGTACGGTATTGACTTCCCTGAGAGCACTAGTAAGTACCACACCAAAGGTGACCACAAGATCAGGGAGGAGCAAATTAAGGCTGGTAAAGAAAAGGCTACGAGACTTTTTAAGGTTGTTGAGGGACACCTCTTGGCAAATCCTGATGCCTATAACTAAAGCTTGTTTTTATTTCACCTATTTTTTATCTTCCAAAGGACGATTCCTTAAGCTTAATAGCCATTACATTAACCCTTTTCATTAAAAATAGCCATTACATTAACCCTTTTCATTAAAAATTGTAACTCTTGAGGCTCTACACCATAAAATAATTTGTATACATAAAATTTTAAATTAATAAGTGGCATTAGTAACTTTCCATTAATGTTCATATCTAATAAATGAAAAACATATTCTTTGTTATATTTTATATTAGAATCCCTATATATATAACACTCATCATTGTTATCCTCACACAAATCATAACCTCCTCTTTTGTTATTACACAACATACACTTTTTGTTATAGTCTTGTAACACAAAGAAGTACTGCAATGGTGATGACATCTTCCAAGTGCTTCATCTTAGCTTTATCCATTGCAACGTCCATCTTGAGCATTGATGTTAGCTTTACAACTTACCATATTTTACAATCTTCTTAATCCACTACTCAAACCTTGCCAATCATACCTACATTGTCTAAGCCAACACTGCCACCTTTGCTTTCATTGCTAACGTTGCCAAAGCTAACATTGCCACCTTTGCCTTCATTGCCGACACTGCCAAAGCCAACATATCAACCTTTGCCTCAGTTGCCAAAGCCAATACTACCACCTTTGTCTTCGTTGCCAAAACCTAGATTTTCTTCTATCCCTACCATTCCAACTTTGTCAAAACCAACATTGCCAACCATTCCCTCAATAAAAAAAAACCCCAAATACAAATGCTTAGTCTAAGTTCCTTAGGTAATTTAGATGAATTACAGGGTTTGCAATACTCAAAAATAAAAGAAAAAGCTATTGCAGAGTGGAGGTAGTACAAATGCATTACGAAATTGAGGGATTCCTTGTTTCTAGTATATAATATATATCTCAAATATTTAAGATATATATTACTTTCATGATCCACTAAATAAAGGCTGCCCAGTCCTCCAAACAGAGAGACATTCAACCCCACAAGGCATGGGGCCTTGTACCATAGTCTTCTATCTTGAGGTCTGGAAACTCAACTCTGAATCAATACCTAAGGAAATGCCATGCTTTCATGGTCACTTATATAAAGGCTGCCCAGAGTCCAGTCCTCCAACCAGAGAGCTTGAGGAGACTTACTGTCTAGTGTCAGATATTACTCATCACACGAATGGCACTAATAGCTTATAATAAGCATGTCTTAATCAAAAAAGAAAAACTTATAATAAGCATGTCTAAGGGGATCTTTATTCAATGAAAATTCTTAAAGTGCAATATCTTACAGTTGAAAATGTGTGAAGAAAACACTCATAGGAGCATTTCAATGAAATGCTCCTATGAGTGTTTTCTGATTTCATTCTTCATAGGTGCCGTTTATGTTCCTTTTTGACTGCTTGGTCAAACATATCTCACAAGTAACATGTTTGTGGCTGGACTGGATGTGAGCCTTAACGCATTGATCAATGTTCATTAACAATATCATACATACAATCTGGTCCGTTGCAAAGTACCTCCACTGAATCTAGTTTAACTACACTTGCTAGAGTTTGCAATAGATAACATTTAAAAAATTTAGGACAGTTTTTTTTTTTTTTTTTCAAGAACAATGTTAGCAGATTATCTACAATACCAACTAAAGAAGGACATCTAGTAGCAAAGTAACTTGCTATGTGATTTCTCATGCTTTTGCAGTTTTGATGCAAATCTGAAAACCATTCCACACCCTATTCGTGTCATGCATGTTACCTTGAAAAGAAACTTCATGGCCACAATTTTCTTTGTGCTAAAGAAGATGCAGATGCAGAGTCAAGTGGTCCTTTCTTCAATAGCTGGAATGACAATCATCAACTGGACAGTAGACAAGTGTGTTTGACAAATACACATACATACATACAAACATACATACACACACACACACACACACACACACACATATATATATATATATAAAACTCACAGCTGTTGTAAGGAGGTCAACATTCCAAGCTGCATAGGTAATGTTCCATTGAAATTGTTTGAGCTAAAACTTCTGTAACATTATTGAAAGTTTTACAATTAATATAAGTTCTAATAAATGGATTCGGAAAAGGGTTAACAAAAATAAATCATAAATAAAGGGAAAAGATTAAACCCACTATCTTTCAATTGAAGTATTTTATGATAAACATTTGAGCAGGGCAATCATATCATAAGAAGGCAACCAATGTAATATGAATAAATACAATATAAACCAAAAGAAACAAGTTCTTGCAGTTTCCTTGGACACTATATCTATTGAATGAATCTCAACCACAAGAGAGCCCAATTAATCACAAATCTAAAACCAAAATCAATCCTAGCTTGGCCAAGCCAATTTTATTATTTCCTTTCGCATCAGCCTGCTAAATTAATTGAATATAGAATTACAAAAAGACTAATTTATAATAAAAGATTGCAAAAAGACTTAGAATTTTTACTAACCTATATGAAATGATTGAAATGTTGAATTGAATTGTAACAATAACATCGGTACTCCATCTATAGCTGGTTGAAATGTTGAATTGTAAAAATACTCAGCTACAAAAGCAAAGTTTAAAATCACACACCAAAATTGAACCCTAAATCAGTAAATCACACACCAAAATTGAACCCTAATTTCCATAGTCAATCAATAAAAACAAAGATTGAGGCACAGAGCAATGCACAATATTCAATCACTACGATTGCGTTATGTATGATCAAGATACGAACTTAATTTTTACAAAAAAAAAAAATACCATCGGAAGATTCGCTGGAGGGGGTAACGGAGAGAGTACGACGGTTCTTGTCGGCGCTGCTGTCCTCGTTGGAAAATTCCTCACATTCTAGTGATTCATCTTCGCACATAGAGAAAATGCGATCAACTTCGAGAGCGAGCGTGAGAGAGAGAAAGAGCAATCAAAGGAAAAAGAGGAAAAATAAATGAAAGAGAATAAGACAGGGAGGACCTAAATATTCTGAAATTTTCATACAAAAATTTTCAGTCTTGCTTAGAAATAAATCAATCTTTATGTTTTACAGTATTTTTTCGAGGGGTACTGGGAAATCTACAAATTTTAGAGCGAAAACTCACCCTGGTGTGCTTGCCATTTTTTTTTTCAGCACTTATTTCAAGGGTTATATGTTGACTTATTTTGAAGGTTCTTAGAGCATTTGCAGCAGTGGTGGTATAAAACAATAATGCTAAATTTTAGCTTCACTTTCATTAAAATGATGCTCCAGCAGTGGAGCTAAAACAAAAAAATTTAGATGATTTGCTACAGTGCACATCTAAAAATAGATGTGCACTGTAGCATGGAGCTAAAACTAAAAAATACTTTTTTATTCAACTGATCTACTTGTTCCCATTTTTTTTTTCATTTATCAAAACCGGTCAGCCTTTCACTCCCACTGTATTCTCACTCTCTCTCGTTCATCTCTCAACTCTCAAGCCTCCAAGCCTCTCAAGCTCACCCACAGACACTCCGGTACAATCACTGCCATCCTCACCCACAGACACGCCGCCGCCGCCCCCCTTACCCACGCCGCCGACACACACCGCCACAAACCCAGCTCCGACCACGGCAACCCCCACCACCACCACCACCACCATCACCACATCAGTCACAAATTCAACCATACCCACACTCATCAAACCCACCACCACCAATATCAATCACCACCTCCACCACCACGGCAACCCCCACCACCACCACCACCACATTAGTCACAAACCCAACCACACCCACACTCATCAAACCACCACCACCAGGAAAAAAAAAAAAAAAAAAAAGAAGAGCAAACATCGGCAGAACCCACTGCCAAAATGGTTTCTTCTGCAATTTTTTCCTTTGAACCCAAAAAAAAAAAATAATAAACAAACAAACCATGAACCAGAGGTTGATAGAGGCGTGGTGATGGACCTAGTGGAGCAGAACTGAAGCTTGCTGAGAAATAAAGAGAGGACATTTGAATAAATGGAGAAGGAGATGAGGAGAAAAAGTAACAAAAAGATAAAACAATAAAAAATAAGAAATGGTTGAAAGTTAAAAAGTGTGGCTGAGGGTGGATGGGACAAGAGGAGTACGTGTGTGGAGGAGAAAAACAAAGAGGAAAAAAAGAAAGAAAGAAAGAAAGAAAGAGAAGAAAGAAACGTGTATTTGGATGAAAAAAAATAAGATAATGGAAAAAATAAAATTAAGAATAATAAGAAATTAAAATTAAGAAATGTTGCCATAATATTTTTGCAATAAATTTTAAGTGGTAAGTTATTATTATTTGAAAAAAAATAATTTTTTTTATGGTGGCGGTGGTGGTGGCGGCGGCGGTGGTGGCGGCGGCGGCAGTGGTAGTGGCAATGGTTGTGGGTGGTTGTGATTGTTGTTTATTGTAGTAGATATATTATTTTTTAGGTAGTGAGATATATTATTTTATTGTAAGGGATATATTATTTTATTGTGATGTTTATATTATTTTATTATGTTAAAAGTTAAAATAGATCCACTGCTGCAGCATGTGTATAGGTAAAATAGATAAAGTAACTTTTAGTGGAGCTAAAATGCTAAATTTTTAGCTCCACTGCTGTGAATGCTCTTAGTAAGCCTAATAATAATAGTCACCCACCATTTTTTTTCAGCACTTATTTCAAGGGTTATATGTTGATTTATTTTGAAGTTTCTTAGTAAGCCTAGTAATAATCACCCGCGTGTTATATTTAGTGTTTATTTGGACAAATTTTAATAAACCCTCGAAAAATAAGGGTTGAAATAGGTCTACTTTTTTGTAGTGAATGTTATGCGAAGATTTAATTTATGATTGTTTGTTATTTTATCGTGATTTATTATGTATCATCTTAGAGTTTGATTTTACGTTATCATCCTTAATAATCAATTTCTGCAATACTTTTTTAAAACTTATGATTATCATTTCTCCTAATTTTTATTGATGTTATTAAGAAATGAGAATGATGCCTAGCTATCCATTAATATTGATATTGGTTGTTCAATGTTGACTTAATTATCTTCTATTAGGATTAAAGCTTAAAGGCTCGAATAAGAGACAATTAAGAAATGTATACAAAGTTACAAATTTAGACAATAACGTATGAAGAGCCATCACGAGAACAAAAGAAATGGGCCAAAGGATAAAATATTTATATAAATTATTAGTCTCTAACCCACATGATGTGCAGCAAAATTTACCTAAAGATGATACATATAAGCATTATAATTCATAAATTTTTTTTTTCATGATTAATGTTAGGGTCATAATTTATTGGAATTGACTAATCCTTTGACAAAATGCACTTTACTTGTAATTGGGTAGATCTAAGATGAGGTTAGTACTTCAAGAAACATGTTGTTTAAGTCAAGTATTAAAGACATGAAGATTGGTCTAAGAAACAAGTGAAGAAAAATTGTTTATTAAGTCTCAACAGATAGCTCGATAGATGCCTGCTATCGAGACTTAATATGAAACTCGATAGATAGCTCGACAGCAGCTCAATCTATCAAGAATTACGATTTCAGAATTTCTAGATCTGAATTTTGGCTCAGTCTTGTATATTTGTTTGAGCTTTTTTTTCTCACAATTCTGGACATATATAAGACTTATTTTTAAGAGCCGTCATACATGGATACAGAGACTAAGAGACATATGATATGTACTGAAATTCTCACTTCTAAAACAGCTAAATATTAACCTAAATTAAAATCAAACCTAAGTTGAGAGAGAGATTAACGTTATTTAGCCTTAAAAACTTACATCTAGAGCAGAAAACTCTTAATGTCTATATCTTTCTTTACTATCAAACATTTTATATATTATAATTAACCCAAATAAAGGCTAAGGGTAGTTATAGTAGGCATAAACCTAAACTAATGATAAACATATTATGGTTACAATACTTAGAACTACAAGTTGAGGATTAGTAAGGAATAAGGAATGAATGGGAAGATATTTCTATCAAGAATTAATAGAGAGACAAACTAGACTGAAAAAATATTCATATTAATATTTGATGGCTCCTAATAATCTCCTCTTCCGTTGCTTCTTTTTATGCACCATGGAAGCATCTTTTTTAGGTGTGAAGCTTATACTGAAGAGAAAATTATACTAAATAGATCTTATTGTTGAATGAATAGAAAATTTATTGGTGGCCTTTGTTGGCTTGTGGTAGTCTGCAGCGAGCGAGCCAGCCATCCTTGAATATTGAAAGTCAATTTTCAAGTCTTGGAGAATTGCAAGTTGTTGCACACTGTCAACCTTTTTAACAAAAATGGGTATCTAATTGTTTTACACGCCAAATATGTGCTTCGGTTTTACATATAAACACAGTAACTTATTACGTGATCACTCACAAAGGGTGGTTTCAACTTTCAAGTTAGACATTAAGCATAAGTTAGGGTCCAAATTAAAGGACTAATATATAAAGTTCAAATAATCCGAGTAGAAAAATTTACATCACTTTATTTTTAATTTACCATTATGCTAATTATCCCTCATGATTCCTAATTATGTTCTCTTCACATGTACTTATAAGAGCTTTTTTTGTTTATAGCTAGGAAATAATTTAGGATAGTACAGCATTCAGTTGGGTTATTTAATTGAACAATTTCCAAAGGTGCTTTCTTTGACTAACCACAAATGCTTTTCTTAAAAAATTGTAATCCAATTGTTATAGTGGGGACATCTAAAAAGGAGCATTTGAAAACTCCTAAAATTCTTCGATCTAGATGGTCATACTCCCATACATGCAAGCAAACCTTCAGTCTATATAAATACCATCCTCTAGTTCCCAACTTCTCAGATCTAACAAGCTCAAAAACTAGTACGATCATCAATCCTCATTATTCTTTCTATACCATTGTTCACTTCCAAATTCTTTACTTCATCATGGGTGTTTTCACTTACGAAGCCGAAACCACCACCGTTATCCCACCAGCTAGGCTATTCAAGGCCTTTGTCCTTGATGCTGACAACCTCATCCCAAAGATCGCACCACAAGCCATTAAGAGTGCTGAAATCATTGAAGGAAATGGAGGGCCAGGAACTATCAAGAAGGTTAACTTTGGCGAAGGTAAGTTAATGATAAATTATCACTTGTCCAAAAGCTTACGTGGATTAGAAATGATGAATTATAATTACTTAACTCTTATTTTAATAATTTCAATTTCTAACGTCTAAGGTGATACTTGTTTATCATTTTAATTTTAGAAGTATTTATTATATTTATTGGTTCCTATATATTTTTCAAAAACAACTAAATTAGAATGCTACTTATATTTGTCACTTTCATGGCATGATACAAAAGAAGTAACAAGTGTTTTTTTATGTTATGCAGGCAGCCAATTCAACTATGTAAAGCACAGGATTGATGAGATTGACAATGCAAACTTCACATATGGCTATAGCTTGATTGAAGGTGATGCTTTAACTGACAAACTCGAGAAAATCTCATACGAGATTAAGCTAGTGGCATCCCCAGATGGAGGATCCATCCTGAAGAGCACCAGCAAGTACCACACCAAAGGTGATCATGAGATTAAGGAAGAGCAAATCAAGGCTGGTAAAGAAAAGGCTGTGGGACTTTTCAAGGCTGTTGAAGGCTACCTTTTGGCAAATACTGATGCCTACAACTAAAGCATGTTTTCATTTTTGAGTGTTGCCTTTATCTTTGAGTTAAAGTGCATTTTTTAATATCCTGCCAATATGGCCTTGGACTTGCTAATATATAATAATACGATTTCTGGAGTTGTAATTGTCTTCTTTCTTTTGATGTTCTAGTTTGGAAAAGTGAAATGTCAATGTTGTATCACATTGAATACATAAAATAGAAGTTATCTCAAAATCTTGATTTTACTTGCAAACAGGTTTTTTCATTAGAGTAAATGCATAGTAGCATTATAAAGGGGATTCGAGAGAGTAGGTTATGCCATTGAATTATAAGATTCTTGACAATCTTATACTCTTGTACTATTAGAAATTAAATGGGTTCCCCTTGTTAAGTGTTATCTTTTAATGACCAAAATTACCTTATAGAAATTTCATATATAAAAAAAAAAAAATTCAATTAAGGCTAAAATTGTCACATAATAAATTAACAAATCCTCAAATTTTGCCCATGATCTCCAACAGATTTCTAACTTATCTAAATTAATTTTTCATTTTTTTTGACACAAACGAGGGTATCCAGACTTTTTCGAGTATCGAAAATTATTCTCTCGGGTGTATGCAATTCCCTGCCCCATACACACCATATTATTACAAAGAGAAATCCCTTGAGTGGCCTCAAGATGCGGGAAAAAGGTTTTGAATCAAAGATCTTATGGATATTATAAGGTTTTAGAAACTATTTAGCCAACCTCTTGGATTTTTCTTTCTCACATAGTTAGTGATCTACATCTTTACACAATATTTAATCAATTTCAACAGTAACTTCATGTTAATTTCAACAAATCCAATAATGCATTATTGCAAAACTTGAAACTTTTCCGATTCATTTTTAAAGATATTTTGAATGTGTGAAGAAGTTAATTTAAATGAATTCGAATTAAAAATATTAGGATCTTTTATTTCAACATTCAAGTTAAAAAAACTAGCATTAAATTCATGCTCGTAGGCTTATAGAAATTACAAAAAGAAAAAAAAAATTGTATTAAGATGCTTAAAAGGTAAAAACTAATTTTTTGAGTGCAGGGGCATGGGATGATGGAACCCTATCAAGTCACCTAAATATAGACCTTTGGTAAAGGTTTCAAGGTTTATTTATTATTATTTTTTTGTTGTTGAGGTTTTGAGACCTTTTAGGGAAATTTTAGATGAAAAAGTTCACTATGGTCAAATTTCTTACCATAAGCATTTAGTAAATTAAAAACTAGAAGAATGTGACACCCGAATGTCCCAAATTCCAGCAAGTCCAATTTGATGCTATCCAACAAACATTTATCTCCTTTTATTATTGATGGGACTGACGAAGTGGGCCCTGCAAGAGGTAAATCATACCGACGAGAAAAGTCTTCAATGACGAGGAAACACGAGACTGACGAGTATAACATTCTATTCAATGCCCTTAGTAAATAACAATGACAGTTACAGACCCAGCTGGACAGACCGTTGGGACCTAATTAAAGCCACATGATGAGGCCAGGAAGCGTTACCTGGAGGGAAGTTAAGCCTCCATAAATGGTACAACGGCTAGAACCTACAACAACATATATATATATATATCCTCCACATTCTCCCATGGAAGAGGTACAATATTTTTGCTAGATTTGTGCTATCTTGAGATATTATTCTTGTGCCATTCTCGACTCTAACTTGAGCATCGGAGGTGTTGTGGCAGGCACCACACCGGTGACCGTCTCTAAGACACTTCTTTCCAGGAGGCTCAGTTCATCGCCTGGCAACACTCAGTGACTGACGAATTCATACTTCATCAGTTTGGCGCCGTCTGTGGGGAGCGACATTTTTTCATTCAGTTGCGAAAAGGTAGTTTCCTGTCAAATACTTATTTCATATGGAGTCCAATCAAGATTCTGCAGCCTTGGCACAGCAAATTCAGGCCCTGGCAGCAACCGTCGAGGAATTGTCTAAACAAAATGAGGAAATGAAGCAGAGGCTTCAGCAGGAAGAGCATCGGTCCAAGGGAAATCGAGAGGACGAGGGAGATAGTCATAGAAGAATCGACCATCCAAGGCCTACCACTCCAACTGAGCAGAACTCGAATATACTCCAGGAGATGAGGAAGGAGATGGACGAGCTCAGAAACGCCATCAAAGAAAAAACAGAACGGAGTGTGGACCGACTGGTCAGGGCAACAGATTCACCGTTCACTGTGGCCGTCCTCGACTGTCCAGTGCCGTCAAAATTTCGGCTGCCCCAACTCGAACCGTTTGACGGACTAAAAGATCCCCAAGATCATCTTAACACATTTAAGACGACCCTGGGACTCCAGCAGCCCCCAGACGAAATTTTGTGTCGTTCCTTCCCAACTACTTTCAAAGGAGCCGCACGGGAATGGTTCACAAAGCTGCCCACATCGTCCATCGACACCTTTGAACAGTTGAGCAATGCCTTCCTGCGTCACTTCATTGGAGGACAACGACCAAAGAGAACCGCGGATCATTTACTCACCATCAGGCAGGGAGAGAGGGAAACTTTGAGGTCATATGTGAAACGCTTCACCCGGGAGACACTGGAGGTAGACGAGGCTGATGACAAGGTGCAGCTAACAACCTTTAAGGCTGGTTTGAGAACCAGAGAACTCGTCTCGTCGCTTGCAAAAAATCCCCCGAAAACAATGGCTGAAATGCTCCTCAAAGCACAGAAGTACATGAACGCGGAAGACGCACTGGCCGCCATCGGGGACATTGAGAGGCCAGGAGACAAGGGTAGAAAGGAAGACGACCGTAGGGGGCAAAAGCGTGAGCGTCCAGATCGCAGAATCAATGACGGAAGTAGAAGAAAAGAAGATAAGAATCCTCGGACGGTAAAATTTACTCCTCTTGTAATGCCTGTTGATAAAATCCTAACGCAGATTAAGGACGAGCATTACCTAAAGTGGCCGAGGCCGTTACACTCGTCTCCAAATGTTCGTGACAAGAACAAGTACTGCCGGTTCCACAAAGACC
Organism: Quercus aquifolioides; assembly: GCA_019022515.1. Classification (NCBI taxonomy): domain Eukaryota; kingdom Viridiplantae; phylum Streptophyta; class Magnoliopsida; order Fagales; family Fagaceae; genus Quercus; species Quercus aquifolioides. The sequence goes on along the minus strand of CM032334.1, from coordinate 10,996,829 downwards.
ATGGCCATTACACCGAGGACTGTCGGGACCTCAAAGAGCAGGTAGAAGAGCTGATACGAAAGGGGAAATTGCAGAAATTTGTAAAGAAGGGTGAATATAGTAGGTCTCGAGACGGGAACAAAGGCCAACCCGAGGCTTCGTCAAGAGGTAGTGACCGTCAGTCCCAACCTCCTCAGAATGTGGTCGGGGAAATACAGACAATCACAGGTGGACCCGTCACCGGAGGTTCGTTCAGGTCCCTCCAAAAAGCATATCAACGTCAGGTGAACAGCGTCCATACGACTCCCCTGTTGAAGCAGAGACGAACCGAGCAAGACATGACTTTCAATGAAAATGACGCCAGGGGAGTAAAACAGCCCCACAACGACCCCCTGGTCATAATGCTTACCATAGAAGGGTTCAACACCAAAAGGATCCTCGTGGACAATGGTAGCTCTGCTGACATCATTTACTTCCCTGCATTTCAACAGTTGAAGCTGGACCCCAGAAGGCTACGTCCTTTTGACTCCCCCCTCGTCAGTTTCAGTGGTGACAGGGTCTACCCCAAGGGCATAGTAACGCTAACAGTGACAGTGGGAACATACCCAAAGCAATTGACCCGTCAGCTGGATTTCTTAGTGGTGGATTGCCCCTCCTCTTATAACGTCATCATTGGAAGACTTGCCCTCAACAAGTGGAAGGCGTCCACATCTACCTACTGCTTAAAGGTAAAGTTCCCTGTGGAAAACGGGGTTGGTGAAGTTAAGGGAGACCAAGTCTTAGCCCGAGAATGCTACCAGGCCGTGTTGGCCGCAAAGGAAAACCACACCTGGACAATTGAAAAGAAGCAAGAAGAAAAAGTGGAGGCTCTGGAAACAGTGCAACTAATTGAGGGAGAAGTGACCAAAACAACCAGGATAGGGACGACCTTGAGCCCTGAAATGAGAACAAAGCTCGTCCAGTTTCTTAAACAAAACCTGGACGTCTTTGCTTGGAGCCATGACGACATGCCAGGTATATCCCCGGAAATCATCCTACACAGGTTGAATGTAGACCCAGAGAAGAAACCCGTCAAGCAGAGAAGAAGAGTCTTCGCACCAGAAAGAGATCAGGCAGTCGCTGACGAAGTGAAGAAGCTCTTGACTGCAGGTTTCATCAGGGAAGTGTACTACCTAGACTGGCTGGCCAATACTGTTCTGGTAAAGAAAGCAAATGGGAAGTGGAGGATGTGCGTAGATTTCACAGACCTGAATAGGGCCTGCCCGAAGGACAGTTTCCCCCTTCCAAGAATAGACCAGCTCGTAGACTCCACAGCCGGGCACAAGCTATTGACGTTCATGGATGCTTTCTCAGGATATAACCAGATAAAAATGGCTGACGAGGATGAGGAGAAAACGACCTTTGTCACCAGCCAAGGCCTCTATTGCTATAAGGTAATGCCTTTCGGACTAAAGAATGCAGGTGCTACTTATCAGAGGTTAGTGAACAGAATGTTTAGCGCGCAGATAGGCAGGAATATGGAGGTTTACGTGGATGATATGCTCGTCAAGAGCAGGGAAGAGCTTACCCATCTGGACGACCTCAGAGAGACATTTGCCACTCTCAAACAATACCAAATGAAGCTAAATCCAAGTAAGTGTGTGTTTGGTGTAGCCTCAGGGAAGTTCTTGGGATTCATGGTATCCCAGAGAGGAATAGAGGCAAATCCGGAGAAGGTTCAGGCCATAATCAACATGGCGTCACCCAAGACCGTCAAGGAGGTCCAAAAGCTCACAGGACGGATCGCCGCCCTCAACAGATTCGTCTCTAGAGCAACGGATAAATGCCTCCCCTTTTTCAAGACCCTGAAGCAGGCCTTCGCCTGAACCGACGAATGTGAAGCGGCTTTCCAAGAGCTCAAGCGCTATCTGAGCAATCCACCTCTCCTAAGCCCGTCAAAAGAAGGAGAGAACCTGTATCTATACCTAGCTGTTTCGTCCACAGCCGTCAGCGCAGCCCTAATCCGCGAAGAAAGCAGAATACAACTCCCCGTTTATTATATCAGTCAAGCCTTCCAGGGGGCTGAGTCCAGGTACCCAAAAATCGAAAAAATCACGTTCGCGTTGATAGTTGCCTCACGCAAGCTCAGGCAGTATTTCCAGGCAAATCCAATCTGGGTAATGACGGACCAACCTATCAAGAAGTCCATGAGCAAACCCGAGGCAGCAGGGAGAATGGTCCAATGGGCAATCGAACTTAGCCAGTTTGATATAGAGTACCATCCCAGGGCAGCCATTAAAGCACAGGCTCTGGCAGACTTTATCGCCGAATTCACCCTTCCGGACGAACAAAACCTTGCCAGTAAGGGCAAACCTTGGGTAATACAGACTGACGGTTCGTCAGCCCAAAAGCGGGGAGGAGTAGGGGTCGTCATAACCACCCCCGACGGAGAAGTATTGAAATATGGAGTTCAGCTGATATTCCCGGCGACGAACAACGAAGCCGAGTATGAGGGGATTCTGACGGGGTTGAGGTTAGGGAAAGTTTTTGGAGCAAAGACCCTGTTAGTCCAAAACGACTCAAAGCTAGTAATTGGGCAGATCAAGGGAGAATACGAAGCAAAGGAAGAAAGAATGCAGAAATACCTCAGGTTGGTGAAGCACTTGACTCAAGAGTTCGAAGAGGTAGAGTTCATCCAGATTCCCAGAAGCCAGAATATGGCAGCAGACGAAGTATCGAAGATAGCCTCGTCGAAAGAAACGGGGTCGAATGCAGACCTGATGATGGAAGAACAGAAGAACCCCAGCATAGAAGAAATTTCAACCTTTGCAATCCAGAGCACAAGTAGCTGGATGTCGCCCATTGTATCCTTTCTTCAGGATGGACACCTCCCTCAAGACACAAATGAAGCCAGGAAGATCAAGAAGAGGTCTGCCAGATTCACAATTCTTAATGACACTCTGTACAAGAGGGGCTTCTCCATGCCCTATTTAAGGTGTGTGAACGAAGAAGACGCTGAGTACATCCTAAGAGAAGTCCATGAAGGAATCTGCGGAGATCATGCAGGCCCTAGATCATTGGTAAGCAAAATTATGCGAACAGGTTATTTTTGGCCTACTATGCAGGTGGACGCAATGAAGTTCGTCAAGAAGTGTGACAAGTGCCAGCGGTTCGGGAACATTCAACGACTGCCAGCCGAAAGACTGACGACGATAGCGTCCCCTTGGCCATTTGCACAGTGGGGAATTGACATCGTTGGCCCATTACCCTTGGGCAAAGGCCAGGTAAAATTCTTACTCGTCGCTATAGATTACTTCACAAAATGGGTTGAGGCAGAGCCACTGGCAACTATCACCGAAGCAAAGATCCGGAACTTTGTATGGAAGAACATAGTCTGCAGATTCGGGATTCCACGGACGATCATATCGGACAACGGACGACAATTCGACTGCCAAGGCTTCAAGGACTTCTGCTCTGGTCTGGGCATCAAGAACCATTTCTCATCACCAGGCCACCCTCAAGCAAATGGACAGACAGAAGTGACGAACCGGACTCTACTCAAAATCATAAAGACGAAGTTAGATGACGCAAAGGGCTCTTGGCCAGACGAGCTACCCAACGTCTTGTGGGCCTACAGAACAACAGCAAGAACCCCGACGGGAGAAACCCCGTTCAGGCTTACTTATGGAACTGAGGCAGTGATCCCAGTCGAGGTCGGAGTAACCAGCACCAGGCGAGAGATGTTCAGCGAGGAAGACAACGACGATCACCTACGAGTCAACCTGGACTGTCTAGATGAAGTCAGAGATAAAGCCTGCAGCCGGATAACAGATTACAAGAAAAAGATGACAGAATATTACAATAAAAGGGTGAAACTCCGACGACTCAACATCGGCGACCTCGTCCTGCGCGAAGTAACTCTGGCGACCAAAGATCCAACTCAAGGGAAACTTGGCCCCACATGGGAAGGACCGTACCGGGTTATTCATTACTCCAGACAGGGAAGCTACCACCTTGAGACTCTGGACGGAAAAAGACTCCCGAGGCCATGGAACATTGAACACTTAAAGAAGTATCATCAGTAGACGTAACTCTCAAATGTACTTGTTATCAAAATCAATAAAGAATCTATTCAGCTGATATTATTCTGTGAGTAGGTGTATGCAACCGAAGGTAACTGACGAAGGAAATATCCCTAACACGGGTATAAGTCACCTAAAGCCAAAAATGGCTAAGTAGTAAGATTCCGCAGTGACGGATGTAAACTACTGACGACAACAAATTAAGTTGTTGAAAAGCCAAAAATGGCTAAGTAGTAAGATTCCGCAGTGACGGATGTAAACTACTGACGACAACAAATTAAGTTGTTGAAAAGCAAAAAATGGCTAAGTAGTGAGATTCCGCACTGACGGATGTAAACTACTGACGACAATGTACTCAGCACAGCATGTGAGGCCAGGTCAAGACTCATCAGATACATAGACAATCATGAAATGCAAGTAAGCTTGTTATAAATCTAAATAAGCATGTAATATTCAGTAAAGGTCCCCAAACCAAGGGCAATTTCCATTTGTTTTTCACAATAAAACCCATAAACACTGGGCTGCTAATATCGTTGTCAAAATAAACAAGCAAATTGTTCAAAGGTTTGGCCCGAAAACACGATGGGCACACATATATAAAAAAAAAAAAAATTAGCACAACAAAAATTTTCATAAGTGTCAGGGTCAGGCATTGGCAGCATCGTCACCAGCTGGAGCATCGTCAACGGGGGTATCCTGACGAGCAAAGGGAACAATGGCAGAAGACTGGCCAGCCTCATCAACAGACATTTCCTGGTCTATCTCCTCTAGATCCAGCTTCTCCATGTCCACTCCAGTAGGATGTTTTAACAGGTACCTCCTCAAGAGCTCAAACCCTTTGAAGTACCAGCTGAACAAGACGGTGCTGTACTCATCGGTTGTCTGGAATGCCTCAACCGACCTCGCAGCTATCGTCTTTAGTGATTCCCTGGCATTTGAGAGCTGCTCGTCCTTCTCTTGCGTCAACTGACGCTCCACCTTAATATCGTCATCTAGTTTTTTCAACTTCTCCTTCAGGGAAGCAGACTCACCCATAGAGTCAACAAGACTTCTCCGCAGTTTGGAGTTCTCCGCTTCCAAGGTCTCCATCCTGGACGTCATAGAGGCTACCTTCGTCTCCTGAGTGAGATACTCCGAAGCAATGTGCATGCTCTCACCCAGTACCTAAAACAAAATTTTTTCCTCAATAAAAGAAATGGAACAAATAAGAGGACGAAGGAAAGAAGGAGCCGAAATAAGCTAACCTGTACGAGCTTGTGAATATGTCGAGCCGCCACATCATTAAACGGGACACCCGACAAAGCCTTCAGGTCCACAGCGGTCACCACCTCGTGGGCCCTATCCACAGCCAGCCTCTCGTCATTCCAGAGGGTGGATGGACGAGGGACGCTCTTCTCCTTCTCCTTCTCAGTCATCCTCGGTCTTTTTGAAGATGGAGTACCCTCGATCTCCTCCACTGAAGTCGTGGGAGAAGCAGTCCTCGTCGTTGCCACCCCTGACACGACTGGGCTGACGGAAGCAATTGGAGGCGCCAAGCCACTCTTCCCAGTGACACGCACAACCTTTTTTCCCAAGCTGGACAGGGGCTCGTCCTTCTTGGATCTCATTTTGGCATACATCTCCTTGTTAAATTTTGTCGTCATCTCTGCAAGAAGGAAGCGCTTGTTTAAAAAAAAAAAAAAAAAAAAAAAAAAACCTGCTGCGTAAGAGACAAATACTGACGAACTAAATACTTACTCCTTTTCCCTTCAATTTCAAGATTTTTCCGAACAAAGTCAGACGGATCTGGCCCAAGACAATAAAAGGCAAGTGTCCTGGGATCAATAAGGTCGTCCCAATTTTCGATCGTCTGTGCGTATTCGATCGCCTTCTGGACCTGACTCCTGTACTTGCTCTTCAATTTGGGTCGTCTCTTAACTGCACAGTAGCGGAGACAATAGAGTCAGTGACGATAAAGGTAAAGTTGCAGAAGATTAATATATCAAAGGGAGTATTAACGCACCTAAAGTCGGGGTTCCCCACCGACGATGCAACCTCGGGAGATCACCCCAAACCTCGCCCGAGGGAGTTTCAAAATCGTCCCCAGATACAAAGAAAAATCTGGACTTCCAGTATCTGAAGGACGAAGGTAAATTCTTGACGATCCTAGTATTCCTCTCCCAAGGCACCAGTTCATAGTACCCGTGCTCCTTCGACGCTTTCAGGCGATACAAGTAAGTGAACTCATCGACCCTAAGCATATCTCCGTCCAGGGCAGCCAGCCATATTCCCATACAACTGACCAATATTCTCCACGAATTTGGCATAAGTTGCCCGGGAGCAATGCCAAACTGGTTTAGCAGCTCCATCACAAAGGGGTGGACGGGAAACCTTAACCCACAGACGAAGGTGGACTCATAAAAGCACACCTCGCCTGGAGAGAAGTGGCAAGCCCGTTCCTCTTTGTTGGGCAGACGAACCCTAACCCGATCTGGGAATTGGAATCTATCCCGAAATCTCCTAAGGGTATCCTCGTCCAACCCACACCTCTCCTCCAGAGCATAAAAAGCCCTAACCTCACGAGAGACAGAAATGGCCGTATCCCCTTCTACTGGGCCGCCGCTAGACGACAACCCAGTCTCAAGCTCGCTAGACCTGACCACTGACATCGTCCTTTCCTTCACTAATTCCTCAAACCACTCGACGGATTGATGTAGGATTGGCAATAATTCAGCCAACGCTACAGCCAAACTATTGCCTTCGTAAACAAAGTTTTCTAGGTAAGGAAAAGTTCCTAAACCCCCTCCTAATCGAGCGAAGAGGAATGAAATTGAAGGGCACCCTAACTTAACCTCAGAGCTACTAACCATGAAAAAACTAGAAAAACAAAGAAGAAACAGAAAGCAAAGAAGAAACAGCAAGCGAAGAAGAAAAAGCAAGCAAAGAAGAAATAAAAAGATCAGAAATTTATGATAGCAAAAATAAACAAGGTAAAAAGGAGGCAGAAAAGGAAAAACTCACCTCAGAAAAGGAAACTACGCAAAAAGAAAACCGCTGGAAAAGAAGGCGGAGAAGCTGAGAACTAGAGCGACAATGGAGGAGTTCTTTTTCAAAAAGGTAAAGAGAAAATAATGAGGAGAGGGGAGTTTAAAACCAAAGATTGAGAAGCTGAAAAACCAGCGGGAAAATCAAGGAGACTCATCATGTGGAGCATTGATTCCTCCAATCAAAAAGCGCCACGTGGGCCACAACCCAAAAGGAACTGCCACAGCACATTAAATACGGCTCGAAAACCCAACCGCCTACTGCCTAGAAACTTTTCACCTTCCGTGGTCGTCACGACACGTCTTGACGACCTCAGAATCCGGGGGCAACTGATGGGACTGACGAAGTGGGCCCTGCAAGAGGTAAATCATACCGACGAGAAAAGTCTTCAATGACGAGGAAACACGAGACTGACGAGTATAACATTCTATTCAATGCCCTTAGTAAATAACAATGACAGTTACAGACCCAGCTGGACAGACCGTTGGGACCTAATTAAAGCCACATGATGAGGCCAGGAAGCGTTACCTGGAGGGAAGTTAAGCCTCCATAAATGGTACAACGGCTAGAACCTACAACAACATATATATATATATATCCTCCACATTCTCCCATGGAAGAGGTACGATATTTTTGCTAGATTTGTGCTATCTTGAGATATTATTCTTGTGCCATTCTCGACTCTAACTTGAGCATCGGAGGTGTTGTGGCAGGCACCACACCGGTGACCGTCTCTAAGACACTTCTTTCCAGGAGGCTCAGTTCATCGCCTGGCAACACTCAGTGACTGACGAATTCATACTTCATCAATTATTAAGTGTTTTGTACAATCTATCATTCCGTATTATATTCCAGCCATCTAATATTCCCATATCGGATCAGGTTGGGTTTCCTCTTACAAATTTGGTATCAGAATGCACCCCCCCAACACCCCCCCCCCCCCCCCCCCTCCAAAAAAAAGTAAAAGGATGGAGAGCCGGTAATTCTTTTATTTGCTTGTTAAGCCAACATTTTAGTTTGAAATTTTGACTCAAGCAACATATATAACTAGAATTTTCTTAACAGAGCAACCAATGTCGTTACCAAATAGTTTTCTTAAGTAGAGTGTTAGATCTGTAGAGACGATCTCAGCCGCTTTAATAGGTTTCAATGCAATATTATTGCACATTAGTTGAAAGGTCATAACTTTGCAGTTTTCACTACATTGTCTATCTGACATGAAGTTTTCTATAATCAAATCTACATTTTCAAGATCTACATGTAGAAAAGCTTTAAATAATGATTCACAAGGTGATTCAAGGAGAAGATTGTAGGTCAAAATATTAATGATGCTTTAAGTCTTTTATTTATTTATTTTACAAGATAAAATTCTACTCTAGCATAATTTAAGTGTATATGTGTGTGAAACTTCCTCATGGAGACTTAAACCCCGACCCTTACCCCCCACACCCCACAAACACTTATATTTGTGGAGTGATCATCGCACCAAGAGTGTGCAGTGGTATGATGCTTTAAGTCTTAAATTTGTGTTCCTCTATGTAAGGGTTAAATACAATCATTCACTCTACACGATAGAAGTAAATTTTTTTTTTTTTTTTTTGAGAAGCTAGGAGTAAATGTAATTGCTCTAAAAAAAAAAAAAAAAGTAAATGTAATACGTACCATAAATTTCAACATTTTGCATTTAGCTACATAATTTATGTAAATGGTTTGATTTACGAGTGCTCTTAGTCCATTTGTTAATGGACTAGTTTAGGAAAGTTTTAATACCATTTTTATAAAAAATATAAAAAGCTGTAAAATAAATCAATTACTTTTATCCTTTTACAATAAAAAGTTTCTAATATTTCTAAACTAATGTCCTTAGGACATTCATTAACTTTTCTCTTCATTTTTATTGCAATGTCCATCTAACAGCTAAGAAGGGTAAAAATTATCAATTTAGTGGATAACTATCTACCCCAAAACTATGATAGATCTGGTAGACAATATTCATAACACTTCCAGAAGATGTTATCCAAATAGTCTTGTAAGGCAACACTAAGAAGTGAAAACCAAAGAGAATGCAAGAGAAATTGGTAGGCTATGATGGTCGGTGGTTGCCATTATTGAATGAAAGTTTAGGTTTTGATATCTGAATGTAAGTTAATTACTTAAAGGTTCTTTGTCTGACTTAATGACAAATTATTTTCTTAAAAAATTATGATTCTCCATTGACAGTGGGAACATTCAAAAAGAAAACCACGTACGTGGTCACATTTTTACAAAAGGTATCATTTATTCTCAGTCTATAAATACCATCCTCTGATACTTAAGCTTGCAAACTACCTAAAGTTCAATAAACTCTTCTACTCCTTTCATTCTTCATTTGATCGCTTTCATACTACTCTAAGGCCATCATGGGTGTTTTCACTTATGAAACTGAGATCACCTCAGTCATTGCACCTGCTAAACTATTCAAGGCCTTTGTCCTTGATGCTGACAACCTCATCCCAAAGGTTGCTCCTCATGCCATTAAGAGTGCCGAAATCATTGAAGGAAATGGAGGTCCCGGAACCATCAAGAAGATCACCTTTGGTGAAGGTTAGTTTCTATATCCTGATCTCCAATGTATCATATATTTAGTATTCTAAAAGTTTGGTCTTGTACATTTATTACTGTTTTGATTTGTCCTGTATATATTTATTTCTGTTATTTTCGTTCTTCTAAATTTCAAAATTAAGGTACCAAATTATTAATATGATATTTGGCTCTCAAAAATAAGAACTTTACCTCCAAAGTAAAAAAACGGATCAGATACAATTGCTATTTTATTTTTTGGCTCTCATAGCAAAATATGTAGATATTGTATAGAAGTAACAAAGTGTTTTCTCTAAAATTTTCAGGTAGCCAATTCAAGTATGTGAAGCACAGAATTGATGAGGTTGACCACGTAAACTTCACATACGGCTACAGCGTGATTGAGGGTGATGCTTTGAGTGAAGTACTCGAGAAAATCTCATATGAGATCAAGATTATTTCAAGTCCTAATGGAGAATCCATCTTGAAGAGCATCAGCAAGTACCACACAAAGGGTGATCATGAGATCAAGGAAGAGCAAGTTAAGGCTGGCAAAGAAAAGGCTGCGGGACTTTTCAAGGCTATTGAGAACTACCTCTCGGCACACCCTGATGCCTACAACTAAAGTTGTGTTCTGTATTTGTCCCATCAATCATGTAGCTTTCATGTTTTATTTTTAGCAAATACTGCCTTTGGGCTTGCTAATAAAGGACTTCGCTGTTATAAATTGTGATTCTTGTGATGTTCTAGCTGGAACAGTTAAGAGTGAATGTTTTTTTACCCTTTGAATACATAAATGTAATGAAATCATCTTGAAATCAAAGTATTGCTTGCAAATGATGGGTGCATGACTGTTTTTTTTTGTTTTTTTTTTTCCCTTACAACAACTGTGTGTGAATTTCAGACTTCAGTGGGATTTGTATTTTATAATGGCCAAAGCCTTGTTGGAGTGTACAAACATTACAACATTAGGAAGGACTAACCACATTATGCTATACTCCAAAAGAATTAATTAGGTTATAATTAGGATTTTTCGTAATCATTACTATAATCAATATCTACCTAATATATTTCTCCTCAAAAAAAAAAAAAAAAAAAAAAAAAAAAACTACCAAATATATAAACATTTGATGTGCGACTCAACACGCCCATGAAACACACTTATTTAACCCAATCTAATATTTAATTCATTTGGGGTATCAGGTTAACTTATATTTTTAAGAAATAAAGATTTGTAAAATTAAAAAAAGAAAAAAGAAAAAGAAGAAGCATTTTAATAAACACTATGCTTCACCGTTGTCCAAAAATTACCTTTAGTTTAAAATTTTGCAAAAACCGCTTTTTGATATGATATACCAGGTGCTTCAATATATTTTTTTGGGCAAAGGAAGTTTCCTTTGTAACTTATAAATAATTTTAAAACTCATTGAGGTGCTACTCTGGTGGCTATTATTAGATTACAACACATAAACCTTGACATAGGACCATCATTGGTTTACGTGCACTATTCATAAGTTGAAGCTTAAGTATGTTGTGAATTTGGTTGTGTCGCTAGAGTTTTTCTTGCTATTTTGGGCTTTAAGGTTGAGACTTGAGACTACAAACTGTTGAGTATGATCGTGTGCCAATATGTTAGATTACAACTTTTATTGAAATCTTCCCAACAAATTGAATCATAGTAGCTAGATGATGGTGTGCAGCAAATAACAATGTCATCAGCGGTGTGTGTGCATTTGGAGTGCGGTAAATGACAATGTCATCAAGGATGCATGCATTAGGAGCTGGGATAAGTGTTGCATCGCATCGCAAAGGAAAACCCAAAAAAGCTATAAGGAAAGGGTGGAGCAAAACTCCCTTTTATTTATTTATTTATTTATTTTTGTTTTATTTATTTTTTAACTCAGATACAAATTTTTTGTATCACTTTTTGCGTTTCATTAATCACAACATATCATGTATTTGATTGATTTTTCTTTCAAAACAAAAAATGTTTAAAATGGAAAAAAAAAAAAATTAAATACATTGTAAGTTGTAATTAGTAGAACATAAATTGAAATAAAAAAATAGTATAAAAAATTAATTTTTATTCATTTTAATTTTTAATGCCTCTTATGATATTTAGACACTGAGGTTTAAACTTTAAACCCCACTAGCCCCCTTCCCCCAATTTTTAATGCCTCTTGTTACTTAAGTGTTGTTTAATTTCCACATATGGTTTGTTGCTTTTGTAGCTTTTCTTAGCGACTGCAAATTTAAAAAAAAAAAAATGCTGGCTCTCCAATCATTTCTTCTTCAGCTGCTTCTTATTATATATGTATAATTAAAGAATCTTTTTAGGTTTGAAGATTTATGAAGTCATAGAAGAGAAAAATATAAAAATAAAACCTATATTTGAATAAATAGAAGATTTATTGGACCGGCCTTTTCTGGCTAGCGGCAGTCAGCAGCCATCATTGAATCAAAATTTTATTTTCCTAATAAATAAAAAAAAAAAAAAAAATTTTCAAGTGTTGGAGAATTGCACATTAGTGTACGGAACTAGACTACAATTCAAGCTTTTTAACAAAATGGGTATCTTCTCCTTTTAAAAATAAAGGAGTCTAATTGTTTTATATGACAAACATATGCATTAATTAGTACTTTTACTTATAAACACCGAACGTGATAATAACAAAGGGCGATTTCACTCATTGCATTAATTATTAAGCGCAGAAAGTAGTACTCCTAAAGTTGAAGTAATTTTTTTTTTATCCCTCATTTTATAATTTACTTGTATGGTCAATATTAACGACTGTACAGCATTTGGAATCAACTGGGTTATTTACAATTTCAAAAAAAAACTGGGTTATTTACTTATTTTATCAAACAATTTTTAAGGGTGCTTTCTTTGACTAAACTACAAATCCTTTTCCTAGATAATTTTGTCCTGTTGTCATAGTGGGAACCGGAACATTTAAAAAGAGTGTTTGAAAACTCAAAAAATTCTTCAATCTAGAAGGGTAGACTCCCATTCCCATACATGCAAGCCAACCTTGAGCCTCAGTCTATAAATACCATCCTCCAGTTCTTAACTTCTCACATCTAGCAAGCTCAAACTAGTGCGACTAATCCTCATTATTCTTCCTTTGTTTACTTCCAAACTCTTTTAGGTCATCATGGGTGTTTTCACTTACGAAGCCGAGACCACCACTGGTATTTCACCAGCTAGGTTATTCAAGGCCTTTATTCTCGATGCTGACAACCTCATCCCAAAGATTGCACCACAGGCCATTAAAAGTGCTGAAATCATTGAAGGAAATGGAGGACCAGGAACCATCAAGAAGATTACCTTTGGCGAAGGCTAGTTCCTATAATAATCTCTTAAGATAATATTAATTGGTTTAGCATCTTAGAAGTGCTAGTCTTATTGTTGAGAAAGTTTTACTATGGATCGTTGCTATATATACTTTTACAACTACCAACAATATAATACTTGTATATTTTTCGCTTTGATAGCATCATATGATAGTAGAAGTAACACATATTTTTATATATTTTGCAGGTAGTCAATTCAACTATGTGAAGCACAGAATTGATGAGATTGACCATGTAAACTTCACATATAGCTACAGCTTGATTGAAGGTGATGCTTTGACTGACATAATTGAGAAAATCTCATATGAGATCAAGCTAGTGGCATCACCTGATGGAGGATCCATCTTGAAGAGCACCAGCAAGTACCACACCAAAGGTAACCACGAGATCAAGGAAGAGCAAATCAAAGCTGGAAAAGAAAAGGCTGCAGGACTTTTCAAGGCTGTTGAAGGCTACCTCTTGGCAAATCCTGATGCCTATAACTAAAGCTTGTTTTCATTCTTGAGTGTTCCCTCTGTCATGAGTCATGACTTCATGAGTTAAAGTTCGCTTTATTTTTATTTATTTTTTCTTTTTTATGATATCCAGCAAATATGGTTTTGGGGTTGCAATTAAAAATAATACTGTTTTTGGTGTTGTAATCGTGTACTTGGAAGAGTGAAAAGTCAATGCTGTATCATTTTTTTTTTTGTTGAGAAATAATGATGTATCACATAAATACATATAATGGAAGTCATTGGAAAATCGTAACGGTGCTTGCAAAAGATTGGTCATTGGTGCATAAAAAATAACACGTTTTTTGAAAATTGTTGGTAGTATTATCGACGTTGTAATTATTATTATTATTATTATTATTATTATTTTTGATGAAATGCAATTATTATTATTATTTAAGCTTATATGTCATTTGTCTTCCAATTTGGCCAAACGAACATGTTAGGTAAGATAATTTGATAAAATTAATAGTAATTTATTTAAAGAAAGTTTTTATGGAAAATGAAAAAAAAAAAGGTAATTAATATTTTGATAACTTTTTTTATTTCCCATAAAAGTGATATCAAAACTTTTCTAAAATGAATTATTAATGAGTGCCCTAAGGACACTCGTTAGCATGACCCTATATATATATATATATATATATATATATATATATATAATTGTACATTTTAGCAATACACATTGGGAGTTGGGACTTGGGAGCGTCAAAATCATTTGGAAAACCATGTCATTTAAAAGGAAATGGTTGAATTCTAGTTTGGACTCGTAATTAACTAAATAGCAGATATATTGATGGATTTCATGTATATAATGGATTCTACGCACAAGCAAATATCAACCCCGTTTATGGGCTCACCAAATCGGAAGTAATAAATATGATAAACAATAAAATGAATTCGTGGTCAAGGTGAGAAAAAAGGTTTTCTCCATCTAAAATGAATCAATTTATGATTTAGATTAAATATTATAAATTTAAAAATGTATCTACTATCTTAATATTTAAAATTTTTAAATGAAGTGACACTTTACACATTATTATTTTTTGAGTAAACAATATTACTTATTAGAATACACACAAAAATTGTAATATTAGTGTTTTAAACCGGGTTTATAATACAATATATAACCAGAGTACAACTACAATAGGACCTAACTACACTTTATACATTATTAGATTCAAGGGATGAAATATGAATCATGAAAATTCATCATGGTCGTCCACTTTAATGGAGAACCTTGTGTCATTAGTAGACTATCAAGGAAAAAGATGCAACCGTTCAAGCACATTCAACACATTAATAATGACCACCACTTATCGAACTTAGACTCCAATCAAGACAGAGACCGTTACACACCGGGAAATGACCACTTGCAATTATGTATATGAAGACATTTATGAATACAAAAACTACCCAAGCTACCTATGAAAGGGACAATCTGTTCGTTTGCTAAGGTATGAGAAAAATACTACAAAATACTATCTGCATACATTATACATAGATGAAGACAAACTTAAGTATCGGAGGCTTTCCGTCGGGCACATCCTAGTGGTTTCTTTGATCAACTTTCTTTTTCTTGCAGAATTTTATAGAATTCTAAAAGACATTCTAGAGCTCCAGATTGTGATGAGTAACCCAATTAGTGATTTTTTGGCATCAACACAATAAATACACATTGACATAGAACCACCATGGGTACTTGGTGAAAAAGTGGATTTGAGTGTACCAATTACAAGTTAACGCTTAAGCATATTGTGGATTCAAGCGTGTTGCTAGAATTTTTCTTGTTATTTTGGGCTTTAAGGTTGACACTACAAGCTGTTGAGTATGAACATGTGCCAATATGTTGTACTACAACTTCAATTGAAATCTCCCCCAACAATTCATATCATAGTAGATGGTGGTGTTTCTGTCCAACACTACACTATTTTCCTTTGCTCGCCTTCCCTGTCCCCTCATTCCAAAATGACCATAAATGACAATGTCATCAAGGATGCATGCATTAGAAGTTAAGATAGGTGCTGCATCACATAGGAAAAGTTTAAAATGGAATATATATATATATATATATATATATATGATAAATTGTAATTGATAGAACATAAAGTAGAATACAAAAAATAGTATAGAGGATTTGTATTCGTTTTAATTTTAAATACATCTTATGATATTTGGACACTGAGTTCAAACCCCATTAGCCCCCTTTCCCCTATTTTCCTAGGGGGAAAAAACTTGTTACTAAGTGTTGTTTAATTTCCGCATATGGTTTGTTGCTTTTGTAGCTTTTCTAAGCATTTGGAAATTAAAATTATATATATGAAAAAATATTTTCATTAGGTGGCTCTCTAATCATTCATTAAAAAAAAAAATTGGCTCTCTAATAATTTCTTCTTCGGCTTCTTCTTTTTTATATATGTATTATTAAAGAATCTTTTTAGGTCTGAAAATTTGTGAATTCATAGAAGCGAAAAAAATAAAAATAAAACCTGTATTTGAATAAATAGAAGATTTATTGGACCGGCCTTTTTTGACTAGCGGCAGTCCGCAGCTATCATTGAATCAAATTTTATTCTCAAGTTTCTCCAAAAAAAAAAAAAAAATCTCAAGTGTAGGAGAATTGCACAGTGGTGTACGGTACTAGTCAAGCTTTTTAACAAAATGGGTATCTTCCCTTAAAAAAGAAAAAGAAAAGAGTATCTAATTGTTTTATGTGACGAACATATGCATTAGTACTTTTACATGTAAACACCGAACATGATAATACATGGACCTAAATCTATAATAACAAAGGGCGATTTCACTCATTGCATTAATTATTTAGCGCAGAAAGTAGCGCTCCTAAAGTTGAAGTAGAACAGCTTTTGATCCCTCATTTTATAATTTGCTTGTATGGTCAACATTAACTACTGTACAGCATTTGGAATCAATTGGGTTATTTACTTATTTTATCGAACAATTTTTGAGGGTGCTTTCTTTGACCAAACTACAAATTCTTTTCCTAGATAATTTTTAACCTGTTGTCATAGTGGGAACATCGAAAAAGGGTATTTGAAAACTCAAAAAATTCTTCAATCTAGAAGGGAATACTCCCATACATGCAAGCTAACCTTGAACCACGATCAATCTATAAATACCATCCTCCAGTTCTTAACTTCTCACCTCTAGCAAGCTCAGACCAGTACGACTAATCCTCATTATTCTTCCTTTGTTCACTTCCAAACTCTTTTAGGTCATCATGGGTGTTTTCACTTACGAAGCCGAGACCACCACTGGTATTTCACCAGCTAGGCTATTCAAGGCCTTTATTCTTGATGCTGACAACCTCATCCCAAAGATTGCACCACAGGCCATTAAGAGTGCTGAAATCATTGAAGGAAATGGAGGACCAGGAACCATCAAGAAGATTACCTTTGGCGAAGGCTAGTTCCTGTAATAATCTCTTAAGATAATATTAATTTGTTTAGCATCTTAGAAGTGCTAGTCATATTGTTGAGAAAATTTTACCATGGAGTTGCTATATATACTTTTACAACTACCAACAATATAATACTTGTATATTTTTCGCTTTGATAGCGTCATATGATAGTAGAAGTAACACATATTTTTATATATTTTGCAGGTAGTCAATTCAACTATGTGAAGCACAGGATTGATGAGATTGACGATGTAAACTTCACATATAGCTACAGCTTGATTGAAGGTGATGCTTTGACTGATATAATTGAGAAAATCTCATATGAGATCAAGCTAGTGGCATCACCTGATGGAGGATCCATCTTGAAGAGCACCAGCAAGTACCACACCAAAGGTGACTACGAGATCAAGCAAGAGCAAATCAAAGCTGGAAAAGAAAAGGCTGCAGGACTTTTCAAGGCTGTTGAAGGCTACCTCTTGGCAAATCCTGATGCCTATAACTAAAGCTTGTTTTCATTCTTGAGTGTTCACTCTGTCATGACTTCATGAGTTAAAGTTTGCTTTATTTTTATTTATTTTTTATTTTTTATGATATCCAGCATATATGGTTTTGGGGTTGCAATTAAAAATAATACTTTTTTTGGTGTTGTAATCGTGTACTTGGAAGAGTGAAAAGTCAATGCTGTATCGATTTTTTTTTTTTTGAGAAATAATGATGTATCATTTTGAATACATATAATGGAAGTCATTGGAAAATCATAACGGTGCTTGCAAAAGATTGGTCATTGGTGCATAAAAAATAACATGTATTTTGAAAATTATTGGTAGTATTATCGACGTTGCAATTATTATTATTATTTTTTTATGAAATGCAATTATTATTATTATTATTTAAGCTTATATGTCATTTGTCTTCCAATTTGGCCAAACGAACATGTTAGGTAAGATAATTTGATAAAATCAATAGTAAATCGTGGTAGGGGTAGCAGTGCTTTTCAGAATATATCTTTTATATATATATATATATATATATATAATTGTACATTTTAGCAATACACATTGGGAGTTGGGCTGGGAGCATGGTCAAAATCATTTGGAAAACCATGTCATTTAAAAGGAAATGGTTGAATTCTAGTTTGGCCCCGTAATTAACTAAATAGCAGATATATTGACGGATTTCATGTATATAATGGATTCTACGCGCAAGCAAATATCAACCCCGGTTATGGGCTCACCAAATCGGAAGTAATAAATATGATAAACAATAAAATGAATTCGTGGTCAAGGTGAGAAAAAAGGTTTCCCCCATCTGAAATGAATCAATTTATGATTTATATCAAATATTATAAATTTAAAAATGTATCTACTATCTTAATATTTAAAATTTTTAAATAATGTGACACTTTACACATTATTATTTTTTGAGTAAACAATAATACTTATTAGAATACACATGAAAATTGTAATATTAGTGTTTTAAATTGGATTTATAATACATTATATAACTAGAGTACAACTACAATAAGACCTAACTATACTTTATACATTATTAGATTCAAGGGATGAAATATGAATCATGAAAATTCATCATGGTTGTCCACTTTAATGGAGAACCTTGTGTCATTAGTAGACCATCAAGGAAAAAGATGCAACCGTTCAAGCACATTCAACACATTAATGATGACTATTACTTATCGACCTTAGACTCCAATCAAGACAAAGACCGTTACACACCGGGAAATGACCACCTACAATTATGTATATGAAGACATTTACGAGTACAAAAGCTACTCAAGCTACCTATGAAAGGGACAATTTGTCCATTTGCTAAGGTATGAGAAAAATACTACAAAATACTATCTGCATACATTATACATAGATGAAGACTAACTTAAGTATTGGAGGCTTTCTGTCGGGCACATCCTGGTGGTTTCTTTGATCAACTTTCTTTTTCTTGCAGAATTTTATAGAATTCTAAAAGACATTCTAGAGCTACAGATTTTGATGAGTAACCCAATTGGTGATTTTTTGGCATCAACACAATAAATACACATTAAAGTTGACAACCCCTATGAAAAAGTTGACAGATCCATATCTTTTCAAATAGGCCTAAAGAGTTAAAAGTTTTTTTTTTTTTTTTGGATGAGAAGATTTAAAAGAATTGATTCACGTAAAATGCACAAATTCAATTTGCTTTCCTTAGCCAAATTTGACACGACTTCCAATAATTGAAGGGCCCCTTCATTATAACCATGAGAAGATGTACCTATATCAATGGCACTGCGACTGTCATTTAGTCTCCATCAATCTTGGGAATTCAATTGGGATGACTATAAAACCAAACCAAACCAGTAAATTTGATGCATTTAACTATAAACAAGTGTGCTTATACAAAACTTAGACATATAATTACAGATAGTTCAAGAAGTGCTGTAACCCCACGTTTGAACGACTGTAGACTAATTCAAAAGTGAATTAATGTAGAACTAGTCTTTACAAACAATCAAATCATTACACATGAATATAATGTTGGAAAAATATCTGGTTTTTGTATCTCATACAAAAACACACGCAGCGGAAGCAACAAAAAGAACGGATCTACTTCAATCATGAAAGATAAACATGTAACCATGAATTCTAGAATCAAAGAATAGAAAGTGTACCTTGGTGCAGTGAATTTCAAAACCTTGACTTGAGAATACCTTTAATCTTCATCTCAATTCCACATGGTGCCCAAGATGTGTGGTCTCTCAATCAGTCTTTTGTACATAGACACTCAAAGAAAAAAAAATCCTCCTTCTTCTCCTTGTGGAGAAAAACTGATTTTTCTTCTTTTCATCTTACGTACGTTAAAACCATTCTCATAGTTTCTTTATTTAATAACACTTATTAAATAATGACTGATTTCTAATTGGGTTAGCCTTTTGGGCCTACCCAATTGGGCTTTAGTTTGTGACTTGAGATGGGACCAAAGGGACCAATAAGACACTAGCTCCAATGGGCCTTGGGCTTTTCCGTCAACTCTTGACAAGTCCAAAGTTACCATTAATTATATTCAATACCACTATAAGAATATAATTGCACTCTAGGCCTTATCTATAAATTATATCCCAAGACTTTATTATACATTCAACCCCTTCATTAAAATATTCATAGTAATACAAAGTCATTAATATTGACTGCCACTTTGAAGATTACTACATCTTAATCCTTGAGTACCCGGTTTAATCCTTTATGTTATTCATAATATATTTATGAAATCCAATTCCATAAATATATACTTTAGTAACTCCTTACTAAAGTGGTTGGGCCCAACACTCTGAATAACCAAACCCATTAAACTTATCTCAAGGGAATATTTTATATCTCCGTTAAGAGATTATGAATTCCATCTTGAGAATATATGTTCCATCAACACTAAATGCGGTTGCCCAACATACTGAGGTTTTGACCATAACTTATAGATCTCACTCCTGATATATCAAAGCAACCTACATCTCATGATTAGGTCCATTATTCTCTCAGGATTTAGAGTTGATGTAAATAGAAGTCGTGAGCTTTATTATTCATTTGACAGTCTTTAGGAGAATAATAAATCTCACAGCGGTCCAGTTCAATATGTCTTAACTCTTAAAACATATCAACATACCAACTAGAAGTCTCCCCTTCCATGATCAAGACAAATCATCTTAGTTGATATGTTATAGTCTTCGCAGATGAAATGCCCAATTTCATCACCGACTACGAACTAAAATTCTGAGTTTACAAAGAACTTGTGATTTATATCTTTCTGTGACTTTTCACATAAATCACATACTATGCATCTCATGGACTAAGATAATGTCTTATTAGTTCATAAATGGTCTCATATAATTAAACAACTTAATTATTTATGACATGCCAATAAATTGGATTTTAGGGCACAAACCCTAACAATCTCCCACTTGCCCTCAAAGACAATTTACCACATATCCGACACTTATCTCCCTATAGAGAAATTCACAGTCACTCTAAGGCAAGGCTTGGAAACAAGTTTCAGCCAGATTTATTGCATAAATTATCTTTTCTACTACTACTACTTTTCACGTACTCATATCTTCTCTAATGAGACGATACTTACGCTTGATGTGTATTTTCACCACCTAGGATGAATACATATCTTGAAGTCCAACTTCATGAATCACAATCAAACTACAAGTCAGTATTTGTACATCCAGTATCTATCAAAACCTCACTTTTGTGGATAAGCATATAATCCCTCATTCTCCTAAGATATTTGAGTATATGCTTTACTCCCACTAAATTAAGTGATCTTTGATTCACTTGATATTTGCTTACTATGCCCACCGCTAAATAGACATTTAGCCTAGTATTTAGCATAGCATAAAGACTTCCTATCGATTTGATATAAGGAACTGTCTTATATGCTCTTCCTTTATATTTCTTAGAACCATAGTCCTATATAAAGGAACTTCAAACTTAAAAGGAAAGAATCCTTTCTTAAAGTATTACATGCTATACTTGGCTAGAATCTAATCTATTTAAGCAGTTTGAGATAGACCCAACATCCTAATTTCTGAATTTTAACAAAGTTTTAATTCTTAGGATGTGACTAGTCTTTCCCAAGTATTTTATATCAAACTGGACTAGACAACCAAAACTCTATTGATGACAATAACTCTACATCATTCTAAATGATTAGAATGTCATCAACATACATTAAGAAATTTATTATTCTATATAGTCTTTACACACATAAGGCCTTTTAAATACTTGACCAAAATCAAACCATTTGATTGCTTGATCAAAGATGATATTTTATGATTTAGATACTTGCTTTAGTCCATAAATGGACTTTAAGCAACTTGCATGCTAAACACTACTAGTTCTTTGCTATGAACAAGTCTAGTTACATCATATAAATGTCTTCCTCAAGATTGCTACTAAAAGAAGCTTTCTTGATATCCATTGCCATATTTCATCCAAATGAAATATAATGGATGAGAGAATCTAGATAGAGTCAAACTTGACTATTGGTGAAAAAATCTTTTCATAATCGATCCATTTCTTTTTGAATAAATCTTTTCACCACTAGTCTTGACTTTAAAGGTTTGCACCTTCAAATCTATCAATCTCATTTACTTGTAGACCAATTTGAAAACAATAGGCTTAATGCAATTAAGCGCCTCTACAAGTTCTAGACTTTAAATAGAATTTAATTCTATTCACATAACCTTGAATCAGTAATCTATATTCATATCATCTATTGCCTTTACGTAGGACTGAGGATCAAATTCATATTCTTATGGAATGACTTCAAAAGTTTATTACAAAAGTATGAATTTATTTGGTAATCCTCCCACTACGATATTGTACCCGTGTATTAACTATATATATCTAGAATAATGTCTTGTGGTGTATCTAATACAACCATTTCATTTCCAAATGTACTTTATAGTTGTCCTATAACAAATTTTGACATTTTTCTTCTAGAACAATCTACCTTTACTTTGAAAGAGCTCTATTCCTCCTTTATGTATGCACTAACTTAAAGAAGTCATTGGAACTTCATTCCTTTACGAAAAGAAGCCCTAGATCATATTATCCTCTAAATAGAATTCATAGATTGTGAATATAACAAAATAATGGTTCTAAAAGCCCATCTTTCACCAATCTTGAATACCATTTAGATTAATAAGATCTAGACTTAAGTGCCAAAACATACAAAACCAAAGGATGGAAACTTTCTCTTTAAAAAGTAAAACATGTAAATTTCCATCTAGAAGATAATTATGGACAATGCTTAGCTTTACCAAAATCAGAGACACTTTCCTTTTGGTCAAGCTTTTGAGTCTAATTTCCTTTTGGCAATTACTAGGGCAACTAACTTGTCCAAGTGTTTGGTATTACAATTCCTCTTCTTATCACCCTTACCTTTCGGTTTAGGCTAAGAATTTGAATCAAATCATATCGATCCTAGCTTAGCTTTTAGGATGTCTTCCGTTGCCTAGAACTCATTCATCAATTCAGATAATATAAAAATAATTTATTTTCAAAACAATCTGAATTGATCAAATGATTCTAACAAGGACTTGTGGATCATATCCACATGAGATTAACATTTAATCTCTACATCCAAGAATTCCAATTCATTTTAAAAATAAAATATTTTCATAAAATGACATAGAATTGGAACTTCTTAAGCTTTTCTTAGCACTCAATATGATTCATACCAAACATCTCATTTAGACTTAATATAAAGTCTAAGTCTAGTACTAACTCTTGCATCTCATGCAGTAGCACAATTGAGATAGAAGCCAATATAACATATTAGCATTTCAATGGAGACTATGATCATATCATAAGCTATCTTCCATAAATGCATCATGTATATGAAATTATGACAATGCTAAATCAAAACATGAATATTTACTTCAGCTCCTTTAAGCACCTTGTCCAAAATTATTTCTTAGTTATTGTGATTCAACTAAAATAGTAGCTAGAGGAAAAAATTTATGACAACTTTATATTGAGACCATGAACTTAAATACAGGACATTATCATTTTGCATCCATAACCATATAATATGGAACCCGAAAACCATACTATACTAGGTGCAACGACAACCTAATCCCGCAATTAATATTCCTCAGCATAGAGTGAATACCAATCACTATGATCAGGCAAGAATTATTCTCTTTATTAATGTTATCATGGTAACTCTTACCAAACAAAAATAATTTGCCGCTCTTCCTTTGGCCTCTAAGTAATAATAGCAAGAACTCAGCATAGAGGATGCTATCAAACTTAGTCTAGTGTACACCATTGTCTAGAATCATGTGTAGCCACATTTCATCCCTTTAACAGGCTTATTTTGTAGTACCATGATAAAAACACCCTCCGCATGGAATGCAAAGCTCGAGGCTAAGACAAGGTGTTTGATCAAACCACTATAAACCAGGAAATTCAATCTTGTAGTACCATGAAATAAACATCCTCCGCATGGAACGCAAGGCTCGAGGCCAAGACGAGATGTTTACCCCACACCACTATGAACCAACAATGGAGGCCGTGAGATCCAACCCTTGCATCTCTCTCCCACTAGAAATTTTAAAACAAGTGGATTGTCTTGAAAACATTGTGACCTAATCACAATTTTAACCCTACACATCAAATGTGTTTAATTGTTTAAATTCAATGTGATGTAACTATGTCACGTCACAATAGTGTAACGAACATTCGCGCTATCACAAAAAGTTTAACCTTGTAATCCGTGAAGTAAATACCCTCCGCATGGAATGCAAGACTCGAAGTCAAGACAAGGTATTTATTCACATTACAATAAACTTAACAAAAGGGTTATTTCATCACTCCCACTCATTATTTGGGTTTTTCTTAAATAATTGTGATCCCATCACAACTAATAACCTTGCACTTGATAAAGACTCTAATCTTATTAGAATCACTAACTAAAATGGAAGTCCTAAACTATTTAGGATTCTTTAAACACTAATGAATCAAAAACTAGTTATATATAGAACTCTATCCTTAATTTACTAGATAAAGTATTCTAATCTCATTAGAAACTATCTAACTTTAATTAGAATTTTAATGTCATTAAAAACCTCTAATTAAAATAAATTAAGGACATTTAATCATAAAATGATTTAGTACCAAGAGTTCTATTTAACTAACATCTTTGATCTCATTAGGTCTTTTAGTTAGAACCATGTGTAATCTAATCACACATAAACTTGCTCTTAAAAAACTTGAAAACACTTAGAAAAAATTCTGATTTTCTTTCTTTCGATCGATCGAATGTGACTCTCGATTGATCGAAAAAATTAAAAAATTCGAACTTGATCCTCTGACTCCTTCGATTGATACTCGATCAACTCTCGATCGATCGAAAAACAAATTCGATCGATCGACTAACAATCGAAAATCTATCGTTCTAAGAAGTCTGATCACTGTTTCACTCGATTGATCGAAAGTGATTTTCGATCGATCGAAACTCGTGAAACTCGAATTTCCAAAAATTTTCTAAGGCAGTTTTCTAGGGTTTTTCTTGAACAAACAACTAACGTTTTTGACATCTTCATTGTTCTTCCATCAAAACACTTTTTGATTTTATCAACGAAGATTTTCAGATCAAACATTAGGGTTTCCAAGATCAAAATCAAGAACCACAACAATGCTAGAAACCCTTGAAAACATAATCCTAATCTCATTAAGAATAAATTTCACAATCCTAGCATTAACATACTGTTTGATCATAAAATAATAGAATGCAAGGCAAGCAACAATACTCGTTCAACATTCAATCATATACGTATCACTAGCGAAAAGTCAAACGCCACTTGATACAATATAATAACCAACATGATATTCATCCTAGGTATGAACCCGATATCATCATGTTTCAAATAAGTTAATGGCATTGGGAACGATTACCAAACAAAATTCAACTGTCAACTATAACCAACCAATGCAAAACAAAATTCTCATGCTTTGACCGTTCTACCAGTTTCATTTAAGAAAACTTTAAAACTGATGGCAAAGTCGAATATTAAATGATTGCATGAGAATCAATGTACATCATTCCTATCCGATTATGTTTATAAACCACTTCAATATACCTGTTCGCAAGATGTGTAGATGGTGTCCTTGATGAATACAAACACCAAAAACACACGGCAGAAAACAGAAATTACTGCCGTGGCAACAAACAATAATTAATATATCTCATATATCAATCATGGCAGTTCCAAAACAAAATTATGCAGAAAATTTTACTGCAGAAAATTAAATCACCAAGAAAACGTTTTTCTTTAATTCTAAAATTCAATCACATGTTATACAAGCATGATATTGAAGACCGCTCTGATACCATTGTTGGAAAAATATCTGGTTTTTGTATCTCATACAAAAACACACGCAGCGGAAGCAACAAAAAGAACGGATCTACTTCAATCATGAAAGATAAACATGTAACCATGAATTCTAGAATCAAAGAATAGAAAGTGTACCTTGGTGCAGTGAATTTCAAAACCTTGACTTGAGAATACCTTTAATCTTCATCTCAATTCCACATGGTGCCCAAGATGTGTGGTCTCTCAATCAGTCTTTTGTACATAGACACTCAAAGAAAAAAAAATCCTCCTTCTTCTCCTTGTGGAGAAAAACTGATTTTTCTTCTTTTCATCTTACGTACGTTAAAACCATTCTCATAGTTTCTTTATTTAATAACACTTATTAAATAATGACTGATTTCTAATTGGGTTAGCCTTTTGGGCCTACCCAATTGGGCTTTAGTTTGTGGCTTGAGATGGGACCAAAGGGACCAATAAGACACTAGCTCCAATGGGCCTTGGGCTTTTCCGTCAACTCTTGACAAGTCCAAAGTTACCATTAATTATATTCAATACCACTATAAGAATATAATTGCACTCTAGGCCTTATCTATAAATTATATCCCAAGACTTTATTATACATTCAACCCATTCATTAAAATATTCATAGTAATACAAAGTCATTAATATTGACTGCCACTTTGAAGATTACTACATCTTAATCCTTGAGTACCCGGTTTAATCTTTTATGTTATTCATAATATATTTATGAAATCTAATTCCATAAATATATACTTTAGTAACTCCTTACTAAAGTGGTTGGGCCCAACACTCTGAATAACCAAACCCATTAAACTTATCTCAAGGGAATATTTTATATCTCCGTTAAGAGATTATGAATTCCATCTTGAGAATATATGTTCCATCAACACTAAATGCGGTTGCCCAACATACTGAGGTTTTGACCATAACTTATAGATCTCACTTCTGATATATCAAAGCAACCTACATCTCATGATTAGGTCCATTATTCTCTCAGGATTTAGAGTTGATGTAAATAGAAGTCGTGAGCTTTATTATTCATTTGACAGTCTTTAGGAGAATAATAAATCTCACAGCGGTCCAGTTCAATATGTCTTAACTCTTAAAACATATCAACATACCAACTAGAAGTCTCTCCTTCCATGATCAAGACAAATCATCTTAGTTGATATGTTATAGTCTTCGCAGATGAAATGCCCAATTTCATCACCGACTACGAACTAAAATTCTGAGTTTACAAAGAACTTGTGATTTATATCTTTCTGTGACTTTTCACATAAATCACATACTATGCATCTCATGGACTAAGATAATGTCTTATTAGTTCATAAATGGTCTCATATAATTAAACAACTTAATTATTTATGACATGCCAATAAATTGGATTTTAGGGCACAAACCCTAACATATAAATCACAGCTAACAATTAAAAACTAATCCTAAAACTATAGGTATAGCTACTTTAAGTTACTGCACTGTTTGCTTTGTTTACTACACTTTTTACTGCACTGTTTGCACTGTTGTTTAGGTAGTCTTGGCTTGAACTCTTCCAATGCACTGTTATGGCATTCTGCCTCTCTGCCTGAGTCTTTGTCTTGATACACTCCAATACCAGGAGCAGAAAGCCTTTCCCCATATGTACAAGACCTTGCGCAATTTGCACCTGTAAAAGAGGCAAAGGAAATCCATCATTTTCATAATACATATAAAAAAAATACACCATGAAATACTGTCTAGAAAAGTATAAGGAATTCAATAGAAGCATTACACAGAATTGGCTATTATTTTCATTGGAAGATTAGTTCCAGAACCATATATTTCTTTTATGCTAGAAAGAGTTGAGTTCTCCTCAACCCATTTAGGAACAATGTACCCAAGATTGTAGTGTGGGCAGGGTTCTTCATTTTACATTGCTCCATTGCTAAATATGTATGGTTGAGCACTAACCAAAAATACACTCTTGACATAGAACACAATAAATACACATTGACATAGAACCAACATGGGTACTTGGTGAAAAAGTGGATTTGAGTGTACCAATCAAAAGTTAACGCTTAAGCATATTGTGGATTCGAGCGTGTTGCTAGAATTTTTCTTGTTATTTTGGGCTTTAAGGTTGACACTACAAGCTGTTGAGTATGAACATGTGACAATATGTTGTACTACAACTTCAATTGAAATCTCCCCCAACAATTCATATCATAGTAGATGGTGGTGTTTCTGTCCAACTCTACACTATTTCCCTTTGCTTGCCCTCCCTGTCCCCTCATTCCAAAAGGACAATAAATGACAATGTCATCAAGGATGCATGCATTAGAAGTTAAGATAGGTGCTGCATCACATAGGAAAAGTTTAAAATGGAATATATATATATATGATAAATTGTAATTGATAGAACATAAAGTAGAATACAAAAAATAGTATAGAGGATTTGTATTCGTTTTAATTTTTAATACATCTTATGATATTTGGACACTGAGTTCAAACCCCATTAGCCCCCTTTCTCCTATTTTCCTAGGGGGAAAAAACTTGTTACTAAGTGTTGTTTAATTTCCGCATATGGTTTGTTGCTTTTGTAGCTTTTCTAAGCATTTGGAAATTAAAATTATATATATGAAAAAATATTTTCATTAGGTGGCTCTCTAATCATTCATTAAAAAAAAAAAAAAAAAAAAATTGGCTCTCTAATAATTTCTTCTTCGGCTTCTTCTTTTTTATATATGTATTATTAAAGAATCTTTTTAGGTCTGAAAATTTGTGAAGTCATAGAAGCGAAAAAAAAAATAAAAATAAAACCTGTATTTGAATAAATAGAAGATTTATTGGACCGGCCTTTTTTGGCTAGCGGCAGTCCGCAGCCATCATTGAATCAATTTTTTTTTTTTTTGAGAACCGAATCAAATTTTATTCTCAAGTGTAGGAGAATTGCACAGTGGTGGACGGTACTAGTCAAGCTTTTTAACAAAATGGGTATCTTCCCTTAAAAAAAAAAAATAAAAGTATCTAATTGTTTTATGTGACAAACATATGCATTAGTACTTTTACATGTAAACACCGAACATGATAATACATGGACCTAAATCTATAATAACAAAGGTCGATTTCACTCATTGCATTAATTATTTAGAGCAGAAAGTAGTACTCCTAAAGTTGAAGTAGAAAATTTTTTGATCCCTCATTTTATAATTTACTTGTATGGTCAACATTAACTACTGTACAGTATTTGGAATCAACTGGGTTATTTACTTATTTTATCGAACAATTTTTGAGGGTGCTTTCTTTGACCAAACTACAAATCCTTTTTCCTAGATAATTTTTAACCTGTTGTCATAGTGGGAACATCCAAAAAGGGTATTTGAAAACTCAAAAAATTCTTCAATCTAGAAGGGAATACTCCCATACATGCAAGCTAACCTTGAGCCTCGATCAATCTATAAATACCATCCTCCAGTTCTTAACTTCTCACATCTAGCAAGCTCAGACTAGTACG
This sequence comes from Quercus aquifolioides, assembly GCA_019022515.1. Classification (NCBI taxonomy): domain Eukaryota; kingdom Viridiplantae; phylum Streptophyta; class Magnoliopsida; order Fagales; family Fagaceae; genus Quercus; species Quercus aquifolioides. The sequence goes on along the minus strand of CM032334.1, from coordinate 10,967,557 downwards.
ACTAATCCTCATTATTCTTCCTTTGTTCACTTCCAAACTCTTTTAGGTCATCATGGGTGTTTTCACTTACGAAGCCGAGACCACCACTGGTATTTCACCAGCTAGGCTATTCAAGGCCTTTATTCTTGATGCTGACAACCTCATCCCAAAGATTGCACCACAGGCCATTAAGAGTGCTGAAATCATTGAAGGAAATGGAGGACCAGGAACCATCAAGAAGATTACCTTTGGCGAAGGCTAGTTCCTATAATAATCTCTTAAGATAATATTAATTTATTTAGCATCTTAGAAGTGCTAGTCTTATTGTTGAGAAAATTTTACTATGGAATATAATACTTGTATATTTTTCGCTTTGATAGCATCATATGATAGTAGAAGTAACACATATTTTTATATATTTTGCAGGTAGTCAATTCAACTATGTGAAGCACAGAATTGATGAGATTGACCATGTAAACTTCACATATAGCTACAGCTTGATTGAAGGTGATGCTTTGACTGACATAATTGAGAAAATCTCATATGAGATCAAGCTAGTGGCATCACCTGATGGAGGATCCATCTTGAAGAGCACCAGCAAGTACCACACCAAAGGTGACCACGAGATCAAGGAAGAGCAAATCAAAGCTGGAAAAGAAAAGGCTGCAGGACTTTTCAAGGCGGTTGAAGGCTACCTCTTGGCAAATCCTGATGCCTATAATTAAAGCTTGTTTTCATTCTTGAGTGCTCCCTCTGTCGTGACTTCATGAGTTAAAGTTCACTTTATTTTTATTTATTTTTTCTATTTTAAGATATCCAGCAAATATGGTTTTGGGGTTGCAATTAAAAATAATACTGTTTTTGGTGTTGTAATCGTGTACTTGGAAGAGTGAAATGTCAATGCTGTATCATTTTTTTTTATTGAGAAATAATGCTGTATCATTTTGAATACATATAATGGAAGTCATTGGAAAATCATAACGGTGCTTGCAAAAGTTTGGTCATTGGTGCATAAAAAATAACATATTTTTTGAAAATTGTTGGTAGTATTATCGACATTGCAATTATTATTATTATTATTTAAGCTTATATGTCATTGGTCTTCAGAATATCAATAGTAAATCGCAGTGCTTTTCAGAATATCTTTTTTTATTATTTTTTATTATTTTTTATTATAGGAAATTCATGAATATCTTATATATATATATATATATATATATATATATAATAGTACATTTTAGCAATACACATTGGGAGTTGGGAGCATGGTCTAAATCATTTGGAAAAGCATGTCTTGTAAAAGGAAATGGTTGAATTCTAGTTTGGACCCGTAGTTAACTAAATAGCAGATATAGTGATGGATTTCATGTATATAATGGATTCTACACAAAAGCAAAATATCAACCCCGGCTATGGGCATACCAAATCGGAACTAATAAATATGAAAAACAATAAAATGAATTTGTGGTTAAGGTGAGAAAAAATGTTTCCTCCATCTAAAATGAATTAGTTTTATGGTTTAGATTAAATATTATAAATTTAAAAATGTATATAATATAGCATCATTTCAAATATGACATTTTATACCTTATTGAATTCAAGAGATGAAATATGAATCATAAAATGGATTGTTTTTATTTTGTGTGAGATGGAGAGGATCATGTCTATAACGGTGGACATTCCACCGCTTTCGTTGAATTTAAATGGTTGGTAGAATGTCTTGAAAAAAAAAGGAAAAAAAAAAAATCTGATATGGATGCTTCAAAGTTGCTATGCTAATTTTTTGAAGAGATTAAGTTGGATACCACATTGGCTCAAACCTTACACCCAATGATTCATTGGTATGTATATTATTAAAGATATCAAGTCCAAATTTTAGTCAATGCCTAAATCTATTATATAAAACAAGACACGATTTTTGTATTGTATGAATACTATTAAATTTTTGCGTTAGAAATATCTAAACCTTAAAGGTTTGAATGTCCGATATCTAAACTAATGTATAAAACTAAAATATTTTTTTTAAGACACGATTTTTGTATAACTATAATTCTATTAAATTTTTGTGTTAAAAATATTCAAACTCTAAGGGTTTAATTGGGTGTCTGATATCCAAACTGAGATGTAGAATTGAAATTGTTTTCTTAAGACATATTTTCTAAACAACACGAATAAGATTTACAATAGTGGGAGACCATTCAAAATTGAGTCATTGACTAAGTCGAGATTTGGCCATGGATGTTAAAATCTGACCACAGGGGTTGAGATCTTCCTCACAGTCTCCCTCACCTACAAACACCTTTCCGTCATCATTGACACGCCAACCAAGAATTTAATGGATCCAACCATTAAACTCGTAGAGCCACTCAATTGATAACCTGATGATGATTGGTCAATGGTGGTTTGGGTTGGGCGTGAAAGGTTGAGGTTCAACTTCAATCCATTCGAATTCTGATCAACACTGCCCAAAATCATTAGGGTTTCTTATATGAGAAAACCATCCAATAACTAAAATTTGCAAGAGATTTTTTCAAATATATTTCGTCCACATGATGTTAAAAAATCCTTTTGTTTAAGACATAAGGGTATCAACCTGTTAAAATAGAAATTTGAGTTTTGGGTATTCTGGGTTTTTTGAAAAGGAAATCAAAAGAGGGAAATATATATTGATGTGATGAAACAATCTTCTAATTTCACCCTCACTTTCCGCCAAGTATCTACATTGTTTACTATTTAGCTTTTGATGTCAAAGTAGCTCTAAGTTCTCTTTTTTGTTCGGATTTTTCTATTATTTCTAAGGATGTGATTTCATTTCTCACAATTTGGGCCCGTTAGGTTGCTCTTTGTGATTGAGATGGACCCATTCCATCTCTTTTCTTCCTCCTTGGGCTTTTTCTACAGAAAGATTGAGATGGGTTGGGTAATTTCTTTGCTTTCTTTATAATTATCCTAATTTATTGAAAAAAAAGAAAAGAAAGCATCCAACCTAATCCAATCCACTGATCGTACGCAGTGAATCCGCAAGGGATGGCTGCGGCTGCGAAGCCTCAGCCTCACTTACCCGAAGACATGGTTGAAGAGATCCTCTTGAGACAACCAGTGAAGTCACTCCTTCGATTCAGTTGCGTATCCAAACTATGGCACGCTTTGATTACCAGTCCTAAATTCACCAAAATATTACTCTCTCAAAACCGCATGAACATGGTTGTTTTGACAAACGATTGCATTCCTCAAATCTTTGATTATGAAGCACTATTATATCCTCCTCAAAACAACAACGACGATGATGATGTTGTTTGTGACGAGGGATCTGAATTTGGAGCCATTGATCTTGGTTTTCTTCAATCCTTCGATTATGACGAAGCACTATTATATCCTCAAAACAACAACCATGTTGTTTATGACGAGTATTCTGAATTTGGAGTTGACGTTGGTTTTCCATTGAGGGGTGCAAATAATGAAGATGTTTACACAAAGTTGTCTTCCTGCAATGGTTTGGTATGTGTTGAATTCTTCAACTGGAAACGAAAAGTGACCGAAATTTTGCTTTGGAACCCATCTACAAGAAGTTACAGGGAAATACCAAGATCAAGACCAACACCTCTTTCCTCTGAGTACTTCTCTTTTGGTTTCGGCTATGATTATTCCACTGATGATTACAAAATATTAAGGCCCTACCGCTTTTATCAGAATACTTTTCAAAAGAGGTTGAAATTCAACTTAACAGCAGATGATTTTCAGATTGAGATGTTTTCACTCAAGACCTTTAGTTGGAGGACTATTCAGGACAAGAACAATATCTGTACCCAGAAATTATCTTCTAGCCCATATAATAATATCAACCTAAATGGGGCTATTTATTGGATAGTTAAACCTCACAATAAGCCTTCTATCATTTATTATGATTTAGCGGAGGAATTATTTCATGAACTGCCATGGCCATGCGCAGAGAATTTTGACTGTCACTATTCAGAGTTGGGGATTTTTGGAGAGCATCTATGTCTATCTGTGACTGATGAAATTAACTTATGTGTTGAGCTATGGGTGATGAAGGAGTCTAGCTGGACTAGATTGCTCACTATTCCATATTGGAGGAGTCCTAAATATTGTCCAAGGCCAATATTTTTGTCAAACAGAAACAATATTGGTGAGCTGTTAATGCTAGATAGTAATCCTGATATTTATTTGGGTATGAACTTGACAATGTACAATTTGAAAGAAAACACCCATAGAACAATATTTAGACCCCGTCATCCTAAAGAAGCCCCGTTTGAACCTCCAGTAATTGCGGTAGCTACATATGTTGAAAGCCTTTACTCACTCGACGCCACCTGATGTGGAAGTATAAGAAGGCTGTGGCAGACTACGAAGTTATAATAGAAATTTCTTCCCTTTTTCTTTTTCTTTTTTGTTTTTTGTTTTTGGTGTGGTGATTCTAAGAGGTTTTTAAAGCATTTGATTTTGATGTTATTTGTTAGACTTATGGTTAAGTGATTAAATTCGCTATTTTGGGACAATCGTTAATTTAACATGGTATCAGAGCCGGAGATTTGAATTTGGTCTCTGTCTTTACTCTACCTCCCATTTAAAATGTTAAGTTCCCACTTGTTGGGCCCCCACTTATTAAGGGGGAGTTTAGGCCTACAAGTGAGGGGAGTGTTAGACTTATGGTTAAGTGATTAAATTCACTATTTCCTAATAACTTAAGCTTTTGGGACAATCGGTAATTTAAACATTATCGTCTAGTTTGTTTATAACAATCTGTGACTTTTATGCAAGTTATTGAACCATAGGATTTTCAGTTGTGCAATGTTCTGTGATGTTATCTTCTCATCTAATTTTTTGTCCGATTACTGTACATGTGGTTCAATTTCAGGTAGCATTAATTATGACAATCACTAAGTTGTGTGACTTAGTTTGAATTGCTACTATTTATAGTTTCTTTTAGAACTTTTCTGCCTGTGGTTCAAGTTCTCCGTTTTATTCATTGGCCTAGTGTTGTTTTTAGGATCTTGTATTGGAGGAGTGGGGGCATTTTGTTCAGATGCTGCTTCACCTCTTAGTTAGCAACTTGGGCAAGTTGGAAATTCTGGTTAAGTAGGTTAAGGGCATCTTGGATGATAAGAGTGAACTAATATCTCTGTAAATATAAGTTTTTGAATGATAAATCAAGTCTTAATGCTTTGTATAAGGCTTTTGAAAGTTCTAAATTATCGACTTAAATATATAGCTGATTTGGCTGCAATTGTTTTTCTGGTACCAAGAGAATATACTTTATTGTGTTCTGTCACAGAGTAGAACAGGTGCCCATAATTTTAGTTGGGCTTGGATGGGCTTTCTAAAATTTGATAGGTTTATTGTAAACTCAACAAACAAAAATATATTGGAATGACATATTACATATATTCTATATATATGCTTCTACATTATACTCTTCCCAAGTTTTTGTCTCACTGCAATTTCTTTAGCAGCTACTCTAATGATGCCAAAAGAGTTGAAAGGAGGCAGTACAAAATTAAACAAGTAATTGATGTGATAAACTGTAAGAGTCCCCAGTGGGACCAAAAATGTAAACAACTCATCATCATTGTATTTGGAGAAAAAATAATGATAACCTCAAACGATTTAAACTTTAAAACCAAACATATTAAAGAGAGGTTAAAACCAAGTTAAGATTTCGAGCCTTTTTCTTTGCAATGACTTCCAAGGTTCAGATTTTTTTTTCCCGTTAGGTTGCTTTATTTTTGTAATCTTGAGTACAATGTATTATAGGAAATTCAATAAACTCTTATAGATCAGTAGGTTTTATTATAAGTAGGTACTTTGACATAAGTAAGATTCTTTATACTTATAAACTCTATTTCTTGTTAGTAGATTCTTTGGGAGTGGTGACCTAAATATCACCTGGTGAGCTTTTGCCTATGGGGGTTTTCCCCATTGTGATCATATCGCTGTATCAAACTTATTTTCATGTACACTTAATTTAGTTTGGTGATATGATTGTGCTTTAATATGATTTGTATGTAATTTGGATAATTAATCAACTTGGTTAACTGGTTAATTAACTGGGATCAATTTATAAATCAACAATAATAATACCGATTACTTGGAAGAGTGAAATGTCAATGTTGTATCACTTTGAATACATATAATGAAAGTCATTTGAAAATCATAATGGTGCTTGCAAAGGAATTTTGCATAAATTTTTTTTCCTTTTTGGTAAATTGTTGGTTGTATTATATTATCGACATTACAAGTGTTATTATTATTTAAGCTTTTTTTTTTTAGGGAATATTATTAATTAAGCTTATATGTCATTTTTCGTTTAAATTGGCCAAAAGAACATGTTAGGTAAAAATAATTTGATAAAATCAATAGTAAATAGTGGTAGGGGTCTAATAAAGTCTAAGCAGTGCTTTTCAGAATATCTTATATAATAAATTTTTGCAATACACATTGGGAGCATGGTCTGAGTCATTTGGAAATGCATACCAAGTAAAAAGAAATGGTTAAATTCTAGTTTGGACCCTTAGTTAACTAAATATCAGATTTATTGATAGATCGACATGTGTATAATGGATTCTACAACCAAGCAAAATATCAACCATAGTTATGGTCTGAAGTAATGAATATGAAAAACAATAAAATGAATTTGTGATCAAGGTGAGAAAAAAGGTTTCTCCCATCTAAAATGAATCAATTTATGATTTAAATTAAATATTATAAATCTAAAAATGTATCTACTATCTTAATATTTAAATTTTTAGATGACATGGCGGTTTATACCTTATTACATTCAAGAGATGAAATATGAAGGGTGTGGCTTCTGTACCCCCAAGCAATCTATTAAAACCCAAAAGTAGCCATTCTAGTTTGCTGTTGAAACATTGCGACAATTCATCTACAAACTCAGTTATCTCCCCACTTATAACATTGTTCGTCAGAGCAAACGTTTGCAAGTCGCAAAGTTTGCCAAACGAGAATGGTATCTTACCAGTAATGTTGTTTCCAGATAAATCCAAACTGCTCAAGTTGGTTAGATGTCCCAGACCAACTGGAAACTAATTAATCTTCAATATAATTATTAGCTAAAAGATCAAGCTCTCGTAAAATTAGCAAATGCATTCAGAATGGCACCTCGATGGGAATTGGACCCAATATTAAGAATTGAAAGGCCGTTCAAATTTGACAACCAGTGAGGTATTGATGAGCTAAACATGTTGTGAGAGATGTCGAGGAATGTAAGAAATGTGAAGTTGATGGAGGAAATAGACCGAGGAAGAGTAACAAGTCCACAACCACTTTAGATCTAACTCCAACAATGAATTGGGATTTGGGGAAGAGGCTGCACGCATGAGAGAGAGAGAGGAAGAGAGATGTGAAAAAAATTGGGTTTTATTTAATTAATTTTGAAGTAGGGTGTTTTAGTCTTTTAAGTTTGTTCCATCTAAGCAAGATGCATGTACTTGTCATGTGCAGTAGCATTCCGTTAAACATAATAGCAAAAGTAATACTGGAATGCAAAGTGTGATAAGTGTGATAGTTTATGATGCAAAGTATAATCTGGTACATAGTTTAGGGTGGTAGTGTAATTTCCTCCCAAAAATGTTTCAAAGTACCTAAATCCGAAGGTCCAAGTTGCCGGCTCTAAAACTCGGTTTGTAAAAAATTGTAACCTGATTTAGCAGTGTATTCTCCATTCAGGTTGTGAGCCAAGTTAAAATATCACCTTGTTGTGTCCAACACAAAGGTATAGATTTGACAATTTCAGCTTCAAAATCAAAGAGATAATTTTCCAAAACATCCTCCCTCCACAAATGGTTTTCTTCGTCAATGAACATGCTGACCTTGGCTTCAGAATCTTCATCCATGCAAGGTGAAATAACTTGTGGCTTATGCTTCACTGGAAGCCAGTTGTCCCTCCAAACTCGGATGGAATTGCCATCTCTAATCCTCGATCCATACTGCTTTGCTCCGTATTACTTCTCTTCCTTTGATGATGATTTTCCAAGCATAAGAAGCTGAGCTTGGTTTGGGGGCAAAGAGTACTGTCTCATACAGAACATTTTTAGCAATACATTTAGGACCATGGTCTATTACCGTGCTTTTATTTTTTATTTTTTTGAGAATCCAATTACCATGGACTTGAGAAAGCATGCCAGATCTGACTCAAAACGCTGACAATATAATAAATCTTGCTTATTCATCTTGGAACATCACAAATTAATAAATAGATTATAAATTGGTTGGTAACTTGCTACTTGTGGACCACTAGCTTCTTCAAAATTTGTTCTGTGGCTGATGGATTATTTAGCAGGCCCATGAGCTTCCCCGCCCATTGGGCCTTTAATAGTAAATCCTCTCTTAGATATTAAAAATGTACTTTCCCTTATCTATTACTTTAGGTAGACATGGCAAAACGGGTCGGGTCGGGTCGGGTTCGGATCGGGTCAATCGGCTTCGTGGGTCAATTGGTCGCAGGTTAAAACGGGTCATTTTTAAACGGGTTAATCGGGTTGCGGGTCAGGTCGGGTTTACCTGTACTTTTCAAACAAGTTTTTTTTTTTTTTTCTTCAATTACAAAAACAAATCAATGACAACTTGTTTAGAGAGAATGAATAAAATTAATTAAGCAAATAAATTACACTTAATGCCACTTGTTAATATTCTTCCAATTTTGATAGTTTTGAGCATGACAAAAATTATTTATAGTCATAAATTCATGATGGAAAAAGTCTTCAATGTTAATAGTTCACTGTCAAAATGCATATAATTACAAGTTTACATCTTCAAAAAGAGATAGATCTTAAAACAAACAAAACAACTAGCCAGCAAAGTAGCAAGTTATCAGTCTTCTTAAGTGTACATGTTACTGCTGCATTTAAAATAATAGTAAAGTTAGATTACTTAGAACAATAAACTAAACAAAAAAAGATTTAAAAATAAACATAACATATTAAGTAAAGAAGAATAATTAAATATTTTATAAGAATTGCACCTCAATCTCAATCTACTCAATGTTGGTAGTAGATTCAGCACTGCAAATATTCATACTTGCAAATTGTAGCTCAAGTTGGCCAATTTTGTCAGCATCTTCATCTACAATACAATATTTTAATATAACTTAATGTACTATGAAAGCAAATCAATAAAGAATTAAAATTGTATAATTATTACTATAAAAAAATTAAATTACCTTCAAATCTATATAGCCAACTTTTAGTACACAACGTAGCTTCACATTTTCAGATAAAAGACGTGTTTATTTGTTTGTGCTTTTGGCTTTGGATTTGGGCAATGGACTGCAGCTCAGCTCAGCTGAATGAGATTTTTTAGTTTTTATTTTTATTATTGTTTTTTTTTAAAAAAAGGTTGTCTACTTGTCTTGACTCTTGCGTCACTTGACAGCCTTGGCCTGTGTTGTGTAACGTGTTGAGGACCTTTTGTCTTGTTTGATGGCAATTGATTTGGCAAGGCAAGCATTGAAGCTAGGCTAGCAGCTAGCTTCTCAACAACAACAACAACAACAACAACAACAACAAAAAAGAAAAAAGAAAGAAAAAAAAGAGAGGCTAAGCTAGCTAGCTAGCTTTTATTGGTAGTCGTTCTCTCTAATATATAATATATATTGATTATTAGATTTGGTACTTTGTGCTTTATGCACTTAGTATCAGGATGTAATTTAAATTTTTTTTTTAGTGAATTTTTTTAACGGGTCGAGTCACGGGTTATCCAGGTCGGGTCAGGTTGACTCGCAAAAAAATCGGGTCGGGTCACGGGTCTACCCGTTTTTGTTTCGGGTAAAAAAAATCGGGTTTGGGTCAGGTATTTTTCGGGTCGGGTTTAGTTAGAAAATTCTAACCCGTATTGCCATGTCTAACTTTAGGGTATATAATTGCGGAAGACATTTCCACCCGTGTAATGGCACAAATTTTAGCTATATAATTGGCTGCTGTTTAAGAATACAATCTTACTCAATATTTTTTTATTGAAAGTAAATTTTGACAAATCCACTATTAGATTACATCTTTTTCTTATATCCTCTATGCTTGCAAAATTTCTAGAAAATTGTTTAAATTGTTCAAATTGCAAGTTTTTGTAATTTAAAATTATGCATAAAATATAAGCTTATAAATCATATAGTAAATAATATTTGATTGACACAAAATTTGACACGTGTATTAAAAGTATAAAGAACATGTAATTTAACAGTTAAATTTTCAAAATATAAAGTAATATTTATTTTATTTAGTAAGATTGTAGTCTAAGGCTATAATTAATTTTGTGACTAAATTTTGTCTTATGTAATACATTAACAAAACTGCCAAGAGACATATCGGTACAATCAATAGTCTTTTATGCAAAAAGAGCTTCTCCAAAAATCAAACATTAGCTTCTCCGCAAGTTCAAAGGATCGAATAGAACGTCCAGATTTTTTCCCTTCTTGTTGATTTTATTTTCAGGAAAAAGATATACTTTCCTTTTGTTTATGTTTGATAAAGTATATTCCAATCAGACAATAATAAAGTTTAAGCCAATAGATGAACAACATAATGAAACAAACCAGAAAAACACAACAGGAAACAAATAGAAGGCCAAATAAATTTTTAAAAAAATCACTCTTTGGCAAAATGGAATATTATAATTAAGTAAACAAGTGTCCGTTAGATTGAAAAGATAATATAAATTGTGAAAACATAAACAATTAGTAAAAGGCTCAAATGTTGAATAAAAAAATGTCTGTCATTTTTTAATTTGGAATGCAATTTAAATAAATAAAAAAATTTACGACGTGACAAAAGTGTAATGGAAGACATTAATTAGGGGTGGAGATGGAAGTTTTCCGTGTATTAGGTGAGTATATAAAAACTTTTAAAAAATTCATAAGTAAAAGCTTATAACCTTATTGGATGTGGTTTACAATTGTTGAGATAATTATACAATCTAATAAAAAAAAAAATCATACATTGATAACAATAACAATAAAAAAACACGCAAATATATAAAGTTTATAATTGTCTTCTACGAGTTTTCATATTTTGAAATCGTTGCATGATAGTCTCATTATCAATGTTACAAACTATATCTCTTTTAATGTACACAACCGAGTAATCATTCATCTATTGATCTCCCATTCGATTGCGCAATTCATTTTTTATATATTTCATTGCTGAAAAACTTCTTTCTACTATTGTAGTAGCGACAGGAAGGGTCAAAACTAATTTCACAAGCAAATAGACTAATGGATAAGTCTTATGCTTCCTTCTCTTCACTAACTTTTCAGCAAGCAAGTTCACCAGCTCCTTGAAACTCTAAAAACAAGTCATTGATGCGCATGTAAAAAATGTAATGCTGAAGTTGAGAGCCAAGTGCCAAGATATATGTCCCGAGAAAATCAGATGGATAGAACTTTACTAGACGTATCAACTTGGATTCAAGCAAGCCATATAAAGTAGCAAATCGGTATTCGCCTTTGAAAAACGGTTGTTAAGTTCTTGAAGTTGCAACTTTATGACTGTGTAGAATAACTCAACACAATAATGATGTAAATTTGTATTTTGTTGGGTGTTGCATTGCGACCTCCCATTAACTACAAATATTCATCTATGGTTAAGATAGGAATATCATTTGTGGTACAAAATGAAGACATTTCAGTCAATAAAGATATCTATTAATCATCTCTCATCACTTGCAATCGTTACTTAGACACTTTAACAAGATCCATAACATTTACTATATCTTGATTTATTTATTATTATTTTTTTTTGCAATGCTATTGACAACTCATTTGTGATTCCTAAAATATTTTTCATCAAGTGTAGAGCAAAGACAAATTCAAAAGATAGAATTGACCTCATAATAGATCGAGCTTCAACTTTTTGGTTGGAGACGCCATCTTCTTCAGTAATCTCAAGTACATTAACAATAACAGAGAACATCAAAATCAAGTTGAGAGTAGTCCCATAATATGATCCCCAACGTGTATCACCAAGACGTTTAAGATTTATCTCTTGATTTAAACCTTGCCCACTTCTACATACATCATTCTCTAATTCTTCTTTAATTTTGGCAAATTGTGCATCTCGTCTTATACAAGAGCCTCCAACAACAGTTACTAAATTACTAACCATATAAAAAAATTCAGCAATGTTAATGTGATTTTTAGCAACAGCAACAAGAGTCAATTGAAGTTGATGAGCAAAACAATGGACATAAAATGCTGACTTATTCTCTTTCAAAATTAAAGATTTGAGACCATTGATATTACCTTGCATATTACTAGCCCCATCATAACCTTGCTCACGTAGTTTCGATAAACACAAATTATGTTCACAAAGTAAACATTCAATAGCATATTTGAGTGACAAAGTAGTGGTACTTGCTACATGTACAATACCAAGGAACCGCTCTATAATAATTCCTTTTTTGTTCACATAACGAAGAACGAAGGTCATTTGCTCTTTCATTGAGATATCATGTGACTCATCAACTAATATTGAAAAGAATCCATTGTCAAGATCCTTGATGATGGCTTTGGATGTTTCACATGCAATTGCATTCACAATGTCTTTTTGAATTTCATGGTGGTTAAGCTTGCAATTTTTCGGAGCTTTTTGCAACACATCATTGATAGATTCATTGTGATCCCCCAAAAATTGTAGAAGCTCAAGGAAATTTCTTTTGTCACTTGAACCTTGAGATTCATCGTGACTGTATGTTTTTAGACCCCTTAAAACACAACCGAATTAACCTAGTTAATTAATCAAGTTATTACTTAGTCCAAATTTCAGATCTAGGTTATCACAATCAAACAATCATATCATGTATAGCAATGGAAAAATAAATAACACAAAGATATGATCACCTAGGAAAACCAAACCGGTAAAAAATCTAGGGAGGATTTAACTTAGCTATCCTCAAGGTAAACTTGAATCCACTATAGAAAGAATCGAAGTTTTACAATAGAATTTAGACCACTAACATTCTATTACTACCCACCAGTAGAAACTTACTGACACGACCACGTGCAAGCTCCGAGACCACGGACTCCTTCTTTCTTGGATTCTCAAGCAAGTACAAGCATTCCCGCTTGTGTATTTTTAAACTCTTATGGCAGCAACTGAATGATCATCAAGTTCTTGAAGAAATCTCCTCCTTGATAATCCTAAGCTTGTGTGAAGGAAAGCTCTTCTCAGATCTCACAAGAGATTCACACAAACAGCAATATGAGCAACCTCTAAAACATGGCTAGAGTTTTCCTTATATACCTAGGGCAAAACATAAAACCCTAAACGTTTTAAATGAAATAGGGCTGAGTTGGAATTCTGCAGAAAAACGCATTCTGCCCTATTTTCGATTGATCGAGCCAGGCCGAAATGCATAGTAACTTCTACATCAGCTCGATTCCAACTTTACATAAAAGATACAACTTTGAGCAAGCCTAAACAAGACTAAACAACCTGTTTTGATCATGGTTTGTCAACATTACACATTAGAGTTCTAAATACATAAATTTCTAAATCTTTAGAATCTAACAGTGACCACGAAAGGCTAATCCCCGGCATAAAAGGAATCTTATGCAATCAACTATTGCATTTAATTGAACCCGATATTCAATTTTATCTTGATTTGATTTCTTAACCTAAACACTTTGAATGTGTTGCTTTTCCTTTATTAGATCTTCACTCTTCTTGACAGCTTGGTTATGAGCACTATTAACTCCTCCAACATGGGAATTTAACTTCTTTTTCTGATTTCAAAGTTTAAATCCCTTCGTTACAAAAGTCTCACCTCCTCCTTACTTACCAACATCTTGCCCAAATAGGTAGTAATATAAACAAAATACTGCATCCTTGTTTATACTATAGTCTAACCACTTTCTATTTACATACCATTTGGATCTAAATCTATGGGGCTTTCCAAAAAAATCTATTAGAGGGTAATCATGGTTTTGGAGAACAGGTTGACAAGGACCTTTTTGTAAATAAAATCTTGTTATTTCATCATGATTATTAGGATGATAAGATGGTATCTTTTCTCATAGCCTAGGATCTGAAGGAAGATTTTCTAAGTTAAAGTCAACACGAATGAGATGAGTCTTGCACAGGAGATGAATTTTGAGTACGTGATTTTCTTATCAAATATTTGTCCATAATTCTAGCAAAAGAATAAACAATAAACTATGAGTTCATTTGAAATATTGATAAAATTATTAATTATTGTTGTTTAGTTGTTTCATTAATTTTTTGTCTTTTATAAACTATAATTTGTTGTATTGTTGTGTCATTAATTATAAAGTTATTAATTGTTGTTTAGCCTAACATAATTTAATTTGTTTGTCTTTTATAATGTTTTGGTTAATTAAATTATTTATTATTGTTGTTTAGTTGCTTCATTATTTTTCTTTACTAACTACTAGTAGTTTAGCACACAACCCACTGTGTATTAACACACACTCCATGTGCATTATCGCTCAACCCACTACCTAGTGCCTAAAATAATTTAATTTTTGTCTTTTATAATGTATTGGTCAGCCTTTACTGCCTCTGTATGCCGAACTTCCCTAATTCAAATATCCCACTCCACGGCCCCACGGCCCCTATCCACCCCCCACTCAACAGGTAAGAGTCACGACAGCCAATCAGATAAATGCACAATACACAAAATGACAAACTCACCAACGGATAAATTCAAAACATGGGCAAATAAAGTTATAAAGTAAAGCTGTAAAGGAAATTACAGTTCAAAGAGAAAGAGAGAGAATCAGATAAAGAGAGAGAGATTCTCATTTCAATTCAAAGAGAAAGAGAGAGAGAGAGCTTCGCTCTCACTCTCAGACCACAGCAAACCCAAAGATGTAAGAGAAAAAAAGAGAGAGAAGTAAAGTGTAAAGAACTGAAATACCTTGAGGGAGGCCTGAGGGGCTGCATCGCGACAGCACATTGAGGCGAGGACTCAAGGCCAAGCGTTGACATCGCAAGCAAAGCAATCTCTAATCTGATTGAACCGATCTCCGATCTCCGATGCCCGATGTGCTTTGTTGCTCAAGTTTAAGGCCCGATGCGATGCGATGTGCTCTGTTGCTTGAGTTTGAGGCGGAGGCGCCGTCGTGCAACTCGCGTCGATGTGCTTGGTTCGTTAGTCGTTGTCGTTGATGAGGTTTTTTCCCTTTAGGTTACCATTTGATCAATTGGCGGACACGTGTTGGGTTTTTGTTGGTTTTTTTTTTTTTTAAGAATCCGTTTGGGTTGGCCTGGTTGGGTATTTAGTTAATAAAAATTTAATTATTTTGATTTAAAAATATGTTTAGGGTTAGTTTTGTTTAGGATTAATGTTGGGCTTTTTTTCCCTGGGGTGGGCTTGCTATGTTACAATTTTATTTTATTTTTTATTTTATATTTTTCAAATTTTAGTTTAAAATTTTTTTGGGCTTTTTCTTTTTACTTGAAAGTAGAACAAATATTCCACCAAAATTTAATTTTATTGGCATAAAAAAAAATTGAGGGTGTTCTCAAATTTTTTTTGACGGGTAGACAAATAAAAAATTTTAAATTATTATATATAATTTTTTTTTTCAGGCCAGGGTGGTCCTGGGACCACCCTGGCCTGAACGTGGCGCTACCCCTGATCTGAGGACAAATTCGGAGGCGAAATCATAAATTGAGAGATTGTTGAGACTTGGGACAATTGGTAGAGAGCTTTTTATGAAGTTTTCTGGCCATTGATAATGAGGCAATAGGAGCACTCTTATCAAGATTCTAGGCGGATAATTAGAATGTATATAACAATCAACATTCAAATTGCTAGGAATGATGTAGGTAATATTAACTAAATTATATTTTACAAGAATAGTAATATATGCAAGAATAGTAATATATGGTAGGATGATAAAGCATGCATGCACAATTTACTAAATGAAAATCTGATTTTTTTTTTATTGCAAAAAAAAAAAAAAAAAAAAAAAAAATTGAATGGACATAGATTTTTTTTTATGTGAAATATGTCTTCTCAAAAAAAGAAAAAAAGAAAAAGAAAAAAGACAGAGATTCCATAACTTGAGCGACACAGAGAGAGAGATACCACCAGCCTACTACCTCCTGCCAAAATCTTTAATGGTAAAGTTTTGATTATATTCCTATTTAAATACAATATCATCGTTCTAGCCAATTGCAATAATCTATGTTTCTATTTGCCACCCTCCATACACCAATCTTCTGTTGGGAAGATGAATATCTTGGAAAGCTTTTTTGAATAATTAATGTAACATATAAAGACATTTTATCTCAAGTAAGCATTCTTCATATTATCTAAGAATAAGTCAATCAAATGACCAAACACTTACTAATATCATACTCAAGTTCACTCTTTCTCCCAAGTTCACAATTGGTGGTTCTTGAAGAGCATGGGTGATGGAGGTTGGCTGTGTTCTTGAAGAGCAAGAGAAGGCTCTAGTAGCAATGGAAGAGGTGGGCTCAGCTAAAGACACAACCTCTCTTTTCCCCAAGGGTCCAACCAAGCTTTTCAAGAGAGGGGCTATTATGGTCTAGCCGAGCTCCTAGCTCAAGGGAATGCAATGGGGTAATTGAAAATAAACATTTGGGTTTTGGGTGAAAGCTCACTATTATAAATACTAAAGCTAGTTTAGATCCCTCAATTTTTAAATTACAGCTTAATTGCTTTTAATCTACTCAATTAAATGCAGAATAAGAGTAATCAATACGCAATCAACTAGGACTATTACCTAGTGCATGGGTATACATAATTGACAATTAAGTATAAAACACAAGGAGTAAAGGGAAGAGAGAAGCAAACACAAGATAACACCGCGATGTGTTATCAAAGAGGAAAGCCGAAGTGCTTGGCATAAAAACCTCTCTACGGCCTTCCAAGCTGAATCAATCCACTAGTAAATAAGTTGGAGTACAAAAATTACAATATAAACCCTCCAAGCCTAAACTACCCTCTGTACTTAGACCCTCTGAGTTTTAGCTACCAATGAGCTTCACCGAGCCTTATCTTCATTAGCTTTCCGTAGCCTACAATTATCACTAGTTGCATCCATAATAGAATGGCATGACCTAATACTTCCTAAAAGCTCCAAAACAACTCACAACACTCAGAATTGGTGTGGTTTGTGTTTGGGCTAAAAACCTCTCAAAAGATAGGAATTAGAGAGGAAAGAGAGTGAATAAAACTAAGAGAAATGTGTAGAGGATTGTAATTTTGCAATTTCTAACTATCAAATGGATTTCTAGGGTCTTCTCTCTAAAACTCTCCTTACAATTTCATGGGTAATGTGGGTTTTTATAGTGTAGGTAAAGAAATGAGGAATGCACACAAAAAAATAGTCTGTCAGTGTATCTTGCGGGTTGGCCAAGTCGCGAGACACTCGCGAAACACAATTGACACTTGAGTCGTTTGAACTTCCTTATGTGCTCCTCACGTGGCTTTTCACGGGTTGCACCAGTCGCAAGCCAATCGCAAGATACTCTGTCTTCATAGTTCTTCACCAATTTCTACACTAAGTCCTTTACATTTGATTCTACAAAAATACAGGGAAATGATTGAATAAATACAATCAAATTTGACATCGAATTAATACCAACAAAAAATAATTGAAAATTACAACTTTACATTGGGTATTAATGGTTTTTTGAAAGGGAAGTCGAAAGAGAAAAATCTATATTAATATGATAAAAAAATCTTCTAATTTCACCCTCACTTTCCCTAAGCATCCACAATTTACGCTATTTAGATTTTGATGTTAAACTAAAATTGTGTTTATAAGGCATTATTTCTGTATAACAAGAATACTATTGTATTTTTGTGTTAGAGATATCCAAAACTTAAAAATTTGGATGTTTGATATCCAAATTGATATGTAGAATTGAAATAGTGTTTCTAAGACTCGATTTCTATATAACAAGAATTCTATTAAATTCTTTAGTGATATCTAAACCTTAAAGATTTGGATGTTTAATATCCAAACTGATATGTAGAATTGAAATTATGTTTTAAGATTCATTTCTAAATAACATGAATAAGATTGAATTTTTGCCTTAATGGTGGATGTTTAATATCCAAACCCATATTTGAATTGAGATGGTGTTTCTAAGACATGACTTCTATATAAAATGAAGAATTTTTGCCTTAGAGATATCCAAACTGATTTGTAGAACTGAAATAGTGTTTCTAAGACACCATTTTTGTATAACATGAATTCTGTTGAATTTTTGCGTTAAACTTTTTTGATGTGGTACTGGTATATGATATACTCAATGGCCGTTGGACTAAAACTTGCACACCACTTCATTGCATTATTCACTCCTTCAATAGTAAGTAGGCTTAAGTCAAAATAGTTATTGAGAGGAAAAATTAGACCTCTTAAATGATTTTACCACAAAATTAATAATCAACTTGTTAAATAAATTCTTCTAAAAAAACCTTGTTAAATTAATCATGCCACGACCTTTTGAAAATTCCAATTTCTTGATGTAGTTTTATTGTATTGAAACTGCCTCATTTTGATTTTACTTGGCATTTAAGGGCAATGTTTTTTTTTTTTTTTTTTTTTTTTTGGGAAGGATCCGAAAAATCCAAATATTTACCCTGAACTTGCAATTTAACCTTTTCATTTATTCGTTCCTCAAAAAAAAAAAAAAAAAAAAAAAAAAAACCCTTTTCGTTTAATTTTGTTCTCGACTTATGAAAGCATAGAAGATAATAATAAAATAAATAAACCACTGGATGAATATATATATTGTAACTGGACATAACCATTTGATGTGAAAAATTAAAATATTAGAATAAAAATATTTTCTAATATTACTGAAAACAAAAGGCTACGTGGGCCATGGAATGTGCTGGCGAGCGCCAGCCTTTGTTGAATGAAAGTCGGTCTTCTTCTTCTTTTTCTTTGAATGGAAGATAAAGGAAAGTCGGTCTTCTACTGGGATTGAAATTGGTGAAACCATAGTTTTAGTTATTTAACACTATAAAAATTTATTTTATTTATTTTTCTTTCATATTTTACAAAAACATCCAACATAAAAATTTTATTTTAGTTTTCAATAAAATAAAATAATATAAACAACACAATAAAACAATATATTCATTACAATAAACAACAATCATAACCACCGCAACCATAACTGCCCCGCCACAGCCTCCACAACCATAAGTCTTGGATATTTGTTTTTTCCTTTTTTATTTGAGAAGAAAGTCTTAAATATTAGAATATTGCAAAACAACAAAATGTGTATTCAATTTTTTTTTTTTTTTTTTTTTGGGTTGAGAATTAAAATGGGTATTATTCAATTTTCAATTTCTATATACGCCAATAATTTTTATAAACCAAAAAAAGGGAAAAAAGAAAGAATGAGTTTTTAGTTTTTACCTTCCAAACACATGAAAATCCTAAAAATGCAGGGTTAATAAAACACTTATATCAAATGACCTCACTTTAGCCACTAAGCGCAGAAAGTACTTGTATTATAACAATCCAAGTACTAAAATTTCACATGGTTTGGTTTTGATAGCAGCTTGTACTTTAATATTCAGGAAATAGTTGTGGTTAGCAACAACATTTGGAATCAATTGGGTTATTTTAATTAAAACAATTTCTAAAGTTGCTTTGTTCGACTATAAATTATTACAAATTTCATTCATTGGAAATTATTATTCAATTTTCATAGTGGGAACATCTAAAAAAAAAAATTGGAACTACCGGAAACTCTTTGATCTACTATGGACACTTTCATACCAGGTGACCTTGAGCCTACTCCTCACTCTATAAAAGCTACCCTCTAATCCTCTAGTACTCACATCTCTCACATCTTCAAAGCTCATCAAAACACTCCTTAATGGTTCATTTTTTCCTTTGATCACTACAGACCTCTTTTAAAGTCATCATGGGTGTCTTCACTTATGAGTCTGAGAACACCTCTGCTATCCCCCCAGCTAGGCTTTTCAAGGCCTTTGTCCTAGATGCCGACAACCTAATCCCAAAGGTTGCACCACAAGCCATTAAGTCCACTGAAATAATTGAAGGAAATGGAGGACCTGGAACCATCAAGAAGATTACCTTCGGTGAAGGTAAGCTTCAATATTAATATCTAAGATGTTATTTGATGGTATTTAAAAGTACTTTTGAGTGAAATTTACATAGCAAATTACTATATGTGACCACAAGATATAAAAAAGTCCAAATCTACAAACATCATCTTAGATTTTTTTTTTTAGGGCTTTTTTGGCATATGCTAGTAAAGAAGTAACAAATCTTGTCCATATTTTGCAGGCAGCCAATTCAAATATGTAAAGCACAGGGTTGATGAAGTTAACCATGAACACTTTACATTTGCGTACAGTGTGATTGAAGGTGATGCTTTGTCTGACATACTAGAAAAAATTTCCTATGAGACCAAGATTGTGGCAAGCCCTGATGGAGGATCCATCTTGAAGAGCACAAGCAAGTACCACACAAAGGGTGACCATGAGATCAAGGAGGAGCAAGTCAAGGCTGGTAAAGAAAAGGCCTCTGGACTTTTCAAGGCTGTTGAGGGCTACCTCTTGGCACACCCTGATCTCTACAACTAAACCTTGTGTTTATATTTGTGGCAATTCAGGCTGTGGCTATTTTTTTTTTTTTTTTTTGGGTCTAAATTTGCTTCTTTGGCTTGCTAATAAAGAAGTTTGTGGTTGTGATTATCTGCTACTTGTGAAGTTCAAGTTGAAAAATTGGAAAGTGAGTGTTGTGTAATAGTTCCAATGCATATATATATATATATACATAATGAGAATGAATCATGGTATTGATTACAAATGGTGAGTGCATTCATTTCTCTGGGGAAATTCAAATAAAAATAATAAATACCAAGGTTTGAACAATTTAAACATCTTTGACATGTAGGTGCAGAGCTCTGCTTTGCAGCACTTAATAATAATACATAAATCATGATTTCCAAGCTAGTATTAGCTATGAAACTAGTTGGCCCAAGAATTATCCGTAAATCATGATATCCACACTATTGATCACTAAACTAAGTACTCAAAAACTTGCAAGGTCAAGTCAAGGTGGTACTAAATCTACTGATAGATGGGAGAACAAGATTTCTCTCCAAACTTATATATTTTTATTAGATGTGAATTTTTAAAATCTAACCGTTGAATTATATGCTTCTTATGTTATTAACATGTATATCAAATTTCATTCAAATCGGATATTATTTACCATTCAATCAAAAAACTTATTTTTTATACACAATTTTAGATTACAAAAATTTGAAATTTAAATATTTAAATGGTGACATAGCAATTGATCTTTGATCTTCTTGGAATTTTGCGAGCATAAAGAATATTATAAGAACATGCAATCCAACGGTTAGATTTTTAAAATTCATGCTCAATATAAAAATATATGAGGAGTTTGAAGGGTAGTTTGGAGAGAAATTTTTTATTTATTTTTATCAGGGAGAGAGAGACATTTTTGATTGGGAGGAGTAGCATTTTGTTAGAATATACCATTTATCATATCTTTTTTTTTTTTTTTTGGTTAAAATTTACCATATCTTTAAAATAAAGTAGATGTTTGTTTCAAAAAAAAAAAAAAAATTAATAATAATAAAATAAAGTAGATGTCAATTCGTTGTCTGTTGATTGATTAAAAATTTCATTGCCAAGCAGGACTTTATATCAACTTGTATTAAAGTTAAAATATGAAATTGCTTAGAAGATGAGGCTGGCTTCTAGAAATTTGGCCAGGTCTCATTCCTATCCAAAAGAGAAGAAAAGCCCCTGTAGAGTGAAGACAAAAGCAATGCAACTGATCACTTACTCCATTACTACTATTTAAAAATCTAATGCACTCATCCTTCCATTACGTCTGATATTCTCTTTTAAGAGCAGGGCATGAAATGTTACTATCAGTGATGTGATTCTAGGACACTTGTTACCGCAGAGGGAGAAACAGAAACTACTCGTGTTTGTACAAGAGAGTTCCAAATTGACATGAATGTTCAAAACACACTGTTAATGTTGAATATCATAAGCCATGATCTTATCACTTAACCAAAAAAGCAGAGGCTAAAGACCATAAATTATACTTGACAATAGTATCCAAAAAAATCCCTTCAGTTTTGTAAATGAATGATAATAATTAAACTTTGTAATACACTCAACATATCTAGGGGTCCTGACATGTTAGGCAACCATTGGAGAGGTCCCAATAAAGTTATCTAATGTATTAAAATCGAAAGATAGATTCAATGTATGTGGATAGGTTTTATCACATAACCTGTCTAGGTGCATTGAACCGAAATTTTCAGTAAGATAACCAAGTAGATTGCCCTGGCCGCTTTTCATAGTTAAAGCCATTAGCAAGATAGTAATTGTTAGGAAATTTAGACACTAGTTGATAGAATTAAATAGTTTTGAGGCCAAAGTTGTTAATTAGATATATTATGAAAAGTCTTGGGTTAAACAAACAAATATCAATATCATGCATAATGGAATAGTAAATAAAACAAGATATGATAACTCAAGAAAACTAATGAAACATATTAGTTTCACGGTTAAAAAAACCTAGAGGGAAACCTTTACAAAAAACAATCCACTATAATAATGAGAAGTTTAAGATCTAGTGCAAAACTTTTGTCTCTAAACTCTACAATTCTAGTAGATAAAGTTACAGTAGAAACTTTCTATCATATCAGAACTTCTGTACTCTTCAACATATGAATGTCTTCATAGATGACACACCCAAAATTATAATCAGAACCTCAGACTGACTCCAAGAAATTCTTGATAGTTGGTGTGGTTGCTACTTGCTATGACTTTAGGCTTTTCATCCATAGAATTTCATAATTACTTGAAACTCTCTAGTATTATGAAATTGAGAGAATTTTGTTACAAAAATCCTAGCCAAACAAATGGAGTTTTTCTCTCTCTAAAAATCATTCTAATAGATGGATTATTATGTCCTTTTTTTTTTTTGAAACTGAAGAAGACTTTCAATTAAATCAAAACTGCATCAACGTTTACATGCTCAACAGCAACAGATGGAACCTCTTCCATCCAAAATAAATCAACATTAACATTTTGGGCATATCTAGCAAGCACGTGTGCCACCCTATTACCATTTCTCTTAGTACAACTCACCAAAGATCACTCCAAAGCTCCTAGCAGATGCCTGATGTCTCCAACAACATGTCCAATAGCTGACTGGTAGTCTGTACTTGAAGCAATACACCTCGTAGCATTTGTACTGTCACCTTCCACAATAATCCTCGTGAAACCAGCATCAATGGCGAATTCCAGCGCCTTACGACATGCAAGTAGTTCAGCCACGTCACTTCCCTGGACTGCCGGCCCCTTAACTGTCATTGATGCCATAACTTCGCCGGTGGAATTTCTAATCACAGCACCGAATCCTGAACTAGCAGAATCCACAAACACCGCGGCATCGTAATTGAGCTTGTACACTGACTGTGGTGGAGGTATCCAACGTGTTCCATCATTTTGTAATACCTGCTGAGTCGCACCTACCACCGCATCTGCTTGTAAGCTGGCCTGTGACAGCTGGTACTCATCAAGCAACTCAGCTGCCCGCCTATTCAACCAGCCTGGTTCCAGCAATTTTCCTCTATGCACTACTCGGTTCCGCTGATTCCAAATCAGCCATGCCTGCACCAGCAAAAGCTCCACCTCCTTTTTGCTCAGCCTATCTAGCAGGTACTCCAACAGAGCAACAAAATCAAGTTGGCCCGTCCCACACTTCTGCAAAGCCCTTACACTACCATGCCAAACATCCTGCGCCACTGTGCATTCCCATAAAGCATGAACAATTGATTCTTGGAATAAATCACATAACGGACACACCTCATTCAGCAGGATCTGTTTTTTCTTTAGGTTCCTTTTAGTTGGGAGAATATCATGACACGCCCTCCACCCAAAAACCTTAATCTTGTTGGGGATCTGTAGCTTCCATATAGCAGCCCACACCTTACTGCCACCACTTCCTGATGATGATTCAGCCCAATCCTCCTTCTTTAATAGAGCTCTTGCAACCTTGTAAGCCGACTTCACTGTGAATATGCCATCCTTATTATGCCTCCAATAAACAGAGTCGGAGACTTGCCGTCGACTTAGAGGTATATCACATAAGCTTCCCCCTCATCCCTAGTGAAGTGAGCCATAATAAAGTCACGTTGCCAGACATGGAGGTCTTGGTTGATCAAGCTTGACACCCATACTTCCTCTTCATCATCCCTTACAGACAAAAAAGGCTTATTTGTAGGGTACTCTGGAATCCACCTATCCCGATAGACATTTATAGATAGTCCATCACCCACTCGCCAACAATGTCCCAACCGTAAAATAGGTAAGGCCACCACTAAGCTCCTCCACACAAATGAACAGTTAGGTGACTCTGTAGCCTCAAGTACTGAAGTTCTAGGGAAGTATCTTGCCTTGAAGCATTGATGGAGGAGAGAATTTGTATCTTTTAAAAGCCTCCACCCTTGCTTGTTCTTTGACAATGTCAGTTTATCCCAGCTTTTCCAATGAATTTTCCTTTCATTCCCAACTTGGCCCCACCAAAATCTGGCGCTTAAACCCTCCAACTCCTCGCATAATTTCGATGGGAGCTGAAAAACACTCATTGTATACATTGGAATAGACTGACCACCCTTGCTTGGCCAACATGGCTAAATTGAAAGCTCTAAGATCTTTAAATCCCATTCCACCATCCTTCTTTGACAATGTCAGTTTATCCCAGCTTTTCCAATGAATTTTCCTTTCATTCCCAACTTGGCCCCACCAAAATCTGGCGCTTAAACCCTCCAACTCCTCGCATAATTTCGATGGGAGCTGAAAAACACTCATTGTATACATTGGAATAGACTGAGCAATCGCCTTGATGAGAACTTCTTTCCCCGCTCTAGAAAGCATCATTCCCTTCCACCCCTGTAATTTTTTCCACACCCTATCTTTAATGAAAGAAAAAGTATGGTATTTAGCCCTTCCAACTAAAGTAGGCAAACCTAAATATGAGTCGAACCGAGACACTTCCTTCACTCCAAGAATCCCCAAAACCTCCTGCTTCTGTTGAACAGTGGTATTATTACTGAAATACACTAAGGACTTTTCCAAATTTATGCATTGTCCAGAGGCTTTAGCATAAACTTGAAGGATCTCAGCTATAGAATTAATCTCCACTGATGAAGCCCTGCTAAAAATCAATGAATCATCTGCAAAGAGAAGATTAGTAATCTTTGGTGCATTTCTACAGATAGACACCCCATGCAAAGTCCCTCCGACCACTGCCCCGTCCAATAGCGAAGTAAACCCTTCAGTGCATAAAAGAAATAAATAAGGTGAGAGAGGATCACCTTGACGAATTCCCCTTGAGGGCAGAACATTACCAAACGGTCTCCCATTCATAAGAACAGAGAATGAAGTCGTTGTGACACAACTCATCACCCTTTCTATCCATGTTTCTGGAAAACCCAACCGCTGCATAACCCCTTGAAAGAAAGGCCACTCCACCCTATCATATGCTTTACTAACATCAAGTTTCAAAGCCAACAACCCTTTCTTCCCTTTCTTCCTGCAGTGCATAGTGTGTAGTGTTTCATATGCCAGCAACACATTATCAGTAATAAGGCACCCAGGGACAAAAGCACTCTGAGTGGGAGAGATGATATTAGGTAACACCTGCTTCAGTCTATTGGCTAATACTTTAGAAATTAATTTGTAAATCACATTACACAGACTTATGGGCCTAAAATCAGACATTTTCTTCGGGTTCTTCACTTTAGGAATCAGCACAATGTAAGTATGGTTAATATCAGGCAACATATGACCATTATTTAGGAAGTACAACATAACATCAATTACAGTATCACCCACAACATGCCAAAATCTTTGGTAAAATAAAGCATTCATACCATCAGGTCCAGGTGCCTTTGTTGGTCCCATTTGGAACAACGCCATTTTAACTTCTTCAGCAGTAAACTCACTGGACAGGGTATCATGCATCTCCAGTGTCACCTTCCTTGGGATAGCATTGAGACATTCCTCCATCTGATCACAATTACCTGCACAAAACAAATCGTCAAAATAACCAGTAGCCACATTAGCTATCTCCTCCATCTCCTCCACCCAATTTCCTTGTGCACTTTGAATCCCCGTAATATAATTCCTTCTTCTTCTCTGGGAGGCTTTTGAGTGAAAGAATTTAGTGTTCTTATCCCCATGTTTAAGCCACGGGATTCGAGACCATTGTCCCCAGTAAATTTCCTGCTTCAATAGCAAGTCATCCAACTGTTTGCTGACACTCAAATATTCGGCCTTAGATTCTTCAGTCACCACTTCAGCATTATTTAAAACCTCCAGCCGGTTTTGAAGAGTTTTAATGGCTACTTCATTCGACTCAGACTTTGAAGACCCCCAAGCTTGCAATTCCTCACCACAAAACTTAATCTTCACCTTTATTGAAGCTAAACCAGACTCCCCCCCTCCCACCATATCTCAAGCATCTTTAACCACTGCTCCACAATCCTCCCACAGTAACTAGGCTTCTTCAAATTTAAACCCTTTTTGGAATTTTTGCTGAGACCTCTGAACACACTTCACATGCACCAAAATTGGCAAATGATCCGAAGCATGAGGGGGAAGGTGAGAAACTGTAGTTACCTGAAATTTAGCCCGCCACTCCATAGTTGCCACAACCCTATCAAGTCTCAATTTGGTATTAGCATCACCAGGCCTCTTATTAGACCACGTGTAGGTATACCCTTTGTATCCCAAATCCTCCAAATTACAAGAGTCTAAAACATTTCTAAAAGAATCAATCTCTGCAGCATTAGGTGGCCTTAAACTTAATTTCTCTGCACTATTTAGAATTGCATTGAAATCTCCCGCACAAAGCCATGCACCATTAATAAAACTCCTCAGATGTTCCAACAACTGCCAGGATTTTTCTTTATGCTGAGCCTCAGGCCAACCATAAAATCCAGTAAAAAACCAGACAAACACATCCACTTCAGTGACCTTCATCAGAATGTGATTAGGTGAATAATTAATCAAATCCATCACGACCTCCTTTTTTCCATAGTAAGGCCAAACCACCCCCTGTATTTGGCTGTTTAACTATAATTTTACTCTGAAACTGCAAATCTCCATACAACTTATCAAATCCTTCTTTATCCAGACGTGTTTCCATAAGAAAACACACAGTGGGAGCTTGTTCCCTCATAAGTTTGCGAAGGCTTCGACCTGTCCAAGGGTTCCCAAGCCCTTGACAGTTCCAATATAACAGTCTCATTGCTTCCGGGAAGGGTGGTCATCCACCCCCGCCGATCTCTCAAAATTAGGAACTTCCTCATACTCAAATTTCCCCCTCTTAAGACTTCCTTCCTCTCCCTTACTAATCTGGTTCCCATCAACTTCTTCTGGCCGTGGCCTTTTTCCACTAGTCGGCAACAACACCTTTTGTAGATTTCCAAGCCCATAGTCCATCCTGTTGAATCTAGTCCACGATGATTTGGGCTTTACATTATTCAGCCCAACTGATTGTTTTCCAGCAATAGCTTCAACCCCACTTAAGCCCATCACGTTACTCTCACATGCCTTACCTTCCAACCCACTAGGTAAACCATCTTCCTTCTTCTGTATCGGATTCTCCTTCAGCCCAGTTGCTGCAATGTGCACGTCAGCAGTTTCACTCACCACGTAATCTGCATGGACGTGATTACGTTCTTGGACAGGTGGCATGATTCCTGAAAATCCGGACTGTCCTTCATCATCGTTGCTAGGGTTTCTGTGCAGCTCATCTGCCGCCGCCACAGCCCTACTCTGTTGCAGCAGCGCCTCACAACTGATCGGACCTCCTTTAGCCTTGACTGAACCAGCGCCAAACGTTTCACTACCACCCTCTTGACCATATTCAGCCCCCCCTGTTTTCCTGTCAAACGAACCACCTCTTGCTCGGCCTCCCATGGCTTTTAAAAAGTCTCCATATTGGTAGTCTACTATGCCTCCTTTCTTAGTTGCTGCAAAGTTCTCAGCACAATTCTTTACATCATGGCCAAGCAAGCCGCAAAAATGGCAAAACAGCGGCAACCGTTCATATTTGAACTTTACCCAGTGTTTTTCTCCATCAGACCCCGCAATAAAGCTTCCCCTTCTAATGGGCTTCGAGATAGGTAATGCCACCCTAACCCTCATGAAATATTGCAACTCATCCTGCCCTCTTCTCTGCTCAACTTCCTCAACCTCCCCAAGTCTACTCCCCACTTCCTTAGCAACCTGTGATGTAAACATATCCAGCGGCGCCCCCCAGATTTGAATCCAGAGAGTTGCCGTCTCCATTCTTATATTCTCAACAGTCATACCTCTCCTCCAGCGCTTAAGCATTAATAATTGATTATCAAAAGTCCACGGACCTCCTCTCAAGACTCGATTCAGATCAAATTCCGAATTGAATTTAAACTGAAAAAGATTTGGCCCTATTTCTGTGATACATAGTCTGTCCTCTAATCCCCAAGCCCGTCTCATAGTATTCTTCGCTGCTTGCTTATTAAAGGATTTGCACGTCAAAACCTTACCCATCAAACTGAGGGTGCAGTCCTCAATAGCTTCCAAACGTCCTTCATCAGGGATGGTAATCACCTCCTCCTCTTCCGTAGTCAGTTTCATGTTCTCCATGCTACTAACGACCTCATCAGCCATGGTATACTAAGATCACTCACACGGCCAAAACCCAAAACAAGAAAGATGCCCTAGACCTAAGTCAAGGGAGGAAGAGACTCGTATACACGAGAGAGAGAGCTCCACGGGGGAGAGAAAAAGGTTATAAGTTGAGTGATTATTACATACTAGTTCAAACGGACTTTTCTTGAGCAGACTTTGTGTCTTAATCTTGATATTCAATTACAACTTTAAGATACATTTAAATTCAATTAAAGACACATAATTTGGCATGTTTGACAATACCAAAATATATGGACCTTACAGTAATGATTGTGATGACTTTTAGAGTAACCGTTGCCAATCATAATACAGACTATACAGTATGTTGATGTATATCATCATCTCTATGAATCGATATTTTTTTTTATTTTTTTTATTATTATACTAATCAACAGTTGTTGATTAACATAGACACTTTGACTCTGGAGCTACCAATTAAGATTAAGATGTTGAAATGGACCATCCTATGATATTTAACATCAAATGTTTAGTTTTTGCTTCTTAGCAAAAGATAAAATAAAATGAATTCTTATTTCAATATATGTTTTTTCTTTTATAAGTCAATATATGTTATTTATAAGGGGGTATTTTTAACCCATAATTCATATCCTATGTATCCATTCATCGATTTCAATGACGCATAGATTTGGCAACTATGACAGTGTGATATAAAATATTTTTACAATAGTAAAGTAGCTTAATATGGTTGGTGTATAAGGGTAATGCTACATACACAAACTATTTTACAATATCTTTACAAATTGTTGATGTGGCAAATTCTTACAATAGTAAAGTAATATTACAGACACAAACTATTTTACAACATTTTTACAAACCGTTGATTTGGCTTTAGTATTTTTCAAATAGTTATTTTAAGTAAAAATGTGATATTAGTGATGGATCCATATTAAAACTAGTAAGAATTTGCCACATCAACAATTTGTAAAGATATTGTAAAATAGTTTGTGTATGTAGCATTACCCAAAAAGTATTAGCCACAATTATATATTAGGCAATATTTTTAAAATCAAAACTCTTTTTTAATAACATTAGGATCACAATTTAATACCTTGATAAATTGTTAAAAAAATATTATGAAAATTAATATTACTTTAATTGAATTATGAAAAAAATATTATAAAAATATTCTTATGGGTTTTTGTGACGCATATTGTTGGTCACTTGATTTCAATCAAATACAAACTTTTTTTATTTTTTTTGTTGTTGTTGTTGTTGAGAATGATCAATTAATACAAACTTGACAAACGTGATGTGTCAAATTTGTATTTTATTAACAATAAAATACTTGCTTCTAAATGATTTGTCTTTGCTTTGGCAAACTAGGATCCTGTAAAGAATAGTTTTCTCCTTAATTAAAAAAAAGAAAAGAAAGGAATCCTGTGAAGAAAAATTATTTCCTTCACAATCCACACTGCTTATACATCCATATTTTCCACATGGTGTGCGCAAAGAATAAATAATTTTGATTTGAAACAATCTTGGTCCTCCACTAATATATGAGCAAAAATCCATATTTACCAATTCAGGTTGATGACATGGTCAATGTATCTTGTCTTCAATCGTAAGACCGCCTATGCTTTCGTATTCCAGGTGCTCCACTAATAACTCCTCCAGGATTATCACAAGAGTTATGGTACAACTAGTTTTCCTCCAAACTATACGTAAAATAAATCTAGAAATGCGGAAACAATTGTTTTTATAACTGTTGACGTGATCCATTGTGATTGAAATGTAATAAAAATAGATAATGTTAATAATAGACTCATGTGAAATAAATACAACATGGTTTCGATAGCATTTGGAACAATTTCTAAACGAGCTTCCTTTGACTATAAATTATTATTGAAACTTTCATGCCAGGTAACCTTGAGCCTCCTTATCACTCTATAAAAGCTACCCTCTACTCCTTCAGTACTCACATCTCTCTCATCTTCAAAGCTCATCAAAACGCTCCTTATAGTTCACATTTTTCCTTTGATCGCTACAAAATTCTTTTAAGTCATAATGGGTGTCTCCACTCATGAATCTCAGGAAACCTCAGTTATCCCCCCAGCTAGGCTTTTCAAGGCCTTTGTCCTTGATTCTGACAACCTCATCCCAAAGGTTGTACCACAGGCCATTAAGTCCATTGAAATAATTGAAGGAAATGGAGGACCTGGAACCATCAAGAAGATTACCTTTGGCGAAGGTCAGCTTCAATATTAATATCTAAGATGTAATTTGATGGTATTTAAATGTACATTTGAGTGAAATATACTAAGAAAATTACTATATGTGACCACAAGATGTAAACAAGTCCAAAACTACAAACAAGATATTAGATAATTATTATTATTATTATTATTATTTTTTTTTGGGGGGTGGGTTTCTTGGCATATGGTAGTAAAGAAGTAACAAATCTTGTCTATATTTTGCAGCCAGCAAATTCAAATATTCAAAGCACAGGATTGATGCGCTTGACCCTGAAAACTGTACATATAGCTTTAGTGTGATTGAAGGTGATGCTTTGACTGACATGGTAAGTGTTTCTACTGAGATCAAGTTTGTGGCAAGCCCTGATGGAGGATCCATCAAGAAGAGCACCACCAAGTACCAGACAAAGGGTGACTTTCAGCTCAAGGAGGAACAAATCCAGGCTACTATAGAAAAGATCACTGGACTTTCAAAGGCTGTTGAGGCCTACCTCTTGGCACACCCTGATCTCTACAACTAAACCTTGTGTTTATATTGGTGTGTCCCATTGGCAGTTTAGGTTGCGGTGCGGCTTTTTCTTTTTCTATTTTTGTCAAGTCAAAATTTGTTCTTTGGTTTGCTAATAAAGAAGTTTGTGGTTGTCATTATCTGCTACATTAAGAAGTTCAAGTTGAAAATTTTGGAAGTGAATAATGTGTAATTTTTTCAATAAATATATATAATGAGAATGAATCATTGTATTGCTTACAAATTGTGAGTGCATTTATTTCTCTTAGGAAATCCAAACAAAAAATTTAATTTCCAAGTTTGAACAATTTAAACATCTTTGACAGTTAATTAGGTGCAGAGCTCTGCATTGCAGCACTAAATAATAATACATAAATAATGATTTCCAAGCTATTAGCTATGAAACTTGTTGGCCCAAGAAATATCCGTAAATCATGATTTCAACACTATTGATCACTAAAATAAGTACTCAAATATTTGCAAGGTCAAGTCATGGTGGTACTAATAAGTTACAAACAGATTATGAGGAGCAGCATTTTGTTATAATATTTTCCAGGACTTAAGATCAACTTGTATTAAAGTTCAAAATATGAAACTGCTTAGAATATGAGCCTGGCTTCTAGAAATTTGGCCAGGTTTCACCCCTATTCCAAAGAGAAGAAAATTCCTGTAAACTGTAAAGGCAAAAGCAATGTAACTGATCACTTACTCCACTACTCCTTAAAATCTAATGCAAAATGCACTCAACCATCCATTACATCCGATATTCACTTTTTTAGAGTAGAGAATTAAATGTTCCTATCAGTGATGTGATTCTAGGACACTTGTTATCGTAAAGGAAGAAACTACACTTGTTTACATCAAAAGAGTTCCAAATTGACATGATTTTTTTGGTTGTGAAATCATGTGTATCATCATATTCACCTTTCACAAATTTGAGGTCAAAACATACTGTTAATGTTGAATATCATAAGCCAATGGTCTTATCACTTAACCAAAAAAAGAGAGGAAAAATACCATAAATTATACTTGACAAAATAGTACCCCAAAAAATCCCTTTAATTTTGTAAATGAATAATAATAATTGAACTTTGTAACACACTCAACCTTACTAGGGGTCTTGAGTCTCTTGACATGTTCTTAGTCGACCGAGTAGATTGCCTTTGCCTCTTTTTATTGGTAAATCCATTAGCTAGATAGTATTGACTGTGACTTTAAGAGTGACTGTTGCCAATCACAATGTACTATGTTAATGTATATCATCAGATTCATCACCTCTATTTATCAACAGTTTTATTATTATTGGATGGCCAAATTAATTGGGTAATGGGTACCTGACCCTACCCAGCCCAATATTTTCAGGTATTACATAGTTTTCAATGAGAGAATAATTGGGTTAGATTTTACCAGAACCTGAAATTCTAGGATTGGGTTTGGATATTACCCGAACCCAACCCGTACACACACCCAAAAAAAAAAAAAAAAAAAAATGAAAGCAGGTGAAAACCTAATCAAGTAGAGGAATCATGGACAATAAATACTACTGGACTATATTATGCTATGTATTTGTTAAAAGAAATATATATATATATATATATATATATATTTTTTTTTTTAGAAGAAAAAGTGTAAACTTGTGATTTCCAACTATGTTGTGCTGGCTTTAATTCTGAGCCAAATTTGATAGTAATTTCTTCAATCATTTTCCCTATATATATGTGGGATTAATTGTAAGGAATGAGTGTGAGAGATTGGTGAAGACTAAAGCTTCAAAGGATGTACAAGTGGATTTCGCGACTGTCTCGCGAGAAGCTTACCCGTGAAAATAGCCATGTGTAGGGCACATGATTGGAAGATGAAGAGTCACGCTAGGCTATACTTTTCATAAGTGTCTTGCAGGTAAGGCCAACCCGCAAAGGACCCACGAAACATTCTGTTTGGCAGAAAGTTATGTTTTGCTTTACCATGTCTTTGCTCACACTATATA
Source organism: Quercus aquifolioides (assembly GCA_019022515.1). Classification (NCBI taxonomy): domain Eukaryota; kingdom Viridiplantae; phylum Streptophyta; class Magnoliopsida; order Fagales; family Fagaceae; genus Quercus; species Quercus aquifolioides. Next base: position 10,934,121 of record CM032334.1, on the reverse strand, counting down.
TACCCTCTGTCGGACCGTGAGCTATGCCATTCCACCTTAAAACCAATTGGTGATGAGGAAGACACACTCAAATCTTTTATGGCATTTGACATCACGCCATGCGAGCCTGCTTTTAGAGTGGTTGTAGGGAGTCAAATTGTGGTCCCCCCAACAATCCCTCCCTCACAATGACACTCCCGTGACTCGAACCCATGACCTTGGCTCTGATACCATTTATCGGACTGTGAGCTATGCCATTCTACCTCAAAACTAATTGGTGATAAGGAAGACACACTCAAATCTTTTATGGCATTTGACATCACACCACGCGGGCCTGTTTTTAGAATGATTGTAGGAAGTCAAATTGTGGTCCCCCAACACCCTCATTACCCACAAATTGTAAAGAGTGTTTTTCAAAGAGAAAACCCTAGAAAATACACTTGAGAGTTAGAGATTGTTATACCCACAATCATTTACATATTTACTTGTGGTTTTCCTCAACTCTTACCTCTCAATCTCTAGATCTTTGAGAGGTTGATAACCCAAACACTTACCACACTCATACTAAGTGTAAAGTGAGATTTTGGTGTTGCTGGAAAGCAGTGGAAGGAGCCATTCATTGGTAGATGCAATCGGGCTGAATTGCTGGATCCAGAAAGCTAAAGAAGACAAGTCTCTGAGAAGTCAGTTTGTAGCAGAAGTTTGGAGGGCTCAAGTACATGGGGTAGACTAGGCTTAGAGGGTCGTTTGTTATTCTGTACTCCAACTTTATTCTCTAGTAGATCGATTTCGACTTAGAGGGTCATAGAGAGGTTTTTCGCCGAGTTCTTTGGTTTCCTCTTCGATAACATGTCTCGATGTTATCTTGTGTATGCATCTCTCTTCCCTACTCTTTAAGCTTTCATTTTATTTTTGATGATGGATGAATATGGCTTAGGGTAGCTTTATCAGTTCATTGCGCTTATTTACTCTTGTTCCGCACTTAGTCTAAGTTAGAGTAAAAGCAATCTAACCGTAATTTTTAATTGGGGGTCTGAACAAGCTCTTGTATTTTAGCACAAATCCAAGCTTTCAATTGGTATTAGAGCGGGTACACTTATCAAAATTCATTTTCCTAGTGTGATCCTAGACCCCAAGTGAGATAGATAGATCTCAATCCCTTAATGCTCCTCCATATTTTGATGGGAGTAACTATACTTTTTGGAAAGTATGTATACGTGCTTTTCTGTGTGCGATTGATGAGACGGTGTGGGATTTTGTCGAAAATGGTTGGGAAAGACCCACTATAGCCAAATCCAAATGAGATAAGGCTGCTCTTGCTTTGGCAAACGCCAATAGCAAAGTGATTAACGCTATTTTTTTTTGTGTTTCTACTGATGAGCTTCACAGGATTTCGCATGTGAAGACCACCAAAGAGGTGTGGACCATTCTTGAGAGAACCTACGAAGGTACCAAGAAAGTTAAGGACACCAAGCTTCAAATGCTCACTACTCGATTTGAAGAAGTAAAGATGAGCAATGATGAGTCGTTCAATTTCTTTTATGGGAGACTCAACAAGATAGTGATTGCCAAGCTCAATCTTGGGGAGAAGATTGAAGACGTCAAGGTGGTGAGGAAGATCCTGAGATCCTTACTTGAAAGCTTTTGGGCTAAGGTCACTGCCATAGAGAAAAGTAAAGATTTGGATGAGATAAAGATTCAAGAACTCATTGGATCTCTCCAAACTTATGAGCTCGGACTACCCTCTCACAAGTCCAGCAAATCCCTTGCTCTCAAAACTATAAATGAGCGAATGGGTGATTCCTCTGATGAAGACAACATAGAGAAGGAGGTGGCGTTTCTTGCAAAGAACTTCTGAAAATTTCTTAAGATGAAGAACAATGAGAAGTCGTTTGGAAAAGGAAAGTTCTCATCCTTCAAAAATGACAAGAGGGAGTTCAAGAAGAAGGATGGGAAAGACTCGTCATCAACTCAAGGAATCATGTGCTATGAATGTAATGGGCATGGACATCTCAAGAAAGAATGTCCAAATTATTTGAGAGGAACGGGTAAAGTGTTTGCAACTACCCTTAGTGATTCAGAAAACTCAAATTCCGATGCGGAAGGAGAATGTGATAGTGAGGGAAACTATTCAGCTTTCATGGCAATTACTGTAGTTGGCTCTATAGATGAATTGAGCGAGTTGGTTGATGAGCTAGGTGTACATTCCAAAGGTGAAGAAGTTGATGATTCAGAAGATGAAGATGTGTATCTCAATGAAGGTGAGAAGAACCTTCAAGAAGTGTATGATGCGTTGCTTAAAGATTGTGGTAAATATGCCAAAGTTGCAAAGAATGCGGTTAGAAAGATAAAGAAAATTGAAGAAGAGCATAAATCCACTCTTGTGCAACTTAAGGAAGCTAAATGTGAAGTTGAAGAGCTAAAGGAAGAGTTGTTGAATGCGTATTCTAAAATCAAGTTCCTTGAACTTGAAATAATACAAGAAAATGTCAAAGTGGAGCGCATTAAAGCATGGTAAACATGTTAAAGCATGGTAAACATGTTTACATCATCTTAGAACAAAAACCCATTAATCAATTTGGACAGAAACCAACTCAAAAATCAAAAACCCCAAATTCCTATAGTTCTGAAAATTTCCCTAGAAATGCATGAAAAAAGTGAATAAACTAAAAAAGAAAGGGTATAAAGGTCTTCCCTGCACTAGAAGACAAAAAACTTGAGAAAATTTTGGAAGGAAAATGACAAAAATTTGACTTGAATTTGGATCGGTCGAAGAGAGAGAGAGAGAGAGAGAGAAAAGCTTTTTGAAAAGTTTGAAAAAGTGAAGAACACGTGAAAAAGCTTGTTTTAAAAAACTCTCTAAACGATTTTCGATCGGTCGAAAATTATATTCGATCGATCCAGCATCAATCGAGCAGTGATTGAGCCAGGCAGATTCAAACCAAGGTTTTTATCATATTTTCAATCGGTCAAGAGACAAATTTGATTGATCGAAAATCTGGAAAAACAATTTTTTGAAAAACTGAGCATTTTTAATGCAGAAACTTCTCAAAGCACAATGTTTTATGAAAAGAATGCATGAGTATGAGATGAAAAGTTTTTCAAAAACCCTTGAATTTAACCCAGATCTTCCAAAAACAAGATTTTCAATCAATTTGTCCCCAAAGCTCAAACATTAAAACATATTTTGCATCAAAATCAGGGAAATTTTAATCTTGGATGGTCATAAGTTCACACACAATATAATGTACTAAGTTTAACAAAGAATAACTTATGTAGTGTGTGCAACTAGAATGACTTGAGATACATGTGAGGTGATAAGTAAATAGTGATCAATCACAATTTCTACAAAATTCATCACATAAGTTTGAAAGTGACTATCACCTAAAAAGTTACATCATATAACTCTCACATCTCCTAGAAAATAAGCTTGCAATCATGTAAGTTTCTTGATTTGCCTCATAATGTACACACCAATTTTATTTAATTTTGAATTTATTATAGCCCAATAATGTACACACCAATTTTATTATTTAAACCGAGGCTACACCTTATGTTCTTTTTGTGCATGTGCTACACTTTCTCGAGCACAAAATCTTATAATATGCACTAAGGTGTTCATGATTGGCTAGTAAACAGTGGTGAGATGGTTATTTATGCCTTTCTCTTAGGATTTTTTAGTCCTTACAATCAAAAGCATGTGACTTCAAGATCAAGATCGTGTAATCAAAACTATAAACAATTCCCACACAACATGCACTACAAAGCTAAAACTAGCAAGGTGCAATAAAATAAGCCCATCCAAGCTAAAAAAGGTACATAAACATGTTATGTAAAGATAAAATGGCCAACCTTGATTTCAAATCCAAGAAAAATAATGCAAAACAAATTGTTCCTTCATTTTCTTTTGTTTTCGTTTTCATTTTTTATTTATTTTTTTTTTTTAAGAATTAACAAAAACAACCTAGCATGAAATGCATGAATGTTATGCGATGCAAATCCTAAAAAACAAAGAAAACAAAAACAACAAAGAAGAATGGTCACAAAGAATAGAAAGATGAAGCACAAGGACCATGAGAGCCAAAGATGATTAGGGACACAAAATCACACCAATTACTTGACAAAGTGTCTCAAACTTACTTCTATCAAGAGTTTTGGTGAATACGTCAACAATCTGACGTTCAGTAGGGATATATTTAGGAGCCACAATCTTTCTTTCAACCAGATCCCTAATAAAGTAATATCTAATCTCTATAAGTTTAGTCTTAGAATGTTGAACAGGGTTCTTAGAGATATCAATAGCACTAGAATTATCACAATAAACAACCATGGTGTCTTGTGATATCCCATAATCACTCAAAAGCTTTTTCATCCAAAGAAGCTATGAATAGCAACTTCCAGCAGCAATATAACCTGCTTCTGCAGTAGACAGAGCGACAGAATTTTGCTTTTTACTCATCCAAGTAACAAGATTGGCTCCTACATAAAAACACCCACCAGTGGTGCTTTTCCTATCATCGGCATTACCGGCCCAATCTGAATCAGAAGATCCAACAAGTGACAAATTTGCCTTTTTGCTATAGAACAATCCATAATCACAAGTTCCACTAACATATTTTATGATTCTTTTAACAGCATTCAAATGTGAAACCTTAGGATTAGATTGAAATCTAGAGCATACACCAACACTGAAAGCAATATCTGGACGATTGGCAGTTAAATACAAAAGACAACCAATCTTGCTTTTATATAATGTAACATCAACAGACTCACTTGAAGGGTCATTGGTTGACTTTGTATTAGCAGCCATTGGTGTTCTAGCATGTGTAGCCCTTTCAAGTCCAAATCTCTTGACAAGATTTCTAGCATACTTTGCTTGGTTGATGTAAATTCCAGAATCCGTTTGCTTCACCTGTAATCCTAAGAAATCAGTTAGTTCACCAACCATACTCATTTCAAACATCTTCTTCATTTCATTTGCAAAAGATTGAGCAAGAGAATCATTAGTAGCACTAAAAACAATATCATCAACATAAATTTGAGCTACTACAAAATAATTCTTATCATTTCGTATAAAGAGAGTAGTATCTGCACATCCTCTTTTGAATCCATACTCAATGAGATATGCGGTTAACCTATCATACCATGCTCTGGGAGCTTGTTTCAAACCATAAAGGGCTCTCTTCAACTTGTAGACATCATCCGGTCTGTGAGGATCAACAACTTGGGATAGATAGCATGAGTGAGTAATTACATTCAAGGCTTTGGATCTCAATCTCATGTTATCATTCAAACTACCCAATATGTTTGTGGCAGGGTGATTTAAATTTATATTAGAAGATAGACCTTTGACCAGAGATGTGAAGGTACCTTTTTGTTCTAATGAAGGACTAGGCTCACTTTGTTCTTGTTGAGTTTCATGAACCGGTGTGGATGGTTCTAAACTTGATGGTACTGAAATAACATCATTCAACAACAGTAGCTCTTCATCACTATGCTTCCCAAGATAATCATCAGGAATAGGATCATCAACCTCCACAGTCTTATCTAGAACCGGATGAGTGTTTTCTGAATGAGTTTTTGAACACAGTTCATCATTGATCACCACATTTGAAGACTCCATGACTGTTTTAGTTCTTAGGTTGTATACTTTATAAGCTCTACTAGTGGAAGAGTATCCTAGAAAGTATCCCTTGTCGCTCTTTGCGTCAAACTTTACTAGGTTCTCCCTATCACGCAAAATATAATAGTCACCGCTAAATATCCGGAAGTATTTGACAACAAGCTTCTTTCCTCTCCAGAGTTCATAAGGAGTTTTCTTAAAATCAGGTCTGAAATACACTCGGTTGAGTGTATGACAAGCAGTGTTAACTGTTTCTCCCCAGAAGGACTTGGGCATCTTTTTGTTATGTAGCATGACATGAGCCATCTCTCAAACAACCTTATTCTTCCATTCCACTATTCCATTCTGTTATGGTGTCTTGGGTGAAGAGAACTCTTGATGTGTGCCTTGATCATTGCAGAAAGTAGCCAGCTTTGTGTTTTCAAATTCCCTTCCATGATCACTTCTAATTCTGGCTATCACAATACCTTTCTCAACTTGCAATTTCTTGCTCAAGTGTATAATCTTTTCAGCAGCCTCAGCTTTATCTCTCAAAAGCACAACCCAAGTATATCTAGTGAAATCATCCATAACAACTAGAATATACCTCTTTTCACCTAAACTCTGAACTTTGGCAGGACCCATGAGATCAATGTGCAACAACTCTAGAGGTCTTGAAGTTTGAACTTCAGTCACAAACGGATGTTTGGACTTTACTTTTTTACCCATCTAACATGGTCCACATATGCACTTTTCTATCTTTTCAAACATGGGCAAACCAATAACTGCATCACACTTGGAAATCTTCTCTAATTGCTTGTGACTTGCATGTCTCAACCGTTGATGCCATAAGTCTACTTGGTTGATCTTTGCACTGAAACACTTGTTGCTTATACTTGGTGTTATACCATAACAGTTGTCAGCTATCCTAACACCAATACACATGCAGTCACCTCCTCCATCAAGTATCTCACATTCATACTTGGTGAAGAGAACATTTAATCCATTGTCACAAATCTGAATGATGCTAAGTAAGTTAGCTTTCAACCCATCAACATACCAGACATCTTCAAAAACCAGCAACCTTGGAATGTCCACAGTTCCAATGCCTCTGATCACAGATTTGCTTCCATCTCCAAGCGTGACTGTCCCAATCTTTCCTTCAAAGAGTGTCTTGAATAATGCTTTATTTCATGTCATATGCCTAGAACAACCACTATCCAAATACCAAAGACAAAAATCACGTGCATTTAAGGCGGTTAAAGCAATATAATACAAATAATTATCATCACCTGTAATTATACCAAGATACTCAAGGAAAGACTTAACAAAAGCAACAAGAGACACAAACCAAAAGTAGACAAGTTGGAACTTTAGCAATAAGAACTTCCAAGTATCCATGATAGCAGGGATCAAGGATCAACTCTTAGATCAAATGATCTAAATACTAGAGCTAACCCGCTCTGATACCACTTGTGCATTTTTAGACCCCTTTAAACACAAGCTGTTTAACCTAGTTATTTAACCAAGTGATTACTTTGGTAAATTATTCAAATCTAGGTTAACACAAGTAAATCATATCATGTAAACAAGGGGGAAAATAAAGAACACAATGATATGATAACCTAGGAAAACCAAACCGGTAAAAAACCTGGGGAGAATTTAACCTAACTATCCTCAAGGTAAAATAGATCCACTATGAAAGAATTGAAGTTTTACAATAGCGACTTAGGCCACTAACATCTTATTACTACCTCGAGTAGAAAACTTACTACCATGACCACATGACAGCTCCAAGTCTACGGACTACTTCTTTCTTGGATTCATAGCAACCACAAGTACTCCCACTTGTGTTTTCTTTAAGCTCTTTATGCAACAACTGAAATGATCACCAAGCTCTCGACATCAATCTCGATCTTGATAACCCTAAGTATGTATGAAGGCAAACACCTCTAGATCTCACAAGAGATTCATACACACAACATAAACAACAACACTAAAACGTGGCTAGAGTTTTTTCTTTTATACTTAAGGTAAAGCATAAAACCCTACACGTCATATGGGCTTGGGCTGAGTTGGAAAATTCTGCAAAAAAACAATCTGCACGAGCTTCGATCGATCAAGTCTAATTTTCAATCGATCAAGCTTTGCAGATTTACACAATAAATCCTACAGTACACTCGATTCCAACTTTACACATAAACACACTTTAAGTAGCCTAAATCTAGACTAAACATTTTGATCATGGTTTGCTAATATTATACATTAAAGTTCTCATAAATTAGTTCCTAATTTCTTAGAACCTAATAGAGATCAAATCCATATTGCTAGCATCGGTGGAGTAAAGTTGCAGCCAAGCCTTCAGCTATCAAGTGTACTAAAGATTAAGGCATGAACAAGTGATTTATGTTAGAAAAGATCCAGATCAAAGAAATCTGAGGAGTTCAAAGCCCAGTTTGGTAACTGTGTTAGATTTACTATGAATTAGCATTCTCGATTATAAATCTCTAGTTGATTTAGTGGATTGTTCTCTTGGGAAAGTTCCCCCCAGGTTTTTTTTTACTTTGAAATGAGTTGTTTCATTGGTTTTCCTAGGGTGTTATTTAGTTTACCACTATGCATGTTACATGTGATGATTATTTAACCTAGATCTGAATAATTAACTTAAGTAACAACTTGGCTAATAAATTAGATTAAACATATTGTGTTTACGTACCAAGGGTCTGAATCCTTACAACTTTTATTATAGCCAATTAGTGATTAATAAAAAAATCACAAGTTTCCTTATTAGCCAATTAGTGATTTGTGGTTAGTGATTTTGATCCTTACAACTTTTATTATAGCCAATTAGTGATTAATAAAAAAATCACAAGTCTCCTTATTAGCCAATTAGTGATTCGTGATTAGTGATTTTGATAAGTTTTCTTAGTAATATTAAGGATATTTTTTATAAGGAAAATTCCCATATTAGTTGGAGTTTTGATAATTCAGGCAACACCATATATTTCAAATATTAAAGGAGTATGCCTTGTATAGGGTTCTAGAAATAGATGTTTTAATTACAACTCTATCATTTAGCATATAAGCATTAAAATTTTCCATTAGAATTCTTCTTCTTTTTTGCCAATTTAAATTTCATCACTGGAAAAAAATATTAAAAAATAAAGGCCCAAAAAATAAGGTTCAGGTCAGGTATGAATATCTATGAATAAACAATCGAGGTTCTAATCGGGTATTGTTGCTAATCAGGAATTGGAATCGGGTATCCACAGGTAAAATATTCTTGTCGGGTTTGAGAATACCCGACCCAAACCCGGCTTATGGCCATCCAAAACTACAATTTAACCATTTCCTTTTACATGGTATGCTTTTCCATATGATTCGGACCATGCTCCCAATATGTTTTGCGAAAATGTATTATATAAGATATTTTGAAAGCACTATTCAGGGCTTCAAAAAAATAGAAAAAGAAAAGCACTATTCAGCATTTAGACCCCTAGCATGATTTACTATTGATTTTATCAAATCATCTTACCTAACATGTTCATTTGGACACAAGTTTGTTTATGTATATCCACTGCAAGCACCGTTATGATTTTCAAATGAAATCCATTATATGTATTCAAAGTGATACAACATTAACATTTCACTCTTCCAAGTAAACGATTACTACTCCAAACACGGTGTTATTATTTATATAGCAATCCCAAGACCATATTGGCTGGATATCTTAAAACACACACACACACACACACACACACACAAAAAGAAAAAAAAAGAAAAAAAAAAAAGAACTTTAACTCATGAAGTTGTGATAGAGGGGACACTCAAGAATGAAAACAAGCTTTAATTATAGACATCAGGATTTGCCGAGAGGTAGCCCTCAACAGCCTTGAAAAGTCCCACAGCCTTTTCTTTTCCAGCTTGGATTTGTTTTTCCTACATCTCATGGTCACCTTTTGTGTACTACTTGCTGGTGCTCTTCAAGATGGCTCCTCCATCAGGGGATGCTACTAGCTTGATCTCATATGAGATTTTCTCGATTGTGTCAGTCAAAGCATCACCTTCAATCAAGCTGTAGCCATATGTAAAGTTTACATGGTCAATCTCATTAATCCGGTGCTACACATAGTTGAATTGACTGCCTGCAAAATATATAAAAATATATCTCACTTCTATCATATGATGCCATCAAAACGAAAAACATACAAATACTATGTTGTAAAAGTATATATAGCAAGTCCATAGTAAAATTTTCTCAAAAATAATACTAGTACTTCTAAGATGCTAACACAAATTAATAATATCTTAAGAGGTTAGTATAGGAACTAACCTTCACTAAAAGTAATCTTCTTGATGGTTCCTGGCCCTCCATTTCCTTCAATGATTTCAGCATTCTTAATGGCCTGCGGTGCAATCTCTAGAATGAGGTTGTCAGCGTCAAGAACAAAGGCCTTGTGTTAGGGTTTTAGACATCAATTGTATCAAATTTAAATTATTTAATCAAATATCAACCAAATAATTAATTAGATCAATTATGCAATAAATTTGAATCAAATAAACAATGATCACATGAACACCAAGAATGATAACTTAGGAAAATTTTTGAAATTGTGATTGCAAAGTAAAAAACTTGGGGAGGATTTAACCTAAACAATCCTCAAGGCAACATTTCACTTATAGAATTGAAGTTTATACAATAAACTTAACCTAAATCTACTGCTACATCATGTAATACTTACTTGGCGTGACCACACGTAGCTCTGAATCCACAGACTCTTCTACTATAAAACTGTTGCACAGAAACTCTTCTGATTGTGATTTTGAGATCTCCACTCAAAAATTTGGATTAGCAACACAAACTCTCTAGTTTGTGACTTTGAGATCTCCACTCAAAGATTTAGATCTGTGGTTGACTAAATGCAGCCACTTTTTTTTTTTTTTTTTTTTTTTTTTTTTTTTTTTATGACTGGATCTATTGTTTGCACAAGGTCTCCAGCTATAGGTCCAAAAGGGAATGGAAAATCTCCATATATGTGTACAGAATATTGCCCTCTTGAATGTGTAAAAACATGCTATAGGGTTTTCATTTAAATATCCTAAAGTTCCATAAAAGCCGTAGATCCAACGACTGAGAGAAAAAGTCAAATCTACAATCTGCACGACTCTCGATTGATCGAGATGTGCATCTCGATCATCTTGATCAATCGAGATAAGTGAAACTTAACTGCACTTCAATTTTTCTGATTTTTTGAGTTTTCAACTTTGTTGAACTTCATTTGCCTTGTTTAACTAAATATTTCTAGACTAAACTAGACAAACTAAGTTCTAAATGTTACAATTTGTTCATGGTTGCCAACCTAAAAATTTGAACTTTACACTTAGAATAGCCTAGTTAATGAAATAATAGTGAAAGAATGGTATGAGAAGTTGAGAACTAGAGGATGGTATTTATAGTCTGAAGCTCAAGGTTAGCTTGCATGTATGGGAGTATTCCCTTCTAGATTGAAGATTCTTTTGAGTTTTCACATACTCTTTTTGGATGTTCCCACTATAATAACAGGATAAAAACTATCTAGGAAAAGGATTTGTAGTCTAGTCAAAGAAAGCACCCTTAAAAATTGCTTGATAAAATAAGTAAATAAGAGCATCCGCATTTGGTATTGCAAATGCCATATCTAAGAGAATTTTAGCATTAATGCACAAATAACCACTGCATCAGGAATTGTCAAAAGGAACTATTGCAAAAATATTTAGAATTGTGCTACAGTGCAATTCTAACTTTAGAATTGCACTGTAGCACAATTCTAAAACATGTAATACTTTTTTATTCACATTTTCTGACTCTCTCTCTCACTTTATGCTCCTATTTGTTTCTCATCTCATTTCTCTCTCCACAACGGTGTCTCTCTCTCATCACATCTCTCTCTCACGGTGGGCTATTCTGGCGTGGGTCGTGGGTCCGGCGTGGAGGTGAGACTTGGAAGTCAGATCGGCGTGGTATGGTGGCGATTTCTGGGTATTTTTGGGTACATTTTCTGGGTTCATGGGTATGTGGCAGCATGGTATGGTGGTTTGCGGCGGCGTGTTCATGGGTTTCCGACGTGGTTTGCAGTAGCGAGATCGGTTTGTAGCTGGGTTTGTGTAAATTTTGACTTGATTTTTTTTTTTCGTGGGTCATCTTTTGGATTCGAAATTTTCTATTGGTTTGATTTGATTTTGGGATTCGGAATTTGCTATTGGTCATCGTAGCTGGGTTTGTGTAAATTTTGATTTGATTTTGCTAAGGTTTCTGGGGTTGCCGTGGGGTGGTGGCGTGGCCATGGGTTTCAGTTTGGGTATGTTCTTTGTGGTGGTGGCGGCGGCGGCAACAGCCGGTGGTTGAGGTGATTTGGGTTTTTGTTTTTATTTGGGTTTTGGAATATATTATTTTATTAAGTAAAAATATTATTTTAATGAGTAGAATAGGAAAATAAAAGTTGGGGATGCTGGAGGTATTGTAAAATGGTATGGTATAATGATAAAGTAACTTTTTGGAATGGTAAAATAGAGTAGAATTGGAATTTCGGGATGCTAATGCTCTAACCCACCCAATAGATTCCGAATGTTGTACAATCCTTAATGTTGACCATACAAGTAAATTATAAAATGACAGATCAAAAACTTTTCTGCTTGAACTTTAGGAGTACTACTTTCTGCGCTTAATAATTAACGCAATTAGTCGTAAATCCACGCGATGCATGGAAATATTATTAATGATCATTTTATGGTTAAACTTATTTTTTAAAGTAAAAAAATTATTATAATTATAATTCGTGAAGGATCATTTTGTGAATTGCCAAAAGAAAATTCTTACCAAATAAGTTAATAAACTACCATTACTAAAAAAAAAAAATAACCAAAGATATATAATGTAACTTATTAAATTATCCAAACAAAATTTTGTCAAAATATCATTCAAATCAATCCAAATATATGACATACCCTAAAAACTTCATAATTAAATAGTGTAGAGTAAGCATGGTTTTACAAAAATAATGAGTTTAAATTGACATACTAAGAAGAATAATACGAAAAGAGTAGAAAAATGAAAAGATCGAAGACAAATCTTCGTGTAAATTTTTGTGCGGTTGAATATTACTCTTATACTTGTAGACTCCATGTTATGGTATGTTGATCAGTTCAAATATATCTAGATCAGTAAGAACGTAACTATTATCTAAATAATTATTAACTATTATTTGAATAATTATTGTGATTTATTGATACTAAGTAATAAAAAAAAATTAAAACATATTTTTTTAATATAATGGACGAGAAGGCAAGTGATTGTAATTTAAAGTAATTAAAACAATAGAGAACATATTCATATAGTCATATGTTTATTACGATTTGTCTTAGCTACGAAAACAAAGAGTCATTCTTATTATGTTTAATAACTTTTATATTCGGTGAACCTTTGTTAGTTAGGATTTTGATTATTATTAGAGTCACAAAATTTTTAGATAGTTTATTTTATTTTGGCAAAGATGATGTGGATAATGAAAATAAATATTATTTGTAACGTAAGTATATTATGTCTTGTCAATTTTTGGCGTGATGCATCCCAATATGAAGTATATTCTCTATTTCAACTTCTGAAATCTAGGAGGTAAAGGGGAAAAAAAAAAAATTTACAACTGCTAAAACATGTTAATAGAAAAGAGGATAATGAATCAAAATTATTATTGCATAATATATATATATATATATATATATTTTACTATCTTCATTTCTACAATATAATCCAATGAAACACACCTTAAGAATTTTTCATAGCATTGAAAACCCATTTATGAATGAAGAATACTAACATAATAATATTCTTCAACATCTGTTCTTTCTATTTGTTCTTCTACATGAGCGTGACTATCTTTATTTTTTTAAATCATTCTTATAGTCATTTTATCAAACACATGAAAACATAGAATAGATAATTTTGATTTGAAACACACTTGGTCCTTCGCTAATATATGAGCAAACACCCGCTGAAGACATGGTCAATGAATCTTGCTTCAATCGTAAGACCGCCTATGCTTTCGTATTCCAGGTGCTCCATTAATAACTCCTCCAGCATTTTTAATTTTTTTCCTGATAATTATAACTCCTGCAGCATTATCACTAGACGACTTCTTTTTTTTTGAGAATCAGGACCCGAAGGCCAGGCAGAACTTCAATAAAACTCAAAACAGATTACAATTTATCTCGAGTTACTAGAGGAGCTATATCATCAGGAGAGGATTCAATCCAAACCTGTAGCTCATTGCCAAAAACAGGCTTCTTGGCAAGAAAATGGGCGGTATTGCCTATACGATTTACATGGGAGAAAATACAAGAACGAAAGTCCGCAGCTAAAGACAGAATGTCACAAATCACATGACCATATATATTCTGGGTTGGCTATGTCACCTGCAAGAATGGCCTTAATAAAGACCTCCGCATCACCCTCGATAGAAACTTAAAAAATGCTCAGTTCCTTTGCGAAAAAGAGATCCCTCCTACATGCCAATGCTTCAACCACAGCTGGCGAAGAAGGAAGTTGGACTCTTTCTGACATGGCACCAATAACATTACCTGAGTGATCTCGCACAACAACACCCAAACCAGCAGCTCCGGTCTTGGAGAAAGTGGCCCCATCAAAATTGACAGTACAGTGGAAAGATTGGAGGGGTCCAACGAACAGGACTTATAGGCCTCATAAGGCGGTGCATTTTGCTCCCATTGGCCTTCTTAAAATCGTGGAGGAACTCCTCTGCCTTCTTTCGGATCTGATTAAGCTCGATGGAAAACTCACCAACCCGAATTGAATTTCTTCTAGACCAGATAAGCCAGAAGATCAGTGCCATGAGATTTATGTCAAGCTTGTCCTTCATTTTCATTAGCATTTTCCCACAAATCAGCAAACTCCACAAACTTGTACCTGAGTAGTTTCGTAGCCACATCATTCGACTCCCAAATCAAAGTGAGTGAGGCACAACTACCCCATAAAGCATGTACAACATCTTCACATTCAGATTTGCAGCTCGTGCAAAGAACTGAACCAACAACATTTCGTCGCCAAAGGTTGCAAAGAGTAGGGAGAGAATTATGCGAGGCCCGCCAAATCATATGCTTAACTTTATGGGGGACTTGTAAGTCCCAAATGCTATTCCACATCAAATGGATTCGGTTTGGATTTGAGCAAGAAGGCAGCACTGTACGATTGGAAGAAGCAAGGAGTTTATAGGCACTACGCGTTGAGAATTCACCTTGAGGGTTTGGGAGCCAAACCTGCTTGTCAGGCACAACATTGTAGCTTAGTGGGATCCCGAGAATATGGCTGGCTTCTTGGGGGATGAACTCTTGCTTAACCAAATCAGCTTTCCAGGAATGGGACTCAGCATTTATCAGATCACTAACTCTAGCATTTTGAGGAAGATTTAAAATAGGATATACTATTTTTGGACACGAAATCTTTGGCAGCCACCTATCATTTCTAATCTGGATAGTCTTCCCGTCCCCAACTCTCCAAACCGCACCCAATTCAATAACATCTCTTGCTTGGTAGAGGCTTTTCCAAGCATTTGCTGAAACACAATCCATGATGGAACAATGGGGAAGAAACTTTGCTTTGAAAACCCTATGAAACAAGGAATTTTCCTGGGTATAGAGATGCCACACCTGCTTGGCGAGAAGGGAGTCGTTGAACTTGCTTAATTCTCGGAACCCCATCCCACCTTCATTCTTAGGGAGACAAAGCATCTCCTAACTAACCCAATGGATCTTCCTCTGCTCGCCCCTATAACCCCACCAGAACTTCCTAATTAAGGTTTCAATCTCCTTGATAAGACCTTTGGGCAACTTAAAACAAGACATTGTGTAAGTCGGATTGCTTGAATCACCGCTTTGATAAGTATTTCCCTTCCCGCTTGAGACAACAACTTCTCCTTCCAACCCTTGAGTTTCTTCCAAATTTTTTCCTTTATATTGCTGAAAGACTTCTTTTTATGCCTACCAACAAGGGACGGCAACCCAAGGTACTGTTCATATGTCTGGATAACAGGAACTCCCAAGAAAGTTTGGATTTCTTGTTTGGACTGGGCAGAGGTGTTTGAGCTGAAGAAAATACTTGTTTTCCCCCTATTTATGCTCTGTCCTGACGCTTGTTCATATAGGTGCAGGAGTGACTGAACTTTAGCACATTCCGGAATCGTAGCTCGACAGAAAACTAAGCTGTCATCAGCAAAGAGTAAGTGAGACACACGTGGTCCCATTGCACACAGAGACACACCCCTTATTTCCCCATTTGATTTTGCCTTCTTGAGAAGGGCATGAAACCCCTCTGTAACCAATAAGAACAGATACGGGGAAAGGGGGTCTCCTTGTCGGAGGCCCTTCCCCAGAGTTATAAGACCATGAGGTTGACCGTTTAACATTATTGAGTACGTCACAGACCGAATGCACATGGATATGAGACGGATAAATTTTTGGCTGAACCCCATCTTCACCATAATCTGCTCTAGAAAATTCCATTCGACCCGGTCACACGCTTTGCTCATATCGAGCTTCAGAGCCATGAATCCCAATTTACTCGTTCTTTTTGACTTCAGGTAGTGGAGCGTCTGATGTGCAATAAGGATATTGTCAGTGATGATCCTTTTCGACATAAAAGCGCTTTGTGTTTCCGATATAATCTTGGGAAGAAGTGGTTTCAAGCGATTTGCAAGAACCTTTGCAATAAGCTTGTACAACACATTACTTAAGCTTATGGGGCAGAAGTCAGTAACTCGACGAACACTCTTAACTTTAGGAATAAGAGTTAAAAAAGTATGATTAAGAGTGTCAGGAAGAATACCTGAGTTGAGAACCGAGAGCACTGCATTCGAGACCTCAGACCCCAACTTATCCTAGAACTGTTTATAGAATAAAGGGGGTAAACCATCCGGCCCTGGAGCTGTATTAGATTCCATTTGTTGAAGTGTAACCCTTACTTCACTTGCTTCAAAAGGTCTATCCAAGTCATCGTTCATGGTTGAGCTGACGCGTGGTTCAACCCCACTCAAAACCGAGTCCAGAGACAGGGGGTTTGAGGAAGTAAACAACCCTGAGTAGTAACTAACAATCATATCACCACCTCTGCCCTCATTTTCAATCCAAACACCACCATCGTCCTCTAAACCTGCTATGAAATTTCTCTTATTCCTTTCTGAGGATTGGTAATGGAAATATTTTGTATTTTGATCACCATACTTCAGCCAGTCCGACTTTGCTCTTTGGTTCCACATACATTCCTCCAACTTCATCAAATTTTCAATCTCCTTATTCAAGGACTTCACTCTGTCATGTTTTCCCCCCACCATAGACAAAGCCTTAGCTTGCACCAACTGCTTTCTTTTCTGATCCAATAAAATGCGGACATTCCAAAAACCTTCTTGTTCCAAGTGCTCAAAAGGGATTGACAGTTACTAACCTTCAACAGGACATTCTCCCTTGGAACACCCGTTAAGCCTATGTCCCAAGCAGAGTGAACTACTCCCTTACAATGCTCATCAGTTAGCCACATGGACTCGAACCTGAAGGGTTTGTTGGTCCTATAGAAACGACTCTGAGCATCATCAGTGCATAACCATATCGGGTTGTGATCAGAGGAAGAACCCAACAAATGGTGAAGCCGAGCTGTTGGGAATTTGAGCATCCAATCAGCTGAGGCCACCACCTGATCCAACCTAACCCAAATCACTGTACCATCATATCGTCTGTTACACCAAGTGAACGGAAGACCTGTGAAGCACAAATCCTTTAGCCCGTAGACATCTAAACAATCTCTAAAGCCTTGCATTTGACTTTCAGGCCTAATACCCCCTCCAGACTTCTCCTGAATTCGCGTAATCTCGTTGAAATCTCTGATACATACCCATGGCAGATTCAGTTGGGACCCAAGGTGGCGCAGCACGGTCCAAGAGTCTTCCCAATTGGCAACTTCAGGGGCTCCGTAGAAACCCGTCAAGCGCCAGGCGTCATCGACTCTTGGATTCACCACTGCATCGATGTGGTGAGGAGAAAATGTACGAATGTGGAGGTCAATCTCGTTCATCCAAAACAGAGCAAGCCCACCACTGAGGTTTCTTCGAGGGACAATGAAGAGATTGTCAAAACCCAGACAACAATGAATCCTTTCCAAATAAGCTTTCTTCTTTTTTGTCTCCATCAGAAAGACTACCTTGGAAGCTTTTGCTTTCACCAAATCGGAAAGCTCTCGAACTCGTTGTGGGTTCCCAAGCCCACGGTAGTTCCAACTCAAGCAATTCATGATGGTTGGCGGGGCTGGGGACCAGCCACCACCATTGAGTTGTCGTTGCCGAGTTCAGTATTTTCAGCTTCACGATGAACACTTCTACGTTTTGACACGGGTATCTAAGGTTTCTAGTGAGAGGCGTTTTCGTGGAAGTTCTGGAGAAAGGACTGTTTTAGAAAGGGTTTGGGGCTCGGTATTTTTTCTGGTTTTTATCCTGAACTTTCTGGGCTTAATTTCATTCTCCTGCCCAACCCGGTTTGTAATATCTTGCAAGGGAAATCTGATCATTGGACTTGATGGGCTGAAAGGAGAGGAGGGGTGGGAGTTTTTAATAGGCCCAGCATTACCTGGGTTCAGCTCGGTTAGAGCTTGAAGTGGGCCAAAATTTTCCAAGTGTCTCTCTTTTTCTATAGGCGGGTCCGGGCCCAAGCCCACAGCTACACTCACAGGAGAGCACTTTCTCACACTCATACTTCCCAGTTCAGACACACCACCTTTTTCGTCTCTAATCCCATCCGTGACATCCTCAAACTTTCTCAGTTCTTGATCAATCTCATCCAGTTTATTTTGGAAAAGATCGTTGCTTCCCGATTGGTCCGATATCTTCTCTTTTTCCTTTGGCTCATTTCCCATTGACTTCCCTCTTGCTGTCACACCTAAAGTTATGGGGTTGTTGCCTACTTTCTACGCTTCCTGAAGGGAACAGTCACCGAGCTGATTTGACATGCTTGAAGACCCCTCGCAGCCAGCTAAGACATCACAGTCAGGTCCGGTTTTTGGGGGGAGATCATCCTCATTAATGACGGTATCGTGGGTGTCCATTTCCATGTCAGGCACAAACGTCGAGGGATGGTGGAGGGTAGAACCGCCCTCCGCTACATCTGACCCACCCCCAATTTCTCTAAACGCCTAGGCCTATAACTGTCAATATTTTCATAGAAACCCGGAACAACAATGACAGGTTTGGTGTATGGTCTATACGGCGGAGCACGCAGTGAGCTACTGAACTATTGTTGGTTAGTGGAGTGGGTTCCCTTGCTATTTATCCATAGCACACAGTCCTTGTCATTGTGATCTAAACACCCATACCAGTAACAGATGTTAGGGAGGCGTTCGTATTTAATTCTTACCCATCTTTTCTCTCCATTTTCTAGAGTTATTAGGCGACCTCGGCACAGGGGGAGGGAGATATCCAAAGTAACCTTCACTTTCATAAAGCTACCTCCTTCCTCATCAGCCCCATCGATTGTGCGACTCACCTTCCCCACGGACTCACAGATTGATTCAGCCACTGTTTTATTCATGAATTTGATAGGTATGTCGTGAACTTGTACCCAAAACGAAGCCTCATCGAACGGAATCTCCTGGATTGACCCATCACCCTCATATTTCTTCATAACTACTAGGTGCTTATCAAAGCACCATGGTTCGCTTTGAAGAACACGATCAACATCAACCCCGTTTTGAAAAACAAATAATATAATGTGATTATCAAGATTTCGGATTTTGAAACCACTAGTAGATCGCCAAAGTTGCCTGAAGGTCCTACCCACTGCCTTCATGTTTAAGGCGAGTTTTGTCAAGAACTTAGCTGCAATGATAAATACAGAGGATCGTATCTGGTTTTTTAACGAAAAATTGGATCCTTCTCTATCGTGAAGGGAGAGATTTTCCCAGTTTTTTGTTAAATCCTCCATTTGTTACAGTAAACAAGAAGAAATAAACTATTTCCCATGAAGACCTCGAAGAAAGAAAAACCCACTAGATCCAAGAGGCAAACTTGTTGACTCTAGAGAACAGACCACCTCCTGTAAGGGGGGACAAAACTATTCTACTGCCTAAGGGAAGATTGAGAAAACTCAATCTTTCTTAGCGAACATAGAATAGATAGAATAGATAATTTTGATTTGAAACACATGAGCAAACACCCGCTGAAGACATGAAAACATAGAATAGATAATTTTGATTTGAAACACACTTGGTCCTTCACTAATATATGAGCAAACACCCGCTGAAGAAATGGTCAACGAATCTTGCTTCAATCGTAAGACCGCCTATGCTTTCGTATTCCAGGTGCTCCATTAATAACTCCTCCAGCATTTTTAATTTTTAATTTTAATTTTTTTCCTGATAATCATAACTCCTGCAGCATTATCACAAGACTGATTGTACAACTAGTTTTTCTCCAAATTATTCCTAAAATAAATCTAGATATGCGAAAATTTTCACAATTTTTTTACAACCATTGACGTGATCCTTTCTACTTCTAGACGTGCCTCCTTTGACTATAAATTATTATTTAAACTTTCATGCCAGGTAACCTTGAACCTCCTCCTCACTCTATAAAAGCTACCCTCTACTCCTTTAGTACTTACATCTTCAAAGCTCATCAAAACGCTCCCTATAGTTCACATTTTTCCTTTCTTCACTTTCAAAACTCTTTTAAGTCATCATGGGTGTCTTCACTTTTGAATCTCAGGGAACCTCAGCTATCCCCCCAAATAGGCTTTTCAAGGCCTTTGTCCTTGATGCTGACAACCTCATCCCAATGGTTGCACCACATGCCATTAAGTCCCCTGAAATAATTGAAGGAAATGGAGGACCTGGAACCATCAAGAAGATTACCTTCGGCGAAGGTCAGCTTCAATATTAATATCTAAGATGTAATTTGATGGTATTTAAAAGTACATTTGAGTGAAATATACAAAGAAAATTACTATTACTATATGTGACCACAAGATGTAAACAAGTCCAAAACTACAAACAAGATATTAGATTATTATTATTATTATTATTTTGCGGGTTTCTCGGCATATGATAGTAAAGAAGTAACAAATCTTGTCTGTATTTTGCAGACAGCCAATTCAAACATGCAAAGCACAGGACTGATATGATTGACCCTGAACACTGCACATATTGCTTTAGTGTGACTGAAGGTGATGCTTTGTCTGACAAGCTAGAGAATATTTCTACTGAGACCAAGATGATGGCAAGCCCTGACGGAGGATGCATCATAAAGACCACCAGCAAGTACCAGACAATGGGTGACTTTCAGCTCATGGAGGAGCAAATCCAGGGTGGCAAAGAAAAGGCCTACCTCTTGGCACATCCTGATCTCTACAACTAAACCTTGGGTTTATATTGGTGTGTCCCATTGGCAGTTCTGGATGCGGCCTTTTCTGTTTCTATTTTCGTCTAGTCAAAATGTGTTCTTTGGCTTGCTAATTAAGAAGTTTGTGGTAGTTATTATATGCTACCTTATGAAGTTCAAGTTGAAAACTTTGGAACTGAATAATATGTAATTATTTCAATAAACATACATTGTAATAGTTTCTCAAAAAAAAAAAAAGTGTAATTATTTCAATAAACATACATAATGAGAATGAATCATTGTATTGCTTACAAATTGTGAGTGCATTTATTTCTCTTGGGAAATCCAAACAAAAAATTTAATTCTTAAGTTTTGAACAATTTAAACATCTTTGACATTTAGGTGCAGGGGTCTGCTTTGCAGCTCATAATAAGTAATACATAAATCATGATTTCCAAGCTATTAGATATGAAACATGTTGGCCCAAGAAGTATCCGTTAATCATGATTTCCACACTATTGATCACTATAATAAGTACTCAAATATTTGCAAGGTCAAGTCATGGCGGTACTAACAAATTACAAACAGATTGGGAGGAGCAACATTTTCTTATAATATACCAGGACTTTAGATCAACTTGTATTAAAGTTTAAAATATGAAACTGCTTAGAATATGAACCTGGCTTCTAGAAATTTTGCCAGGTTTCACCCCTATCCCAAAGAGAAGAAAAGTCCCTGTTGAGTAAAGGCAAAAGCAATGCAACTGATCACTTTCTCCACTACTCCTTAAAATCTAATGCAAAATGCACATATGAAATGTTCCCATCAATGATGTGATTCTAGGACACTTGTTATCGCAAAGGGAGAAACTACACATGTTTACATCAAAAGAGTTCCAAATTGACATGATTTTTTTAGTTGTGAAATCATGTGTATCATCATGTTCACCTTTCACAAATTTGAGGTTCAAAACATACTGTAAATGTTGAATATCATAAGGCAATGGTCTTATCACTTAAACCAAAAGAAAGAGGCAAAATACCATAAATTATATTTGACAAAATAGTGCCCAAAAAAATCCCTTCAATTTTGTAAATGAATGATAATAATTAAACTTTGTAACACACTCAACCTTACTACGGGTCTTGACATGTTCTTAGTCGACCAATTAAATTGCCTTGGCCTCTTTTCATTAGTAAATCCATTAGCAAGATAGTAGTGATTGTGATGACTGTGAGAGTGACTGTTGCCAATCACAATGCACTATGTTAATGTATATCATCAGCTCTATTTATCAACAGTTTATTATTATTGGACGGCCAAATCTATTGGGTAATGGATACCCGTCCCTACTTAACTAGATATTTTTTAGTATTACCCGGTTTTTAATGGATAGAGGATAATCAGGTTGGATAAAATAAAATAAAATAAATTGAAAGCTGGAGAATACCTAATCAGGTAGAAGAAGTCATGGACAATATATTCTACTGGACTATAAATATTATGTTATGCATTTATTAAAAGAAATATGTATTATAATAGCAACTTCCTGCATTTTTATAGTGGAAGTCATATACCATTTATTAAATATATATATATATATATATATATATATTGAACGGTTTTTAGACCCCTTAACCCAACCAGATTAACCTAATTAATTAGCCAAGTGATTAACTTAGTCAAATTATGCAAATCTAGGTTATCACAATCAAACAATCATATCAAGTATAAAGCAACAGAAAAATAAATAACACAAAGATATGATGACCCAGGAAACCACACGGTAAAAACCTGGGGAGGATTTAACCTAGCTATCCTCAAGGTAAACTTGAATCCACTATCTTGAAAGAATCGAAGTTCATACAATAAGACTTACAAGCCCCCACGCTCAACTTCTTATTGCTACCCACCAATAGAACTAACTGACACAATCACGTGCAAGCTCTGAGACCACTGACTCCTTCTTTCTTGGATTCACCAGCAAATACAAGCACACCCGCTTGTGTATCTTTAAGCTTCAATGGTAGCAACTGAATTGATCATCAAGGTGTAGATAACATCTCCTCCTTGAAAACCCTAAGCTTTGTGTAAAGGAAAGCTCCTCTAGATCTCACAAGAGATTTACACAAAACAGCAATATGAGCAACACGAGCAACATGTAAAACGTGGCTAGGGTTTGCCTTATATACCTTGGCAAAACATAAAACCCTAAAACGTTTTAAATAGGCTAGGGCTGAGTTGGAAATCTGCAGAAAAAAACATTATGCCCGATATTCGATCGATCGAGCCTAAGCTTCGATCGATCGAGCCAAGCTGAAAGTCACTAATACTTTCTGCAGTCACTCGATTCCAACTTTACATAAACGCACAACTTTGAGCAAGCCTAAACAAGACTAAACAACCTGTTTTGATCATGGTTTGCCAACAATACAAATTAGAGTTCTAAATACATAAATTCCTAAGTCTTTAGAACCTAACACACACACACACACACACACACACACATATATATATATATATAATTAATAGCAACTTCCTACTTTCATATATCATTTTTTAGATAAATATATTAATAGCAACTTCTTCTTTTGAACAGAGGAAGTCGCAAGCATTGTAAAGAACTAGTTGTGAACCCGTGCGATGCACTGGTAATGTATTGAGTATGATATATAATTTAAAAACTTTAAAAATAATGTAATCTAGAAATTAGAAACCCTATACAACAAAAGAATTGGGTATCCGAATAACCTTATTGCAACTTAAGCCCTTATGTCATTTATTTCGATCATTATAAGAAAGTTCGTCAGAACAATGAAACTGAAATTTTTTACATGAGTATAAACATTTAACCAATTGCCATAGAACCTTTGAATAAAAGCAGAAACTTCAATACAAGAAGAACTCACCTGAGTCCATGGTTTTGAAACTGAGACTGTTCAAAGAACTGAAAAATGGAGAGATTCAAGGTGTTTTAGGTTAGCCATGGTCAAACTGTGTTGATGTCATAATAAATTTAATAATTAAATTAAAAATGAATATATAAAAATAAATAATCTTGACTAACAATTAAAGTATAAATGTATAGACACGCACACATATATATCTAAAAATATTCAAGTATAAGAGACTAAAAATAAATTTAAATTTCTCACAATATATTGTCTATTTTAAGTAGATATTTTCTTATCATTTAAATCATTTGAGCAAGTTCGTACAACATGTCAATATCTTTAAAAATCAAATATATTTATACAATTAAAAAAATTAAATTTAAGCATATCTATACATTTTTTTTACACATAAAGCCCATAGAAATAAAGGCATGTACAGTTTTATAAAAACGTCATATGCATTTTGTAGGGTGTCCGAGAACCAAGAAGAGAAAAAGGTGGGCACCATGCACTAACTCATTTATAAAAGTTCGTCTGACCCGAGGAGCTGGTCAACCCGAGAAGAGAATGGAGAAAAGATATAACATCTTATGAGTGCTCGACTAGTAGAAATGGAGCTATAGGAGAGGATCAGCACAGTGGGAGGAAGCTTCCTGAAAGGGTATACCTTCCACCCCCCGCATTAAATACTCTGTAACAACCTTATTAGTTGTATTAATGGAGAAGAGACCCCTGAACAGTATTATCACAACTAACAACCCCTTCTACCACCTTCAACAGAGTCTTGATGGGACAAGTATCCAGGGAAGAGCTATAAGGCGTACAAGTGGAGGGCTAGGATGTCAAGAAGGATGATATATAAGAGGAATGAAGTTTTACAACGAATATAGGTTTTTTTGGGGGGAAAGGGAGAGAGTAATAAATAGAAAAGTGAACAGTGTATAATTTGATAAAAACTAGAGTAGGACATATATAAGAACTCATCCTCAAAAGTGACCGAAGAGAACTTTTTTTCTCAACAACTACTTGTTTTGCTCTTCCTTATTTGAGTAAGCCTATATCATAATTGCCTTCCCACCTCTACAAAAAAATTCTATTGTTTGGGCTTAGGTTGAAGAACAAGGCACTACTAATCTAAGTGGACTTGGGCTTCCAAATCAAGTTCTTACAATTGGCGCCATCTATGGGAAATTATTGATACTCTTTCTAAGCCATGGCTAACTTGGATCGTAATAGGGAAGAATCTGTTGGTTCTCAGCGCGAGGATCATTTTGTTAATTTGGAACGACGGAGGGATAGGAAGAATAATCCCACACCTAGTGTTAGGGTAGAGACACAAGGTACGGTACATACTGAGAGGAGTTACTTCAGGACGGGGAGTCACATTTTGCATGAACATGAAATGTGAAATTTGAGGTTGGAAATTGATTATTTGCATAAAAAACTACATAGAAAGGAGCGCAGCAAGAGAAATTTTACACCCACATCATGCGAAGGGTCTGCGGAGAACAAAGATAGATCTTATAGGCGGAGTTCCCGAAGTCCTCCCAGTGAATCTTTCTCCGTGTCCTCGTAGTCAGATGAATTTGAAGAGCATAGGAGGGAGTGCGGCAAAGGGAAGCAAGGAGAATATTCACTCTCTTAGAATATGGGGAATGACGCGATGAGTAAGGCCCTTCGCCAAATTTCAAAATCACCTTTCATAGGGAGGATTGATAAAGCCAAGTTGCCCCAACGCTTTGCGTAGCCTACATTTACCATTTATAATGGTAGAACAGATCTCGTGGAGCATGTGAGTCATTTTAATCAAAAGGGTTGTTCACTTTAGAAATGAGGCTCTCATGTGCAAAATGTTCCCTTCTAGCCTTAACCCTGTTGCTATGAGATGGTTTGATGCTCTAGAAGAGGGTTCAATAAAATCTTTTGAAGAACTAACCCGAGCATTTGGAGTAAGGTTTTGTAACATGTAGCAAAGTTCCCAAGCCTTTGGATTCTCTATTATCCATGGCAATGGGAGAGGGTGACACTCTAAAGACCTACTCAGATAGGTATTGGGAAACATTTAATGAAATAGATGGAGATTTTGAAGATGTGGCCATAAGAACCTTCAAGGTAGGGCTTCCAATAGAGCATGATTTAAGGAAATCATTGACAATGAAACCTGCTCATAGCATGCGTCAACTCATGGATCACATTGACGAGCATAAATAGGCCGAGGAAGACCAGACACAAGGGAAGGGTAAAGTCAAGGTGTTTTCGGAAAAAAAAAGGGATTCTCGGGCAGGAGGATATAATCAAAATCGACATTGGAGGGATTTTTCTAACCAATCACCAAGAAATAATGTGCCAATGGTCAACTCGATGTTTAAGGAGCCAGTCTATCAAATCCTCGAGAAGATAAAAAATGAACCATACTTTAAGTGGCCCAACAAGATGGGGGGAGATCTGTCCAAGAGAAATCAAAGCCTCTACTGTCATTACCATCAGGAAAGGGGACATACAACCGAGGATTGTAGGACTTTACGTGATTACTTGGGTCAGTTGGTAAGGGTAGGAAAGCTGAAATAGTTTTTACATCAACCCGCAAGGTCGGTAAGGCAACTCGGAGTGAGGTTTTAGAGGGATGGTGCTCATTGGCCAGCCTTGGGTACGATCAATGTAATTTTTGCCGCATCCGAGGGTGATGCAAATTTGCATTCTAGAGTTTTGGTTGTTGCTTCGAATTCAGAGCAGAGAAATCTAGCCCAGGTGTCAAAGAGGGCTAAGTTAGAGCTATCACCAGTCTTGGGCTTCTCGGAGGAAGATAAAGTGGGGAAGTTCCAGCCCCATGAGAATGCTCTTGTAGTAACTCTTCGGATCAGGAGGTATGATGTGAAGAGGGTCTTGGTGGATCAAGGGAGCGAAGCTGAGATTATGTACCCAGATTTATATAAGGGGTTGAATCCTAAACCTGAGAATCTAGAGAGATATGATTCGCCTTTAATAGGATTTGACGGCAGAACGGTAATCCCTCGGGGACGGATTAAGCTACCAGTGCAGGTTGGAGACAAGGATGTGTAGGTTAACTTTATTATGGTGGAAATCTACTCTCCTTACACGACAATTTTGGCGTGGCCTTGGCTTCATGCAATGGGAGAAATATTGTCTACCCTACATTTAAAGGTTAAGTATCCCACACAGGGACGAGTTGGGGAGATTGTTGGGAGTAAGGCAATGGCTAGACAGTGTTTTGTAGCTACTGTTAGGCAGTACTCAGTGGATGAAGCACTAGTAAGGGAAGCGCAGGCTCCATAGCAATTAACTGACCCCAAGGAGGAATTTGGATTTGAGACAAAGGAATTGTTTTCTGAACAATTACAGAAAGTTATGACCGGACAGGATGAAGACAAATACTTTCAGGTCAGAGCTTAGCTACCACCTAGAGAGAAAACAGAGCTGGTGGCATTTTGAAGGACAGTGTGGATATGTTTGCATGGAGTACTTATGATGCGCCAGGAGTTGATCCCGAGTTTATTTGCTATCAGTTGAATGTGAATCCTGGTGTAGTACCGAGAAAACAACCACCTCGACGCTCTTTAAAAAAGCATGCTGAGGCAGTAAAGGAAGAAGTAAATAAACTTAAATAGGCGGGGACAATCAAGGAGGTCTTTTATCCTGAGTGGTTAGCTAATACCGTAGTAGTTAAGAAGAAGAACATGAAATGGCGTGTGTGTAGATTTCATTGACCTAAGTAAAGCTTGTCTAAAAGATCCTTTCCCTGTTCCTAGGATTGACCAGTTGGTGGATGCGATAGTTGGACATCCTCAAATGAGCTTCTTGGATGCTTTTCAGGGATACCACCAAATACCTTTGGCGTTGTCCGGCCAAGAAAAGACTGCATTCTGAGCCCCTACGAGCAACTATCACTACCAGGTAATGCCCTTCAGTTTAAAGAATGCTAAGTCTACATATCAAAGAATGGTGACACGAATGTTCAAAGCAGAGATCGAGAGAAATGTGGAGGCGTATATTGATGATATAGTGGTAAAAAGTAAACAAACTTTGGAGCATCTGGAGGATTTGAAAGAAGCGTTGATAACGCCTTAAAATGTGTACTTGTTATATATTTATGTGGGCGTTATCTCCTTATTACTATGCTTAATTTGTATAATTAAGCCATGATTTGTATTAGTCCCTATTATTTATCTTTACATAATTTCTTGAATAAGATGCTATTCATTGTGTGTAATTTTCTACTTTCAGGAAATCATGTGAGAAAGATGAGTTTATAGGAATTTGTGAGAGAATGGAGGCCAAACTAGAATTAAAGTGGAGCTAAAGGACCATGCCTAAATGTCTAAGGAGGTGCAGCTGGAGTGCTTGGATCATCTAACATGATTGGAAGCTTCAAATAAGGAAAGAAATCAAAGAGGCAGAATCTGAAAAGGAAAAATCTGATTTGAGCACTGATCAGTATTTTGGGCGTATCTCTCTCCTCAAAAATCCAATTGACACAAGGCGGGATGGGTTGGAACCGTGACTTAAATATATACAACTTTTCAGTTTTGAGTTTTTTGAAATTCTCAATTTTTGAAGGCCGAAATTAACTCACAAGTTACTGCTGTAAACCTGGACGAAAATTTAAATAGTGAAAAGTTTTATTTTCTTTGGACACTTAGACATGAGGGTTTTAGAAGGGAGGCTCAAAGAAAACCTTGTATTTTTCTTTCTCTAATGACAGCCTAAACTCTTTGCTAGGGCTAGGGGTTATGTTTCTTCTATACGGTATGAATATTCAAAGTGATTCTTTCTAGGATTTTATCAATGACATATTTGATTGTTCAATTAGATTTCTTTTGATGTATTAGTTCTTCCATGCTTTCAATAAGTTCAATCATGTTTTTCTTATTGTTTAGAGGAATTTCTAATAGTTTCAAATAGAAATCATGTTTTAAAGTGAATGAGTTTTTCTGAAAACTATTCTAACCGCATTATTAATCGAGGTTATCATGCGTTCTTGAATTGTCTCAGTTCAACCGAATCATAAGTTTTTAATTGTATAAGAACAATCAATTGTGAAATATATAATTTCTTAGATCACAAAGAATTTCATATCGATATAGGGAAACACCCCGATGCCCTAGTATTTACATTATTGATTTAATCAGTTTTTATTATTATTCTTGTTAACAATCACCAAGCAAAAGTATTTTTCTTCTTCACCCAAATTGTTATTTAATTATATTGTCTTTGAATTTACTCTGCTCCTTGTGGTTCGACCTCGGTACTCCGAGAATTATATTGCTACGATCTCCTGCACTTGGGAGTGAGCAAGCAATTTTGGCGCCGTTGCCGGGGAGCTGTTGCGTGTTCAGAGGCAATTTTTTTTGGAGCAAAGCATAGCTAGTGGAAATTCTTCTATTGGTAACTTCGTTCCATTCTTTTCCCTTTTTTTTGTTTTTTATTTTTCTGTTTGTTTTTAATTTATTTTATTTGATTTGCATTCATTGTTGCATGAGCATTTGGGTTAGAAACAAGAGAGGCAGATTAGAAAATTTTGAAACTTACTTTGGTAATCTTTTTGACACACCTTTGCCTTCACCTTCTTCATCAATCATGGGTGAGGAAACACGTAATAATCATGAGGAGAATAGAAGAACTATGTATGAATTGTTGCATCCCACACAAAATTCTGTTCCTTCATGCATCATGTTTCCACCTAATGCACCACATGTAGAATTGAAACGAGGTTTATTAGCAATACTTCCTGACTTCAGGGGACAAGAAAATGAAAATCCTTATGTCCATGTTAGAGCTTTTGAAGAGGTAATTAGTAGTTTCTATGCACAAAATGTTATTGAGATTGCTAAGTTACGTTTCTTTCCTTTTTCTCTTAAGGATAAGGCAAGAAGTTGGCTTTACACCTTGAAACCTAGGTCTATAGGTAGTTGGGGGGAGATGGCCAAAGAGTTTTTTAAGAAACACTTTCCTCCCCACAAAGTCCAGCAAGTAAAAAGAAGGATAGCTAGTTTTGTCCAAAGAGAAAATGAGACCTTATACCAAGCTTGGGAAAGGTACAAAGATCTTTTCAATTTCTGCCCAAATCATGGGTATGAAGATTGGAGATTAGTTAGCTATTTTTATGAAGGACTTACACCTAGGGACCGACAGTTTATTCAACTCTCATGCGGAGGGGACTTTTTTACAAAAAGAACCTGAAGATGCAATTGATTATCTTGATGAGATAGCTGAAAACTCTAACACATGGACTGGACCTAGCCCTATGGACTCCACTGATAGGACTAGAACTAACGCTACCACTTCTAGTGGAAGTGTTTTCAAGTTGAGGGAAGATGATAACATGAGTGCAAAAATCAGCATATTAACTAAAGAAATAGAGGCACTCAAAATGAAAGGAAGTAAGAGTGTTAGTGCTACCTTTAGAGAGGACCCAATGGAGGTGTGTAAAATCTGTCATGAGATAAACCATGCTACAAATGAATGTGCATCACTTTCATCATTCTTGAATGTGCCAGAACAACAAGTACATGCATTTAATTCATATTGGCCAAATAATTCTTCATATTCTAACAATTATAACCCAAATATGCGAAACCATCCGTATTTGAGTTATAAGAGTGACAATGTGTTGAATCCTCCTGCTCCAAGGAATTTTAATTCACCACATGCATCATCATCATCTAGAACTTCCTTGGAGGATGCACTTAGTACTTTCATTCAAAGGCAAAGTGAGCAAAATCAAAAGTTTGAATCCATGCTTACTAGGCTAGATGAAGAGGTAAGAGAGACCAAGAGTCATATAACTAGGCTTACAAATTCATTGAGTGGGATAGAGAGAGGGAAGCTTCCTTCCCAAACTCAACCCAATCCCATCAATCAAAATCTAAAAATTGGCTCTAAGGATAAACATGAGGAAGTAAAAGTTGTGACCATTTTGAGGAGTGGTAAAGAGATTGATAAAAGTTCTCCTTTAGTAACTAAGAAATCTAAGGAGACCCCAGTTGAAAAAGAGAAGGATGAAACTGAGTCACTTGAATTTGGTGAAATTGAACAATGCCCAATCCCTCCACCATTTCCGCAAGCCTTAAAATTACCTAGGAAATTGGACACTGCATCTGAGATATTAGAGCATTTGCATCAAGTCAAGATAAATTTGCCATTATTGCATGTTATCAAGCAAGTGCCTGCATATGCCAAGGTAATTAAGGACTTATGCACCATCAAGAGAAAGCATTATGTGAAGAAGACCGCATTCCTAACAGAACAGGTAAGTGCAGTTATTCAACATAAGACCCCACCAAAGTATAAAGATCCAGGTTGGCCTACAATCTCTTGTACTATTGGAGATTACATCATGGAGCATGCATTGCTAGATCTTGGGGCAAGTGTTAATTTGATCCCTTTCAGTATATATCAAAAACTTGGACTTGGTGAGTTGAAATCTACTTCAATAACTTTACAGTTGGCTGATCGCTCTGTAAGGGAACCGAGAGGGATTGTTGAGGATGTGTTGGTGAAAATTGAACAATTTTATTATCCTGTTGATTTTATTGTTCTAGATTACCAACCTGTTTTACATCCTAGTGTTCATACCCCTATTATTTTGGGTAGACCTTTTCTTGCCACAGCTAATACTTTAATTAATTGCAGGAATGGAAGGATGCAACTCACTTTTGGTTCCATGACTTTGGAGCTAAACATATTTCATGTGGCTAAACAACCACATGAGGATGATGATTGTGCTTATGTGAACCTCATTGAGGCGGTGGTTCAAGAAGAGTTTAATAAGAATTGTTTTTCTGATCCTCTTGAAGCTCTTCTTAATAATTCTGTTGATTCTTATGATTTAGAATGTGATATTCATGTATCTGAAAATTTTTCTTTGTTGGATTCCTCACAGATTTTGGAAGAACAACAGATGATGGCAATTAATAAAGGATGGAAGCCTTACTTTGAGGAGCTACTAGAAAATGAAAAAAAACTCGTGCATTCAAGTGAAGAGGCACCACAGCTGGAGTTTAAGCCGCTGCCCGGTGGTCTTAAATATGCATATTTAGGCCCAGGTAAGTTAAAACCTAGGTGGGATGACCCTTTAATTGTAAGGGAAGTGTTTAACCATGAAACTGTAGTAGTTGAGGACCCTAAGGATGGTAGGATTTTGAAAGTAAATGGACAAAGGGTAAAACCATTCTTAGGGGGAGTTATACCAGAGGAGAAGTCTATGTCACTGGAGATCCCTGCCTATTGGGATGCTACGTGAACTCTGAAAGAGCCTTATGAAGTTGTACCATATTTGTTTTAATTTTTTTTTCTTTCTTTTCTTTTTGCCTTTTGTTTTTGTTTATGCTTTTTGTTTTTTTGTTTTGTTATTATTTTTCTTTTGTGAGCTAACATTTGCAGGTGTGAAAGACATTTCAAAAAAAAAAAAAAAAAAAAAAAATTCAAATGCTTAAGGTAACTTCTTCCCTTTATACTTGAATTTAGTTTGGCTTTGATACATTGAGGACAATGCCATATTTTAGTTGGGGGGAGAGGTCTACACATTTTGCTACACCTTGCATGATTTTTTTTTCCTTTCTTTTTGGTTGCAACTTTCCAATTATTATTAAAAAAAAAAAAAAAAACCTTGAATTTGAATGCAGAAGAGTTATAAGCTTTATTTTTATATCATGTGATGGAATGAATAATGCTGAGTTGGTTATACTATTTGTTATATTAAGACTCTTTCATGAAGAGCACAATTGGAAACTTTTGAGCACAATAGCCAGGTTAGCGGACGGTTGGATGTTGGATATGCATGGATCATGAACAAGCTAGATATAAGCTGAAACTCAATCCATATGGAGAGTTCTTGAGCCTTACTTTTCTTTGTGAGAGTATATCTTTGTTTGAACTCTTAAATTTCTCTCATATGCTTCAGTTTTTGTAAAAGATCTCTATATTTTTTGGTTGACTACTGGAAACTTTATGGGGAGAAATACCATGATCCTACTTATTTTTGTCCTTAGGCATGCTGGTTTATGTGAAATTTTAGGAGATGAGAGCCTAAGACCACCAATTTTTTGTTACCAGCTAAACAAATATTCAGCCTACCTTTACATTAACCATTGTCACCATCATTTGAGCCATGAGAAATATTTTCACAATACCACAAAATATTTTTGTTTATGGGTGTTCTCTTGGGGGTTCAAGTTTTGAGCAATTGATGTGTTTAGATACCACCATTGTCTCTCTTTAATTCAAAAAAATAAAAAAATCAAAAAAAAAGAGAAAAGAAAAAAAAAAAAGAGAAAAGAAAAAAAAATAAAAAAAGAGAAAAGAAAGAAAAAGAAAGAGAAAGAAAGAGAAGACATACATATAAATCATTGGTGTCTTACACATCTTTCATGTATTTCAGAAGGGTTATATGGTTGAGTAAATGTTGTTTTGATTCAAGTTGGTTGTTACTGTTATGAGTTGGGTTTGGCTTGAATTTTCTGCATTTAATTCATATACCTCATATTTCAAAGAGAGCAGTTTGCCTTTACCTAGCCAAAAGATTATACTACCATTGAGCCTAAAGTCCTACTTGATCCTAAAGGTGCATGGCTGGTATGTGTTTGGAATAAAAACTAGGGATGAGAATGGTATTAACCTCCTGTTTCCAGGAATTCAACATCCTTTCCAAGAGATCTTTTCCCGTTGTTTTAGCGGCTGTTTTTGTATACACATGTGATATTCTTAAAACTTCTTCTTTCCTTTTTGTTCACATGTGATTTGAAGAGAGAAACCATTACTTCTATGTGTGTTCTTTCAAAGTGTTGATGACCTAAGAGAGGTTTTGGAGTAGAGGCTTTAATCTAGATTATTCTTGGTCTATGCATGTTTGGAAAAGCTGGTTTGACTGGATGGGCTATGCACACACACACTCCAAAAGTGAAGCTAGTGAAAGCTCTTTAATATGATGAATAGTATCCCAACTCAAAAATTGAAAGTTCATTTGTATGATATAATGATAAAGTAGACTAACATTTGCTGCAGGAATTTTTAGGGAACCTTTGACTTTTGTGGGTAGAGTCACTGCAAACCCTCACGAGAGTAAACTCGTCCACTAGGGTGACCTAGGGGTTCAAAGACTTGCTGCACATGGGAAGTGCAGTCGTGTAGCCTACGAAAGTGGCTTGTATTTTAGTTTTAATTTTTCACTTTTAGTAGACATGGGTGCTTTGTGGATTGCTAGGGACTAGCAAGATTTAAGTTGGGGGGTGTGATAACGCCTTAAAATGTGTACTTGTTATATATTTATGTGGGCGTTATCTCCTTATTACTATGCTTAATTTGTATAATTAAGCCATGATTTGTATTAGTCCCTATTATTTATCTTTACATAATTTCTTGAATAAGATGCTATTCATTGTGTGTAATTTTCTACTTTCAGGAAATCATGTGAGAAAGATGAGTTTACAGGAATTTGTGAGAGAATGGAGGCCAAACTAGAATTAAAGTGGAGCTAAAGGACCATGCCTAAATGTCTAAGGAGGTGCAGCTGGAGTGCTTGGATCATCTAACATGATTGGAAGCTTCAAATAAGGAAAGAAATCAAAGAGGCAGAATCTCAATTTTTGAAGGCCGAAATTAACTCACAAGTTACTGCTGTAAACCTGGACGAAAATTTAAATAGTGAAAAGTTTTATTTTCTTTGGACACTTAGACATGAGGGTTTTAGAAGGGAGGCTCAAAGAAAACCTTGTATTTTTCTTTCTCTAATGACAGCCTAAACTCTTTGCTAGGGCTAGGGGTTATGTTTCTTCTATACGGTATGAATATTCAATGTGATTCTTTCTAGGATTTTATCAATGACATATTTGATTGTTCAATTAGATTTCTTTTGATGTATTAGTTCTTCCATGCTTTCAATAAGTTCAATCATGTTTTTCTTATTGTTTAGAGGAATTTCTAATAGTTTCAAATAGAAATCATGTTTTAAAGTGAATGAGTTTTTCTGAAAACTATTCTAACCGCATTATTAATCGAGGTTATCATGCGTTCTTAAATTGTCTCAATTCAACTGAATCATAAGTTTTTAATTGTATAAGAACAATCAATTGTGAAATATATAATTTCTTAGATCACAAAGAATTTCATATCGATATAGGGAAACACCCCGATGCCCTAGTATTTACTGATTTAATCAGTTTTTATTATTATTCTTGTTAACAATCACCAAGCAAAAGTATTTTTCTTCTTCACCCAAATTGTTATTTAATTATATTGTCTTTGAATTTACTCTGCTCCTTGTGGTTCGACCTCGGTACTCCGAGAATTATATTGCTACGATCTCCTGCACTTGGGAGTGAGCAAGCAAGCGTTCTCAGTGCTTGGGAGACATAGATTGCACCTGAATGTATCTAAGTGTTCTTTTGGTGTTGATTCGGGAAAATTCTTGGGTTACATGATCACTCATCGAGGAATAGAAGTGAACCCCGACCAGATAAAGGCTATTAAAGATTTGCATCCTCCTTGGAATCCCAAAGAAGTGCAGAAGCTAACAGGGTTGACGGTTGCTTTGAATAGGTTCATTTCTCGGTCAGTAGATTGATGTAGACCATTCTTCCAGCTCTTTCACAAGTGGAAGAGTTTTGAATGGACTGAAGAATGTGTGGTGGCCTTTGAGGAGTTGAAGTGTTATTTATCGCACCTACCTATCCTATACCAACTCGAGAGAGAGGAAGTACTATATGCGTACATTGCAGTTACAAATCATGCAGTACGTTTAGTCTTAGTTAGAATGGAGAATGGAGTTTAGAAACCCGTGTACTATGTAAGAAAATCCTAGCAGGAAGCCGAAACCAGTTACTTACCCTTGAAGAAGGTAGTGCTAGCCATAATACATACCATAAGGAAGCTCCCTCATTTCTTCCAAGCCCACACTGTAGTGATGCTCACATAGCTTCCTTTGCAAGTGTTGCTATGAAAATTGAACTACATAGGAAGGATAGCAAAATGGGGAACCATGCTTGGGCCCTATGATGTTAAATATATGCCCCCTACCACCGTAAAGGGGCAAGTTCTAATAGACTTCGTCGCAGAATTTACCGAGGACGTTGGGGAGGATAAAAGGTTGGGACTTAGCACTTTGGTGGTTTCTACCCCCTCCTTCAACGTGGGAGGTGTACACAGATGGAGCAGCAAACCCAAGAGGTTCTGGAGTGGGAATTTTACTAGTGACTCCCGAGAAGCTGGTGGTAGAGAGGTCTTTGTGGTTGGGTTTCCCAACTACGGTCAATGAAGCTAAATATGAGGCTTTATTAGCAGGAATGGAGATGGTTGGCAAACTTGGAGGGGAAGTCCTAAACATATACTCATACTTGGGCAAGTCAGTGGAGAATTTGAAGCCAGGGACCAAAGAATGCAGGGGTATCTCTATAAAGTTAAGTGTGCCCAATTTGGTTTTAAAAGTTTTACCTTGAGGCAAATCCCAAGATGGCAAAACTCCCATGCATATTCATTAGCTATGTTGGCTACTTCTTCGAGATCAGGCCTGCCTCGAGTTATAACAGTAGAAGATCTAATATCTCCCGGCTGTGATGACTAGTTTTCTGTCCAAATAAATAGTATACAAGCAAGTCCGAGTTGGATGGATCCTGTGATATCATTTTTGAAGGAGGGGTTATTGCCCAAGGATAAAATTAAAGCTGAAAAAATACGTAGGAAGGCCCCATAATATTGGCTTTCTGAGGAGCAAAATTTGTATAAACGCTCCCACCTGGGACCATATTTACTATGCATTCATCCAGACGCTGTGGAACCGCTATTGGAGGAATTGCGTGAGGGTGTCTGTGGCAGTCACACTGGGGGAAGGTCTTTATCCTATAGAGCTCTCACCCAGAGGTATTAGTGGCCAAGCATGCAGAAAGCCGCACAAGAATATGTTTGGAAATGCGATTAGTGTCAAAGATACGTCCTTCCCAAGGGCCGTAGGAAATCGAAGGTGGCTCTTGGTTGGAACTGATAATTTTACAAAGTGGGTGGAAGCTGAGCCTCTCTCTAACATCAGAGATGTAGATGCAAAAAGATTCGTTTGAAGGAACATTGTTACCAGATTTGGAGTTCCTCACACATTGATCTCAGCTAATGGACTCCAATTTCAACAACAAAGCCTTTAGAAGGTATTGTGGGGAGCTTGGTATCACAAACAGATATTCTACTCCAACCTATCCTCAGGGGAATGGTCATGTAGAAGCAATTAAAAAGACCATAGTCTCAGGATTAAAAAAAAAAGGCTGGACGACGTGAAAGGAAAGTGGGTGGATGAGTTGCCACACATGTTATGGACGTATCGCACCACACCCCGAAGGTCAACGGGAGAGGCTCCTTTTTCAATGACTTATGGGTCTGAAGCGATTATACCCTTTGAGGTAGGTTTCTCGACCTTGAGAACTGATAAGTTTAGTAGGGAGGAGAATGATTAGCTACTTTTCACAAGTTTAGAATTAATTGATGAAAAAAGAGAAGTGGTCATGGTTCGAATGGCACATTACCAGCAAAAGCTTAGACAGGGATATAATAAGAGAGTTAAAGCACGGCCATTGGCACCCAGAGATCTAGTTTTAAGAAAAGTTATGGGGACAACGAAGAATCCATCTTGGGGAAAACTAGGTCCTAATTGGGAAGGCCCATACAGAATAACCTTGGTGGTAGGAATTGGGACTTATTACTTAGAAGATTTGGATGAAAATGTGGTTCCGCACCCATGGAATGTAAATAATCTATGTCAGTACTATTATTAATAATATAAAAATTTCTATTCATTTCTTGTTAATTTACTTATTATTGTATTTACAAGTTAAATCGTAATAATTTCTAGCTAGAGGCTAAGTGTTAAACAGAACCTTGGTCTTGTTTGACTCCTCGGGTCACAGGCCTTAGGTAAATTAACCCTTATGTGAAATTGGCTAAGTATTAAACAGAACCTTCAGTCGACTCCTCGTGTCACAGGTCTTGGGTAAATTAACCCTTATGTGAAATTGGCTAAGTGTTAAATAGAACCTTGGTCATGTATGACTTCTCGGGTCACAAACCTTGGGTAAATTAACTCTTACGTGAAATAGGCTAAATAATGAACACAGTTGTGGTCTTGTATAACTCCTCGGATCACAAGACTTGGTTAAATTACTCTTTATTGGAAGGTTATTGTGCATGATTCCGCTAGTTTTAAGGCCTTGGGTAAGTTAGTATTAGTGAAACAGAACTCAAATATGAATTGAAAGTAAGGCAAAAGTAAGTCTAATATTAGTTGCAATATGATTGGTTATTTGCTTTCACTTACGAAATATGAATATTGATGGTAAAAATAAAGAACTTACAACTAATGAAAATTAAGAATGCCAACAAACTTGCATATATGTCTATTCAAAACTTGGGATTACAAAAAAATATACATCTTCTAAAGCCCAGTGCCTTTCAAAATTACCCTAAGTGCTAAAACTAGAAGAACTTATTCAGTTACATCTTTTGCCTTCTCTTTTTTCTTCCTCTTTAGTTGTTCAACCACAATCACCTCCTCTGGTCCTAGTTCCACAACAAGAGATTGAGGTTGCTACTCTTCTTCCTTCTTAGAGGAGGTGGCAGAAGATGGAGTCATAGTGGGCTTGGGCACCAAGAAGGTAAAGCTTGGCTCAAGAAGAGCGAGGGTAGGGCTAAAAGTGATGCGGAGTGGTTGAGGGTAATAAACCTTATGAGCCCCCCTCAACTCAAAGTCCACATTCACTCCCGTGGCGTCGAAAGCTTCACCCCAAACTTCAACACAGAAGGCCTGAGCAACGTCCCGAAGTTGAAAGGTCAAGCTCTGAACAGTCTTTGTCATGCCAGCATCATATGCAGCCTTCTAAACCTTGGCCCTCTTGACAACTTTCTTCTCAAGCTGCTTCTGTTGTTGCTTGGTCTTCTCTATCTCCGAGGCCAGCTGGGTTTCAGCTTTCTTTAGAGAAAGTCGTGCCTCCTTGGCTTGTTTCTCGAACCCTGACAAGGATGATTCAGCATTCTTGCGCCCTTTTTCAACTTCGGACAAATGAAAGAGGGTCTCTTTGAGCCTTTTCTTGGAGTCAACCAGGGCCTTCTTAGACTGCTCTAAATTGCCTTTTGCTTCACGAGTTTTGGACAGAGCGTGATCCACCCATTCTTCAGCAACGAAGGTTGTTGCACAGCCTACAAAAACATGTATACGAGTACATGGATAAAAGTTTTGGTATATAGAGATAAAGAGTTAAGTGCATACCTTGGCAAGGTCCTTCTTGAGTGACAAAAACACCTCACGCTTCCGTAATGACTAGAGTTCATGCATGTCTTTGGGAAGCAAGAGGCCCTTCTCCAAACACTCATAGAGTAGCCCTAATTTGCCCTTCTGGGGGTCCCTGAGGGAGGCATCATCCATAACCAGATCCCCTGAGCTTAGTACAAAAGTTGGGTTCCATATAGAGGCCTTAGAGCACTGCTCTCCCTCGGCACCTTTGGTGGGCCCAGAAAAGGTACTTTTTTTTTCTTTTTCTGTTGAGCTCTCATGACTCTGGATTCTTTAGCGGGTGGTTGATGTGTTGGGCGGGTTATTTCCCCCTCCTCGGCACCTTCGGATGCTTTGCCCCTCTTTCTCTTCTTCTCAGGAAAATCACCGGAAGAGGCACGATTGGGAGCAGGGTTTGCTGGCTAAGGCACCATAGGAATCGTGGGAGTATTACCCCCAGCGTGGGCGATGGGCAATGCTAGCAAGTCCGGAGTCTTCTCTTCTAGAACCATAGCTTCCAAGATATTGGATGCTTCTTGACTAGTACTGACAAGAGCAATGGCCAGACGACGATGAGTGAGGGCTGGGATGGTAGGTCCGGGCAGGTGTTCCTCTTGTTCGTTATCAGAAGGAATGGGTTACTCTTGGGAATAGAGTAGCTTGGCTGCAAGTGAGGCTGGCAATTGCGCATCTTGGGTGCCAGACGGAGGAGGCTGCATCAAAAATCCAAGAACAACCATCAATCAACGCTAACCTTGGATCCTTCATCTTGATCATGTGCTTGGGATTTTGGAAATAATTAGAGATGGGCTTGAATCCGAGGATCACGTGTACCACCCAAAGTTGCCTATCTCGGTGGAGAAAGATCTTTGACTTAAGGATTCGGTTAAGGTTTGCAAAGTTTACCAAGCTCTTGGTCGAAGCAGTATGGAATTTGTCTGCAAGTAAACAGAAACTTTAAATCACAAATTGGTTTATTTTTCTTTAAAAAAACAAAATAGGAGAAAATGGAAGCCCTAAGTTAATCTAAAGTCTTTAGGAACCCTACTTGGTTCCCCATCTTGGGTAGGATAGTGCAACCCATCATGCCAGTCACCCAAAATGATGAGGAAATATTCCTCCATGCCCTTATTCGACTCAGGAATACAAGAGACCTAACAGAAGGGACCCTACATTTGAAATAGTAACTGGTATCTTTTCCCTTTTGGAAATTGTATATCCATTTTACATCATTCCACGTGAGGTTAGTCCATATCTTTCGGTTTATCATATCTACACTACCGAGGACCCTAAAAAGGTTGGGAGAGCATTGGGTTGGGGATAACCTATAAAGGCGATCATCGGAATTTCCATCCCTAGTAACCCTACCCATGGGAATTTCCATCCCGCCATCTATGAAGGTGATCATTGGAATAACTACTTAATTGGGTGGTCTGTTTATGACTAACCATTCGCCTTTTTCACAATGTTGAATTTCAACATTGTCGGGAATCTTATATTTAGCCCTAAAGATGGCCATGCCTTTGGGAGTGTCAACTACTCTAGCAAATCTACCCATGGATCCTTATAAGGTTAAATTGTAAAAAAACAAAAATAACAGCAACAAATAAATCCCTTTGTGGTACAGAGTATAAAATTAAATGCACCTATAAACGCTATGAAAACTCTCTCCTCGGACTGCTGCTTCAACAAAATGGCTAAAGGGAAAGTAAATGGGACAAAGTTGGTCCTATTTCCTTCTTTTATAGGGGTGAAAAATGGGCGGTAACTTTCTCACTCATAAATTGTGGAAAATAAGGACGGCATCATCTTCATCACACCATAGAACGTGGGGGGACAAATAGCCACCTGGTGCAATAATTGCAGGATCGTGGATACTAAAGCATTAGGAACGTGTAGAAGACAAATTAAACGATGTCTTCACATGGGAATGTGCTTGGCATGTACTACCCAGCCCAGTGTTGCTAAAACCTTACTCTTAGAGTAGGCATTAATAGGAAGGTTTTAAGGGGATAATGTAAGGTGTCCAAGAACCGAGAAGAGAAAGAGGTGGGGCACCACCGCACCATTCACTAACTCATTTATAAAAGTGCGTTTGACCCGAGGAGCTAGTCAACCCAAGAAGAGAATGGAGAAAAGACATAACATCTTATTAGCACTCGACTGGGAGAAATGGAGCTATAAGAGAGGATCAGCATAGTGGGAGGAAGCTTCTTGAAAGGGTGTACCTTCCACCCCTGCATTAAATGCTCTATAACAACCTTATCAGCTGCATTAATGGATAAGTGACCCCTAAACAGTATTATCACAGCTAGCAACCCCTTCTACCACCTTCAATAGAGCCCTGATGGGACAATTATCTAGGGAAGATCTATGGGGTGTACAAGTGAAGGGCTAGAATGTCAAGAAGGAAGATATATAAGAGGAATGAAGTTCTACAATGAATGGAGGTTTTTTTTTAGGGAAAAGGGAGATAGTAAGAAATAGAAAGGTGGACAATGTATAATTTGATAAAAACCAGAGTAGGACATATAGAAGAACTCATCCTCGAAAGTGACTGAGGAGAACTTTTTTTCTCAACAACTACTTGTTTTGTTCTTCCTTATTTGAGAACCACTACATTAGCCCCAGGCTTAACTTGCAACTATATCATAATTGCCTTCCCACCTCTACACAAACAGTTCTATTATTTAGGCTTGGGTTGAAGAACAAGGCACTACTAATCTAAGTGGGTTTGGGCTTCCAAATCCAATTCTTACAAATTTATTCTCTAAAAAAAATATCATTCGCTTATCT
The DNA here is from genome assembly GCA_019022515.1 of Quercus aquifolioides. Lineage (NCBI taxonomy): Eukaryota > Viridiplantae > Streptophyta > Magnoliopsida > Fagales > Fagaceae > Quercus > Quercus aquifolioides. Next base: position 10,892,187 of record CM032334.1, on the reverse strand, counting down.
TTTTCTTATCAATTTTTCAATGGGTTATACAAAAAGGAAAAAAGCAATTTAATAATGGTCAATGACCGTGTGAAATTAAAAAAAAATACCGTAGAGGTCTGTGCAAGTGTGTGGCTGTATGCTCTTATTAACAGATAATAAAGGCATAACTCCTTCCCTAGTCTTAGGCTAGGTTTGAGAGAAAGAGGTTGTACTGCACTGAGAAGAAATTAAGAAAGAGTGACAAAGGCTTCGGTTTTATATTATATATGGATTAGTCATTGACCAATGCTCTAGAAACTTTATGCTATTCAAAATTGAAACTCTAATAGCTTGGGATGGTCAAACAACAAGGGAAGACTGACTAACATATATATATATATATATATATATATATATATAACTTGGTATAACTTCACAAGAGTTGCACCTTTTTATAAACCATTGATTACTATTAGATCTAAGGGTCAAAAAACACTCATAGTAGTTGTACACACAAAATTTGTAAAAGATAAATCACACGATCACGAAATAATGTAACAAATTATCAACTTTTATTGATTTGTATATATGTGAGTACAATCCTCTGTATGAATCTTTACAATGAAAGAGTACAATAAATTCCTCTAATTCGATCTCCAAGAAACTTTACGATCTGAAGGGGCTATGAAGCTTGATCTTGAATCGTGCTTTGATGTCTTTAGGTTGAATGAATATTTGAACGTGCTTGATTTGATGCAAGGGCTGTTGGCTTAATCTCGGATTGGATTTAACGAGAATCCCCACTTTGATTTGAAGAAGTAGGAATAAGCCTTGATGAACAATGGAATTCTTATGAACTTAGAGATGACTCTCTATTTTGGTAGAGTGTCAGTAGGGTTTTCTCTCTAAGTGTCTGTCTCTTTTCTCATATGAGAAGCCTTTATTTATAGGCAACTTAATCCTATTTAATTTGGAATTTTCTCTTAGCATTTATTGAGAGTTAATTATGAATTTAATTTGGTCTCCCATTTAATAAGAACTTTCCATATAAGTCTTTTCTTCTGACATTGCCATATGACTTTCTTATTTGATGTTGCCACGTGGCTTGATTTCATTTGTCGATCGTCCACCTCATCAATTGGAGATTAATTTGATCACAAATATTTTATCATGAACAATCGGATGGTTGTGAATACATCATAAAATTTTGATGTCTACAGTAGTATCATTATTACTCCCTATAAATTAGTTATTTAGGCATTAATTCTTCTTATTAAAGGAACAAAAACCACGACATTAACTCTCTTTCTTTCTGTCCATATTATCATCTTCTTCCTCTTGTCTTTCTTTTTTCACTATACTTTCAGGCCTCAACCATTCATAAAATTCTCAAGATAAAATTGTAAATACAAGCTATCTTTATTTTGTTTTAATAAACTTGATTACCATTTTGCAAACTCATTTATTATGGAGGGAGTATTGTTTTGCCATTACTTAACCACGATATATGGCCTGAAAAAAAAGGAGAAATTGTTTTTCTTCCATTTGAGTTTTGGCAATACCTTGAATAAAATTTGTCATGAGGGTTTTAGAAATACTTAGTCTCAACAATTGTTCTCTAAAACAATTGTGACTTTGGCCATATACTTCTAAAATTTTCTAGTACCACAAGACAAAATACTGTTAAGAAATCAATGGTGATGGCTTAAAAGTACATAGTGCAAGAAGAAAGATGAGAGAGAGGATGACAGGAAGAAGATGCTAACATGGAGGAGAGTGGAGAGTTGATGCTGTAGTTTTTTTTTTCCCCCCCCTTTAATAAGAAGAGTTAATGCCTAAATCACTAATTTCTAGGAAGTAATAATGACATTACTATGAGTGTTTTTTGACCCTTAAATCTGATAGTATTCAATAGTCCAAAAAAGGTGTAACTTTTGTGATGTTACACCAGGTGTAACTTGAACTCATCTCATACATATATATATATATATATATATATATAGAAAAAATATGTTAAACTTATATTCGTGTGAATTTTTATTTTTTATTTTTTCAGTTTGAGAATCATATTTGTGTAACTTTTAAATTCTTGAAATATATTACTGATTATATTACCATTTGTACAAATAATTAACTGTATATAGACTATTTATTATCAATAGGTTTTGATAGTCAAAAACCAATGAGAGATGCTACGTCTACAACAATTTTACAACATTTTTACAACAAATCACAAGTGGTTAGTTGTTATTGGTTCAAATTTGAAACAAACACTAAGACTACTTTTTTGCCCCAACAATAACAACCAGTAACAACCTGCCACTTAGGATTTGTTGTAAAAATGTTGTAGACATATCATTTCTCAAAACCAATAGCTCAATTAGTACAGACTTTAATGGTTGAATAAGAGATCTAAGGTACAATTTCTGCCTACAACAACAACTAATAGGTGTCTTAGTCTGATGATAAAGAGTTATCATCAGATGCGAACGTCATAGGTTGAAACTCTCTCAAAAAAATTAATAAAGAAAACAAATTTATTATTAACGTTTAAAACACCATTTAAGTGTTTTCTAGTTATTCCTTCTTTGTAAAGTCAAATGACATATTATTCACTTATATCATGATTCTAGCTTTTACTTGGATGGAAAGTAATAAAGCCATTAGTATTATTACTTCCCATGGTTGACGTAAATAAATTCTTATTAACCATTTATATCATGATTCTAACTTTCGCTTAGATTGAAAGTAATAATGCCATTAGTATTATATTAGGGAAAATGTTAAACAAGCACTTATTACATCAATTTTCTTATTAATCACTAACTGATTTTCATTGTACATACCACTAGTATCATTTCAAAATCATTAGCTTAAACTAGTGTCATTTGAATATGTTTAATAAAGAAAGCAATTGATAGTTTAAATATGTCACCAATGTTTGAAAAAAAAATCTAGTCAATTAGCATTGACTTCCATAATTAAATGTAAGACATAGCCTTCCATAATTAATAACATGTTAAGAACCTATGGGTAGAACTCAGCCCTAAAAACCGGATTGCAAAGGACTAGTTCTCAAAAGCTTATAAACACATGATTAAGCTTAGACTTAATTCATTAGGACAGTAGGATCATAATATATCACCACGCTCCACAGCCGACATCCATGACGGCCTACTCTATCGACACTGACCCAATGGTAGCCCTTTCTCTTTTTGTCGGCTCCACTTACCTATCAGTTATTCAATGACTTAGTAAATCATTTTAATCTAGCATCTAGGTCGCCCTCTATGAGTCTCGACCATAAAGCCGCAATTCATTTGATTACATACTCAATGAGCTACGTTCGATTAATCAATGTGGTGGTTGGCTCTAATACCAAATTATAAGAACTTATTAGAATATGAATATGAATTGTGGAAAAGTAAGAATGGTGAATGGGAGTAGTAGTTGTTGTTGGCCACTTCAAGGGTACTTAGATATGTTATGACTCTAGTGCCCCACATGGATTAAGTGTAAGTTTAATCTTACGTTTATAAGCTCTTGGGCACCCTCCCTTTGCAAGCTAGTTTTCAAAGATGAGTTCTACCTATGGGTTCCTAACATTTGGTACCAAATCCAACCACCACCTTGAGTTATCTGGTGTAGCCAGAGGAGGCGACCTAAAGCTAGATTAAAAATTAAAAATAACTAATAGGTGAGTATGGCTAAAAAAAAAAAAAAAAATGTTCAGGTTTGATCTCCTTACTCTTCTCCCAAAGTTTTAGTAGTACAGCAAGGATAGTCTTCTCCTTTTTAGAGTAAGAGTAGAAAATTTTCAATAAATAAATTCCCAACAAAACTGATGTAATATGTGATTAATTTTGAAAAGCACAAGTTTTTTTTTTTTTTTGGCGTAAATGCACTTTTAGTCCCTACATTTTGACGTTTTTCCATTTTAGTCCCTACATTTTATTTTTTCCACTTTTAGTCCCTAAACCAATTAACGCGTTCCATTTTAGTCCTTGAAGCACTATTCCGTCAGCCAACTAACGGAGAAACTGACCTGAGCATTAAAATATTATTAAAAAAATTATTTAACGTTTTTTAAATGCCAAAATTAAAAAAAAAATTAATTACTCAATTTAATGTTACTGTAGAAATAATAGAAACCCATTGAATCAAAGAACCCAGCAATCCAACAACCAAAAGAACATGATCTCAAAGACCCAGCAACCCAGCAATCAAAGAACACGATCTCAAAAACGCCACTTCGCTCAACCCTGGCTCCTGGCGCTCGATCTTCGAACCTGACTCCTCCTCCTCGGCGTCGGCCCCACCCGATCCAATCCCCGCCTCAGAGTCCGATTCGCTCTTGATAGGGTGGCCATGGAGATCGACGCCTTGTAAGGTATCCTTGGCAGCCTTAGCGACTTCGATTCGCTTGAAGAAGACGAAAGCATAGCTGCGAGAAGAGTAGGAGGTGACGCAATCGAGCACACCATACTGGGCAAAGAGATCCATGAGATCTGAGTCCGCAACGTCGCTGGCATGGTTGTTCATCATCATCGGAGTAGCTAGCGTCTTCGATTCGTCGGAGTTGCCGCCAATTCTTCCTGGCCTGGTGTTCATCATCATCGATTTGTTGTTCGAAGGGCGGATCGATTGGGAATTTGGGTCTCACCACAGAGAGAGAGAGAGAGAGAGAGAGTGATTGGGTTTGGAGAGAGAGAGAGATAGAGAGATTTGATTTTGGGGAATGGTCTAGAGAGAAAAAAAGAGAAGTGGATGAGAGTGAAAAGAGGGGAGGATGAGATTTGATTGGGTTTGGTGGTTTCGGGTTGCTGCTGTGTTTATTTTAAATTTCTGGGTTTGTTTTTTTCCTGTGAATTTTATTATTTTTCTAGGTTTATGGGTTTGATTTGTTAGAGGATTTAGTGGAGGAAAGGGATTTTGAATGAATTTTTGCACGTTTAATTTTCTGGGCAACCTTCATGTTCTTTCCTGAAGAACATGAAGAACATGTTACTTTGTTCTTCCGAAAATAATGAAAAGAAAAAAAAGAAAAAATTTTAATTACTTTTTTTAATTGGTTTATGTTTGTTATTGTGTTCTTTGTGTTTGTGATCTTGTGTTAATGTTTAAATTTGAGTTTGTATTTTTTGTATTTAGTAAGAATATGAATCTTAGACGGGGAAGAACATAAAGACATGAATATGTTCTTCTGGGTTCATCAAAAAAAGAATATGTTCTTCTGGAAGAAAAATTGGAATAAAAAAAATTTATTTTAATTAAAAGAAAGTAAATTTTTTTGTTTGAAAGAAAATAATTTTTTTTGTTTGTTTTTTTATTTTTTTAATTTAAATTGAGTAATTAATTTTTTTTTTAATTTTGGCATTTAAAAAACGTTAAATAATTTTTTTAATAATATTTTAATGCTCAGGTCAGTTTCTCCGTTAGTTGGCTGACGGAATAGTGCTTCAAGGACTAAAATGGAACGCGTTAATTGGTTTAGGGACTAAAAGTGGAAAAAATAAAATGTAGGGACTAAAATGGAAAAACATCAAAATGTAGGGACTAAAAGTGCATTTACGCCTTTTTTTTTTCTTTCTTTAAGAAAGTTTCAATTTATGGCATCTGCTCTTGATGATAGTTCTATATCATCATACCAAGACACCAATCGGTTTTTAGTATATGCGAAAATTAAAACCCAAATCTCTTATTCAATCATCAGAGATTTTACCAATTGAGTTAACTAGAACCCACTCGTGTAAATTTTTGTGCAGTTGAACATTACTCTTACTCTTCTGGACCCCATGTTATGGTATGTTGATTAGCTCATATATATCTAGATGAATAAGAATGTAACTATTATTTGAATAATTATTGTGATTTATTGATATATACTAAGTAATAAAAAAATAATTATAACCTAATTTTTTTTTCTAATATAATAGAGGTGAAGACAATTGATTGTAATTTAAAGTAATTAAAACAATAGAGAATACTCATATAGTCATAAGTTTGTTACAGTTTATCTTACCTAGGCAAACAAAAAGTCATTCTTATAGTGTTTGATAACTTCTATATTCGGTGAACCGTTTTAATTAGGATTTTGATTTTGATTTTGATTATTATTATTATTATTATTATTATTAGAGTCCCAAAATTTTTAGATAGTTTATTCTATTTTGCAAAGATGATTTAGATAATGAAAATAAAGATTATTTGTAATATAAGTATTATATGTCTTGTCATTTTTTTGGCGCGGTGCATCCCAATATGAAGTATATGTTATGCAAATCTTTGTTCTTTATTTCAACTTTTGAAATCCAGGTGGTTAAGGGGGAAAAAAACAAATGCTAGAACCTATTAATGGAGAAGAGGATAATGAATCAAAATTATTATTACCTAATATATATATATATATATATATATTTACTATCTTCATTTCTACAATATAATCCAGTGAAACACATCTTAGGAATTTTTCATAGCGTTAAAAACCCATTTATGAATGAAGTGTACTAACATAATAGCTTTCTTCAACATCCGTTCTTCCTTCTTTTTTCTTTTTCTTTTTTCTACATGAACTTGACCATCTTTGTTTTTTTAAATCATTCTTATAGTCATTTTATCAAACATGTGGATACATAGAATTGCAAATATTGGGATTACATTTATCATCGAAACAGAGAGCAAACCATTTTGCTTGGCAACAATTCACTGTAAAGGAGACATAAAAATAAACAATAAAAACTCACAATACTCCAATATTTAAAACACACTTGACATACCATATGTTTTAAGGAACAGAGCGATATCCCCACTCAAGAATATAGGATTGATGCTTTGAAATGAGTTCTTTTTTGGTAGGAGCTATATTCAAAATCATTCATCTTCCATTAAGAGAGATAGAAAACATCTAATGGTTTATATATCATTTCTTTGATTTTATAGTGATGGTGGTGGCAATTGAACATGTATGAGCTGGTTGGATTTAATGAGTAAAGGAGGAGGTAAGAAAAGAGGAGATGGAGAGTGTAAGGGATTAAAAAGCTTACATGGAAAGTTGAAAATAATGGAAAGAGGGGGGTCATAGGTGTAATGGAAGATGAAGTGAAAATTGTGGAATCACTAAAAGACTAATAGAAAAATAACGAAAATAGAATAATTTAATTTATTAATGAAAATAAAATAATGATATGGCTGTTGATATGACTCAATAAAAGTGTAGACATAATAAATGTCATGTTTCAATTTATACACACACACACACACACATAAATGTATATATCATATTCTATATAATAAAATTTAGGTTTAGAAGTCGTAGTTGTACCAAGTGGTTGCACTAAATTGCAGAAATTATTTTTAGAATTTTAAAAAATTTAATATAATTTTTTTGTACTTATCTTATTCTCCTAGAATTTCTAAATTGATAAAAATCTTAATTTGATTACAATCAAAACTCTTCATCTAGTCCTTTTATTATTATAATTTATAAGTTGATAAAAAATTTTAATTTGATTACAATTCAAACTTTTCATCTAATTTTTTTATTTAAATTATATTACTACATGTAAAAAAAAAAAAAAACACGTAAAAAAAAAAAACATCAACAATCTTCATCTATTCCTTTTTTTTTTTTTAATTTAAATTATATTACTTTGTGTGAAAAAAAAAAAACAAAAACCAAAAAAAAAAAAACAAAAACAAAACAAAACACACAACATAATACCCATTAAAAAAAAAAAGCAATGTATTCAATAGCAAAATCTTCCTCTTCACACGTGACTTTTTTTTTTTTTTTTTTAAAGATAATTATTGTTCATACCAATTTACCAAAAATTTTTTTGGATAAAGTTAAAAAAAAATTGTAAAAAAGGTAATAAATATTTGAGTTTAAAATAAACACCTTCTCTTTCTTCTTAAAAAAAAAAAGTATATATATATATAATAAATGTTTGTTCTTCTAAAAAAAAAAAACGTTTGTTTGTTTGTTTTTTTTTTTTTTTTTGGTTATAAAAGAAAAGTTTCCTTTTTTCAATTAAAAAAAATGTTTTCTTTTTTCTCTCTACTCATATGACTTTTTTAAATCCACTTTTTATGGGATTTATGAGATAGCAACAAACAAATTGATTAGAAATATTATTTCCAATAGGATTTAAATTTTACATAAAATGAAACTCTACCTATATATATATATATATATATATATATATATATATATATCCTTTTTGAAGTAAATTTTATTAAAATATGTGAATGACTAAATCCCATGACAAGTATGCATTCTTTTTTCATTATTATTTTTTCATTTTGTTTAAGCTATTTTACTTTAACTTCAAAAAAATTAATAAAAACTTCTCACATACATTTTGTAGGGTCCAGGTTTGAGCACTTCTACTTATTGAGAGAGTGGACTCAAGCCCAGTTAGCCCGGTACAATGAATTTGTAGAGAATGGGTTAAAGAACTAGGCCCTAACAAGCAGGCAACGTCCAGTCGTTCCGTTTGGCAGAGCCGGAGGCTGGTTCATCGAGATTGTGCTCCGAAATCTGTCCTCAGCACCTGTCCAAGGAGCTTTGCGATGGCTTTTCTCCCGAGGATCCATCCCCCCCTTTCTGATCTTTTTCCTTCTTATATATAGTCCCCTCCTTTCACCTCTCTCCTCCACCTGTCGATCATCCATGCTTCTTCCTTCTGATTGCCCGTCCCATCACCCACTTTCCCAGCACCCCTGTGAGTTGCGGCAACCAAGGCAGCCCTGTCCAGAAGCCACATCGCCATTAATGCGGCTGGGGGGTTAGGTGAGCGCATTTAGTGTGGAGGTGACAGCTTATCATGGGCGTGTTCCCCCGCCGTGCTGCTATGGTTGATGTGTTGGTCTCGGCAAGCTCGTCCTCGGTAAGGTTCCTAGCCATTAAGGCCTTCGTACTCCTTCCTCGGACTGTTCTTCCTCCTCGGCATGGGCCTTGGGCCGGATATAAGATGGGCCGGGGTTGCCAGATTATCAGGCCCCACAATAGCCCCTCGAAATCCTACTGTCCGGCTCCTCGGACTGGGAGGAGGATTTTGATGTCCTCGGGCCCTTGTCATAACTCGCCCCACAGTGGCCTACGTCAGCGTGGGAGTCTTTACGCCTGCCCAATGCGCGTTTCTGGCACCTCAATATACGGTGCGCACCAGCATTAAACGCCCGCATTAAATTCTGGCGGCTCCATACTCCCCACGTTCAACGATGTGATGCTAATCAGTCGGTGGGGATTCCCTGCCTTGATGAGCGGGAAAATCCGCCCGATTATCTTTGATTGGGAGTATAAATACTTGGTTGAATCGATTTGCCTTCTTATCTGTGTACTCGAGAACTCTGGCGCACATACTCTGAATCCGGTCGAACTTCCACATCAACCGGCGCTCCTTTTCAACATAAAAAGCCTGTCCAAGGAGCTTTTCCTCATTCCTGTAAGTTTTCTTTTCTCTGTAGCGCAAATTTTTCTCTGAATCCTTTCTTTCATTCGCCTTTTCTCGAGTCTTTTAGTTGTGGTAAGGGATGGGTAAATTTAAGAAGTTAGTCGAGTCCGAAGAGATGATGGAGAAGTTCATCACTGATTACGGGATACCCCCCAATGTGGGCTTGAGGTACTGCGAGGAAGGGGAATGGTACATTAGAAGGAACGAGGGCAAAGTTGTGATCCCCATAATAGCCTTCTTAGAGGGAGGCATGAGAATCCCTATGGGGCCGGTGACGAGCGGCTACCTTAGGCACTTTCGGCTAGCTCCCACCCAGTGCGCTGTCAATATGTTTAGGATACTAGGGTGCGTAGATGCCTTGAATGAGAAGATGGGTTTGAGGTTAACCCACCATGACGTAAACTGGTGCTATAACCTCCAACACCTGAAGGGTAAGACATATTATATGAAGACGAGGGACGATAGGGTTCGGCTTATCCAGTGTCTCCCCGATTCTAGCAAGGGGCTGAATCTTGACTTTCTCATTGTGTCGAGGGAGTGGCACGATGGTCTCCATTGCCCGACAACAGAGGGAGAGCCAGGTAGGGTACTTGGAGCAAGAGAGGGTCTAGCCCCTTTTTTCTTCTTCCTTCTCCTCTTTTTTTTGTGAATATGCTTTGTTCGGCTGATGACAGGAGTTTGTTTTTCTTTTCGCATATTCGCACGCCTTCGCGCACCATTTTAGCCTGGTCAACAAGGAGGACCTGCAATTCGTGCTTAGGTCGGAGGCTTTTGTGAACGAGGGTGACAATCAAGTCAGGGCTGCTCACAAAATCCTCGGGTGCGATCCGGCCCAAAAGGTGTTTCTGGTCCCGAAGCACGTGATCAGGGCTCGTGACCCTCGGCTTAGGAAAATCACCGTGGTGGAGCACGGGTTTTTGTTTTACGAGGGATCATCCATTCTAGAGGGCATCCCATTGGCTGGTTCTTCCTCGTCCCATCAAGCTACGGAGGCCGAGGGAGAGGGTTCGGAAAAAGAGGGAGAAGTAGTGGATCTGGGTTCGTCCGAGGATGAATTTGCTGCATTCGAACAAGGCTATCTATCCAAGGACCCATCCGGTGACTTGGGGGATCCCCAACTGTCTGAAGCTGATCTTCTGCCTCCGAGGGCTGGTGCTCAGGCCGAAATGGGTTCCAGGAGACAACCCCAAACCAACCTACTTGACTTACTTGAGGGCAAGACGGGGAAAAGCACACCGAGGGAGTCATAACCCAAGCCTCCTTCATCCACACCCAAGCTTCCTCCTGCCCTGCCCAAGCCTTTACCTGCACAGACCAGGTCGTTTACCATTCCGCCTATCTTGGATCCTCGACTCGAGTCCTCTGATCCGAAGAGGAAGAGGTCTTCCAAAGACAAAGACCTAGTGGATGGGGGGAAATCTCGTCCCTCCCAGGAAGAAGGTGAAGCCCGCCGACCATCTAAACAGCTGCGGATTGGTGGTCAGGACAAAGGGAAAGAGGTTATGCAGGCGTCCGAGCCCCAAGCCTGGCTTCCTGTTGCCATGCTTCACGGGAAGCCTCTGATGGACGACGCCACTCTCAGGGACTTCCGAGGGGGCGAGGGGTCTCGCGTAGCTGACGCCTTGGAGAGGTCCCTCCTCCTCCTCGTCGACATGGCCGAGCTGGGGGGCATGAGGAGGCAGGAAGTGGCCCGCAACCTCAAGAGGTATTTGGGCATGGTAAGACTTCTAATATTTGTTCCACCGTTTGAATTTTATTGCTTAGTACTTGTCTTACGGTGCTTTTGTTTCGGTTTGCAGGCTGTCGAGGCAGCCTTTAGGCTGGACGAGGAGGCCGACAACCAGGGTAAGGCTCTGGATAAGGAGCGCCATAAGTACTTGACCGCCGCGAGTACTCTTAAGAGATCTGAGGCGGATCTCAAGAAGGTGCTGGAGAGTTTGGAGGAGATGACGAAGGCCAGAGACAAGGCGGCATCCGACCTGGCCGGCGCTATGAAGCATGTCGAGGACCAGACAAGGCGCCTTCGGGATGTCGAGGATCAGCTGCAGGCTGCCCAAGGGGGTATTGCCAACTTGAAGAAGGAGCTGGCCGAGGCCGTGGTGGCAAGAGGCATCGCCGAGTACGCCAGGGACGAGGCCGTGAGGGCTAAAGATGAGGCCGTGTTTGCGAGAAAAGATGTCGAGCACTCCGTAGAGGAAGCGGGGGAAGAGGCCTTTGCTGAGGGGGTGGCTAAGACTGAGGCTGCCCTTAAGGCTCAAATCCCTGAAGTGTGCAGACGTTTCTGCTCCGAGACTTGGGAAGAGGCCCTCAACCAGGCGGGGGTCAAGGCCTCGTCTGACCTTAGGAGGGCCGAGAGAGTGTATTACCCCTCTGCTATCTGAGAGGTCGCCTCCGTTGCTCCCGAGGCTGGCTCCGCCTTACAAGCGACAGATGAGGGCCAGACCAATGCCGCCGAGGATTCTACTCCAGCTGATAAGCCTGTTGAGGGGGCTGAGCCCCATGGAGCATTAGAGGGGGCAGGAGCTAGTGGTCAAGAGGTGCCCCAGGATGTGGTGAAGCCTCCTGTTGACTCCCAAGCCACACTCGTCACCCCCCAGATTCCTCCTGCTGAGGAAGGGTCTCCAGCAGTATCTCCTCTAAGCCAAAGTCCCGAGGTACCAGTAGGAGCCCTCCAGCAGACCCCTCAGGACAAGCTGTCTACCGAGTTGGGGGAGTAGGCCACCCTGATTTTGTTGTCGTTGTTTTTCTTGGTTTTATTGTTGTTCTTTTCTTTTTCTTTTCTTTTTTATTTCGCCTTCGGTCTTGGCGACATTGTAATGAAACCGTATGTTTTCTTTTAATAATATACTCAGTTGTTTGTTTTTAGCTCGTCGGATGGTGTTTCCTTTCATTTGTTGAACTTTGATGTTTTGCTCGATGCCTTAGTTGCGTTTGGGACTTAGTCTCGTGAAGCAGTTGGCTTTCCTACAAGTTCGAGTCCGAGGGCCATGCCCACCTTGGCTCTATCTGACGCTTTTGTTCTTCTGTAAGTAGCTAGTTTCCCCATAGGTTTGAGTCCTTGGACCATGCAAGACCTTGGTTCTGTCTAGTACCCAGGTACTCCTTGCTGCGGTTAGTTTTTCTAGAGGCTTGAGTCCGAGGACCATGCAAGGTCTTGGTTCAATCTAACACTTGTTTTCTTCTTTAAGTAGCTAGTTTCCCCATAGGTTTGAATTCTTGGACCATGTAAGACCTTGGTTCTGTCTAGTACCCGGGTACTCCTTGCTGTGGTTAGTTTTCCCAGAGGCTTAAGTCCGAGGACCATGCAAGGCCTTGGTTCAGTCTAACGATTGTTTTCTTCTGTAAGTAGCTAGTTTCCCCATAGGTTTGAGTCCTTGGACCATGCAAGACCTTGGTTTTGTCTAGTACCCAGGTACTCCTTGCTGTGGTTAGTTTTCCCAGAGGCTTGAGTCCGAGGACCATGCAAGGCCTTGGTTCAGTCTAACGCTTGTTTTTTTCTGTAAGTAGCTAGTTTCCCCATAGGTTTGAGTCCTTAGACCATGCAAGACCTTGGTTCTGTCTAGTACCCAGGTGTTCTTTTGTAAGTAACTAGTTTCGCCGCATGTTTGGGTCCGAGGACCGCGGGAGACCCTGGCTCAATCTAGTACCCAGGTACTCCTTGCTTAGAGTGAAGGGATTTGCCCTCATCGTCGGGGGGTTTGCTTTTGCGTGGTGGCAGCCTCGGCCTTGCTTCACCGAGGATGGGCTATTCGCCGGACTGGATTCTTGACCCCGAGCTGCCCCGGGCAGGGGTGGCTCGGGTTTCTGTCCTTACGCGTGGCAGCAGCCCCTTCTTCGCTCCAACCTTCCACCTTCTTCGATTACGAGGCGTCCCCTGACTGTTCGTGTTCTGCGCTTGACGCTTCGGTGTGCGAGGCTTGCCCTCATTAATATCCTCGTGGATTAATGTAGATCCAGCGGCTGTAGGCCTCCTTGGAATTTGGCCAGGATTAATGTCGTTGGTGACTCTTCCTTCGAGTTCTGGTTGGACCAATTTCCACTAGCCTTTGCCCTCTATAAAAGGCCTCCTAGGGGAATCATCCTTCCTCACTTCACAAATCCTCCGACCAAACAGGGAACATGACTCTCCCACCCCCTAAGCCCCTTCGGTGACCTTGTCGGGATTGCGGTCAGAGCTTGGCCGAATGGGGCGGCCCTGTACGAGGGCGGAGGCAAGCAAGATCAGGGTCCTCCTCCCTCAATTGAGAACCGCTGCGGTTGTGGTTCGCGCCAGGCTTCCGACGCAGAAAGGTTTGGGCGTCATCCTGGTGGTACCGTGCTTGGCGGTTATGAGGGAGGTCCATGAAGTACATAACGTCCTTCTCCGGCGCGCGTCCATGCCTGCCTTTCAAGCTGGTGATGCCTCGCCCCCAGCTTGTCTGCCGGTGGAGGCTTGCGAGATTACTTCACGCTTGGTGCCCGAGTGTTGCCGCCTCCAATGTTCAAGCATTGTGCGGCCGGGGGAGCATCGAGAGAACACCATGGGGCGGGGTCATCCGGCGCTTTTGCATCTACTCCTCTCTTCTCGCCGGTGCCATCCATACCGGCCCGGGGGTTGTTGGTAGCTTTGAAGCAAGCCTGCCTCAGCCCCCTTTCCTTTAGGGTTAGCTCTAGGACAAGTCCGTCTGGGTCTCTGTTTGTATAGTTAGCTTTAAAACAAGCCTGTCTGAGCCTCTGTTTGTATCTTGTATTTGCTTTTCGCTTAATAAAATGCCGTGATGTTTGTTCTCTTTTCATTCTCTTTGAATCTTTTGCTTTTCTGCAATCGTTTTTTTTTGTGCAAACGCGCCATTGTTATCCTTCCGCAAACTAGCCATCTAGGAACGACCGTCCGTTACGCCTGCTAGTGCACAAGTTCTTCCCACAGACGGCGCCAATTGTAGGGTCCGGGTTTGAGCACTTCTACTATTGAGAGAGTGGACTCAAGCTCAGTTAGCACGATACAATGAATTTGTAGAGAATGAGTTAAAGAACTAGGCCCTAACAAGCAGGCAACGTCCAGTCGTTCTGTTTGGCAGAGCCGAAGGCTGGTTCATCGAGATTGTGCTCCGAAATTTGTCCTCGGCACCTGTCCGAGGAGCTTTGCGATGGCTTTTCTCCCGGGGATCCATCCCCCCCTTTCTGATCTTTTTCCTTCTTATATATAGTCCCCTCCTTTCACCTCTCTCCTCCACCTGTCAATCATCCATGCTTCTTCCTTCTGACTGCCCGTCCCATCAGCCACTTTCCCAGCACCCCTGTGAGTTGCGGCAACCAAGGCAGCCCTGTCCAGAAGCCACATCGCCATTAATGCGGCTGGGGGGTTAGGTGAGCGCATTTAGTGTGGAGGTGACAGCTTATCTTGGGCGTGTTCCCCCGACGTGCTTCTATGGTTGACGTGTTGGTCTCGGCAAGCTCGTCCTCGGCAAGGTTCCTGGCCATTAAGGCCTTCGCACTCCTTCCTCGGACTGTTCTTCCTCCTCGGCATGGGCCTTGGGCCGGATATAAGATGGGCCGGGTTGCCAGATTATCCGGCCCCACACATTTTAACCCAATTCATAATATTAAACTTTTGTACTCATTTATTCGCTTCTACAACAATTGGTTCAGGTTTTAATTACATACTCACACTTTCATCTCTCAAAGTGATAGAAAAAAAAAACATGTTTATTCTTTATTCTTTTTCTAAATTTATAACTTAATTTATAATTTGTCTTAATTTCTTAATAGTAAATTATGAATAATTTTGATTATATTCTTTATATTGAATGTAAATTGTTGTTTATAGGTTTTTTGGTTGTGTTATATTCTTCGAAAATAAAATAAAATAAAAGAGTTTATATAAATTTGGCAACAAAGCTAAATAGATAGGCCTAAGAAATGTTTACTAATAATAGTTTTATTAGTAACTTTTTGTTAACATGATTTAAAAAAAAAATTTGAATAGAGAGATAATTTATTAACGTGATTTAAACTCTACTAAAAATTTTTTAAGGGATTGGTTTAAAAAAATTTCAAAGTAATTTTCTAATTATTAACTACTATGCGTTAACTTCTAACTACCAAAACCCACAATTGAAATACTAATCTGTATAAGATACCACTTCCAAAGATTAATATCTTAGTTATTATATATTAATGCTGACTTTTTCTTTTTCTTTTTCTTTTTTTTAATAAAAGAAGGGTTTTCTCCCTCCTTGCAAAACAAATGGATTATAACAAGAATTAGCTAAACAGGGGTAAGACTACACCACATCTTTTCTACAATAAATGTTAAATTCAGATCATTTTTCATGCACATACACACGCTATACTAAAGAATTATAACAAGAATTAGCTAGACAGGGGTAAAACTACACCACCTCTTTTCTACAATAAATATTAAATTCATATCATTTTTCATGCATATACACACACATGTAGTGTGCAACACACAACTTAAACTTTAAGTTTAAACTTAAACTTGGTAGGGTGAAATTCACTCAAGTTTCAATGCCTTCTTCCATGCTTTCAAGGAAAAAAATTAAATTCTCATGTGAGTCTCTCTCTATTTCAATTTTTTAAATGTTTAATAATTTAGATTGTTCTTAATTATTGAATTGAGGTTTCACTTAAACATGATCTCAATTATTGTTTTGGATAGTTTTTAACTATTAAATTCAAGGGTTTTCCATTTAAATATATGTGATTAATTGAGCCTTAAAGTTCAATGTATTATTGAAAATCATTTTATATATATATTTTTAGGTACCTCTACCATCTTCCATTATATATATATATATATATGCATTTTATGATATCTTAGTTTCACACAACATGCATTCATTATGTAACTTAAAAGTAAAATATTCATTTATTTTTATTATTTATTTTAAATAAATTAATAAAAAAATTATTTATATATAAATTTTGATTAAGTCGTGCGTCGCATAGGCATATATAATAATATATATATATATTATTATATTATTATACATTTATGTCGATTTCAATGCCGTATAGATTCACAAGTATGACAGTGTGATGTTTCAAGAATGATGGAGATGATGCATTATAAATGAATGAGGAAGTTTAAACTTTTAAGATATAAAATATTTATTGTAAAGTAGCCTAATATGATTGGGGTATAATAAAATTGGTATTAGCAACATCTCTTAGACAATATTATTACAATCACAACTCTTCTTTAATAATATTACAATTACAATTGATTACCTTGATAAATTGAGAAAAACAAATTATACTTTATCACCCTAAACTATATCCTAAATTATACTTTGCACCCTAAACTTTTTGAATGCACATTTGGTACCTTAAACTATGACTCTTATTATATTTTGCACCCCAACATTAATGGCAAATTTAACGTTAGGGTACAAAGTATAACAAATGTCATAGTTTATAGTGCAAAATGTACATTCAAAAACTGTAAAATGTAAAGTGTAATTTAGAGTATAGTTTAAGACCGTAAAGTGTAATTCTAAATATATATATATATATATATATATATATATATATATATATATATTATGAAACATAGTATTACTTTAAATGAATTATGAAAAAAAATATTATAAAAATATTCTTATGGGTTTTTGTGACGCATATTGTTGGTCATTTTCAAATTGATTTCAATAAAATACAGATTTGACAAATGTGATGTGTCAAATTAGTATTTTATTATCGATACAATACTTGGTTCTAAATGAGTTCATTGCTTTGGCAAACTAGGATCCTGTGAAGAAAAATTATTACCTTCACAATCCACACTCCTTATACATCATTAGTATAAAATGTGTACATCAAATATCTACATTTTTTTAACATCCATATTTTTCACAAGGTGTGCCGTGTGCGTAGAGAATAGATAATTTTGTTTGAAACACTCTTGGTCCTTCACTAATATATGAGCAAACACCAATATTTACCTATTTCGAATTTTAGATTGATGACATGGTCAATGATCAATCCTGTCTTCAATCGTAAGACCACCTATGCTTTCGTATTCCAGGTGCTCCATTGATAACTCCTCCACGATTATCACAAGACTTATGGTACAACTAGTTTTTCTCCAAACTATACCAAAAATAAATCTAGAAATTTAATAAATAAATAAAAAAAAATAAAAAAAATTCACAAGTTTTTTTATAACCGTTGACGTGATCCGCTGTCATTGATACGTAATAAAGATAAATAATGTTAATAATAGACTCATGCGAAATAAATACTAAAATTTCACATGGTTTTGACTGTATATATAAATTATTATTGAAACTTTCATGCCAGGTAACCTTGAGCCTCCTCCTCACTCTATAAAAGCTACCCTCTACTCCTTTAGTACTGACATCTTCAAAGCTCATCAAAACGCTCCTTATAGTTCACATTTTTCTTTGTTTACTTTCAAAACTCTTTGAAGTCATCATGGGTATCATCACTCATGAATCTCAGGGAACCTCAGTTATCCCCCCAGCTAGGCTTTTCAAGGCCTTTATCCTCGATGGTGACAACCTCATCCCAAAGGCTGTACCACAGGCCATTAAGTCCATTGAAATAATTGAAGGAAATGGAGGACCTGGAACCATCAGGAAGATTACCTTTGGCGAAGGTCAGCTTCAATATTAATATCTGAGATGTAAGATGGTAATTAAAAGTAAATTTGAGTGAAATATACAAAGAAAATTAATATATGTAACCACAAG
This sequence comes from Quercus aquifolioides, assembly GCA_019022515.1. Classification (NCBI taxonomy): domain Eukaryota; kingdom Viridiplantae; phylum Streptophyta; class Magnoliopsida; order Fagales; family Fagaceae; genus Quercus; species Quercus aquifolioides. The sequence continues at coordinate 10,874,054 of CM032334.1, read as the reverse complement.
ATGTAAACGAGTCCAAAACTACAAACAAGATATAAGATTTTTTTTTTTTTGGGTTTCTTGACATATGATAGTAAAGAAGTAACAAATCTTGTCTATATTTTTTGCAGGCAGCAAATATAAATATGCAAAGCACAGGATTGATGTGATGGACCCTGAACACTTTACATGTTGCTATAGTGTGATTGAAGGTGATGGTTTGTCTGACAAGCTAGAGAGTATTTCTACTGAGACCAAGATTGTGGCAAGCCCTGATGGAGGATCCATCGTGAAGAGGACCAGCACGTACCAGACAAAGGGTGACTTTCAGCTCACGGAGGAGCAATTCCAGGCTGGTAAAGAAAGGGCCTCTATGCTTTTCAAGGCTGTTGAGGCCTACCTCGTGGCACATCCTGATCTCTACAACTAAACCTTGTGTTTATTTATGTTCGTGTGTCCCATTGGCAGTTCAGGTTGCGGCCTTTTCTTTTTCTATTTGTGTCTAGTCAAAATTGTTCTTTGGCTGGCTAATTTAAACATCTTTGAGATTTAGGTGCAGAGGTCTGCTTTGCTGCTCAAAATAATAATACATAAAATCATGATTTCCAAGCTATTAGATATGAAACTTGTTGGCCCAAGAAGTATCCGTTAATAATGATTTCTACACTATTGATCACTAAAATAAGTACTCAAATATTTGGAAGGTCAAGTCATGGTGGTACAAATAAGTTACTAACAGATTGGGAGGGATCAGCATTTTCTTATAATATGCCAGGACTTTAGATCAACTTGTATTAAAGTTTTTCCTCAAAAAAAAACCTTGTATTAAAGTTCAAAATATGAAACTGCTGGCTTCTACAAATATTGCCAGGTTTCATCCCTATCCCAAAGAGAAGAAAAGTCCCTGTAGAGTAAAGGCAAAAGCAATGCAACTGATCAATTTCTCCACTACTCCTTAAAATCTAATGCAAAATGCACTCAACCATGAAATGTTCCTATCAATGATGTGATTCTAGAACACTAATTATCGCAAAGGGAGAAACTACACATTTTTACATCAAAAGAGTTCCAAATTGACATGATTTTTTTAGTTGTGAAATCATGTGTATCATCATGTTCACCTTTCACAAATTTGAGATTCAAAACATACTGTTAATGTTGAATATCATAAGCCAATGGTCTTATCACTTAACCCAAAAAAAAGAGGGGCAAAATACCATCAATTATACTTGACAAAATAGTACCCAAAAAAATCCCTTCAATTTTGTAAATGAAATAATGAATGATAATAATTATACTTTGTAACACACTCAACCTTAGTAGGGGTCTTGACATGTTCTTAGTCGACCAAGTAGAATGCCTTGGCCTCTTTTTATTGATAAATCAAGTAGCAAGATAGTAATGCACTATGTTTATGTATATCGTCAGCTCTATTTATCTACAGTTTTATTATTATTGGATGGCGAAATTCATTGGGTAATGGGAACCCAACCCTACCTAACCCGATATTTTTGGGTAGTACCTGGTTTTTAATGGGTAGATGATAATTGAGTTAAAAAAAAAATTTAAAAAAAAAAAAAAAAACCGAAAGCTAGAGTATACCTAATTAGGTAGAGGAAGTCATGAACAATATGTCAATACACGCTACTAGACTACAAATATTATGCTATGCATTTTATTAAAATAAATATGGTTTATTTCCCATTGCTTAAAGCACTACTCCACTACAACAAAAGTTAAGCCCTTTTGTAGTGGTATTTTGAGTTAAGTAATGTGTTTGAGTTTGATGAAATAATGTAATTAAGTGTGTGTGTGTGTGTGTGTTTTTAATAGTTAGTTTGTTTTTAAGAAAAAAAATTTATATTTTATAGTAGTAACTTCTTGCGTTTTATAGAGGAAGTTGTAAGGGCAAGATTTGGTTCCTCAGCCTAAAGGGTTGAAGGAATTAGGCGCAAAGAGCCCAATACAATGAATTTATAGAGAATTGGTTTGAAAACTAGGCTCTAATGAATCATGCAGCAACTATAGTTGGCCCAGATGACAAAAAAGCAAAGATAAAATAGTTTAATTCAAAGAAAAACGTTCTCGTCTCAATCCAAGGAAATCAGTTCTTGTATATAATTCTTTTGGATTTGGTTACAAGTCTAATTCTTGTTCTTACAGTATTTTTCCTCTTAATTCTCAGATCTCTTTCCCTTAGGGTCTTCTTTCTGTTTTATATTATCTTTCTTCTTTCGTCTCTACCCTCCACGTGTAGATTAGATTGCTGAGGTTGATCCTTGTCCCATCAACACCTTCTTGAAGTCTTTGGGGAGCAGCTGTGAGGCTGAAAATTACTGTTCAAGTATCACTTCCTCATTAATGCGGCCAGAGAGTTAGCTACAGAGCATTCAATGCAGTGGTAGCAACTTTCTCTTAGATATTATATGGCTTTCATCTGTCCTGTGCTTCCAAGATGCTCGTCCTTATCAACAAAACCTCCTGGAATGTTGCCCTGGACGGCAAGTCACACCTTCAGACTTCGGCTTTGCTTAGCCAAGGATGCATTCATCCTCAGACCACCTTCTTGGACTCTTTTGACCAAACCTCACATCTCCACTCACTAACACAGACTCCCATGACAATGTTTACCCGTCCTCGGACTACTTAATGTTCTTAGATTGAGCCCCCGGCCCAATATATACATAGACATATATATACTACTGGGCTTATCACCCCTACAGAAGTCATATACCATTTATTTTATATATATATATAAATTAATAGCAACTTCCTACTTTCATATATCATTTATTAAAATAAATATATTAATAGCAACTTCTTTTGTACAAAGGAAGTCATGGGCATTGTAAGGAACTAGACTCAAACCCGTGAAATACACAGAAGCTATTGAAATGTCACACATAATTTTGTTGTCTCTAATTTATTCAAAATGAGGCATATGCCTAAAAAACAAAGAAAGAGAGATTATTGAATTAATGAAGTTGGATATAGGTAATTGACAATATGCCATAATTTTCATTTTATACAAATTATTAAACTTTGTCATAATTATACATATTAAGCATGCATTACAACCATGTCAAACTATCTAAAGTTGATATATGAAAGATGGAGGGAAGGAGTAAAAGAAAGAAAAAGAAAATTCAATTAGCAAACATGGCACAATGACTGATCTGTCGGTCACATGGTACATCTAACCTTGTTTCTCCAAGACAATGGCATTAATGATATAAACCTACCAACTTATAGATCGCTCTCTCTTTAATTTTTATGAAACTTATGGATCACTCCCTATAATAATTATACATATTAATCATACATTACCACCATGTCAAATATCCAAAGCTTGTATAAAAAAGATTAAGGAATCAAAACTCAGAAAAATCACTTAGCAAGATTCCCACAATGACTGTTGGTCATATGGTACATCTGACCTTCATCCTCTAAGACAATGATATTAATGACACTGTAGTGTTGAATTGGTACATAGATCATCAATTTAAGTCTGAGCATAACATCAAGTTTATGTTATTCCCAGTAACCATTTTTGACATGAAACATTGGCTATACCATACCATATAATCAATCTAGATAGAGGAAATAATTCTAAAAGAAAACACTGTTTTGGTCACTACATTTTTGGGTCACAATCAATTTAGTCCCTATATTTTAATAGCAGTCAATTTAGTTCATGTTATTTTCAACTTAAATCAATTTGGTCCGTTAACTCACTAACAAAAAATACTCACGTGTCACACAACATGTACAGCTGGCACATTTCCCACCTACACAACAAATAAAATAATATTAAAAAATCAATTAACAGTTAAGAAATGTCAAGTCAATATCTAAAGAAAAAATTAAAGACAAAAACAAAAAATGATTCAAATCCAATCCGATTTTCTTAGCTTCCAAACAAAGCTTCACCAAACTCAGATCCCAAACTCAAAAATGCTAGAGACGTAAATCAGTTCCCCCTTTTATCACGAATTACTCCACAATAGCATAGAATTTACAATTAAAATAATCTCATCCTACGCCAATTATACTAATACAGAATTAATCCACAATCAAATTCACCATACCTCACCCCTTTTGCTCTCATCATCATAATCATTAATTTTCTCTCTCTCTCTCTCTCTCTCTCTCTCATCACGCTATTCAAACTTTTTTTTCTTTTTCTTCGAAGAAAAATTAAATTTAAAATCCACTCTCAAACATTAGATCTGAACTGACAAAGAAAGATTGATTCTTATTAATACGTTTTGTTGCGGATCGTTAAATTTATTATCCAATTCAAATCTTTGACAAAACAGAAGCAATTGTAAAATTTTATGTTTAATTTTTGTAAAAGATCCTGTGGAGATCGGTGATGAATTTGATTGTGTCTATGAAACTTGAATTCAAGATTTTGAAAAGAAATTCAAAGCGGCCTAAGTTGCCTAACCATTCCAAGAACATCGAACCTAAAACCAGAGAAACACACGAAAAGGTCCAAAAAAGAAAAAAAAATTAAAAATTCACCTAGCAAAAAAAGATTTGAAAGGTGAATTTTTTTTAATTTTTTAACCGTTAAAAAATGCCAAGTCCTTTCGTATTCCAGGTGCTATTACCACAAGACTCATGATACAACTAGTTTTTCACCAAACTAGACCTAAGAAAAATCTAGAAATGCTGAAATTTTCACAATTTTTTAACAACTGTTGATGCAATCCGTTGTGATTGATAAGTAATAAAAATAAATAATTGTAATAATAGATTCATGTGAAATAAAAACAAAAATTTCACATGGTTTTGATAGCATTTGGAACCATTTCTAAACGTGCTTCCATTGTCTATAAATTATTATTCAAGCTTTCATGCCAGATAACCTTGAGCCTTCTCCTACTCCTTTAATACGTATACTCACATCTCTCACATCTTCAAAGCTCATCAAAACGCTCCTTATAGTTCACATTTTTCCTTTGATCACTACAAAATTCTTTTAAGTCATCATGGGTGTCATCACTCATGAATCTCAGGGAACCTCAGTTATACCCCCAGCTAGGTTTTTCAAGGCCTTTATCCTTGATAATGACAATAACCTCATCCCAAAGGTTCTACCACAGGCCATTAAGTCCACTGAAATAATTGAAGGAGATGGAGGACCTGGAACCATCAAGAAGATTACCTTTGGCGAAGGTCAGCTTCAATATTAATATCTAAGATGTAATTTGATGGTATTTAAAAGTACATTTGGGTGAAATATACAAAGAAAATTACTATTACTATATGCGACCGCAAGATGTAAATAAGTCCAAAACTACAAACAAGATATTAGACGATTTTTTTTTTTTTTTTTGGTGGGGTTTCTTGGCATATGATAGTAAAGAAGTAACAAATCTTGTCTATATTTTGCAGGCAGCCAATTCAGGGGAAAAACTTAGGTGCTCGGGAGCAATGCAAAGCAAAGGACTGATGTGATTGACCTTGAACACTGTACATTTTGCTTTAGCGTGATTGAAGGTGATGCTTTGTCTGACAAGCTGCAGAGTATTTCTAATGAGACCAAGATTGAGGCAAGCCCTGAAGGAGGATCCATCTTGAAGAGCACCAGCAAGTACCAGACAAAGGGTGACTTTCAGCTTACGAGGGAGCAAATCCAGGCTGGTAAATTAAGGAAAGGTCTCTGAACTAATCAAGGCTAGCTGTTGATGCCTACCTCTTGGCACTCCCTGATCTCTACAACTAAACCTTGTGTTTATTTATGTTGGTGTGTCCCGTTGGCAGTTCAGGTTGCGGCCTTTTCTTTTTCTAATATTTTTGTCTAGTCAAAATTTGTTCTTTGGCTTGCTAATAAAGAAGTTTGCGGTTGTCGTTATCTGCTACCTTGTGAAGTTCAAGTTGAAAAATTGGAAAGTGAATAATGTGTTTTTGTTTCAATAAAAGTATTTAATGAGAATGAATCATTTTATTGCTTAAAAATTGTAAGTAAATTTATTTTTTGCTGTTTATGTAGCGATTACAAAATATATGGTGAGTATTTACTATTCAGCTGTGATATTGCATTAATAATTGCTTATTCTCTTAACAAAGGCCAGCTATGTTTTGTTGATAATGTTCTAATTATTAATGGTCAATTATATGACTGATTGTTAATATGGTTTTCATTAGAGCTTTTATTTAACCTGAGGTTTCATGGAAGTTCACAACTGCTGTTGTGTTTCAAGTTATGCATCTAACTGGAGACGGAATTCTTTATGTATAAATGTTACCAAAGATGCTCAGGAGATGGCCAGTTTGTTGGCTGAAGGCAGCATGTACTAATAAGTCGTTATCATGGATGTTGTTGATAAGGGGAGGCAAGAGTGATAGTAGCCATGCAAATTTAATTTTTATTATATTGAACTTTGATGCCCCTAGATGGTCTTGGAGACTAAAGCTACTGGTGCAAATTTTAAAAATTAATTCAGATGCAAAGTGCTTTAAATGCCCTGTCCTGTATGTTTATTTTCTGTGTCTGTGTGTGCAAGTGAGCTCCTTTGAGGGCTCGGTATTTATGTATGTTTATATGTATTTTCTGTGTGTGTTTCTTTATAAGGCTATATATGAGTTTTTTATATTCTACTTCCTTTCCCCCTCTTCCAGCTGAGAGTTTTGTTTTGTTGGGATTGTAAAATTGCAATATCGGATGTGTATATGGTGAGTATTTAGCGATAATATTGCATTAATGGTTCGATAATGTTAATGTGTATTAGGGTATGTGGGCTTTAGGCCCACCTTGTTTACTTGTATAGCACACCTGCTTATACTGCACACTCTGCCTCCTATATAAAAGCACTCATGTATATTCTATTACTGGAGAAATACAATACACTTATTCAGTATTTCTAACATGGTATCAGAGTCATTGCTCAAACTTTCTTGTGTCTTGCAATTTTGTCCTTGTTGGTATTTTCCGTTGCCTCGACTTCTTCTGTTAGTAAACCTTTTCTGTGCTCTCTCCTGACTGCTCCACTGTTGTTAGAGGTGCCCAAGGTTGAATCTTCACCATCGAAAGCTCGATCACCGCCACCAAGACCACTACCTTCGTTAGATCTTCCACATCGAACCTCCGATTAGGACATAAGACATATCACCGTGTAGATTTTCAATCGATCTACACAACGTCGCCAAAATCATCATCATCTGACCATCCACGTGCTGGTCAAAATTTGGGCAGTTTATTCCACCCGTCTCACGCGCCCTTGGTGTTGCTCCGATCAAATCACCGCCACCGCTATCGAAATCTTCTTTCTCAATCAACATCATTGGAAAAGAATCGGCCTAATTGGATTGTCCACGCGCTCTCACACACCGCTCAAAGATTCGGCGAGGTCTCCCATGGGCTGCCACGCGCCGATTAAGGTTTGGCACACACCTCACGCGCCGGTAAAGTACCTACTGACGTCATCTCTGCCATGTCAGCCGCTTGCGTCATCTGCTGACATTAGCCCTAGCTGCTTGCTGGCGTCATCCTGCTACATCATTCATTGGCTTGTTGTGTCAGTGACAGTTGACTTTGACCTTGGACTTTGACTAGTGTTGACCATTGACTTTTGGCCTAAAGTTGACTTTTGCAATCCAGATGCTCCTTGCCCAGTTTTTCACATAGATTTCATTTTGCAGTCCATTTTTTTTGCATATTTTTCTTCTAAATGAAGAATAAGGACAGGTCTTCTTCTTGTTGCAATAATCGTCGCCGACAATCCAACAAACGTTTTTGCAATTTTTGCAAACGTCTTGGCCACAATATTGAGACTTGCTATCATCGCAACAAATCAGTTGTTTCAAATTCTGCCGCTACTGTTGCTAACACTAAGAGTGTCCAACCAATGGCTCCCGTCTTTGTACAATCCAAGTCTTTTGGATCCACTTTCACCATTTCTAAAGATGACCTTATAAACATCATCGCTAATACCATTTGTATGGTTGATAATGCATCTTATTCCTCTTCTTTCTCAGCTTTATCTGGTATGTCTCCTTCCTCTTGGCTTATGGATTCTACTTGTTGCAACCACATGACATCTCACTCGTCCTTATTTTCTAACCTTAAACCTGCATCACACCCTCTTAATTTTCGCACAGCAAATGGTTCCACAATGTTTGGTCATAATATAGGTTCTGTTTCAACCTCCAACCTCTCAATCCCTGGGGTCTAATGTTCCTGACCTTTTGTTACAAATTTTTTTTTTTTTTTTTGTGGGATAATTAGCTAAGTTGAGTTATCACATTATCTTTGATTATTCTGGGTGTATTGTGCAGGATCCAAGGACGAGATAGGAACTTGGGACTGGTCCCAGAGTTAGGTGTATGTTTCTCATGGACAACCTTTGTCTTCCACTTGTTGCTCCTGTTTCTGTTGCTACAGCTGCTGTAGTATCTTCTATTCCTTCCCTTGCATTTTGGTATGCCAGACTTGGTCACACATCTTCCTCTCGAGTACAACACTTGGCTTCTAGAGGTTTGTTAGGTTTAGTGTCCACAGAAAATTTTGATTGTATTTCATGTCAGTTAGGAAAACAACCAGTTTTGCCTTTCAATACTAGTGAATCAATGTTCACTGATATCTTTGACCTAATTCATTCTAATGTCTAGAGGCCTTCCTCTGTCTCTAGTATTGGTGGATCTTGATATTTTGTTATCTTTGTTGATGATTATTCCCGCTATAGCTAGATTTTTCATATGAAACATCATTATGAATTATTGCAAGTATATTCTAATTTTGCAAAAATAGTGGAAACTCAATTTTCCAAATGTACCAAAATTTTTCGATCTGATAATGCTCTTGAGTACACTCAATATGCTTTCCAAGCTATTTTGTGTTCCTATGGCACTGTTCATCAACTAACTTGTCTAGGTACCTCTCAACAAAATGGTAGAGCCGAACAAAAACTTCGTCATATTCTTGACATTATTTGTGCTCTCCTTCTCTCTGCCAAAGTTCCTACCCCTTTTTGGGGCGAAGCTGCTCTTCATGTTGTTCATGCTATTAATCACATTCCAAGTCCTGTTATCCAAAATCAAACTCCATATGAGTGCCTTTTTAGGTCACCTCCAGACTATCACCTCCAAACTATCATCGTCTTTGCTCCTTCAGTTCTGCTTGCTTCGTTCTTCTTCACCACATGAGCATAACAAACTTGAGCCTTGGTCAAGGCTTTGATGTTTTATTGGCTATGGCGAAACTTAAAAGGGGTATCGGTGTTATGATCCTATCTCTCATTGTCTTCGTATCTCCCACAATGTTGTCTTTTAGGAGGATCACTCCTTTGTCGACCTCTCTCACTTCTGTGTCTCCTTATCTTCCTCCTCTGTCTTAGATCTTTTTTCAAATGAGGCACATATTCCTTCTGTAGCTGCTCCTAATCCTCTTATAGTTGCTCTTGATCTCCTATAAACTTCTCTGTCTAACCATCAGATATCTTTAATCCTTTTCCTAGTTCACCCTTTAATGAACAGGTGGAAGATGAACAGGTCAAAGACGAGCTACCCAACCCTGAGCCTGGGTCTCCTGCTCCTGCTCCGCCTGAAGATCTTGCACAAGACATTCCACCTTGTCACTCAACTCAGGTAAGATCCATTCCTGCACATTTACTTGACTATCATTGTTACACTACCCTTTCTACACTGCACGAGCCTCACACCTATCGTGAGGCTTCCATTGACCCTTTATGGCAGATTTCAATGAAATAGGAACTTGATGCATTATCTAAAAACCATACTTGAGATTTGGTGACTCTCCCCCCTGGGAAATCTGTGGATGGTTGTAAGTGGATTTACAAGATTAAAACTCGCTCTGATAGGTCCATTAAGCACTACAAAGCTCGTCTTGCTGCAAAAGGTTTTACACAGGAGTATAGGATTGATTATGAAGAGACATTTGCTCTGGTTACTCATATCTCATCTGTTCGTGGCCTCTTAGCTGTTGCTGCTGCCAGTAAATTGGACATTTTTCAGATGGATGTCAAAAATGCATTCCTTAATGGGGATTTAAGTGAATAAGTTTATATGCAACCTCCTCCTAGTCTCTCTGTTAAATCAAACAACGTTTGTCACCTTCGACATGCACTTTATGGCTTTAAACAAGCTCCACGAGCTTGGTTTGCCAAATTTAGCTCTACCATCTCTCACTTGGGTTACATGGCTAGTCATTATGATTCTGCCTTATTTCTTTGTCGCATTGGCAAAGGCATTATTTTACTTCTCCTGTATGTGAATGATATGATCATAACTGGTGATAACCTCAGTGGTATTCAAGAACTCATGGATCTTCTTAGTCAGCAGTTTGAGATGAAAGATCTTGGACATCTCAGCTACTTCTTGGGTCTTGAAATCACTCATTCTACAGATGAACCTTATATTACTCAAGCCAAGTATGCCTCTGAACTCTTGTCTCAAGTTGGACTCACAGATAGCACTACAAGAAATCTGGGTTTAGGCGGTTTTTTTTGGCGATGTTTTTAAATTCGCCGCTATAAGTGATATATTGTGACGTTTCTGAAAAACGTCGCTACAACTCAAAATAATAGCGACGTTTTTGAAAACGCTGCAATAAGTATAGTTTTAGTAGCGTTTTCCTGGTTTATAGCGACGTTTTCTTAAAACGTCACTGTAGGTTTTAAAAAACACTACCAGCGAAGTGCAAAAGAAAAAAGCCTCTTGCCCCCCATTTTTGACTTTTCCACACAAACTTTTGCAAAAATTTCATTTCCCACGCTTTTTTCCCTCTGTTTATTTTTTTTTTATTTTTTTTTTTTTCACTTTGTTTTTCTTTCTTTTCTTTTGTTCACCGTGTCCCACACTCCCACTTCTCTTCTTCTTCTTCTTCTTTTCCTCCACTTTGTTTTTCTTTCTTTTTCTTTTGTTCACTTCGTGTCCCACCCTCTCAGTTCTCTTAGTTCTACCGTCTCTCTTCTCCCACTTCTCTAATCTCCAAAGCAGCCACACCTCTTCTCCCTCAGCCACCACACATTTTCTCTCCTCCCTTGCCACCCCTAGCCACTGCTGTAGCAACCCCAAGCCATTGCTGACCCACCGTTTCTTCAAAGTGTAAGTTTTTGTTTTTGGCTTATGAGTTTGCTTTGATTTGGTTTTTCTTTAATGGGTCATGGAGTTTTTGTGCTAATTTTTGCTCTTTTTCTATTTTGGTTGGAAAGATTTTGTTGTTTAAGTTTATTTAGAGTGTAAGTCTTTGTTTTTTGCTTATAGGTTTGCTTTTGATTTCGTTTTTCTTTAATGGGTCATGGAGTTTTAGTGCTAATTTTTGCTCTTTTTTTGTTTTGGTTGGACATTGGTACAGAAAGCTCTTATTCAGATTTGGCTTTTTGAGCAAAAGGACCTGAGGATCAAGAGCAGAATGATTGTAAGTTTATGTACAAGTTTGTAAATCTTGTATTTTTTTTCTACTTAATTTTTCTATAGTTTGTAGATTTCGAATTTTTTTTTTTATTGGTTTTGTGGTTTAGCTAGCTTGAGATTAATTTTTAAAAAGAGCCCACTGCCCACTAATGTCTACAAGGAGATTCTTCCATTAGATGAGGATTTTTGCTTAAAAATTATATCTTGAATCTTGAATGTGTTATCATTATTCAACATATATGTGTGTGTGTGTATGCTTGCTTTAGTTTTGATTTTTTAATTGAATGCAATAAAAGGTTGTTTGTGTCTATATATGGAATTGATTTGGAGCACCTATTTCAGTTGAGAGATTTAAGCATAACGGGTAAGTTTTCTCATGTGTACCAAATGACAAAGTTTTGATACAATTAAACTTCAAAAATTATTTGCAAAGTAGTCTTTAATTTTTCTGCCTAATTGTACCAAGTCCCGACTCATTAAATTTTTTTGCAATGGCACCCTTATTTGCCTTCCACATCATTTAAGTGTCATCTTTTATTTTACAGGTACCACTCACTTATTGTGATAAGTTTGGTATTTTTATTTTTGGAAAGGTGCATGCTTGGCTTGAGCATAGTAAGTAATTTTTGCTTAAAAATTTGTACTTGAGATGCTGATGATTGTGTTGGGGTGGATTGTTGAGTTGGAGCAAGCGGGTGGCTTGCATGGTGTTATAAGGCGGTTTACATTCATATTAGGAGTGTTTATTATTTTATGAAAATTTGGACTTCAATACTTGTAAACATTCTATATTTGTGATTATGATAATTGTATTGGTGGATTGTTGTGTTGGAGCAAGCGGGTGGCTTGCATGGTGTTATAAGGTTGTTGCAATTGACATTGGGAGTGTTTATTAAATTTGGAAATTTGGATTGATATGGTTGAGTTATATTTGTTGATTAATTTTTAGACTTCAATACTTGTAAGCATGCATTCTATATTTGTGATTATAATCATTGTATTGGGTGGATTGTTGTGTTGGAGCAAGCGGGTGGCTTGCATGGTGTTATAAGGTCATTGCAATTGATATTGGGAGTGTTTATTAAATTTGGAAATTTGGATGGATATGGTTGATTTATATTTGTTGATTACTTTTTAGACTTTAATACTTGTAAGCATTTTACATTTGTGATTATGATAATTGTATTGAGTGGATTGTTGTGTTGGAGCAAGCGGATAGCTTGCATGGTGTTATAAGGTCGTTGCAATTGATATTGGGAGTGTTTATTAAATTTGGAAATTTGGATGGATATGGTTGATTTATATTTGTTGATTACTTTTTAGACCTTAATACTTGTAAGCATTTTACATTTGTGATTATGATAATTGTATTGAGTGGATTGTTGTGTTGGAGCAAGCGGATAGCTTGCATGGTGTTATAAGGTTGTTGCAATTGATATTGGGAGTGTTTATTAAATTTGGAAATTTGGATGGATATGGTTGAGTTATATTTTTTGATTAATTTTTGGACTTAATACTTGTAAGCATTTTATATTTGTGATTATGATAATTGTGTTGGGGTGGATTGTTGAGTTGGAGCTAGCAGGTGGCTTGCATGATGCTATAGGGCGGTTTACATTCATATTGGAAGTGTTTATTATTTTTTGAAAATTTGGATGGATATTTTTGAGTTATATTTTTTGGTTACTTTTTGGACTTCAATACTTGTAAGCATTTTATATTTGTGATTATGATAATTGTATTGGGTGGATTGTTGTGTTGGAGCAAACGAGTGGCTTGCATGGTGTTATAAGGTCGTTGCAATTGATATTGGGAGTGTTTATTAAATTTGGAAATTTGGGCGGATATAGTTGTTGAGTTATGTTTGTTAATTACTTTTTGGACTTCAATACTTGTAAGCATTCTATTAATAATTGTTTTGTGGTGGATTGCTGTTTGATTATTTCATTTCTTTCACATGTCGAACATGCAAACTAAATGACAATTGTCAAGAGATATTGATTAGTTACCAAATATATTAATAAATTACTTTGTGGTTTTGAATATGTTGTGCACTATATTTAAGTGGATGTGTAATTCTACTTCCATGGTTTTTGCTTAAATTTGTAGAGATTCAAGACTTAATCCATTTGTGTGAATGAGGATATAGATAGACTTGATATGGTTTGTTTATTATATTCAAGATTATGTGTAATCTTATTTGCATGTTTATAAAACTAAGTGGTTTTGAATTTGTTGTGTAAATGAAGATATGGATATAGATAGACTTGATATGGTTTGTTTAGAATGTTTAAGATTATGTTTAATCTTATTTGCATGTTTATGAAACTATGTGGTTTTGAATATGTTGTGTACTATATTTAAGTGTATGTGTAATTCTACTTCCATAGTTTTTACTTAAGTTTGTAGAGTTTTAAGACTTAGTCCATTTGTGTGAATGAAGACATAGATAGAATTGATATGGTTTGTTTAGTATATTTAAGATTATGTTTAATCCTATTTGCATGTTTATGAAACTAAGTGGTTTTGAATATGTTGTGCACTATATTTAAGTGTATGTGTAATTCTACTTCCATGGTTTTTGCTTGAATTTGTAAAGATTCAAGACTTAGTCTATTTGTGTAAATGAGGATATAGATAGACTTGATATGGCTTGTTTATTATATTTAAGATTATGTGTAATCTTATTTGCATGTTTATGAAACTAAGTGGTTTTGAATTTGTTGTGTAAATGAAGATATGGATATAGATAGACTTGATATGGTTTGTTTAGAATATTTAAGATTATGTTTAATCCTATTTGCATGTTTATGAAACTATAAGGTTTTGAATATGTTGTGTACTATATTTAAGTGTATGTGTAATTCTACCTCCATGGTTTTTACTTAAGTTTGTAGAGTTTTAAAACTTAGTCCATTTGTGTGAATGAGGACATAGATAGAATTGATATGGTTTTTTTAGTATATTTAAGATTATGTTTAATCCTATTTGCATGTTTATGAAACTAAGTGGTTTTAAATATGTTGTGCACTATATTTAAGTGTATATGTAATTTTACTTCCATGGTTTTTACTTAAATTTGTAAAATTTTAAAACTTAGTCCATTTGTGTGAATGAGGATATTGATAAAAATGGATATAAATCTTCTTTTTTTTTTTTTTTTTTTAGTTCTTGAAGGTATAAACAAAAATGAGAGTTTTAGTTATACGTGACATTTCAGTAAGGTCGTCACAACAAGCCTCAAATGAAGCTAGTCGGGTGTTAAATTTTAATGTTTAAGAATGTATTTGGTGTTTAAATTTTTTAAGTATAGTAACTATTATTTTGTTACTCGAAATGATTTCTTTATGAACTTATTAGATACTTTTAATTTGAATTCAAGATGGTTTCAGTTTAGATCATCAATCTCCAACTCCTTATAGATCGCAGGCTTCATCCCATCAAGAAACTAGCATATAGCAGTACATGTAGTGTTTTAAGGACTCTATAGCCTATTACATAGTTGTTTTGAACAACTACAATTATTTTGGAACTATTGTACTTTGTTTATAATATTGTCATAGTTTGGGTGGTTTTTTTTTTTTTTTTTTTTTTGGTATAGGTAGACAAGTGTTTTATTACAACTACATTTATTTTAGAAGTATTGTACTTTGTTTAATATTGTTATAGTTTAGGTGGTTTTTCTTTTGTGTAGGTAGACAAGTGTTTTGTTCAATTCAAGATGATACATGTATTGAATCTATGGTTAATGTGTTAGTGTA
The DNA here is from genome assembly GCA_019022515.1 of Quercus aquifolioides. NCBI lineage: Eukaryota > Viridiplantae > Streptophyta > Magnoliopsida > Fagales > Fagaceae > Quercus > Quercus aquifolioides. The sequence goes on along the minus strand of CM032334.1, from coordinate 10,858,935 downwards.
TTAGTTTGGATATCTGATATTGTGAAATATAGACGGTGGAATATTGATGATAGGTATATTTGATCTATTACAAGCTTATGTTAGTTATATAGCATTTTTAATATTTTTAAAGAAAAGTAACGAGCAGGTTTTGCAACGTTTTAAAAACGTCACAAAAAAGCAAGAGGACAAATGCTTCTGCGACATTTTTTAAAACGTTGCTATTGGTGTGATTATTTGCGGCGTTTTAAAAACGTCGCTAAATGTATTTTCCTAAATTATATACGAAAATTATATATTATTTAGTGACGTTTTAGAAAACATCACTACAAGTTTTTGAACGCCAGTAAAGAGTCACATATAGTGACGTTTTTTGAAACGTCACAATAGATCTATAGCGACCACTCAAAAACGTCGCAAAAGAAAACGTCGCTGTAGGCCATTTGGGTCTATAGCGACGTTTTTCAAACGTCACCTAAACCCAAATTTCTTGTAGTGTAGCAAGACTGTTGACACTCCAGTTGAGCTTAATGTGCATCTGACTCCTTCATGGGGGAAACCATTATCTAATCCTTTTCTTTATAGACGTTTTGTTGGCAGCCTAGTTTATCTCACTATCACTCATCTAGACATTTCCTATGCTGTTCACTAGGTGAGCCAGTATCTATCTGCTCCCCGATTAATTCATTATGCTGCTGTTCTACGCATTCTTCGATACTTAAAAGTCACTCTCTTCCATGGCCTTTTCTACTCTGCTCAGTCTCCTCTTGTTCTCCGTTCATTTTCTAATGCTAATTGGTCAGGAGATCCCACTGATTGCAGGTCCACCACTAGTTATTACTTTCTTCTTGGTTCTTCTCTGATTTCTTGGCAAAGTAAGAAACAAACTCATGTGGCCCGCTCTAGTACTGAAGCAGAATATCGTGCCCTTACTGATACCACATCTGAGCTCCTTTGGCTACGATGGCTTCTCAAAGACTTAGGCGTGTACACATCCTCTGCTACTTAACTTTATTGTGACAACCAGAGTGTTATTCATATTGCTCACAATGATGTCTTCCATGAACAGACTAAACACATCGAGATCGATTGTCATTTTATCCGTTATCATCTTGTCCATGGTGTTCTCAAGCTGATCTCAGTCTCCTCTAAATATCAACTTGTAGATATCTTTACCAAGTCTCATCCTAAGGGACGCCTTCGTACTTTGGTTGACAACCTCAAGTTGGTTTCACATCCACCTTGAGTTTGAGGGGGGCTGTTAACGTGTATTAGTGTATGTGGGCTTTAGGCCCACCTTGTTTAGTTGTATAGCACATTTGCTTGTACTACACACTCTGCCTCCTAAATAAAGGCACTCATGTATATTCTATTACTGGAGAAATACAATACACTTATTCAGTATTTCTAATAGATAATACAAATATATTACTTGAGATAGTTATGGATGAAGCATGAGCTAGAAGGTCAAAAAGACGTTTGATTTTATATAAGAAAAGAGTTGGCCGGACTCAAGTTGAGATGTGTACTAGAAGTGAAATGGATGCTAGCAATCTATTCGATGTTCCTATTTCATATTGTCTTGGTACCTCTCTCTTCGAAGTGAAACCAACAATGGAAATCTATATGATGCTCCTATTTAGTATGGTCTTGGACTCTATACCTTTCAAAGTCATGATAAAAATGGTGCTACTAAGAGATTGAAATTGGGAAAAATAGTGGGATTTACCAACAAAGAATAAGTAAAGGCCCCTATTATTGGATATGATTTTGATTTTGGGAATGTGGAAAATACACTGGTGCTATCTCAATTGAATGATGAAATTCTCCAAAGATGTGACAAGGAAGTCATAGATGAAAATTTATTAGATGTTCTTGTGGATGTTGATGGAAATTTAGACCCCTTAAACAACCAGATTGCGTAGCCTAGATTAATTAGCCAAGTTGTTACTTAGTCAAATTAAGCAATTCTAGGTTAAAACAATCCAAACAATCATATCAAGAATATAAAGCAGCGGAAAATAAATAACACAAGATATGATCACCCAGGAAACCACACGGTAAAAACCTGGGGAGGATTTGACCCACCGATCCTCAAGGCATAACAGAATTCACTATGAAAGAATTGAAGTTCTTACAAAAGGACTACAAGCTCCCCGCTCGACTTCCTAATGCTACCCACCAGTAGAACTTCCTGACACGACCACGCGCAGGCTCCGAATCCACGGACTACTTCTTTCTTGAATTCCTCAATCAGCTACAAGCTCCCCGCTTGCTTTTCTTTTAAGTTCCAATGGTTGCAACTATGTTGATCATCAAGATATTGACAACCCTAAGTTTATGTGAAGGAAAGCTCCTCAAAGATCTCACAAGAGATTCACACAAACAGCAAATATGAGCAACAAAACAATATGGACAACCTTCAAAAACGTGGCTAGGGTTTTGTTTATATACCTAGGGTAAAAACATAAAACCCTAAACGTTTAATGAAGTAGGGCTGAGTTGGAAATTCTGCAGAATAATCAACCTGTGCGATTTTCGATCGATCGAGTCTATTCTTCGATCGATCGAGCCAGGCCAAAAGTCCCAAGAACTTCTGCAGCCACTCGATTCCAACTGTACAATAATAAACCAACTTTGAGCAAGCTTAAACAAGACTAAATACAATGTTTTGATCATGGTTTGCCAACATTACAAATTAGAGTTCTAAATACATAAAATCCTAAGACCTTAGAACCTAACAAACTCCCCCTTTGGCAATCCGTGACAAAACCTTAAATAAAAGCTCAAAGTTTCAAAAGTAAAAAGCCCTTTACAAAGATAATGCTCAAAAAATCCAATTCAGCCTAACTACTATCCATCAGTTGCAAGTGTAGACAGCAGCTTAGTTGAATCAACCTGTATCAACCTGTATATTCCTGAAACACTCAACAAACGCATAAACGCATGTGTGACAGAAAAGAGTAAAACAACAGGTATAACATTCTTGTAAGATTCACACAACACAAAATAAAGACATATATGAATGATCAACTTATAAATATAAATCAATAAGCAGTGAATCATAAAGCAACAAGAATCAACAAAAATAACATGTATATCAATCAATGTTACTCCCCCTAACATGAATATCCCCAAAAATGATATACAAAGTGAAGCACCTAGATACAATCTAAAAACTCCACAAGCTCCTCAAAAACAAAAAGTCTCCCCCTAACTACAAAAACTCCTCAACAAGTCAAAAATACCACTCCCCCTTTTTGTGACGGAATGCCAAAGGGCAATCACAAGGCGCCATCAAAAGGAGGTGGTGAGGGTGAATGAAGACGCGCCAAGTCAGCTCGTAGAGCACGAAACTCATCTAGCAAGTCCACCAAAATCTGACCATGAGCCGCCTGAACGGTCATGACAGTTTCCAAAGTACGACGAACATCGAAGTCGACCGAAGGAGGTGGAGGAACATCAGCAGCAGCAGCATCATCACCAACTGGATCAGGAACATCCTCACCAGCAAGACCTGCAGAAGAAGAAGGAGGAGGTGCGCTACTAGAGGGCTCAGACCTAGGGTGTTTAGAACCAGCTCGAAGATGAGCAGCCCTTTGTCTAAGAAAAGACGCACCTATAGGAGCAATAACATGAACGGGCTCAGAGGAAGGGAAGCCACCAAGATCAAGATAAAGGAGAATCCTATGAATGAAAATAGGATGTACAAGAGCATGAGCAGAAGATGAACTCCTATAAACATCGTTCAAAGAACGAAGAAAAAGATGAGGAAAACTAATAGGAGCATCAGTAACCAGAGCGTATAAAAATACACACCTCTCAAGAGGAATGGTGTGAACATGGGAAATGGGCCAGATAGAATGACACGCTATCCTAAAGAAGAGATAGTGTAACCCGGAGAGCTCAGCAGAAGTGATCCGAGGATCAGAACCCCACTGGACAGTAGTCCCAGTGATGTAAGACAAGACATCACTAATCTCGGGAGACACGACATATGGATAGACAGGATGTCGAACCAATGGTACCCCTAGAGCATCAGCCACTACCTGAGGAGTAATGGAGTACTCTACGCCTCGTATCCAACTCTTGACTAGAGTGTTGGAATCATAGATGCGGATAGAGATGTTCGAATAGAACTCTCTAATCAAGGCAGAAGGTGGAGGAGGATCAGAAACATCCACCAAGGGTAACCAGCCCCTACGCTCAAAGTTTGCCCTAATGGCAGGATCAAGTTCATCTAAGTGAATAGAACGCTCAACCCAAATCTTTCTCCTAACATTCAGCTTCTCATAAATCTCTTGGTTTTTCTCACTCGAAAACTTCTCACGGTCATAGGATGGAGGGGGTGAAGGAGAAGGTGAGGGAACATTCCTACGGGCTCTAGTTTTCCTAGGCATAGTGCTAAGGAAAGGACAGAGACACAAAGTGAAAAACCAAAAAGAACAAGAGAAAACAGAACCAAGGGCAGACTGCAAATTAGCACAATAAAAAATATAGAACAAAAATCTATATGATGCATGAACATTAATAATGTTATGATGCATGATCTAATGCAGTAAACAAATAAGTTCAATTGAGATTGAATTGACAAAATTGGCTTGAACATGGAATTTTTTATCAAAAATCCCAAAAATTGAAAACCACTTGTAGAAATTTTTACCAAAGAGATGAATTGAGCATTATAAAACACATTACATAGATTATAATGCTTAATTACAACTACACAACAAGCCAATGTCATCAAATTCTTCCCAATTTAACAAAAAGCCCCAATTCGGATCAAGAACAAACCCTAGATTTTTCAATTTTTCACCAAACTCAAAATTGATCCAATTAACAGGTAATAATCATGTTTATGAAGTGTCCCCACAAAAACCCAATGATCAATTTCATAAAATAGGGCTTGAATCAACAGAAAATCCCAAAAATGGCAAAGTGCGAAAATCGCCCCCAAATGCATGAATATATGCATGAAAAGATGAAAATAAATTCAAAAGGAAGGGCACAAGGGTCTTACTGACTTGAGGAGAGAGAGATTTTGCAAAAAGAACGGAGGAAAACGACAAAAATCTCTATGTGGAGCCTTGCCTCGTTGGAGAGAGAAAAGAAAAAGTTTGAAAAGTTTGAAATAGAACTTTGAAAAAGTCAGATCAGAACTTTTTAAAAAAGCTTTTCCACGATGTTCGATCGATCGAAAATCAGATTCGATTGATCGAAACACACAGTCATTTTGAGACAAATGAAAGCACTTTTTCGATTGATCGAAAATCAGATTCGATTGATCGAAACACACAGTCATTTTGAGACAAATGAAAGCACTTTTTCGATTGATCGAAAATCAGACTGGATCGATCGAAATGGGCAGAGGCTCACTAAATTTTGAGAAAAAATCACAGTTTTGAAAGACACAAACCTAATTTTGAAAAACAACTCCTCAAAGCATTAAAATACAGAAATAAAATGCATGAGTATGAGATGGAATGCTTTTTCAAAAACCCAAAATTTTAAACCCAGTTTTCTCAAAAACAAGTTTCAATTATTCTTCCTTTGAATTTTCTCAAGCAACAAATATGTTGTGCACAAATCTCAAGATAATTTCAAACTTGGTTGGTTAGACCAAAAGCACACACTAGCATGTACAGTGTTTAACAAAGAGTAACTTGTGTAGTGTGTGATACTAGCAAAAACTTGAGATACATGTGAGGTGATATGTGAATAGCAATCAAACACAAAGTCTACACAATTCATCACATAGAATTTAAAAGAGACTATCACCTAAAGAGTTACATCCTATAACTCCCACATCTCCTAGAACAAAAGCTTGCAATCATGTAAGTTTCTTGTATTTTTGCCCCATTATTTAGGTGAAATTTGGCATAAAGCCTAATAGTACACACCAGATTAGATTATGTGAAATGGCATCAAGCCTAATAGTACACACCAATTTTAAGCATTAAGCATTTAAGCATTTAAAGATGCTACACCTTATGATCTTTTTGTGCATGTGCTACACTTTCTCGAGCACAAAATCTTATGATATGCACTAAGGTGTTCATGATTGACTAGTGAACAGTGGTGAGATGGTTATTTATGCCTTTCTCAAAAGGATCAAGTCCGACAGTCAAATAACATGTGACATCAAGATCAAGACAAAGTGATTAAAAACCACAAACATCTTTCCCACACAACATGCACTACAAAGCTTTAACTAGTCAAGTGCAATATTTAAGCTCATCAACATTAAACAAGGTACACAGAACATGACATGTGTCAAAAGATAGACCAACCTTGTTTTTCAAAAATCAAGAAAAATAGTGTCTAACATAATTTTTGCTTTCTCCTTTTCCCTTTTTTTTTTTTTTTAATTTTATTTAAAAGAGAAAACAAATAAATCCTAGAATGAAATGCATGAATGTAATGCAATGCAAGTCCTAGAACAAAAACCAAAAAAAAAAAAAAAAAGAACAATGGTCACCAAAGAATAGAGCAATTAAGCACAAGGACAATAAAGTCAAACACAACTTAGGGACACCGAAGAACACCAATCACTTGACGAAGTGTCTCAAACTTACTTCCATCAAGAGGTTTGGTAAAGATGTCAGCATTTTGACGATCAGTAGGGATATACTCAAGAACAACAATTTTCTTTTCAACCAAATCCCTAATGAAGTGATATCTAAGTTCAATGTGTTTGGTCTTAGAGTGTTGAACAGGATTTTTAGATATATCTATAGCACTAGAATTATCACAATAGACAACCATGGTGTCTTGAGGAATCCCATAATCACTCAAAAGCTTTTTCATCCAAAGGAGTTGGGAACAGCAACTCCCAGCAGCAATATATTCTGCTTCAGCAGTGGATAAAGAAACAGAATTTTGTTTCTTACTCATCCAAGGCACAAGATTGGCTCCAACATAAAAACACCCCCCAGTGATGCTTTTTCTATCATCAGCATTCCCAGCCCAATCAGAATCAGAAAAACCAGCAAGAGACAAATTTGACTCTTTGCTATAAAACAATCCATAATCACAGGTTCCACTCACATATTTGATAATTCTCTTAACAGCATTTAAATGAGAAACCTTAGGATTAAACTGAAATCTAGAACAAACACCAACACTATAAGAGATATCAGGCCGACTAGCAGTTAAATACAAAAGACATCCAATCATGCTTCTATACAAAGTAATATCAACAGACTCACCTGATGGATCTAGTGTTAATTTTGCATTTGCAGCCATTGGTGTTCTAGCATGAGCAGCTTTGTCCAGTCCAAATCTTTTGACTAAATTCCTTGCATATTTAGCTTGATTGATGTAGATGCCGGACTCTGTTTGCTTTACCTGCAATCCCAAAAAGTAAGTCAGTTCACCAACCATTCTCATTTCAAACATTGCCTTCATTTCATCTGCAAAAGAATGAGCAAGAGAATCATTAGTAGCACCAAAAGCAATGTCATCAACATAAATTTGAGCTACAACAAAACCAGTCTTATCCTTTCTTATGAAGAGAGTTGTATCTGCAGATCCCCTTTTGAATCCATGCTCAGTGAGATATGCAGTCAATCTATCATACCAAGCCCTAGGAGCTTGTTTCAAACCATAGAGGGCTTTCTTCAACTTGTATACATCATCCGGTCTGTGAGGATCCACAAATCCCTTAGGTTGCTCAACATACACCTCTTCTTGTAACATTCCATTTAAGAAAGCACTTTTGACATCCATTTGATACAACTTGAAGTTTAGATGACTTGCAATGGCCAACAGTATCCGAATGGATTCCAATCTTGCAACTGGCGCAAAGGTCTCATCAAAGTCAATTCCTTCCACATGTGTGTATCCTTGTGCAACAAGTCTTGATTTGTTTCTAATCACGGTGCCATGTTCATCTGACTTGTTCTTAAAGATCCATTTAGTTCCAATCACATTTACATTTTCAGGCCTAGGAACTAATTCCCACACATCATTCCGAACAAATTGATGAAGTTCTTCATGCATGGAATTTACCCAATCAGCATCTTGAAGTGCTTCATCTACCTTTTTCGGTTCAAATTGGGACAAATAACATGAGTGAGTGATCACATTCAAGGCTTTTGATCTCAATCTCATGTTTTCATTCAGACTACCCAATATATTTGTGGAAGGATGATTCAATCTCACTCTAGAGGATGGACGTTTAACAAAAGATGTTGTAGTACCTTTCTGTTCAACTAGAGGACTGAACTCACTTTGTACCTGTCGAGTGTCATGAACCGGAGTGGATGGTTCTGAACTTGATGGTACTGAGACTGTATCATTTAACACCAGCAGCTCTTCCTCACTATGTTTCCCAACATACTTAGTAAGAGGAGACTCATTAACCTCTAAAGACTTATCTTGAGCAGGAACAGTGCTTTCTGAAGATGCTTCTGAACATACTTCATCATTTATCACAACATTTGAAGATTCCATGACTGTTTTGGTTCTCAGATTGTACACTCTATAAGCTCTACTAGTGGAAGAGTATCCTAGAAAGTATCCTTTGTCACTCTTTGCATCAAACTTTTCTAGGTTCTCTCTATCACGTAGAATGTAACAGTCACTGCCAAATATCCTGAAATACTTGACAACAGGTTTCTTCCCTCTCCAGAGTTCATAGGGAGTTTTCTTGGAGTCAGGTCTAAAATACACCCGGTTGAGTGTATGGCAAGCAGTGTTGACAGCTTCTCCCCAGAAGGACTTTGGCAACTTTTTGTTGTGTAGCATGACTCGTGCCATTTCCTGAACAACTCTGTTTTTCCTCTCCACAATCTCATTCTGTTGAGGTGTCTTGGGTGATGAGAACTCTTGGTGAGTACCTTGATCATTGCAGAAAGTCGCCAGCTTGGTATTCTCAAATTCTCTTCCATGATCACTTCTGATTCTGGCTATCACAGTATCTTTCTCAACCTGCAATTTCTTGCATAGATGTATCATCTTCTCAGGAGCCTCAGCTTTATCTTTCAAAAGCACAACCCAAGTATATCTAGTAAAGTCATCCACAACAACTAGAATATACTTCTTTCCACCCAAACTTTGAACTCTGGCAGGACCCATGAGATCAATGTGTAATAACTCTAAAGGTCTTAAAGTTTGAACACTAGTCACAGACGGATGCTTGGATTTTACTTGTTTACCTATCTGACATGGTCCACAAATGCACTTATCAATCTTCTCAAATTTAGGTAAACCGATAACTGCCTCACACTTGGAAATCTTCTCTAACTGCTTATGACTGGCATGCCCCAACCGTTGATGCCACAAATCAACTTGATCAATCTTTGCACTAAAGCATTTGTTGTTTACACTTGGTGTTATGCCATAACAGTTGTCAGCTGTCCTTACACCAACACACGTACAGTCACCTCCTCCATCAAGTATCTCACATTCATACTTGGTGAAAAGTACATTTAATCCATTGTCGCAAATCTGACTTATGCTGAGTAAATTGGCCTTCAATCCATCAACATACCAAACATCTTCAAACACTGGCAATCCTGGAATGTCCACAGTACCAATGCCTCTGATCACAGATTTACTTCCATCTCCAAAAGTGACTGTCCCAATCTTTCCTTCAAAGAGTGTTTTGAATAAATCTTTATTTCCTGTCATGTGCCTGGAACAACCACTATCCAAATACCAAAGACAAGAATCACGTGCCTTTAAGGCGGTTAAAGCAGTATAACATACATAATTCTTGTCACATGTGATTATGCCAATGTACTTAAGGAAAGATTTAACAAACACAACAAAAGGCAAAGATAACAAATAGATAAGTTGACAAATAAGCAGAATAATTTTCCAAGAATCCATGACAACAGGGGTCAAGGATCAGCTCAGAGATTAAAAATCTCAAACACAAAGAGCTACCTGCTCTGATACCACTTGATGGAAATTTAGACCCCTTAAACAACCAGATTGCGTAGCCTAGATTAATTAGCCAAGTTGTTACTTAGTCAAATTAAGCAATTCTAGGTTAAAACAATCCAAACAATCATATCAAGAATATAAAGCAGCGGAAAATAAATAACACAAGATATGATCACCCAAGAAACCACACGGTAAAAACATGGGGAGGATTTGACCCACCGATCCTCAAGGCATAACAGAATTCACTATGAAAGAATTGAAGTTCTTACAAAAGGACTACAAGCTCCCCGCTCGACTTCCTAATGCTACCCACCAGTAGAACTTCCTGACACGACCACGCGCAGGCTCCGAATCCACGGACTACTTCTTTCTTGAATTCCTCAATCAGCTACAAGCTCCCCGCTTGCTTTTCTTTTAAGTTCCAATGGTTGCAACTATGTTGATCATCAAGATATTGACAACCCTAAGTTTATGTGAAGGAAAGCTCCTCAAAGATCTCACAAGAGATTCACACAAACAGCAAATATGAGCAACAAAACAATATAGACAACCTTCAAAAACGTGGCTAGGGTTTTGTTTATATACCTAGGGTAAAAACATAAAACCCTAAACGTTTAATGAAGTAGGGCTGAGTTGGAAATTCTGCAGAATAATCAACCTGTGCGATTTTCGATCGATCGAGTCTATTCTTCGATCGATCGAGCCAGACCAAAAGTCCCAAGAACTTCTGCAGCCACTCGATTCCAACTGTACAATAATAAACCAACTTTGAGCAAGCTTAAACAAGACTAAATACAATGTTTTGATCATGGTTTGCCAACATTACAAATTAGAGTTCTAAATACATAAAATCCTAAGACCTTAGAACCTAACAGATGTGATGCTAGAAGAGGTTCATATGGTGGGAACTGATTTAATTTCAAATAATACGAAGGCTTTCCAACTTATAGAAGACAAGAGGATGGCCGCTTTGTGCTGAAAATTATGTGGAATTAGACAACCCGTATGTAGTCCTATACAATATTGACTTGCTGGTGAAGTATCTGTCGCACTTAAATGTTGAATGGTGTAATTGGTCAAAGGCCATCAAATATCTTTTTAAGTACATTAGTAAAGGCACAGATCATGTTACTGCTGTTTTAGAAGAAAATGTGGTCTGCAATTCAGATGATGGAATAGAATATACACTAGAAAAAGATGAAATAAAAACATTTCTTGACTGCAGATATATATCAGCATCAGAAGCATTGTGGATAATTTTTCAGTTTGATATTCTTTACCATGACCCAGCTGTTTAGAGATTGAACTTTCATTTGAAAAATGAAAATCAAGTGACCTTTTTTTATTATGAATATTTGGATAATGTGTTGAATAGAACAGGAATTGACAAAACTGTCTTTGCAGAGTGGATGATAGCAAATTGACTATATGAAGACGCTAGACAGCTAACCTTCCAAGACTATCCAAAAAAATGGGTTTGGGACAAGAAAAACAAAGAATGGAGGAGAAGAAAGTCAGGTCGGTCCATTGGTAGAATTTATTATGCACAACCTTCAAGTGGAGAACGGTTCTGTCTTAGAATGCTATTAAATGTTGTAAAAGGTGCTACAAGCTTTCTGAAAGTCAATTGAAAAGTTATACCCTATATGAAATTGAAAAGCTTTTGATTAACGCTGGAAAGTCATTGAAAGACTATCCACTTATGCCTTTACCTGAAATGAAGGAATAATAGACTCCTTAAATAATATAAAGCAATATTCTCTCTATTTTTTTTCATTGAAGCATCACTTAAATAATAAAATGCAATATTCTTTTTTTTTTATTCATTGTTTTATCTAATGCTATCCTCCGTATGATAAACCAAAAAAAAAAAAACAAAACAAAACAAAGACCAATGGCATCACTTAAATCATATAATGCAATATTCAACTTTTTTTTTTTTATTATTGTTTTATCTAATCCTATCCTCCATATGATAAACCAAGAAAAAAAAAAAAAAAAGCATCACTACAATTGACCTAAGCACAGGTTACATACTAGTTTGTTACAATATAATATACCAGGACTTCAAATCAACTTGTATTAAGGTTCAAAATATTAAACTGCTTAAAATATGAACTTGGCTTCTAGAAATTTGGCCTGATTTATCCCTATCCCAAAGAGAAGAAAATTCCTGTAGAGTAAAGTCAAAAGCAATGTAACTGATCACTTACTCCACTACTCCTTAAAATCTAATCCAAAATGCACTCAACCATCCATTACATCTGATATTCACTTAATCTTTTAGTGTAGAGCATGAAATGTTCCCATCAGTGATGTGATTCTAGGACACTTGTTATCTTAAAGGGAGAAACTACACATGCTTATATCAAAAGAGTTCCAAATTGACATGATTTTTTTAGTTGTGAAATCATGTGGCTCATCATATTTGTTGGGTTCTAAGACTTTAGGTTTAAATGTATTAGAACTTCATTTTGTAATGTTAGCAAACCATGATCAAAACGTTTTATCTTGTTTTTAGACTTGCTCAAAGTATGTTTGTGTAAAGTTGGAATCGAGTGTACTGCAAGATTTACTATGTAAATCTGCCTAGCTCGATCAATCGAAAATTAGACTCGATCGATCGAAGCTCATGCAGATTGTTTTTCTGCAGAATTTTCCAACCCAGCTTAAGCCCGTTTGACATGTAGGGTTTTATGCTTTTACTTAAGTATAAAAGGGAAAACCCTAGCCACATTTTAAGGTTGCTCTTTATGCTGTGTGTGTGAATCTCTTGTGAGCTCTAGAGGTGTTTGCCTTCATACACACTTAGGGTTATCAAGATCTAGATTGATGTCAAGAGCTTGGTGATCAATTCAATTGCAGTTTCAAGAGCTTAAAGATATACAAACGGGAGTGCTTGTGCTTGCTGTGAATCCAAGAAAGAAGTACTCTGTAGACTCGGAGCTATCACGTAGTCGTGGTAGTAAGTTTCCAACTCGAGTTAGCAATAGGATGTTAGTGGTCTATATCGCTATTATGTAAACTTCAGTTCTTTCATAGTGGATATGTTTTATCTTGAAAATAGTTAGGTTAAATCCTCCCCAGATTTTTGACCGGTTTGGTTTTCCTGGGTTATTATATCGTTGTATTATTTATTTTTCGCACTGTTTCAATGATATGATTTATCTGTGTGTAACCTAGATCTACATAATTGGACTAAGTAATCACTTGGCTAATTAACTAGATTAATCTGGTTATGTTTTAAGGGGTCTAAAAACAAACAAGTGGTATCAGAGCGAGTTAGCTCTTGTGTTTAGATCCTTTGATCTAAGAGTTGATCCTTGACCCCTGTTGTCATGGAACACGGTTACTCTCTTGTTATTCCACCTCACTTTGGTGGGAATAATTATGCTTATTGGAAAGTAAGGATGAAAGCATTCCTGAAATCAATTGATGAGAGAGTTTGGAATTCTGTTGAATACGGATGGGAGAAGCCCACTACTCCTGTTAGTGAGTGGCAAACTTCTTAGAAAGAAGCAGCCGCTTTTGATAGCAAAGCCATGAATGCTATTTTTAATGCTATTTCTATAGAGCAATTCAAGAGAATCTCTAATATTGAGATTGCTCACACTGCATGGAATATTCTCCAAACTGTGCATGAAGACACGAAGGCCGTTAAGATCAATAAGTTGCAATAGTTAACAACTAGATTTGAAAGCATTAGGATGTCTAATAATGAAACTTTTGATGAATTTTATGCTAAGCTTAATGATATTGTTAATTCTGCTTATAATTTGGATGAAATCTATGATCAACCTAAAATTGTTAGAAAGATTCTTAGATCTTTGACTGAGAACTTTAGACCCAAAGTGACTGTCATCACTGAAAGCAAAGATGTGGACTCCATCACAGTTGATGAACTTGTAGGATCTCTTTAGTCCTATGAGTTAGACCTACCCAAGACAAGCAAATCCAAATCAATGGCTCTTAAGTTTGTTGATGATGTTGATGTGAATGAATTTGATGATAAACTCTCTGCTACAGAGATTACCTATCTTGCCAAGAACTTTAGAAACTTTCTTAGGAACAATAACAGAAGGGCAAGAGGTAAAAACAATGCTAAACCTAGAAATTTTAGGAGGAATGATCCTACTAAGGTGAATAACACTAAAAAATCTAAAGAGAAAGTAGGTCAACCTTCTAATAATTCTATGGGTCAACAATGTTTTGGTTGTCAAGGGTATGGTCATGTGAAATCTGAATGTCCAACATTCTTGAAGTCTAAGGGTAAGGCTATGGCTGTAACCCTTAGTGATATGAAGTTTCTGACAATGAGTCTGGTAGTGATGAGGATGAAAACTTCATTGCTTTCACAGCTATTGCTGTAGTTGATTAAAGTGTTGCTATTAAAGAGAACCCTTCTGATAGGGAACTCTCTGAGGATGCAGATTTGCAAGAAGCCTACAATAAACATTGCAAAGTTGCTGCAAAGGATGCTATGAGTGTTGATTTAGGCTTAAAGAAAATTGCATCTCTTGAACTTGATAAGAAAATTTTGCTTGTGAAACTGTTTGATGCTAATGAATTGTTGAATAATGTGAAGACTGAGAACATGTTTTTACTTGATAAAGTTAAGAATTTGGAACATGAATTATCTGTTGTTAGAGAACAAACAAATAGGTTTGCTAGTTCCAAAATTGATCAAATGCTGAGTGTTCAAAAGTCTCCTTCAAAAAAAACTTGCTTAGGTTTTGTAGAAAGCATCTTTGTGCCTGAAACTCATTCCACAAACTTTATTTCTTCTTCTGAGCCTCCTGTGAGTGGGATTATCAAATCGGCAGAAGTTGCACCTCCTAGGAAAATTAGGGTTGATCTTCAAGAATCTAAACCTAAGACTCCTAACCCTCCTAAGGGCAAGTTGCATGACAGACCTGCATGGATTTGTCATTTTTGTGGAAAGTCTGAGCACATTCATCCAAACTGTTTCAAGTTGCAAGCTGCTAAGTGAGCAAATAAGCCAAAAGTACCTATGCCCCAAGCATAAAATCCTATGGTACTTATTGGTGAATTGGTAAAGACTTTAAACCTTTATTTCAATCCTGGAGTCGCTCAGAATTTTAATGTGAAGGACAACTCTAATGCTAGAGTTGCATCTAAAAATTTTTGGATGCAAAATGCTCAATCTAATTGAGTCTTTCTGACATGGTCTTTGTGCTTCATCGCTCTTCTTTTTGTGACCATTGTTCTTTGTTGCTTTTGTTTTCTTTTTTTCTAGGATTTGCATTGCATAGCATAACATTCATGCATTTCATTCTAGGATTTTTTTTTTTTTTTTCAAAAAAAAAAAAAAAAAAGGAAGCAAAATGTGTTTTGCATTATTTGTCTTGGATTTGAAATCAAGGTTGGCCAATTTATTTTCACATAACATGTTTATGTACCTTGTTTAGCTTGGATGAGCTTATTTTATTGCAGTTTACTAGTTTGAGCTTTGTAGTGCATGTTGTGTGGAAAAATGTTTATAGTTTTTTATCACATGATCTTGATCTTTAAGTCATATGTCTTTGATTGTTGGACTTGATCTTATTGAGAAAGGTATAAATAACCATCTCACCACTGTTTATCAACCAATCATAAACACTTTAGTGCATATCGTAAGATTTTGTGCTTGAAAAAGTGTAGCACATGCACAAAAAGAACATAAGATGCAGCGTCGGTTTAAATGCTAAAATTGGTGTGTACATTATTGGAATATAATTAAATCAATCAAATAAAATTGGTGTGTACATTATCCTGGCTATTATTAATAAGTTTCTGATCAAATAAAATTGGTGTATACATTATGAGGCAAATCAAGAAACTTACATGATTGCAAGCTTGTTTTCTAAGAGATGTGGGAGTTATATGATGTAACTCTTTAGGTGATAGTCTCTTATAGAAATTGTGCTTGATTACTATTCACATATCATCTCACATGTATCTCAAACTTTTGCTAGTTGCACACACTACACAAATTACTCTTTGCTAAACTTTGTACATGTTATTATGTGTGATTTTGTTTTGGCCATCCAATTTTGAAAATTCCTTAATTTTAATGCAAAATGTGTTTGAAGTTTGAGAATTTAAGGAAAATTGATTGAAAATCTTATTTTTGGGAGATTTGGGTTCAATACAAGTGTTTTTAAAAAGCATTTCATCTCATACTCATGCATTCTATTCATAAAATATTGTGCTTTGAGGAGTTTTTGCATTAAAATGCTTTGTTCTTCAAAAAATTGTTTTTCCAGATTTTCGACCGATCGAACCTGTTTCTCGACTGATCGAAAATGCGATTAAAATTTTGGTTTGAATATGACCGTTTCGATCGCTGCTCAATTGCTTCTGGATCAATCGAATCTAATTTTTGATCAATCGAAAATTGAATAGAGAGTTTTTTAAAAAACTTTGAGTTTTCACGTGTTCTATCACTTTCAAACTTGTTCACAAGCACTTTCTCTCTCTATTCGATTGGTCAAGGATTCAAGCTCAATTTTTTGTTGTTTTCCCTCAAACTCTTTGCAAGGTTTTTGTCTTTTAAGGCCGGTAAGACTCTTTCGCCCCTCCTTCTTCATTTATTTTCATGTTTCATGCCTTTTGGGGAAATTTTGAACCTATATAAATTTGGGGATTTTGTTGATTTCAACCTTTTCTTTTCAAATTGATCATTAGGTTTTTGTTATGGAATGATATAAATCTGATCTTTGTGAATTAATTTGATCAATTTGTTGATTTGGGAAAAATTGAATTTTCTAGGGCTTGAAACTACCCAAATTGGGGATTTTGTTCAATTGAGCATTAATTGCTGAAATTGGCTTGTTTGTTTGATTGATTTGATCATTATATACAATTATCTATCTTGTGTAATAATCAATTGGTCAATTTGTTGAGTTTTTTAAAAATGGGTTTTCAAAATTTTGGTTTTTGATATAAACTCTATGCTCAAGCCAATTTTGTAATTTTAAAGTGCAATTGAACTTATTCTCACTGCATTAGAGCATGCATCATGTGTTGATATTGTTCATGCATCATATAGATTGTTATTTTTTATATTATTTCTATTCTAACTTGTAGTTTGCCCTTGTGTTTTTCTTATTTTTGTCTTTTGTCTCTTTTCTGTCTTTCCATTCTGATCTTTAGCATCATGTTTAGGAAGACTAGAGCTAATAGGAAATCCTCCTCTTCTTCTATTCCCACCTTTGATAGTGAGAGGTTCCTTAGTGAGAAAAACCTGGAAACCTATGAGAAGCTGAACATTCGTAGGAATGTATAGGCTGAGCAGAAGGTAGTGTTAGATAAGTTAGATGGTGAGATTCGGAGAAACTTTGAGCATAGGGGTTGGCTTCCTTTGTTGGACATTTCTCATCCTCCTCCGGCTGCCTTAATTAGAGAGTTCTACTCGAACCTCTCTGTCCACTCCTATGATTCCAACACTCTGGTGAGAAGTTGGATACAGGGTGAAGAGTACACCATTACTCCTTCGGTAGTGGTTGATGCTCTTGGGGTGCCAGTGGTCCAGCATCCTGTTTATCCTTACGATAAGACCCCTCCTTTGGATGACATCATGTCATATCTTATTGTGTTCTCTATCTAATGGGGTTCTGATCCTCAGATCACCTCTCACGAGTTGACTGAGATTCATTATCTATTTTTACGGATTTCTTGTCATTCCATCTAGCCTATCTCTCACCTGCACACTGTTCCTTTGGAGAGATGTGCATTTTTGTATGCTCTTGTCACAAACGCTTCTATGAGTTTTCCTTATCTTTTCATTCGTTCTTTGATTGAGGTTCATAGAAGTAGTTTTACTGCTCATGGTTTGTTTTTCCCTGTTTTCATTCATCGGATTTTATTACATTTAGGATTAGATGAGTTTCCGGTGTCTGAGCTTGTTCATATCATAGCTCCTATAGGTGCCACCTTTCTCAGGTAGAGGGCTGCTCAAATGCGAGCTAGCTCTAAACGCCCTAGAGTGGATTCTTCCTCTTCTAGTGCACCTCCTCCTCCTCCTCCTCCTCCTTCTTCAGGTGATCCGGTTGCTGATGCGTATGTAGATCCGACTGCTGCTGCTGCTGCTACTCCTCCTCCACCTTCTACTTCGAATGTTTCCAGTATTCATCGTGATTTGGACACTGTAATGACTATTCAGGCAGCTCATGATCAGCTTTTGGTGGACGTGCTTACCGAGCTTCAGGCTCTAAGAGCAGATTTGGCGAGTTTTAGACGGTCACCTCCACCACCTCCTTTTGATGATGAGTGAGTGCCCTTTAGCAATTTGTCACAAAAAGGGGGAGTACATGTGGAGAGGAGATTTTGTTGATAGGGGGAGATTTTTTTTGTTTTGGAGTTGTAGATTGTATCTAGGTGTTTCACCTTGTATTTATTTTGGCTCATGTAGTTCTTTTTTATGTCTTTATTCTTTTATGAGTTGTCTATGATAGGGGGAGATACTGTGATGTGTTTATTTATGTTTCTTGTTTCACATTGTGCTACATTGATTATTGATTTATATTTATGAGGTTATTCATGATATATGTCTTGTAGTTTATGATTATGTGAAATCAAGAATTTATTTTATTTTACTTATATTTTCCACACATGCGTTTATGCGTTTGTTGAGTATTTCAGGAATATACAGGTTGATTCAGACATGCTGCTATCTACACTTGCAACTGATAGATAGTAGTTAGGCTGAATTTGTTGTGTTGGGCAATGATATTGTAATGGGCTTTTTTTTGTAACTTTGAGCACTTTGTCTAGTTTGTGTTTTGTCACGGATTTCCAAATGGGGAGTTTGTTAGGTTCTAAGACTTTAGGTTTAAATATATTAGAACTTCATTTTGTAATGTTGGCAAACCATGATCAAAACGTTTAGTCTTGTTTTTAGACTTGCTCAAAGTATGTTTATGTGTAAAGTTGGAATCGAGTGTACTACAGGATTTATTGTGTAAATCTGCCTGGCTTGATCGATCGACGCTTGTGCAAATTGTTTTTCTGCAAAATTTTCCAACTCAGCCCAAGCCCGTTTGACTTGTAGGGTTTTATGTTTTGCATTAAGTATAAAAGGGAAAACCCTAACCACGTTTTGAGGTTGCTCTTTATGCTGTGTGTGTGAATCTCTTATGAGATCTAAAAGTGTTTGCCTTCATACACACTTAGGATTATCAAGGTCTAGATTGATGTCGAGAGCTTGGTGAACAATTCAGTTGCAGTTTCAAGAGCTTAAAGATATACAAGTGGGAGTGCTTGTGCTTGCTGTGAATCCAAGAAAGAAGTAGTCCGTGGACTCGAAGCTGTCATGTGGTCGTGGTAGTAAGTTTCCTACTCGAGGTAGCAATAGGATGTTAGTAGTCTAAGTCGCTATTGTGTAAACTTCAATTCTTTCATAGTGGATCGGTTTTACCTTGAGGATAGCTAGGTTAAATCCTCCCTAGGTTTTTTACCGGTTTGGTTTTCCTAGGTTATCATATCGTTGTGTTATTTATTTTCCACACTGTTTCAATGATATGATTTATTTGTGTTAACCTAGATTTGCATAATTTGACTAAGTAATCCCTTGGCTAATTAACTAGGTTAATTTGGTTGTATTTTAAGGGGTCTAAAAATGAACAATATTCACCTTTCACAAATTTGAGGTTCAAAAAATATTGTTAATGTTGAATATCATAAGCCAATGGTCTTATTACTTAACCAAAAAAAGAGAGGCAAAATACCATAAATTACACTAGACAAAATAGTACTCCAAAAAAATCCCTTCAATTTTGTAAATGAATACTAATAATTAAACTTTGTAAAACACTCAACCTTACTAGGGATCTTGACATGTTCTTAGTCTACCAAGTAGATTGCCTTGGCCTCTTTTCAATGATAAATCCATTAGCAAGATAGTATTGACTATGATGACTCTGAGAGTGACTGTTGCCAATCACAATGCACTATGTTAAATTGTTAATGTATATCATCACCTCAATTTATCAACAGTTTTATAATTATTGGATGGCCAAATTCATTGGGTAATGGGTACTAGACCCTACCCAACCCAATATTTTCGAGTATTACACAGTTTTAATGGGTAGAGAATAATTGGGTTGAATTTTACCCAAACCCAAAATTGGGTTGGGACCCATACACAAAAAATAAATAAATAAAAAATAAAAAACACAAACAAACAAAAACAAAAACACAAACAAACAACAGAGAATACCTAATCAAGTAGAGGAAGTCATAGACAATACATACTATTGGACAACAAATATGAGTAATGCTACAATCACAAACTATTTTACAACAATTTTACAAACTGTTGATGTAGCCAATTTATTATTAGTTTTCATCTAGGCCAACCATTAACATTACTTTTTTATTTATCAATCATTACTCACAACATCAACAGTTTGTAAAAAAATTTATAAAAAAGTTTGTATCTCTAACATTACGTACTCCTACAAATATTATGCTATGCATTTATTAAAAGAAATATGTATTTTAATAGCAACTTCCTGTGTTTTTATTGATGAAGTCATATACCATTTCTAAAAATATATATACAATTAATAGCAACTACCTACTTTCATATATCATTTATTAAAATAAATATATTAATAGTAACTTCTTCTTTTGTAAAGAGGAAGAGGAAGTCATGGGCATTGTAAAGAATTAGTCATTGACCACTGCTCTAGAAACTTTTTGTTATTCAAAATTGAAACTCCGGATAGTATTCCCCTCTAGATGAAAGAATTTTTTGAGTTTTCACATACTCTTTTTGGATGTTCCCACTTTACATCATTTATATCTATACTATATATAAGAGGATTCTCCTCTTTGAACTAGATTTTTATATGGTTCAAAAATACCCTTGTTAATGAAGGGTAACTTCTTTCAGAAATAGGGTCATAAATGTCAAATAACAAATTTCATTTTGAATTCAAAAAGAGAACTCCTAAAATTTAGAATTTTTTTCCTTCATAGTTCTTCTTTTTATTCCCTAAAATTTAGCCTTTTCTTTTCTTTTCTATAATAGATGTCCAAATTATTACCAACTTTTACCCAAAAAAATAGAAAAGCATCTGAACACGCGCATTGCACGTGCTTAAAGGCTAGTATATATATCATATTTTATATAATAAAAGTTGGGCTTAGACGCCGTGGTTGCGCCACATGGCTTCACAAAATTGTAGAAATTTTATTAAATTTTTAGATTTTTAGATTTTTAAAAAACTAAAAAGGAATAGTATACTACCAAGACTCTAATTCATTCTTATCATTAAATAAAATTAGATTAATATTTTTTTTTATTTGTTTGGATATATTTCTTAAATTAAGGCATAATATTTAACATACAAAAATTTAATTTAGATAATATTTATCATCTAATTAACATTATTTTTTTATTTGTTAGAATATATTTCTTAAATTAGGGGATATTATTTAACAAACAAAAATTTAATTTAGATAATATTTATCATCTAAATTTTCAAAATTTTAATATTATTAAATTAATATTATTTTATCAGAATATCAAGCTACAAAAGTTAATTATTAAGGGATAAGCACAATCCAAATTCTTCCAGAGGTGATTAATATAAATCTTGAACGGTTTTAGACCCCTTAAACCAACCAGATTAACCTAGTTAATTAGCCAAGTGATTAACTTAGTCAAGTTATGCAATTCTATGTTATCACAAACATACAATCATATCAAAAATATATAGCAGCGGAAAAGTAAATAACACAATGATATGATCACCCAGGAAACCACACCGGTAAAAACCTGGGGAGGATTTGACCTAGCTATCCTCAAGGTAAACTGAATCCACTATGTGAAAGAATCGAAGTTCATACAAAAGGACTTACAAGCTCCCCGCTCGATTTCCTAATGCTACCTACCAGTAGAACTTACTGACACGACCACGTGCAAGCTCCGAATCCACAGACTCCTTCTTTCTTGGATTCTCCAATCAGCTACAATCACCCACGCTTGTTATTCTTTAAGCTCCAATGGCAGCAACCGAGTTGATCATCAAGATGTTAATGTAATCTCTACCTTGAAAACCCTAAGCTTTGTGTAAAGGAAAGCTCCTCTAGATCTCACAAGAGATTTACACAAAACAGAAAAGTATGAGCAACAATACAACCGGAGCAACTCTAAAAACGTGGCTAGGGTTTTGCCTTATATACCTAGGGCAAAAACATAAAACCCTAAACGTTTGATGAGTTAGGGCTGAGTTGGAAATTCTGCAGAAAACGCAATCTGGCCGACTTTCGATCGATTGAGTCTATCCTTCGATCGATCGAGCCAGGCCGAAATGCCCCAGTGCATCTGCAGTCTCTCGATTCCAACTTTACAATAATTAATCAACTTTGAGCAAGCCTAAACAAGACTAAACATATTGTTTTGACCATGGTTTGCCAATATTACACATTAGAGTTCTAAATACATAAAATCCTAAATCTTTAGAACCTAACAAATCTATCCCAAGAAACAGTATATATCTTCAATATTTTGATAATCTCTATCTATTCCAAAAAACAGTATATATCTCCATTAATTTGATAATTTCTATGTTGACGACATTTAAAAATATATATATATATATATATATACCAAAATTCCTTATAACTATCAACCACGTTCTCTTCTCTCTCTCTTTTTTAATTTTTAATTTTTTATATGTTATGTTATGTTGAATCAATTTTTTATTTTTTTTTTTTCATTCTATTCTTATGACCTTTTTTTAATTTCAATTTTTAGGGGATAATAAAAACAAAAACATTGATTAGATATCTTTAATCAATAAGATTTAAATAAATTATATTTCAAATGGAAATCTACCAATATATATAACCCTATATATCCTTTTTGGAGTGAAGCTTATTTCAATATGTGAATACCTAAATCCCATGACAATGCAGGTATGTATTCTTTCTTCTTTTATTATTATTATTATTTTCATTTTGTTTATTTTCTTTAGTGTTATTATTGGTTTTTTGGCTTCATGTGATTTTAATTAATGAATTCAAAACATTTGAAAACATTGTCAAGTTTCTAAAGGCTCCTTCTTTGTTTTTGTATTTTGTTTTTATTAAATTGATTAGGTTTTGTGTATTGGTTGCCTTTTGTTTAAACTATTTTTCTTAGCTTTGATCTAATTTATATGCTTAGGGTTAGGGTCTTAGAATTAATGATTATATATGGTTAGAATTAATAGATTAATTTTAACAATTTTCTTATTTGATTTTTATGTTACATCAAATTATCAAGATGTTCTACACATGTATTCTTGAATTATCAACTTTAATTTTAATTTATAATATTATCAAGATTATATTAATTTTAGATTTGTCAATTGTTTAGTATATATTTTTTTTAAATAATTATCAATTTAAAATTCAATTTGGAATTATCAATTTAATTTAGTTTTAGGAAGAAATCTTACCCATTATTTTAGTGAGATAATTATTTACACTTGATAATTTTTTCTTTTTTCTTTATTAAATCTATTAAAATATATAATTATTTATACATTTATTTTATAAGCTTTTTTCATAAAACCATGCAACGCACAGGCCTATAACTAGTATATATATATATATATATACCGAAACCTCTAAAACTCTCATAATTTTCCACATTAGCACAATATTTAAATAAAATATAAAACCAAAGCTCTCACAATTTTCCACGTCAGCACAATATTTAAATAAAATTTTTTTGTTTAGTCCAAACTTAACAAGGAGTGAAACTTTATCTCTCTAACAAATCCAACTTAAACTAAAACTCATCATTATCATTTTTTTATAACAAAATTATTTTTGTTTAATCAAAAATTAACAAAGAGTGAAACTCTATCTTTCTAATAAGTCCAACACAAACTCAAACTCAAACATTGATAATCTATATAAAAATAAAAATTTTGATAAGATAAGACTAAAAAAAAAAAAAAAAAAAGAGACTCACGTTGAAAATAGGACTCAAATAAAAAAAAAAGAAAAAGACTCACCTTAGATTAAGAAAAAGAGACAGAGAGAGACTCCATTTAGGAGTCTGTTTTCCCTCCTCAAAACCTTAGCACTTACCACCTTAAAAACACTATCTCTCTAACAAGTCCAACTTAAACTCAAACTCATCGTTATCATTTTTTTATAACAAAATTATTTTTGTTTAATCAAAACTTAACAAAGAGTGAAACTCTATCTTTTTAATAAGTCCAAGTCAAACTCAAACGTTGATAATCTATATAAAAACAAAAATTCTGATAGGACTCAAAAAAAAAAAAAAAAAAAAAACTCACCTTAGATTAAGAAAAAGAGAGAAAGAGAGAGAGACTCCTGTTAGGACTCTCTCTCCCCTCCTCAAAGTCCTAACAATTATCACCTCAAAACCCTAAACTTAACTTCACTTTAGGATTCAAAAAAAAAAAAACCAATGGGACTCACATAACAAAACAAAAAAGTTAGGATTACGAAAAACAAAAAAGAGAGAGAGTAGGACTCCTGTTAGGAGTCTATTCCTCAAAACCTTAGTAATTACCACCTTAAAACCCTAAACTTAACTTCACTGTAGGATTTAAAAAAAAAAAAAAAAAAAGACGAACGTAAAAAAAATAAAATAAAAATGCAAGCAATCTGATTCAACTTTCTTCTTTAATTAATGAATTTTATGTCAAATTTGTTTATATTGTTATTATTAATAAAATTTCAATTCAAGATATGTGGATATTTGTTTAATTGTTATTAATTTATTTTATCTTTTATGTTGAATTTTTTATTTGCTTTCATATGTGCCTGAGATTTTCTTTCTATCTTATTCTTTTGTTATGTTTAGAATTGACTTTCTTTTGAGTATTTGGGTTAATTTCCATATTTATATTGACATTGTTTTCGTGGGTTTGGTTTTTGGGTTGAAATTTCTACTAATTATTTTTATATATTGTATATGATAGATAAAGCATCTCTATTTTTTTGGAGAAAAATCAAAGCTACAACCTATGTCCTCCAGCCTAGGGCACAATAAATTTTTCTTTGGTATGTTATATATAAATTTGTTGAATTTTGTTTGGTTTTGAAGTAGAATTTGGGGATTCTATAAATTTTGAAATTTTAACTCTTGGGGTTTTTGGTATTTGTGTATCAGTAAGTTGATCTTTTTTTTCTTTTTTTTTTCTTTTTTTGAGAATACTAAGTATTTTAACACACACACACACAAGGGGAGAGGGGAGAATGTTTTAAAGAAACTAACAGTGGTGTATATCCAAAAGGGCCAGTAGGTTAATCTTAATTCTTCACCTTAAATGCTTTTTATTTAGAGTCATGTGATTTTTTGTTTTCTTATTAAAAGCTATGATTTTTGGTTGATTAATCATTTGTTTGGATTAATTTCAATTAATTATCTGTTTTGATTCAACATAAAAAATAATGGAATTAGGTATTATAATTTTAATATTGTTCCATGTTTTGAATTGTCTATATTGTTATTATTACGAGAAAGTCATATTGCTACTCAAATTTGAAACTTAGTGTGTCTTCCTCATATTATGGTCTTTGTTTATATATTTGCAGTTTATATTAGTTTGAGTGTGTGTGCGTGTGTATATATAACTATTGGGAGTTTTGCTTTATTAATTTAAGAATTATAAATTATTTTGTAGGTTTCGGTAACTATGCACTTGCAACTCAATAATGTTCAATGTTAAATGACACTTCTAAACTATGGAAAGTATAGAAGTTAAATATTTCATCATTTTTTTTCAGAATCAATAGTTTTTCTGTGCATTGCATGGGTTAGCAACTAGTTGACCAAAATGGCAAAATACCCATTTCTCACAAACTTTCCAGCAAAATGCCCCCGTCTAAAACTATTTAGGGATATGTCCCTGTTTTGAAACTCGATTTTTAGTTATAGCGAAATGAAACTTTAAAAAAAAATAAAAAAATAAAAAAAATTTGTGGAACTCGATTTCATGGAACTTGAGTTTCTAGTGAGGAACTTGAGTTCTTAGAAAATATTCAAGTGGAACTCGAGTTTCACAAATTTTTTTTTTTTTTTTTTTTTTTTTTTTGCTAAAACTCGATTGTCCAAAAATCGAGTTTTAAAACAGGGGCAGATCCCTAAATAATTTCAGACAAGGGACATTTTGCTGGAAAGTTTGTGAAAAAGGGATAAAACCCTATTATGGCCGCAACTAGTTAGTATAAAATTTGTACATCAAATATTCTTTACGCACACCATATTTTTCATATGGTGTGCGTAAAGAATAGAAAGTTTTGATTTGAAACACTCTTGGTCCTTCACTAATATATGAGCTATGAAGATTACTGAAAAATGATTTCATTCATTCTGAATAAAATAGATACAATTATAGGTATTTATAGTATCACTAAGCACCTAAAACAAACCCAAAACTGACTAATCTGATCTAACAAACTCCTCAACCAACTAACAGAAATTTTCAACTAATCAATCACGTGTAAGTCACATGTTCACTAACTAACACTATACTACATGCAGCTCTATACTTTAAACTACTTGTCATTGATCTCTGCTTCAAGTCTACAGCCACTTGAACACTCTACTTCAGGTCTGCTGCCACTTCTACTTGTGTCACTCAGCTGCTCTGATTTCTTTGACTTCTGATACTCCCCCTCAGGATGGACATCATGAGAATGAATATTTGAAATGCCCATCCTGGTAAGAAGACCAGAAAATTGATTCCAACTCAAAGCTTTTGTTAACAAATCAGCTATTTCACATTGAGTTCTAATATCCATTAGCTTTATAACTCCTGCTTGCACCTTATCCCTCACAATGTGACAGTCTATCTCAATATGTTTTGTACGCTCATGAAAAACTGGGTTAGTTCCTATGTGAATTGCAGCTTGTGAATCACTGAACAGCAAGGCAGCTTGATTGTGTTTGATATTCAGATCCTTAAGTAGATATAGAATCCATGTCACTTCACACACTGCAACAGCCATTGCTCTGTATTCTGCTTCTGCCGTGGATCTTGAAACTGTATTTTGCTTCTTAGACTTCCATGAGATGAGAGAATCACCAAGAAATACACAATAACCAATGATAGACCTCCTGGAATCAATGCAAGCAGCCCAATCTGCATCTGCAAATGCTTTGATGTGTAAGGTGGATTGAGCTGAAAAGAACAAGCCTTGTCCTGAAGTACCTTTAAGGTATTGAATTATTCTATAAGCTGCTCTGAGATGAGGCTCTCTAGGCTTGGACATAAACTGGCTCAGCCTATGTACTGAGTAGGTGATATCAGGCCTAGAGATAGTAAGAAACAACAGCCTCCCTATCAACATTCTGTACATGCCAGCATCAGTCAATAGCTTGCCTTCATCTTTGCTTAATTTGAGATTTATCTCCATGGGAGTTTTAACAGGTTTACACCCAAGCATTCCCACATCATTGATTACTTCAAGAGTATACTTTCTCTGGCACAAGGAAATACCTTTCTCGGATCTAGCAACTTCCAAGCCCAAGAAGTATTTCAAGCTGCCCAGATCTTTCAGCTTGAACTGATTATTTAAGAGAACTTTCAGGTCTGCTACAGATTGAGGATCATTGCTGGCAATAAGTATATCATCAACATATACTAAAAGTGCCATGAAGGAAGCTCCTGAGTGCTTGGTGAACAAAGAGTAATCTGCCTTAGACTGCAGAAAACCATATTGCAGTAAAGTAGTTGAAAACTTGGAATACCATTGTCTTGAGGCTTGTTTAAGGCCATACAAGGACTTATTCAACTTGCACACAAGCTCCCCCTTGCTAGGCAGACCTGGAGGAAGACACATATACACTTCTTCATGCAAGTCACCATGAAGAAATGCATTGTTTACATCCAATTGGTGGAGAGTCCAGCCTTGCACAGCAGCCAAAGACAAGAAAAGTTTAACAGTCACCATCTTGGCAACAGGAGAAAATGTCTCAGTATAATCCAAACCCTCCTGTTGAGTATAACCTTTGGCAACCAGTCGTGCCTTGTACCTCTCTATACTGCCATCTGACTTGTATTTGATTTTGAAGACCCATTTACAACCAACAGCCCTTTTATTTGGAGGCAAGGGAGCAAGAGACCAAGTGTTATTGAGTTCCAAAGCTTGAATTTCAGCTGCCATGGCAGCATCCCAATTAGGATCACCAACTGCCTGATGGTAAAACTG
This sequence comes from Quercus aquifolioides, assembly GCA_019022515.1. Taxonomy (NCBI): domain Eukaryota; kingdom Viridiplantae; phylum Streptophyta; class Magnoliopsida; order Fagales; family Fagaceae; genus Quercus; species Quercus aquifolioides. The sequence continues at coordinate 10,830,873 of CM032334.1, read as the reverse complement.
AGGTTCTTGAATGGTGGAGATACCATTGCAAAAATGAGAGTAAGAAGGAGATAGTTTGTGACTGGAGATATAATTGGCAATGGGGTATTTGGTGGAAACAGCAGAACACTTAAAGGCTTGAAGATAAGCAGGTGGTCTAGAGACTCTAGTAGACCTCTTAGGAACAATAGTGGCTGGACCAGGACTGACTGGAAGAGAAGGAGGGGCAAGGACAGGTTCAATTGACAAGGAAGTATCAGGAATGGGAGTAGTAATGTCATTAGGAACAAAAACAGATAAATCCTCAGGAAGATCAATAAAATGTTCTTCAAGAATAGAGGAATCAATATGAGCCGAGGAGGCTGGAACAGGAGTAGAATGATGAATGGAATCAGTGACAGGTAGAGGATGAGCATCAGGAAAACAATCATGGAAAAAAGGATCAGACTGAGACAAAGGGACAGAAGCAGGAAGAGACTTAAAAGGGAACACAGATTCATGAAAAAGAACATCTCTAGAAATGAAGGTGGACCTGGTATGTAAATTCAAAAGCTTATAACCCTTAACCCCAAAAGGATACCCCAAGAAAACACACTTAAGAGCCCTAGGATCAAACTTGCCTCTATTGTGAGAAAGAGTAGAAGCAAAGCATAGACAACCAAACACTTTGAGATGTGAATAGTCTGGAGGTTTGTCATAAAGAAGCTCAAAAGGAGATTTGTTTTTCAAAAGAGGATAAGGGAGTCTGTTTATGAGATGGACAGCAGTGAGGATACAATCACCCCAATAAGCAATAGGGATATTTGATTGAAGCCTTAAGGCTCTAGCAACACAAAGTATATGTTGATGTTTTCTCTCCACAATAGAATTTTGTTGTGGAGTGGCAACACAACTATGTTGATGAATGATGCCATGAAGCTTAAAGAAGTCAACCATTTGAAATTCAAGTCCATTATCTATCCGAAAGACTTTAATAGACTTACCAAATTGATTTTTAATCATGGTATAAAAGGATTGTAATAAGAGTCTAGTTTCAGACTTAGATTTCATAAGATAAACCCAAGTTGATCTAGTACAATCATCAACAATGGTAAGGAAATACTTGTGACCAACAACAGTAGGCACCACATAGGGACCCCATATGTCACAATGTATCAAATCAAAAGGAAATTCAGAAACATGATTATGAAATGGAAAAGGAAGCCTTTTGTGCTTAGCTAAAGGGCAAATTTCACATATTTCATTAGAAACTGAATGGAGATCAGGAAGTACATTTTTCAAAACAAAAACCTTAGCATCAGATGGATGTCCAAGTCTAGAGTGCCATACAGAAGCAGGGACTTTGACATTATTGACAACATGAGATTTATTTGAACTAAAAATTGAGTGAAAAACAGAATTAAAAATAGATTGAAAGGATGGAGTAGCCTGGGACTGAATTGGAATGGCACAAGTATCAGAGGGGCTATGGTGGAGGAGATACAACCCATCATGAACTTCACCCACACCAATCGTCCTCCAGCAATTGAGGTCCTGAATGAAACAAAAGGCAGACAAGAAAATGAGACAACAATGCATTTTCTTGGTAAGTTGGCTGACTGACAAAAGGTTGAAAGAGAAAGAAGGAACACAAAGCACATTGGTTAAGACAAGATTTTCAGATAGACATATAGAACCAATATGAGTTACCAAGGCAGTCTCACCATTGGGAAGGGCAACCACACAATCAACAGTAGTGTAATCAATCAACAAATTAACAGAACACACTATATGGTCTGTTGCTCCAGTATCAATCACCCAAACATTACCATCATAAGCTGTTCTATGTGTAATTTGAGCAGAGAAGACTGAATGCCTCAAATCAAGACAAGTAGAATTAAACATACCTGCCATGGTGAGAGCATCCGTGGCATTGGAAGAAGAAGGCACAGCCAAATTAGGCCTAATCACATTGCTGGCCATGTGTGTTTCCTTGTTGCCCAAATTGAACTGAGTCTCATTGCCACTAGAGGTGAGATGAGCAGCTTGCATTTGATTCCCCAACATGGTCAAAAACTGTTGACATTGCTCTTGAGTGAAAGGAAAAGTAGCAGAGGTATGACCATTATCTACGCAGGTTTCTTGAACATTGACTTGATTTACCATGAAGTTCTTGCCTTTAGGCTTGAATCCTGGAGGAAAGCCATGTAGCTTGAAGCATTTCTCCATGACATGTCCAAGTTTCCCACAGTGAGTGCATATAGGTCTGTCTCTGCCTTTGGAATTCTTTCCAGAAGCACCAGAATTCCCAAAGAAACCAGGAAAATTGGGATTAAAATTGGCATTAGAACCCTTCACTGCAAGAGTGGTAGACTCTATGTGAACAGAATTACTAAGCCCTATACTCCTCTGCCTCTCTTCTTGAATCAGCAACGAGTAAACTTTGTTGATGGTTGGTAATGGTTCCATCAACAAGATTTGACCTTTGATCTGAGAGTATGACTCATTGAGCCCCATCAGAAATTGCATGACTGATTCTTGAAGACGAAGATCTTCAAGTTTCTGATGCACATTACAGGTACACTTCCCACAAGAGCAAGTAGGAGTAGGCCTAAAATTCTGAAGTTGATCCCAAAATAGCTTCAACTGAGTAAAATAATTGGTGATTGAAGACTCACCCTGACACATTGAAGCTATATCTTTCTGAAGTTGGAAGATCCGAGGCCCATTCCCTTGAGAATGTGTATCCCTGAGGTCATTCCAAATTTCCAGAGCAGTGTCCCTGTAGGTGATACTCACTCGAATTTGAGGTGATATAGCCTTCATCAACCAAGAACCTACCATGTTGTCACAGCGAATCCATGCATCAACTGCCGTTGGAGTCTTTATCAATGGTGAAGAGAGAGTAATACTACCATTGACAAAACCAAACTTATTCTTGGCAACCAACGCTTTCCTCATTGAACGAACCCAAGCATGGTAATTCTCACCAATCAACGGCTCAGACATAAGCATGGCTCCAGGACTTTCAGCGTGATGAAGAAACAGAGGATTTGAGATATCCTCTACGAGTGCAGGATCTTGCACAGAGGAAGAAGACGAAGTATTTGTTGCTTCAGCCATTGACGAAGCTTCAAAGCTCTCAAGAACAAACCCTAAAAATTTGGGAGAAAATAGAGAGACTTCAAGGCTCTGATACCATATGAAGATTACTGAAAAATGATTTCATTCATTCTGAATAAAATAGATACAATTATAGGTATTTATAGTATCACTAAGCACCTAAAACAAACCCAAAACTGACTAATCTGATCTAACAAACTCCTCAACCAACTAACAGAAATTTACAACTAATCAATCACGTGTAAGTCACATGTTCACTAACTAACACTATACTACATGCAGCTCTATACTTTAAACTACTTGTCGTTGATCTCTGCTTCAAGTCTACAGCCACTTGAACTCTCTACTTCAGGTCTGCTGCCACTTCTACTTGTGTCACTCAGCTGCTCTGATTTCTTTGACTTCTGATATGAGCAAACACACATATTTACTTATTTAGCTTGATGACATGGTCAATGAATCCAGTCTTCAATCGTAAGACCGCCTATGCTTTCGGATTCCAGATGCTCCATTAATAACTCTTCACAGATTGTCACAAAACTCATGGTACAACTAGTTTTTCTCCAAACTATACCTAAAATAAATCTAGAGATGCTGAAATTTTCACAATATTTTTATAACCGTTGACGTAATCCGTTGTAATTGATATGTAATAAAAATAAATAATGTTAATAATAGAGTCGTGTTAAATAAAGACAAAAATTTCACATGGTTTTGATAGCATTTGGAACAACTACTAAACGTGCTTCCTTTGACTATAAAGTATTATCGAAACTTTCATGCCACGTAACCTTGAGCCTCCTCACTCTATAAAAGCTACCCTCTACTCCTTTAGTACTCACATCTTCAAAGCTCATCAAAACACTCCTTAATAGTTCATTTTTTCTTTGATCACTACAAAACTCTTTTTTAAGTCATCATGGGTGTCTTCACTTATGAATCTGAGGACGCCTCTGTTATCCCCCCAGCTAGGCTTTTCAAGGCCTTTGTCCTTGATTCTGACAACCTCATCCCAAAGGTTGTACCACAGGCCATTAAGTCCACTGAAATAATTGAAGGAAATGGAGGACCTGGAACCATCAGGAAGATTACCTTTAGCGAAGGTCAGCTTCAATATTAATATCTAAGATGTAAATTGATGGTATTTAAAATTACATTTGAGTGAAATTTACAAAGAAAATTGCTATATGTGACCACAAGATGTAAACAAGTCCAAAACTTCAAGCAAGATATTAGATTTTTTTTTTTTTTTTTTTTTGGGGGGGGGGTTTCTTGGCATATGATAGTAAAGCAGTAACAAATCTTGTCTATATTTTGCAGGCAGCTATTTGAAACAAGCAAAGCACAGGACTGATGTGCTTGACCCTGAAAACTTTACATATAGCTTTAGTGTGATTGAAGGTGATGCTTTGTTTGACAAGCTAGAAAAAATTTCTACTGAGACCAAGATTGTGGCAAGCCCTGATGGAGGATCCATCGTGAAAAGCACCAGCAAGTACCAGACAAAGGGTGACATTCAGTTGCCGGATGAGCGAATCCGGGAAGGTAAAGAAAAGGCCTCTGGACTTTTCAGGGCTGTTGAGGCCTACCTCGTGGCACACCCTGATCTCTACAACTAAACCTTGTGTTTATTTATGTTGGTGTGTCCCATTGGCAGTTCAGGTTGCGGCTTTTTCTTTTTCTACTTTTGTGTAGTCAAATTTTGTTCTTTGGCTTGCTAAATAAAGAAGTTTGCGCTTGTCATTATCTACTACCTTGTGAAGTTCAAATTGAAAAATTGTAAAGTGAATAATGTGTTTTTGTTTCAATAAATATATTTAATGAGAATGAATCATTTTATTGCTTACAAACTACGAGTACATTTATTTCTCTTGTGAAATCCAAACTAAAAATTTAATTTCCAAATTTTGAACAATTTAAAAATCTTTAACATTTAGGTGCAGAGATCTGCATGGCGGCACTTAATAATAATACATAAATCATGATTTCCGCTATGAAACTTGCTGGCCCAAGAAGTATCCGTAAATCATCATCCCTATCCCAAAGAGAAGAAAAGTCCCCGTAGAGTGTTGAGTAAAGGCAAAAGCAATGCAACTGATCACTACTACTCCTTAAAATTTAATGCAAAATGCACTCATCCATCCATTACATCTGATATTCACTTTTTAAGAGTAGAGCATGAAACGTTCCTATCAGTGATGTAATGGATGGATGAGTGCATTTTGCATTAAATTTTAAGGAGTAGTAGGATGATAGTCCACAAACGCGTGGAAGCACAAACAAATCACCAATAGACTAAATATGCAGCGGAAATTAAATAACACGGTGATTTGTTTACGAATGGGGAAAACCCTTACGGCAAAAACCTCACCGGGTGATTTTCAGGTCATCACTCCCGAAACTCCACTATTATCACAACAAGCGGTTACAAGTAAAGGAATCCCAAGTACCTTACCAACCTACAGTTGAACCCTTATCCAAATACCCAATTGGACTTGTTCTGTAGTGACAGTTCCCCTTTTGATGCACGGCTCTCAAGTACGTGACTAACCAATTTGATGCGCGGATCCCAGTATGCAGCTTACTCCTTTGCACGAATCCAAATATGTGACTAACTCCACAACAACCCCTTGATTGTTGTAGTTGATTTGCAGCAACTTCACATAGAAACACCAATAAGATCTTCAATGTTGGTGCAAGAGACTTTGCTTGGTTACAGAACCCAAAGGCGTACAAGAAACGCAGCAAGAATTCTTTCTTCTGTAGGAGGAGGCTAGGGTTTCAAAAAGAAAACCTTATGAACCTCTCTAGGGTTAGGTTTTTCTTTTTCCACCTCCTTTAAATAGGAGCTTTAATGGGCTCTCCTATTCCAAATAGGTTTACACAAACCTTAGGCTTTCCTAGTCCAATAAGGATTATACAAACCCATAAACAAATAGCCTTTTAGAATAAAAAACGTTGTGGCTATAATCTGAAAATCCCTAAACTCGATCGATCGAGACATCTATCGAGTTTTAATGAATCTCGATAGATCGAGATTCTGTCGAGCAAGAATCGAGACCTACAAATTGCACTTTTCTTGAGCAATTCTTGAGTAGTCTTCATGTCTTCAATTTATCCACTTGTAATGATCATCTTGAACCTACTTAGATTTACCCAAATACAAGTAAAGTGCGTTTTGTCAAAGGATATGCCAATTACAAACTGAATGACCCCTTGTGATTAAACCAATTAATTAATTAGCCAAGTTATTAATTAATCAATTAATCATGCAAACGCGTGGAAGCACAAACAAATCACCAATAGACTAAATATGCAGCAGAAATTAAATGACACGGTGATTTGTTTACGAATGGGGAAAACCCTTACGGCAAAAACCCCACCGGGTAATTTTCAGGTCACCACTCCCGAAACTCCACTATTATCACAACAAGCGGTTACAAGTAAAGGAATCTAGTGACAGTTCCCCTTTTGATGCACGGCTCCCAAGTACGTGACTAACCAATTTGATGCGCGGATCCCAGTACGCGGCTTACTCCTTTGCACGAATCCAAGTACGTGACTAACTCCACAGCAACCCCTTGATTGTTGTAGTTGATTTGCAGCAGCTTCACATAGAAACACCAATAAGATCTTCAATGTTGGTGCAAGAGACTTTGCTTGGTTACAGAACCCAAAGGCGTACAAGAAACGCAGCAAGAACTCTTTCTTCTGTAGAAGGAGGCTAGGGTTTCAAAAAGAAAACCTTATGAACCTCTCTAGGGTTAGGGTTTTCTTTTTCCACCTCCTTTAAATAGGAGCTTTAATGGGCTCTCCTATTCCAAATAGGTTTACACAAACCTTGGGCTTTCCTAGTCCAATAAGGATTATACAAACCCATAAACAAATAGTCTTTTAGAATAAAAACGTTGTGGCTATAATCTGAAAATCCGTAAGCTCGATCGATCGAGACATCTATCGAGGTTTAATGAATCTCGACAAATTGAGATTCTGTCAAGGAGGTATCGAGACCTGCAAATTGCACTTTTCTTGAGCAGTTCTTGAGTAGTCTTCATGTCTTCAATTTATCCACTTGTAATGATCATCTTGAACCTACTTAGATTTACCCAAATACAAGTAAAGTGCGTTTTGTCAAAGGATATGCCAATTACATAAAAATATGTCCCCAACATAGGACACTTGTTATCACAAAGGGAGAAACTACACATGTTTACACCAAAAGAGTTCCAAATTGACATGATTTTTTAGTTGTGAAATCATGTATTCACCTTTCACAATTTTGAGGTTCAGAACATACCGTTAATATTGAATTTCATGTTCTACATGTTCTTAACCAAAAAAATAAAAACTAAATACCATAAAAGGTAAACTACATATTTGATCCCTATCCTTTACACCATATTTCAATTTGGTCCCTAACCTTTATCATGTTAATTTAGTCTCTGTTATTATCTCTTGAATGGAAATTGTTGACATGACAAACAACTAAAATAAAAAATTAGTTTCCATTGATGTGGCAATAAACTAAAATTTTATTTTGACTGTTTGTCACGTCAGCAATTTTCATCTACGAAATAATGAAAGGGACTAAATTGATACAACACTAAAAGGTGAGGGATCAAATTGACACAATTGAAAGGTTATGGACTAAATTGTAATATGGTTGTAAAGGATAGGAACCAAATACATAATTTACCCTACCATAAATTATACTTCACAATAGTACCCAAAAAAATCCCTTCAATTTTGTAAATGAACGGTAATAATTAAACTTTGTAACACACTCAACTTTACTAGGTCTCCTAAAAAAAAAAAACTTTATTAGGGGTTTTGACATGTTCTTAGTCGACCAAGTTATCTAATGCATTAAAATCGAAGGATGGATTCACAATGTATGTGGATAGGTTTTATCACATAACCTGTCTAGGTGCATTGAACCAATATTTTCCGTAAGATAACCAAGTAGATTGCGTTGACCTCTTTTTTATAGGTAAATCCATTAGCAAGATAGATAGTAATGACTATGATGAGTTTGAGAGTGAGCATTGGTTCCTTCCTTTAACTCATTTATTCATTTAAGCTCAGGGGTGTCCCCCTGAACCCCCCAGGCGCTTGTTCCCTACCTGCTCTAGCACACAACTGCTTCCACTGTCTATAGGTCGAAGAAGCATAAGGATAGAGACGGGCGTTCAGGCCTAATACTGATTAATCCCTTCACTTGTTAATTTCATAAGTGACTATTGAGACTTCAAGTGAATTAAGGGAATCATTATCGCATTATGCAGTCATCTCCCGTGTATTACGCTTGAACACAAGAAGGCAATAGTTGTCCTAGTGATAGGGCAAAAATCGAGGGGAAGGACAAAGGAAAGAGCGATGCCTAGATTAAATCAATTGATTCGTCATGGTAGAGAAGAAAAATGACACACAGACCGTACTCAAGCTTTGGATCAATGTCCTCAAAAGAAGGAGTATGCCCACGTGTTTCAATGAGAACACCGAAAAAACCTAATTCAGCTCCATGTAAGATTTCACAGAATCGATCCCCCCTTTTACTGTACATAAATATGTGGAGCTCGGCATGTCTGGAAACATGAGAGAATGTTCTTTTGCTAATATTATTACCGATATTCGATACTGGGTCATTCATAGCAAACCTATACCTTCCATATTTACTCGACAAATTAAGGGGGTTGGTTTACGGGTAAAACCTTTGTAACTTCATGGTACAGATTGGCAAGTTCCTATTTGGAAGGCTGCAACTTCCTGCTTAACCCCGGAAGTTTCTACTCCTGCTAGGTTTTTCTTCCACCCATGGGAATCGCCGACATACACTAAGGTCAGGTGGTCGGGAAGGATGTATGTGAGGCCAACTACTTCCTATACATCAGAGATGAGTGCAGCTTTCCAATATGAAGAGAAGGAAGTCCGACTAGTACCAAAAAAAGCAATTGTGAATTGAGACCTATTCTTTGGCTTGTTTTCATGCAATTTCAGAAAACTTGCAAGTCACGAATTAGTGCGTTCTGCGCCACCGATAGCCTAAAATCAAAGATGGCGCAGGTTGATCTCTCTGGTTAAGGCTGCATTCATTTATTCAACTCGACACGTGTGAAGGGCTTACTCTCCTTGTGGCTCGGCTTGGTCTTGCTCCCTTCCCGCACTATTCCTCCCCACTAAATCACAATGCGCTATGTTAATGTATATCATCACCTCTATTTATCAATATATTTATTAATATTATTATTTATTATAATTATTCTCAATATGAACAGTTATTGATTAAGTGAATAACATATATTAAGTTCACTTTGAGTCTGGTGCTACCAATTAAGATTAAGATGTTGAAATCAACCATGATATGATAATTAACTTTTAACATCAAATGTTTTGTTTTTGCTTCTTAGCAAAAATTAAAATAAAATGAAATTGTTGTTTCAATAAATGTTATTTATAAGGGGGTTTTTCAGTGACAACTATTAGGCAATATTGTTACAGTCACAACTCTTTTATAAGTCACAAATGAGAGAAAATTCAATTAGATTTCAAATTGGATTTCAATTAGAGTCTAATTTTTCCCCATGTATTCCATCTAATCTAAGTTTTTAATTTTTTGTGCCCAGTGAGTTAATTCAGTGTAAAAATTAGATTTCAATTAAAGTGTAATTTTGTGCCACATGTCCCATCTAATCTAAGTTTTTTTTTTTAATTTTTGTGTTAAGTGAGTTAATTCAATGTAGAAAACGAGGAGTCCAATATAAATAAACCATAAAAAACCTAATCATATATCTAACTCTATATATAAAATTAGAAAGAGAGAGTTTGAATGAATTTATATTTATGGGCCATTTTTTGTGTAAGTAAAATTAATTCAAATTTATAATTCATTTATGTAATATATCATCAAAATTGGGCTTTGCTTTTGTTAGTTTTTCTATACAAATTAAATTGTTTAGATTTTTGCTGTTATTTTTTCTTTGAACTGATAAGCATATTTTTTATACTGATTCTATTAAGATATTTTGTATGTGAAAATCTTGGACATAACAAACTTTAATTGAGTTTAATGATATCATGCACCTATCTCCATTCAATTTAAGAAATACAATTGGACCATGATATGATATTTCACTTTTAAAATCAAACGTTTTGTTTTTGCTTCTTAGCAAAAATTAAAATAAAATGAAATTGTTGTTTCAATATATGTTATTTAATTATAAGGGGGTTTTTCAGCAACAACTATTAGGCAATATTATTACAATCACAACTCTTCTATAAGTCAAAACGGAGAGAAAATCCATTTAGATTTCAATTAAAGTCTAATTTTGCGCCATGTATCCCATCTAATCTAAGTTTTTAAGTTTTTGTGCCCAGTGAGTTAATTCAATGTAAAAATTAGATTTCAATTAGAGTGTAATTATACGCCACACGCCTCATCTAATCTAAGTTTTTTTTAATTTTCATGTTAAGTGAGTTAAATCAATGTAGAAAACTAAGAGTCCAATATAAATAAACCATAAAAATAAAAAATAAAAAAATAAAAAATAAAAACATAATCATATATCTAACTCTATATATAAAATGATTCTAAAAAAAAAAAAAAAAACTCTTTATATAAAATTATAGAAGGAGAGAGTGTGAATGATTTTATATTTATGAGCCATTTTTTGTGTAATTAAAATTAATTCAAACTTATAAGTCATTTATGTAATACTCCATCCGTCCCAATTTGTTTGTCCTATTTAAAAAGTCAAACTTTTTAAGGAAACATCATTTATTGTCTTGTCTGCCTTATAAAAATGTATAAGTTTACAAAACTACCCTTAAATAAATTTATCAGTTTTTTTTTTTTTAAAAAGAGTTATTCTTAATGAGGCAACTAAAAAGGTGCCCCAATTAAATTAATTTTTTAAATATTTGTTTGTATTCTTTTCAAATAGTTTTGAAAATAAAGTAGGGGTATAATAGGAGCATTAGTAAATTATAACTTGTATTTTTATAAATAGGACAATATTTTTGGACATCCCAAAAATTTATACCATCAAAATTGAACTTTGCTTTTGTTAGTTTTTCTATACAAATCAAATTGTTTAGATTTTTGCTGTTATTTTTTCTTTGAACTAATGAACATATTTTTTATATTGATTCTATTCAAATATTTTGTATGCGAAAATCTTAGAAATAACAAACTATAATTGAGCTGAATAATCTCATGCACATATCCCCATTCAATTTAAGAGATACAATTGGACTAATTTATTCTTTTATTTTGTGTTGTATTTAGTAGAATTTCAAAGGCTGTGATTGTGAATTGATATTGTATATGTAGTATATAGTAGTGATTTTCAAAATTATATACGTAATAATAGTGTAATGAGAAACTTGACGTAACCAATATCATGAAAATTAGAAGGAAAAACCATTTTAGTACGTCCAAATGTCTTAGTGGAACTAATGTCTTTTATGTTTAATAACCTAAGCTAACATCAATAGCACCACTACAATTCATTATTCCCGTGCATAAGCACGAGTATATACTAGTTTTTTATAATATTGCAATCATAATTTAATACCTTATAAAATGTGGGGAAAAAAAAATGAAATTCAGTATTACTTTATATGAATTATGGAAAAAAAAATTATATAAAGATACTTATGGGTCTTTGTGACGCACATTGTTGGTCATTTCATTCAACTTGATTTCAATAAAATACAGATTTGACAAATGTGATGTGTCAAATTTGTATTTTATTACCAATAAAATACTTGATTCTAAATAAGTTGTCTTTGCTTTGGCAAACTAGGATCCTGTGAAAGAAAAATTATTACTTTCACATTGTCCACTCCTTATACATCATTAGTATAAAATGTGTACATCAGATATCTACATTTTTAAAGAAATATCCATATTTTTCACATGGTGTGTGTGAAGTATATATAATTTTGAAGTATATGAAAGCATAGGTGTCCGTGAAGTATATTTATTTTTCACATGAAAATGAAAAATATAATAAAAACAATGTTAATAATAGACTACAATGATATAAATGGTAAATACTCCAACCAAACTTGTCATGTTATGAAAAAATATTTGAGAAAAATTTTATCTGTAGCATTAAGACAGACTATGTTAAGGTGTACAAAAAACAGTTGTTGGAATTTTTCAATTTAAATTCCTTATGAGACACATCCTCTCTAAAAATAGATAAATCCCTTGTACGACTGTCGTTTGTTCTCCTTCACTAAACCATATAACAGAACCAACTTTGCAATTAGCTTAAAAAGCTTTCAATAATAAAAAATTCAGAATAATATTGTTGTGAAAATACAATAATCCAAGAGATGTTTATAGCCAATTATAGTCCTTGGTGATTGAAATTTGAAACTCTTAAAAAGTTTTCAAGTCGTTTATGACCAATTGTAAATTTGGGACTTTGACAATTTGCAAAATGGTGCCTGGTTGCATGTGGGTTCAATCAGTAGTGTCCATATTGTCTATTGATCCATACGGTCCACACGGCAACACATGTTGCTTGCTTCAGCAATGTCCTGCTTCTAGAATTTCTTCTAAAATTTGCCCAGCTAGCTTGGATAATGATATTCATAGAGGTTTTTTTCCTGTCAAATTTTCACATACTTTTGAATTGCTTTGAACGATTCCTCTTGCTTTGACATGCTGCAATATTCAAACAGCACCGTCCATATATGAATACGGCTATAAATTAACATCAATTTGACAAATAACGATTGCTCTAAAACTATGATATAATATTGATAACCTTTAAAGTTTAAATATATAAAAGAAATTGTGAATTTAGTCATTTAATTATTAATTCTAACAATATATTTTTTATTGTTTTCAAAGTTTAAATTGATAAGGAATTATTGATTTAATCAGTTAATTACTATTACTATAATGATAGTTGTCTAGCATAAGACTAACCGATGAAAAGAATCTGTTTTTCAATCCGTAAATTAGGTTCAAACTTTAAAGACAGAATATAAGGTTCAAACTTCGAGATCCATTGACTCTGTGAAAGGTCCAAATTACTCAAATTCAAGGTCGTATAACTTTGTTTTTCATAACTGACTCTCAAAATTGATTTATTGACAAGTTATGAAAACTGAGTTGGCACTGCACACCATCTAGAATCAGTTGGCTTTCTTTTCTTTTTTTTTGAAGTATTTTCCAAATGTAATTTCTTTACTAATAAAAAAACTCCTATAAAACGTTATGATGTTGATGTCCTAGTCATATAGGATAAATTCAATAATAATAATAAAAAAAAGTAACTCTGATTTAGAGGGGCCACTTTCACACTAAACCTTTGGGCCTTTGGCCTCAGCCTAAGAGTAAAATAAAGTAACTCTCTTATTCTGTTTGGTAACATTGTTTGAACAACAGTCTTCATTGTTTAAACAACAAAACATGTATTTCCACAACACCTTTTTACCCACACATATTTCTACAACACTTAAACAACATTATTAGAACAATATTATCAAACGGCCCTGACTTTCCCACAACCCAAAAACTACAAATCATTCTAGCATCCAATTCATCCTAGTAGGCTAGCTTGTACTATCATTTTCAAACTATCAACCAGATAATCATGGGTGTTTTCTCTTATGAAACTGAGATCACCTCCACTATTCTCTTTTTTATTTTTTAAAATAAAATTTAACAATTATGGTAGTCATTAGACATTTACTTTGATTGACTTTGCATAACTATATGTTTTGTCAATTAAAGAAAACTAGTTGCAGATCCACATGATGCGAGAAAATAAATAATAACTTTTTATTGTAATATAATGTATAATTTTTTTTCTAAAATTTTTTAAAGATAATTTGTTCTACCTAAAAATTAAAAAATTTCTATTCGGTCCAATTAGGTCTACTTCGGTCCAATTTGGTCCAGTTGGTCCAATTCGGTCCACTTGGTCAATTTCGGTCCCCCTTAATCCATTTTAGACTAATTAGTTCTTAAATTGATTCTTTTTGTAGGTTTTCTTTTTAAGTTTAGCTCAAAATTTATATTTTTATTAATTTTTGGGTTCAAAAGTATGAAATTTTATTATATCTTGGCTAAACTCTTTAGTTTTGAGGAAGAAAATATGAACAAAATGTTATTTGGTCCACTAAAGTTCTATTTGGTCCATTCAGTCCACATTGGTCCTATTCTGTCCACTTTGGTCCTATTCGGTCCATTATGTCCACGTTGGTCCTATTCAGTCCATTTTGTCTACTTTGGTTCCATTTGGTCCTATTCAGTCCATTCTATCCACTTTGATCCACTTCAGTCCTATTCGGTCTATTATGTCTACTTTGGTCCTATTCGGTCTACTTCGGTCCAGTATGTATACTTGCTCCTATTTGGTTTGATTTGGTCCCATTCGGTCCATACATTTTTATTCGGTCCATTTAGTATATCTTGTTCCTATTCTGTCTATTTGGTCTTATTCTGTTCATTTGGTCCAATTCGGTCCATTCAAATCACTTCGGTTCATTTTGGTCCACTTCGATCTATTTTTGTACACTTACATAATGGGAAAATACATGTGTGCGCACCTGAAATGAGACTTCTGGGTTGGGCCTCACTCAGATTCACAACTTATTTGTTTAGTGGGTATGGATTTCCTACTATAGGTCGTTCTCGGTACCAAGACTCAATGAGATCACTTTTCTCTTTCTATGTTACCACCCTCTCTCTCTCTCTTTTTCTCTCCAAACTTTCCAACCCCCCCCCCCTTTCTCCCACCTCTCTTATTTATAGCACCCTGGGATGTTATGATTTTTTTACAGTTAGTGTAATGAGAGGTCCAGTATCATCAATCGTAAGTGGATGGTTAGGTGGGAGTGGGATGGGGTGAAGGTGGCTTTGGAACTTGGCTCCCACTTCAGCGATCGTGCCCAGCAGCGATGCTTCTGGGTATTGCCGAGCACGTTCATGATGGGTGTTCGGACGTTATTCTTCCTATACTGTTTGGTAATGATCTCCCCGAGCAAAGACTGAGTGATAAAACCTGGGCCTACACTCCGTGTGGGCTTAGGTTGGGATCTCGGAAAAAGGGGGATGGGAACAATGGGCTGCACCATTTGTGCTTGAACTAGAGGCCCAAATGGGCCTAGACATCTTGGGGCCGTACATTAGCCCCCTCTTGATTCATGTCCGGTACACGGGCAAAATCAAGAAGCCCGGTGGGCACATTTACTCGAGAAGATTAACAGGTGCAAGCTAGGGCGGTTTCAGAGACCCATTAATGCGCCATTAAAAGACGTGCGTTTCGGCCCATTGGGTTCAGCTGTCATTATTACCTGACGGTTCGTGAACCGTAGACGTGCGTGTGTCAGATGGCGCCCGTGTGAACTCCTCGTTAATGGAGCCTCATTATTGTTGTTTAGGTGTCGTTTCCCTCTTCCATTGCTTTCTATAAATAGTTCATTCCAAATCACTTCTCCATTTTTAAACTCTCCACTCTCTGAATTTTCTCTCTGCCGAGCATTCATCTGCGCACCTATTCGCCTGCCCAGAGCCCTTCTTCCTTCCCTAGAGCCCAAAGTAAGTTCCTTACCTCTTGCTTTTACTTCAACATCTTTCTTCGTGTGTACCCCTTTGATTTTAGATTCTGGGATGGGGTATGCTTACCTTCTAAACACCACAGCATCCTTAGCCACATTTAGGCAGAAATTTGATATTCCTAATGGCGTGGAAGTGGCATATTGCCACGAGAGTGAATTCAAACTCCACAGAGGGAATCAAACTGCCTTTTTTCCTCTAATGGTAGTCCTAGAGGGTAGGGTTAGGTTTCCCGTGGACCCCCTCTTATTAGACACACTTCGGTACTACGGGCTATGCCCCGACCAACTACCTCCCAACTTTTACCGGGTTGTCAGTTGTGTTAGTAGGTTGAACCATACGTTCGGTTTGCAGTTAAACTGCCATGATATAAACCACATGTACAGCTTGTGTGGAAACAAAAATACAAATTATTATTTAAATGTTAGGGATAAGCGGGTACGGCTGATATCATGCCTACCTAACTCAAATAGAAATTCTGCCGGGGAGTACGTCTGGGTGCGCAGCAACTGGTTTGTCGGGGATATCCCCCCTCCCCTCTCTCGCCGTGAAGTGGGTTCGTATTAACTCCTGACCTTTCTGTCTTTGTTTAATAGCTGTTTTGCTTACCTGAATTCCAATGTGCCTATAAACATGTTAATCGTTTCTTCATTTTCTCATCACTCATGTTATCATTTCTCTTTCTTGCAGACGGTAGAGTGTTTATCCCGGATGTCAGGGTAGTTCACATAAGGGATTTAAACTTCGTGCTCCGATCCGAGATATTCGTTCACTGGGACGGGCAGCTCCGAGCATCCCACCTCATTCTCGAAGTTGAACCAGTTTACTCCACCTGGCAACCCTTTAAGCAAGCACTCGTCATGTTTCTCTGTTTTCCCTGCGTAAACGATTTCCTGAATGCCCGGTAACTTATGGGGTGCAGAAGACCGAGATGTAAATGATACAGCTCTTATCATTATTATTAGTATTGAGGTTTCACCTATCCAGCAATAAATATTGAGCCAGGGACAGGTTCTTGTCCTTTGGAAATTTAGACTAAGGTTTCTTCCTGTCCAGTGATGAGTATCGAACCGGGAACAGGCTTCTGTCCTTAAGAAATTTAAACTAAGGTTTCTTCCTGTCCGGTGATGAGTATCGAACCGAGGATAGGCTTCTGTCCTTAGGAAATTTAGACTAAGGTTTCTTCCTACTCGGTGATGAGTATCGAACCAGGAACAAGCTTCTGTCCTTAGGAAATTTAGACAAAGGTTTCTTCCTGTCCGGTGATGAGTATCGAACCAGGGACAGGCTTCTATCCTTAGGAAATTTAGACTAAGGTTTCTTCCTGCCCGGTGATGAGTATCGAACCGGGGACAGGCTTCTGTCCTTAGGAAATTTAGAATAAGGTTTCTTCCTGTCCGGTGATGAGTATCGAACCGGGGACAGGTTTCTACCCTTAGGAAATTTAAACTAAGGTTTCTTTCATGCTCGGCATTAGAGTTCGAACAGATATGCAACAATAAAATGGAAAGAAATAGCCCGGATGAACGTCATCAACTTCATTAGTGAAACCTGTTCAATATTACATTTAACTCTCAATTCACAACACTGCCCATTAGTGATAGAATTTCTTAAGGTTATGGACGTTCCATGGCTGGGGCAGTGGCCTCTCGCCTAGGTCCTCCAAGTAATACGCCCCTGCGCCAGTGACGGCGATGACCCTGTAAGGCCCTGCCCATGTCTGTGCCAGCTTCCCGGCGTTCGTATCTCGCATATTCCCCACGGCTCTTCTTAGAACCAAATCCCTAGCGCTAAACTCCCTCGTTCTTACGTCTCGGCTATATCTCTGGGCGAGCTTTTGCTGATACTCCGTGAGCCGTATAGTCACCATTTCACGACATTCTTCCAACTTGTCCAAACATCCCACCATCATCTCATCATTCTGGGCGGGGTCAAATCCCGCGACTTGTGCACTGCGCAAATTCACCTCGGTCAGTATCACGGCTTCCGCTCCGTACGTAAGAGAGAACGGGGTCTCCTCGGTGGACCTCCTAGGAGTTGTTTGGTATGCCCATAAGACTTTGGGCAGCTCCTCGGCCCAGTTTCCCTTCGCACCCTCCAGCCTCTTTTTCAGCCCATTTACAATTACTTTATTCACTGCCTTGGCCTGGCCATTGCCCTGGGGATATGCTGGAGTTAAGTACCTATTTTTGATACCGAGATTACCACAAAATTCACGGAAGGCTCGGCTGTCGAATTGCAGCCCATTGTCTAATATGAGAGAGTTTCGTACCCCAAATCTTGTGACTATATTCTTCCACACAAATTTCTTTACATCCACGTCCCGTATATTGGCCAAAGCTTCCGCCTCCGCCCATTTGGTAAAATAATCGACAGCCACCAGAACGAATCTCTGATTACCCGTCGCCCGGGGGAATGGGCCAATGATATCCAGCCCCCACTATGCAAAAGTCCATGGACTGCTGATCGGGTTCAGATGGCCGGCGGGCTGGTGGATTAGGGGGGCATGCTTCTGGCACTATTCACACTTAAGTACATACTTCGACAGCGTCCTTCTGCATTTGAGGCCACCAAATCCCTTGAGTCATTACCCAATGCGCCAATGAACGTCCTCCTACATGGCTGCCGCACACTCCATCATGAAGCTCGGCCAAGAGCTCGCCCACCTTCTCGGGTCGTAAGCACAACAGGTATGGCCCTTTGAAGGACCTCCGATACAACGTCCGGTCTTCTGATAGCCAATACCGAGAAGCCATTCTGCGGATCCTACTGCCCTCCTTTTCGTCACTCGAGAGACGGTCCTCTGCCAGAAAGTCAATAATGGGGTCCATCCAACACGGCCCAAGTGTTGTGATTGCTATGATGTCGATCCCTGCAGTTCCCGGATCACTTACTGCCCTAACGCTCGGTTTTGGAACAAGCTCGACTTTGAATAGTCGGGGTATCTCTTCGGCCACTAATGACGCCAGTGTGGCGAGGGAGTTGGCGTGCCTATTTTGCGTTCGAGCCACTTGGATAACCTTTGTTGTGCTGAAGCTGGCTATAGCTTGCTTCACCTGTTCTAGGTATGCTTTCATCCGGAGATCTCGGGCTTCAAAACTGCCTTGTACCTGATTAACCACAAGCCGCGAGTCCGAATACACCTCTAATTCTCGAGCACCTAAACTTGAAACTGTCCTCAGTCCGGCCAGCAAGGCTTCGTATTCCGCCTCGTTGTTGGAGGCTCTAAAGCCCAACCTAAATGAGTGCTCTAACCGTATTCCTCCTAGGGTGATTATGACAATCCCTATACCAGCCCCCGTGGAGTTCGACGCCCCGTCCACGTACACCTTCCACGGGCGAGCCTCCACATGGCAAACTATCTCCCCACTCCATTTCGGCGAGAATTCGGCGACGAAGTTGCAAGGATCTAGCCCTTCACCAAGCTTCGGGGTCTGTATCGTATGTCAAAAGAACCAAGCCGCATCCCCCATTTAGCTATTCGGCCCGTGAAGTCTGATCTCTTTAATAGTGACTGTAAAGGATACTCGGTCGAGACGTACACTGTATGAGCCTGAACGTAGTGTGGCAGCTTTCTTGTGGCGTGTATTAGGGCCAACACAAGCTTCTCCAGAGGTAAGTATCTCGTCTCAGCATCAACTAGAGTCTTGCTGATGTAGTACATGGGTTGCTGGATTCCTTGGTCCCTTAGTAGCACGGCACTCACGGCGTGCTCAGACACCGCCAGGTACATGAATAGATCTTCACCTGGTTCTGGTGCCGATAACATGGGTGCCCGCGCTAAATAATCCTTCAGATCTATAAAGGCTTTGTCGCATTCTTCGTTCCACTAAAATCCAGTCCACTTCTTCAAAAATTGGTAGAATGGTCGACAGCGATCTGCGAATTTAAATATGAACCGATTAAGGGTGGCTAGCATCCCGGTCAACACTTGTACTTCTTTCGGATTGCTCGGTGGCTTCAGTCTTTTCACAGCTTCTATTTGATCGAGTTTGACCTCTATTCCCTACTTAGTGATCAGAAACCCCAAGAATTTCCCGGCCCCTACACCAAACGCACACTTCTCGGCATTAAGACGTAACTTATACTGTCGGAGAACCTCAAAAACCCCCTGAAGGTCCTCCATATGCCGTGCTACCTACTTGCTCTTCACCACCATGTCGTCAATGTACACTTCAACCGTACGCCCTATCTTGTCTCGGAACATTCTCGTCATCATTCGTTGGTACGTGGCCCCGGCATTCTTTAGTCCGAAGGGCATCACCGTGTAATGATAATTGGCCTCTGGGGAGATGAATGCTGTCTTTTCCTGGTCTTCGAGCGCTAGGGCAATCTGGTGATACCCTTGAAAAGTATCCAGAAAGCTCATCCTCGGGTGCCCATACGTGGCATCGACCAACTGATCAATCTTTGGCACGAGGAAAGGGTCTTTCGGGCATGCTCGATTCAAGTCCGTGAAGTCCACGCAAACCTTCCACTTGTCGTTCTTCTTCTTCACCACCACGATGTTTGCCAACCAATCTGGGAAGAAAATTTCCCTTATCACCCCAGCATCCTTCAACTTCTGGACTTCCGCTTTCACCGCCTCGGCGTGTTCCCAGGTTGACCTCCTTGGCTTCTGCTTCTTGGGAGGGAACGAGGGGTCAACTCTAAGTCTATGGACAATGAATCCGGGATCTACCCCAGGCACTTCATATGGGCTCCATGCAAATACATCCACATTCTATATCAAGAGTAACAACATTTCTACTTTTTCCTGTTCTTCCATGCCCTTCCCTATGTGAAAGCACTTGTCGGCATCTGGAAGTACCTTTACCTTCATCATTTCCTCGGCACAAGCACCCCCCTGCTCTCCTCAGTCACCCTGTAATTACTATAACGGGACCCCTTGTGGCGGGTCCTTCTGCTAGGCATGCTCCCTCTGATCGGCTATCTCCTTCCTCCGGTTAACTATAGCGACTAAACATTGTCTAGCCGTCTGCTGGCTCCCTTTTACCATAGTAATACCATGTTCTGTAGGAAACTTCAATTTCACATGCAGGGTGGAAGGGACGGCTCCCATCACGTGGATCCACGGTCTTCCTAATATCGCAGTGTACGGGGAGAAAGAAGCCACTACTACAAACGTTACTATCACCTCCTTGCCTTCCATATTCACGGGCAGAGAGATTTGCCCCTCAGGTATTACGATCTTGCCATCAAACTCGACCAATGGTATATTGTACTTTGAGAGGTCCCCATTCTTCAGTCTGAGCCCCCGGAACAGATTCGGATACATCACGTCAACCCCACTCCCCTGGTCTACCATCACCCTTTTCACCAAGAAGCCGCTTATCCGAGCAGTTACCACCAAAGCATCGTCATGCGGTTGAACCTTCCCCTCTAAATCATTATCATCGAAAGCGATGAGTTCGCGAGTAAGTTTCATCTTCTTACCCACCAGTTGCGCTCCCAAGCTTCCCTCTTCAGGGACCACATTTAATACCCCTTTTCTCCCTGCCGGGGCAAGGCTCCTTGGGGTAGCGTGGATGACCTCGATTATTCCGAGTGGGGGTGGGAGGGGGTTGCCTCTCTGCGCGGCGCCCTGCCCTGTTCCCCGGTCCCCGGTCCCCCGTGTCCACCACAAACTCCTTTAACTACCCAGCCTTGGCCAACTGTTCGAGATGATCTCTCAATACTCGGCACTGCTCAGTAGTATGGCCCTTATCTTTGTGGTAAGTATAGTACAAGTTCTTATTCCTCCTGGAGGGGTCGCCGCCCATCCTGTTCGGCCATCTGAAGTACGGCTCATGTTTAATCTTATCTATGATCTTGTGCACTGGCTCCTTAAACGTCACATTTACCTCCCCCATTGGCGCTTCTGGCTCTTGGTTTCTCAAATTCCCCCGAGTCCTCGGTTAAAAACCACTCGGCCAAGGGCGATCTGTCATCGGTGCCTTACCTTTGCTTTGCATCCGGTCATCTTCCAGCCGTTTATATTCTTCAATGCGCCTCATTAACTGCCTCATGTCCTCGGGAGGCTTCTTAGTCAACGACTCCCTCAGCTCGGACTCCTCGGGCAATCCCATTCTAAATGTGCTCGCGGCAATCTTCTCGTTTCCTCCGCCGATCTCGTTGTAAAGCTCCCAGTATCGACTAGCATAATTACGAAGGGTTTCCCCTGCCCTCATCTTCATAGACAGCAGTGCATCTAGCAGTTATGGCACCCAGCTGCATGTTACGAACCGGGTTCCAAACTCCTATATCAGCTCTGCGAAATTGTGGACGGAGCCTTTACGCAACCCATTGAACCATCTTAAAGCTGTGGGACCAAGGCTGGAGGGAAAAACCATGCACATCAGAGCGTCATTGCGGGTATGTAGAGACATCATTTGGATATAGTGGCTGACGAGCTCCACCGGGTCCGTTTTCCCATCATATGAATTGAAAAGTGGGCGCGTAAATCTGTCTGGCATCGATGCCCGCTCAATATCTGCTGAGAACGGGGATCGAGCTGCCCTACGTAGTGCACGGCTCATCGCATCCATGGCTGCATTGTGGGGCCTTCTCTCTTCTGGAGAGTCCGAGCCCCGATCTGCATATTCCCTCGAACGTGAGCGGTTTCATCGTCGGCGAGATTCCCTTGAATGCAAACGGTCTCGGCGCTAACGAGACTTTCTTGAATGTGAACGCTCTCTGTGGTGGTAGGATCCTGACCGATTTGATCCCGTTCCATGTCATTCTTCCCCGGCGTCAGGCCTTCTTCCTTGGTTGTCTTGATCCATTCTGTGGCGCTCGTTTCTTGCTTCAAACTCCAAATCTCTTACCAACCTGCGCAGCCGTTCAAGCTCCTCATCCCACTCGTCAAACTGCCTATGCCCTGAAGCATTGGACAATGTTCTTTGTGTTTGATATGACCCTTCTCCGAGGCCGGACCATTTTTCCTCTTGCTCGTAAGCCCAATCTTTGCGCCTCTTCTGCCTCCGTTCTCACCAGGAGGATCCCCGAGAAGATCCTACCGAGCCACTTTCTGCGTCACTTCCAGAACATCTCCCAGACATCTTCCCGTGCACGAGTCTCAGCGGAACCACTGCCTTGTAGGAGATTTTCCACAGACGGCGCCAATTGTGCGCACCTGAAATAAGACTTCTAGGTTGGGCCTCACTCAGATTCACAACTTATTTGTTTAGTGGGTGTGGATTTCCTACTATGGATCGTTCTCGGCACCAAGACTCAATGAGATCACTTTTCTCTTTCTATGTTACCACCCTCTCTCTCTCTCTCTTTTTCTCTCCAAACTTTCCAACCCCCCCCCCTTTCTCCCACCTCTCTTATTTATAGCACTCTGATTAGTGGGGTGTTATGATTGTTTTTGCAGTTAGTGTAATGAGAGGTCCAGTATCATCAGTTGTAAGTGGGTGGTTAGGTGGGAGTGGGATGGGGTGAAGGTGGCTTTGGAACTTGGCTCCCACTTCAGCAATCGTGTCTGGCAGCGATGCTTCTGGGTATTGTTGTGCACGTTCATGATGGGTGTTCGGACGTTATTCTTCCTGTACTGTCCGGTAATGATCTCCCCGAGCAAAGACTGAGTGATAAAACCTGGGCCTACACTCCGTGTGGGCTTAGGTTGGGATCTCAGAAAAAGGGGGATGGGAACAATGGGCTGCACCATTTGTGCTTGAACTAGAGGCCCAAATGGGCCTAGACATCTCGAGGCCGTACAACATGTTTGGATTGAAAGCACCTAATCTAAATCCAAATTTATCATAAAAATATAAATCTCAAACTTGTAATATCTAAAATCTAAGCATAACATTTATTGTTGCTACGCTTTTGTTAAACCATATTAATGTAGCATTTCAGTCCACTTCGATACGGCTAAATTTAAGTAAAAGTCTTTCTATAAATATACAAATATAATCTTTAGGGCATTTGTTCATTTGTTTTAATGTCGTTACTTTTGAATGAATTGAATGAGGTTGATTATACATTTAAGCAAAATAAATAAATATATACATATATGTGTGTATGTATGTATAATTTTTATTTAAATAAAATTTTCAAATTATTCATTCACTTAAAAGAGATTATCATGATAATCAAAATTCATATCAAACTTATACTAAATAAGTATAATTTATTCTCTAAATTTTATTGTAGAGAGAGAGAGACAGAGAGACAGAGGCAGAGACAGAGACATAGACAGAGACAGATAGAGACTGCTTGTGATGGGAAACTAAAAAATACAACACCAAATCGTATGAACCCAAAATAGAGTTTTAAAAATCACAATGATTCATCAATATAAAGTAGAGTTGCAAGAAAAAAATTAAAAAAAAAAAAATCAAGAGAAAGAGAATAACAACTTTTTCAAGAGAGAATGTGAGAGAGAATAATAAGAAATTTATAGAAAATAATATAAGAAGAAAAAATTAAAAAAAAAAATATAGTAAAAAACACTAAATTATCCAAGTCATGTTATATGATAAAATAACATCACATTCTACTATCTTTATAATGCAATATTATAACATCTATGAAATCAAAGAGAATAAAAAATATAGCAACTTAAAAACACAAAACATAATCACATTAACCCAAAGTAAAGTTCCAAATAATACAAAAATTCATCAACCTAAAGTAGAGATACCAGATAATATAATAAAATCCACCAAAAATGAAAAAAAAAAAAATGAGATAGTGAAAGAGAGAGAAATAACCTTTCGTGTGTGAAAAAACAATGAATAGAATCGAAAAGAGAATTGTAAATTTATATTAAGAGGAGGGAAATAAGAAAAGCAAAAAATAAAAATAACAACAACACTACAAATAACAGTAAATTTATAACCAAACAATCATTAGCATAACATCAAACAAATACAAACTATATGAGGAGAACTTAGGAAATAGGTTTTATTTAGGAAGAGGAACAAAAAAGTAAACAAAAAATTGTATAATATATTTTTTAAATTTATTTTTAAAAAATTAAATATATATATATATATATATATATATTAAATATACGTAGGTCGGGTCGGGTTAGGCAAATTTATGAATCTTATGACCTGAACCCAACTTGAATAACTGTTAAAAAAAAATAAAAAATTCATAACCCAACTCAATCCACCGACCCTTAAAAACCAACCCAACCCAGCAAGTTCGCTGCACACCCCTAGGCATATTTAACAGAATTAAAAAAAAAAAAAAATTTAATTTGTTTAAATCTACTTTTTAATCATTTTTTCATGCATCACACAAATTAGCGACTAGCCAAATATTATTAAAATAAAAAATTATTCTAACAACTTATTATAACCACGGGCTGTTTTTTTTTTTTTTTTTTTGTTTAGTTAGAGTTAAAAAATTATACGATCTTTTGATTGCACTGTACATGTATTACTATTACCACTTCACTCAATGCTTCACCAAATTCTTCAAGCATCTGAAAACTATCATCACCATTACTCAAAAAGACTATTCTTTCTTACTTCAAAAAATAAAAATAAAAATAAAGACTTCAACCATTCAATTTTATCTGACTGGAGGAGCTCAGAAAAATTTCACAGAGATGGTCAAGTTGGCTGAAGCGGTGGCTTAATAACGAATATGTGTCTCATCTCTAATGTTTGGCTGTTCTTAGATTTGACTGAATACATAAAATGGTGGGTAATTGCGTTATAAATATTATTCTTGGTTTGATTCTTCAGAAATCAAATGTCCTATGTTTGAATCTTCTTACATTTAATTTTAAGTAAATGTATAAATAGTTGCTATCAAAAAAATAGTAAATAGTTTTTAATTGGGTGTTTTTATAAGATTAGCCTTGGTTTAAATAACACTAGCGTAACCAATATTAAAAAAAAAATATATATATATATATATATATTAAAAAGTCGCTATTTGATTGCATATGCTAGTTGGTAAATCACATAAGTGTACGTATTGGTATTTGTATATAGTTGGGTTGGGTGATATTTCAAAGGTTTTTAATTCTGTATTTTAGCATTTTAAAATTAAAAACACTCACGTTATATTGCTCAATAAAATATCCTTAAATCTATGAGATGCTGGAAATATGTTGTTGTCTAGCTAACGGAACCAGCTCTATAAAATTGTAATTATATGTTCACCAATATTCATACTAAATGAGCATGAAGTATTTATAAAATTCGAAAATCGTACATAGATTGAAGGTCTTCTACTTTTGTTTGTATTTGATTCTCATGAATCTCAATAAGTCATCGATTATGTTCTCTGCACATGTATGAATGAAATTTTATTAAAAATAATCAATTTGGGATTTTTATTAAAAATTTTGAAGGTGATTTCTTAATTATGAAGTTTAGTAGCACATTTACCGGAATCAATTTGGGATTTTTGAACCAATCCTTGAAGGTGCTTTCATTGACTGAATAAAATATGATCCATTTTATAAATTATAAAAATGTGTCCATTACTCCATACGTTGGAGATGACACAACTCTTTGATCTACAAATTTGGGCATATTTCTCATCACAAGGTAAGCTCATTCTATAAATAGCACCCCTAGTACACTCATATATGCACAACACAAAAGCTCAATCAATATCCCTCTAATATTTGCCATTTCTATTTCTTTGATCATTTTCAAACTCTCCTAGTTAAACACCATGGGTGTCATCACTTATGAGTCTGAGGTTACCTCACCAATTCCACCAGCTAGGTTGTTCAAGGCTTTTGTTCTTGATGCTGACAACCTCATCCCCAAGATTTCACCACACACTATTAAGAGCACTGAAATTATTGAAGGAAATGGGGGCCCCGGAACCATTAAAAAGGTTACATTCCATGAAGGCGAGTATATATACTAATTTTTCACCCAGTACTTTTTTTTAGCGTTGTTAAAAGTGCTTAACTTGTCTTACTTTTGGTACACGTTACCAATTTTTTTGGTCCTCCAAAGCAAGAAAATGCTTGTCAGATATAAAAAAAAACAATACCCTTTAACTTTTGTTTCAAAATGATCCTTACACTTTAGATTGTTTCAATTTAATCCCTAAAACTTAAAATTTATTTCAAAAGAGTCCTTATCGTTATGTGGTAGATGAAAAATATGGCATCATAATCGGAGTTCATACTATGTTAAAATTGGCCTCAGTGTCTTGAATTCATTTGCTATGTTAGAATTTTTCATTTATCAGATAATAACAAGGAGATTTTTAAAATATCTTACAAAATAAAGATGATTAAAAATAAATTTAAAAATAAATTTAAAAAAGTCAAACATTGAGGGCAAAAAAATGTGCAATGTAACTTTCACTTATATCTGCGTGCGCACGCAATCGCGCATAATATACTAACTAGATTTGTCTTTTTTTTCAATTTCCACAGGGAGCCATTTCAAATTCCTTAAGCACAAGATCGATGCCATAGACAAAGAGAACTTCACCTACAATTACAGTGTGATTGAAGGTGGACCTTTGTCAGAAAAAATTGAAAAAATCTCATACGAGACCAAGTTAGTGGCATCCCCTGATGGAGGATCCATCTTTAAGAGCACCAGCAAGTACTATGCCAAAGATGATTTTGAGATCAAGGCAGAGCAAATCAAGGCTGGTAAAGAAAAGGCTGCAGGATTGTTCAAGTCAGTTGAAGGCTACCTTTTGGCCAACCCTGATGCTTACAACTAAACCTGCTGCTGATAAGAGTGCTTCTATTCCCTCTATTACTATATAGAGATGTGACTTTCATGTCTATTTTGATTTTCTGTCTAGTCAAAACTCAGAACTGTCTTGGTCTTGTAATAAGTGTTACTCTTTGAATATTCTTGTTGCTTGTAATGTTCCCCGTCCAACAAAAAAAAAAATTTATTTTTTCCCAACTGCTAATGCAATCTGTTGTGCTTTGTGTGTAATGAAAGTGACGCCAAGTGTTATTAAACGTACTTTTTTATATAAGAAATTAAAAATTGAAGAATTTAGATAATAATATTAAGAATTTTTAGTAACTTAGAAATTATAGATAAATATATTATAAAAGGATTAGATAAAGAATTTGGATTGTAATAAAAAAAAATATCAACTTAAAAATTATAGGAGAATAAAAAATGGACAAAAAATATATATCATATAGGATACTAGTCGTTAACGCGTGCAAAGCATGAGAAAACTATTTAAGAGATTTAAAAAAATAGTACTAATATTTTCCAAAGAATTTTTTCACTCTATCTCTCACTTAGTAATGGTCCTATCCCTTAATGTTTAAATGTTATAAAATTTATAATATTTTCCGTAGTTTGATTTTTCTTTGCAAACGCATATTAATACGAAACATATAATTCATAAAAAAAAATTCCATTATAAGAAGACTACTATTCCTTTTTTGAGAAAATAAGAATACTATTCTAATGTTGCAATTTGGGTTTTAATGATGAAACTTCTAATATACTAAAAATACCAATTATATTAATGGCCCAATATGCCTAAATACATATGACCAAAAAAAAAAAAAAGAAGGTGGAAACTAAACCAAGAGGAAGAAAGTTGATTTAAAATCATGCATAACTAAGACATTTTGTCGGACACATGCATGTTGTACATTGCAAGGAGTCAATTTTGTATCAGAGACTATTTCGGTTTATCTAAGAAAACGATATATTTCAGTACCAATCAATACTAGTGTAATGTTTTGAAATTATCGTTATGTGTGTATATATATACACACACACATTATACTAAATGTTCTACAAAATTCTAAAGATGTTACAAATTTCATAGCATAACATTCTGTAAATTGATGTGATAATAACTGTGATTGGTAAATAGCAATAACATAATAAATAATAAACAAATATAAAGAAAAAAAAAATTATGATTGACGACATTAATTTCTTGAGGTTAAATAGTGAAATTTGTTGTATGAGGATCATTTATATTTTTTTACTCGAAATAGATATCCTACTAAGAGGTTTTTTTACCTTTTTTTATTCTCATCCACTTATTCTCTCCACCTTTTAGAGTTTTTTATTTTTATTTATTTTCCTTCTTTTAAACTCCTCCACATGTTTTTATTAGTACAATAATAATAATAATAATAATAATAACAGAAAAACAAAAGCACTTATTCTCACGTTTGGCAAATTGTTACAGTGGTACTCTACAAAATTTGAATTAAAGCTCAATTGTGCCATTCAATTGGGCATGTCAAATAGCTGTACGCACACAGCATACTTAACAAAAAGACACACCAAACAAAGTTAAAAACAAAAGAAACACAATACACAGTACACACAAAAGAAACAGAGAGGTCTAGTTTTCGCAAGAAGAAGAAGAAGAAAAAGATAAAGAGAAGTGGTCACAAAGAGACAAACAAACTTGAGGTAGAGAAGAAACAAAGAAATAGAAGACGGAGGAGCATACAAAACAAAGGAGGAGTTTCAATGTTGATCGGATGGAGAGGCTGAGAAAAGGAGAGGGAGCTGTGTTGAATGAGATAGTTGAAGAAGAAGAAGGAGATAGAGTGCGTTAGAAAGAGAGTTTTTGATTGGAGGTTTTGTTTTTTTTTTGGGGGGGGGGGGGGGGGGGGCCGAGTTTGCATTTGAGAGAGTTTTTTTTGTGTTAAACCGGTCGGGTTTTGTTTTTAGGGAGAAGTGTTTTTTTTTTTTTTTTAAATATTGTTGATGTGTAAAATGAGTTTGGGTTATCTCCAGTATTTTCTTAACTCAATATGTCCTTTTGTTTTAAATATACAATGACAAGTGGTAGTGAGTTTTAATCTTCACCTTTTATTTAGTTAGTGGATGATGTGGCAGTTTCTCATTAAAATAAAAGAAGATTCCAATTAAAAAAAGTACTTGAGGTAAGTCAAATCTGTGTAAAATTGTAGAGAGTGCAAAACTTATATGGCAAGCTTGAAGTAAAAAAAAAAGTCAAATAAAAGTCAGAGGCTACGATTTTATAATATATATATATATATATATATATATGACGTGGTACGATTCAAATGGAAGGAGTAGATGTAGAAATTTTTATAGAGAATTCTTATAGAATTTAAACTCAATTAATTCTAGTATACATTAGAATAATGATGTGGAAAAATATAAACTTTAAAAAATTTGTGCAATAAAGCTAAGACCAAAAAAAAAAAAAAAAATCATAACAATTTCACAACATTCTCAAATTTGCCAATTACCTCACAGATGGGCCCACCATAATCTGTGGATAAATTTTTTTTAATAAACTATGTGTAAGATGGTAGGTTAATTTAGGAATTTAGAAGAAACTCTAGTACTCTACTACTTCAATAAATACTTAATATCAAAAGTTTTAGAAATTTAAAACCAAAACTTTTGTTATTTATTTTAAATTATTTTAATCATATAAGCCCTAATTCTGTGTAAGTTTGTATATATAATGATTCAATTTTAATGATAAACACTGTAACGACCCAAGGAAAAGCGCTAGCCACATCTGCGCTATACCTCAAAAGAACTAGTCATAATTGAGGCTCCTTGTAGTTGTTAATAAAGCCCAGTTCAACCCAGTAAATACTCGATGTGGGACTCATCACACACCCACACACATCACACAATCAATCAAATTGGGGTATCACAATCTCCCCCACTTAAATCCCTAACGTCCTTGTTAGGGCCCACTTTGTGGGGTAGTGTCTCTAAGTCCACACGGGATTACCAGGCCGGCTCTGATACCATATGTAACGACCCAAGGAAAAGCACTAGCCACATCTGCGCTATACCTCAAAATGACCAATCATAATTGAGGCTTCTTATAATTGTTAATAAAGCCCAGTTCAATTCAACCTAGTATATGCCCGACGTGGGACTCATCACACACCCACACATATCGCACAATCAATCAAATTAGGACATCACAATATGTAACGACCCAAGGAAAAGCACTAGCCACATCTGCGCTATACCTCAAAATGACCAATCATAATTGAGGCTTCTTATAATTGTTAATAAAGCCCAGTTCAACCCAGTAAATACCCGATGTGGGACTCATCACACACCCACACACATCACACAATCAATCAAATTGGGGTATCACAAACACATTTATTCCAAAGAAAATTCATATTAAAATACAACCTCTAAGTAAAAGATCAATACTATAAATTCGTTGTGTTATATATTACAAAATGCAAGTGAAGTTATGATTTGATTTAACAAAATACCTATTAGAGCGCATGTCAATTTTCATTAGGACAAAGTTTAGCTACAACCTTACTTAATATCTTTTTACTAGAGGTGAATTTTAACAAATCCACCATTGGACTACATATTCTTCTTATATCATCCATGCTTGCAAAATTTCTAAAAATTTAAATATCAATAGCTATGTCATCAATAAATTGTTTAAATTGCAAGTTTTTGTAGTTTAAAATTATGCATAAAATATAAGCTTATAGATCATATAATAAATAATATCCAATTGACACAAAATTTGACATGTGTATTAAAAGCATAAAAAACATACAATTCAACAGTTAGATTTTCAAAATATGTAGTCATGTTTATTTTATTGAGTAAGGTTATAGCTTAAGGTTACAACCAATTTTGTAACTAAATTTTGTCTTTTTCGTTATATGAGTTTACACACAAATTAACAAAATCCCTAACTTGCTGCAATATATGATTCTTAAAAAAAATGGCATATTTAATAGAATAAAAAATTTTAAGATTTTTTTATTTTGAGAGAGATTTTTAACCTATGGCGTCCGCTTCTAATGATATCTATTTATCATCAGGCCAAAACATCAATCAATTTTTAGTGTAGGCGGGGATTGAACCCCAAATCTCTTATTCAACCATTAGAGACTTTACCAATTGAGCTAACTGAAACCCACATAGATTAGCGACTAGCCAAATAATATTAAAATAAAACATTATTCTAACAACTTATTATAAGTTTACAACCACCGGCTGTTTATTTTTGGGTAAATTGCAAATTACACCCCTGAAGTTTGGGGTTGACTGGATTTTACACCCCCAAAGTTTCAAAAACTTGATTTTACACCCTGAAATTTGGTTCGGTTAGCAATTCACCCCGTGGTTAGTTTATGCTGTTAAGTGATACATCATTATGCTGATGTGTTTTATTTTTGCCAAATCAGCCTCAAAACTACGTCATTTTAGTTATGACCAAGCTGGCACAATCAAAACTACGTAGTTTAAACCATAGTGTTCAGGCCAAACTCTAAAATAAAATAAAATAAATAGAAACCATAAACCCACCATCTATCTAACTAGTTTAGTCATGGACAAAGAAATCGGGAATGCCATTAAGAAAATATGAATAGCCCGTAAAGAGAATTGTCCCCCTTCCTCATTCAACCATGCCCAAAAGAACCTAATTCCAATTTTATGGTTACCAAAAAAATTCAAATTTATGAGATGATGCATCATATTAGTCAAAAAAAGAGTGGAAGGGTGGGTGATTTGGCTCTAAAGTTGGATATGAGTAAGGCTTATGATAGGGTAGAGTGGAGTTGGTTGGAAAAAATTATGCACAAGCTGGGTTTTGATAGTAAATGGTGTGCTTTGATTTTGAAGCGTGTCACTACTATTTCTTATTCAGTGAAGATTAATGGAGTGCCTAAAGGGCATATTGTTCCAAGTAGGGGAATTAGGCAGGGTGATCCACTATCTCCTTATCTTTTCTTGTTATGCGCGGAAGGACCTTTTGCCCTTATTCACAAAGAGGTGGAGAATGGGAGGTTGGGGGGTATCGCAGTTTGTCATAGGGGTCCTAAAATATCCCATCTTTTCTTTGCTGATGATAGTTTGATATTTTGTAAAGCGTCCTTGGAGGAGTGTGATGCCCTTCAAAGGGTGTTGAGGGTGTATGAGGGTGCTTCAGGACAGCAGTTAAATCGTGCTAAAACTTCCCTATTTTGTAGTAGTAATACTCCTATTGATATTCAAGAAATAATCAAGGAGAGATTTGGGGCCCAAGTGATTAAGCACCATGAAAAATATCTAGGTTTGCCATCTTTGGTGGGAAGAAATAAAAAGAACACTTTTAATTCTATTAAGGACAAATTAAGGAGAAAACTTGCTGGTTGGAAAGAGAAGTTATTGTCTAAGGCGGGTAAAGAAGTGTTGATTAAAGCTGTGGCCCAAGCAATTCCAACATATACTATGAGTGTTTTCAAATTGCCTAACTCTTTATGTGAGGATTTGACTAGCATGATCCGTAATTTTTGGTGGGGGCAAAGAAATTATTAAAGGAAAATAGCTTGGATGAGTTGGGAGAAATTATGCGTTCCAAAGAGTTGTGGTGGGATGGGATTTAAAAAGCTTAAAGAATTCAATTTGGCTTTATTGGCAAAGCAAGGGTGGAGACTTCAGCAGGGTCAAGATTCATTGGTGTACAAGGTTTTAAAAACTAAATATTTTCCCACATCTGACTTTTCACAAGCTGCTTTGGGTAATAATCCTTCTTTTACTTGGTGGAGTATTATGGCTGCCCAACCTCTTATCAAGTATGGTTCAAGATGGAGACTTGGTAATGGTGATAGTATTCGGATTTGGGGTGATAAATGGATGCCCATGCCTTCAACTTTTATGATTTCATCTCCAAGATTGTTTATGCCACAAGATATGAAAGTTAGTGAATTGATAGACAAGGAAGAGGCTGCTTGGAAGGCGGGGGTTGTTGATGCATTGTTTTTGCCGCATGAAGCAGAGGCCATTAAAGCCATTCCCATAAGTACTAATTTGCCTGAAGACAAACAGATTTGGGCTTGGAGCTCTAATGGAGTTTTTTCTGTGAAAAATGCTTATTGGGTGGCTTGTCAAATGTCTCTTGTTCAGTCCATGGGATCAGCATCTGATGGCAGCCAAGACAGATGCTTTTGGAAGAGAATATGGCAGCTCAATGTGCCTCATAAAATAAGGCACTTTGCTTGAAGAGCTTGTAGGGACATTCTTCCTTTGAAAACTAACTTGGTTAACAGAAATGTTTTGCAGGTTGATATTTGTGATGAATGCAATGTGGAGACAGAGGACTCTATTCATTTTTTCTGGAGATGTACCCGGGCTAAAGATATGTGGTCTTCATCAAAACTGATTTTCCCCAACGTTCTTAACCAGCTTAGTTCTTTTAAGGAGATAATGTGGTGCTTAATGATGGATGAAAACTGTGCAGTGGAAAATATTGAATTGATAGTCACCTGTGCTTGGGCGTTGTGGAGTAACAGGAATGAGATTCGGCATGGCGGAAAGCGTAAAGATGGAAGGCAGCTTCTTCACTGGGCATCGCAATACCTGGAGGAATATCGGACTGCAATGGAGTTGTTACTGGCTGTTGAGAAACCTGGGCAACATGTTCTGAGTTGGAATCCACCTTCTACACCGTATTTGAAATTTAATGTGGATGGTGCAATATTTTCTGAGTTGCGGTCTGTGGGAATTGGAGTCATAGTAAGGAAATGGGACGGTAGTTTTGTTGCAGCAATGAGCAAGCTTATTAATGCACTGTTGGGGCCTCTTGAAGCGGAATCTAAGGCTGTCGATGTTGGCCTACAATTCGCAAAGATGCTTGGAGTTTCTGAATTAATAATTGAGGGAGATTCACTGATAGTCTCTAGGGCATTGAGTCAATCTTCCTCTGTTCCGGCCACAATTGATGCGGTGATTATGGGCATTAGATCTACTATCGTGGAGTTTCACAATGTTAATTTTTCCCATGTAAAACGCAATGCAAATATTTCAGCTCATTTGTTAGCAAAGTATGCCAAAGGCATAGTTCATCAGTGTATTTGGATGGAGAATTGCCCTAGTTTCTTAGAATTAGCAATTCTTCATGATGTAAACTCTACTGTTATTTGATTTAATATAAAGTGTGTGTGCTTTCTTATCAAAAAAAAAAAAATTCAAATTTTACAAATTAATCAAATCAATTTTAAACTTAGGAAATTATTGTGAACACAGCAAGAGTAAGGAAAGGATCCGTTGAAAAGTGTTTGGTTTCCAACAACATATATTAGTGAAACGAAAATAAAGGTTGAAAGTCAATATAATAACACGAGAATTGAAGATGATTATAGTACTAGTTTATGGCTAGTATATGATGATACATGTTGGGCGCAGTGGAAGGCACCAACGGAAGAGACAACAAGGGACTTCTTAAAGGAGTCAACTAGAATGTCAGAGAAGTTGGTGGGTTGCCAATTTGTATTAGTATTAGAGTAACCATTGCTGCATTGTACACCACGGGATTTGCCTGGGTTCACACAATCGATGGTCTGCAGACAGATCATGGGGTTATGGTTTTTGTTTTTTGATTTAAACGTTATCGTTTAAGCCAGAGTAATGTGTTTTAGGTTTAGGCCTGAAATTTTCTCTCAAAGAAAAAAAAAAGTTTAGGCCTAAAACTTTCTCACAAAAAAAAAATAATAAAAACAAAAACAAAAAAAAAAAAACAAAGTTTAGGCCTGAAACTACGTAGTTTTGATTGTGCCAGCTCTTCACTTGGTCATCACTGAAACGACGTAGTTTTGGGATTGATTTGGCAAAAATAAAGCACATCAGCATGATGATGTGTCACTTAACAACATAAACTAACCGTGCAGAGTGAATTGCTAACAGAACCAAATTTCAGAGTGTAAAATCAAGTTTCTAAAATTTTAGGTGTAAAATCTAGTCAACCCAAATTTCAGAGGTGTAATTTATAATTTATCCTTTATTTTTTATTCAATTAGAGTTAAAAATTATACGATCTTTTGATTGCACTGTATTACTATTACCACTTCACTCAATGCTTGACCAAATTCTTCAAGCCTCTGAAAACTATCATCACCATTACTCAAAAGACTTTACTCTTTCTCACTTCATCAGATAAAAATAAAAAATAAAAAAAAGGCTTCAAACTTTCAATTTTATCTGACTGGAAGAGCTCAGAATAATTTCACAGAGATGATCAAGTTGGCTAAAGCGGTGGCCCCTTTTTTTTTTTTTTTTTTTTTTTTTTACAAGATAGAAATTCTACTCTATCCTAATCTAAGTGTATATGTGTGTGAAAGCTCACTCCTGAAAACTTGAACCCCGACCCTTGTCCCCCACACCCCACAAACACTTATACTTGTGTTGTGACCATCGCACCAAGGGTGTACAGTGATTTTTTTTTTTTTTTTGATAAACTGAAGCGGTGACTTAATAATTAATATGTGTCTCATGTTTGACTGTTCTTAGATTTGACTGAATACATAAATTGGTGGGTAATTGCTAGTATTTATAAATATTAGTCTTTTCTTGATTCTTTAGAAATCAAATGACCAATGTTTGAATCTTCTTACATTTAGGTTTAAGTATATAATGTGGGTTCCAGTTAGCTCAACTAATATTGTTTTTTTTTTTTTTTTTCGAAAGAATTTCAACATATGGCGTCTACTCCTAATAATAGCTATTTATCATCATACCAAAATATCAATCGGTTTTTTGTGTAAGGGGGATTGAATCTCAAATCTCTTATTCAACCATAAGAGACTCTAACTGGTAATATTTCTGATGGTTGAATAATAGATCTGGAGTTTAATCCCCACCTACAATAAAAACAAATTGGTATCTTGATCTAATGATAAAGAGATGTTATTAGAAGTGGATGTTATAGAATGAATCTATCTCAAAAAAACAAAAACAAAAACAAAAGTTTAAGTTTATAATTAGTTGCTATCAAAAAAAAAAAAAAAAGTAAATAGTTATTAATTGGGTGTTTTTATAAAGATTAGCCTTGGTTTAAGTTAGGAATGTGCAGCCAACCCGCCAAAACCGACTTGACTCAACCCAACTACCAGGTTGGGTCGGTTTTTAGAGCTTGGTGGGTTGGGTTGGATTACAAAATTTTTTTTGATAGCTGGTCAGGTTGGGTTTAGGTCCAAACCCGACCCGACCCACCCATATATTTAATATATATTATATAATTAATAATTATTTTTAAATAACCAGCTCTTCCTCCTATCCTATATAAAAGTCAATATTAATGTATATTAGTTCATATATTAATGTATAACTGAGTTGGAATATTAGTTCATATATTAATGTATATTTTGTTTATCAACTCATGTGACAGGTGTGATTTTTTTTTTTTCTCAATTTAATAATAATAATAATAATAATAATAATAATAATTGTCCAACCCATAGATTCAACCCGACTCAACCCAACCCATGTAGGTTGGGTTGGACTTATGTTATGGGTTGGGTTGGGTTGAATTTTTTTTAACCCAACATGGTGGGTTGGGTCAAAAAATCTCCTTAACCCGACCCAACCCGACCCATGCACACCTCTAATTTAAGTAAACATAGTGTAACCAATATTTATTTATTTTTTTATATCTCTATTTTTTTTTTTTTTTTAATTCTTAAATCTGGGTCAACATATGCTAGTTGGTAAATCACATAGGTTTACGTATTGGTATTAGTTGGGTTGGGAGATATTTCAAAGGTTTTTCATTCTGTATTTTAGCATTTTAAAATTAAAAACACTACTCACGTTATATTGATCAATAAAATATCCTTAAATCTATGAGATGCTAGAAGCGTAGAACATGTTGTTGCCTACCTAATTGAACTAGCTCTATTAAACTCGGCTTCCCACTCCCCTGTGTGTGTGTGTTGTAAGTAATCTCAAAAAAAAAAAAAAAAAAATTTGAACTAGCTCTATAAAATTGTAATTACATGTTCACCAATATTCAAACTAAATGAGCATGAAGTATTTATAAAATCGTACATAGATTTAAGCAAGGTTTTGAAACCCGGACCGTTCAATGAACCGTAAAAAAGAGAGGTTCAAGGTTTTTGAGGTTGGACCGAGGTTGAACCGAGGTCGAACCGTGATGACGTCATAATTAATTTAATAATTATTTAAAATATAAATAATATATTAAATTAGTAAAAATTGAAAAATTACATAAAAATCCAAATAAATATAGAGATCTAATAGAAACTTCACATTAAATTAATTTATGAAACCCAATAAAAAATTTAATAGACATTTTCTCATGAAATTAATTTTTTTTTAAAAGAGTAGTAAGTTAGTAGCTTGAATGGTGAGGGACATTAGCGTGTATAATGTTATATATCTTTTTTGCTGTAAATGTATATAATATTGTGTGTATTTGTTTAAGCTTATAGGGTAAATCTTACATTGATCAGACAATCCTAGAGTGTAAAGCAATAAATAAATTTAATAAATTAATGTAAGAATTGGTGGGTCTGTACTTTGTAGAATTAAGAAGTATTCTAATCACTAAATAAATTAACTAAGAAACAAGTCAACAACGCGTAGGAGGTCCAAAACTTCTTTTTCAATCTCGTGTGGCGTGCAAGCTTTAAGTAAAAATAAAAGGGTCCGGTTAGGGCACACATTAAGCCTTCCACTTTTGGAAACTTTTTCTTGAGAATTGAAAAAGTTGTCAATACTTTTTCAATTCTCGAAAAAACTTTTTCCAAAAATGAAAACTAATATGTGCCCTTAGGGCACACATTAGTAAAATCCAAAATAAAATCTCAAAAATTCACAACCACAAGTTCACTGTCTGGTACCTACGTGAGGAGCTTTCAAATCTCACTTTTATCTCTTCCCTCTCGTTAGACATCATCTTCTCAAATCCTTCCTTTCTCTCTTGAAACACTGCTAGTTCAAATCTCAGTTTTTCAGTATTTGCCAGCCACGCGGTAGCCTTTCAGCTTTTGCCAGTCACATGGTAGCCATCAACAGCCGGCAAAGGGTCTACTCTGCAGCAAAACGACTGGGCCCTTTCTTTTAATCCTTGTTTTCATCGTCATCTTTCATCTTCTTCTGTTCTTCATCTTCTTCTTCTTCTTCATTTTTTCCTTCTAAAAGAGCTTAGGCCTGAACCGTGAAACCCGTTCACGGTTCTCAAACCCGTGCGGTTCGACCGAGGTTCGCACGGTCCACTGGATTTTTTGTGTAGAACGGGTTTTGGAAGTTAAAGAACCGTCTTAAGGAGCGGTTTCCGGTTAACCCGGTCGGACCGTACGGTCCGGTCCGGGTTTCAAAACCATGGATTTAAGGCCTCCTACTTTTGTTTGTATTTGGTGCTCATGATTCTCAATAAGTCACCGATTATGTTATCTGCACATGTATGAATGAAATTTTATTTAAAAAAATTGGAATTATCAAGGTTTAGTAGTACATCCCAATTTTTTATTTCTCAAAAGAAAATTTGGGATTTTTTAATCAAAATTTTGAAGGTGATTTCTTAATTATGAAGTTTAGTAGCCCATCAATCGGAATCAATTTGGGATTTTTGAATCAATCCTTGAAGGTGCTTTCATTGACTGAATAAAATATGATCCATTCATAAATTATAAAAATGTGTCCATCACTCCATCACGTTGGAGATGACACAACTCTTTGATCTAAAAATTTGGACATATTTCTCATCACAAGGAAAGCTCATTCTATAAATAGCACCCCTAGTACACTCATATATGCACAACACAAAAGCTCAATCAATATCCCTCTAATATTTGCCATTTCTATTTCCTTGATCATTTTCAAACTCTCCTAGTTAATCACCATGGGTGTTATCACTTATGAGTCTGAGGTTACCTCCCCAATCCCACCAGCTAGGTTGTTCAAGGCATTTGTTCTTGATGCTGACAACCTCATCCCCAAGATTTCACCACACACTATTAAGAGCACTGAAATTCTTGAAGGAAATGGAGGCCCCGGAACCATTAAAAAGGTTACATTCCATGAAGGCGAGTATATATATACTAATTTTTCACCCAATATTTTTTTTAGCATTGTAAAAGTTCTTATCTTATCTTACTTTTGGTACATGTTACCAATTTTTTTGGTCCTCCAAAGCAAGAAAATGCTTGTTAGATATAAACAAAATGATACCCTTTAACTTTTGTTTCAAAATCATCCTTACACTTTAGATTGTTTCAATTTAATCCCTATACCTTAAAATTTGTTTTAAAAGAGTCCTCATCGTTATGTGGTAGATGAAAAATATGACATGATAAACGGAGTTCATGCTGTGTTAGAATTGGCCTCAGTGTCCTAGATTCATTTGCTATGTTAGAATTTTTCATTTATCTGATAATGACAATGACATTTTAAAAATATATGATTTTTAATAATAATAATAATAAATAAATAAAAAGTCAAACATTGAGAGCAAAAAAAAAATGCGCAATGTAACTTTCACTTATATGTGTGTGCGCATGCGCAATCATGCAAATTAAAATCTACTAACTAGTGTTGTCTTTTTTTCTTTTTCTTTTTTTCAATTTGATTGCGAAAAATATACTAACTAGTGTTGTCTTTTTTTTTTTTCAATTTCCACAGGGAGCCATTTCAAATTCCTTAAGCACAAGATCGATGCCATAGACAAAGAGAACTTCACCTACAATTACAGTGTGATTGAAGGTGGACCTTTGTCAGAAAAAATCTCATACGAGACCAAGTTAGTGGCATCCCCTGATGGAGGATCCATCTTTAAGAGCACCAGCAAGTACTATGCCAAAGATGATTTTGAGATCAAGGAAGAGCAAATCAAGGCTGGTAAAGAAAAGGCTGCAGGATTGTTCAAGTCAGTTGAAGGCTACCTTTTGGCCAACCCTGATGCTTACAACTAAACCTGCTGCTGATAAGATTGCTTCTATTCCCTCTATTACTATATAGAGATGTGACTTTCATGTCTATTTTGATTTTCTGTCTAGTCAAAACTCAGAACTGTCTTGGTCTTGTAACAAGTGTTACTATTTGGATATTCTTGTTGCTTGTAATGTTCCCTGTCCATTGTAATGTGACACTTGTATTGTTTTGAGTGAAATAATAAAAATCATATGGTATATTTAAGGTATTATTTGCTATTGATGGATGTGGTTATTTCTTTTGTGTAAGTTATTGACTTTCTTCTTATTAACTTATCTTAAGAAAAGATCATCTAGAGCTTTTAAAGTAACTTCATCATAATATTCTTAAGATCCTAATCCTCTAAAGAACATACAACCACTATACTTTATAGCTCTTTACAATAAGCCAACGGGCAAACCAATATATATATAATTACCAATCTAACAAGTAGTGAATAATGTTGTATCTATATCCTTTCTCAAATTAGAAATGTAACTAACTCATGTCCCAAAATATGTTGTGGCATTAATTTGCCCAAGTACATATATAATAGCACAGCCAAACCTCATATTTCCTAGTATTCGCAAATTTAAAGCAAATTTCATTCATTTTCAACCAAACGGAAGGGAAAATAAAATTAAAAACTAAAAATTTTAAATTTTACTAAAAATATATAATTTAAAAAATATTTCAGAAGAAATGGCCGATCCAAAACTAGTATTTTTTTTCTTTTAAAAAAAATAGTATTTTTTTAATGATAATTCCTCCTCTATCCCTTTTTTTTTTTTTTAGAATATTAAGTATTTAACATACACATAAGGAGAGGGGAGAAGGTCTTAAAGAAACTAAAGTAGTGTATATTAAAAAGAGTCTAACTTTTTTTTTTTTTTTTTAGAGATAATTACAACATGCTCCTAACCTCGCAACTTGAACCATTTCTCCCTAAACCCCTAAGCACTTTGTGCATGGAGAGGTGTCAATTCAGTCTAACTCTTAAATACACAACATAGCTTTTAAACTTGTTTAACTCACACTCATTTTCCAAACGACTATCCATGAAATGTGCAAATTTATCTTTACATTTAAGTCAAGTTGGCCAATAACATTCATAAATCGTGTAATTCACATCTTAGATCTCGTCCTGTGCGGAGTTAAGTCATTAATGAGCACAAACAATTTTATTTATATCTAACCCTTTCATAAAAAAAATTAAATATTAAATATACTATTACAAAACTAATTAATTAATTCATAATTATTTGATTGGATTTTTATTCTTTGAACTGTGACTTGTTTCACAATTGAAACTTGAAGCTGCTTCGAAGATTAGTCTAACTTCTAGAAAGTTGACCAGGTTTTGCATCCTTCTTAATTAAGAAAAGAGCAGGAAAATTTCACAAACGACAATTATAAATTAAAGCAAACCAGCCGACAAAATGTCACTAAAATATTGAGAGTTCGGTAGATTGGGTGACTATCAGCCCATAGCTGATGGCTCAATCCAAATCAATTGACGGTGATTTCTTTTTTCTTTTTCTTTTTTCTTTTTTTTTGAGAAGAATTGATCTCTTCCTCTCACAAAATATGACTCTATGTGGAAAAAAAAAAGGTTTTTTTTTTATAAAATTATTGCAAAAGTAGTTAACAAGTGCATTCTTCTACCTATTATTATGGGACCATTGCCTTTTTTTTTTTTTTTTTTTTTTTTGATAGGACCCATTACCCTATTATTTGTTGAGTGCGTGGCACCTAGTGTGTCCAGCCCACTTGCTTGCCACTCTTGTCAAAGTTCATTTATGAGCTTGTCTTCTCAACCCACAAAATCAGCTTTTGGTTTAATGCAAAGCTGATGCAAGGCGTTTCTAATACGCTGAAAGAAGAAAGAAAAGAAAAGAAAGAAGCAAAAGCAAGGGTCATTCGGCCAAGGGAGAGTTAAAGAAAAGAAATTGGTTTAAAGCAAAGTCCTGATAAGTTGGCTTGCATTTATTGTGACTTAGTATGAAGAGTGTGAAAGGAAGAAAAGAAGGAAAAGATGAAGAAATAGAAGGAGAGGCCATTCGGCCATTTGAAGAGGTGAAGAAAAGAAGCGAAGTCCCAGAGAAAGTGAGGACAGTGCAGTCTTGGAAGAACTGCGTGAGTGAGAGCAAGCAAAAAGAGAAGAGAAAAATAGAGAGAG
The DNA here is from genome assembly GCA_019022515.1 of Quercus aquifolioides. Lineage (NCBI taxonomy): Eukaryota > Viridiplantae > Streptophyta > Magnoliopsida > Fagales > Fagaceae > Quercus > Quercus aquifolioides. The sequence goes on along the minus strand of CM032334.1, from coordinate 10,788,440 downwards.
TAAGAGAAAATTGTTGGAGATATGTAGTGATAAAGAGAGCAGTAAGTAAAAAGAAAAAGAGAGTTTATTTTGCTCAAGTTGTATTTTTAAATATTGTAATCTCTATTTAATACAGTGAAATTATTCGAAATTTATCCCGTGATTTTTCCTTTTTAAAGAGAAAGAATTTTCACGTAAATTTTTGTATTATTGTGTGATTGTGCTTCCGTTGTAATTTATTCACAATTTTTCCCAACGTTATTGAATTGCCGCATTCATCATTAATAAATTCTCTACTTGTTTCAAGGTCCACCGGCAAAGTACTTCATAATTTCACGTCGGTCCACCACTTTTTTCGGCTATTTAAGAAATAAGTGAGAGTCCTTCAAAAATTAAATAAATATAAATTAAATATAAAATAAAATAAATAAGAAAAAAGAAGCTAGAAAGTGAGAGGCCTTGAACTGAAATAAGTATTGCTATTCAAGCCAAAAAATTAAAAAAATTAAGTATTGCTAAGAAGTAAGCAAAAAACATTGAGTATGTGACATTGGAGAAATTCAATTTCGTATTTTGGTTGCCCTATTAATTACTTGCCACCATTGCAATTCTTGTGCTACAAAAACCACACAAAACAAGACTTTAATATTATTCAGCTAATAGTTAGGTCCATATCATGGTCTATTTTTTAGCCCAAAAAAAGAAAAGTATTACTGGAATAATGTTTCTCGAGTTTCATTGTTTAGAAGTTTCCAATTATTTGTCAATGCTTGATTCAAAATATTAAATGAAAAAACTAAATAGAGTATTACTCGAAAGAATAAGAGAGAATTTTCAAAAAAGACACAATAAGGTGATTTGTTATTGCACATATTTATAGCAAATTAGGCAAATTGTGAATGCTTATTAGATTTTATAACGATAATAAGTTCTATTAAAAAATATTTTATTCATTCTCAAAAAAAATTAAAAATATTTTATATTTGAATAAAATAAGTATATATATACTTCCTCAAAAAAAAAAAAAAAAAGTATATATATAAATCCAACCAAATTGGGAATCTTTCAAGATGTTATTAGGTGTAGTAAGATGTATTGAATTTTAAGTAAAATGCTGATGTGACAATCACTTATTGAATGAGGTAAAACATGAGTTTTACACCCCATCCTTATAGAATTTAATCTCATATATATATATATATATATATATATTTCTCTATACTATATATCAATGTATTAATTTGGGCCCAAAACCGAAATTTCTGCTCCGGCCCTTGAGCACGTAGCGTTAGAACTATCTACTGATAGGGATAGCCAACTCCCAACTACTAGTAGTTACTTTCACCTGTTATTAATTTTTTTTTTTTACCCCAAAAAATAGAAAATAAAAAACCTCAGTCGAATCACATATGAACATAGTAACACTTACACAGTTACACAAGTATCGTCCTCACAATCTATAAGTAGCACCTCTACTCTACGCCACCTTTCCCATTCCAAAATTCTCAGAGTCCAATTTCCAATTAGTAGCTCCATTCTCTGCTTCTCCATACCTTTCTGTCTCCAAATTCTAAATATATCATGGCTGTTCTCACTCTAACTGATGAGTTCACTAGCCCCGTTGCGCCGAAAAGGGTGTTCAAGGCCTTGATCCTTGATGCTGACAACCTCATGCCCAAGCTTATGCCTCAGGCCATTAAAAGTGTGGAAACACTTGAAGGCAATGGAGGGCCTGGAACCATCAAGAAGATTACCTTCGCTGAAGGCGAGTTGCATTTAACATACATTGTTTTACACTATCATACTATTTATACCATAATCTTAAAAAAATGGGATTGAATTTTTTTTCATGTCCCTCTCTGTATGCAGGTTCTCACATTAAGTATGTGAAGCATAGGACTGATGCACTGGATGAAGAGAAATTGACATACAGTTACACTTTGATAGAGGGTGATGATTTGTTGGACAAGATTGAATCAATTTCTTATGAAATGAAGTTTGAGCCCACTCCTGGTGGGGGATGCAAAGGAACAAATGTGAGCAAGTACCATCCTAAACCAGGAGTCCAGATCAATGAAGAGGAAGTCAAGGCAGGCAAGGAAAAGGCCATGGCTATTTACAAGGGTGTGGAAGCCTACCTCTTAGCCAATCCCAATGTGTATGCTTAGAGTTTCCTTTATGAGACGCCATTTCTCATCTATCATGCATGATGCTACTAAAATGAATCCCAATTTGCCAATTTTGGCATAATAATAATAATAACTAGTCGTTAACCCATGTGATGCACGGGAAAACTATTGAGTATGACTTATTATTTAATATGAACGTTTTACAAATATAACTTTTGTAACCTCTTAGATTACACATTAAGATCTCAATTTTAAAAATTCGATATGAAACATTAAATTACTAACGTTCTTTTTGTTTTAGCATTAACATTTTCTTAGAAAATATCAATCAAACAAAAAATTAAATAAAGATTAGTATTCAATAATCCAATATATGTTGCGATGTTAAATATTTGTCTAATCTCAACTATTGGCTCCAATGTAAAATAAAGAAAGTAACTAAACATTTCGTATGAAAAATTGTCAAAAACTTACACATAAAATAGTTAAAAATGAGAGACATACAGATGCTCCGTGGACCATAGTACATGCTCTGTAATTTCAGTCCGTTGTTGATTTCTGGTCTCCACGCGATGCAGTAAAAATTTCTGCATCATTTGCTTTACTCAAGCACGAATTCAATTACTCCCTTGAGAGATAAAAGAGTGAACCTCCTTAAGTGCAGGCTATAGTCTGAAGCTCTCCCAAATCTAACAGATTGTATAACATGCCAAAAAGATAACCAAGAATAGATTACTATAGAAACAACGTAAAGAATCTGTGTATTAGTATAGAGAGAAAGCAACTATTCCATTGCAATGACCATCATTAACTTCTTCAACATATTTTTACACCTTTAAATTAAAAGCAACAAAATTAAATGAAACCTTGATTATATAAGGGAGTCAAATCTATCCTTAACACATATTCGTCATGTGTAACATTGGAACTATCAGATGGCAGAGCATATTTTAATAGCTAATTAATAGCATAAAATTTGAGTGATGAGATCTGAGTTGAAGGTAAGGAAACATGTCTATGCAATAATAGGCAACTTCTGAATTTAAATTAAACTATAATTATTATATGCGCAACTTGTCCAAGTAACAGACAAACAAATGTGCATTTAAGTGCAGACTTATAATTTCAAAAACATTAACAACAAACCAATAAAAAGGCACGACAATAGGGTCTCGAATGCAACCTCACTAAAAAAAACACCATCAAATCAACCACAAAAATAATATTTCCCCAGCCGCATATATTATAACGGTAGCGGGAGGCTGGACTGAAGGTGAGAGATAGTTTGACATGACTGTGGTCCTTGGATCTCTCTCTGCCATTGATAAAGAGCGCTCAAGGGTTAGGCTTTTGGGGTTTTGAGCAAGGGAGTCAATGGGTCCGTTTGGATACATCTTATTGTTACTGAAAACTAATTGTTGCTGAAAACACTGTAGCAAAATAATTTTTAAATGTATGAATAGTATCGTGGGACCCATTTTTAATATTTTTTAATGCGTGAACAGTGCATGAACAATGCGTGAACAGTGCACGCACTGTTCATGCACAGTACTTTTTGTCCCTCAAAAGTCAATAACTCCGACGTAAAAAAAAAAAAAAAAAAAAAAAAAAACTGAAAACGCAAGGAACAAAACGCAACGCAACATTGAGCTGTATCCAAACCCTCACAATATCGTACCGGAGACCATTTCGGTTTAGCCAGAAAAACGAAATATTTCGGTACCGTCAATACCGATGTACCATTTCGAAATTAGCACTATTTTTATAAATAGATATATAAATATAATATTTTCTAGGTATAATATTTTATTTAAGCAAAATTTTCTTTGGACTAAAGAAAAATCAACTAATTTATTATTCTTTATTTGTCAAAAAATGATAATATAAATATTAAAAACGATGTAATGGCCTTATGGGTACATTAGTAAAGAATGAATATATTAATGTTTTTTTTTACCAAAAAAAATATATTAATGTTTTAAAAAAATGAAAAGCAAATAAATTCAGACTTACTCGTTACAAATAACAATTTACAAAGTTTGAAAACTTGAAATTAGCGGTTTTGCTTTAATGGGAGTAATTCTATAATTGTGCATGTGGGCTATTGATGCCAGCTATTTTTTTTTTTTTTTTTATAATAATAAAAAAAATTTAAATTTAAAATTAAAAAAAAAAAAAGTGTTTGATCTTATCTCTTTCTCTGGTAAAAGAACCACAACTGAACTGACTACGCAAAAGCTTCGGTAAAAGAACCACAACTCAAGAGGCCGTTCCAAAAATTTCCAAGTATAAATCGAAGGTAGCAATGCACTTAATCTTCAACTGCATTTTTATGGAGATGAGCTTTTTTTTGGCCTGTAGACAAGAGAGCAAAGCCAAAAAAATTACAAGATTTGAAGAATTTTTTTCGACATTATTCTCAAATTGAAGCAAAGAACAACAAAGAGTAGAAAAGGAAAGCGACTGGTAGCAACGAAGAAGAAGAAGAAGCGTAGATCTGGTAAATTCGTGTTTTTTTTTTTTTTTTAACTCTAAATCTTATACCGATCTGAAACCAATATATCAGCAGAAATCGCTGAAATCCACCGAAACGACCGAAACATCCCAGTACACTCTGGTATCTAGAGCGGTACGGATCAGGTCTGTTTCTGTACCAGTCCAAGCGCCAACATGAAAAATTCCGGCCGTACCGGCCGGTACAGTACGGAATTATCTCCCATCATTTTGAGAGTGGTTGAGAGAGCGGCTTAGGCAATTAGGCTGCATCTAAACCCGTACAAAAAGAGAGATTCAATTGACCCATGAGAATAGGAGAGAAGAATAAGCTTTTGTGTTTGCGTTTGCATAATAGCTTGCATAGAGAAGAGGAACGTTTTATCTTTATCGGGTTTTAGAAAAGTTTAAATTAAGGAAGGAGTCCTAAATGTGCTGTATTATCAGGTTTTAGGAAAAAAATATCAGAATTTGTTTTTAATACTGAATTGTGGGAATTTCCGAGGTTTCGATTTTATATATATATATATATAAAGATGATAATAATAATAATAATAATAAGAGTTTTTATGTATGATTAAATTGGCATAATAATACATCAATAAGAATCTTCTTCTTCTTTTTTTGATGGAATCAGAATCTTATTATTGTTATTATTTGATACCCAGATTGTTTGAATTGGATTGTACGTGTGTGGGCGTTTGCTAAGAAAGTGATAATGAGAAGTCCTAATACTATAGTAAGAGCATCTCCAACAGATGCTCTATCTCTATTTTTTGAGATAAAATGCTACTGTTCACACTCAACCGGTTCTCTAAACACAAAACTTTTCAATTTATTTTTGAAGTTGCTATAGTAGTTCTCTTAATTTAAAGAACACTGTAGCAACTCCAAACCATTATTTTATCTTAAAAAAATACCCGACTGAATAAAAAAAAAAAAAAAATCATTCTCTTTCCTCCTCTCTTCTTTGTTCATCTGTCTCTCTCTCAAACAGTAACACAATCAAAACACAAACACAATCTAAAATCAGAATAGAAACAACAGATCAAGAATAGGGAAAAATACAAATTTAATTAGAACAACAAATCAAAAAAAAAAAAAAAAAAAAAACAGATCAAGAACATGAAAGCTGAAGTAAGCTCCATTGTAACAACAAAGTGAATCAGAACAAGAAAAAAAAAAAAAAAAGAGAAGAAGAAGAAGATAGACGAAGGCCAATCTCTCTACCGGCTGTGAGTGTGAGTGAAGTGAGATGAAGAAGAAAGAAAATAAAAAACAAAAATGCAAACATAGAGGAGAAGTCAAAAGATCATGGCTGTGTGGGTGAAGTGAGTTGAAGAGGAAAGAAAATAAAAACAAAAAGGAAGCATAGAAGAAGAGGAGAAAGAGAGAGGGGGGTTCTGGAATCAAGTGGAAGGTAGAGATAAAAAAGGAGAGGATGGACTATGGAGATATATGGGTATACATGTGTGGTGGAGGAAAAACAAGAGAAAAAAAAAAAAACGTATGGATGAAAGAAAGGAAAAGAATAAGAAATGACCATTTAGAAATACTACCACAATATTTTTACAATAAATTTTAAGTAATTAGCTAATATTGGTGAGTAAAAAAATAATTTCAGTAGTGAGTTCAAATTAGAACTAGTAACAACTTTCCACATAAGATTTTGATGTGATTCTTGTAAAAGTATTGCGAAAAATGTTGTGAATATAACACTTTTCATTGAAAAATATAATTGTTGGGAATGAATATAGAAAGAATAAATGATGATAAAAAAAATAAAGAATGAATGAAGAAATAATATTTAAATGAGATAGAGAATCTGCTAGAAAGTGTATTTGAAAAAGTAGGTAGTTAAAAGGTAAAAGTCACTGTTTATTCTCCAAACAGTACAAAAATTTGGAGAATCTACTGGAGATGCTCTAAGTTCACTAGTTTTTTTGGGGCATAGCGCAGAAACTGTTAACACTTTGTGGGGTTGTGATAAGATTAAAACTTGAAGAGGCTCTAGCTAATTGATGCCAACTATATTATATTATTAAATTTTTTTTTTTTTTTTTTTGGGTACCACCATTAGTTTGGATATAACTTGTTAGGATATTATGATAAGAGTTGTGATTGTGTGATTGTATAAGGGGCTGAGGTGGCAGTAATTAGCTATCAAGATTAGTTAATGGCAGTTAGTTAGTTGTTATGCTGATGTTAGTATTTGCTATGCTAATGTCAAGTTAGTTAGTGGCAGTTGGTTAGTTGCTGTGATGAGTCAAGAATCAAGCTAATTACTAATAGTAGAGTTGTAAGGGTTTGGATTAGGTCCAGTGTCTAGTGATACTAGACTCGTTGGGATTGTGACACATGTCTATTTTTGGACACATATCACCATCTCAACAGGTCCAGTGCACTGGAAGCATTGGACCCAAACTACCCCCGAGTTGTAATTAGCTAGTACCTATAAAATGGGAAAACAAGAATGTGTAATAAGTTTTTGGCATGAATAACAAAATTCTCATTCTTATCCTTTCTCTAATCCTCTTCTCTCTCAACCTCTCTATTTCTCATGAAACCCGATTCTTCTTAATGTTCTTCCTTTTCCTTAATTCATTCAATTCTTTCAAGAACTTGTAAAATCCTATCAAATTACTTAACTCCAATTGAGATCTTAATATAACATATTGAGGCAACTAAATCTCACAACAAGTATATATTAGGTCAAATTGATATAAGCGATTATAAGAAACTCTAATTTTTATTTGATTAGTCCTTTTAATATTTGGTAAATTACACATAAACTATATCTCATTTTACACTGCCCCTGAAGTAAATGCACGATCAACCAAGTACCCCCCAAATCGAAAACTTTGTAATACTTAACCTTCGATTGTTTATGTAAAGTTGTGATTTACAACTATGTTTTATGTTAGCTTTATTCCATGACAAAAAGTGTTGTAATTGTTTTAATTTGTTTCCTTGTATTTTTGTGGGATTTTATTGTATTGGGTTTAGTATTAAGTTGGTGAAGACTCAAACTTAAATGAAGATCAGTGCATTTCGCGACTAGCTCGCGAGAAGTTCGCGAGAAGGGTTCCCGCGAAAAGGGCATGTGAGATGCACATGACTGGAAGCTAAAGAGTCCTGCCAGACTGTCAATTTCACGAATATTTCGTGGGTAAGGCCTTCTCGCGATATACCCGCGAGACTCTCTGCTTGGAGGAATTTTAAGTGTGACTTTCTTATCCTTCACCCATACTATATATATCCTCATTACCCACAAATTAAAAAAAGGTCATTCAGGAAAGAAAAAAAAAAACTCTAGATGGGTTTTCTACAACACACACACCCATCTTTTAGAGAGAGAGAAAGCTACCATCCTTAGTAAGAAATCATTCTAGCCTCTTCTCCTTCCCTTTCCCATTGTCATACCTTGAGAGGAGATTTGTACCCAAACACAACCCACACCTTTTCAGAGTGTAGAGTGTTTTGGAGCTTGGGGATTTGCCAAAAGAAGCCGGTGAGGCTTGGCGGATGCAATCGGGCGTATTGCGGGATCCGGAAAGTTAGACAAGATACAGTTCCGAGAAGCCTTGTTGGACTAAGAGCTTGGAAAGCTTAGGTACATTGGGTAGATTAGGCTTGGAGGGTCTCTTGTTATTTGTGTATTCCAACTTATTGTCTAGTGGATCGATTTACCGTTTGGAGGGCGCCGGAGAGGTTTTACACCCAGTTCTTCGGTTTCCTCTTCGATAACACATCGCCGTGTTATCTTTTGTTTGCATCTCTCTTCCCTTACTCTTGTGCTTTACTTTTATTGTTTATTGTTTATATTTATGCACTAGAGTAGTTTCGGTTGATTGCGCTTCATTTACTCTTGTTTCCACACTTAGATAAGTTAGAGTAAAAACAATCTAGCCGTAATTTTAATTTGGAGGTCTAAACAACTCTTGTGTTTTAACACATTTTCGAACTTTCAGTTTATTTTGGTGTTAAGTCTAACAGAATGTAGCATTAAAAGGCCAATTTACACATTTACCAGTTGGTTTGGAGAGGGTAAATTGGTCTTTGCCACATTCCATTAGACTTTATACCAAAATAGATGGTAGGGAGGACATTGAATTTGAGTTATAACTTTGGGGGATTAATCATGCATTTCAGGGAAATTGTAAAATAAGGTATAGTTTAGAATGGAAAAATGTAATTTTCCTTTGATATATAGCACAAATCTTGCTAACACTTCCCCAAATCATGACAAATTATATCAAAGATAACCTAGTAACCCTATATGTCTTAGGGGCACTACAACACAAGGGATTTAAGTAGGGGAGATTTTGATATTCCAAGTAGATTGTATGACTATGTGATGCAAGAACATATACCAAGTACCACATCAAACGTGTACTTCATCATTCTAGATTATATAAACGGTTATGAGGAGTACCAATTATAACTTGACTAGTCCTTTTAGGATGTGAGCAGATGTGACAAACCTTCCTTGGGTTGTGATGCGATTATACCTTGGGTACTCCAAGTAAGGCCAACTATATTATATTACCCTCTCAAATTCTTGTTATCAAGAAGATTACATCTCGAGGAAGCTACAATTTAGGCCAACTATATTATATAAAGTACTTGAATTTTTTTTCTTTTTCTTCGATACCACTATTGGATTTTATATCAATTTTTAAGGAGATCAAATCTTAAATTAACTCCAATTGAGATCTTAATATAACATATTGAGCAACCAACTAACTCAAAATTCAAGAGCATATCATCTGTAGTTTTGTAATATGTAATCCCTACAATTTGACTTAGTGTGCGTTTGGCTCCAACTTAAAAAGCCAACTTATTTTATTACTCAGATTATTTTTGCTACCATTCATGGGTCCCACTGCACTTTTTGGTACTATTCATGAGTTTCACTGTACTATTTTAACTAACTTTTACCTTTATCTACAATACTTTCAGCAAAAAATTTTCAGTTTCAGCAAAATAAGCGGATCCCAAACAAACCCTTAGTTGGAATAAATTCTTTTTTATTTTTTATTTTAATTACACATTTACTCCTCAACCTTTGCCCAATGTTTAAAAATGGTCATCCCATTGAAATGTTTTAATTTAGTCCTTATACTTTTAAGTTTGTGTCATAAAGGTCTCTGCTATTAATAGTTGCTTTGAATTTTTTTTTTTTTTTTTCAATCTTCAAACATACATAATAAAAGAAGCAAACAATGTATTTGAAAAACTAATTATTCTCTATTTTGTTGCTATCAAAATCTTTGGAATTTCGCTAAACAATCTCAACTCAAATCAATGTAAGAATTAATAGCACGGATCTTTTTTACAGAAACTTAAAGTATAAGGAATTAAGGACTAAAATAAAATATTTCAAAGGATAAAGACCATTTTAAAACATGGGACAGAGATTAGGATGTATGGGTTCAAGTATGGCAAAGGATGAGGGAGGTGGGAGGGACTAGGGGTGACTACGTACTTGGAGGAGGAGGAGGAAGCGAATGGGAGAGGGGAAAAAGTTGTGTTAGTTTTACTGAGGTGTAATTAACTTGAATTTTTAATTGACGTTGTTTATTTTAATTGGTCCAATTAAGTTGAATTGTAGGAATTACATTATATACTATATAATAAATGGACAAAACTTAGATACAGTACCTTAAGTATTGTTTTTTAGGTTTCTATCTTAAGATTTAACCATGTGACTACTTAACTAAAAAATATACTTCCATCCCACAAGAAATACTCACATGGCAGAATATTAAGAGAGGAACCTAAAGAACAATACCTAAATACTGTACCTAAGTCTTACCCATAATAAAAAGATGACTCCTACAAGTTGTAGTTGCACCAAGTGGATATTCTACCTGATTACCGCAAGTGAATTTCCTATGATTTTTTTTCCCTACCATGCAATTATCTACCGTCACAACATTTTTATAAAATTAGAAAATGCAGGTAGATTATTTTGTTCTCAGCATGTATTGACATTAAAAAGAGTTACAGATTTTGTAAAATCATGTATGTCATAAGCAAGATGAGGGATTGTCTAATATAATAGCCAGCTAATATGATCCTTCAAATAGGATCAGGGGATATACTTGAGAACATAACGTAATTCCAATATCCTTGAAATTTCCAACAAGATGGGGACTTATTGACAAACATCCTAAACTCCAACCAAATAATATTTATCAAAATGGGACATGCCGATATGTCACATCCTCTTAATAAAATCATTGTTCCTGCCGGACGTATTATGATCTAAGAGGTCCAAACTCATAATCATTGTTCTTCGTGATGGATGTCGTTCCTGTCGGACGTATTATGGTATAAGAGGTTCAAACTCATTATAAGCCCAGATTAACCTTACGGTTAAATACTTGAACTACAATTAACATTTGGATTACTTTTATTGTTCTATAAGTTTATAACTATATAGAATTATAGAGCTATAAAGAATTTCTGCCTCTTAACTCTTAAGACATTACATCTGTAACAGTTTCTTTTACATCCTTCTGAATTAGATGGCAACTACAGACATCAAGATTCGAGACCTATTTACTCCTAAAAACTGAATAAAATTTATTCTTTTTTTTCTCTCTAGAGGAAGGGAAAGCAAAGTAGATTATTCTATTTTAGAAACACTGAGCGAGGTAAATTAAGAACCACATGCCTTTATCTCAAGTGGCAACGCCACTGTCAATTCTCCTTAGTTTTCACTCTCATGATGCCGGCATTTGTCTTCATTTACAGGCTTCAGGTTATTGAGATGAGATCCATATTTTTGTACGCTACTCTTTATTAATTAATCTTAGGGTGATGATGGAATACTCTTCCAAAACAAAAAGGGAGTTATGAATATTAAATATGACACCACCGAGAGGGGTGGCCTAGTGGTCAAGGTGTGTGATTGCTATCTTGAGGTCCCACGTTCGAACACTAGCGAAGAGTAAAGTTGCCTCTTGCAGCTAACTCCTAATTTACTTGCTCTCTCATGGGGTTAGGGTAAGGTCTGTAGTCACCCTTGACATAGTTTTGTTCTTTGCATTTGTATTAGCATAGCATTAAGGGATCTTTAATGGAGCCAAAAAAAAAATCATTAAGGGCTTAAGACGGTCAAGGAAACTAGAAAACCCTTTTGGAACAAACTTGTTCTCAACTCTCCCTCTCTCTGATCTTAGAAAAGTTAGCCTTGAGAATGACACCCCTTTGTGTTGTCATTATTTAATTGCACATCAGGACAATGCCTTAGAACAAAAGGAAACCAGCTTAGTAACAAAAATGCCTTAACTTAAACCTATAAATACCATTCCCCTACTATCTTCCCTGCCAGACATAAGAAATTCACTTCACTCCTAGTTCATCTTCCTCAAGTTTCCCAACTAATCACTATCCATTAGCATATCATGGGTGTTATCGCATATACTGATGAGTACACCTCCTCAATCCCTCCATCCAGGTTGTTCAAAGCCGTAGTCATTGATGCTCCCAATCTGATCCCAAAAATCTTTCCCCAGGTTGTTAAAAGCATAGAAATCATTCAAGGTGATGGAGGGGTTGGTAGCATCAGGCAGATCAATTTCGCTGAAGGTAAAGACACTGCATATGATAATATATTTACAAAAGTTTCACTTAAAAGGTTAAAACTTCCACCATCACAAATTGTTAGTCTTATATTCTACCATAGGATGTCCCAAAATGTGATCTTTTTCAAAAGGAATATAATGTTGGTAGATTTCTTAACTTACCTTTACTATATTCAAAAAGTCAATACCCTTATTTTATTAGAGCCTAAATTGAGGGAAGTTTTGAAAATTTGCACCTTTTTATTTAAAAGGCAATAAATTTTGGCCTTAAATGATATTCCCTTGAACAGTTGGATTTTCTAAATAAACCAACCTAAGAGGGAGGGAGTGATAACATTAGTCTTACTTGTATGTAACATGATTGCATTCCATGCAAACAGGATTGATGAGCTTAATGAAGAGAATTATTCATACAAGTACACTGTACACTTACATCGAAGGTGATGCCTTAGCGGACAAGCTTGAATCTATTGTTTATGAGGTCCAATTTGAGCCAACACCTGAGGGTGGCAGTAAAAATAAGATGACAAGCATGTACTACACCAAGGCTGATGTTTTGCTCAGTGAAGAGGAAATCAAGGCCGGCAAGGATAACGCCTTGGAGATTTACAAAATTGTGGAAGCCTACCTCCTCCAAAACCCTGATGTCTATGCTTAGTACTTGTGTTTAAAACCATTGCTCGTCAATCCATGCTTATGCCTAATGCTTAATGGTGTGGCTTTTGATTTTGTCTATATCTATAATGGTCTTATGGAGTGATAATAAGCCTCAATCACTTGTGATTCTTGGTTGATTGTAATCATGTAATGCTTCTCTCAATAAAGACACTCCTTACATTTCAATTTTTCATGAAAAAGAAGTATGGCTTTGATGTTGGACAAAATAAATATGGTTAGGATTAGAGGCTGCTGGAAAGCACCGTTGTGTGCTTTGCCAGTTTATGCTTCATTGCTTTTATTTTACCACCTATTAGGGAGATCTAGGAGAGACAGAGGAATGACTACAAGAGAGAAAAACATAAGAGAGAGAGAGAGAGAGAGAGATGCAACATCAAAAATTCATCTTCTACTTTGTCTTCTTGGTGGCATGCAATTGTTAACTTGGAGGTAGAAATCTCGGCATTGTTAAATGCCACTCCGTTCCACCTTGGTCGGTTTCAATTCATTTCGATCTATTTCAGTCCATTCGCTCAATTCGGTCCACTTCCATCTATTTCGGTCTACCTCAGTCCACTTCGGTCCATTCAGTTTATCTCAGTCCAGTTCGGTCCACTTCTATCCATTTCAGTCCCTTCCGGTCCACTTCGGTCTTTTCGGTCTACTTTGATTCGTAAGATCCAGTTCGATCTATTTAGTCCACTTTGATCCAATTTGGTTTACTTCAATGATTCTCTGGATAAAAGGTTTATGTAAAAAGAGGAGGTGATTCATTAACAATTATGTCACATTTTCAATGTAATATTAGTATATTCTTGATAAAATTATATTTTTCTTATATTATTAAAGTCTTGTATTATTTTCTAGTTTAAGTGATGGATTTACTTATATATGTTTTCTCTTATGTTATTCAAGACAGATAGAGAATGGACCATTTTTAAGGAGTACTAAAAGTTATGGATTTTTGTTTATATATGCTTCCTCTTTAAGTCATTCAAAACGTACAGATGATAAACCATTTGTAAAAAACATTATAAACAAATTCCAACCACACATTATTTTATTTACAAAATATCTTGACTTATATAATAATTGAATATAAAATATATTATGTTTTCTAAAAAAAATAACAAAATTTAAAATGTTTTCAAATAACAAGAAAATCTAATATATTTTATTGACTATATTTTATTTAAAAATAATAATATCATTATAAAAAATGTATGGGACTAACACGTATAAATCTTTTCTACTATTTTCATTTTTCACTTAACAAAATAACAAGTCATCAAATTTTCAATGCTTCATTAAAGATGTATGTGACTAGTAAGAATTAAAATCACAGATGTCTATTTTGAAAATATGATAAGGTGTAAACCATATGAGTTACAAAGCATTTGATCTTTGAAATTGATGCAATTGAAACTAAAATCAAACATGGACGGTATACATTTATTATACCAATTACAAACTTTTCAAAGTCCATAACATGTTGTCCTTCAAAAGCTTTATCACAACCTTGCATTCCTCAATGGCCTTAATATCCGCGCCGTTCCTCACCAGTGGGGGCAGAAACAACCAAGTGGCGGTGACCACCACGAACCCAATGGTCAATGGTCCAGCCGCTGCCCAATGCAACCAACACCCACGTGCCAATAACACATTTTTCACCCAAAGCTCCACCACCAAACACACCCCATGGAGCACAAAAAAGCACGTGACTTCCCACGTGGGATTCACACGTGTGATGTAGAAGAATGTGAGCTCATGCATCAGACCAGAGACTACGAAAGTCCCCAACACGGCAGGCAGTGGGGCCCACTTTTGCTTTTGTTGTTTGACCAACACGGTTTCCGAGATTGACCGAATGGGTTTGTATATTGTGTGGCGCAGAATATTGGTTACCATGAGGTTCCACCTCCTGCCCCAGAAATCTTGTAGCGATGTTGAAAAGTAAGGCTCATCGGACGGTAGTTCTAGCTCAATTCCAAGAGTGGCACGCACGATAGCATTGCACAAACCCAAAACGATGTCCAAGAGGAAATAGAGCAAGCAACAATATGAGCCTAACACAATCTTTGGGTGCACATGTTTGTAATCTATGGCAGCCACTAATAGAGCAAAAAGCAAGACTTTGGTAGGAAAATTTAGAGGCAATTTAGGGGGTGCCTTTAAAATAGGAGATGAGTTTATGTGTTTCTGGGTGTTTTGGTGAGATGGGTATTTATCATTTTGCTTGATTTTGATGGGGAAGCAAGCAATGGAGATGAAGAGAGGGAGGGACTTTGGTGGGTCAGATGAAAGTGGGCCTAAACCAAAGGAGAAGAGGATGAGCTTGAAGTTGGCAAGCCATGTGATGAAGAAGGCAGTGATGCCTGTGGGCAGGACAGTGGTGAGAGAGAGAGGGAGGATGGTGAAAAGGAAGAAGACTGGGATTAGAGAGAGGAGCCTGAGTTTGCCTTTTGGGATTTTTGAGGCAATGAAATAAGTGTAGCATAGAGAGGCTAGGACTATGAGCCATACCTTGATCAAGTTCTTGAGTTCACCCTCCATAATATTGGCTTAATTTGTTTGTGTTTTTTTTCTTTTCTGTTGCTCTCTTCATCTTGAGGAATTAGAAGACAAAATGGTTCTGTGGCCTTGAGAATATGAACTTCCTAAGAGCATTCACAGCAGTGAAGGCAAAATTTTAGTTATTTAGCTACACAAAAAGTCACTTTATCTATTTTACCTATACACATGCTGCAGCAGTGGATCTATTTTAACTTTCAACACAATAAAATAATATACACATCACAATAAAATAATATAACCATTACAATAAAATAATTTATCCTACTACCAAAAATACAACCACAGCCCCAACCACAACCACTCTACCATCAGCCACACTCACCACCACCACCACCACCAGTCCACAGCAAGAAAAAAAAAGAAAAAAAAAAACCCACAGCACCACAAAACACGGCACAACCACCGCCAACACAGCACCACAAAACAAACCCACTCTACCATCAGCCACACCCACCACCACCACAGCTCATAACAAAGAAAAAAAAAATCAACCAAGCCCACACCCACCCGACCCACCAGGCAACACCCACACCACGGCAATCAAATTCACGCAATGCAAAAAAAAAAAAAAAAAAAAAAAAAAAAACCCAAAGCTTGGATCGACGGAAAACCAAAGCAATGGGCGGAGGAAGGCAGTGGCGGCTTCAATGATGAAACCCAGAGCTTGGATCGACGAATGAAACCCACGAAATCCAGAGCTTGGGTCTGATCGGCGAGATGGGTTTGTTGGCGGAATAGGTGGGGAGATCGGCGAGATGGGTCGGCGCCGGTGATGGGTCGAAGCTGGGCTGGCGGCTGGGCTGTGAGATCGAGCTGGCGGTGGAGGAAGAAGAGAGAAGATGAGGAAAGTGGAGGAAGAAAGAAGAAAGGAGAGAAGCCGGAGAGAGAAAGAGAATGGCAAATGTATATTTAATGAGAGAAGAGAGAGAGAGTAATAAAAAATAAAAAAAATTTACCTGTGAGCTACAATGCACATCTAAAGATAGATGTGCACTGTAGCGCGAATCAGCTAAATTTTTTTGCTTTTGCTCCACTGCTGGAGCATCATTTTAAAGAAAGTGGAGCTAAAATATAGCATTATTGCTTTATACCACCACTGCTGCAAATGCTCTAAGAATAAACCCAGCCCAAATTTATTTCCCCGTCGTTATTGACCCAATTACACATTTATTGAGTTAACCACGTCTTTTCTTCCTTACATAAAGAAAAAGTGGTCATGTTTTTTTGTCATTTAATTGTTTTTGCATTTTAGAATCAGATCAGAATTAATTAAAGAAATGCTAAATCAACGTGAATAACGATCTCCATCAACAACAAAAAAATATTAACTTTACTAAATAATGCATGGGCTAGTGTATTTACCTTTTCTATTTTCTACTCACTTTGTCCAATTAATCAACACCACCGCAGGGGTTGAATGAACTTGCAGCATCTGCCAACAACAAAGTGCTGAGAGTCACGTACTGTGGTCTGCTCTAGTGCTCTGTCCACAATTGCTGTTAACATACATGTGTGTGCTTTGGCATCTTGAAGATTACTGCAGAGTGCAGAAGCTACAGCTACGGGTCGAGTCTAAGGGTGATTTTAGGTACAGCTATGGGTCGTGTCTAAGGGTGATTTTAGGAAAAGCTAAGGATTGTTTATTGGTTTAGAAAATATTTTTAGAAATTTTTTATTAAAAAAAAAAAAAACTAATCTTTTAATTTTTTTTGACACTTTTTTTATATTTTTCATTAAAATATTATCAAAACTTTCTTAAAATAATCAATTAACAAATAGTCTAAGGAGATCTATTAATCAGATCCTTCTTTTATTTTGAGGAATTAAAAATTAGTCAGCTCTGTGATGACTGATGAGGGTAGCGTTTATGGAACAGAGGTGCTGCCCTGCTGCGAAATTTTATCTAACTTATGCATCTATGAGTCTATAACTTTAAAGACTACTATTCCTCAACATCTAACTTATACATCTATGAGTAGTCTATGACTTTAGAGATTATTATTCCTTGAGAAAATTTAGGACTCAATAAATTATATAAGATGTATACCATTTTTCTCTTATTTTTTTAAGGGTAAATTTCACTAACCTACCTTGTGGTTTAAGCTAATGCCAACTCTCTCTCTCTCTCTCTCTCTCACTCTCTCTCTCTAACCCGCAAACACAATGCTAATTGCCTTTCTTTTTTCTCAATGAATCTTATCAACGAAACTAATATAAATATTAGTTGAAAGAATATTATTCAAATTAGTTTCTAATAGTAGTTTAATCATAAGCTAAGTGTCCTTTTTTTTTTTTTTTAATTTGGGTGCCAGGCTCCGTATTTTAGTCACCCAGTCCTACTAGATGACAATACAAAAAATTTGATATTTTCATGTTATGAAGCAAAAAATCAACATGCACTACTCATAATGGGAACATACAAATACTTCTTGAATCAAGAAATCATTGAAGGCAAAAAATTGACTGAATAGGCTATTTCATGTGGTGATTTGATTACTACATATATTCATGGAGTCATTTTACTTTCTAAATCAAATCCTAGAGGCATAGGTAAGCTTTTGGAAGTGTTGAACGATGAACATAGGAAGCATATACTTCTAAAATGCCGAACAACACTTCGACTACTTGCTACTGGAATTGCCATGTATCAAAGTCCAAACTTTCAAATTTGCCAAAAAAGTGGAATGGGACATTGGAATTGTGATGAACCTTAAACCTTATGGTTATGAAGAATTTGTGATTTCGTGCAAGAGATGCTCCATCGATCTTGAAATGTTTAAGTTGGTGAATAGGTTTTTTTTAAGTTTGTCAAACAATAAAATATATAATAATGTCCCTTTATATATTTTAAATAATAAAATGCAATATTCTCTTCTTCTTCTTTTTTAATGTTTTATCTAATGCTATCCTCCATATGATAAACCAAAAAAAAGACCATTATAGTCTCTTAAATAATAAAATGCAATATTCTCTCTCTTTTTCTTTTCTTTTCTTTTTATTATTTTATCTAATACTATCCCCCGTATAATAAACCAAATATATATATTAACCAATAGCATCACTTAAATAATAAAATTCAATATTCTCTATTTTCTTTTTTTCCATTGTTTTATCTAATGGTATCCTCTGTATGATAAATAAATTTAAAAAAAAAATGAATTGACCAATAGCATTACTACAATTGACTTACGCACGGGCTACATACTATTCCTTTTTAAGATTTCATCTAAACTCTCATTTTCATCCTATAAAATTTGAATCATCTGCATTTTCTAATAAAGTTTGCTAAATTATAAATTAGAACCATCATTTCTAACTAAAAATCTCCGCATTTATACATCTAATCTACCAAACAATGCCTACTAAATAATAAAGCAAAATCTTTCTTGTCCAAAGCATATTTTATGTCACTGTGATGACACTGAACCATACTCATGTGGAAGCACATAGTTATAAAATAAAAGTAAACCATCCACTGATCACACATCACATACCTCCCAGAAATCAATTATACAAATTCAATCAAACTATACTCATCTAAGCTAGAAGATAGACAATACAAACATCATTTCCTATACGCCCAACGTACAATTCACCTATGCACACAAACCACTCTTATACCAATTATTTATAAGCAATTACAAGTAAAGCCCCAGTTGATAAGCCATATCATATAAGGTTTGTTGGCCTGCTCGACTGAAATTGTGCTTAATTATCATCTCCTCTTCCCCTCCTCCTTTCATTTGCTCTATCTTACCCCACCACTCATTCTCATCAACAACTTCCATCTACACATAAATATCATTTTCAAACCACAAAAATAGAACAAATATATATATATATATATATATATATATATACTGCTAAGTTTTGTTAATGAATATTTATAGTTAATAATATGAATTTAGACTTAACTGAGCATTTTAAACATGAATAAACTCATGATTAATAATATATTCATTCCCGTGCAGTAGCACGGGTTACATACTAATTAGAATTAATACCTCAGGTTTTGTTAATGTTAGAATCACGGCAAAACTGTTACTTATATGTCTTCAATGATTACTTTGTTTAGTATAAAAATAATGAAGAAGAGAGTATAATATAATTTTTATTGGTCAACTATTTGGTTGGAGACTAAGGGTATGTTTGGTAACTATTTTTTCTCCTTATTTTCTGTTTCTAAAAACAATTTTCTATTTTTGAGACTAAAAAACTTGTTTGGCAACCCAAAATGGACAGAAAACAAAAATTGTTCTCAAAACTCAATTTGTGAAGGAAACTGAAAACATGCAAAATGTTGTTTTCAATTTCTAATTTTCAAAAGTCAATGAAAACATGCATTTAATTTAATGAATCTATCTCATTTAATGAGTTAGCATTAGAGTTCAAATCCTAGTAACAACATATTTTAATATTTTCTATTTTTTTCTTTAAAAAACTATCTTTTTAATTTCAACTAACCAAACATGTTTTTTATTTCAAAAATACAAGAAAATTTTTTTTTCTTTATATTCCCAAAAACAAGTTTTTGAAAATAGAAAACAAAAACTGTTACCAAACATAACCTAAGTGTGTGTTTGGCTCTAGCTTAAAAAAGCCAGCTTATTTTACTATTCAGCTTATTTTTGCTACTATTCATAGGCCCCACTGCACTTTTTAGTACTATTCATGAGTCTCACTATACTATTTCATCTAACTTTTACCTTTATCTACAGTACTTTCAACAAAAAGTTTTCAGTTTCAACAAAATAAGCGGATTTCAAACAGACCATAAGAATACAAAATAAGGAAAATATACTTTTTATGGGAGGTTGAGTAGTCCAGGTGATTTTTTTTTTCTTTAATTTTTTGTTGAGTGAGCATGCAAAAAACCAGTGGGAACACTTCACATCTGTGGTCTGGGTGCAATTGCTCGAATCTTTCTTTGTGTTTCTTTTTATTTTGTTGAAGAATCTGAGAATTTAACCTTTATCACTTGATAACTTGATAAATGGAAATCCAAGGACTATTTTCATCTATATTTTGTTACTAGAAAGAGACATGTTATTGTTATTGATGGGTAGAAATGTAATATCAATGGTAGATTCAGATTAAAACCAATAACAACTTGCTATCTAAAATTTGTTATAAAACTATTATAAATGTAACACCACTCATATGGGCATGTGACTAAGTGAGTGGTGTGCACGTCATTAACCAAAACTATATGTTCTGCTGGGACCCAAGTTGAAGTAATCATGAAGTGAAAATTGACCCACAGCTTAGATTAAGAACTATGAGATTCATGGATTTGCTGACACTTACAGTCCAGGCACTCCACTTTTTAGAAGAGACATTGGCAACTTATTTAGGGTATCATTTACCCAAAGTAATCATGATCAGTTGTAATTCCTAATCTTATTTTATAATGGTAAGATACCAAGTTGTGATTAGATTAATATCATTTTTACATTGATCCATTACTACTCAGTGCTGGCTCAATACAACTTAAAGTCTAAGGTGATAATTTTAAGAGATGAGTTCAAGTTACACCTGGTGTAACTCTTGAAAAGTTACACCTTTTTTAGACCGTAGATTTCTAAGAAATCTAATGGTTAGAAAATCACTATAATTAATGTAATCTTTAAAATTTATTGCTTTCCATATTAGCTAACTTAATTAATTTGAGAGAATAATATATTATATTATTTTCTACTTTCTTTCTCTCTCATAATTAAATCATCCCTAACCTTGCACAATGCCTATTCTCAACGTTTTTAAGTTGCAGATTTTTTTGAGTTGCAGATTTTTTTTCTCTGGACAGATAGACTTGAATTTCCAAAGCCCAAAAGAAAAAAAAGAAAAAAAAATCTCCAATATTCAAAGACAAAAAAACAACACAGCTAACTATCAAGCAACGTGTAGGTATGAAATGCTTCCGAGTTATCCTTGGCTTAAGATGTCAAATCTTGGCACAAATTGATATTTAGTACATTAAACATATAAAGCCTTGTCCAAATTTCTCCATTCTCTCGGAGCCGCCTTGAATATTTTATATTTGCTTAGACCAAGGGAAGACATGGCTTGTTCACACTGTAAATGGAGCAAATATGTGGAGATCGCATGGATCTCATAAGGCCATGTGAGAGAGGGAGAGAAGATGAAGATGATGGAGAGCAGAGAGTTAATGATGTTTTTTATTTTTCTATTTTTAATAAGAAGAATTAATGTCTTAGTTACTAATTTCTAGGGAACAATAAATACATGATTATAAGTGTTTTTTTCACCCTTAGATCTAATACAAATTAATGGTCTAAAAAATGTGTAATTCTTGTGAAGTTACACCAGGTGTAACTTGAACCTATCTCTAATTTTAAATGGAGTCTTTTATATTTAATTATTAATTTTACATATGAATACTGTATTTAACTGATTCTTGCTTCCTTAGATACAAAATTATTAAATAAGTTTTTGTATTTAAATATTGTTAACATCTTCTTTTCAATTAATAATATGACTAATTTAATAGATCTAAAATATTTATAAAAAAAAAAATATTTCTGTCAAATACAAATATCGGGATTGGGGCCTTCTTTTTGGGGTTTTTTTTTTTTTTGGAAACCGATTACTAATTTACAAGATGGGGGCTTTTTTATTGGAGCCTTGAGCTGCCACTATTACTAATTTCATTTTTATTATATATCAATAGCAATATGTCATGATAACTGATATGGAATAAAATGGACTCACCGTCTATATGGTCATCTAAGCTTACATAGCACCGTCCACAATATATATGTCATCTAGACATCATGCTCATCCATGAGAAAAGGAATTCAATACTAAGAGAAATTTAGCCAAACTTGACTGAAATGGAATTTATCACATAAGCTCACTACTTCCAAACATGGGAGCAGTTTTCCCGAAATTCATTCCCACTATCTTTACTAAGTATCCGTTTGGGTACTAATGAAAAGCCAGCTTATTGTGTCTGCGTTTCCTTCTTCTTCTTTTCTTTTTTTTTAACTGCACATTTTTGTGGCTGTTGGTTTTTCCAATGGGTCCCATATACTGTTCACGGGATCCACAAACCTCTTTTTTCAACAAAACTTTCATTAAAAATGGGTCTCATGGCACTGTTCACACATTTAAAAATTATTTTGCTACAGTGTTTTCAGTTTTCAGCAAAATAAGCGTTATCCAAACACACTCTAAGCCAACTTATCTCCCATGATGATAGTGGCATAAAACAAGGAGACCCACTCAAGATCCCCTATATAAAAGCTAGTCCTCACCAAATTTGAGGTAGATGAAAAATTCAAAATCTTAAACACTAAGAGTTTTTAAGAGATCTCTAAAAAAACTCTAACTTAACCATCGAAGGGTCCCTTGTTGGCACTACATCGATGCACTTCAATTATATTTCTTACATCTATTCATGTCTTCCATCGCATCTTGTTTTGAACAATCAGCCCACTGATTTCTTGCATCATCAATAACAATTGTGAATATATATATTTTGTGTGCTTAAACTTATTGTTTATTTAAATCAAATTTCTCATTTTGTGGGACTTCCTTGATGTTTTTGCATTTTAATATTTTTCCTGTGATTCAATCTGAACGCGTGAACTTTTAATGCCACTAGGCCCACTACTAGAAGCCTTGGAGATTTTCCTGAAAAGAACTGTACCATGATTCCATCCCGTGTTGAAAAATTCGACTTCTAGACCCATATTATTATAATGTATATGTTATAATTGATTAGCACATGGACTTTGAACGCGGAGTCTTGGACTAATATAAAAATTCAAGCCAAAGCGACCTTTACCTAAGTTTCTACATAGCTACAAAACTAAGGTCTTCCTCCCTCTTAAAACAATCCTCCTCCTCCATTGGGCCAATTGATTCATCTCCTCCTTTTCGTAACTTGTTTTCTCTTGATTCATAGTCTTACCAATCATGAGTGTCACCAAAATTTCTCAGTCATTTGCAACTCAGGTAACTCCAGACAGGATGTTCAAGGCCCTGATCCTTGACTCTCATAACATTTGCCCCAAGCTCATGTTTTCATCAATAAAGAGTATCGAATTCATTCAAGGCAGCGGAGAAGTTGGAAGCATCAAACAGATTAATTTCACTGAAGGTTAGGATACAAAACTCTTATGTTTGTATTACTTAGTTGTAAGTTTTACATAAGAAATTAACATGTTTTTGTTTGTTTCACTATATATGCAGAAAGTCCTTTCAAATATGTGAAGCACAGGATTGATGCACTTGATAAAGAGAAGTTCATGTGCAAGCACACTTTGATTGAAGGTGATGCTTTAATGGACAAGCTTGAATATATTACTTATGAGGTTAAGTTTGAGGGATATGGCAGAGGAGGATGTATGTGTAAGATGACCAGTGAGTACAAAGCAAAGGAAGGTGTAGAGATCAAAGAACGGGACATTGAGCTTGGAAAGGACAGGGCCATAGGGATGTATGAAGTTGTGGAGGCCTACCTCTTGGCACACCCTCATGCCTATGAGTAATGCTAGCGACACTTGAAAAGGTTATTATGTGATGATTTTCAGGATTGTGTTTTGTTTGGGAAGTCTTAACACACTGTATTTCTATGTTTCTTTATAAAAATATCTTCCTGTTCAATGAGATTTTGCAATTTGTTAATATGTGAATTGAGGTTTACCGGAAATGGGTTAGCCTCGTCTTTGAATTGTAATTTTTTGTGGTTCAGAAAGATTGAAACATCTAAATTCATGACACTCAAACCCAAATAATCAGCAGCATCCTAAACAATATTTTTCAGTTCATCCCTTGATTCAATGCGAAATCCTTGCTTCAAGGTTGTTTTAAAACTAAGTCTCACCCTTGCCTCGAGGTGACTTCAACTTCAAGTAAGCTATTTGACTCGTAGTTGAAGATTTCAACATACATGACTTTGGATGAGGCGTAATAAAGTTAAAACGATTTAAGTTTTTTTTTTTTTTTTTTTGAAAGAGCCCCAGATGTTTTATACAACTATAAGAGACTTTACTAGTTGAGCTAACTAGAACCCACTTAAAACGATTTAAGTTAATTGTGATTTATTGCAAAATGTAGATCAAGGGAATCAAGTCTAAATTAATATAGGCAAAAACACCGTTTTTGTCCTTATATTTTGTGGTCATACTTAATTTGATCTCTACATTTTAATAGCAGTCAATTTAGTCCCTGTTATTTTCAAATTCTAGTCAATTTGGTCCCTACCGTTAACTCACTAATGAAAAATATTTACGTAGCAAACGGTTAGCATTGTTGGCATGCACGTGGCTAACATAATAATATAATATTAAATAATTAAATATTAAATAAGCCACCTAAGCATTTTAATTTAAAACATTAATTGAAAGAACAAAAAGAAAGAAAATGATTTTTTTTTTTAATAAATCTGGAATTTCTTTTATTTTCTTTTCCGTCTTGCACTTTCTGAGATACCAAACACAATAACTAGCAACAACACAATCTGAAACCAAACAATATAAACTTCTCTGCCTCTCTATCTCATTCAGTCTCTCTCTCTCACACACACACACACTGAAATCCAATCTATTTTCAATAATATAAGCTTCCCTACCTCTCTCTCTCTCTCATCCTCTCTCACACACACGCAGCAGAAAACCAAATATTTATTTCTAATAACCATGGTTGAGCATGGTGGAGCATGAACAGACATCAATGACTTCGTGCGAGGCTTCGGCAGCAAATGCAAAAGGGGAACAGCAGACGCAGAGGACGCCGTCGTGGGCGACGCAAGGAGGAGGAGTGGGTCTCATCTGTTCGATATCGGCGATAGGGATACGGTTCTAGGCCTTGCTATTTTGAATGTTTTGTTGGATTGGAAATCAAAAACTGATTTCCGGTGGTTGAGGATTTCAGTCTTGGGTGGTTCGACCTTCAATGGTTTGGATGTTGATGGTGGCTGTAAATGGTCGAATCTGACTATGGTGGTTTTGATGGTTGCGTGAAGTTGCTAGGAAAATAGATAAAAAGAGATAATTGTAAAAAAATAAATAAATAAATAAATAATTGAGTTTTAATAACTGTGTGATTATTGTTTAGTTTTGGATTGTTGTGTTGCTGGAAATTAGGGTTAGTAGCTAAGAAAATGTTTTAAGAATACAGTAGAAAAAATAAAAGAAATTGAGGATTTTTCTAAAAAAATAATCATTTTTTGCTTTCAATTAATATTTTCAATTTTTTACGGAGGTTTTGTTTTAATTAAAATGCTTAGGTGGCTTTTTAAATATTTAATTATTTAATATTATATTATTATGTTAGTCACATGTGCGTCAACAATGTAAACCGTTTGTCACGTAAATATTTTCCGTTAATGAGTTAACAGTAGAGACCAAATTGACTACAACTCAAAAATAATAAGGACCAAATTGACCGCTACTAAAATGTAAGGACCAAATCGACTGTGACCCCAAAATATAAAAACCAAAATAATATTTTCGCCATTAATATATTGTACTTTGTTTCGACATAAAAACAAAACGACAAAGGAAGAATGCCACAAACAACTACAATCATGGCTAAATTTAATACTTGAAGAAAATTAGAAAGATAAGCAAAATATCAAAATTCTCTCTTAACATATAGGTGTCGAACACCATGGACTCCTATATTTTGCTCGTTTACCCTTATATTTCTCTTAAAGTATTAAACTTAGGCATGATTGTAGTTGTTTGGTTATTGGCAATTATCGCAAGCCATGTGTTGCTTACTCCTTGACCCCTTATGAGTTATGACACCCAACTCCAGTGGCAGGGCCAAGATTTCAATCTAAGGGAGACAAAATTTAAAAAGCAAGATTAAAAGATAAAATTAACTTAAAAAATATTAATCAATATTAATAACAAAATAAACAAATAATTGTTAATTAAAATAAATAACAATCAAAGTAATCAATTCTTTTTTTTTTTTTTGAGATAGAGTTTCAACCTATGGCGTCCGTTTCTGATGATAGCTCTTTATCATCAGACCAAGACACCAATCAGTTTTTGGTGTAGGCGGGGATTGAACCTCAGATCTCTTATTCAACCATTAGAGACTTTACCAGTTAAGCTAACTAGAACCCACAAAGTAATTGTTGAGGTACAAATTTTCGAGCCTAGATTTTTATTAAGCCCACTCACAAAATACCCACATAAGCCCACACATTATTTTAAGCCCGCATAAATATTCTCATATATATTACCCAAATATTCCCTATGCTATTGGGGCTTCATAAATACTCCATACACAAGCCCATAAATTGCCTTGGGCCCTCTCACAAATATTACCCATTATAGCCCACATATTATCCAACTTGGGTTTTCACAAAAATACTCACCATACCACTATCACAATTGGGCCACAAAATTACATTATCTCCACAAAGAGCCCAAAATCATTTAGCTTGAGGGCAAAACCCAAAGAAGGCCCATACTGCCTAAAGTCCCACTACGATGTGGCTAATTCAAAGTCCCACTACGATGTAACTAATTCACAGTCCCACTACGATGTGGCTAATTCAAAGTCCCACTACGATGTGGCTAATTCACGGTCCCATTACGATGTGGCCAATTCAATGTCCCACGATGATGTGGCAAATTCAAAAAGCCCGCTACGATGCGGCACCATTTACAAAGCCCGTTACGATACGGCACTTCTACCAAATCTGTTGCTACACGGCAAATATTTTACAAAATTCTAAATCATATTACAAAGCCCAAATATTCATTTGGCACTATTTTTACAAAGCCCAAATATTCATTTGGCACAATTTTTACAAAGCCCAAATATTCATTTGGCACTATTGTACAAAGCCCAAATATTCATTTGGCACTATTATTTATTTGGCACTATTTCTAAAAGCCCAATATTATTTTGGCACAATCAAATATTATTTCCACACTTGCTTTACATATACAAAGTCCTTAACTCATGGGAAATATAAATTACTCATCTCTCAAAAATATTGCTCTCACAAAATTTGTGGGAAACTATGTCTATTCTCTTCAACTAACTACTAAGCCCATGAATATCACCCATGGCAAAACTGCTCATTTTGTAGGGTTAACCAAGTCCAAGCAAGCTTATTTACAAAGCCCAGCTGGGTCAGCCCAGCCCACACACAGAATCCAGCAGCTGAAAGCTTACGTAAAGTAATCAGCCAAAATCCCAGCACAAACAACTGGAGCCTTTCCTATCAAGTCCTAACTTGTCTAAATCAAATCAAAAGCAGACATGTGTCCCTCAAGGGCTGAATCCTTCCTTCACAAGCTGGAATCCCATCACTCCTCATGTGACATAAAGCTGAAGTGGATGTGACAGAAAGCTGAAAAGCTTCAGCCAGCTGTCACTTCTTCTTCAACCCATTTCAGTCAAAGACTCAAAGCTGCCATGACAAGGCCTTCAAAGCTCCTGAAACAAGATGAAATCAACTCATTTTTATACTAAAAATATGTAATCTCTGGTTCATGAACCAAGCCCATGAACCCCAAATGGGGAAACTTAGGGAAATGTGGTTTGGAGGGCACCAAGGGGATCCTAGCAGAGTTCTCAGCAAGGGCTCCAAGGTTGACACCTGGCTTGGGGTGGTCCAATCTGCCCTTGGGAACTCTGATTCTAGTTGCAGCATACCCAAGATCATTAGCCCCAAGCATGCTCTAATCCAATCAGCCAAGGCTAATCAGCATTTAATGCTAAGCCAGAAACCCAGTTGTTATTGCCCAGAACAGCAATAAACTTCTAAAAGTGAGCTTACTACTCTTAGCTAAAAATCCTAGGAACATTTTTCTAAGGATTTCTTGAAGATTGGCAAAGATTATTTTGCTAATCACCCCCTAAAAACTCAGGTATAAATGGAACTCTCCATTAATGCTACAACTAACTTACAACAAACACTCAACCAACTCACTAAGCTGAAGACCTTTCTGCAAAATGCCCTCTCTAAGCTCTAAAGAATGACTAAGTTCTTAGTTTCAAGCTGAGAAATTAAGTTCCCCAGCTCTTAGTTCACAAACACTTCTCATAGCTCTACTCATAAAAATGTTTACTTGCCCCAGCAGAAAGCTCAATCAGCTTTTGCCATACACTCTCACTCATTGCTTACACTACTCACTCATTGCTATACATTCTCACCCATACTACTCACTATATTCTCTCACTCATTGCTCATATTACTCACAAATGATTATCTATACTCACTACATATTACTATACTCATGAGCATGCCATGGCACCATAATGATCTTGCTACGCTAGCTGGGATCTCTCTCTCTCCCTTCATCTCACACTAAGTTTTCTCCATTATTTGTTATTATGGAACCCATGACATTTATTTATTCATTTACTATTAATGGTTATGATGTAACTGTTACTATAGAATTTTTCCCCCATATTGTCGTATTAGAAGACTCTTCTCTAGAGCTAACAAAAGATGAGTCTGAAAACATAGACATTTCCCTTGATTTGTGAAGTAGTCAACAGATTGAAGCTTATTCTGCTTGTATTACTTTACCGCTAGGCCATTTTTCTGCAAAAACATTTTATTGCTGGGCTATTTTCTGCAGAACCATTTTACTGCTGGGTTATTTCATACAGAATGCTTTTTAAACTGTGCTGACGTATCCGCTGCAGGGATTGTTCATGGGCCACTCTTGTCAGTTCCAATCTAAGCCCAAGGCATAAAATATAGTGGACTTCTTGGACTTTCACCGATAGCCTTTGGGCCGTGCATCAAGCCCATCATTGAGTTTCGGTTTAGACCCCCCAACCCGTTATAAATCTTATTTGTCGGAAGGAAAACTTTTTCGCCCCCGACAGTAATCAATTCTTTATTTCATATCATCAAAATAAATGAATGAAAATAATCAATTCATTGTTAAGACTAATCTAAATACATAAAATTTAAATATCTAATAGAGTTCCTTTAAATAAATCAATGAACAAGTGTTAAGAGTATAGTACTATATTTTGTATTCGTGTCTCACCACCTTGATTGCTTTCGGAAAAAAAAAGTTTCTCTTCTTTCTTTCTACTGTATAAGGACATAATAGTTTTGGTAATTATTATTTTGGGTAAATTATAGGACCCACTAATTTAAGCCTTGAAGTTGAAGTGCAGTGAGAAAGTTTAAAAAATAAAAAATGTGATTAGCTAGAAAAAGTGTTGTGAGCTGAGTGATGATAAGGGTAAATTTGGGATAAGGGAAAAAACCATGGGACATGAATAACATGATTGACATAATATAGACTTTGCAATGTGTGGAACAAATTTTTTTCCTTCTTTTTTGTATTTGGTTTCATTGTTCTCAAGTCAAGTGTGGAGTTTTTTATTTTATTTTTTCTATCAGAGTGGGTAGAGTGCTTAACAATTAACATATAGAAGTCATAATTGAAATTTTTGGTGGAGCCAGGGGTAGTTGCCCCTGCCTAGCTCGATACCTTTATTATTCCATCCTTAATTTTTTATTAGCTACCCAGTCAAGTTCTAAGTTCCACTCAATCTCCTTGCAAGTGACATCCTAGCCAACGCTTGGTTGCCACATAGTTTGCACAAGTTATAAATATGCCAATTTGGCACCACATGTCACTCAAAGATTGGCCAATTTTTTTTTTTTTTATATAAACAAACATATGAAAGAAAACGAAAAGTACAAAAAAAAAAAAATGAAGGAAACGGAAGGAAAAGAATGTTGGAGCATTTTGAAATTAAAAAATAATTTAAATGGTAAGTTGGTAAGTTTTTTTTTTTTTTTTTTTGAGAATGATAAGTTGGTAAGTTAAATAAGAAGAAGTGGGAATTTCATGTGATTAATAAGTTTTAACTTTTAAGTGAGGAGTTAGTATTTTAATAAAAAATTGAACCTCACACATTGCTAAGGAAAGAGAGTCCTTACTAATTTTTATGTTTAAAGTTATAGGTCTTTAAGTGTCTAATGTAAGATTAATCTGTTTAATCCACTCTTTCTTAAATAAAATTTTAAAAAAAAAAATCTGTTTAATCCGCGTACATGAAGAAGATGAAGAGGGGGTAAATTGCAACAATCAATCATCTGAACATTGAATTTTGGCACATAGCTTAACTATTGAAATAATAGTTTCAATTCTTTTTCTTTCTTTCTTTTTTTTTTTGAGAAACCAGACTATCAGTGTCTGGGACTTTATTCATGATAAAAGAGAGGAAACATCAATGAACTTCAAAACAAGCTAAAGAGGCTATGTCCTCAGGTAATTCTTCTAACCAAACCTAAGTGCCCTTACAAGTTTTTGCTTTTTTGGCTAAAGCGTCAGCAACTACATTACATTTTCGTGGAACATGAGTGAACACAGATAGCTGAAAGTCCAGAGCTTGAACGCGAATATCTTCAATGACATGGCCATATGGTAAGACATTCAAGGGCCCCTCCAAAATTGCTTGAATGACTGTTGAAAAATCTCCTTCAAATATGACCTGTGTAAGGCCTATCTCCTTGGCAAACTGCACCGCTCTTCGACAAGCCAGTGCTTCCAATTCAACCACTGTCTGAGCTAGGGGAACTAACGTGGTTAATGCTCCGCTGGCCTCCCCGCAGCAATCCCTAATCAAGACGCCTAAGCCAGCCAAATTGTCTGACTTAAACACCGCTGCATCGAAGTTAGCCTTGAAGATGTGAGCTTCTGGTGGGCACCAATGCTGGACCAGAGGTGGCTCACGAGTAGCTATAGTGGGTTCTTGAGCGTCTAGGAACTCCTGGAGTAGACTTCCTGCCATTTGGGTGATCTTGTGTAGAGGCTAAATGGGTAACCCCAATCTTGATGCGTTATGGCGATTCCACAGCAACCAGGCAATGATGATGAAGATTTCCTTCCTGTAATCATCGTTGGTCTGCATGAACTGCTCCAACAGGTCCTGGAAACTGGAAACCTGTGCATCAGCAGCTTGATGGGTCCAAATCAGAGATCTCCACACTTCTTTCAGCTTTGGACATGACCATAGTTCGTGGAGTTCATCTTCGGGCTGGGTCTTGCACTCTTCGCACGTATTCAAAACAGTGATATGCTAGTGTTGGAGGTTGCTCATAGTTGGTAGAGAGCTGTTACATGCCCGCCAAGCAAAATGTTTAATTTTGTTGGGAACTCTCAGCTGCCAGAAGCCTATCCAGAACTTATTTTGTTGCGCCAATGAGGAGGTACCTGCATTGTTAGTTGAGGCATGGGAAACTAAAAGCTTATAAGCACTCTTAGTTGTGAAAATACCAGAGGGTGTAAGGCCCCATATATTCGGTCGTGTGGGAGTCTAGTGCTCAGTGGGATGCCACAAATAATGGCTGCTTCGTGAGGCAGGAACAAGCACTGAACTTCAGAGGAATTCCACTCTCCTGTTTTGGCATTGATGAGAATATTCACTCTTATACCAAGGCCAATGGTAGGCATAGGTGATACAACAGATCTGTGTGATTGGACTGGCAACCATCTATCTTCTCTGATTTTGACAGAGCTCTCATTCCCTATCCTCCACCCCATCCCTTTTCGGATTACAACCCTAGCATTTGAAATGCTCTTCCATGCATAGGATCCTATGGTAGATTCCTTAGCTTCAAGGATCGAACAATCAAGGAAAAATCTAGCTTTAAAGACTCTATGGCATAGGGAATCCGGGTTGTTTATCATGTGCCAAACTTGCTTTGCCAACAAAGAATCATTGAATTTCTCAATGTCCTTAAATCTCATTCCTCCTTTCCCCTTATCCTCATAAAGCCTTTCCCATTTCACCCAATGCACCTTTTTATTATTACCATCGTACCCCCACCAAAACTTCCTAATGAGTGTTTCCAACTCCTTAATCAACCCCTAGGGAGTTTGGAACAACTCATAGTATATGTAGGGATGGCCTAAATGATAGATTTAATCAAAATTTCCCTATCAGCTTGGGAGAGAAGCTTCTCCTTCCACCCTTGTAACTTTCTCCACACCCTTTCTTTAATATAGGCAAAGCTTTGTTTCTTCGCTCTTCCTACCAATGCTGGCAATCCCAAATATTTCTCATATTGGTGTATAGCAAGCACACCTAAGATGTTCTAAATCAGGTTTTGCATGTCAGGCTGTGTGTTGGTGCTGAAGAAAATATTAGTCTTGTCCCTGTTTATTTTTTGCCCTGAACCTCTTTCATAGACCGAAAGTAAATCAAGAATTTTTTGGCACTCCTCCTCCTTTGCTCTACAAAACAGAACACTGCCATCAGCAAAAAATAAGTGGGAAACCCGAGGGCCATTCCTGCAAATAGAAACACCTCTGATATCCCCATTCACTTCTGCCTATTTTAACAAACCCTGTAGACCCATGGCACATAGTAAGAATAAATAGGGTGATAAAGGATCGCCTTGTCTGAGCCCTCTAGTTGGCTTGATATTTCCCATTTGTTGGCCATTGAGCAAGACAGCATAAGAGACTGAATTCAAACAAGACATAATAAGAGTCACCAATTTTTCAGAAAATCCCAATTTCTTCATAATTTTCTCCAAAAAGACCCATTCAACCCAGTCATATGCCTTACTCATATCAAGTTTTAGTGCCATAAACCCCAATTTACCTTGGGTTTTTCTCTTTAGATAGTGAAAAGTTTCAAAAGCAACCAACACATTATCTGAAATTAATCTACCAGATAGGAAGGCACTTTGTGATTCAAAGACCAAGTTTGATAAAAAAAAAAATTCAACCGATTTACCAAAACCTTGGCAATCAACTTATAAGCCACATTGCAAAGACTAATCGGTCTAAAGTCAGAGACTCTTTTTGGGTTTTTTATTTTTGGGATAAGAGATATGAAAGTGGGATTTAGAGACTCATGAACCACACCAAAATTTAAGGCATCTAAAACCATAGTGGTCACATCCTTACCAACTATGTGCCAATAAGTCTTATAGAAAATAGGAGACATACCGTCGGACCCCTAGGCGGTAAGAGGTGCCATTTGTCAAAGGGCTTGGTCCACCTCATCTGCTTGAAAGTCACTATCAAGAGCTACACACATCTCAGCTATTACCGCCGGCTCTATCCCATTCAGAATAGCATCAAACCCATCCAGTTGGGAAGTGGTAAACATATCCTGGAAATATCTCTCAACGATCTTACCCATCTCAGGCTCATCTTCCACCCACAAACCAGCTTCATTTTCTAGGCCTGTGATATAATTCCTTTTATTCCTTTGGCTAGCACGGCAATGAAAATACCGAGTTTTCAAATCACCCTCCTTCAGCCAAGCTGTTCTTGCCCGCTGCTTCCACATGCATTCCTCCTTCCTTTTCAGCTTATCAATGTCACTTCTCAATTAGGCCACACAGTTTGGGTTTGAAATGTAGCCACCCGGCTCCTCAACAGAATGCAACTCCTTTAGTTTCTTTGTTAGAATGCGTTGGACATGACCAAAGGTGTGCCGATTCCAATCCTTCAATTTTTCTTGGCACATAAGAAGTTTCTAGTTGAAGCACGTAACCAAGGAAACCTCACTACTTTCACCCCATGATTCCCGTACCACACCTTCACATGATTCCTCTTTTATCCACATTGCTTCAAATCTAAACAGACGGCATTTACGATAGAACCGTTTAAACTCTGAGTCCGTGCATAAAAGTAGAGGCTTGTGATCGGAATGGAAGGCATCAAGGTGATGGACTCGGGTAGATGGAAAACGCAACATCCAGTCCACAGTGGCTACACCCCTATCTAACCGAATCCAAACATTATGAGCTCCAGGCCTCCTATTGCACCAAGTGAAAGGAAATCCACTGAAACCTAAGTCTTTTAACTAACAAAAATCTAAAGCATCTCTAAAAGATTGCATTTGTCTTTCTGGTTTGTCAAGCCAACCCTACTTTTCTTCAACCAGCAGTATCTCATTGAAATCACCTAAACAAATCCAAGGTTGAGTGGAGCGATTGCTAAGAGCCCAAAGTAAAGACCAGGAGTCTTCCCAGCTGGCGGTATCAGGGTCACCATAGAAACCCATGAATCACCAGGCGTCATCAACTCCATGATCAATAATGGCATCAATATGGCGCTCAGAATAAGACTGAACATCCACCTGAAAATCCGTTTTCCACAGCAGAGCTAAGCCCCCTCCAGTGTTTACCCGTGGGACTACAAAAGTATTTTTGAGTTGTGTCTTTCTTCCAATTCTCTCAATAGTAGACTTCTCACTTTTTATGTCCATCAAGAAAACCATTTTGGGATCTTTGTTGCCAACCATAGCAACTAGTTCATCTTCTGTCTGTGGGTTCCCAAGCCCACAACAATTCCAACTAAGGTAACTCATTGGGCTGGGTGGGACTGGGAACCAGTCTCCACCTGTATATTTCCCTTGGCCTGCTCACCTTCTACCAACATTCGTTGTTTTTTAACCTACTGTACTTCTGCTGATTCCATTACAAAGCATTTTGCAAGAATGCTTAGGTTTGACTTTTCCTCATTGCTAGGAATAATATTACGAGCTAACTTCTTAAAAGTTTTGAGGGAAGTGGGTGGAGGTGAAGGGCTTAACTAGTTTGTGCAAACTCCTAGAGGAGACTTAACGTTAGCCACTTCTGCATGGCTAGTAGTAAGATCCACCAAACCACTATAATTGGGTGGGGTCATATGTCCCAAAACAGGTTCCCTATCCTCATGTTTATCCACACGTAGCCCCTGGATGCTTTTGGCCAACAACTTTGTGCTTCCACTATTTGAAATATTGTTCACGGCCCTACCACCTTTTGAAACAACCTCACCCTTTTGGACCGGCTTAGGTGGGACTACATCTTCCATGTTAACTTCTTGAAATGAGCTAAATACTTCACCGGCCACCACCTCATGCCCTGAACCTGGATCCTTTCTATTCACAATTTTAGTGGAAGAAGAGTTTTCCTTGCTACTTGGTTTCCTCCACCACGGCGCATGGCTCTGAGCACTCCCCGATATCACCGCAACTGTTTTCCTCGAAGGTCGAAATGTGTCTGCCCTCATCCACTCCCCAAATTGTTGCTCATCCTTCTTCAAACTGCCCTTACACCTAAGCCACAATTCACACTCTCGTTCACCATGTGTTAGACAACCACACCAATAGCAAAAATTGGGAAGGCATTCATACTTGAGCCCCACCCAGCCTAACTGCTTCCCTTCAGACCAAAGCTTACGACATCTCGGCAACAACTTGGTAATGTCAATGGATATACAGACCCTCAGAAAGTCTCCTCCCTCCCCCATCATCCTCTAGATCAGCAACATCAATAACCTTCCCAATGGAGTTACCAATAGCTTCGCATGTAGCCTGGTTGAGACTTTGTAGTGGGAGATTATGCAGCTGAACCCAAAAGGTAGCCCTAGAAAATTCCAACGAAGGAACTTCCTCCACTTCAGTCACTTGTTTGAACGCTACTATGTTTTTGTCAAAAGTCCACAGCTCAAACTCAAAGACCCAAGCAAGATCCAGCGCAGCTGTGAATTCAAGTAGGAGAGTGTTATCTCCAACATCTCGGATTTTAAGTTCGCTAGTGGGTTTCCATAATGGTTTGAAAGTACGGGCAACTAAATCTACATTCAGCGTCTGTTTGGTGAAAAACCGACCAGCCAATCGGTGCACCATCTTCTTCATCGGTTTTGGAACCTCCGCTCCATATTACTCATCATCATCCAATGTAAAACGAGACCATAGGTTCTCTAAACCAGCCATGGTAGAGAAAGCCAGCGTCCAGACCTGCCCTCCCAACGAGCAAAGAAAAACAACAAAAAAACGATCCGTCCTACCAAACTTAGTTTACTCTGGAGGGTACAAGAAACCTAAACCTAGGAAAGGGACAATATTCTACAGGTGGCGGCGTGGGAAAACCCTAGCAGCCAGAGAAACAATATTCAATATTCCACCAAGACTAAACGAGACTAAGTACATTTATTGTATAGCTTAAAATTCTTTAGTAATAAAAATTAAACTATTTTTCTTAATCATTAGAAAATTAAAGGCAAAATGAGAAATAAGAAACTAAGGTCATTCACTATTTTTCTTTCTATTCTAAAATAATTTCTTACTCTTATGTGTGTATGCACTCATGCATTTTTTTTTTATATCAATATATTTTATTTTATTTATTTTTCCTCAAAATTTTTGTTGAGAGGGTAGTAGATTCAAAGAACGCATATTTTTAATAGTTTGTCATCATTTCTTTCTCTCTCTTTTTTTTTTTTTTTTTTTTTTTTTGAGAAAGTCATCATTTCTTTCTTAATTGTGCCAAATGGTTGGTAAAAAAATTAGAAGATCAATAACTTACCAAATTTTTAAGTAAAACTTAAAGGATATAAATTGTATTTTAACCTTAAAAATAAAATTAAAAAAATTGGCTACAGTATAACTTTGCTTGATAGCTGAACTCAAAACTTGGGCCATATGCGCGAGTTCGAAAGCTCATTCAACCTAGTATGCGCCGCCCATATGTTTGAACATTGAAACATAAGCAGTCCAAGAGCCACAAAGATTGAAAAGCCTTTTTAAGTTTGAAAGTCTTACTTTCTTTGGCTGCATATCTAACTTCCCATTTGTCTCAATGAGACTTGTTACCAAACCCCACGCCATCTAATAATCTATATATAGCTCTATCCTCTATGTGACTTTCATTACCATATATCATCTTATTAATCCCCTCTTCTCACTAAAATCTATAAGCCATGGTGGTCACCAGCTTTACACAAGAGATCACATGTCCAATTGCCCCATCAAGAATGTACAAGGCATTGATCCTAGAGTCTAACCAATTGATTCCAAAGCTCTTACCTAAATTCATAAAAAGTGTTGAGGTTATTCAAGGAGATGGAGGAGCTGGAAGCATTGAACAAGTCAACTTCACTGAAGGTTAGTAATCTAACCAGAAAATTATTAGGTACATCATGAATACAATTGACATGGTACTTCAAACCAATAGAAAAACGAACTAATTAATATCCAAAAAATTGACATTATCACTTGAATTTGAGTTTTTGTTGTTATTTTAGAGCACTGTCTATTACACGTGATTTTAAATTGAAATCACAATTTCAGTTTAAAATCACGTGTGTAAGTTGTGCGTGTTAGTGTGTATGCAATGACTATTTCCCATTACTTTACTAGGTGACTTGTTTTTATTGGTATTGAGTACCTCATTAGCTATATTCAGAGAGTACCTAATCAAACTAGCTATCAAAACTTATTTTAATTGTGGCAGTGTTTTTCATACAATGACTTTAATGTTTGTTTTGTTTGTTTATCATGTAGCTAGCCACTTTAAATATGTGAAACATCGACTTGATGAGCTTGATAAGGACAATTTTGTGTGCAAGTACACTATGATTGAGGGGGATGCTTTGGGTGACAAGCTTGAATCTATTGCTTACGAGGTCAAGTTTGAGGCAGCTAGTGATGGGGGTTGCATCTGCAAGATGACAAGCAAATACAACACTATTGGTGATTTTGAAATCAAAGAAGAAGAAATTAAGGCAGGCAAGGACAGTGCTATTGGGATCTACAAAGTTGTGGAAGCCTACCTCTTGGAGAACCCTCAAGTCTATGCTTAGATGGGGACCTAAATATAAATTTACACCCAATTCTCAAATATTAATTTCAATTCTATACATGATATTTGGTTCTTTGCTTGTTCTTTATTATATGGCCCATTAAGAGTAAAAAGGGTATGTATACACATTGAGAGTCAGGTAGAGCTCTTGGTCCTTTTAAGTTTTTGAGTGTGTAGTTTGAAACTCCTTACAATTTTTTTTTTTTTTTTTTTTAAGTCTCCTTAAGATGTTATTGATACTTTACAGAGTGACACTTGATTGATTGAGATAGAAAGTTATTCTATTGTGAGAGATTAAAAATTCATCATGCCATCACCATTTCTTCACACTAGCAATAAAACAGTAGCATCAAATCTTCTTGCCAAAGGAACCTATTTCAGATAATAAAATGTTTATGCTGTTAAGTACAAAATACAATGCATAATCATCGGAGCCTATTTAAGCACATTTTGTTTATTGGTAAAATTTTATGCATAAGCATCTGGATTTGCCAGAAGGTACCCCTCGGTGGCCTTCATAATTGCCAAATTCCCATCTTTTATGCGTGTAATTTCTTCTTCGGACAGTAAGCTGTCTTCCAATGATTCGTACTCAATTTTCATCTTGGCTAAGCAGCCTCCTTCTCTAGTAGAATTGAGGGTAATCTCAGCCACAAAAGACTTCAATTTGAGACCAACAAGACCACCTTCAATGACAGAGTACTTAAATATATGGTTCTTATGGTCTATTACTTCAATTTGATCCTTAACATCACCAGATTGCTCATTAGCTGCACATGATCATGTCAAGAAAAAAAAAATAACACAGTTAGCATAATCAAAATACTTTGTTTACATGATTGGCATAATTAGGCTTTCATTATGTAGCATACTAGCCTTTTATTAATTTATATTGTTGAATGGTGCCAACTCCACCATCTCCTCCAAGAAATTCAATGCTTGATAAAACCTGGGGAAGAAGCTTAGGCATGAGGTTCTTGAAATCACAAATGCCTGCCCTCCATAGCCTTTCAACAGAAATGGGAGACGAGTACTCATCAACAATGGTCTCAGACATCTTTGTTATGTGATATAGAATGAAGAAAAGAAATATGAAGGTATGATCAATGATGATTAATACGTATCAGATTTATTTATATAGAATTCCAAGGGACAAACTTGTGTTCGTGCACCCCACTATTCCATTTCCTCATGTTGTGGAGGTCTTATAAGACTAGTTCTTTATGCTTTTTTTTTTCTCAAATAATGTTCAGTGATAATGAAGTTTAGACTTTAAAAGTATTTCAGGTTAATATAGGCAATTTCAACATCTATAACAATTTTATCCCTGTGTACATTGAAAACTTTTTTGTATTTCTCAAGTTAAACAACAGCGGAAGAATGAAAATGAAAGAACAGAAGGAAGAAAGCTAGAGAATTCTGAGTAAAACTTGTATATCATTTATAATAAATCCAATACACACTGTTTTCATATTTATACAACTCTTAATCACTCACTAACAATATTCCATAACTAGCTTGACTAATCACGGAGTTCAAGCGTGATTTATGGATCTATAACTGACAGCTTATGCTAACCAATGCTCAGTAACTAACACTAACAAAATTTCTTGTCTAATTGGAGGGAAAAGCTATCGAATCTTCTAGAGTTCTCAAAGTAACTCCCCTATAGAGTTCCTAAAGTTGTTTCTATTTATTATAAAACTAGTCCTAGACCCGCGCAATGCGTAGAAAAATTTAACAATTTTTTTTTTTTTTGGTTAAGTTAAAAATGAAAATAGTATATGAGACTTACAAGTGTTAGTCTGAAACCCTTCTTTTTTTTATTTTTTGATAGAAAGACTAGAATTTCATTGAATAGAATGAAAAGAAATTATATCATTTGAGAGAGCGCGTTCTAAGAAATAAGGGCTCTCCTCAATCTAAGTAACATAATACTTTATACCTAGAGCATATTTTGCTAACAAATGGGCTGGTTCATTACCATTCCTACAAGTATGAGAGACCTCAAATCCACAAAACTCATGTGATGGATAAGTAATTCCATGAATAACAAATGATGGAGGAGGGAACTGTTGGGAATTTAACCAAAATTCCAACCTGTGAGAAACAATAAAAAATAGAGAAAACACGCGTCAAAGAAAAATAATCACACGCACTAGACAGTATTTACGTGGTTCGGCAATTTGCCTACGTCCACGGAGTTGCAGGGATTTCACTATTATCAGGGAAAAAATACAAAGTGCGGCTACAGTGTTTTTCTCTCTCTCTAAAACACAACAACAGTAGTAGTCTAAAACCCTAATTATAAAAGTGGCTTTTATATCCTACTTATAGGGTTATAATGGGCTAGGCCAAAAATAAACTAGGCT
This sequence comes from Quercus aquifolioides, assembly GCA_019022515.1. NCBI lineage: Eukaryota > Viridiplantae > Streptophyta > Magnoliopsida > Fagales > Fagaceae > Quercus > Quercus aquifolioides. Next base: position 10,748,077 of record CM032334.1, on the reverse strand, counting down.
CCACAAAGCCCAACAAATCTCCCACTTGGAGACTAGTTCAATCATCAACATCAGCCGCTATCCTCCAAAAGCAATCCCTCATCCCTGCAACTCATCCTCCTGTCCTCAAGCTAGAAGACCAATTGAAGCTGCACACAGCTTCAACTTCTCAATAGTGACACCCTTAGTCAACATATCTGCTGGGTTCTTAGATCCACATATCTTCTCAAGTGTTACCAACTTATCTTCAACAAGGTAACGGATAAAGTGGTATTTTGTTTGTATATGCTTCGACTTTGAATGAAAAGCCGAATTTTTGGCAAGAAAGATTGCACTCTGACTGTCACTGTGTAGAATGCCCATCTCCTGCTTCTTACCCAATTCATCTAAGAAACCATGTAGCCAAATCATCTCCTTTCCAGCTTCAGTTGCTGCAACATACTCAGCTTCTGTAGTAGACAAAGTAACAATCTTTTGCAGATTTGAAGCCCATGATATAGCTGTACCACCCAGAGTAAATACAAACCCAGTAGTACTCTTTCTACTATCAACATCACCAGCAAAATCAGCATCTACATAACCTTGCAGCTTCAAATTTGCACCTGTGAAACAAAGACATGTATCTGATGAACCCTTCAGATATCTCAGAATCCACTTGACTGCCTCCCAATGCTGTTTTCCAGGCCTACTCATGAATCTGCTCACAACTCCCACTGCATGTGCAATGTCTGGCCTTGTACACACCATAGCATACATCAAGCTGCCAATAGCTGAGGCATAGGGCACCTTGCTCATATGGTCCCTTTCTTCTTCTGTCTTCAGTGACTGTTCTTTACTTAATTTGAAATGACTACCCAAGGGTGTGCTCACTGGTTTAGCTTCATTCATGTTGAACCTGCTGAGAACTTTCTTCACATACTCTGACTGTGAAAGCTTCAATGTACCATTAGCCTTGTCTCTAATGATTCTCATACCAAGGATTTGCTTTGCAGCTCCTAAATCCTTCATTGCAAACTGTTTTGACAATTGCTTCTTCAGATTATTAATCTCCTCAATGCTAGACCCTGCAATGAGCATATCATCCACATACAACAGTAAAATGATATAAGAATTGTCAAAGAATTTAACATAGCAACAATGATCAGCTTCACATCTCTTGAACCCAATTTTATGCATAAAATTGTCAAATTTCTTGTACCACTGTCTAGGAGCTTGTTTTAGGCCATACAAGCTCTTTCTCAGTTTGCAGACTAGATTCTCTTGTCCCTGAACAATAAACCCTTCTGGCTGAATCATGTAAAGGTCTTCCTCCAAATCACCATGAAGGAATGCTGTCTTTACATCTAACTGCTCAAGATGTAAATTTTCTGCAGCCACCATTCCCAGCACCAGTCTAATTGTTGACATCTTCACAACTGGAGAAAATATCTCTGTGTAGTCAATGCCTTCCTTCTGCTGGAACCCTTTAACAACTAATCTGGCCTTGTAACGTTTGCTACCATCATGCTCATTCTTTATTCTGTATACCCACTTGTTGTGCAAAGCCTTCTTTCCTATTGGCAATTTAGTCAGTTCCCATGTCTGATTCCCCAACAAGGAATCCATCTCATCCTTCATGGCTAACTCCCACTTGCTTGAATTTTCATCTTGCAAGGCTTCATCATAACACTCTGGCTCACCACCATCAGTCAATAGTAGATAATTTAAAGCGGGTGAATAACGCTGTGGAGGTCTAATATTCCTGGAAGATCTGCGGACTTCAGCTACAGGTGTACTCTGATCTACCTGTGAATCTGCATTCTCCTTATTTTCTTCACCCCTTTTCTGGACAGTACTTTCAGTCAATCCATCTAAGTTGACAAACTCAGATTTCTTTTGATCTATCTCTGCAATATTTGATACTACAGTTGACCTGTCCTTGTACATAACCTGTTCATTAAATATCACATTTCTACTTCTGATGATTTTCCTGTTTTGTTCATCCCAAAACCTATAGCCAAATTTCTCATCACCATAGCCAATGAAAAAACATATTTTAGACTTAGCATCAAGTTTACTACGAGCATCAGAATCAATATGAACATAAGAAATACAACCAAAAACTTTTAAATGGGAAAATTTTACCTCTTTACCGCTCCAAACCTCTTCAGGAAGTTTGAACTCCATGGGAACTGATGGCCCTCGGTTTATCAGGTAAGCTGCAGTGCTAATAGCATCAGCCCAGAAAGTTTTTGGTAGTCCAGCATGCAACCTCATACTCCTAGCACGCTCATTAAGAGTTCTGTTCATGCGCTCAGCCACACCATTCTGCTGTGGTGTCCCAGGAATGGTCTTTTCCATCCTAATTCCCTGTGCAGCACAATACTCACTGAACCCTCCATCTATGTACTCTCCTCCATTATCTGACCTCAAACATTTTAGTTTTAAACCTGTTTCTATCTCAACCATGGCCTTCCACTTCTTAAAAGTTTCAAATACATCAGATTTATTTTTCAGAAAATAAACCCATACCTTTCTGCTTGAGTCATCAATGAAAGTTATGTAGTACCTTGAACCTCCAAGGGATGCAACTGGAGAAGGCCCCCACAAATCAGTGTGTACTAACTCCAATTTTTCTACCTTCGGTGTCCTGCCAGTTTTCAAGAAACTCACCTTTTTCTGCTTTCCTAAGATGCAGCTTTCACACATGTCAAAATCAATGGACTTCAATTCTGGTAGTTTTCCTTTTGACAGCAGCATCTTCATCCCTTTCTCACTCATGTGACCAAGTCTGCGGTGCCATAGGCTTGTATCAATACTTGCATCAGCAACTGCAATTGTGTCTCTTGGACTTGAGGTCATATAGAGAGTGCCAGTCTTCTTTCCACGAGCCAATACTCTAGCTCCCTTTGTAACCTTCCAAGTACCACCAACAAATAGTATTGCATGCCCTTCATCATCAAGTTGTCCAACAGAAATCAGATTCCTCCTCAGGTCAGGAATATGTCGAACCTTCTCCAGTAACCAAACAGACCCATTGGGTAACAATATCCGGACATCTCCCATACCCACAACATCCAGGGCTGAACCATCAGCCAAATACACCTTACCAAAATCACCTGCAGCATAGTTCTGTATGATTTCTCGGTGTGGAGTGGTATGAAACGAGGCTCCTGAATCCAAAACCCAATCATCAAGTGGACTGTCTACTGCAAGAAGTAATGCATCCTGTACCTCTTCTGTTACAGCATTAGCAGAATCATCTTCATTCTTCTTCTTAGGACTTTTGCATTGGTTCCTAAAGTGACCTATTTTCCCACAGTTCCAGCATTGTACTTGTTGGCCTGATCTAGATTTACTTCTGTTCCGATTAGAATTTCTTGATTTTGATCTGCCCCAATTTGAATTTCTGTTATTACCTCTGCCTCTTGTCTCAAGGTTTAGGGCAGAACCAGATCCTGAGGTTTCACCTGCATCTCTTCTGCGAATCTCCTCAGCCAGAATTAAATCTCTAATATCATTGTACTTGAGCTTTTCCTTTCCTGTAGAATTACTTACTGCCATCCTCATTGCCTCCCAACTGTTTGGCAAAGAAGCCAAGACGATCAAAGCACGAATCTCATCATCAAAATCAATTTCTACAGACGACAATTGATTTGTAATAGTGTTAAATTCATTCAGATGTTGTGCTACTGATGCGTTCTCTGCCATCTTCAGATTGAACAGTTTCTTCATCAGATGCACCTTGTTGTTTGCTGACGGCTTTTCATACATACCAGACAAAGCCTTCATCAGATCTGCTGTGGTCTTCTCCTTTACAACATTATGTGCAACAGACCTAGACAGAGTTAACCTGATAACTCCCAGTACCTGTCTGTCAAGAAGAGCCCATTCATCAGCCTTCATCGCCTCAGGTTTTGTCCCCAAAAGAGGCAGATGCAATTTCCTCCCATAGAGATAATCTTCAATCTGCATCCTCCAATACGCGAAGTCTGTGCCATCAAACTTTTCTATTCCAGACGCCTTTCCTGCTTCCTCTGCCATTGCTCCCACTCAAACCTAACCCTAGGCTCTGATACCAGTTGTTGGGAATTTAACCAAAATTCCAACCTGTGAGAAACAATAAAAAATAGAGAAAACACGCGTCAAAGAAAAATAATCACACGCACTAGACAGTATTTACGTGGTTCGGCAATTTGCCTACGTCCACGGAGTTGCAGGGATTTCACTATTATCAGGGAAAAAATACAAAGTGCGGCTACAGTGTTTTTCTCTCTCTCTAAAACACAACAACAGTAGTAGTCTAAAACCCTAATTATAAAAGTGGCTTTTATATCCTACTTATAGGGTTATAATGGGCTAGGCCAAAAATAAACTAGGCTCCACAAAGCCCAACAGGAACTTCCTGCAATAGCATTAACATCCACAAGAGAATTCTCTACAACCACAAACTCTCGGATTCCAATGTCCCTAGCCAAAAGAATTCCTTCCTCAAAAGCTTTAGCTTCAATCTCCAATGGACGCAGCAGTTACTTGATATTTTTGCAAAGAGCAACTATAACCAACCCCTATTCATCACAAATAATAACCCCAATCTAAGCCTCATGTTGTGACGAAAAGATAGCACCATCAATATTTACCCTTCTAAAAGTGATGGGATTATTTTCTAAGAAAGTATAGTTGATACGATATATTAGATTTTCTAAATTAAGCTATTTATTTTTTATTTGAAAGTATTTTAATTTAGTATTTTTTTTTTTTTTTAGGAAACATAGTACATTTTACATTCACTTATTATATAAAGTGAGATATTTTGTAAATAATGTAATGTGTGGTGGGAATTTTTTTCTAGTGCTCCTTACAAATGGTTCATTCTCTATACGTCTTAAATAACTTAAAGATGAAGCATATATAAGTAAATATGTCTCTTATATTAGGAAAATAAAATAAAATACTTTAATAACATTACATATGAAAAATGTAATTTTCAATACTTTAAAAACCTACTAACATAATGCTAAGAATGTGACATAATTGTCAATAAAGTGGCTCCTCTTTCTCTATACAAACCTCTCATCTCAAAGCATCACCAAATAGGACTGAAATGGACTAGAGTAGACCGGAATGAATTTGATTGGACTGGAATGGACCAAACTAGACAAAATGGACCGAAAATTTACCAAAGTGGACCAAATGCACTGAAGTGGACCGAACTAGACCGAAGTGCTATATTAATGTAGCTCAACGGGAGCATAGTAATAATAAATACTATACTTCTACTTTTAGGTATATGCTTCTTACAAACGATCCATTCTATATACATCTTAAATGGCCTAAAGAGGAAGCATATATAAATTAATTCATCACTTATATTTGAAAAAAAAAATACAAGACTTTAATAACATATGAAAAAGTAATTTTATCAAAAACCTACCAACATTATGCTTATATTGTGACATAATTGTCAAAAAAGTGGCTCCTCTTTCTACACAAACATCTCCTCTCAAAACATCACTATAGTAGACCGAATAAACCGAACTAGACCAAATAGACCGAAATGCTACGCTAATGTGGCTCAACAGGATTATATCAACAACAAACACTACACTTCAATTTTTACATATTATGCTCCTTACAAACGGTCCATTCTCTATACATCTTAATTAGCCTAAAGAGAAAGCAAATATATATAAATTCATCTCTTATATTAGAAAAAAAAAATACAAGACTTTAACAACATATAAAAAATGTAATTTTATCGAGAATCTACTAACGTTATGCTGAGAAAGTGACATAATTTTCAGTGAAGCAGCTCCTCTTTCTACATCAACCTCTCCTCTCAAAGCATCACTGAAGTGGACCGAATTGACTGAACTAAACCAAAATAGACAGAATAAACCGAAATAGACTAAATAGACCAAAATGCTATGTTGATGGGCTCAACAAAAGCGTGATAATAATAAATGCTACACTTTCGTTTTTAAATATTATATAGATGTGTGAGTTGGATTTTAATACGTTATCAAATTTTAAATAAATATTGAATTAATTTAAATTATTGACAATGTAGCAAAATCCATTCAACTCATTTCAAAATGAATAGATAGAATTTTAGTAAATATGGATAAAGTTCCCTAGCTAAGAACTGCAAAAGATTTAATTCTCTTGCAACCCACATAATCTTGTGGCTAAGCTCCTGAGGTCATGTTGAGCAATCACATCCTTGAAGGTGATGAAGATGTTGAGCCCTCAACATAATGAATACTATTCAAAATTTGATTATTATGTCTTGGTCATGAACAAAGGCTAACCATGCTAACAAGATACTTATTACTTGTTCCTTGACATAGAATAGTCTAGTTGCTAAAGAATTTGGCCAAGTTAAGGATCACACAGAAGTGATGAACCATGGGCACCATATATTCGATTTCTTTGTCAGTGAAGGATGTCTTGAATGTGTCATACCATAACTTAGAAGGCAGACCATCATTATAAGTTGTACATCAGCATTTATCTTGGTTAAAACTCATGGAATAGCTAGGTACAAGTCAAATGTTATATTGGGATATACTCAGAGAGTGCTTGCTTTCATTTTCACTGTGTTTTTCTTGAGATGCCTTGTGTCCATAACAAAACAAGGATGACAATTGCATAGCCAGCCTGTATATATTCCCCATAATCAACATCCATCCAACAAAATTGAAAGCCAGTCAGTTTTCTTTACTCTTTACAAATGGACCATATTTATAAAGCACACTTGTTCCAACCCATCTAAATTTCTGCTTCAATCATAGAGCTCTCTATCCTACACATGAAGACCAGAAACCCACCTCAACGTAGGATAGGAGGTGATTTTTTCTTCCCACTTGGCTATAATATTCTTTTGACTCTGAGATAAAAGAGAGTTTATCACTTTGGCTAATCACCAATGAGAAGGCAGGCAAACGTAGTTGTCATAAATAGCAAATATTCCTTTCCCAATACCACAAGAAATTACCACGAAAAAGTATGAAGTCATAAGATTGGTGACTACAGTACTTGCAAAGTTTTCATTTGTGTAGCCAAAACCTAGATTTAGAAGGAAAGAAAACTAGATTCTAGTACCGTATGGATCAGCTATAGTTCTAGTTTTTCAAATATAACATTCTTTAGCAAAATTCAAGTTCAAAACTAGACTAGATATAAATACTCTATGTATACATCATTTTTACAAGCATAAAGGGTTCATGCGAACGAGTAAATGTCACATACATGAGGGTAACGTTGCAAACGATAATTTTTATTTCGAAGGGAGGGCAAACTTCTTCTAATGCACTTAGACTAGTGTCTTTTATCGAGCCTAAAATGTTGCAAAATTGGATAAGGATCATCTCCACTTTTCATTTGAAATGAAAAGAGTAAATTTCATAGTATAAAATAAATTTACAAATCCAAAGACATATGTTGTGCTATGTCATTCAGAATTTTAATTGATGTGATACTGATAGCACATTCACTATTAGATGAAAAAACGAAATATCCTATTTCGTACATTAGGCCAGCAGCATAAGTGCTGCTTTGTATTCTGTTTGTAGCGGGAATGTGGGATCTGTGTGTACATTTGTTTGGTCTGGCCTTTTTAAGGCTAGACGTCTGCAGCATCAATGCTATTCGTTTTTTTGTTTGTAGTGAAATCTGATTGTACATTTGTTTCTTTTATTCTTGTAGAAATGACATAAATTCATTCATCCACAAAAAAGCCTCATTCTCTTTCAAATTAAAGTTTACCTACCCCTAACATTAAAGCCTAAAAGCCAAAAAGAATGAGACTATAACAGGCAAAAAAATGTAATCAATATTTTTCATAATTATATATTAACAAAATTTCCCATCGCATAGAACCAAAATCTGAGCCTAAACCTTCTGTGCCACAACAGAACTTTTCACCAAACCATGGTGGCATCATTGTTTAACTAATATGTATGGCCCCCAGTTCCAAAAAAAAAAAAAAAGAATAAGAAAATCAATAAAGTAGGACCACTAATAGAACATATTAATTGAGGTACCTCTCAAAAAGCCAAGCTCAAACCAGTTTGGATTGAATCTTTGAACTGCAAGCGATATCAAACAATACCCAACTTTTGAGCTGCTCAAAAGCCAAACTTCCACACTTCACACCCAAACTGAATACAATTTAAACATGTACTCTTGTTTGCAAATTAGCTTTTCGGTCAATCAGGTGCTTGGAATTTAGAAAAGCTAGCCACTAATCTAAATGAAAGTATAACAATTGACTTGGTACTGCAGTGTCTAGCAGACATCTGGCAGGCATCACGTGGTCAGGCCTCACAGTCTATCACTTGCATCAAGCTCATGTACTATGTTCAAAATGTCAAAAAAAACTGGGCTAGCATCAAAACTCATGAGCATCAAGTAATTGTATGAAGGAATCTCCTACTCATGATGTGAGTAGAGAAAGTATTCTATAGACCCGTTGCATTATTCTTCTTCCCTCTTATATAAGGATAGGTTCTATATACAGGATTTACAAGTAAGATTTATCTTAGGAGGGTGTGATACGCTCTAGTGCACTTAATAATTGTTTACAATAATCACTAAAATGGGTTTGACTTGTTTAGACATAACTTCTCCAATATGCAATAAAATTAGGTACAGCAACACGGTGCCATACTAGGATCCTCTCCATTTAAAATGGATTGATTTTATAGTTGAGATAAAACATTACAAATCTAAAGATGTATCAAGTGTCATATCATTATACTATATCATTTTAAATGATGTGACACTCTGTAAACTATCATTTTCACGATGAAATGGACTCTCAAAATGGTGGGATCAATTCTCCAAAAAATAAATGGAAAGGATCATGTTCCTACTGTGCCAAGGTGCCATTAAATATAAATTCAAAAATAGATCTAAAAGTCCTTATAAAGGTACAATAAATACAAAAAGGCCCTAACAAATTACCCAAAAAAATATTCTTCTACTCAATGATTTCAAACTCAAAACCAAATCCATGGTGCCACTTGAGGTTACACAAGAACAAAGACAGGAGTCCATATTTTAGCACAAGAATATATTCAGCCGTTAAACTCATACAATCAAGCCAATCTTTTTGTTAACACTATTACAGATAATCAAAGATAAATAACAATTAATGTTGGCTGAACAGCGTTTGTATCTCAACCTCAAATAAAAATAATCCACAGTTTATCAGTAAAACTAACAAAGATTGATTCATCCAAAAAAAACTAAAGATTGGAGAGTCGTTTACTTCATAATGCCAGTGAGGGAATTTGTTCTCCAATCTCCATCAACCTTTATGACAAAAATGAAAGAAGGTTTGTGCCTTCCAACCTATTAAAAGTAACAATAGAAATATAGAAGTACATTTTTTTTTGCCATTTTTTTTACAATGGTTTCTTGTGAATAAAGGATTCCTTGATAGTGGATATCCTCGAAAGCTTAAAAAGCTGCCATGATTTGTTGACCAATGAACCATATATACAAAAATCTATCATCTGCTCTCACTTTAAATTTTTCTCTTTTTTAAAAATTTTTTACAAGGTCGGTTTTGGATATCCTAGCCTCACTCACAGACGTCCCACAATTATAGATGTGCCATCCATCATAAAGCAAATTCCCTTTGGCTTATTTCAAGGTCGATATAAAACACCGACCCCTTTCTTAAACCCACACTCTATGCCCCCTTTAAGATTTGACAATGACTTTCATTGAGGCTAACCATGCAATACCCTTCTCTTTTTGCTTAAATCTCTCTCCAAGAAAGAGATTCCTTGCATGTCCCACACCTTTATTATCCTTTCAAGTATTCCTGCCCTCTGTACAAATAAATGGCAACCTATTGATTCTTCATTCACTCAGGACAATCTCCATCCCATACAACACAAAGCTCACTCCTCTGGATTTCTCTCTTCCCTTTCCATTGCCTCATGGTTCCAGAGTTAGAGGTATAATATTAATACCTCCAAACCATCATCGCCTATATCATTTTATATAAAGGGTTATCTTCATTTTTCATACATCACAAGGCACTTTTTCTAACCAATCAAGTTTTTTTGTCAAATGCAGAAACCTCGGGTCACAGAGATACAGGTCCGGATGGACTGTAACGGGTGTGTACAGAAGATTAAGAAAGCACTAAATGGCATTAATGGTAAGCAATTGATATTGACGAGTGCTTAATTTTTTTTGTTTTTTCTTCCAATGAAACTATATGGTAACATGTTGAGTTAATTTTTATGCTCCACAGGTATATATGATCTCTATATTGACTTCCCTCAACAAAAACTGACAATAATAGGGTGGGCAGATCCAGAAAAGATTGTCAAAGCAATTAAGAAGACAAGGAAAATTGCCACCATATGTTCTCACACCGAACCGACAGAGCCACCTGCTCCACCAACAGAACAAACACCTGAAGGTGCCGGACCGCCCCCTGATGCAGCAAAGCCTCCACCACCAGATGCTCCAACATGCGGACCATCAGAACCACCAAAAGAGCCACCACCGCCACCTGAAAATCCACATCCAGACACTCCACCACCACCACCACCACCCCCCATGGCTCCAGAAAGTAGCACAGGCCAGCCATCACAGAACCCTTCAGTACTAAAAGATGTAGGACAGGTTCATGTCATACACCACCATCAACCTGACTATGGCTATGGCTACCGATATGGTTATGATCACAGTTATGGTGGCCATTGGCAAAAGTACCAGAATGGCCAAGGATTGCCACATGAACCACCACCACCACTCGTCCAAGGATTGCCACAAGAACCCCCACCACCACCCGTCTGTGTCACACACAGCTACAACACATACAAGCCATCACCTTATGTCACTGAATATGAGTATGTCCGGTCACCACCACAACAATTACATTACAGTAGGATGGACTACAGTGAGGACTATCACAACAGCAATAATGGCAATGGAAATATCACATCAATGTTTAGTGATGAAAATCCAAATGCTTGTAGGATAATGTAGAAGACATAAAGGCCTGTATGAAAGGGAGGCTCTTTCTTTTGCCTCCGAGAGAGACTTTGGCAAGAAAGTTAATGGGAATTATTAGTAAAATAATTAAATTTGGTGGAACAATAATATTTTCTAATAAGCATGTGAGAATATTAGGAAAGAATGAGATTCTAAGCTTGTAAGTGCAGGAAGCATTATTCCTGGATTCCCCTTATGAGAAGGTTAGTACATACTGCCTGGTAATCGCTAATTTTCAACGAATCTGGTAAAGCTATCATCTTTTAGAAGTATAATTCTCAGCCTTCCATTTTTGAAAAATCACTATTATTTTCTGTAGTTTATATTTTCTCTGCAAAATTTGCACATGAAAAATTATGGATCAAGAGTAATATGATTTCTAATGACCTTACCAAAAAAAAAAAAACCCAAGCTGAGTTTCTCTTGAAGCAATCAACTATATATATAAAATCATCTCTGCCAATGAATATAAAGAAGTCTTACTTTAAACTTCTGAACCATTCTTTCCAATCTCAACTTAACAAAGAAGTGAATGCAACTGCTATGACATTTATAATCACAACAAAGTCCAAACCTACAAGATACATGATGCAGGAGCAGGGGAAAACCATCACAAGGGCCTAAAATGCAGAAATTCCCATCTATCTCGTATGGACACAGCTAAATTTAGAACTAATATTGATCTAAACAACTACAAGTCTGCAACAATTCTTACAGTTCCCTGCCATCTCAAATATTCCAATTACCATCACAATGCTTCTGATCTACATGAACATTCCCATTATTCCCTTACCAAAAAAAGAACTTGAATCTAGGTATTAATTTATCACCTTATATGATTTTATGTTCATGCACATTATACACTAACGGTTTGCATCATCTAGAGTCCTAGACCATAATGGTACAAGTATGCAACTAATTAACTACAGCAACCCCCATGCAGGCAGCTAGCTTCCTTCAATCAACATCCATGGGCTTGCTAGATTCTAAAACTGTAAGAATGTCAAGAATCATGAATTAGTCCCGTGAACCCCACAAATAAAGATTCAAAAAAGGTAATTGTCCATGTCAAATTGAAGGGGAAAAAAGCTCTAGATTTAAGTGTCCCACAAGAACATGATGCAGATACTGATTAGCTAAAATTAGCATTCCCCTAACTCAAATAAGAGAATGTTCATTCCAACAATGGATAAATTCTACAGATTCTAGAATCAGATGGGGAAGTGATAAAATTATAAATTAGCACTAGTGGAGACAGCATTAGTTTAGATACTAGCGCCAAGAAAAATTAGATGAAATAAAACAACCATTTATTGGACTTTTGTAGAAAATAATGTGAAGTGTCAAAATCTGACACGTCTAATGCTGATCTTTAACTCTTCAAGAAGTCCCCATGCTGCAATCCTAATCTATTGGCTTTCATAGATGCACTTAATACATTAAAAAAGAAAAAAGGAAGCCACTGAATAAAGGGGTAAAGCATAAGAAGCACACGTTCTTTACAAAATTGCTTAGCCCTTCATAAACTATAATAAATATACGCTTACAAAACTGTGCCAAATTACAGGCAAAAAATACTAAAGAACAAAAAGAGGAAGAATTAATTGACATGTCTGAACAAAACCTAATTTGGTTCCCATGAGAGAGGAGGAAAACTGGATTGCAACAAAATTGTAGGCAAAAGACAGTACAAGACACTGCACTGACCAAAGAAAGGTTGAAGTCATAGGTACCAGATTTATATTGCAGCACCATCAGTAAACAGCCCAGTGCAAATTGAAGTACACCATGCTAAGCCTTCTGTTTTGATTCTCTTGAAACTGCTAGAAAGGCAGATCCCACAGGATGAAAAAGTTTCTCATCATAGATTTTGGTCATCCTACCAGCAATAGAATATAAAATATTTACTCCAAACATGAGTAGAAACCTTAAACTCTAAATGCCTTAAAATAAATGTCAATCAAACCACACAATATAGAAGGAGGTTCACATAATATTCTCATCCAACCATGCTTACCTTCTAAATATTTAAACTTCTAGAACAAGTAATTCATAAAGCAAAAGTTTATTGTTCTTCCAAAAATATTTACCTCTTATGGTAGATTGCACCTAGTTATTTTCATCACTGCTTAATTCAGATTCATCATCTTCTTCTCCAAAGAGAATTTCATTGACATCTTCATCCTCATCTTCACTTTCATCAATTTCATCATCATGTGCCAAAATTTGAATTTTGTTTTGTGAAGCCTTGTCAATCTGTTAAAAGAACATGAACAGTTAAGCACAAACAAATTCACAAGCTAATTCTGCACTCATAAGAGGATGTAAAGTAAAAACCTGTGCCATCACAAGTTGCAAACGACCAGACAATTGCAATACAGATTGGATTGCAGCACCTCTGCATTTGGTAATCTGAAAGAAGAAAAATATGAGTTGAGTTTGTCACATCTGGGCTTTTTCTTGAAAGATATTTAATGTCTTTCATAATGGACCCCACAAACCGTGGATAGTCTGATCCAGAGAGCATGGTCACCTATAAACTTTGAACTCAAATTCATATATTCATTCCCATTCAGGGAAGCCAGAAAATGGAAAATTTATGAATCTCATGGCAAATGAAATTTCCCATTTGCTGAATGCCTCCACTACTAAGCAGGCCACCTAGGCTCCTTACATCAAATATTAATTGCAAGGGGAAAAAAGCTTATTGTTTTGGCCTTTTTGACACCTCACAGTCCTCCCCTTCACTTATCAAAAAATAAAAAATCCTCCCCTTTCATAAAAATTTCATCAATTTCAACTTTTACAACTTCCTCATATCTAGTTATATAACTTAATACCTATAATATAAGTACAAAGCAAAATGTTGGTATTAGAGGCAATGACTGCTCCAAGTTTTCATATTTATAATGTAAAATATAACTAAGAACAATAAGGTAAAAAATTCAAAACATTTCACCTTGCATAAGGAGTTAAGCATCTGGGATGCAGGCTCCTGAGACGTGACATGATGACCATGATTCACCAAAATATGATATATCCATGGTAGAACATACTTTCCACTGCATGTCCTGTTCAAGACAACCAAAAGTTTCCAGTCATTTTGAGTATATAACTACTGTACAAGTTTAGATTCTAAGCTCTTTATCATAAATAATATTTACGTATCAATGACAGTAAATAAAACCCTCCTTGAGCATACAAAAAATAAAACAGCCTTCACAGTTGCCTGAAGCTTGAGCCTTGATATAGACCATTCAACTTCTTATCATGTTTAGTTTTTAAGATTACAATTGTATACATGAAACCAAATAACAGTTTCATTCCTCCAACACAACCATATTGTGTGTGAACAACTGGTAACTAATGCAATATTAGAGGATCAAGAACGAACCTCGATTGCCACTTGACCACCAGGACTTGCAATAGCGTGTATGCATCACTAGATACCATAGATAAAACAGCTTCCCTTATCTGATACAGGAAATACTGAGTCAAACGGCCTGATGCTTTTCTTTTTCTTTTCTTTTTTTTTTTTTGGGGGGGGGGGGGGGGGGGGTGTGGTGTGGGGGCAGTAGATTGAGTTCCCAACCAAACAAATTAAAATAGAAATCAAACAAACCTTCCTTTGTGGCATATCAGCTTCCAGATCAATACCCTTGAATGTTACTGAATTATTTGTGAAGTCTGATGCAAGATCATCTGCATTGCTCAGTAGCCCCAGTGATCTCAGCCGGTCCTCCATGCAAAGTGCTTCAGTGTCAACTTCTACCATGTCATCTGCACAGACCAGCAGACATATAGAAACAAGGAGGACCACCATTTAAAAACCTTCCATGGTGTTTACTCTTCAAACAAGATAAGTTGATAAGCACGAGCATGTTATGACCAAAGGTCAGAGAAAATGTAAGAAAGACAATAGTATTTTCTTATGTAATAAGCATAGCTATTTTTCTGGAAGTAAAAGTCAATGTGATGTGACTTAAAACATATAAAAGAATCCAGAAAAATAGTATGCAGTAGAACAAAGCCACTTGGCCAAAGGCCATTGGCAGAAGTTAATTCTGTGAATATAGTAAATCCTTTATCAACAAATACAGTAAATTATGTTCCAACATAGAGGGAAATCCAGCTTTAAAACAAAGTTTGCCACCATGGTTTATGTTGTTATCTGTGAAGAATTTATAAAATTCCAATTTTCCAACTCTAAGGAAGACCCTGGTAGACAGAAAGGGGGTGGGGAAGGCATTTAAACTCCAACCAACCACCCCAGCTAGTGATGGAGATCCATCATAATATTGCAAGTTTCCCCTTTTATCTGCATAACTCCCCTTCCTCCACTTAATCTTTAAGGTGTGAGCATTTTGCTGCGCATAGGGACTTTGGAGTATATATTTTAACCAGAGTATATTATTCACAAACAAATTCCTATATTCCAACTAGCCTCAAGGTATATCATATTGAGAGAATTAGAAGAACAAGTAACCCTCACATAGTTGTGAAATTAATATTTCTGCCCAATGTATACAATTACCAAAATACAATTTCACATAAAACCGTATAAGAGTACTTGTACAAGGCAAGTATAAAATACAGCAAGATTCCTGGAAGAGCAGTAGGCATACCATTACTCAACTCAGCGTGACTCTTGTTGTCACCCAAATCAGCCATTACCTCATCAGCATCAATACTCAATTTTTTATGCGCTCTCTTTTTTTCATGAGAATCAAGAATCTTGGGAATTGGAAGTAAGGCATCCTCCGCATTTGCACGGTCTAATGCAGTAACTGTTTAACCATCAAACAGGTAATTAGAGACAAATACAAGATTAAGAATGCAACTATGAAGAATTATAATTAAAATATACCAATAAAGGGATTGTAAGCATCTAACTCAAGCAGATGTGCTATTAAACTTACGAGGATTGGGAAAATGCCCTTCACATGTAATTATGGAAAAATAAAAGATAAGAGAGAGACCCCCGAAAAAGTGTCAGATAAGAGTACTTTCCAACTGGAGATATCAAAGCAAGGAAAAAATCACTCTAGAGACCTACTTTATCCATTATATATCAAAATTAATTTTTCTTTTCCCAACACACGTTTCCACCACATAAGTATGCATGCTAAATTTTAAAAAGGAGGTTTCAGAACATTCATCAACGAAATATGGCTTTTCATAACATTTGAAAGGTTTCTAATGCATGTTACTCTCTCTCCTTTTCTTTTCTTTTTTTCTTTTTTTTTTAAGAGGGTGGGAGGGGTATTGAATGCATCATATTCCCATAATATTAGACACCAAATGGAATGAGCAGGGAGCAAATGATTCTTCATTGTGAAGTCTTACCTCCATATTGTAAATCCAGTCCTTTCTTAGATTTGACACGAGATTGACTCATTGGTAGAAGAATGCCATCATAGGAGATATTTAACTTCACGTCTGTGCCAGAATGCACTAAAATTTTCTGAAATGATGGCTTAACTAATAACCCAGATGCAACAAACACCTGCCCAGACATATGCTTGGTAATGCCTTGTAATTTTGCAGCAAATATAGTAGGTAAAGCACCCTTGTGCTTTATGGAGGGAGCGTCCTCAAAAGCTAATGAGACTTTTGTGGGCTTGGTATTGCGTAATTCCTCAATATTCTGAGCAAACCAGAGATAACAAACACCAATTTCTGAAATAGCCAAAACATATAGGCCTGCATCATCTACTTCCCCACTTTCAAAGCACCTACAATCAAGGAAGACAGCAGGGTGCTCCATTGCAAGAACACAGCTTGCTGACTGCTTTTTGCCACCACCTATCCTCCATAGTGCTATATATCTTTCGCCAACAGCAGAGGAGAGGATGTACTTCCCATCTTCAGTAAAAATCATACATCGAACAGCTCCCTATTAATAATTAAGACACTATTATTTCACTAAGAACAGAAAGTCAAAGATAGCCAAATAGACTTTTTATTTTATTTTTTTGTTGTGAATAGGTAAGAATAATTTTTTTGAAAAGAGACTACTTCATGGAGAAAAATATGAAGTAGACTAAATATTCGCTCATGTATAGAGAAAGATGAAAAATGGTCTTGATACAAAAAGAACATGGAACTGCATAAAACTCACAGGATGCCCAGAAAACTTCTGCATCTTTTTGTGATCAGAACAGCCAAAAATCTTCAACTGTGCAGCTGCAGTTGCTAATATCTTCCCATCTGACATGGAGGAATAACATCCAAGGTGGCACTGTCAGCAAATTAATAAGTATATTCCACATGCAAAGCCTATTCCACTAATGTTTTTAGCAGTTCATAACTCTTTTCTATTCTTTTTGTTCCTTCTTTTTTTTTCTTTTTGAGAAGCAGAGAGGGGGGGGGGGGGGTGTTTGATTATCTTGCCAGATTAGACGTTTGACATTATACATGTGATCCCATCTAAACATAGCTGAACCACAAGGGAATGAGCTATTGATCAAACAGCATCTCCCCCTCTCATAAAAGCATACCTGGAGGATGTACTTCTGGATCAAGACCCACCAGGGGCATGTAAACTTTCCAATTAAAATTAAAAAGTGGCCAAACAACTATAATTTTTTAAGTAATGGGAATTAATGCTTCATGATTGAAAAAACATGACTGAATCCTCTTGATAATATCATCCCTAACTATCTATATTTGATAGTCAAAATCACCACAGTCATCTCTAGAAATTTTTCCATTGGAACTCATGCTACTATTATGAGAACCAAGTAACAAAATCCTTTTTATTTCTTCTGGGGACTTATGGCATTTGGTTTTTCTCAAGTAATAATCACCACAGCAAAGAAGTAAAAATTGAGATATAATTGCTCAATCTTAATAACTCATGCTACTATTATGAGAGAACCAAGTAACAAAAACCTTTTTATTTCTTCTGGGGACTTATGGTATTTGGTTTTTCTCAAGTAATAATCACCACAGCAAAGAAGTAAAAATTGAGATATAATTGCTCAATCTAAATATCTAGTATCTTCTTGACCACAGGACCACATTATTTCCAATTGACGTCTTCTGTAAGATAATTAACTTATCTAGAAAACCAACATCACTGTTCTGCAGAACAACGTGTTCATTCACTACCACTATGAGGCAAGAGTACCAAAAATGATGAAAGGACATTTACCTGATGAAACAGAAATACAAGATATTGCCTTCGTAGAAGCTTTGAACTTCTGCAACAAGTTTCCTGACAGAGAATCAATTTCGCATATCATACCATCAGCACCCGCTGTGTAAACACATGAACCATGTGTAGAGGATGAAATGGAACTGACACCCCTGCACCACAGAGAGAGATAGAGAGAACTGGATTAGGTCACCCAGCTATAGATTTCAATATTACAAATATACAAATACGTCATTAGTTTGTGCATTAATATAGTTATAGCCACGATAGCTAAAATAGTTCCTAGCACATATTCAAGATATTTTCATAGTGCTCCTATGAGATTCCCAGTCTTTTAAGGTAAGAATTTGATTATTCATAGTCAACATCATGTCTCTTGCAGCGCTTGAATTCTAATCTCTTGTCTATCAAGAGACTTCAGAGTCTAGACCCTACTAAAAGCACCACAATTTTTTTTAATAAGTTTTGGCCCTAAGGGGAGGAGGAAGGAGAGATTCAATCTTCATGAGGCATGGTTCCCAACTGATTGTGATATCCCTTGGGGTTATTAAAAGAACCACAAATATCAAGAGCATGTTCCAAAACATAGGATATCCGGCTTGTCTTTTCTAGTTGTGTACATAGAGTACTGTTGTCAACAACTCAGTCTAACTACATCAGAAATAGTTACAGCTTATGATGCATTTTAGGCAGGACATATAACACAAGCACTAGTATATGAAATCATTTTACCTAACTATGATTAAGATAGCAACAACACCTCTTTTCACATTGATATCAATACAACTAATCATCTCAGCATGCCACACATTGATTATTACAAGTAATGTCAACAATGACTAATGAAATAGAAGAAGTACTCATCAAAATGAAGTTTCAAATCCTATACATGTTTATGTTCTCTAGAGACATGTAGCTACTCCAATCAGAAAATTCACTGGGGCAGCAGTACTGCAAACTGATGTAACTATTTACAAGACCATAATGCAACTATTTACAAGACAATAAACTCACCCAGGATGGCAGTCACTAACCCTCCATTTCAATTGACCAGCAGAGACATCGAGTGCTAAAACATCACCACTACCTGTTCCTAAGACTAACAATGAGCACCCAAGCTTCCTTTTTCTCTTTTTGTCCAAAGATAACCACTTCATGCATGTATAATCAACTGAGAGGTGCCCTCTTTTCTGCCCTATGGTAAATATATTTGCCTCGTCAGTTGATGTGATATCCGCAAATTCAGTCTGGATCTGTCCCTTCAAAGTGTCCCAAATCTTAATTCGACCATCTCCAGAGCTTATAGCAAAGAAATCCAAAGACGGACTAAATGAAGTCAACAGATCTCTGATATTTGATGAGCCCATAATCCTGAAACACAATTTTTTTTTTTAATAAGTATCAAGTTAATTAAGTAAATCTAATTCCATCAAAATTCATAAAAAAATGCACCCAAAAATTTGGAAACTGATAACAGATTAGACGAGGAACACAATTAAAAAATTATACCATAAGAAGTCTTTGAAGATTTAAAGCAGATAATTCCTAGGTCCTTTTTGCACCTTTTTGGTTGCTTTTTTTTTAAGTAAACAGAATTTTGCCAAATAAATAAAAACAGTATAAAATAGAAATTTTAGTAACATTAATGAAATACTTCAAAGCTGTGATCTTCAGGTTAACAAAAAGAATAAAAGATTGCACTCAATGTTTGCTCTCTTGGGGAAGGCGGGGTTCAATTTTCAAACATGGGAGACAAAGTGCAAGGAAACGAAACCAAAACATTGTTTAACAGATACCTCAAATCAAAACAAAAACATACACTAAAAAGACAACAACTTCAAATACATTGTTAACTGATAAATAAAGGGAACGTTCCAGAGGGGCAATCCTCTGCTTATACAGTAAACATACAGTCACAAACTACACTTAGAATGTTCAAAGCTGTTCTAGAGGGGCAATCCTATGTTGACTCACGCTAAAACCATTTTCAAAGCTTAAACCCTCTTAAAACCCAATAGCCCTCATATGCACAGAGTACATTATTGACAAGCTTAGAAAATAAAATAAAATAAAGAGGTTGTTACAAGGTTGAATTTTGAAACATGGGTGTGTTCTATAATCGCATATAGGTGAGGAAAATCGAAATGGGCATCTCTAAAAAAAGCTGCTATTGAATTAAACCAAACAAACAATTTATAAACCCAAAAAAAAAAAAAAAAAAAAAAAAGGTGAAAACTTATTGACAGTTACATGGTATTATAAATTCAGCTCACCTGAAAAGTTGAGAGTCCACCTCTAAGTATGTGTGTGTGTGTGTGTGTGTGTGTGTGTGTGAGAGAGAGAGAGAGAGGGTGGCGGTTTTGTTTAGGGCGTGTGTGTTGCGGAAGGCGCTGAGACAGAGAGGTTGAAGAAGCTTTTGAGTTGTGCTGTGTGGCTGTGGGCTTGGGTTTTATTGGTGTGGGCTTTAGCTGAAGGAAAGGCCTGTCCTTGAAGAGAGTCTAGCTTTTATATATGTTGGGTTTTGGCTCTTAACTCTAAACCAATTGGTTTTGAATTTTGATTAGTAAAGGTGATGAGAAAAAAGCCCATGGTTTTCTGATTTGATTCTCTAGTGTGTTTGATTCGATTATCAATTTATCATGAACTCCTTGAAGCAACTCCATTCTCCAGATTCAGTCTACCCCTTTCTTTTTCTGTTTTTTATTTTTTTTTGTGTTATTTAACGTTGATCTAAAAAAATATGCTAGGGGCTAAAAAGTAATTTAATTTTGCCAACCTTAGTTTTTTTATACTGTCAAAATTTCTATACAACCTTCATAATAATAATCAACATTTTTTTTACCCTTTTTTTTTTTTTTACCTAAATGTACTAGATTGAAATGGACCGAATAATCTG
Organism: Quercus aquifolioides; assembly: GCA_019022515.1. Taxonomy (NCBI): domain Eukaryota; kingdom Viridiplantae; phylum Streptophyta; class Magnoliopsida; order Fagales; family Fagaceae; genus Quercus; species Quercus aquifolioides. The sequence continues at coordinate 10,727,042 of CM032334.1, read as the reverse complement.
AACCTAATAGACTGGACTGGACCAAAATAGATTAAATAGACTAGATTTCTGTCCAAATGGATTGGATTGGACCAAACAATAGGTATATATAATTTTTAATATTTTTATATTTAAATAAATAAACTCTCTCATTCTCTCTGTCTCTCACTCTCTCACTCTTTTTGTCTATCTCACTGTCCCTTCCCAACTCTGACATAACTCTAAACTATATTACAACACCAATGTTTTTTTTTTATTAGATTCAAACTTTAACAAATATATTGATGGATTTAGTTTTTTTTCTTATACTCTACATGTAGGGCTGTAAATAAACCAAGCTGATCATGAACAAGTCAAGCTCGGCTCAATAAAAAACTTATTCATGTTTGTTTGTTTATAAATAAACCAAGTTTGAGCCTTAGTTTTAGGCTCGTTTAATAAACAAGACGAGCCCAAGCAAAAAAATTTGTTCACGAACAAGCTCGTGAGCTATTAGGCTTGATACACAACAATTCAAGCATAGACTCATTTATAAGTTTATATGTGTTAGCTAAATATACTCGTTATACATATTTTAATAATGACATAGCCAACATGAGACCACTACCTATATTACCTTAATTTTTTCCTTCCCTTTAAACTAATTAAGAACAACTTTACTATAGTTACATTTTAAAATAAATAAATAATTAAGTAGGCCACATATGATACTTCCCTATCAATCATCTAAAGTAAAGTTATGAAACATGTTAGTATTTTCTCATTCATAATAGTTACAAACAGGTATTTCTAGTCCTTCACCATCTAACGTGAATGTAAAAGTTGTATTTTGAATAATTGTTGAAGTTGTAGACAAGTAATGATGAATGAATGAATTTAATTATGTAAATTATTAATTTGAATAATAGCTAATCATAAGTAAGACTAGATGCATGATAAAATGAGTATACTATTTTCTTTTTCTTTTTTCTTAATTTTAGAGATTTAAGCATTTAATAATGTAATTTTTTTAGATCTCAAGCTCCAAAACTTGACTTGAGCTCAAGTTTGAGCTTGATATTAAGCTTGAGTTAGGGGTGGCAATTTGTGTTCGCGTGTCAGGTTGAGCTATAAGTATTATGTTATATGGGTCAACCCGAACCCGACCTGTTTAATAAACGGGTCAAGATTCCTCAATCCTAACACGACCTGTTTATTAAACGGGTAACCCAACAGGACACGTTTAACCCATTTAATTAGTAGGTCATATTAGGGTTGACACAAATGACCTGTTAATAACCTGTTTGAATAATAAATCCCAACTGACCCGAACAACCTGTTTAATTAATAGGTTAAACTTAACTCGAATAACCTGTTATCAACTCTCATGTATCTAAAATTATAATTCAACCATAAATCAAGTAATAAAAATTCAAATAATAACGAAAGCAAATATTATTTCCTTCCTTCAAAATAAAATTACTAGTCCAAAAGGTTCCAACCTCCATACAATCAAATTCAATAATATGTCAAAGTTCCATAATAAAAAAAACCAAAATTACTACATGGCATCCAAGTGCCATATAAAAAACTTTAAAGACATTACATATTAAGAAATTATAAACCAAAATGATTACATATATAGCATATCAAAATATCCATGATGGCAAAATCTTAGTCCAAACATCCACTTCTCAAAAAAAAAAAAAAAAGTCCAAACACCCAAGTGTCATATCAAAAAGTAAAAGTCATCATTGATTGAGGGACTGGATCCATTGAGAGTTCCATTGAAGAGGTGTCTTCCTTGTGCTCATTCTTATTGATATTCATGTTCATTATATCTTTAGTGAGCTCTTCCAATTGTGACTGTGCAAGTTCTACATCAAAAAAATTTAATGAAACATTAAAAACTTATCAAAGCATTATAAATAAGAAATTTAGAAACTGTGCATAATCAAGCAATTGAATCAATTAAATAAATAATAGTCATTCGCATAGTAGTAATTATTGGTAATGAATTTGTGATGTCTACCAAGTCTGCCAAAACAGCATCTATAAACAAATGTATCTTGCCAAAACAACATCTATACAACAATTTATATCTAGGGGAAACTAAGACCTTGGTTTATTGTTCTATACTACTATTTGACATTTTATGGAAATGAATGTATCATATCATATACTAAATTACAGAAAAACAAAACAAAATTAAAACCTATTAGAACCCAACACAAATTTCTAGTAGGTTTCTCTAACTTACTATTATAGTGTTATACAAGACCAGTGAAAGGGGCATTAACAATAACATTTTCATTTAACATGAACATAGAAGAAAAAGTTGATTAGGCCAATATTCATTCTTTTCTTAATCTGTAAGTTCACTGGAGATTGGGTCATAAGTTGCTGCCATGACTCATAACGTCAATTAGACCTTGCTGCCATGATTCATAATGTATATCAGACCATAAAATGGGTAGTGGAGTAGAACATTAAAAGGAAAATAAAGCATTCCACCAAATTTATCATCAAAATGAAATTTGACTTTTAAAGATAATAGCATGGTATGTTGTTTGCACTGAAGCACAATCAGGTGAATCATCTCACCTGAGACAAAGTTTCCCATTTATATCTATCCTATAATTAAAGTTTTATTTTTAAAAAATCATCATAAAACTTAAAACTCATTCAGCTAACATGTAAATAAAAAATACATTACCTATATCTGCATATAACCAGTCTCTTGTACAAACCAATGCCTCCACAACATCAGGCTTAAGTGCACTCTTGAATTGATCAATGACTCGTCCCCCAACACTAAAAGTGGATTTCGAAGCAACCGTAGAAATAGGAATGCTCAAAATATCACAAGCCATGGCAATAAGTTTTGGATACCGAAATTCATTTCCTTTCCAAAAAGCTAGTATATCTAGTTTTGCATTCTTATCCACTCTTGGTTCATCCAAGTAGAGCTCCAATTGTGTTTTTTGTGCTTGCCTACCCACATCCATGCTATGAAAGGAATCAAATTCCTACATATAAAAACAATATAATAAATGTTAATCTAAGCATAATATAAATGTCATAATATAAATTAAAAAATAATAATAATAATAATAAAATAACATACTTGCATCATAGACAAAGATCCCTCATTAGCATACTGTTCTTCAGTTTCTTAAGTAACTTGACCAGCCATTCCGAAAGATGTTGAAGGTGTAGGAACATTACTCACATATTCTCCAAACAAAGCAAATAATTTTTCATGAACCTTCAAATATTGGAGTGAACTAGCATATCCATAAAGCTTTTGATAGCATCAATCAATAAAAGACAGCTTATACCCTAGGGTCCAAGACCACTGCTATGGCCAACACAACACTAAACTCTATCCAATACTTCTCAAATTTCACAAGCATTTAATATGCCATTTTTCTCATATACTCATCCTCACTATCACTTTCTTTCTTCAAGGTAAAATAAACAATAAAAACTTGTGGAAAATACAAGTTAGCTGTTGGATATTTTGTGCCAGAAAAGACCAATGTAGCATCATAAAAAACAACCAAGAACTTCTTAATTTTTTCTACCTTTTTCCTCTTATCAACAATAGGACAATGCTTAAAATTATAGTCAGTTAACTCTAGGTGTTGAAAAGCACGTCGATAATAGAGAGCACTTTGAAGCATTAAAAATGTAAAATTCCATCTAGTAGGCACATCTTGCCTTAAACCTTTCTTACCATCCAAATCCATTTGTTTAACAGATTCATAAAAACTTTTTTTCCTCCCTTGTGAGCCTCTTACATACTTAATGCTTTCACTAATTTTTTGGACAACAACATCAATTTCTTTCAAACCATCTACTACAACCAAATTGAGAATATGAGCACAACAACGAAGATGAAAAAATTCACCATTACAAACAAGTGCTTTCTTATTTATCAATTGAGTTCTTAGCATGTCAATAGAAACATCATTGGAAGAAGCATTGTCCAACGTCACACAAAAAATCTTATTCTGAATACCCCACATAGATAGCAATTTATAGACCTTTTCAAACAAAGACACACCATTATGTGGTGGTGGCATGTGACAAAAGTTCAATACTCTTTTTTGTTAGACCCAATTAGCATCAATAAAATGAGTTGTAACACATATATAACCATCAGTAGCTATAGAAGTCCACAAATCAAATGTCAAACAAACTCTACTAGGAGCAAATGTCAAGACAAATTTCATCCTTTCTTTTTCCCTCTTATACATCTTAACCAAATCATTCTTAGTAGTATTTCTAGAGATATTAGGGACATCAACACACAAGTAAGAAAAAATTGCCCGTATACCAACATACTCAACAAACCGGAAAGGTAATTCATGCATTGTAATAGCAGCACATAACAACTCCCTAAATTTTGTAGGATCAAATTTAGGTGAACTTATAGACATTGCATTTTGGCCAAGTATAAGCTGGCCAACATCCCTTGTGTCTTTTCTTGGACATACATCCAAATGGCGCTTCAAATTTCCTGTACCGTATGCTCCGGCAGCAATATATTCCTTTCCACCCTTCTTGCATTTACATGTAGGCTTTTCTTCATCTTTTGTAGGAAGCCGCTCAAAGAAACTCCAAACATATGAAATGCTCCTCCTTTTGTTGTCTTTGTTATTTGTCTTATTCTTAGACTTAGTCTTAGCCTTCTTTGGCGGAGGAAGTTCAGCCACTTCATCAAGTTCATCTTTTAAGTCAATGTCCTTTCCTTCATACTTAATTTCAATAGGTATCATCTCATCACTTTCCATCTACACCAATTTAAAGAAAAATTATTGATTAGAAATTTAGTAATTCTCAGATGACAAAACAAATAAACTTGAAAAGAAATCATAAAGAATGACAAATAAATTTAAAATCAACAAAACAAACAAACAAATCTACTATGCCTATTAGTACTAAACTGTCAACATTACAGTGATTAACACAAAATACAAATTGATCTTCAATTGTTTCATTTTAAGATGATTAAAATAGAAAATACTTGAAAAGAAATTAGAGAGCAGGACAGATTTTTTTAAAATAAAAAAAGAGATAAACAGATCTACTTTCTTTTTTTATATCAGTAAACAGATCTCCCATTAGTACTAAAAATCAGCAGTATAGTGATTAACACAAAAAACAAATCTGTTTTTCTGCACAGTTTTTTTCTGTGTCTATTTTTCTGCACAGTTTTTTTGCAGAGTTTGTTTTTCTGTAGTATCAGTTTTCTACACAGTTTTTCTGCAGAAATAGGTCTGATTTCCCCTATATCTAGTTCTTATGTACTGTTTATTATCTTGTTTGTTTTCTACAGTATACGGTTCTTATGTACTGATTATTATAATTAATGTAATAAAATTTCTATTTTCTATTTTAAAAAAGAGAAAATAATCAACATGATAATGATTAACAAAATAAAGGAACGGATCTACAATTATTTTATTTTAAGATGATAGATACAAAGAAACTTGAAAATAAATCAGAGCAAGACCAAATTATTTTAAAATAAAAAATAAAAAAATAAAAAATAAAATAAAAAAAACAAGTCTACTATTAGCACTAAACAATCAACATGATAATGATTGACACAATAAAAAAGATCTACAATTATTGAAAATTTCATTAGTAAGAAAACAAAACAAAACAAAAATATATAACATATGTACCTTGCTAGTGGATTCGGTGGTTGAAAGCTGAAGAAAGAGAACTGGTGAAACTGTGAAGTCGTGAAGAAGAACAGAGCGCTGAGAGACTAGCCACGGTTTTGAGGGGAAGAGAAACTAAAAGGGTCAGCTAGGGATTTGAGGGGAAGAAAGAGTAGAGGATTGAGAGACATGGGAAGGCTAAGGTTTTGATTTTATATTGTAGATTCAATGTATCTGTAGAAGTGTAAAGAGCATCGGTTGGAGTTTTGAGGAGAAGAAGAAGAGTCGGAGACAAAGAGTAAAGACTGATGATGAAAACGAAGAGACAATAGACTGAGAGAGGCGTGAGGTTAGGTTCTAACTCAAGAGAAGAGATGATAGATAAGCTTATATACCTAGGTTATAAGGGTAAAATGGTAAAATTACCTTTATAAGCTAATCAGGTCAAACAGGTTAAACATGTTAAACACGAACACGACCTGTTTAATAATCGAGTTAGTCATGTCAACCCAAATATGACTTGAACCCATTTAGCCTCAACACATGACCTGTTTATAAACGGGTTAGTCGTGTCAGGTTTGTGGGTCGTGTCGGATTTTGCCACCACTAGCTTGAGTTTGCCTTGACTAATTAATCAAGCCAAGCCAAGCCAAGTCAAGCTCAAGCTTTTTAGCTTTCCCACAAGCTCAAGCTCAAACACTATTTTTAGGCTTGTCACAAGCTCAAGCCAAGCTCGAACTTTTGATTTTTCCTGACGAGCCAAGCTTGAACATGCACCACTCGACAAAACTCGGCTTGTTTACAGTCCTATCTACATGCTTGCAAATTTTTTAAAATGATATGAAAATAATAATTATGTCATTAATCAAATGTTTAAATGTCAAACTTTTGTATATTAAAATTGTGCATAAAAGATGGGTTTCTTGATCAGATTGAGAACAAAAAATCTAACGGTGAGATTTTTAAAAAATATTAACCCAATAATAAGTTATTAGGTGTTATAATATTGCTTAATGGTATATTTGGTTGGAGGTGAAACGATAGAAAATGAAAGAAAATATGAGAGAAAATGTGAGAAAAGGGTGTTTGGTCGGGGGAGCAGGAAATGGGGGTGGGGGAGTTCTCCCCTAGCCTACCATTTAAGAAGAAAAACTTTCTCCCCAATTTGGAGAAAAAAGTGGGGAGGGATTAAGTTTGATGTGAAATTACCCATATGCCCTCTCTTTTATTTATTAATGTTGCTTCTTCTTTTTCTTTTTCTTTTTTTGGAAATGTTCGTGCCTACTGCTGCAGCCTCTTTCTTTTTCTTTTTTCCTTTCTTCTTGTTTTGCCTTTTCACCATACTACGTTGGTTGTCTCTCTTTTTCTTTCTTTTTCTTTTCATATCAATTGCAACTTTTTTTTATTAGTTTTTTTTTTTTTTTTGCTAGATGTTTTATTAGCTGTGTTAGTTTGTAATTTTGTAGTAATTAAAAAAAATTAATTTTTATAAACTATTAAAAAAGTTGCTTTTTTATGTACTAGAGATGTGAGAATAAATTTATACAAACTAGATTTTATATCCTCCCACTTTTCTACTCAACCAAACAAAAGCGTTTTTGTGTGGATTCCTTTTTTTGGAAATTACTGAAGTCCATTGATGACGAGGGATCTTGGGCCTCCAAGGATGGATGGTTGGACTGGGTCCAGTTCTCCCCGGCCTATTGGGGTCGTTATATGAACCGGTTTGTGTGCAAGTCACATAAAACTCCTTAAGGCAAAAATGTGATTCCTCTTAAGCAATAAAATACCATTATAAGTGTTTTATGTCATAAAATGACCCTTTACTCTTACGAAATAAGTAAAATAATTATTCATAATATTCACAATAAGAAAGAGATCGAAATAGAATATTTAAGGCTTATCTTTTATTGTGTGAATTTAAAAGAGTTCCTTCACTTGGTTCCCCAAGCGTGATGTTGTGATACCTCGAGCATGGCGTCGTGGTACCCTATGAGAGTGCCTTTTTTTCTCAGCACTATGGCCCAAGGATCCTGGGCCAAATAAATATTTCTTGGTAGACTGTGCTCGATTCACCGCAGCTAAAAAGGCTGTTTAAGAACCGAGTGGTGCACAAAACAAGCTTCCTACAATACAAACAACTAACAAGCAAGGATATCTGTATTGAATGACATTTTAACAGCAAAGGAATGCACAATAAGTAAAATACAATGTATGAAAAGGTTAGGGATCCTCGAATTAGTGAGGTGCATTTTATTAATTTCCCTTAGTTGTGATTATAGTGCTCACTAAGACGTGGTGCAAGGTTCAACTAAGTTCAAAAGTTACAGACTTTGATAGCTATTCAAGCTTCAAAGACTTGTAAAGTTTGAATTTGTTGAATCCGAGCATGTACTATAGTGGCTGTCTCTGGGATACCGGGAACGGTTCCTCTGTTTTCTCTTAAGTTTATAGAGCCTTTTCTGTAATTTTGTGAGACTTCAGAAAAACGACTATGAATGCCTCAAAATGATCTAATCGAAAAATGAATCCCTATCTCTAAATCCGAATCCTTTGTAGCATGGACCCCTTCCTCCTTTTATAGCACAGCTTCGGGCTTCGGGGTACTAACGATTTCTCCCTTTTGTCCCTTAGAGTTCGTGCCGTGCCAAGTTGCTCAAGGTCATGTCGTTCCCTTTTCTCTCATAGTTTCTTGCTTTTGGTGCGACCAAATGAAAGTCCCTTAGCTAGTTTTCTATTCTGAGACTTCTCCATTGGCTGGTCTGAAGCTATTTGGCTTTTTCTTCTCAGCGCTCCAGCTTTTTTCAGTGTACTTTTCCTTGTCACTTTCTCCAAATGGTCGGAACCAGGCTCCTGCGTTTTGCTTCATACCTCCTGGCTCCACTGCATGTCTGGAGCATGAGACCCGCATGCCCTTTGTCTTTTATCTCTCTTTGAATTTGCTTCAATCTTACTTCGCGCGTCCAGGGATCCCCTGACTCTGGTGACTTCTGGGATCCCGACCCAGTTCTTCTTACTGGGCTTTTCTTTGGTTTGCTGGTTCTGCCTGGTTTGGGTTTTTTTTGTTCTTTCGTGAGTCTCTGTATTCCAATCCTCTGGGCCTCTTGCCTTTTTTCTTCTTTCTTTTCTTTTATTGTGTGAGCCCAGCTTTCCCTTTTCTTTCTTAGTTTTATTATTTATTTATTTTTGTGTGAAATGAGCTCAACGTTTTCCTTCTTTGGGCCTTAGTCTGTGACCAATTAATTTTGGACCTCAACATTTAGCCCCCCGAGCTCATGGGTTGCCTGCAGCCCATGCGTGAGTTTCTGTAGGATTTTCTCCCGTTTTGATCTTCCTACGGGGATCCTGATCTTCAACTTCTTTGGTATCCTGGCTCCTTCACTTTTTTTTTTTTTTTTTATAACTCCTCATTTTTTCGTGGGACGTGGCAGTTGAGTTGAAATAAAACTCCCACCACCTACTTTTACGTTTCCCATAACACCCATTAATAACTGCTGATAACTTCTCCCTCTTTAAATTTAATTCCTGGCAACTGGCGCGTCTTTCCACATATTGTCTCCTCTATCTGCTCTTATTTCTTCATTCTGCCCTTTTCACATTATCTTTTTCCTTGTCCGCCTGAATCTTCTATTCCTAGCCTCTTTTTTTTTTTTCTTTTCTTTCGATCAGTCTTACTGCTACCTACTTTATTCTTTCAAGATACCTATTGCTTCAATGGCCTCTTCCTCTTCTCGAAAAAGAAAGGAGCATGCTCCTAGTCCCTTTGAAGGTGAGAGTTCCTCTAGTTCTATGCAAGATGAGTCTGTCGTTGGGCGCCCTGCTTTTCCTTTGCGAGACCCTTGGTATACTCCTAGCTTATTCTTTCCTCGGGTGTCCCATGGCGAGACCCCTCCATCCCCTCATACTTGGGTATTCTTTGGCCAAGCGGGTTTTGTTGGTTCTGCACAAGTTCCAGACCCTAGGGAGATTTTTGATCTCTAGATCAGGCAAGGACTTCGAGAGGCGGTCCCTATCTTTTTTGATTTTGTTGATGGGAAGATCCAAGGCTGGCCCATTTGGGTGGATAAAGAACTTTCTAACGAGGAGTTCGTGGGCCGCTTAAAGCGTTCTGGTGTCCTGAAGGCAGTGGCTATTTCCAGGAATCTTGAGGGTTTCAGAGATGCCAAAGGCCTTAGGCATTTGGTGCGCCGTTGGTGTCCTGCTTTGCATACTTTCTCTTTTTTCTGTCAGTGAACTGACTGTTACCTTGGAGGACGTGGTCAACAATTTTCTTCTTCCGGTGCTTGGGGATGAAAAACCCCTTTGATATTAATCTTTCTGGTGAGGATCTCGAGGTGGAAGAAAAATTATTTGCTCACTTTGGTGGACGTACTGCTTCTTCTAGTGGGAAATCGGCCAGGATGGGTAGGTGGGTTATGAATCTTTCGCGCGTGAAGGATAAGGAAGTCAGGCGTGTCGGGTTCCTCGCATTCTGGCTTAACAAGTTTCTGTTCAGCGAGTTCCCCGGGTATGGAATCAAATCCACTTTTTTTCCCTTGGCGATTAAGTTGGCTCAGGGTGCTCAATATCCCCTAGCCCCCATGTTTTTGGGCCATGTCTATTCTCAATTGGATCAGCTTCATGGAGATGAAGCCGAAGGTGATTCTTGTTATGTTATTACTTCCTCTCTTCATTGCACCATTCTCCAGGTATTTGTGTGGGATCGTTCATCAACTACTTTAGCAAGATGTAGGAATTTAAAGTTTGTAAAAGATAAGTTTCAGGGATCCCCTGATGTGGTTAAAGGGCTTTGTGGCAGCTCAACTGACAGCCACCCTATTATTTTCCGTTGGCTGAGTCTGAAAGGTGGCAGCCTTAACTTGGTTGAATTATTTGATCAAGTAGGCCATTTGCATTGGCGGTCTTCCCGGGAGTTTGGCCCCGGTTTTGTTTGTGATTCTGTGTTATCTCCTTTTCTGACTTCTACAGGGAATACTTTCGATTTACGTCGCGATGATGAAGGTAGTTTAGCCTACTTGGCTTGTATTAATCCTTCTTGGCTTCCTGTGCTTTCCTCGAATGGACCACGGTACACCCATTACTCGGCGCATCGAGTACTTCGGCAGTTTGGCTTTGATCAGGATATTCCCCCAGTGTTCAATGACATAGTTCCCTCTCTTCCTTCCTTGGATCCTTTCATGAGACTTCAGGCCTTCTCTTATTGGTCACGAAGAAGTCCTCAGTTTGTAGTGCCCAACTCCCAGAGAGGAGTTTTTGCCTCCAGTGGTTATGCTGGCTATTGGAGGAGGGTGCAAAAGTCCTTTGTTGATTATGCTGGTTCTAACACGATTGGGAGAGTCCCCAACCCTGGTATTTCTTCTGCTCCAACACCCAACAAGAGTCTGTCTCTGCCTACTACTGGTGTTGTTTCTATTGCTGTAAGTAGCAAAACTGGTTTCGCAGAATGGCACGCTTCCAGGGAAGGTTGGGTGACTTATGCGCAGGATTTCCCAAAGACTTGGGTGGGGTGTGACCTTATTGTTGGTGCTTCTGCTGGGGTACCAATTAAGAAGGGGGCAGTAGAGGCCATAAGTGCTAGTACTCCCATTGGCATGAGTAAAGGAAAAACAATTAAGCAGGAAAAATTGAAGGAGGCCGCGGCTGAAGAGAGTGTAGAGGATGTTGGCCCTAAGACAAAGAAGAAGAAGACTGGGAAATCCCAGAAACAGTTGATACTTGTTGAGGAAAAGGAAGTTGAGCAACCTTTGGCCATAAGGGGTCGGGTGAAGACTAAGGTAGAGTCTTCTTTTCCCCAGGCTCCTGTGAGTCCTTCAGTTTATGGTTCCTTGGGACCCTCTGGACGCACTCGTAGTAAACAACAGAGACCTGGAGACCCTGTTGAGAGAGAGAGAAGGGCAAGGCCTCTTTCCTTCTTTTCTCTTTTAGGTTGCAGTTTTGTTGTTTCTTTCCTTTTTTTTTTTTTTTGAACTAATGAGTGATTGTCTTTCCTGCAGTCCAAGCGTAAGTTAGATCCCAGGAAGGGTAGAAGCCAATCCTCTGGTGAAGATGTGGTATGGTTTTCCTTTATCTGTGTCTTCTGCTGCTTGCTTTTATTCATTTCACAAGTGTTGTATATCCGTGCTGCCCTGTTGTTCATGCCCTCCTTCCTTTTTTTTTTTTTTTGTTCCTCATTCTTTTCCTTCTTTAGGTGGAGGTTTCTCCCCCCGTGGTTGGCGAGACTTTGGAGGAGGAGGTGGCTGCAGCTGCACCTCAGAGTATGGAAGAGGAGGCTCCCAGTGGTGGCATAGCTGGGGAGACTGGGCAACCAATGCAGGATGTCCAGGCTGCCCAGGATCCTGAGGCTCCCAAGCTTCCCGCGTCCCCAGGTCCTCAATTTGAACAGATTCCTAGTCCTGTCAAGACTGTGTTACCTCAGACTGGGTTAAGTACAAGGACTTTGGGAGGCGCATCATCATCCGGGCAAACAGGTGAGCCTTTTTTATTTATTTATTTTATATAATAGCGTTTTAATTTTATTTCTTTTGCACCCCTTTTTTTTTCTTTCTTCCTTTCCTCTGAGTTCTTTCTTTCTCCCTTTTTTTTTTCTTTCCAGGCCAAGCCACTGCGAGATCTGTCTCTGGTGCTGCTTCTTCTTTGGAATCGGAGGATTCTGAAGGTGGGTGTTGATTGTCCTTACTGCATTCCCTCTCTCTTTCTTCCCTTCTCTTGTATTTTTTCGTTATGGCGAAGCCCCCTGTATCCCTGCCTTCTTTTAGCCATTTTGCTGAGGCTTCCTCACCTTTTCTTCAACTTGCCATGTGTTCTTTCTCAGAGTCCTCCAAGAAGTCAGAGGAGCAAAAGGAGGAAACTCCGCCCCAAGAAGCCTGATGTGCATGAAATATATACAATAAAATACTCACATATCTACATATTTAGCTTTACTTTTATGTTATTTTGTGACTGATTATATAATATCTTTGTGTTGCAGGTAACAAGGGCTTTACATGCAAAGTGGGGCTAGGCCAATTGAATCAAGCCAACTTACGTCCAGCCAGGCATGAATATTAAATTTAAGTCCAATTGGAGTAAGGAATCAAAGGAAATTTACACCAAATCCAAGTCCAATTCGGATTAGGATTCCAGCCTACTCAGATGTCCAATTGAGATGATTCAAGTTGGGCTAGAAAGTTAACTTAAAGGGCTACAACTTTTTAGTTTACCAGGAGCCCGAATTCTGAAGTTAAATGAGCCAAAATAGTCGGTTAAGTGAACCCTAAAAATCTGGGATTTTCTCCAAACGGGAATTCAACTTGTAATAGGATTCCTTGACCTATTTAAAGGCTTTTTAGGGCAAAATTTAGAGAGGCTAGTGCTAGGGCTGAGATGCAAAACAGAAAATTGGAGCAAGAGGCAGTGCCGCATGTGGCTTCTCTATAGCTTTTCTCCATGATAGCATTGTGACTATTTCTTTCTCTATTTTTTTTGTTTAGTTTAATGTTTAGTATTTTATTCTTTTGTTTTATTTCAATTACCATGAGTAGCTAAATTTATAATTAGGGTTGAGGATGAAACCTTGTTAAGGATTACTAGCAATATTTATGTGATTTAATTTTTCCCACAATAGTTGTTCTTTAATGATTTAAATTGTTCTTGCTTCATATCAATTGACTAAGATGTGATTTTAGATATGAGTTCAATCATGTTTTTCTCATGATTTAGGATTTGTCTTAATTAATTGAATGCTTGGTTTATTAATTCTTGATTATAGAATTGGATATCGTTTGTGATTTGTCTGTCAGTGGATACAATTTATGATTTGATTTTTAGAATTGGATATATCTTGTGATTTGTTTGGCTACGGATACAATTGATGATTTGGTTTTATACTTAAGAAGCGAAGAAGAACATGCTTTTGATTTTTAAAATAAGGATTTTAACGAGAATATTTTCCATGATAGCAAGATTGATTTCTAGATTATCATGTAGTGAGGTGGGAAAAATTAATGATCATAAATATATGCTGATATGACTTACAAGGTGGATTCCAAAACCTTAATTCTTTTCCCTTGATTGTTTACATCTTTTTATTGCTTTATATCTTTTGCTTAGTTTAACTATTTGCTTAATTTTATTATTTGCTTAGTTTATTTAATTTCAAAACAACCAATTTTTATTAAACTAGATTAGGATTAATTTGGTTAAGATTTGATTTAATTTTCCTACGTTCATTCAAGTCCCTGTGGGTTCGACCTCGTTCTTGTCAAACTATACTTCGGTACGATTCGTACACTTGCGAGTATTTTAAAATTTCACAACAAAGCCGATACTGGTTTCTCCTCTACCCTCTTTTGTTCTTTTTTTTTTCTCTTTTTTTTTTTTTTAGAAGAAGCTAAGTCTGCCCTCCCCTTCTCTTTCTCTCCCCATTTTTTTTCTTGTAGGAGTTGATACTTGTGTCAAGAATCCTGAACTTGTGATTCGTGATGGGGGGTGTAGGATCTGCTCAGGTTGCTGGCCCTCATTCTGTTCAAAGGGTTGAAAGTTCCTCTGGAATTTCAGGCGGTAATCCAACAATGGGGGAGGCTCCAGAGGTGGTTGTTTTGGATCCTGCTTCAAGGCTCTCTACCTTTCTGTCTCGCTTTGATCTTCTGGAGTTCAACAGCCTCCCTGCCAGTCACTTTTGCCACTTCGGGCATTCCTATGGCAGCTTCTTGCGGTTCTCTGTGCCTGTGGAAGGTCTGTCACTGCTAGAGGGGCTGTTTAAAAGTCACAGGGATTTCACCATTGGTTTCAGAGGAGGAGTATTCTTGGGTAATATTTTGATGGAGTTGCTGTGTGCTGTGTTGATCTCCTTGAGGGATTCTTCGCTGGACTCTCTATCTGAGGAAAAACTCTTGGAATGGAGGGGAGTGGTTCAGGATCTCTTGGAAGCCAAATTCAACCTGTCCTTCTTGCTGGAGTATCTGCGATCTTTGGCCCAAGCGCTATTCCAAAGGCAAGCTTCTACGAGCATTGATGCTGAGATTGCTGCTGCTGAGGAAGCTTTAGCCCATGCTCACAAGACTTTGCAGGATTTGAAGATTAAAAGGCAGAGGGTTTTATCTTCTTCGGCTGTCCTTGCTCTCTCCTCAGATAGCTCTTTATTGGCTGGCCTCATTTCTTAGATCCTTTTTTTTTTTAGCTGGTTTGGATGTGTATGAACAATTTAGGGTTGTATAAATTTTCTATTTCTTTGTTTGGACATTGCTTCTGGCCTCTCTGTTTTTTTAGATCTGCACTTGTGCTTTGAGACTGCTTCCATGTATTTGTGCTTCAGGATGGCTTCTAAGTATTTATGTTTCAAGATTGCTTCTAATCTCTTTTAATAGCATGTGGATCCTCTTTTCTTTTTGTCTTTCTCTTTTTTTTTTTGTACTGAATCCTGGTCCATGATCCCCACAAGTTTTGCTGCAGGTCCCAGCCAGGTACCCACCCCTTTTCTTCTTGATTGCGCAAGTACTGAACTGGGTGCATTGGGCGGTATATATTTTTGTCCCAGCTCATGAACTTGGCAGTTTTTTTTATCAAGTACTGGGCTAGGTATCCTCAGTACATGCCTGAGATCCTAGACCATGTATTTGAAACTTAACTGTTTTGTAGTTATCTGTGGGGTGATCCTGGGTCATGCATCAAAAAGATTTCCCCAGGTATCCTCCCTTTTCTTCTTGGTTGCGCAAGTATTGAATTGGGTACATTGGGCGATATATTATTTGTCCCAGTTCATGAACCTGGCAGATTTTTTTTTTTTTTTTATATCAAGTACTGGGCTAGGTATCCTCACTATATACCTGAGATCTTAGACCATGTATTTAAAACTTAACTGTTTGTAGTTATCTATGGGGTGATCCTGGGTCATGCATCAAAAAGATTTCCCCAGGTATCCTCCCCTGATTCCGTCTGTGTTAGGATTTTGTAATACTTAGGATTTAATAGCTGAGAAATAAGAAGAAATTTCATTGAATTCAAAACATAAATGTCATTCAAGGAACATAGCAAATCTAACAAAGATAGTAAGGATCATAGAGTGTCCTTCTACCACGAGTCTCTGAACAAAATTACTTAAACGATAATATATAAAAGAAAGAAACACTTAGCAGGTTGGAGAGTTTGGCAAAAAGGATTCCAGTGTACTTAGACTTCTCCCTTCTCATACGTAATATTGTTTTAGCCACTTCCCATTTATGGACTCTGTCAGGATTGTCCCATCTTCCTTTATAAGGTAGTAATACCCACTATCATGGGCCTTCTTGATGATGTAGGGTCCTTCCCACTTTGGGGTGAATTTGGAGGGTCCTGGCAAATTTCTTCTCACATGCTCTGCTGTCCTTAGTACCAGCTGCCCTTTAGTGAAAGTTCTTGAGTGTGCTGCTTGTGCATATGCTCTAGTCATTCTTTGCCGGTACCTCTGGCTTCTTCTTTTGGCTAGCTCTCTTTCTTACTCTACCCTTTCGAGGTCTGCTAATCTCCTTTCATTGTTTGTGTCCTCGGTGTCTTCCTGACTTTCTTCAAGTACTACTCTTAGTGTGGGAACAATTAATTCTACTGGGCTGATGGCTTCTGTCTTATAGACCAAGGAGAATGGTGAGAATCCCATGGCTGTTTTCACAGAGCTCCTGCATGCCCAAAGTACATCTGCCAAGTGGTCACTCCATTTTCCTCCATACTTTTGCTTCATTTTTTTAAGGATCTTCAGTATCACCCTATTAGTGGCCTCTGCTTGGCCATTTCCTTGTGGATAGTACGGTGTAGACCTTCCACGCCTGATGTAGTAAGCCTCAGTTAACCCCTTTATGTCTTCATTTATGAATGGAGTTCCGTTGTCACTGGTCAACCTCCTGGGGATCCCAAACATTGTAATGATATGGCCTTGAATGAAGTTTGCTACAGCTGCTCCAGTGGCCTTTTTCAAGGGGAAGACCTCTACCCATTTTGTAAAGTACTCAGTAGCTGCCAAGATCCATATGTAACCACTGGATGGGGGATTTATAGGTCTTATAAGATCAAGCCCCCAAGTGTGGAAAGGCCATAGGGTTATCATATCCTGTAACATATTTGGGTGAGTATGGATTGCATCTCCGAGGACTTGACATGCGTGGCAGGTTTTGACTAACTCCTCGGAGTCCTTTTTCATTGTTGGCCAGTAGTACCCCAACAGTAGTAACTGTTTATAGAGCCTCATTTTTCCTGGGTGACTTCCACAATCACCGGAATGGACTTCCCTGGCTTCCCTTGGCCCCAGGCATCTTAGGGGATCCCCGCTGTATCCCTTTTTGAATAGGATCCCGTTTTGCAAGAAGTATTTGACTGCGAGCTTCTTGAGCTGGTGGGCCAGTGCCCTGTCAGTCGGTAGGATCCCTTGAGCCAAGTATTCCATGAAGGGAGTCCTCCAATCTTCTGTAACAAATACAGCGTAGCTTTCTTCCTTGTCTGCAGAGGACTGGCATTTTTGACATTTTTCCTGTATAGTTGCTGCTTCCTTGTTCATATTTGGCCAGTAGTATCCCATGCGTTGCATCCTCCTATATAGACTGATCTTTTCTGAGGTCCCGCAGACTTGGGTATGTAGCTCTTCCAACCTTAGCTTCCCCTCCTTCTCATTTATACATCTGGATAGGATCCCTCTAGGCAATCTCCTGTATAGTTCTCCTTCTATTAGAGCGTAGTCCCTCAGCTCCTTGACACTCCCTCCGGATCCTGTTTCTTTCATTTTTTTTCTTTCACTTCGCTCCTCCAGTCCCATTGCTTGGACTCTCCGGGGGACATCTTTTGGAGGATTTTAAGATGGAATGCTCCTGCCTTCCTATTCTGACCAGAGTGTCTTTGCCCTTGAATGGTACTTGGGATCCCAGGGTGACAAGCGCATCTGCAAACCTGTTTTCACTTCTCTGCGTGTACTCTATGCTAAAGGTCAGGAATTCCTGTTCCAGCCTCTACGCCCAAGTCCTGTAGGCTGCTAAACTTTGTTCCCTTAGTGCAAAGTCACCTTTCACCTGAAAGACTACAAGATTGGAATCTCCCAGTACTCTCATATGTTTCACCCCAATACTGAGTGCTATAGTTAGCCCGGTCAAGTACGCCTCATACTCAGCTGCATTATTGGAACAGGAGAAACCAAGCTTGAAAGATAGAGGTATGGTGTCCCCATTCTCACAGCTCAGTACAATTCCCACCCCATTTAAGGTTGCTATAGCTGACCCATCGAATCTCATTGTCCATTTCTTTCCTGGGATTTCTGCTACTACTACCTCTCCTGGAATCTCTTCACTTAATGAGCTTTCTTCCTTCCCTGGGAACTGTGCCAGGAGGTCAGCTATGGCTTGACTTTTGATAGCCTTGGGGGTCCTGAGGCCTATGTCATATTGAGAAAGCAGGACCAGCCACTGTGCTATTCTTCCTGTTATGAGGGGCTGATGCAGGAGTGCTTTTATGGGGTGTGACTTAGTCACTAAAAGGATTTGGTGGGCTGAGAAATACCTCTTCAGCCTCTGGGATGCGTAAATAATCACTAGGCAAGCTTTTTCTATCCTGGGATACCTGGTCTCGGCATCCTTGAGTGTTCTGCTTACATAGTAAACAGGTTGCTCGTTCCCATCATCATCCTCTTGCGCCAGCAGGGCTCCTATTGCTTGGGCATTTGATGCCAAGTACAATAACAGGGGTCGCCCACGTACTGGTGCTTGGAGGGTGGGTAGGTGATTCATAATCTGCTGAATCCTTTGAAAGGCTTCCTGCTGCTACGTTCCCCAGGTGAACTCGATTCCTTTCTTCAATAGTTTGGATAAACCACCCGTGACCGAAGCTAGCCCTGGCACAAATCTCCTGATGTAGGAGACCCTTCCTAGGAAGCTTTTGAGTTCCTTCACTGTTGTTGGTCTTTTCATTGTGGCAATGGCTGTAGCTTTGGCTGGATCTACACTTATGCCTCTGTGATGTACCAGGAACCCGAGGAACTTTCCTGCAGATACTCCAAAGGCACATTTCATGGGGTTCATGCGTAGCTTGTATTCTCTGCATCTTTTGAAAACTTGTTCAAGTACCTGAAGGTGTCCTGTCCTAGTTTTTGACTTGACCACAATATCATCCACATAGTCTTCCATTTCCTTATGCATCATGTCGTGGAAGATGGCTGTCATGGTTCGCTGGTATGTGGCTCCAGCATTTTTGAGGCCAAAGGGCATCATAGTGTAATAAAAATTTTCGATTGGTGTCCTGAATGCTATCTTCTCAGCATCCTTGGTGGCCATTCGAATCTGGTTGTACCCACTATACCCATCCATGAATGAGAACATAGAACTTCCCGCAGCTGAATCCACAAGGAGGTCAATATTAAGTAGAGGGAACTCATCTTTTGGACATGCCTTATTCAGGTTGTGAAAGTCCACACAGCAACAGATTTGGCCATTCTTTTTCTTCACAGGTACTATATTAGAAAGCCACTTGGGATGTTGAATGGGTTTGATAAAACCAGCTGCTAGCAGCTTCTTGACCTCTTGAGTTATCTGAGCTTCTATATCAGTGTGAAAGACCCTGGATTACCGGCTTGACTCTTGGGTCCACATTAAAAGAATGGACCACCAATCCTAGGTCCAGACCAGACATCTCATCATAGGTCCATGCGAACACATCCATGTATTCTTTGAGCAAAGCCAGTAGTGGCTCCCTTTCTTGTGCTGCCAACTGACTGTTGATGAAAACAGGCTTCTGGGATCCCAGCTCAGCCCCCAGGTTTATTTCCTGCAATTCTTCCTCAGGCTGGATTTGTGTTTCTTTGACTGGTTCCTCTTGGACTTCCTCCTGAGCTGCCATACATTCTGGTGGTCCGGGACCTTCCTACACGATGCACTCAGGTCCCGCGCAACTTCACAAGCGGTAAATTAATCTCTCCCCGGGTTCCCATACTACTACACACTCCCGAGATCCTGAGGTGCTGGGCTCCTTCTTTTGCCTTTTTCTCTTCAGGAGGTCTCTCAAGTCATGGACACCTCCTCCTTCTTCTTTTTCCAAGATAGGTGTTCCAGGGGTCCCTGGCATGGGGCTCTCATCATCAGGTTCTAACTCATCATAGAACATTGTTTCTACAAAGTTTACTTCTCCTTGGCTGAAAGGGTTATGGTTGGCAGGGATCCTTACAGGCCTCCCATTCAATCTCCCCTTAACACACTGATGGTATGTGGATGGTATGAGGCGGTGCTTATGGAGCCATGGCCGTCCCAGCAGTACATGGTAGGACACTTTTGAGTTGATTACATGAAATCTGGTCAAGGCTACTATTGGCCCCACTCTTAGGGCCAGCTGTATATATCCCTCGGTTGATTCTGCTGATCCTCCAAATCCGGTTATCTCCATGGGAGCCCCCAGGATACTCCTTCCAGCTAGGCCCACGGCTTCTAAGGTACTCAGGGCTATGAGATTGAGTGATGCCCCTGTGTCCACCAGTGCTCTTCTGATTTGGACACCGTTTATGGTGGCCATTAGATAAAGAGGTCTACGGTGGTCTGGATGCTCAACCTCCATGTCTTCATCAGTGAAAGTTATGGCATTGGTTGTCTCCAGGAAAGCTCGACTAGCATGTGATTCTGCTATAAAACATTCCATTCCTGAATCTGCTGCTATAGTCATGAGAGATTTCGTGGCCACCCTTTTTGCTTCTGGTCCAAACCCCAGCTGATTGAATAGCGATCTGAACTTGGGATTCTTCTAGAGGGTCCTGACTGTGTTTGGGTGGAAGGATCCTTCTGGCTCTTCTGCTTCTGCCGGGTTCCCATGGATTACTACGGCTACCACCCCCTTTCCTTTGTGATTGGGCAGGGGGTTCCTTTGTACTTCTGGCTCCTTCTGGGTGAGCTCCAGGGTTCCTTCTCTTAGCTTCCTGTGAAAGAGCCTGCGGAGGGTCCAGCAATCCTTGGTGGAATGCTTAACATAATTATGAATCCTGCAAAACAAAGGATTTTTCCTTTCTTCCTCGGTTGGTGGTCTAGACATAGTGAATGGCCTGACCACTCCATCCCCAATCCATTTGTCTAGGACATGGTTTAACTCTTCTATGGTGCATGGGATAACCGGTGGTTCCTCGAACATTTTTCCATCAGGCCTCTTCCTTTTTTCTCCCACCGATGCTGTCATGGCTTGGGACGCTGGCATCCTCTTCGCCCTCATGGTTTGTGCTGTCCTTCTTGTTCTCTGTAACAGGTCAGCGAACTGTGTGATACATAAATTTTCGAGGTTGAGTCTGTAATCGAAAAGCATGTTGGATATGCAAGTCTCTATGAGCTCTTTTTTCTCATGGTTCCCATAACAGTCTAGGGACACATCTTCAAACCTTTTGATGAACTGGACGGGATCCTCTCCAGGCCTCTGCCTTACCATCTGAAGGCTTTGGAAAGTGACCTTGTCCTCACCAGGGTAATATTTTGCACAAAATCTCTCCATCATTTAGTCCCAGGTCTTAATGGACTCAGGTCTCAGTGTAGTGTACCAAGTGTATGCCTTGTCCACTAAGGACTTAGCAAACTCTCTTAGGCACAACTCTCGGTTTCCTGCGTAGGGGCCCATAGTGTGGACGAACCTACTCACGTGTTCTACTACACTTCCATTCCTTCCATCAAAAGGATGGAACTTTGGTGGCTCATATCCCTTGGGGTATGGCTTGCCAAGGAGTTCTGGTGGGAATGGGGAATCCCGAGAAAATTGCTTGGGGATCCCGGAAAGTTTTTCCCTTTCTTGGTCCAGGAGGGCACTGACATCTACCAGTGTTAGGTATTGGGGGTTAGTTCCTCCTCCCACTGTTGACCCTCCCTCTGGCTGGGTTCTATCTTGGTTGCCCACATGGGGGGCATTGTCTCTGACTTCCTGTGTCTTGCCTTCTTTGAGAAGGCGAACTTCTTGTTGCAAGTCTTTCAACATTGCAGTCATCTGAGCCATAGGGTCTAGCTCCTGCCTTGCGTTTCTTTGTTCTGACATGGCCTCCTGTTCTATTAGGGGCACCTCGCCTCTTTGTCTGGAGGCCACTTCATTTTCTCCCATGGGCTCAGAGGCCGTGGGTGGCACATTAGCACCTTTACTGTTCCTTTGTCTTGGAGGCATGCTCTGCGAAGGGATTGCTTCTTCCCTTTTCTTTACCCAGTCCCCAGTGAAGTCGCCAAAATGTGAGAGTGCCTTTTTTTCTCAGCACTATGGCCCAAGGATCCTGGGCCAAAGAAATATTTCTTGGTGGACAAGGCTCGATTCACCGCAGCTAAAAGGGCTGTTTAAGAACCGAGTGGTGCACAAAACAAGCTTCCTACAATACAAATAACTAACAAGCAAGGATATCTGTATTGAATGACATTTTAACAGCAAAGGAATGCACAACAAGTAAAATACAATGTAAGAAAAGGTTAGGGATCCTCGAATTAGTGAGGTGCATTTTATTGATTTCCCTTAGTTATGATTACAATGCTCACTAAGACGTGGTGCAAGGTTCAACTAGGTTCAAAATTTACAGACTTTGATAGCTATTCAAGCTTCAAAGACTTGCAAAGTTTGAATTTGTTGAATTCGAGCATGTACTATAGTGGCTGTCTCTGGGATACTGGGAACGGTTCCTCTATTTTCTCGTAAGTTTACAGAGCCTTTTCTGTAATTTTTCAGAAGACGACTATGAATGTCTCAAAATGATCTAATAAAAAATGAATCTCTATTTCTTCCTCCCAATTCGAATGCCCCTGTAGCATGGACCCCTTCCTCCCTTTATAGCACAGCTTCGGGTTCCGGGGTACTAATGATTTCTCCCTTTTGCCCCTTAGAGTTTGTGCCGTGCCAGGTTGCTCAGGGTCATGTCGTTTCCTTTTTCTCTTATAGTTTCTTGCTTTTGGTGCGACCAAATGAAAGTCCCTTATCTAGTTTTCTATTCCCAAACTTCTCCGTTGGCTGGTCTGAAGCTATTTGGATTTTCTTCTCATTGCTCTAGCTTTTTCAGTGTACTCTTACTTGTCACTTTCTCCAAATGGTCGGAACCAAGCTCCTGCGTTTTGCTTCGTACCTCCTGGCTCCGCTGCTTGTCTAGAGCATGCGATCCGCATGCCCTTTGTCTTTTTATATCTCTTTGAATTTGCTTCAATTTTTCTTCACGTGTCCAGGGATCCCCTAACTTTGGTGACTTCTGGGATCCCGACCCAGTTCTTCTTACTGGGCTTTTCTTTGGTTTGCTGGTTCTACCTGGTTTGGGCTTTTTTTTTTCTTTCGTGGGTCTCTAGATTCTAATCCTCTAGGCCCTTTCCCCTTTTTTTCTTCTTTCTTTTCTCTTTTCTTTATTGTGTAAGCCCATCCTTCCCTTTTCTCTCTTAGTTTTATTATTTATTTATTTTTGTGTGAAATGAGCTCAACGTTTTCCTTCTTTGGGCCTTAGTCTGTGACCAATTAATTTTGGACCTCAACATACCCCAAATAGGATGTCGTGGTTCCTAGGAGTACTAGCTAGCCTGTAATCCATAGAACCCAAAATGTTGATTCTTTGAACTATATGATCTTTCTCCGCACTTATTATGCAATGGAGTTTTGTCATTTCCTTTTACCTCTATAGGTCCTGCATAAGAACACACTATACAATACATATATCTTCAAATAATTGTTAGTTTTCTTAGATTAGGTTATACATTTTAATACATATACATATATATAAATGAATTTCATGAGAATGATTCAGCTACAAGGATCTTGGCTCCAATTCTCACAGACTTAGTGCTTTTACACAAGACTTGTGAGATTTGGAACTCAAGTCCAAGTAGCTCTGCTTGGGCATTGCCTTCCAAGATAGTTAGGTGAGGAGGATTTTGTGGGAGAGAGTGATATCTGATGTGTGCATGTTTTGACATATGTTTCTTTGGAGGCTAAGTGATATTTTGAATGATCTCAAGGATATAAGACAAATTCCTCCACATTGGCTCTCTTATTTTATTCATTTTCTCTCCCCTCTCCCTTGTTGGGCTCTTAAAACTCTAAGAATTATATTTTTAAACCTCTGAACTCTCCCCTTTTTCTTCCATCTGAATCACCCCCCTTGCTATGCCTTAGTTTTCTTTTTATAGTGGACATGGTCTAGTAACCCAAGCAAGGACGTCCCTGGTTTGCTAGGTAAAACCATGTCCTCTAGAACCTGAAAAGGTGCATTGAGCAGAGATTTAGCTTAATTAGGAAATTATAACTCAAAAGGGGCATTTGGCTTTAGTTACAAATGGAAGATTCCTTCTTGGAAAGTCAAATGAGTGGGTGGGCTGCTCAATGGAATAGATGATAGCTTTGCTTGAAAGTGACAATTAAGAGGAAATTGTGGAGAGGTGTCATGCACATGGGGGAACTAGGTTTTCCATTGGTTCATGCATTCCAAGCAAATATATGAACCAAGAGAAACATTCAGGATCCTCCTTTCACCAAAAATCACTCCCCTACCGACCAAACCACTTCTCCCTTACTAACCACTCGGGATCCCACAAGCTTGGACCATGGGTTACAAAGATAATACCTAGTTTTGCTGGATTTTTAATAGTTTTTTGCTGAAAATCTAAACATACACCTTAGCTTTCCCATATGTCAGGCAAGGTCCTCTTCTCAAGGTTTCAAAAGGACACATCAAGATCTTAGAGCCTTGATGTTGATTCTTCTTGCTGCATATCCTCTGGCCCGACCGAGATCCTTCTTCTTGCTGCTTGTCCTTTGGCCTAACCAAGATCCTCTTCTTTTTATTATTATTATTATTATTTATTTCTTTTTCCTTCTTTTTGGGACTTTGGGCCTTCATAGTCCTTCTTAACTTCATGAATTGGGCCTTCTTTTTTTAAGGTCCATGGTCTTTTCTTACTTTTCATGGAATGGGCTATCATGTAAAATTTTGGTCTTCAACAGTTTTCTATCAATCCACTTTTCCACTCCCTCAATCAAACACATGGTGAAAAAACTAAAATTTTTCTATCTACCCACTTTTCCGCTCCTCCTCATTTTCTATCTTCTAACTTTTCCATCCTCTTAATCAAACAGACCCTAAAGTTACACCAAATATAACTTGAGAATAACATTAAAAAGCACATTGAGAATCCAATCCATTCCAAGTATAACACCCCAGCATATGCAGGGATTATAAGCTAGTATTATATTAAAGTAGAAGCAATTGAGAATCCAAATTCATTCCAATTTAACTTCTAATTGTGGCAACTTCTAAATGTAAAATAATTTTTTCAAAATAAAAAAATTATTTATTATATTGCTAATGTACCCCATTCATATTTATTGACACACTAATTTGTAAATCTCTTGTTTCAATTGTTGTTAAAGAATTTGAAGAAGAATGTCATATTCTATATTAATTGTCTCTTGTATAAATTAAAAAAAGAAAAAACATATAAAGGGTAAATTAATACATGAAAATAAATTATGTACTATAATACTATTTTAATTATATAACTCAAATGTTTTTCAAAAAAAAAAAAATTATATAACTTAAATTTAGGCTACTATAGTGTTGTTTTCACACACATATAAATTGTTAAAATTATATAATTGAAGTTGTAGGGATGGAGGGCCAAGGAATGTATATTGGGCCGTGGGCTTTGTTCGAGGACATTAAGTAGTCCGAGGACAGTTAGACATTAGCTAAAACATACAAATTAGTAGGGTATGTAAGGATTTTGGCCATAAAGGTTTGGTAAGGTTATCCGAGGAGAAATGCCTCTTTGGCTAAGCAGAGCAGAGGTCAGAAAGTTTGGTCTACCATGAGGAGCTACGCTCCGGACGATTCTACTGGTAAGGATAAACATCAGGAGGGATAGGACAGAGGGATGCTAAGAAATATCTAAGAGAAAGCTGCTACCATCGTATTAAAAGCTCTGCAGCTAACTCTCTAGTCGCATTAATGTGGAGGTGATATCTGAACAGTGATATTCAGCCTTACAGCTATCCTCAAAGACTTCAGGAAGGTGCTGATAGGACAAGGATAAAGGCCAGCAACTTGATCTACACGTGGAGGGTTGAGATGAAGCAAAACAGGGTAATATAAAGAAGAAATACCCTAATTACAAGAGGATCATTTGAGAATCCATAGAAAAAATACTGTAGTACTAAGAACTGTATTGCCGAGGAAGGATTTCTTTGCATAAAACCTGTTTTTATTTGTTTTATTTTCATCTTTAATCCATTGTGAGCGTTGTCCAATTCATTAAAACCTAGTTTTTAGCCCAATCTCTACAAATTCTTTGTATTGGGCTCTTTGGACCTTAATCCTTTTATCTTTTGGGTTTAGGATCCAAAAAATGTCCTTATAGAAGTATAAATATATTTTCCCAAAATTTGGAGAATTTGCAATTTTTTAATTATTTCAACTAATTTAAATGCACATTTTTCTTATATTATTGATTGCATGTGTGGCTAAATTTTCTTTTGCCTTTTGATTTTTTTTTTTTTAATTTCAATTGTTGCCAAAAACAACTTTATTTATTTATTTTTAGAATCATTGCCAAAACAACTAAGTAGGAAGAATAATGTCATATTCCAAATCAATTTTTTGATAATAAGTATTCCAAATTAAATGTTTCTTATATTAATTTTATAAAAATATCCATATATTTTTTATTATAAAAAATATAAATTCAATATAAATTATTATTGCATCATTATAGATAATAAATGCATGGAAATAAATGCATTCATTCCATAACACAAGAAAATTAATTACTACTAATATTTTGACATAAATACAAGCTTTGGCGAAGGAAAAGGGTAAATGAAGAGATTTCGTTCTCCTTCTCAAATGAAGAAATATCATTTTTATCTTTTTTTTTAAAAATCAATTGTTAGGGAGCAGTGGATATATATATATATATATATATATATATATATATATATATATATATATATATATATATATATTTTTTGGAGAAACTAGAGCAGTGGATTTGAACTGTCTCATTTGGAATCCTAGATGTCAAAACCTTAGTCAACATAATTAAGGTTACTGCTTATATATGTTTGGGTACAGGGTATTAATCAATGGGATTCTAAAAAACAAAAACAAAAAGGTATTAGTCAATGGTGTTTTTATTTTAAATAAATGTTATTTCTTAGAATTTTTCAATATAACTTCAATAGTAATTTTAGAGGTAAATTGCAAATTCCACTCTTAATGTTTGAGAGTATTTAGATTTTACACTTAAATTTTCAAACTTTGGATTTTACCTCCTGAAGTTTGAAGTGTTCGGATTTTACACTCTGAAATTTCAAACTTTAAATTTTACCCTCATAAAATTTGGAAGTGTTTGGATTTTACACCCCAAAAGTGTGAAACTTTAAAGTGTAAAATTCAAACACTTCCAAATTTTAGAGAGTAAAATCCAATCACTCCTAAAATATAGAGGATAAAATTCAAATTCTAAAATATCGGGGTGTAAAATCCAAACGCCAGGGGGTAAAATTCAAATTCTAAAACTTCAGGGTGTAAAATCCAATCACCCCCAAAATTTATGGGTGTAATTTGCAATTTACCCTAATTTTAGCCATCAAACTCCATGTCATTTGTTTGGACGCAGTCCTTGTGGTAAAGAGCTTGGCAATCTCTCGCCATCTAAATAAACATCTTCAATGATTTTTCCTTGGCGAAACCACACTATCGGTCCCTGAAGTTTATCCTGTGAGCGCAATTGGTCCATCAAGTTTCAAGTGAACACTATTAGTCTCTCAAATTTTAAAAGTGAGTGATATTAGTCCTTCTGTTAACTGCAGTTAGTGAGATTGTCTATGTGACTAACGGAATAATGACGTAACATTTTTAATTTACTAAAAGTACTTACAAATTGACGTGGCAACTTAAGTGTCTTATGTCATTTTTATTTGATTTTTATTTTTTCTTATGGAAAAAAAATATTGGCTTTAGCCCCACCCTCTCTTCCCCTGTGTAAGTATTTCCCTTTCACTTCACCGTTTTCCAGTTTTCCGATCAAGTTGCCAGAATACCTCAGAGCCAACAAAATATGCTAGGAGAACTCAACAAAATCAAAAGTTGAGAGAAGTCTAAGGTTCGGTGCAAGCAACCCAACAAAGAAGATTTTGAGTGCAACAAATGTGACAGGCAACAAAGATTCTCACAATGACTGCCACTGGTTCAGGGCGGAGAAAGAAAAAGGACCAATATTTCTTTCATTTTTTTCCCAGATAATAAAACCTGTATATAATACTTAAAATTCTTCAAATATTTGAAAATTTCTAACTTTCATGCCTTAATTTTTGAACTTTCAAATACCACACCTAAGTTTCTGTTTGAATCCTTATAACTTATTAGTATCTGAAACAATTGTAATCCATTGCTATGTAGTCGATTCAAATAGGATCTAGATTTGGAGGTATATGGAGTTGTTCCTCTTTCGTCTTTTTCCATAGGGCTTCATATGCATTGTGGAAATTTTGAATTCGGTTTGAAAAGAAGATCAAAATTATATTTAGATTTGAAACCCTAGTGAAATTGAAACAAAAGGGGAGACTTTAGAAAATATTTTGAAATTGAATAAAGTTATTCATCGTTGATTCTGACTCATAAGAGATGCTGATACAAATGAGTCAGTTGAATTAGAGTTTGATATTGGGTATTTTCTAAGAGATGGCAGACGAAGAACATGAGAGAGAAAGGCTGAGGGGAGAAATATGCAGTTTTTAATTTTTTTAATTATTAAGTTTTTACCAAAATGATAAGGACGCCTGGACATGTAAAACTATTTTTTAAGTCATTTACGTGGCATAATAAGTTTGTAAAACTTATATATACTAATATTTTTAGTAATTTCTAATAATTTTTGTAATTTTTAAATTAAAAAATGACACATCATTAAAAAAAATGACAAGTCATTACTCAATTAGTCACATAAGTAATATTATTAATTGTAGTTAACAGAAGGATTAACATTGTTCATTTTTAAAACTTGAGAGACCAATAACACACACTTGAAACTTTAGGGACCAATTGTACTCACAGGATAAATTTCAGGGACCAATAATGTAGTTTCGCCTTTTTCCTTCTATCAAACTCCATATCATTTCTTCCTCAATAAAATAAAATACTCCATATCATTTGTTTGGACGCAGTCTTTATCTTCCCTATTTTGGCATATATCTTTACTTTTGATCTATGTTCATATTCAATTTCCCAAGAAACCTTTCTAAAAAATATTCCCAAGAAACGGAAGAAATTTTTTTTTTTTTCTTGTAAGAGTCGTATATTAAGTTGTTCATGTAATAATTCAAGAAGTGAATGAAATTTTTGTGCTCCTTTTGTTATCAAAGTTGTTCCCATCAACCTTCTACATGGTACTCACTTAATTATTGGATTGTTACATTAGTGTCTTAGGGTCCGTTTGAATATAGCTTATTTTGCTGAAAATTGAAAACACTGTAGCAAAATCATTTTTAAATGTGTGAATAGTATCGTGAGACCTATTTTTAATATATTTTTTTTGAATAAAGTGGTTGTAGGTCCTGTAAATAGTGCGTAAACAGTAATGAACAGTAAAGAAAAGTAAACTTGTCTCTAAAAGCTGAAATGCGTGGATTAAAAAAAAAAAAAAAAGACAAAATGCAAAACGTGAATCCAAACGCTATCTTAGTATGACAGCTACAATAAATATTTTCTCAAAAACCAAACATTGATTTCTATTTTCCGCCTGATTTTAAAACACATGACTACTCGGAACAATATCACATCAAACATATTTTGTCCCAATATATATATATATATATATATATATACACATACACACATTTTATGAGTTAAAGAAAAGAAGAAGACATTCCAAAAAAAAAAAAAAATCAGGGGAAAAATAGGCAGATAAAAGTTAAAAGAGTAACCAACCCATCCATTCTATCTTTACTTTGATGTCCAAAAACCCTTTATTCCAATCATATAACCCCTCTAGAAATATCCTTTCATATCTACCATCTTATCTGATATGTCATTCCACATCAAATAAACATTTTACAATGGAATTATAATGCAATACTAACAACATCCTGACTCCTGAGTACCTCTGCCATCACTACCAAAAATTTCCTTACACATGAATAAAGAAATGAAGCTGTACAAATAAGCTGTAGACCGCAACATGCAAGAATGCAAATATAAGGGATGAAGAAACAAATATTGTAGACATGCGTCTTATTGGAAAGAATGTGACCTAATTTGAAATGGTAATTGATGGAAATGTTCAACTGGCTGAAAAGTATGATTGTAGCAAGGAGGAATGGTATCATAAGGCTGCAGCTTTTCCATTTAAATGCAGGAAGGAAAAGCAATCTGATGATGAATTTGAATATGGGCTCTCAAGGTCGGGGCAAGGTTCCGGGAACACAGACTCCGTAAAGCCAAAGACATTGGAACATACCCAAGAAGTGGGAGATCCAGAATTAATAGATAAGGAGACATTGGATAGACAGATAGAAGTGAAAGGAGATTCTTGTATTCCTGTGAACTGTCCAGCAATTGTGATGTTTGTGCCAATCACATCCCGCAAGGTGATGTGGTCCAAACTTGGTAGAGCACTAGGATCATACTTGTCATCTGGATGGGACCCACACTGGCCAGTGGCGGCCAATGCCAAGTAGATGTTTTCCATTTTAACATCTGATATAATGATCCTTTCGATGTAACCACCTCTTCCCTTTGTAGTTCTAAACTCAATGCCACTAAATGAATGGTATAGGTGGATATGCTCAACAAGCACGTTTGAAATGCCACCAGACATCTCACTACCAAAAGCAAGAGAAGACCCTGAAGATGACTGCAGGTGGACTCTTCTGATGTGTACATCTGTGGTAGGTCTTCCATAAGAAATTCCATACTCATCCCAACCACTCTTGAGGGCAATGGCATCATATCCCATCTTAATGATGCAATCCTCTATGCACACATTATCAGAAGAATCTGAAAGAACAACATATAATAATTATGTATAAACAAAATTCTTCTCATGTAATCATTTCAAAACACAAATGAGTATAACCCGAAATGCATATGAGAGAGAGAGAGTTGCAAGTCATCAAAAGGAGGTAGTAGATTTAACTTTTAACTATGGCTGAATGAACTACTGCCACCCATCCAATGCTTGTTGTTCAGATTTCAAAGCATTATCATACCAAAAAGAGCTCAGAAAATTTACAAAATAGTGTTCAGATGTTGAAGAAAAATTTTAAATGTGTTCAGATCTTTTACTTTAAGACCATTTGAAATGCAGTCTTCTCCTGATTGTTGTTTGCCAAAGGGCTACAAGCAAGCGTTATGGTTTGTGAAAACCGCTGGACTATAGTTCAAACAAGAACCAGTTACTCTCACTAATCACAATAGAATAACCATAATATCAAGTGTCTATGATTCTCTTGATAACATGATTTATTAAGTATCTTATAGTAAACAATTTCTATTACAACTTGGCATGTTCAACACAAGGCCCTGAAATTTTTGAAGCAACCTGGTCAGAAATTAAGATGAGATAATATCATGTTTCTATTTTAGCAACATCAGAATCGTTCTGGGACTTTTTGCACAACTATATTTAATAAAAAGCTCAAAGTAATTTTTTTCTATAATCATACAAAATAGAGATAACCAGATGGGCCAGATATAGATTTATGAAGAAGAGGCACTTGATGACCAACAAGTGGGGACTGAACAGTAAACACTGACCTGGGACTATACCCACGGTGTGAGGGGATTCAGGAGGAGCAGAGACAGAGACATTCTGAACATGAACATTACTGCATTGAATCCAATAACATGTAAATTCAAATCTCTCCAATCATTAGGAAATTGAGTTAAATTTTAAATTTTAGGAACATACCTGCAATAGACTGGATGTATGTTATATGCAGGGGCGTTCAAGAAAGTAAGATTTGAAACTACTACATAATCAGACGCTACAAACTCCACCAGATGAGGGCGGCTATAGTTCAAAGAATGAGAACTGTACCAATCCCACCAAACTGAGCCCTGCCCATCAATGGTTCCATTATCACCTAGTGCAATAAACAAGGGTGTTAAAATGTGACAAAGCCACAGAAAAAACATTTGTTAAAAATAACAACAGAATGTTAAGAGTTTCATATACCTGTAATCACTACATCATGTAACATATATCCATTTATCAAGCTTCGATATTGTCCTCCAGGAAGTTCAATCCCTCTACCATATGAGGGTAAAGGTTCAACAACTTCCCAATGAGATGGGTCCTTAACAAAGAAAAGTGTGTGTGAATACCGAAGGCTAACAAGAATCACTCACATTGTTTAAATTATTTCATGCAGTATATCTTCACAATGGTGCAGAAACCAAAATAATAGAAAAACTTTGTCCATAAATAAAAAAGAAAAACTTAGATACAATTCCTTAGGTGTTGTGCCTTAGGTTCCTCAATTATATTCAACCATGTGGCTGCATTAGCTAATGAGTCACATGGTTGAATTTAATTATCACTGGGGCAAGATAACATCTTTTATGCTGCATTGATCAATACTCAATACAGCCATATTGTTGAAATTAAAAAACTTAAGGTACAAACAACACTTAAGTTTTGCACTAAATAAAAATTTGGAGAAAAAGCAAGGAGTAGAAGACTACCTGAGATCCAAGAATGACAGCACCTTTTTCTAAGAAGAGTGTAAGGTGGCTGGTAAGGTTGATGCTTCCTGTAAGCCACCTTCCCGGAGGCACATAAAGCTGAGCACCTCCCTTATCAGCAAAGGACTTGAGATAAAAAATGGCATTCTGGAAGGCAATGGTATTCAATGTTTTACCATCTCCCACAGCACCAAACTCAGATATGGTCACACTATGGGGTCTTGGTTCCAATGTCAGCTTATAATCACACTGTCCATCCTCTTCACCATTAATTTTGACAGCATTGCTCAATGTCAGTAGCAAGAGCAGCGCCACCTGCATGGCGGAAAAAGAAAATGGAAAGCCACTGGTTTCAGAACATTTTCAACAAATACAAATTTCGAAAGGGAATCAGAAAATAAGAGCAACTAAAATGAAGAATTTCAAGACCAAAAGACTCATGCCATTAATGAATTTCAAAGAACATATAAATCTGCTATGTAAAACAGTATCAATGCAAAATTCCAAAGTGAATTAAAAAATTTCACAAACCTATATATAAAACAAACACTCACACGCACTCAGTATGTGCAACTAGAATATGTGCCCATTGTATTGTCATGATGGCAAACAAATGTAATGTGCATTTCTAAACTGAAAAAAAAAAAAAAAAAAAAAAAAAAAAAAAAAAAAAAAAACTCATAAAATGGACAACTTTGGAACAAGTTGATACTTTGAGAAATTCAATCAGCAGGCAAATAAGCAAATTTCCACTTCGACTTAAAAAAAAAAAAAAAACTAATATATAAGTCTGCAAGTCCATGACCAATTTGATTACATCATGTAATCAGTATATAAAATATAATCATTCTCAAATATCAATATTAGAACAAAACCAAAGACATTAATACGCATAGAAAGAATACAAAAGTGATTAGCACCGAATCCCACCACCCCTCTCAAAACCATCGATGATAGCAAATATCTGCAACACCAACCAACCAAAAAATAAACTTGAACAAAAAAAAAAAAAAAAAAACAGCAATTAAAATCAAACACAAACAATCAAGTTCTGAAATTCCAGATTTGGAAAAAAGACAACAATTAAAAAAAAAAAAAAGGCAAAAATATGACAAAACCAGAAAAATAAAAAGAAAAAAGAAACGTACTTACTAGCATCTTCATGGGACAAAAGCCTCAGAAGCAGTGACCAAAGAGACAAGAACAGGTTCTGAAGTCCAAACTGCAGTAGAGAAACGAAGTAGAAGAAGAAGAGGAAGCACCCACAAAAACAGGGGAGCTCTCTGTAAGTATAGGTGGGTGCTTATTATAAGCATTAATTATGTAAAAGACACTAAAAATCAATGCTTTATATATGGCAAGGAAAACAATAGTAGTAGATAAAAATGACAGCTTTCCATGCATACAAGCAAAAATCAAGCTCAGCAAAGTGCAAATGGAATATAATAATAATATTTATTGCCACTAATTGGTAATTACTCTCTGCTTCAATATGATTAATAACGTCTCTAGCCGACAATATTGTTTGAAACGGCCCTCAATTAGTGAGAGTGAAAAAAAAGAGAGCGACTCAAAATTCCAGTGACAGCGTTGGAATAGTGTACTTGTTTTCTTACATATGTTAAGAATTTCATTAGTACAAGGACAAAAATGAGAGGATGCATTTGATACACTCACCTCTAGTTGCACAAACTTTTGTATCCTACTTATAAACATTGCACTTTTTTTTTTTTTTAACAACGTATGTGAAACAGTGTTGCTCCAACCATAATTTATGTTTAAAAAGTTGTAAAAAAAATTAATAAAAATTAGCATAAATTGATATGTAGAATTCAAAACTCTATAAATTAATTAGTCAAAAAAGATTCCATAACAAAAATACTTTACTGTGTTCCGTTAACAAGACCCTTGTATTGTTGTTACAGGAATGAATTATTTAATGTTGGTGACACTTGTCAGGCAGTGATGGTTTGTGTTCTGTTTAGTGCATACCCATTTGGACACGTAGGCAGAATAGTGAGGTGGTATGAAAGAGTGTGTGAAGCTGTAGGTGATGGGGGAGGAAAGGGAATAAAAATAAGTGGAGTGCATGGGGCATTGAGACAGCATGTGGGATGACAGAACAGATGGGCGGGGGTGGGACCCACCTTCAATCATGGCAAATGTGCTAGCCTGGCCTCAATCACTTGACAGAACATAACACGATACATATATACACACACAGAGCAACCCAAAAAAAAAAAAAAAAAATTTATTTATTTATTTTAAAATAGTCCAAGTACTGTGTGACAAGTCAATTTTTTTTTTTTCTCATAAAAAAAAATGTTTATAATTTTTTATTCTATGCATTGGACTTTTGGGGGTTTATGTTGTACAATTTTCTTTGCAGGGTTGGACCAATCAACGGCTAGGTTCATTGAATAAAAGTGGGGAAAGCGTGAAAGACCCGTGATGAAATCTCAATTATACACTTTTTTTTTTCTTTTTTTTGAGAAGAAAGACTGTAACTTTATAAAGGAGAAGAAAGATTAAAAATTTCTCTTCTTCATGTAATTACTGCTCATTTAACGCTGTTTCTGAGAATTTTAATCTTTCCACTTATAAGGTCGATGAAGAAAAGGAAAATAATCTTCTACTTTATGCTTATATATCCAAATAATTAAACGCTTGATTAATGGATGTTCTTGGAGTATTTGCTAATAAGTTATTGTATAAAATGTTTAATATCATCTTTATGAGAAATATATAAAAAAAGTAAAAAAAAAATCAATTATTTTTTTCCTTTACCTTAAAAAGTTTCTAAAATATTTTCTAAACCAATATTCTTAGAGCAGTTTTTAATGTTTTCTCCTCCCAAAAAAAAAAAACAAAAACCAAAAAAGACCATTTTTTTTAACTTTTCTTAAAAATTAATTTATTAATTTATTAAATTATGTATTTTTTTTTATAAGTAAAATGCCTTTTTTTTTAGGGGGGGTCAAGGTATTCTGTGTTGAGACTTTGTTTTTTGAAGACATTCTGTGTTAAGACTTGAGACTAAATGGTGGCAACTATTTTTATTTGTATTTTTGAAAAAATTTCTCTAAATTAAGTTTATAAGATCATTTATATGTATTAAATCGCATATCGAATCACATGACTATTTAATAAGGCATGTGACTCTCAATTGGTGAAGTCTTTTGTTGTTGAATAAGGACCTAAGTTTGAATCCCACCTATATTAAAAATCAATTAGTATCTTTAATCTGATGGTAAAAATGAAATAATTATAAAATAGACACCATAGATTGAAATCGATTGTATTTATTAAAAATAATGGAGGATTCATGTGACTAAAAGTCCACCTATTGAGTTGCCATGTAGAATGTGTTTGGAGCAAAATTATGTCATTTTCTTTTTATGTAAATGAAAATTTTAATTAAGGTAAAATTTAAGTACAAAAAATTTTAGGGTAAGTAACACCGCAGGCATGGCTTAAAGTGGTATGCAATTAATAATAATATAACTCATTTGAACTTATATACCATAGTTGCCTCAAGATCTGTTTTCTATAAAATAGAAATAAACAATTTAAAATTTTCTATATTTGAACTTTTCTTTTTTCTTTTTTTTTTAAGAAACATCCTATATTTTGAACTTGAATGTCACAAACATTAATAACTCACAACGGCCCATAATATAATAAGAAAAATATTAAGGTTTAAGTGATAGCTTAAAAGTAATAACATCAATTATGATGTCCTAAATTTGTGATTCGAACCTTATCTCTTTCATTTTACTATCTTCTTATAAAAATAAATAAATAATATTTGAATATTAAGGGAAATTATTTTCATAAATGAAGGTTGTGAAGAAGAGAGCCTTGAATTTGCTACTTGGACATATCTATATATATACCTCCTTTTTGTACTACCCCACCATAGATAAAATGTAATATGAAGCACCTTTTGGGAGCACAAAGTTTTACCAAATTTTTATGAATTATTTGATTATATTTTAGTTCGCAGTGATTATAAAAATAAATAAATAAAAACAATTAAAAGCGTCGAAGTTTCTAGCTTTCCACATCTGAATTTTATATAACCCGTCCACTGATTCAGTCCCTTTTTCTGAATCACCAAAAGCTGAAAACAATGTTTGTACATGCATGGCAGAAAAGGCAGTACTTAAGACATTGGTTTGAATGTCATTGTCACCTCGGTGTGAACGGCTTAGCACATAATTGACCAGCCCCCAAACCAAACCTACCTTAAGAAGGATAATCTTGACTTGAGCTTTTGAATGCAACGGCAAATTATCAAAGGTTCTATGGAAAAGCCATAGCAAAAGCTAGACGTAAACAATGTAAACATGAGCTGTCTCATTATCCTTTCCTTGGTGTATTCCTCTAGTTTTATGACTTGATGTTTAAGTGATCCAACGTTTAGGTCAAAATCAAGTTCATCAACAACATGTTCATTTATTCCAGTTAGCTGAATTAGAATAAGTACTTTATACTTTTAATGTATTGACTTAATGATAAAAAGCAAACATCAAATAACATACATTTTATAAGTTTCAAACCCTACAGTATTTTTAGAAAAAAGTTGTACTAACATGTATATCTATCGTTGTCTCATTCTTGACATAGATGACTTTGAAAGGAATTGAATGAGAGACACTTCTAACCAAATTAGAGTACATAAAAACAATGCACATTTCCTTCTCTCTCTTTTTTTTTCTTTTTTTTTTTTTTGCATAAAAATTAAGGATTTATATAAATACGTATCATCTGCCTAGTCCAACACATAAACATGCAATGTTGCAGATCTAAGAATCTAGTAGATTATACTTAATATGGTGTGGGAAAGATAAATTAAGAGGGTCATTTCTACAGTCAAAGAATATATATATATATATATATAAAAGTTGCGCCAAATATCTCATATACCTACATAGCATTTGACTATTGACTTAAATAGGAATAGGCATGTGCAAGGCATTGGTGAAGCAAAAACCAAGAAATCAGCCCTGCAATCCAGCTTTTGTTTGTGTTATCGTTTTCCTTAGCCAAGACCACATGCTATCTCCTAATTGTTAGCCATTATCAAACTTTGAAGGACCCCACTACCCAAACGTTTCCTAGTGAAGTTAAAGACCACATCCCCAACATGTGGATACCTTCTGTTTTCTTCAATAATCACAATTCATGGAACTGGAAAAGCAGTTCCGGGTGAAGATTGAAAGATAAGGAAAGGATTTGTTCTACTTCACCCAAATAATTGGGTTTGGCATTACTTTAATTGATCACAAGGTACTATTCATTTTGCAATTTACTTTAACAAAACAGTGTACAGGTTAAAAGGTACTGGCTTTTACCAGCCCATGCTTCAGCTAAATAGAACATTGTTGACCAACATGAAACTGAACTCGTCCAAAATATTACCATATTTGGACTCTTGGATTGCATATACGTTATGTATATGTTTTTTTTTTCTTCTTGTCCAATTACTTTTCAACAAATCAAGAAAGAAGAAACACAAGATTTTTTCTTAACTTTTTTTTCACAAACGCTAATATGGTTTGTTGTGATTGATACGTAATAAAAACGATGTCAATAATAAACTAAATAAAAATATATCGCTCCAATCATAACAAGTGATGTCAATAAGTACAAGAAAAATGTTACATATGGTCTGTTTAGATATCGCTTATTTTGCTGAAACTGAAAAATTTATTGCTGAAAATACTATAAATAAAAGTAAAAGTTGGCTGAAATAGTACAATGGGACTTATGAATAGTACCAAAAAATGCAGTAAGACTCATAAATAATAGCAAAAATAAACTAAATAGTAAAATAATTTTCATTTTTCATTTCTATCCCAATAGTGGCATAGTTAACTTTATTCCTTACATCCAGCAGTCATTTTCATTTTCACTGCAAAGCCATCATTATTTATTTTTATTTTTTT
The DNA here is from genome assembly GCA_019022515.1 of Quercus aquifolioides. Classification (NCBI taxonomy): domain Eukaryota; kingdom Viridiplantae; phylum Streptophyta; class Magnoliopsida; order Fagales; family Fagaceae; genus Quercus; species Quercus aquifolioides. Next base: position 10,688,826 of record CM032334.1, on the reverse strand, counting down.
CTATGTTAGATGTGAGGATAGTGAACTTGTGTACCCTCTTCACACAATAAGATCCATATAAGTGTAGCCATAGGTGTCAGCAAAAAGGTCTAGAAACTAGAAAGATACTGTTTATGACATCTACAGTGTGGAGCTGTTTGGTGGAACTCTCAGACAACTTGTCCTTTTAACTGCATGCTTTTTACACCTTTTTCTTGGGCACACAAGAAATGCTATAATTACAACTCATATTGGATTCGAAGAAAAGTTGATGACAACTGCAGTAGATATTGTTCTTTAGAATATAACCATTCTATGCATGGAATAAATTTAGGTAGCTTTAACCACTCTAACCGAAAAAGAAATGCTTTCAACAATCTTAACCGAAAAAAGAAATGCTTTAACCTCTCACTACACAGTCCTTTTACAGCAAACTAGCAAGTAACTCCATTCTGGGTTCACATAAGACTTGAATCTTAAATACCATTACCATTCCAACTTAGCTGCCCTCCAATCTTAACTTCTTTCACCAATCCTGATATCATATTTTGTAACATTAAGTTATGGATGACAAATATGTGAAAGGTTATCAAAATGTAAACCCCATTTATTTTGAGACTATTTAGGCTTCTTTTATAAGTAGGTTTTTTGGTCAAGGGAGGGGGAAAATTCGAACTAGTGACCTCCACTTGATAAGGCGTAATCTCCAGCCAAGTGTGCTACCTCTTGAGGTTTGTTTAGACTCACATATGGGATCCTCAAGAATTTGGAAGAACCTTTTGGTTTCTGATTCAAACAAAAAATTTCAGCCTATGAAATATCCTTCGCCTTCAACCTGCCCTCTGAATTTTGCAAGAGATCCCGGCTATCAATACTGGTGTCTATAAAAATTTAGCCCACTACTGAGAAAGATAGGAAGAAAGACTTAAAAAAAAAAAAAAAAAAAATTGAAAAAGACATTTAAATTTCCTATCAATTAAATTTAACACAATCCAAGCCCTGACAACCTAGCATCCATGAATCTAAAGTACAATAAATCAGCCATTGTACATTGAGTATTAATTCCCTAAAGAGGTAAAATATACTAAATGAGTGTTTAGGTATTCCTATCTCCCAAAGATACACAACCAACAAAAGCAAATTGCTAAATAAAATAGGAGGCAGAGAATTAACTAAACCTTTCAAGAAATAATAAATGTCACTACTGTCAGAGAAAATAATATCTAATATTCACAAATTTAACTAGCTGTAATCCATTTTCCTATGCTCACGCATTTGGTGAGGCATCTATGAAAAGCCAATGTACTAGTCATCTATTATACACGAATAAACTATCAATTAAGATTTTGTAATGCACATGTTTTTCATCTTTGAAGCTGCTCTGGAGCAGGATTGTTGGCGATGGAAGGTGAAGCTGTCCTGCCATTCTGCATTCCATTATCAACAGGCACTGCAACTCCCCACTTCCCCTCTGATTCCAAGGGCTCTATAACTTTAACAGATCCATCTGTCATCCCAACAGCCAATTGATTTGGCTCCTGTGGGTGTGCAGTAACAACAAGCGGGGATAGAGTTTGGCTGTTACAGGGTGAAAAAAAAAAACATATAAGATTAAACACCAATATTGATTTCAAACTAAGAATTGTTGTTAGTTCGGATATGAGTATGCTATTCACCGTCGCCAACAGCCGACTTTTAAATGTATAATAATACCTGTTGGACGATGCCTGGGATAAGTATGCGGATGGGGCAATACGACATCTTAATCTCAGATTATCAGCATCAAATACTCCAATGTTACCATCAGCAAAAGAAGCATAAACTAGTTGGCTGTTGCAGGAATATGTAGCACACGATATGGGTGCAGATAATACATCTTGTGGTACCCACTGCAGTAAAAAAATCATTTTAGTGAGTTTGTCACCCAATCACCCATAAAAATAGATTGTTATTCTAAATAACAGCTTTTACCTGCCGAATTCGTTCCATCTTGGAAGCATCATAGACTGCTAGCTGAGTCTCATGGCACACCAACATGCGGACTTGATCAGAGTGGAACTGCACACGAGTGTCACCAACAGGCATCCTTCCAGCAGGCAGTTGAATTGTAATTGATTTCCTCTTCTCCCAAGATTCAGTGTTCCAAAAGCAAATCTGCAAAAAATAATTCATTGAAATAGTACCAACAATAAAAGGGGTGGAACATATCAAAAGGCATAAGAACCACTGGTGAAATTTATTTTCATACCAGTAAGATCTTTGAAAAGACATAAGAAAAAAAATATTCTATAAAGACTCGCACTGAGATAAGCACATGGAGATGCAAGAAATATTTGAACAGTCTAAATCTTAGATGTCTCAGAGAATGTATTGATAATCAGACTAGTCTAAGAATATCAAGATATATCCAGGACAAAAGAAAGTTAGAAGAAAAAAAGAACAATGTCTCTAAGCACAAACAGACATTTATTGATCTACACAGCTTGGTCTTATTGTTTCAAGACACATCAGACCTCACCCCCATTTGCAAGCAATAAAAATCATAAACAACAAAAGTAAAAATGATAAAGACGGAATAAAACAGAAGAATCATGGTGCAACATACCTGGGCATCAGCACCTGTTGAAACCAGGACATTAAGGTTGGAGGAAAAAGCTAAACCAGTAAGACGCTTCTGGTGACCTTTCAATTTTGTTTTGACCTAACAGGAAGAGCAGTCAACTTGTAACTGATGATCAACACAGCAGTTCAGATCCATAACATGAGACATAAAATGATGCTTAAATTAATTACCTCATCCACCCTAACATTGTAGATGTGAATGGTTGAGTCTTCCATTCCAATTGCTAAGATGTTATTATCTTGGGGATGAAAAGCAAGGAAGGTTGAGGCTGGTGGGGGTGCCATAAAAGTAGTCATTACCTGCAAATCAACATAATTTCAAGTTCCAACCCAAATACATACTGAGTTAATGCTAACAAAATTCACAACACCTACAGATTGCACAAAAGATCACAGTATTACATGCATAATTGTGTCATATTACAATTAATTTACCTTAAAAGTCATCATATTGAACAGTGAAACTTTTCCCCCACAGGCAGACATTACATAGGAATCATTCTTTGAGAGTGCTATGCACGGAACTGCCTCTTCATAATTCTCTGGGACATCATTAGTCATAACAAGACCGGTGTTTGGTAGCCAATGTTGTGGAACAATGCTGGCAGTGGCCTACAAACCCAAAGAGTCAGAAAGATTATCATGGTAATTTGCCATAAGTATACTGCATAAACTACGCAAATATAATCATATAATACGTACATAAATGTACAGTGTTCCTTTCACAGCTTAACGGGAAAATATATGCAATCATGCATCATTTACATTTACACCTATGTTAGATATTTGTAAGCATATGTCCATCACCTTTCCACTTGGGTTTTGTTCATTACGGCTCCACTTCCATAGCTTCTGGACTCCATTAAAACCAAGTGCAAGAATGCCAAAACCAGAATTTGTATAAAGAAGTCGAGCAACCTAAAAACAAATGAGGCCTTTTTTAAATTACAAACTTGATAGCATGAGATCTATTATACCAAGATATGAAATTAAAATCAATATAAAAGTTAGAAATAAAAGAATAACTAACCTTGTTATCAGGATCTGTACTATCTGGCATGGTAACTGCTCGACACTGAACAGGTTCAACAATTTCAACGAGCTCCCAAGCTTTGGTTTTATCAGATACATCATCTAAACTTTTTTGCCTTTCTACACTTCTACTGATCGGATCAATTCCATTCTACAACAAACAATGATCAGATTTAATGCAAATACAACAAAATTATTCAAAATCCTAGAAGACAACTTAATTAAACTGGCAACATTCAACTATGGCTATCACATCACTTCACTAAAAGGCAATGGCTGTAGATTTGGTCTTTGGACCAAATGGCATCTCGTCCCCTGTAAAAAAAACTACGTTGAATATTTTGAGCTCATTCCAGCCAATCAATAGTCATTCAGTCATTGTTGTCGCTAATTAATATTTCAGAAGAGAACCCCAATCTTTAATGTAAGTCATTAACATAGCATACAAGGATGGGAGTAGGCCTTGCAGGAGAGCTTCTGTCTACGCATTCCACTTTAGTAATGACCGGATTGATGTTTCCAACCATTGCAGAACTAAATACCTGATCCATGAACATACAACAAACCAAGTTCTGACCAAATATACATCAAGCAATTTTATTTATTTTGGGGGGGGGGTGTTGGGAGTGGAAGATAATGACCTTCATCTCAGTAGGTGCTCTGGATGCTTCGTAAGATCGAGCTTCAATTGCTCTCAAGGTTCTGATACCATCTGCATTTGCAAGAATCTTGAACCCATTGTCTGCCGTAGTAACAACAAGCAGATTTCCCTCCTTATTGAATCTCAAGCAAGGAAGACCCTGCATGTATCCCAACAACAATGTCAAAGAATGGACTTCAAACTATATGTATCTTCAAATGAAAACTATCTACAAAACTCACGGGAAGCCCGCCATCAGCATCTATACTAGTGATAACATTATTACTGTCCATATCCCAAAACTTTATCTGGTTATCTTCACCAGCAGCCAAAAAGTGATTTCGTGTTGTGTCAAATTGCACAACACCAGTAGACTTCTTTCTAAACCCAGAATATGTCCTCTTTATTGCTCCTTCACTCTCATTCCATTCAACTAGGAAAGAGTCCCCATCTTTACTCGTCCCACAAGAGAACAATCTGAGATTTGAGAGAGGATAGATATAATTCATATATCAGTTACGATAAACACACCAATAAAACAGGATAACTTACTACCTCCACAATGTTGCTCTTTAATTACTTACCTGCTTCCATCAGCACTGTAGAGCATTCTGGTGCACCACTGTCCAGGAGCATCATAGTCAACTCTTGAGCCCACATTGTCGTACAACCAAGCCTTAATTTTCCCATCAACAGCTGTTGAAAATATAAACTGCAAAGATTTGGATAGAGACAATGACATGAGGAGGGTGCATCAAACTTCAAATTTGAGCAGAAAATTATTTTCGCAGTCTTGCTTAGTTCTAATAATAATATAGACAGAATTCAAGACATGGATCAAAATCAAAATTACAACACTTTTATTCCATTATCTTTCATGCTGTACCCAGGAGTTCACTTAAGTTGTTGTAACAAAGTTGGCTTCTGAAATTATGGACTCTAAGGCAATATCAACGCACCACCAGTATTTCCTCAACCAATCACTATTATTGCAGTAAAATTTATTATTGAATAGAAGAAAAAATTAAGCTCATCCCTTAAAAATGATCTCTTATACTTTGCATGTTATAGTAATTTCTATCCAAGCATTGGCAGATGATGTGTCTTACCTGAATATTTTCCTTGTGGTGAGGACAAATAGAATAAACAGGTGCTTCATGACCTTCAAAGCGAAAAAGAATTCTTCCAGCCAAATCCCATACCTGTTAAATTTCTTACAATTTCAGAAAAAAGGAAAAACTCATCAAGCTTAACCAAAATTAAATACACTGGCCGCTTTTTCTTGCCCTTACCTTGACTAACTTATCATTTCCACAAGTTACAACACATAATTGCTTATTTGGGTGTGAGAATGCTAAATCATTTACACTACCAAAATGAGCATCAATCTGCAAGAAAGCAGAGCGCAAACATCAGGCTGCCATTGCAAATAATGTTGTTGGATAAATATCAAAAAACGAATTGAAACATGCCTCCAAATGCTGGCGTAGATCATTAGGCCCCTGGTAAGCAAACAAATGTACCAAATGTTTTGTAAATGCAACCCCTGCAACAATAATAGAAGCACTTTAGAGAAGCACAAATATGCACCCAATTGATGCAATATTTATCACTGGACATACCAATCAAATTTCCATCAGGACTCCATGAAACACGGCTGACAGCTATTGATGAATCTCTGGCAAAGGCAGCCTGTAAGGAAATCTCAATTACAAATCCATCATGTAATTGATTCAAATTCCTTGAGTAAAAGTTAAGAATTGACAAGCAGAAACATCAAATGAAACAAATGATCTAAACAACCTCCTAAAGCTTGGAACAACATTCATTGAGTAATATTTATATAGTAGTACTAGTAGTAGTGTCAGAACTAGTGGTTGCCAAGGGAGAAAGGCTCCTCAAAAAGAATAAGAAGTCAAAAATCCTCATAACCTAAACGAACAGATCATGAGAGGAAAGGATTCAGGTAATTTCAACCTGAAAGGTCTAAAACAGGCTTCGTTCATTCCGGATACCTTCCAAAAATAATAATACATACCCTATGACACAGCCAAACTAATGTTGTTAGTTACCAAAAAACCCAAAAAAGGTTCTCAATGGACAAAGATTGGGAGAGAAGGGGAAACAAGTTGTATATGGTGGAAAACTAAGGGAAAAGTGGCACTCAAATCATCTTGATTTCTCTTAGTTGATTAAGCAGTAGATGAGGCAATGGCTGAAATAGTTGTGATTGCCCCTCCCCTCTTTCAAATATATATATAAAAGAAAAATGGGGGCCAAAGTTCAAGCCCCATTGAGCACCTATTTTGAGAAAAATTGGACTTAAGTCGACTACCCAATAATTTTTATATATAGCTCGAATTCAAAATAGCAGCAGAGATAATAGTAAAGGCTTGGAGCAGCAGCAGCAATGGTCATACTGGGGCTAAGAATACTTGCAACAGAAGCAACAGCAATAACATAACTAGCACCAGAAAATGTACTAGCAGTATTATTAAGCATGCATTTAAAAATAGTATTAGCCAAAAATTAAGATAAATTTATCCTAGTCATGGTGGAAAAAGTATTTGCCTGTTATAATATATAAAGTCCGGCCTTCCTTAAGATCAGAACTTAAAAAAATTATATATAAAAAAGGTGATGTTCAGGCACTCACAAACCACGTGCTAAAAAAAGGAAATCAAGAATCAGAGTTTAAACTTATTGATTCAAGGATGAGATATAGACCTGACAATGCTGAGAACAAGCATTGTAATCACATATCTTGAATGCCTTTGATACCAGTTTTTCTCGCAGTCCAACATCCCATAGCGCAATTTCACCATTGCTGCAACCAACTACTCAAAACATATCTATCAAGTCAGACAAGGGATTGAACCTACATCAAAACTAAATGATACAAACAGGACTCCAAATTTATATTAACTTGACATACAAATTTTCTGTACTGTTAACATTTATGTTTTTGATAAATGGTGGCTAACATTTATCTTACCAGCAAGTAATGTCTGATGAGAAGGGTGAAAATCCATGCTTGTCACAGACGACCCCTGATGGATGGTGCAAGCAACGGTTCTTGGTAGGTCATCAGGTGACCAGGAAACATGTAGGGGGGGAGCAGGATACGTGCCCTGAATGCACAAATTAAAGACCTCGTCATTAGACGTAATGAGAATAATTAGAAACACAACCACAAAACCCATAAAAGAATCCAGAACTGCATATAAACAAATTCAAGCCACTTATCACAATACATCATCAACAGATTGTGCAGTCCGCAGACGTTTGATTAGTTGTTCATGATCAGAGTTTTGATAATCTATCATTCCAAGAGCAGTTGAAGATGGTCTTGGATGCTTCAAAATGGAAACTGTTAAGAGGAAAAAAAAAAAAAAAAAAAAAGAGGTGAGAAATTCCAATGAAGAAATGCAAAGAACTAGAACTAGGTTCTGTTGTCTGATCATCCAAAAAAAGATGCCCAGTCATTTCAACAGCTGCAGCTCTGTTTGTATCAAGTGCTGGACAAAAATGAAGATGACCAAGAACTCAAATAGCCAATCCACCCCAACTCAAAAGGTGTGTTGGAGGGAGATCCAAATAAGTAGAAACTTCAACAAAAATTAACATTGTGTCCCAAAATTTAAAAACATGGAGACAAGTATTATGAATCTTGGTGAACCAGTGTCATAATTATCAGCATATTTGCAAGTGCTACAGTGGTAGCTCCAATGACAGTTAAGACCTAACCTTGATTGGATGGAACAGATAATGATGAAGCAGCAACAACAGCAGATTGAACAGATGAGGGGGGATTGGCATTTGCCATCCATCCTGCTAAAGCACTAGCATTGGCAGACGCTGCAGCTGGTGGAAAAGCCTACACATAGATAACAAGACAAAAGGCATCCTATGGTTAGAACCAGATTGCAGAAGTCATTAAAATTGATAATTTAAAACCATTTGGAAAGCTATGATCATATTCGTACCCCATGTACTCCAAGAGGAACATAAGTTGAAGGCTTTGCAATGGCTGCAACTGGAAGAGTAACTGGAGTAGGTGCACGGGCCCCATTCTGTGGAGAACATGCATGGTCTGTGAACAAGGTCTTGATGTCAGGATTTGGCCTTGGGTTCTTGCACAGCTGATGCTGCCAGTTTAAGCTGCATAAACCATAACCGAACACTTCAGGACCCAAAAATAAATTAATCAGACTCAACGCCGCAAAACACTATACTATTATACACACAAACATGTATAAATACATACATAAATATGTGTGTAGACAGATAGATAGACGTACACCAATTTATTCATCCATCTCTCTCTCTCTCTCTCTCTCTCTCTCTCTCTAGATAGATAGATAGATAAAATTATTAATGTGAGTATAGAAAAAGTAAAATCACCTTTGATTGATTAGAGTACGCAAGCGGGATGCCTTCAAAGTGGGAAAAACGAGCTTCTCTCGAAACAGAGGATTTGATTCTATAAGTTTTTTAAGCTCTACCAACATTATGCTTCGAGCCGACTTAGTATCACCATACTTGGATAACTGCTCATTTTCCCTGCATTAACCAAAACCCCAATTAAGTTACTTCTCAATTTCCTTTCTTCTTCTTTTTTTTCCCTTAATTAAAAACCATGAAATCTACCCTTTATAATACATGATCTAAAATTATTCAAATACCTGAAGTTCTCAAGAGTCAAAAGCTGAGTAATTTCTTTGAACAGTTCTTCATTAAATGTAGAAAAAACTTTCAAATCCTTCACCAATATCTCTACAGCCTTCGCTCTGTCATTCCTGAACACATTCTTATAATTTAATTCTCAATACAAACAAACAAAAAAACCCAAAAAAATACATAGCACAACATAATATAATAAACAATTAAACATAAACAAACATACACAGATACAAAAAAAAAAAAAAAGTAAATTAAAGTACCTGTCAAGAGCTTCAAGATACTTTTGCTTTCTAATCTCGAAGAAAATCTTCATGGAGTATCGATTATCATCGACTTTGGTAAATCCAGAGAGGTACTTCTCCACCTCATCCCACTCACCAGCCAAAGCTTTCTCTTCAAAGTACTTCATGTTGAATAAGAACCCCGACTCTTGCTCCAGCCTACCCACAACAACAAAAAACGACATGCCGTTTTCAAAACCCACATCAAAAAATACAAAAACACATAAAACCCAGAAACCCAAAAAAAAAAAAAAAAAAAAACACCAAAACAAAATTAACAAAACAAAAACCAAAAAAAAAAAAAAAGTAGCTTACTTGTGAACAGTCTCCTTGAATTTCTCTTCCTCGAGAAATTGAAGAATCAGAAACACCAATTCTCTGCTTAAAGATGTCATCTCTGATGCGAAAAAAATTCAAGATTTGAGTGCTAGGGTTTGTGAATTTGAGAGAGAAAGAAGAAAAAAAAAACGACGGCGTTTTTTTTTTAGGGGTTTTAATTTTACGGTGGAAAAACGGTCGTACTTGTTGGACTGGTTTCTAGGGTTTGTGTTTTTTCCATACTTTTGATTGTGTGTCGTTTCAACGAGAACAGTGTGTGTGTATGTGTTTTTGTGTGTTTAAGAATGAAAAAGCTGCTTAGCGAAAATTTAGATTTGTATTTATAGACAGACAAACAGAAAGAGATACGACTTGTTCTTTCTTTTCTCAGTTTTCTCTCTCTCTCTCTCTCTCTATCTCTCTCTATCTATATAACACTTTATTCGATGCATTTTTTGCAGGGTTTCAGTTTTTATTGCACACCGACTTATCAGTGATATGTACGAGTGGTTATTGATTATACGAGGTGATATGTAGCTTTGGTTATCGATTCTTTTTAAAGTGCATTAAAAGTATGGTGGTTCGGGTTTGATTCAGTGATTCTCGGTAATCGGTTCCTAAAAAAAAAAAAAAAAAAAAACTTAAAACTAGGAGCAGTTATTTATTGTATCGCTTTTTGTCATAGAATAAGCCGTAATAGATTCTTTTTTTTTTTTTTTCTTTTTTTGTAAAATTACATTTTTAATCACTAGTAGGTAACAACTTTTTCTTTTTTCTTTTTCTTTTTTTTCGGAGAAAGAGTAGGTAACAAGTTTTTTATTTATTATTATTATTATTTTTTTAGAGTAGGTAACAAGTTAAGCTTTATGTTTTAGGGGGTAATTATAGTAAGTATCACAATTTTTACCAAAATCATTCTATATGTTAAACTATGACCGGTTACCCGCCACTTTCACATGAATTTACCATTTTTTTTCATCACTCACAGTCTACCACATAGACAATAGTGGCACAAGTTGTGACATTTTATGTGGTCTTAGAATTTTTGGTGTTTTAGCAAGGGAGTAATGCTAAAGATATATATATATATATATATATATATATATTTTTAAATTACAAACTGCTAATTTGGTAAGTGATTATTGATAAATGAAAAAGTTATGTTAATGGTGAGTAATAAGAAGTTTGATACATCAACAGTTTGTAAAAATATTGTAAAATAGTTTATAATTGTAGCATTACTCTTTAGTAAGAAACACCCTCCTTATCAAGGGCTAACAGTTCAGCCACCACAAGCGACAAGCAATCAAACCAAACAAAATTCGAAGGAGGACTTTCAAGCTTAAAGAATTTGCATCAGTGCTTTTATAATAGAAGAATAACCACATTTTAGCCAACAGATGTAAAAATAACTATAGCAACCATTATTTTTACACAACTATATATGAACTAATATACATGAACTTTGGCATTGATTAGCTAAAATATGATAACTTTTTTCTGTTACGCTATATATAAAACTTTGTTACGAAGTTTTAATAAATTTAAAATAAGTTACAATCGCAAAGAGATACGACAAAAACATGCCTTTTGGGACCCTAACAAAATGACATGCAAAGTTATGGCCCATCATTTCGAGGGGAATCTGGGTAACTAATTTAGTTTTCCCAACTATCTAGTTAGTAGTTAAGTTTTCAAAACTATATTTTTTATTAGCATCTTGAGTCTAAAAGACTCGATTTAGGGCTTATAAATCGAGTTTTTGGGACTCGATTTTTATGGATTAATCACGTCTGATGTGGTATTTTTTCCACGTAGCGTCTACCTGGAAATCGAGTCTCTAAGACTCGATTTCTAGCCCAAAAAAAATTTTAAAAATTTTAAGTCTCATGTACAAGCCGAAATACCAAAAAACAAATTTAAGAAATCCCAAACACATCAATCCCAATCCTAAAGACTCAGATCAGAGGGAGAGAGAGCTCAAAGGGAGAGAAAGACTCAAATCAGAGGGAGAGAAAGAGCTGGGTCGCCGTGCGGCTTGGGGCTCGCGCGGCCTGGGTCGCGCACGGTGGTCTGAAGCCGATCTGAAGCCACCCACTCCGATCTCGATCTTCTCTCTCTTTCTGTTTTTTTTTTCTCTCTCTCTGGGTTCTTCATTGATGTTCTGGTGGTTCCTCTCTGATTTGTTTTAATTTATAAGGGTTATAAATCGAGTCTTAGAGACTCGATTTCCATGTAGTCGCCACATGGAAAAATATGTCACGTCGGAAGTAATTAGAGCATAGAAATCGAGTTTTTGATGCTCGATTTATAAGCCAAAATCGAGTCTAAAAGACTCGAGATGCTAGTAAATAATATAGTTTGGAACCAGAACTACTAACTAAATGGTTGGGAAATTATGGCTAGTTACCCATTTCGTCCTCATTTCGAGGTGGGGTGGGTGGGGGTCTAAACAAAATTGGTAAATTACATTTAAAGCCTTGTACACTAGAGGTAATTGCAAATTAAATTACATAGTTTCAAATTTTTCAAATTAATTTCAACACTTAAGGCCATTATGAAATAAACCCTATAATTTCATTAATTTCAAAGTGAACCAGTATTTTTAAAAATTGTATCAATATAGACCCTGAAATCAAACTCGAAATGCTTAGGGTTTAAATTATTACAATGTTAAAAGTCCATGATTCGATTTTAAATTGGTAAAACTATAAAGTTTAACTTGTAACAATTAAAAAAAAAATACAAGATAGTGTTATGATCCTAGTGTCCACATGGATTAAGTGTAAGCTTAACCATGTGTTCATCAGCTCTTGAGTACCCTCCCTTGGAAACTGGTTTTCAAGGGTGAGTTCTATCCATGGGTTACTAACAAATTTAAATTCTATTCAACCTAATCTAAGTGTATATGTGTGTAGAACTTCCTCTTGGAACTTAAACCTCGACCCTTACCCATTCTCACACACAAGAACTTTGTACTTATAGAGTGACCATCACGCCAAAGGTGTGTGGTGGTACTTGTAACAATTTTAAACTTTTAGGTTTAATAACACTTTTGAAACTATAGCTTATTTTGAAACCATCTATGAAATAAAGGGTATAAAATGTGTGTGTAACCCACTAACTAATATTGTATGAAGTTTATGTATGTGTGTCATCCACTGTTCAATATGTTACCAATGACTTTATAACATGAGCCCCCACCTAAAGCAAAAATAGGGGTGACAAAAATTTCCCGTATTGTCTTGTTTTGCCTCGAATGAGTTTTCCCAGTCCCAAAGAGATCATGGTTGAGTTTTGCACATCTAGCATTGCATATCTATAGACAATTTCTTTTATTTTATTTATCTATAAAATAAACAATTTAAAATTTAATACATATCCTATATTATAATTCATGTATATATTATATTATCATCCCTGTAAACACTTGTTTTTTCTCTCATTTGGCAGGTTGTGACCACCCCCTCCCCCTTTCACTTTCATCTATACCTCATTAATGCTAAAATAACCTCATTAGGAATTAAAAAAAACACCTTGAGCCCACCTTGACCCCAACTTGCCCCACTCTTGCCTTGCACATATTGTTTCCCCCCAAAAGGTGATGGGGCACTCCTGATCCAACTTCATCCTACCTCGTTGCTATCTGTACGCAAAATTAACCCTAAACTCAAGTTTTTCAAGGTTTGACAAGCTCATATTGAGAAAGATAATCTTTAGCTGAGTTAAGTAGAAATCAAATGTATAAAGCCTAGAGAAGCATGTCTAATAATCCTTCACCATCTAAACCAAAAAAAAAAAAAAAAACACACACACACACACACACACACACACAAAATGATGTCTAAAACCCGTTGGCCATATTAATTTCCACGGTACAAAGTTAGGCATGTATTGGCATGCCTTCAAGGTTGTTGAATCCTAATTTAGATTAAGATCCTACTATTTTAATGATTGGATAGCGCTACAATGTTTAACTAATATGATCAAGATAAGATTTTAAATCTAAATCATGGGATTAGTAGGGTAACAATCTCACCCAACCCTTTCACACGTTTATAACTTATTATTTGGACATTTTAAGTAAACTTAGAGGGGGGAAATTGGAAACAAATCCATCAATTCTCCAAGATAAAACCCATAGCCCTAACTAACATCATATGTATTAGAATTTTTGTTATCATATGTTGAATTAATATATAATCTCTCTCTCTCTCTCTCTCTCTCTCTCTCTCTCTCTCATATATTGAAAGCACAAAATAAAAATAAAGGCAATATAATGTAATGCTTGATTAACTTTTTTTTTTTTAAAGAAAGTTTCAACTTATGACGTCCGCTCTTGATGATAACTCTTAATCATCAAATTAAGACACCAATCGGTTTTTGGTGTAGATGAGAATTAAACCCCAAATCTCTTATTTAATCATCAAAGATTTTACTAGTTAAGCTAACTAGAACCTACTAATTAATGATTGATTAACTTATATACTTAATTGAATTAATGCTTTTAAAATCAAAACTCATGTCGATGCTATTGTTATAAACTTATATAATATTCTATAAAATAAAAACTTATTTATATTTATTATATGATATTTACTTACATAATTATATATTATCAATTTTATTTTCTATTATAGAATATTTTATAACCTATGTTGAAGATTTTTTTTTTTTTTTTTGAAGATATGCTGATGATTCTTGAACATTTTTAAGCATGATATTGTAGTTCTTAATCTGATTTGGGAGGCCATCCTACCTCTTTTTTTTTTCTTTTTTTCTTTTTTTTTGGGAGAAAAGGGAGGCCATCCTACAGATTCTTATAATAGGGTATCAATTTAATAACAGTGCATGCCCCTCGCAATGGCACTACCAATCAATCCAAACCAGTGTTTTGCGAGGATAAGGCCAAATGTTTAGTACCTTTGGTGACTCCGATAGTCTGCAAAAAAATGAATGAAATTAGCCATCTTATGAATTATGATATAATCTCACTTGGAGTAATAACAATACTAACAAAGCCAATATTATTTGGCTATTATTACTAAGCATAATCAGCCAAAAGACAAGTATAGTAGCAGGTACATAAAAGCACTCCAAAAGCATTAAAGGCCACAACATTATTTGTCCTAAATCAACGGGAAATTATTAAATCAACAATACTCTCCTAATACAATAGTAAAAGCCAACAGACAACAGTAATGGAGAGAGAGACTAACATATGATTTTATGAGTTTCTAAATTACATCAACTGGTTGTTAGTTCTTTCTCAAAAAAAAAAAAAAAAAAAAACTGGTTGTTAGTTCTTATAAAAAATAAAAAAACTGGTTGTTAGTTGGAAAGTGTGAATTTGTGCAACCCCAATTAATTGATAATGGGTCCAAATTATTGTGTAGTTTTGTGCTAATAATTTTGATTAATATGCCATTAATCGTTATTTTATAGTTTAGGAAGATAATTTATTTTTTGAAGGCTACAAGAAAAGGCAAGATTTTGCCGAGTACAATGCTTCCATGGTGGTGAATGAAACTAGAACCTTCCCAAATGACTTAAGCTTATACCAAATTCTAGGACAAAACTTGTGGGTTGTGGCTTTCACTACCACTTAGGCCTTTGCTTCCTCATTATATATGAAACCCCCTTTTGTAGTTGCTTACATAAACCCACTAATCTGATTCTTTTGAGTTTTATAAAATCTTTTGTATTTTTTTTTGGAACAGTTTAAAGGTAAAGCAGTCCACAAAGACAAAACAACATCGTTGTTAAGCTTTTTTTTTTGATAAATTCGTTGTTAAGCTTTTCTTTATTGATAGGTTGGATTTCCATAAATTCCAAGCATATTCGGCTTCTTTCCTTTCCAACACTGCCTCCAATCAAACCTTAACTCTATTGAGCTCGTTCCCACTCCACCAAATAACCCAAGCTGTGGTGCAAAGCATTGCTATGTCCAGCTCTTCTTGTGTCTCAAAAATCTTGTACACCAGCTTCACTAAAAGTTTAAAACATGTTTGAGAGTTCAAAATCTCATCAATGTATGTACATTACTCAAATCTTATGTATGTTTTCTTAGATGTAGCTTAGGTCCTCTATTTATATTCAATCATATGCTTATATTGTCCAATGCAATACAAATGGTATTATCTTCTCCTAATTAAAGACAATTAAATTTTATTCACTTTAATCCCTCATTTTGTAAAATTAATTATATTCAATTATTTCTACAGATCTATTAACAAACAACCACCATTTGAAGACATTCATGTGAAGCATCGTTTAGTAGATTTTCTTGTATGATGAGCACTATTTAAATTTTTTAAAAAATTAAGCAGCTTCATTTTGTTTAATGTATCTGGATGGAAGGAGTGAGTTTCAGTTAACTCAACTGGTAAAGTCACTAATGGTTGAATAAAAGATCTGGGGTTCAATCTCTGCCTACATTAAAAATCGATTGGTGTCTTAGTCTGATAATAAAAAGTTATCATTAGAAGCGAACACCATAGATTGAAACCAATATTTTTTAACTGGAATTTTCTTTTGTTTTAGTGAGAAATTGCAACATCATCTACTAACTAAATAAAATGTGAAGATTAAAATTCACTACCACTTGCTATTGTACATTTAAAATAAAAGAAGACCTCTAATTAAAAAAGTACTGGAGATAAGCTAAACCTCTCTAAAATAAATAAAAAAATGTATGTGATCCTTCTGAAGGACTAGATTAACTCATTCTAACAATGTGAATGATTAAAATGAATATATATATATACACTAAGGATTTATTTGACAAAAATATTAAATGATTAAATTTAATTTAAAAAAAGTTCTATTAATAGGTACCTTTGGCTATTTGTTAATAAATCATTTTCCTAAAAGTTTTAATACTATTTTCACGAGGAATATAAAAAAAAAATTGTAAAAAAATTAATTATTATTTTTTCTATAAAAAATTTTAAAAAATAATTCATAATCCAATATCTTTAAAACATTAGTTAGTTTTTTCTATTAAAAAAATAAAAATAAAAAACAAAAAAATAAAAATAAAAACCTCACACTTTACATTAACACATACGCCAGACAATTAAAGTATAAACCCTAAACAGTTTACTAAAAAAAAAAAGAAAAAAAAAAAAGAAAGTATAAACAATAAACCCTAAACCCCAAAAACTCAAACAACACAGAGTAAAACCATCCAGACCTAGCTAGAGCTACACACCCAGTCTCCAATGGCGCCGAAGAACCAGCAGAGCAACAAGACCAATAAGCGAAAGCATGTTCCAGCAGCTAAGTCCGACGCACCAGACCGCCCCACCTCCAAAAGACCCAAACTCGCCGCCCCAAAACGTTCGGGTCCACCCACCACAACCAAGCGCTCCGACAAACTCTTCAAACCGAAGTTCCAGAAATCGGAACCCGATACGGTCAAAAAAGCTCCGTTGTCGAAGCGAGAACGTCGTATCAATGCCAAGGTCAATCCCTCTCACTTTTTTTTTTTTTTTTGGGTTTCTGTTTTTTCATGAATTTTTTTATTAACCAGAATTTGAGGAAAAAGAATAAAGAAGAAGTTTATTTTTTAGTGTTGTTAATTTCAGTTATTGTCATACAATATGTTGATGTAATTTGGTGAATGGGAATTGAATTTGGACTGTTAAAGGTTGATTTAAAATATTTTTTTTTTTTGGGTTCTGATTTTTCTGGGGTTATTGTATATTGCAGGAATTGGCAGAGGCTAGGAAGAAGAAGAGGAAGCCATATTACGAGCTTGAGCATGTGGGTTTTGTTTACTTGGTTATGTTTGTTATAGTCTTATAGATTTGTTGAACTAAACAGTAATCAGTATGCATTTCCTATTCAGTTAGAAGGAATGTTTTATGGAATCAGATTAGTCTGGTAGGAATTAATAATGTCTCATATCAAGGTTTTTGTTAATTAAATGGATACAATCTTTGTTGTAGCATAGAGGATAGCAATGAATTGAACTTTGGTTCTTCTGGCCAATGAGCTATAGCTCTAATACTCGAATGGCATATCCTTTACCCACGAGAATGGGTGGAGGGT
The DNA here is from genome assembly GCA_019022515.1 of Quercus aquifolioides. Taxonomy (NCBI): domain Eukaryota; kingdom Viridiplantae; phylum Streptophyta; class Magnoliopsida; order Fagales; family Fagaceae; genus Quercus; species Quercus aquifolioides. The sequence goes on along the minus strand of CM032334.1, from coordinate 10,671,216 downwards.
TATGTCAAATGTGGTGGGTTCAAAATCCAGTACATAGTGTAGCATGGGTTTCTTTTGCAGTATTTCGTAACAGAATTTGGCTAAGCTCATCTCTCACAATTTTATAGGAACTTGCATCTCTATGGGAAAAGATGAGGCATCGCAATATTAAGAAAGAAGACAGATCCAAGTATGTATTTTGTTACATTTTACAAATATTAAGAGCATGAATCTTCCTTTGTCTTCTATCTATCTTTTTCACCTTTTGTTTTCTGTTTCAATTATATTAAGGTTGGTAACTGAAGCTCTTCAAAAGATGAGGGGACAAATTTCTGAAATTGCAGGATCCCATATCTCTTCTCGTGTTCTGCAGGTATCTTTTTGGCTTTTTCTTTGCAATGGTATTGAGTTTCAAGTTCCTTTTTAATTGGAGTTGCATGTTGTTAATCTGTTTCTTTTACCATAGACTTGTGTAAAGTACTGTTCACAAGCTGAAAAGGATGCGGTATTTGAAGAGCTTCAGCCACATTTTCTTACTCTAGCAGGCAACACTTATGCGGTTCATGTGGTGAAGAAAATGTTAGACAATGGTATGGGTCAGCTTGAAAATCAATTTAGAAACTGGACAGGAATGGTTCATTTGCGTTTTATCTGCCACAAGACCTCTGTTTTTCTTGTCATATGTTAAACTACTCTCTTTCTCTCTCTTTTTGCAGCCTCCAAAACACAGCTGGCAGGGTTTATCTCCTCCCTCCATGGACATGTGGCTTCTCTTCTTCGGCAAAAGGTTGGATCAATTGGTATGTTTTAAATATTTTGGTTTCAGTTATGCTCCTTTCTTGGGTTTTCTTCCTAGTACTTGGATTATCAAGAATGGAAGGAAATTGCCAAGGTTATAACTAGAAAGATTGTCATTTTTTACAATTTTCAGTTTTTGACTCCTTTGTAATCACTTAAGTTTGCTCGATTTAAATTGTATATATTCTCATTTTGCAATTACTCAATCATTAATAAAGGATATCATCACCTTCTCTCTCTTCCCCTGCAACATAGAACAATAACATTAGTATGTAGGGAGTTTTAGACCCATAAAGGGGAGGGAGTAGAAGTCTTATAAAATTGACAATTGAAAATTGACACTAGCATTATTTATTAAACAATTGACATAATTCTAGATAATTATGTCAATGTATGTATTTCCAGTAGGTTGTCATCCACATTTTTCTCAAACCCTAGAGATGTTTTAGGTTCTAAATATTTCAGTTCTTATTTGCATACTTTTTTTTGGCAGTTATTGAGCATGCATACGGGTTAGCAAATGCAACACAAAAGCAGGAGCTTGTAATGGAACTATATTCTGCAGAGCTTCAGTTGTTCAAGGATCTGGTCTCATTGAAAGAGAGCAGGTAAAGTTTCAGTCTTTATTTTTCCCTTCAATCTTTGCTGTTGGGAGGGTGTTGGTTTACATTTTCTTACTACCATTTATCAGACAAAAATGATTTATTCAAATAAAATTTCTGCAATATGTGCCCTTCTCTAGCATCTATATATTCATCAAAGTGACATGTTCAACATTGGGCACTACGATCTTGTTTCTTTTCAAAATTTACATTTTCAGATCTCTAGATAGTTGCTAATCCAATTTTTCACGCGCACACACATGCGTAGGAAAAACAAGTGATAGATAAAAAACAGTAGATCTTAGTGGAAAAAATTGGTTTGAAGCAATGTCCTGCCAACCTAGTACATGACAATTCAAATGAACATCCGCATGTACCTTTAGTCATATAATTTATTTGATATGATAATCTTGTGATTTTGCCAAATAATGGATTGGAGTAGTATACCCTCTGGATTGTAGTATATATAGAAGTACTTAAATTGAAGATGTTACCTAGGATTTTGGGTAATTGGTCGAAAGGTATCGTCACTTATGAAAGCTGGCAACCAGCAACCGATTGTGTGAGTTGCTTACCTTTTTACTACACTAGATTCACTTGCACTAAGTTTTTTTTTTTTTTTTTTTGGCCTAGTTTTGGACACCTATGAGGCTATGACTCATCCAAAATCATGCTGGTTGTCTTGGTGCTGTATTTTTTTCTTCATAATTTTATTTTTATTTTTTATCTTTTATATTTCAGGTTAGTAGATGTAATCTCGAAGCTAAACCTACAGAAAGCTTCAGTCTTACGACACATGAACAAAGTTGTTCAACCAATTCTAGAGAAGGGAATAGTTGACCACTCTATCATACACAGGGTGTTAATGGAGTACTTCAGCATAGCTGATCAGGTGTTTTCAAATTTTCAAGATGCACTATTCATTTAAAAAAAAAAATTAAGACAGTTTTATTGCCTGCCTTTTTGGCTTCTGCTGGTAGTTTTTCTCCTGTTTTCTAACTTAAGTTTGTTGAAAGCCCTCTGCCACGGATGTAATCCAACAGCTGTCAAGTCCACTCCTTATTCGGATGATCGAATCCAAGGATGGATCCAGGATTGCAATGCTGTGTGTCAAGCATGGGAGTGCAAAGGTTTGTCATTATTGATGACTAATCTTAAGTTTTTATCTTAATTATGGTTAAAAAGAGAAAATAATCTTGTTATTTATTCATCTTTCCATACTCTTAAGATTTGATTGTTGTTGACTTGTGATTTGTTCTTCAATTCTGTGTTTTATTTTAGGAAAGAAAGAAAATCATCAAAGGAATGAAAGGCCTCATAGGCAAGATAGCTCATGATCATGGTGGGAGTTTGGTAAGGACTTCAACCTTCAGGGTTCTGTCAACTGAACTTTTATTATTCCAGAAATATTTACATGTATAGCTTCCATGCTTCGTCTTCTGACTCATATCTCCTAGGTTTGATTGAAAATATCATTTAGTGATCTATTGTTTTTGTCAGTCTGTGGTGTCTTGCTAAATCCATTTCCAAAGTTTATGGGTTGAGATGTTTTTCTTTTCTTTTGAATAAAATTTTCAGTTACTTATAAAAAGAATGTTCAAGATGTAAATGTTGTCATGTTTTGAAATTATATTGACAGTCATATAGCCGATATGTAGTATCTTGAAAAGTTCAAATACTTTTAAGACACATTTAGAATGGTTTGACTTACTCTGATTGCAACTTTTAAGCATCCATTTATTGGTGTGGAAAGTGAAAATATGTTGATAAAAGGGGTTGTTCATGATGTAAAGTTTGGTATGCTACAGAGTTGAACTAGCAGCTTACTTCCTGGAAAACGCCATTTCAGAAAACAAGACCTCCAAGCACAAAATTACTGACCAAGAAAAAAGGGATACATGTTTTAACTTAATATATTTTCCTTCCCCTTCAGATTTCTTAGTCTCTACTTATCTAATTGTAAAAGTAGGACTATTTATTTCCTAATGCTATGAACAGTGGCTAAAAGATTTATAATTTCAAATATCACTGTAAAGGAATCATCTGAGTATTCTGATCACCCCTTGCCAGCAAGTATTTCCATGAATTTTCTATCCTTTTACTTGTTTGTGATAATTTCTTTACATTATATTTAATCAAATATATGCTAGATTTTTATTGGAAGCTTCACTCTCTCCCATTGATTTCAGGTGCTTGTCTGCATTGTTTCAACTGTTGATGACACGAAGCTTATAACAAAGGTTGGGTCTTATTTCAATTTTTTCATAAATTGTGCATGTCTAATGCAATATAATTTTCTAATGGAGATTCGACACCAAACTGTCCTGATTACAGGTTGTGATTCGCGAGATTCGAAAGATTTTGAAGGAGCTTGTTTTTGATAAGGTTTAAACCCTTCCTGCTCTTTTTTAATTGTTTTGATAAAATGATTTCAAATATAGTAACATGGTATTCTCAACCAATATGGATGGTCTAATGAGCATTTATTTAAATGTGGCCCATAGCCATTTCTTGTGTTAAAAATTATAGTGATTCTTGAAGTGGACACAGGAGACTTATTTATCGCACAAGACTTATTTATCTTGGATCGGGTAGTTTGTGGATATGTTAATTTTCTTTTGGAAATAATTGTAGAATGTACTTAGAGAATGATCTACAAACTTGACTTATGTTTTTCGACCATTTATATGGTTGTTTGGTTTTAACCTTACTCTTTATATATTTGTATCACTAAGTGATTCTTGATCATTTGTAATTAGAACGGAAGGCTTCCGTTACTGCAGCTACTTCATCCAAATTGTTCACGCTATTTCAGTCCTGATGATCTGACTTCTCTCAATTTATCTATTCCTTCTCTCAGTGCCAAGGTGATTTTGAAACTGTTTTCCTTTTTGTAGAACCATCTGTGAATGATTATGCAGCTATATTGGATTTAACTCTATTTTATTGTCCACTGGCAGGGTGAGTCAGAAGCAAAATCATCAAAGAATGAAGAATCCAATAAGACAGATACCAAAGATGACACAGACACAGAAGTGGCTGAAGTGGAGGGCAATGAAAATACTTCTGGTGACGAACTTCACCTAGTTGAGGGAGGAAAAAAAGATCCTTTCTTAAGGAGGCAAGAGCTTTTGGTCAATAGTGGTCTTGCTGAGGTCTGTTAGTTTACGTTCTGGAATCCTTACTTGCATTTCGTTTTTATTTGACTTTTTTGGTTTAAATATGTGTCATTGTTACTTTTCTAATCATTTTGTTAATTAATTAAGACATACTGCATGTAATGCTTCATATATCTTAGTCATTATTGATGAGATTTTTAACCTCTAATGATGTAGATCTAAAGTTAGCTTAACTACTTGATAAACTCTAACGTTAGTAGGTAACTTCAATGCTGGAATGCTTGCAGGGTCTAATTGATATATGTATCGAGAGTGCAGGAGAACTACTTAGATCAAATTTTGGCAAAGAAGTCATATACGAGGTAGTAAATTTGTTTTCTATTGATTTATTATGTCATTGGAGTTCTACTTTTGTTTAAGTTTCCTCAATCCTACTTTTCTTTAATATATATGTTTGATAACTTGTACAGGTCCTATTGGACAATCGTTCTTTCCCTGGCTCTATATATATATATATATATATATATTTTTTTTTTTTTTTTTTCTGAAAATTAGGCACAATAAATTAATATGCTGTGAGCATCACTTTCTTCAAAAATCACATGTCGATTCTTAATATAGCCGCCCTTTCTAAAACTTAACCATCCCATCATTGCCTTGGACCAATTCATTCGTGCAGGTTGCAACTGGAGGCTCTGATGGCATTCTCCACCCAACTTTGGATGACAAGCTGAATACCCTTCATGCAGAAATAGCATCTCTGGCAGCAAAGTCATCAGAAGAATCAGAGGAGGAGCATGTCCTCAAAAATTTCCATTCCAGTCGGGCAATTAGAAAACTTGTCTTGGATTGCCCCACATTTGCTTGTACTTTATGGAAGAAAGCTCTGAAAGGAAAGTGTGAGTTGTGGGCCAAAGATCACAGGTTAGGCTACACATGCTTTCAAATCTCATTTATTAACCTAGCATAAAAAGAGATGACTTCTCATGTTAACTTTTGGGTCCTATTCTTTTGATTGCAGCTGTAAGGTAATTTGTGCATTCTTGGAATCCTCTGATTCTAAGGTACGTGGACTGGCAAAAAAAGAGCTGCAGCTCTTGATAGATGGTGGCATTATCAAGATACCTGAGACCAAGCATTCAGCAAATGAAGGTTAAATCACCTGTGGTGGATGGATGAGGTTGTTACTTGATGGAGCAGAAATGAATTCTGGGGCATTGTTCCAGCACCTCTTGTGGTGGTTGGGCACTGGGTTCGAACCCCACCAACCCCCCTTCCCTTTATTTATCTAGCAAAAAGAAATGGTTTAATGTAATGTAAAGAGAACCTGGAAGAATTTTTGACAGATAGAGGTATCTTAAGGCAGAGTTAAATTTTGAATACAGGGTGTCCTTTCATATATTATCTTTATGGTTTTGATGATAAAAGAATCTCAGTTAACAATCTAAAAAGCAGCGAAAATGCCTGTACATTGACAATGAAAAGAAAAGCTACTGATTGTTGACACTTTCCCTTGCAAAGTTTTCTATCCTTTTGATATTGAAAGATGTGTTAGATTCTGTTGTTTAAATTACATACAAAGTGATTTACAACAAGTGTTTGTCAGTCAAAATTTTGGCACTTTGAAAATTCAAAACCGGATACTTGAAAGATCCTTATTAGACAATACATTGTATTTTTGCCAAGGCAACATCACACCTATTTTCCTAAGACTAGGAACGCACACAAGCAGATTTGCTTCTAAACATTGCAGCTTCTGATCTTACTTCAAAAATTGGGGTGTCATACCTCCAGCTTCCTTTTTCACAATTCATAACATTCCCTGTCTGCAAGTACCAATGGTTCTCAGGTTTCCTGCAAAGTCGGGTCCGAAGATGAGGATAGCCTCCTTGGAATGAGTAGTCTGATGGATTGAAAACTGGGGATTCTTTTTGGGTTTTTTGGTTGCTTGGGAATAAATGGTTGGGTGGATTGAAGAGGGGGGATTCTTTCCTTGATGTTGCAGTAGTCTTCAAACAGTTCTGTATCACCCTGGCCTCCTCTCTGAATCTTTCTCTAATGTCTTTCAGGCCTCTCAGAATTTTGTGAGACCTTGACTGGCTTGTATGATTCCGCCCCTTGGGTTTTGAAGCACTGGAATTTCTAGCCGTATAGGGAATTGTATTGCACTCAAGGCAGAAGTAATTCCATCTCTCTAAATCAAAGGCTTTTCTCTTTGCACTGTCAGAGAGACATGTATATGCCTGCACAGTGCGGAGATTTATTTATGTTTGATATGAAAATTCTGAAGGAAAATACTGATTAACAAAAAGACAAAAAATAAAAAAGAAACTTTGTTGGCTTTAGTGTGATGACAAGACACCATGAATGCATTGCAAACGAAGACAATCAACTCATCAGTAATCATACCCAACATGCAGATGCTGTTGGCGCAATGTGGATCTTTCATAACAAATTCTGTTGCCAAACTGAATGGTGTATAATTCCTATTTATGACTCTGTCAGGTGGGGGCAACCAGATATAATTCCCTGTCTCCTAGTAGTCCATCCATATTGCATGAGTTCACTATCTATAAACTAGCCTAATAATGATTCTCACAGGAAAGTCAACTGCCCTTGTTAATAAAATTACGAGGCACATGCGTTAAAAAGTCCATTTTCATTATTGTGGTTAGGGAGGTTTTATGGGATGCCTCATGCCGGTATTTCAATAAGATGCTAAGAGTCTTAGACACCCGCGTTAGCATAAAAAAAGAAAGAAGAAGAAGAAGAAAGTATTTTAGCTCTGTCAACTTAAGTCTAAAAATTGCAACAATGAATGAATGATTGTATCTGGTTCTAACTTTAACTCAATATCCTATTCTAAGTAGTTTGATTTCGACTAGTTTAGCAATCTTTTTCAATCTTTAAGCATGTAAAAATTTAGCAAGATTGACAAAGATATGGAAAAGAACCAATCCAACCTCGGAGACAAGCTTGAAAGCAGTTTCAGCCTTGGGGTGCTTGTTCTTATCTGGATGAAGTTGCAAAGCTGCACAAAAAGCAATCCTCACAAAACAGGAAAAGCAAAATGCAGATGGGAAAAAATACTTTCCATCAATGGAACCAACCCACCAAGCTTATGGTATTGCTTGCGCAAAACTTCTGTTCCAGCATTTTCTTCCACCTATACATAAAATCCATGAACAAAAAGTTGCTACATCATCAAATACATGAACCTCAAAAAAGAAGAGACTGCTTAAAGAATAACATCAAGAAAGCTCACAAACAAAAAAGAAAAACATACTCCAAGAATGTGATACCAATCGATGAAAGGTGATTTAACAAGGCTGCAACCTTGTCTATGAGTGCAAGCAATGGAACGTGTTGAAATGGAGCAAATTTGTGTGACTAAACAGGCTTTGAAATCGGATTCTTGTCCCACTCTAGCCATTGGAAGAGAACAATGTGAGAGAAAATATTGGAAGAGAATGAGAAAATGTGAAATGGGTTGCAAAGAATATTGAAGAATGGCTTTGTATTTGTGTGTGGCAGAGCCTTTTTGTTGGTCTTAAGAGAGAGATGCAGTGAATACAAGGTGGAGCGGTTAAGAAAAAAGAGCAACCTTTGCGGGGATAGAATTTTGAAAAGTGGATCAGTTGGTGGGAATGAAGAAGAGAGCAAGTGAAAAGCTCTTAGGAGAAGTTAACGTTAATCATGCCAGGTGGCGCTACATGAGAAGGTCTAGGAGCATTTGGTCTTTCCGTTTTGATTTAACCTCAAATTGTTTAAAGTTTAAAAACCTTAATTGAATTTAAACCGAAACTTTAAAATATAATTATTAAAATCAGAATTGTCAATTTGTCATAAAGGTCATGAATGTGCTTCTATTCTTGTTTTGCTTGAAAATAATCATCATTTATGATTGACAAATGTGATTGTTGTTATTTGTTGAGTAATGATTAGTCAAGACTCTTGTTGATGTATTAGCAACTCTTGGTAGGCCTTTTTTGCCAAATAGCATAATTTGATGAAAATTTTAGGAGAAATGCATTCGATCAGATTTATTTAGTAATACAGCACTTTTTTGGAACTTGAGTTTTCAAGCATTATGGGCGCACGTGACAATCTGATTAAATATAATGCTTGGTACTCGAGTTTGGTAAACTAGAATTTCACTTGGAACTCGAGTTTGATGAACTCAAGTTCCAAAAAGTGCTACATAACTAAATAAGTTTGTTTGGATGCATTTCTCCTAATTTTTTCCTAAAATTATGCTATTTGGAAAAATTAGCCCTTTTGGTGTTTCTAATAGAAACATCCAATGTTCAAATCTTCACTCTCATAAGTCACAAGAACCATTGAATTATTAATTAAAAAAAAAAGATCAATATTAGGGAGACCACATTTTTCAAATTTTTATTTTTTTGGATAATTCGATAGTTATAATAGAGAGGGGATGATTTGAACCCTGAATGTCTCATTATAAAACCATGAGAATCAACCAATTGAGATACAAGACTCTTGGTTTTACAATCTCTTTTCAAAACTTGTTAAAAACTTAAGATAACAAGTTGTGATTTAAGAAAGATCACTTTCACTATTGACACAACTTGTATTATATATCAATCACAACAAGTCACATTAACGATTGTGAAAAAAGTTGTGAAATTCTTTGTATTTCTAAACAAATCCATCTGTACTCCCTCTAGAAGAGTTTATTGTCATTGATTCATTGGATATAAAAAATAAGCTAGAAAACTCACTAGGAATTTTTTTAAAAGGTTGGACATGAATTAAATAAGCTGAAAAAGCAGCCTAATTTCTTTCACCTTACTGCTCATCCAAATGAAAACTAAAGTGAGGGTGGTGTGGTGTGGGGGATTGAAGACTTGAAAGAGAGGTGGTGAGGACCAACCGACCAGCAAGAATTAAATTTTTTGGTAGGTTCTCTCTAATTTCAGCAGGTACCATATTGAATCTAGAAGTGAAATTACACGTGAATTTGGAGCCTATGGCAGGTGTGTCCCACGCATATAATGCCTAGTTGAAACCCAAGCCTGAAAAGATGATTCAGAGTGGGTGAAATTAATCAAATTGGCCCCTACCATGGGTCCTCTTTTGGAAAGCTTTTGTTGCCTAATTAATTAGCTCCTTTTCATGTAACAGAAGAACTTGAAGTTGAAAATTCAATTTGCCATCACTGAATTGAATGGCCCCTACTCAAGACTTCTTGAATGACTTGCATTGGCAACATTTTGTTCAAAATGAAAACAAAAATTGTGTTTCAGTCAGGGAATTGGGCTTTGTGATTGTCTTTACCTGTAGGTAAGAGCAGCACAATCATGTAATTTATTGGTTAATGCATTGTCTTTTGTAAAGTTACAACAACTAACAACTTTCAAGATCACATAATTCGATTCACTTAGAAAAATCTAATGTACAACATCTACTAAATAGGGCTTAATTTTTTACCAATTTTAAACCTGTTTGTTACTATTATTGAGCAAACTTGTGTCTCCTAACCCAATGTTTTCCACTTTCTCCAATCATCAAGTTGACAATCTAGGCCTTGGCCCTTGAGAAAATGACATTGGCAAGGCATTGCCATTGGATATTTGAACTTGTTTTCGAGATTGGCAGGGGCTTGTTTTGCATCAATGTAGCTTTTGTTTATAGAGGGACAAGTTCCTATGGGACTAGGGAAATTCACATTTTTATAATGTTCAATTATATGAAATGGTCAAATTGAAGTTGTTGGAATTCAAAATCCAATGCAGGTTTTGCGGAATAGGTAGATGGGCTCGACTACCAAGGCCTAGGCTACACTTTATTGTGTCCTTTTTTTTTTTGATAGGACTGAGATACACTTTATTGTGTGCTACATTTATAAGATCCATGGCATGAAATTTATTTCTGGGTGGTATATTCAAGGCATTCATGTTGAAGCAAAGAGCATTGCAATTACTGTGAGAAATGATTGGGCTGGTGCAGTATACAGTATTAAAGGCATTCACGTTGCTCAATTCACCACCCATTTTCGCTTGAGTATCAAAATAATAATATCAATATTCAAGTGTAAAATTTAATAAAAATAGATGAAAAATTGTTAAAAGAGTTTTACTTTATCTTGAGTATAGTGATGCATGGTGAAAAAAATATTAGACCTACTATTTAATTTTGATTACGGTGTTGAGAGATGGAGAAAGATTGTTTTTATGTGTGGCCCTAAGAAAGATTAGGCGGTTAATGTTGATAATGTACCGTGTAGAAATTGATCATCAATAATTGATTCGGTATACTAAATAGCATTTTTTGGGTGAAATAGTTTAGGGTTTAATGGTTAGATTTCTCTTGGCCTATAATGATGAAGAGTTTTTTTTTTTTTTTTTTGATAAATCAATAATTACAATAAGGAGAGAAGATTTAAGCATGGAATTGTTCTGTTGAAAATATTAAAAAATGTTGTTTAAGTTACAATTATGAGAATTTTCTTAAAAATAAAAAGCGTGTAAAACCCAACTATTTATTTTAATTTTTAAAAAATTATCCCTCAAATTTGGACATTATTCATGGGAGCTTAGTTAAAGGCCTAAGTGGCTTATAGGTCTAAAGCCTACCTTGCTCAAACGGAATCTCTTATGTTTTTATTGAGAAATCAAGTACTCAACTCTTCCCATCCTACTTAAAATGTATCAAAATAGTAATACAGATAAGTTCATTCATGACATGTGTCAAATCACAATACAGTTTTGACAAAGAGAGCCTAACATTATAGGTAATGATTACCACTTTATAAGATTTTGGATGTGCAAGAATCTCTATACAGCATCCTAATTTTCTCAAAAAGCTTGCGATCAACTTGTTTACAAATGACTTATAGCTTATCTATCCAGAATTGTAATGTACAACATAATGGACCACCTGCTTACAACAAAAGAGAGAGAGAGAGATAATGGACCACTATATTTGATCTTTAATTTAGAGATGGGGTACATGAAATTTGTGTAGGACCATTCCCTAGTTGGTACCACACAAAAGGATAAATTGGGTGAGCAGACCCAACAAAGTTGAGCCTCTCATATAGTTATAGTCCAATCATTCTTATTTCTTAGTTGACCCACCCGGGCCCACTCTATTATAACTTTGTCTAAAATCTCCAATGCCCACATACATATTATACTATATGGTACTGGACTCCAGGTCCAGGGGTTGGATCCAGCGAGCAACGCGCCTTCCCTCCTCTATCTCCTTGTCCTTTTCTTACCGCCGCATGAATTATAAAATAATATAAATAATATATATATTTAATTACCTGCAGCTGCATTTCATTTGGATTTTCTTAATCTTGTCTTGTCAACCTAACTTGTAAAAGATTATCATTTTGTTTTTGTGTGTAAACAATGCTTGGATTAATATTAAGAAATAATAAATATGTTACAATAAGCCGTTTCGGCTTTCTCTTTAAATCAATCACCACATTCGGTGGGTTATACAAAAGATTAGCATCAAAATTATGGTTAAAAGATTATCATTTTTAGTTTATGGTTCATTGTATTAATATATATTTTTAATTTGGATTTACTTCATCTTGTCAACCTAACTTTTTTTTTTTTTTTTCTTGGGAGAAAAAAAAGTAGAGTGGCAAGCTTCATATGCTCAAGACAGCATGAAAGGAAATGGTTATCCATGCACTCACTAGTAAAGAAAAGAAGAATTCAAATTAAAGACCAAAGTATTGTTGACCCAAGACTTAATTACTAAACCACTTGATATTAATATTCGTTATTATACTTTGACGCTAAATAAATTACTAAGGTTCAAATATTATTTTAATTTTAATTTTTTTATAATTTAATAGTTGGGAGAGAGAGATTTAAAATTTTATGGTCTGTTTGGATTGAGGGAGAGGGAAGGGGAGTAGAATATAATTGGCTCAAAATTAGTCTATTTTCAGCCAATTCTATTTTACTCCTCTCAACTCAAGAAATTATTAGGTCTACCAAGAGGATTACTAATGTGATCCTCTCTGACCTTCCAACCAATAAAATGTTATTATTTATATAAACGTCCTCACCTGGTAATTTTTTATTTTTTATTTATTGTACTGATTAGGAAACTCACTCACACATTTGCATAAATGACATCATCTTATTGGTTGAGAGGATCACATCAGCAATACTCCTTGTAAATCTAATAATTTCTCTCTCCACTCCCCCTCCATTCCTCCTCAATCAAAGTCTCTTTAAAAACATAATAGATATTAATTGAATTACAAAACTCTTTAAAAATATTATTTTTGAGTACAATTAATGGGTGCCCTAAATATAATGAATAAATTATACAATTTTAATTAAAAATATAAAAAGATATAAAAAATATTAATTATATTTTTTTATTGTAAAAAATTTTCTAAGAATATTTCTTAAACCAATACTCTTTTTTAATTCTTTAATTTTGAGACTTCTTAAATACTCTTTCATGTAATTTTTATAAATACAATAAAATTTAAACTCATTACAATTTTTTTTAAATTAATAGTTATGAATTGAAAATACATTTTTTCAATTTTCACCGCCACTTAAAGAAAAATAATAATAATAATGTCACATCAACTACAATTATCATAGTAGATCCTTAACGTGCGCACCCTTCCAATTCTTACCGTATACTCCGTGACGACCGTGACCTCTCTCTCTCCTCTATTACCTCGGCTCCAACCCAACGTGTGCTCTCCCTGAATGGACGAAACTACCCTCTCTATTTCCTTGGTCACCACGCAATATCCCCGTCAATTTCTTGAACCAAAGGACATTTTAGGTCATTTTACCTCCTCACTTCTTACAAGTTTCCACATCACCTTTCTCTGCAACAAATCAGAATCTCTCAACACCCAACCAAATCTCTCAAAACTCTTTTGAAACCCTAAATTCTTCCTCAAGATTTCTCTTTTTCACTTTTTTTCATAAATCAGACATTTTATTTTTTTGTTTCAAAATTTTAAATTTTGAGTAATTTGATGCTTTGGGCTTGAGGTTTTTTTTTTTTCTTCTCTTTTTTCTGATCTCCGCCGTTGAATTCCCCATGGCGGTGGGGACAATGGCGACCGCCGCCGGAGCTGCGGTGCTGCTCTACTACGTGCTGATCCGGAGGCTGGCGGCGGCGGCGTCGTCGTCGGCGCCGAAGGTCGACGAAGACGGGGGCGATAGGAGGAGCAGCGGTGGAGATTTGTCGAGATCGAGTAGAAAGAGAATCGCTCGGAGGCCAGCTCAGGCTCCGGCGACGCTGTTCGAGTCGATCACGACGTTGTCGGAGACGCTCCGGTTCACGTACTCGGAGACTCTAGGCAAGTGGCCGATCGGCGATTTGGCGTTCGGCATTAACTATTTCATGCGGAGGCAGGTGTGTTCTTAGGGTTTTTTGAGAAAATTTTGATTTATTTGCTGTGGTTTTATCGTAATTTTGTAGATTCTGCTTGGTTAGAGCTGTCTGCTAGCTAAATTTTGTTTCTTTATGAGTCTCTTCCATTTAATTGAGCTAATTTTTTTGTATTGTAATTATTAATTTTTGACTTTCTTGCAATTTTTTAGTTTCTCTAGCCCTAAAAAGTGTCACAGTGCTTGTGAACTTTATAAGAGAAATTTTTTTTTAGTAATGCTGTGTGATTTAGTTGTTTTATTTGTTTATCTGAACTAGGGTTTATTACTTTATTTGAGCTATTTGCGACTGGCAGATCGAGTCGGTTGTTGATTTTCTGGACTTTTATTATACTTTGTAAAGTTCCACGAGTTTGAGGAGGATAGATTGGGATGAGCTGAGAGTCTTGTAGCTTAATTGACACTTCTTGGTGTTTCAATCAGAGACATCTAGAGTTCAAATCCCCCCTCCCCCCCCTTCCCACTATTGAATTATAAAAAAAAAATAGAAAAGAAAAGAGGAGGGTGGATTGGGACAGATGCAATTGGAAAACCAGAAATTTTAGGGGTTAAATGTTAGTATCATGCATTGCTATTTGCCTGTTAGCTTTCACAATAGTAGATTGGTGTTGTTTGTGCATTTGAAACTGATAGGCAGTAGATCATTCAGTAGATTAGTTGTTACGTTATTGGTCTGTTGCCTAGGAGCTATAGTCGATTTTTTTCTTCTTTTTCCTCCTCTTTTTTTATTTTATTTTACATTGTTGTTTGTGTTGTTAGCTATAATGGTAATGTGCGATTGAAATGTTACTGAGTGTGATGTGCTTGCAGGGTAACTTACAAGTTGCAAGTGTATATGCTGGTAGTAATTGTATTCAACTTAAAGGTCCAGAAATTGTTGTGGAGTTGAATAAATTTTTGAGGTTGTTGACCCTTTGTATGTACTTCTCAAAGAAGCCTTTTCCGGTGTTTTTAGAGTCTGCCGGCTACTCTCATGAAGATGTCCTATTTCAGAAGCCCAAGGCAGCGGTATGTTACAGTCAAGAGTATGCATTATTTGATTTCAACTCAAAACTTACACAATGTAGATCATGTTGCACATACATGCATATGGAGTGGTCATCTTTGTTCTGCATGAGAGCCATATTGCATGCAGCGATCTGGTTTAGTCTCTTATTTGGGTTTTAGTTCAATTGTTTCTTGGAATTCTCTCCGTTCCATCATCCGTAGCACTTGTGCATCTGAGACTAGTTATTTCCCATATGAATGCTACTGTGTCAGAGGGCTCTTCACATGGGAAACAATTACCCACAGGACTGAGTGGACGCCATAAGTTGATGCCAGGCTCCACAATTTATGAGGTGTATCTGTGGAGATAAAAAATAGTAGACTATAGCAAGAAACCTTTGAGCTAAATAGCAGAAAGGAGTTTAAAACTTGAGAAAAATAGCCTTTTAAAATTTTGCATATTTTTCCTGTAAACTTATGAGACTTCTGATGTGGGCTAAACTTGACAAATTTCAACTTTAAGGTTTTGGCTTTCTCCTTTGGTGGTTGTTGAACCTTTTGCCTTCATACTGATCATGATATATGCGATCAAGCATGTATTGCTAGTTTGCTTATGTGTTTCGTATTTAAATTAAAATCATAATTGAGTATTGTTTTAATTACCAGAACAATGATTGCAGCTTTTGAAGCCTGCTTTCACAATTATACGAGATAAAGACTCAAAATGTTTCCTTCTATTGATTCGTGGTACTCATAGCATTAAAGATACACTAACAGCAGCAACTGGAGCGGTGGTCCCTTTTCACCACTCGGTTTTACATGATGGTGGAATAAGCAATTTAGTTTTAGGATATGCTCATTGTGGAATGGTTGCTGCTGCTCGTTGGATTGCAAAGCTTAGCACTCCTTCTCTGCTCAAAGCTCTTGATAAATATCCTGACTACAAAGTTAAGGTACGGGCTATTAGTTCTAATTTGATATTATAAATCACTATTTAGTTGTGCTAATTCTGCTGATAAATTTTCTTTCTGTCAAACAAATTAAAATGGCATACTTTTTGACTTCTCTGTGCTCCTTTGCATAAAGAAGCTTTATTTATACTGTTTTTTCTTACTTATCAAGAAATAAAATAAAATAAAATGGCATCTTGTGGTAGATATTAACCTTTTCTTTTTGGATGGATAATAAAAGGATAAAAAGCATAAATTAATTTTCTTCATGTTTTCCTATTAAAAATTTCATTTTTTTTTTAATTTTTAATTTTTATGTTTCTGCTTGTATTTCTGTGAATATTCAATATTATCTGTTCTAGTTCAACCTATCAAGGAATCTCGTGTTACCAAGCATCTTCTTATAGTTCTTATTTAGTCTTGTGACTATTAAAAAAAAAAAACATTTTGGTCAGTTACTAGCATAACCTTTCATTTAACTTAATTGATTTCAATATGGCCCTTGATGTAAAATTTACCACAACTGGAAGAGGATTTTATTTTAGTGAAATATGATATCTGCAGGTACTTTGCTTTGCTAGGATCTTCTCTGTAACATATAGGGATAAGATCCACTCCATTTATATCCACCAATGCCTTCCAATTTTTAGCTAGATGTGAGACACGTGGTATGTATTTGATTTTGTGTAGTTGACATGGGTTTTTAAGACCATTGGTTTTTTTAAATGCTATGTGTCTTACATTTAGATTAAAATTGGAAAAAAATTGGAGGATTTAAATGGGAGAGGATCCTTTCCCTAAGATATAAACCTCTAATTCTTTGTTACTCTCTACCATGCTATGTCATCATCCAGTCAATTTTGAAATTTAAATTACTGTACTGAATTGGTTCATGCAATATATGTTTTCATATATATAATTTTATTTTGCCTTAGTTTTTCATTTTGTCATTTTCAGATTGTTGGGCATTCACTTGGTGGTGGTACTGCTGCACTGTTGACATATATTCTACGAGAACAAAAAGAATTATCCTCGACGACTTGTGTCACATTTGCCCCTGGTATGTACTGATCAAGCCTGTTGCTTATGTTTGCTTTCTATTTCTACTGATAGCTTTGTTTTTAGTTGCTTTGCGAAGTCTTCATAAACTTTTATAACTAGATTTACCTATAAAGGATTAAGAAGGTCATGGGGACAAAGGATTATCAATGTGTGCACCTGCCTTTTTTCCTCATTTTGTGGCATCTTACTTGATGATTATCTTCAGTGAAGTCAGAATGATGTGGACTTCCAAATTAAAAATGACTTTGTCCCCTAGTTTGCAGCTTTTGTTTCCATTGTATGTTCCTTCTATCAGTTATGTTTCAGATGGCAGTGGAAAATGTGAGTTATTTCTATAGAGAAACAGAAAAGGCTCTAATAGATATGATGGCTAATTTATCTAATTATCAAGTGAACACTTAAGGGTGAAGAAGATGCTCTATAACATTAGGAATACAAGATATGACATAACTAAGGACACTGGATAAAGTTTATTTGCATGGCATGGTGGTAATATGACAATCTCCTTTATTTATCATATGTCAATTTCCTTTTCTTTATCAAGATATTTTCTTAAGTTCACATGATGAATAGCTTCATTTGCTCCACTAACTGCAAAAGATTGTCATGTGGAGGACCTTAATTATGCAAATGAGCTGTAGCTCAAATGGCATCTTTGTCACAGGTTCAAAACCCAAAAGTTGTTTGTGAATTTTACCAATGAAGACACAAAAAACTAGAGGACATTAGTGACCAAAATCCATTGAAGTTGTCAGAATCATTGCATCAACATATTAGTACAATGGAGGACAAGATATAGACAATGGAGTGTAGAAAGAAATTGTCTTTTGAATTTCTAATGGTGCTCCCCTCCCCCCTTTTTTCCCAAGGCTTGAGGTGCTTTTATCTTTGTACTACAATTTTAGGTAGTGTGCTTATCAGCTCTTGTTAGTCAACAGAAGTTTATGCCTTTGATTTAATACAATGTGTTTTTTTTTTTGGGAAGGGATAAATTAGTAAAATGTGATTTCTTAAGTGCTTGTTTTATAATTGTCATTCTGCAGCTGCCTGTATGACATTGGAATTAGCAGAATCAGGGAAACACTTCATTACTACTGTCATAAATGGTTCTGACCTGGTGCCAACATTTTCAACAGCTTCTATTGATGACCTTCGCTCTGAGGTGCTGTACGTCTCTCTTCTGACTGGAAGTGGATGTAGAGAAAATTCATAGTTGAAATTCCTAATGTTCAAATCTGTTGTCCATTACAAACTTTGGGAATCCTTAAATTGTTATTTTCAGGTGACAGCATCATCATGGTTAAATGATTTGCGGGATCAGATTGAGCGTACAAGGGTCATAAATGTTGTTTATCGCTCTGCAACTGCTCTGGGGTCTCATCTACCATCTATAGCTAGTGCCAAAGCCAGGGTTGCTGGTGCAGGTGCACTTCTGCGGCCAGTATCCAGCAGCACTCAGGTAAAATTTATCTCTGTTGTTGGTTAATCTCTTCTAGTATTGTTTGCTCCTGCGTCTCCTTCTGAAGACCTAGATTTAAGCTAGGTATCAACAGTGAAATTTTCACAAGTAATGATTTCTTAAATCTATTAGGTAATGAAAAATTATCCTGTCAATCTTCATGACAAAAAAGGTTTTGACACTAGGTTGAGTGCACAAGTACTGATAGAGTCATCTGCTTAGATATGCTGTAATAAAACCTTGTATCTATTCTTTTGCTAACGGCTTTGTAGCCTAGTGGCATGTCTGAATCTCCCTCATGGGGAGAGCCTGGGTACAAATTCAAAGCTTTCATCCCCTGCTCCTATGTATTTGTATGATGATGCAGTTTTGCTTGGTAAATTTTAGGTTGTGATGAAGCGTGCAAAGAATGTTGCTGAAGCTGTTGTCAGAACACGCTCATCTCTGTCGTCGTGGTCTTGCATGGGTGCACGTCGCCGTCATGTTGGCCCCCTATTGGATTCTCAGGTTGAGAATTTTCCTGAAGTAGCTCTAGAATCTGAAAGAAATTCTGAATCTGTTGCAACCGAAGTGATAACAAGAAACCCTATTGTGATTAAAGTAGAATCTAATTCTTCTAGCAGTGGATCAGGACGTGATGATACAGATGAAGAAGAGCCACTCCTTCCAGATGATAGTGTCATTACTGTGTCCACTGTGGAAGAATTTACTGAAGGTGAGTTATGGTATGAACTTGAGAAAGAGCTCCAACGGCAAAATAATGAAACAAACATTAGAGCCCAGGAGGCAGAAGCAGCTGCAGCTAAAGAAATCATTGAAGAGGAAAATATGCTAGCAGATGCAGTGGAAAGCAATAAGCCCATATCGTCATCAGAAGTATCAGAGAGCCACCACTTCTATCCCCCTGGCAGAATCATGCATATTGTTTCTGTACCTTCATCCGATACTCCTAATGGAGATCATGATGGGCACACGGAAGAACGTGTTGGTATTTTTGAGACACCTAGAGAACTTTATAGTAAACTCCGGCTTTCAAAAACAATGATAAATGATCATTATATGCCTATGTATAAGAAGATGATGGAAATATTAATCAAGGAACTGGAAAATGAAGAACCCTGTGATTGTGAAATGTGAAATGAACTAACTAAAAGAATATATATATTGTACATACCCCTTTTATTAATATACTATTGATTTCTTCTGGATGATATCGTTCTTGTTTGATAGGGCAGTAGTACCGTGTTGGATGAAATGTAGTTAATCAAAGAGTATGCTGTTCCTTTTCTCTCTGTTGGATCTTTTACCAAAATACTGTTTGGTGCATTTGCTATCATGATATTAAATACTTATGATTTACACAAACAGGATTGATGATTGAAAACTCTGATTTGAAGTCTTCCACCCCCTCCTCTAAAACTCTAGAGGTACGGTTCAATAAATAAAAAATCAATATATAAATTAATGGTATAATTGAAATTAAATAATAAAATAGAATAAAAATGATAGGAAATTCTATAAGATTAGAAAGGAGGATGAATTTCAAGTACTGGGGTGGTTGAGAGCTTTTAGAGAACACCGAACACGTAGAGCTGGAATTAGCGATGACTGATACATCTGAGGAGGGTCCTAATTCAAATTACTTTTAAAAGATAAACAATAAGGATTCTTGAAAAAATAAAAATCTTCAATAATATCTGATACCGCCAAAGAAACAATGGAAAGCTCAATAGTGAAAAGCTTAAATAATCGCTAATGCTCCATGTGACCAACCAAATAATTTAGACTCTTGAAGATACATCCAAGTTCCATGTGCGCTAAAAACTGATACAGCTTCATATGTTGTATGAGAAATATTCTGATACGTCAATGATTTAGCTGAAATGGTATCCATTATATGAGTCCTAAAATTTTTGAAAATAATGTGGAAGGGGAGTCACTTTGAGAGGCTTCCTCTTCTTCATTTGTTAACTGTGCAATTACTTCTAGTAATTGCTTCTTATATTCCTTTGATTCGACTGAGGCAAACTTAACTTGATTTAGCAATTTTAAATTGATGCTGATCTTTGAAACACATTCCAATTCAATTTGCTTAATAATTTTTCTGACAACATATTTGATTTCTGATGGTTGAGAAACTTATAATGGACAAAGTAGAGTGATAATTTTGGTAATTCTAAAAGAAGAGGGGAAGGAGCATAATTCTTTGTAAATGATTCAAAAACGTCTTTCATGCTAAGAATTAGTAAAAACTAGTAATTTGTCATTACTTGATGTAATGTAAAGTGGGGCAAGTCCATTATGTAAAATTGAATTTATCAAAACTAAATTATAATTTTTCCCCAAAGTTTTGGTGCTTAAGCTTAACCATATCAATAGTTTGAATAAATTTCTTGAAACTTCAATAATCGGTAAATATTTAATTATCAAAACAAGAATTATGATAAATGACTAAAATAAATAATGGGGGATTTCTTAACTAAATTTTAATTATTAGAATAATAATTCTTTTGAATTTCTTACTCGGCTGAAAGAGAGTTTCCAAATGCCCTTTTATAAAGTACCAAGTTCTGGGATTGCAAAATTTGACCATAAGTATATTCTGTGTTCCATGTTGCTGTAAATTTGAGTAATTGAAATGGGTTTGTGAGCCCAGCCACAAGAGCCAGGCTTCCAAAAATTGACGGGCAAGCCCACCTAAGTAGGGTGGAGCTCGCTCGCCTCAATAGAGGTGTGTGTTCGTTATGCTAGGTGTTGGCACGACCCGCCGTCTCTATACGATCATAGACGAGTCGCCTTTCACCCCTGACAGGACGAGTCAGTTTTAACCTCTTTTCTCTTGTTTACTTATAGAAAAGTCTAACCCTTCTACTTCTTAACTTTGGCGATGTGGGACTTCAGTACCTCTTTATTTTATGCTTAATCACTTCCTACTCTACGTGGACTCATTTCAAATTTATATTGAAAGTGGCTCATACTGTTAGATACGAAACTGTATCTAATGACTTTTCTATATGAATATATTGTTGGCTTTGTGGTCATAATATCTTCCTTGTTCAGATCATTTGTAAAGACGAACTTTGGAAACATTCAGAACATTAGCTATCGGACGAGAACTTCTTGTGAATGAGATGGGATAATTAGAAACACACAAAGGATGGGTCTTTATATTCTTTACGAGATAAATTCTGGAAAAGTTGAGGAAAAAATTAGACTTACTACTTCACTAGCGATTGGGTAAAACACAAAGACAGTTTTTTTTTTTCTTAGCCCCCTCATTAGACGCATAAAATGAAATGGGTTCTACTTCTACAAGACAATTTCTGCCCTAACCTGCTCCAATGACTGACTGTGAGTTATGGATAATTACTTTCATTTGGATCCACCACTTAAAGTAAGTTTTGTCTTTAGCTTTCTCAAATGAAATGCCAAATCGCTATTATGCGGAGGCAAGCATAATTTCGAGGTTGCATGCTGGAGGTCAGCATGGTATTTCAAAGCTTAGCTTTGCCATAACCTCTTTCCTTTCAGCCATCACAAAAGCATGTTTGGGCTATCATGGTGAAGTGAACAACTTCTTCCCACAGTAGTAATAAATAAATTCATTTTGGACTTGGCGCTTCAATCTTCTCAAGCCCCAAAATGATCTAAGAATAACAGTGTCATGGTTGTATATAAGACAGGTAATACCACATAAAAATCATTTTGAGAAGAGTAAAACAAATCTGAAAAGGGCATAAAATTGCTTAATTTCAATGCCAACAATGGACATAGATATCCATCCTGTATGCTTCTTGGAATATAAATTACTGTTCAATAACAAGATTTTATAATCTATCTTCCCTTGTTAACAAAATTTACAGCTGTTCTGACCACCTTGGCCAACAGAAAAAATAAGGTTGAAGAATGTGTTGTCTCTGGTGCCTTCCCTTTTTCTTGAGGAACCTTTATTGCAGGTACATGGTCTGTCATATATATACATATGATCAGTCAACCACCATAACGGGTCTTGAGGGATTCTGGAGGCTCCTCTTCCATGATGCCTGAACCTCCTGTGGCCAAGTATTCACGAATGGTTGTTTTTCGGTCTGCAAGGAAAGTGTGATCCAGAAAGTTGTTGTAGGCTGCCTCACTGAGATTCTTTGCTGCTAACACACTACAGAATATTTCATCGCCTTCAGTTTATGTACAGAAGTTGGCAAAACAAACAGGTTAAAAGAAATGCATATCTGTACAGGAACTGGAAATCATCTTATGATGCCAGTGCACAGTCAAAATAGGTGGATATAAAGCAGAAGTTCGTGCTGAAGCTTCCCATGCATGAGCCATATATAATCATGGACATCCAATCAAACCATGAACAACTTTCCAAGGCGATAAAGATACAAAATACAGGTTACTACAGATATACTACTGTGTCATGTCTCTGTTCAAGTGCAAGGGACATATGTACAGATCAGTGCAGATGTGCCTACCAGATAAGAGGTCACTAGTTTATTTCAGAAACACAACTCGGTCCGTCATCTAATATTCCTTGATAGCAAAATTTTAAGAACGCATAGCTTATATACGTCCAATACTTACCAGTGCCGAAGATAAACACGGCAAGGTAAGATGTCATCCCGCCAAATCTTATCGATGTCGTATCGTCCATAGTGCTGAAAATAGATCTCCTTGCTTCCTGCAGGAAAATAGCTAGCACATATGATATCACACATACTCCCTTTACATAACTATAAATAAAGCAGAAATGTATGAAAAGAGAAAAATTATCAATTGATCCAAAGGATGCATTACGGAACCTAGTAAGTACTCACATGGCATTACTGCTTGTTAATTAGTAATTATGAAAGGAAAAAACTGTAACAAAAAATGGCAATTGTTCATGGAATATTATATTTGAAACCTACAGCTCCATGGAAAACTAAAATATTTGCGATCAGAAAACTCTTTCCAGCTTTTCAATATTGAGAGAATAAATAAACGTAAGAGATGGCAACACACACGTATGACAAGAATCTCACCAAGGCTTTGTTCTTGCTGTGTCAAAGATAGAGTTAATAAAATTAAAAACAGCAAGACAAGAAATAAAAAGACAAAAGACAAAAATATAATAGTAATTTGTTGCTTAGATTTTCTATATGCAGTTATGCATCGTTTAACTTGAAAAGGAAAATTACTGGCTAGGGGCATTATGGCAAACCCAGATAAGCCATATAAATGCTAGGAAGTGACATTTGGAACTAAATATTGATGTCCTGAAGTTATTCTAATATTCCAAAATCAATAATACCCTCTAATAGATTACCTTCGCATCGAATTTGAAAAAATTCCTCATCACTATAACGAGCACAAAGCACCTGCATTGATAACTGAATTAGCAGTTATCCTCTAGATGACTTTATATGTAACTTCTATCATATCCCAAAAAAAATAAAGGAGCAAGACCCTAATAAAAAATTAAACAATGCAATTGCATACTAAATGGTCGATTTTCCACACACCGCCAGATTATCAAATGCCTTCCCATCAAGTGTTTCAGGCAGAACCTACAAGTGAAAAAAACAAATCTATAATTAATACTAGTGAAAATAATCAATCAAAACAAACACAATGATAGGTAGAGTAAGCAATCTAGCAACTTACACCTAGAAACCGAAATTCAAGCTCCCTCTTCATAAAAGCCGGAATCTGATTACAAAGTAAGATATTGAGTTAAGCTTCACAAAAATTTATCTGCTATTAAATTTAGTTCACTCATTTTCACAATTCAATATTCAAATCAAATACAGGAACTAAAATCATACATTATACCTCTGACTTTTTAATCTCGAAAACTGTAACAATAAGCGTTTCCCCTTCACAAGGCTCTACACTCAAGCTAGAAATCTCCTGAAAATTTCACAACCAACATTTAATGAGGTCATTAACTTTTAATCCAAGATTATTATTCAAAACTAAGACATTTAGTGAGGTCATTAGCTTTTAATCCAAGATTATTATTCAAAACTAAGTAAAAGCAACAACAATAAAACCTTAGTTGCAAAACTATAGAGTCAGCTATATACTTAATGGGGTCATTCATAGGTATACACCCCAAATTGTATATGTATAAGATCCATTCATAAAAAGTGACTAAATTTTACAAGCTTTTGTTTTGATAACAAAGTGAACCTTTCTAAAGAAGAGCCATTTGAAGTCGACTCTAGCAAGTAACTGACCCCACCTGCTAAAACCAGTTGTTGGCTAATCATTCAGCATTCACCAGTGACGGGCTAAGCAGTTTATGTAACCCTCCTTTGTATGGACTTGGGACCGACTATGAACAAAATATATGACAGTAGCCACTGATGCAAAGTTAACTAAAGTAAAATTAATAATAAATAAATAAATTTTATTTGTAAGCTCACATTTTCATATTTTCTAAGAAGCTAATGGCCAAAAGCTTTTTCCACTTCCAAATTTTCATCTATTTCCTAAGCTTTCCCGGAACCAAACAGACTATAATACAGGCAAAGTATAAGATTAATTAAATTGATCATTTTCCTTAGTGTATAACTTTAAAAAAAAAAAAAAAATTCCTCCTGCATTTTCCCGGCAACCAAACAGGATATGGAAAAATATATAATTAATATAAAATTGAGAGATTAAAATAAAGATTGCATAGAACCTTGGTTTCTAGCTTGGCTATTCCACGCTCAAAGAAAATCGGAGCCACGTGAGCGAACACTCGCCGAAAACCGTTGAGTCTCGCAACTCTGAAGTTGATCAGATCAGGAAACGTACTCCTCGCGCTTCTCTCTGGTTCGCCAAAGAAATATTGACCGTACGATCAAAGTTCAAAAAACAAAGTGCGATAATGATGATCGTGATGAAAGTGCAGTTTGATCGATCGTACCGGAGAGGAGGGAACCGAAGCCACAGATGGAGATGAGGCCGTTGGAAGAGATGATTTTTCCGAAATCGGACTCGTCGGCGAGTTCTTCACTCGGTTTCGATAAAGGAGCTTGGGGGCGGTGATCGGAGGACATGGCGGTCGGAGATCGAGATCGTCGCCGGAGATCGATTCGGAGAGGAGAGTGAGGTAGAGGAGTGAGGCGAGAGAGAGTGGGAATGAGAGTTGGGCGGTGGAACCACGCGCGGGTGGGGGCGAGTGGGGGAGGGAACGAGAGAGAAAGAGAAGTGGACATGACATTTTGAGAAAGAGAAGATGAAAGTGGTAACGGGTGATAGAGATTTTGAGGGGTATATTAGGGATTTTAAGTAATTATTAGGGGTGTTTTAGTCATATAGTTATTAGAACGAGACATCAGTATGAGTCGACGACAATTCGTTTGGGTCAGCCCAACGAAATGGAAATGGAAATGGAATTGCAAATCACACCTATTTTGCTAAAAGATTGGTTTTTGCAAATTATATTACTAAAGATTATAGTTTACAAGTTATTTAGTTACGTAATCTATTTTGAAACTCAATTTTACAAAAATCAAGTTTAAACTAAGACTTGATTTCGCCAAAAGTCGAGTTCTATGTAGTAACTACTTATGTGACAACGTGAAATTTGAGTTCTTAGTTCCACATTGATCATGCCATGATAGCAGTTACCTGCATAGAACTTGACTTTGGCGAAATTAAATTTTACTTTGAACTAAATTTGGGTAAAATCCAGTTAAAAAAAAAAAAAACTATATTAACTAAATAATTTGCTAAAGAGACTTTTTAGTTATATAGTTTGAGAAAAGCTATTATTTAGCAAAAAATTACAATCCTCTCATTTTGCTTTGAAATAAAGTGTTTTTATTTTTATTTTGCTTTTAAATGAAGTGTTTTTATTTCTATTTTTCTTTGAAATGAAGTGTTTTTATTTCTATTTTTCTTTGAAATGAAGTGTTTTTATTTTATTTTATTTTTCCCCCTCAGTTGGTACTTTTTTTTTTTTTTTTTTTTTTTTATAATGCGAACTATTTCAATGAATTACGAAAAGGAAGAAGACAGAACATCCTGAGATACTACTGCTCTAGGAAAGGAGGCATATCTCCTAACAAAGTACAAGGCCAGAAAGATTTTTAGCAAAATGGCTAACCCCATCACCACTCTGTTACCAACCGTGGCACTACAGAAAATTTACACTCCCCAAACCGTGATGCTAGAAGCAAAGAACCTGAAATCAAATTGCAGATACAAGAAGGAGGACTGATAGAACCTGTGAGGGAGTTAAAAACCACCGTGGAGTCACCTTCAAAGATTGCAGCACTGACACCCTGTTTCGAAGCAAACTGCAACCCCACCTCCATTGCTTTGGCTTTAGTTTCAAGAGGCCCCAACAAACCAGGAACCTTCATACTCAGTGCAGCACGAGCCACTCCAAGGTGGTCCCTAACAACCACCCTAATTCCCACCGACCCCTGCCTTGCAAAAACGACACCATCCACATTTATTTTAAGACAAGAAGGGTGAGGACCGGTCCAGCCAACATCAATCTGAGGTTCCTTCACCTGAATCTTATGATTTGCCACATGAAACTCCTCCAAATAATCCATAGTCCAGTGGGCAATAGCAGAGGCCGATTTCCTAGCTCCACCAGTCCGTATTTTATTCCGATTGGACCAAATCCCCCAAGCAATAGTAAACAAACCAGCCAAAGCCTGAGAAGACCATTGTTTCACAGACCGAGCGAACCAGACCAGATCGAGGAACTCACTAACCACCCCCAAATCAGCCCCAAACTCCACATTAGCAGTTGACCACACCTCCTTAGCTCTAGCACAATGCCAAAAGACATGACCCGAGGACTCCACATCCACCCCACATTCTTCACAAATATTATCTGGAATCACCTTCCGAGAGTGCAAATTAGCTTTAGTTGGCAAAATGTTCTTCCATGCTCGCCAAGCACACACAAGGTATTTTAATTTTTAAATATGTTTCGAGTGGATAATAGTCTGTGTCTCTTGTGTAAGATCCCCATACAAAAGATATGCTGACACCTTGCCAGGCTTGAGAAGATCCCAAAAGAAATTCCTTATCAATTTGTCAAACGCAAATCTATACATCTATATAGATTTGCGTGCAAGCCAAGTGCTGTCCTGAGTGAAAAAAACTTAGGTATAATTTTTTTTGAAGTAGTATCAAATTATGCACTTAAATTTAGAATAGTTATTTAATATATAACTATTTATTTAGTATAATAATTTTTTAGAATCTATTTACTAAAAATAGTATCTACTCACAAAAAAATTATACTAAGAATGATAACAAATGTAGTCATTTTTTAACAATAAATAACTAAGTTTTGATAAAATATTGTCATAATATTTAAATTTTCGCAATAAATGATGACGAATGCTACAATTGAAACTCTTTATCAAATTAAATACCTATAAACGTTTGCAATGAATATTTTGTTATTCATATTTTCTTCTTTATCATTTTATTTTATGAGCCTAATTACGATGCTTAGCTTAATTAATTTTTAATAAACGCATTTTTAAGAAATAAAAGAAATAACAAAAGGCATATGTCATTGAAGTTTCTATTAGAAAAAATTATAAATTTAGAAGATTTAAACCTCTAATAAATTAGTGTTATCTAGGTAACAAATAGAATACCATGGACCACAATTTTTACTTTTTAAGTATGACTAACACATAAAACTCAAAATACACAAAGAAAATCTTTGGGACATTAAAATTTAGTGAGACATTTTAGACATTGCACAATGAAATATTCAATAAATCATAAGATTTTGTTAGGATTTAACTAAGAGAGTAATAGTAGGGACTATATACTTGTGTACAAAATATAAATGAGGAAATTATTTAATTTTAAAGTTGGGGAATGAAACTATTCCAAACATAAAGGAAGAAAGTACTTTTTTCTATAATTTTTTTAAGTAAAACTATGTGTTTTTTTACTTTAAACAATGTATTAAAAAACCCAAGAAAACTGTCCGTAAAACTATAAATTTTGGCTCAAAAAATTGGATAAAAAAAAAAAAGTTAGGAACACAATAAATGTCACGATATTTTCTCAATACTTTTATTTTAGCTATGGTGGGCCCTGGTATGATATTTTATAATTTTATTTTAGAGTAATACTACATCCACAATATTTTCACAACAAATCTTAGATGGTAATTGTTATTGATTTTTAATTGGGACAACCACTTCAAAACTATGCATTAAAAGGGGGGGGGGGGGGGAACCGATAGAATAAAATTGTGCGGGAAACAATGAATTTTTGCTTACCAAATTTGACTAAGCCAAAGAAAAAGTCTAGGAACATAACAAAATGTCACAATATTTTCCCAATACCTTTATTTTCAGTTGTAGTAAATTTAGGTTTGACATATTATTTATTTTATAGAAATGTTATCTCCATAATATTTTTATATCAAATTCTAAATGGCAAGTTGTTACTGATTTTAAAATGAACCCACGACTTATATCACTTTTTTATCTATCAATGGTAGTTTACCACCTATGATTTGTTGTGAAATTAATGTGAAAATGTTGCGGACTTAGTAATTTTTTATTTGATCTATAAGAAATTGAGATCTCAACAATTGTAAAAATATTGTGATAACAACAAGTGTTACAACATTTTCATAAAACATTTATTTTCAATCGTGGTTAAACATAATCTCATATTTTATTATTTTATTTTGACCTATAAAAAATTGACACCTTAATAATTGTGTATTGTGAAATTTGTTATGTCAGTATAAAAATATATATGCCAGCTCATATAAATATTAAAAAAAAAAGTACAAACCGATGACTGGAGAAAAAAAGAAAGTGAATGTATTAAAAATAAAAATATATATGCCACCTTAATAAAGTGATGAACAATACATATTGAATAAATCATTAAGTACCGTAGCTACTACAGTAGCTTTTATACATTCACACAACAAGTGTTACAACATTTTCACGAAAATAAATCAATTGTGGTTGGTCACAGTCTCATATTTTATTATTTTATTTTGACTAATAAGAAATTGACACCTCAATAATTGTGAAGATATTATGAAATTTGTTGTGTCAGTATAACAATACTTTTATTTTTAATTGTGGTTAGTTCCAATATGATATTTTATTTTGACCTATAAAGAATTAACATCTCAACAATTATGAGAATATTGTGACAATTTATTGTGTTAATTAACAGCTATATAAATTATTATTTTTTTAAGTATTGATTGGGCGATATTACCCGAAAAAAAAGGCAGTGAACAATGCATATTGAACCAACCAAAAAAAAATGTAGCTACTACCTTAGCTTTACGCATTCACACTTTTGTTATGAAAGTGTTGTGAAAATTGTTGTGGATGTAGCACTTCTTTTTTCACAATACCTTTATTTTTAGTTGTGATTGATTCTTGTATGATATTTTATTTTGACCTATAAGGAATTAACATCTCAACAATTATGAAAATATGTGACAATTTGTTGTGTTAACTAACAGGTCTATATTAAAAAGAAAAAAGAAAGAAAAAAAAAGGAGTGGACCGGACAATATTACTTGAAGGGGAAAAAAAAAAGCAGTGAAAAAAAAAGGCAGCGAAACAGTGCAAATGACCGAATAAACCAAGTTACTGTAGTTTTACTATAGCTATAGCGCATTGACACTACTATAGCAAACCTACTATAGCTTTTCCCATTCACGCTTTTTATATATAAATTTATTTTTTTTGGCAAATGTGTACAATATTTGCCATTTTTTATATATCTACAACATAAGCTTAAAAAGTAAATATATAAAGATTTTTTTAAAAAAAAGAATAAACCAAAGGCACTATTCATGAGCTATTGCCTTTTCTTTTTTTTTAGTTAATAGATAAGAGGTGAAGCTGAGAGGAAAAACAAATTAAAATTCCAAATTAAACTTTCAATTTTGTGTCATATGTCTAGATTTATGTGGGAACAACACTATAATTATCTTTCAAATTGTTCAATTCAAATATGAAATTGGAGTCCAATTTGTTACATCTTACAATGTTATAATTATCCACCGCCCACTCTCATTAAAAAAAACGATGCCCTCCTCTCTCTTTTTTTGAATAAAATGCTAGGGTCTGTTTAGATACCACTTATTTTGCTGAAACTGAAAACTTATTGCTGAAAGTACTATAGATAAAGATAAAAGTTAGTTGAAATAGTACAGTAGAGCTCATGAATAGTATTAAAAAGTACAGTGAGACCTATAAATAATAGCAAAAATAAGCTAAATAGTAAAATAATTTATAATTTTCATCCAAATCCAAAAGCACACAAGTTCACATCCCCTTCTAGAATTCTGTGTTTTACCTTTAAATGTTGTGCTCTTTTTTTTTTCTTTTTTCTTTTTGGGGTAAATAAAACCTTCTGCTCTTCTTTAAATATCAAACACGCCTATTTAAAGGTTCACCTCTCCTTCCACAATAATCAAATGCAAATTAGAAATACACATGGTTTTAAAAACCGAATCGGTCATCGAACCGTTTTTTTTTAATTTCCGGTTCAACCCCGGTTTTTGGCCGGTTTTCCAGTTGTTGACCGGTTATTGACCGGTTTTGGGGCTTTTAACCGGACCGGACTGGCTCCCGGTTCCCGATTGAACCGGTCGGACCGGCCGGTCCGATTTTTAAAACAGTGGAAATACAGCTCCCTTCTTTTTCAATGAATGCTTTGAAATTTGAAAGGCATCTCTCAGGATTAATGATGAATGCTTTTGACTTCCCATAGTATTGTGGTTCATCTGTTTGGTTTTTTAAATGATATTTTTGTTTGTGTTTGTGATTAATATGAGTCTAGATGCTACAATGGGTCATGACACAAAGGTATTCCAAAGTCTTTGTCCCAAACTTGGCTATGTTTTTAAAATACTTTTGCAATTACTTTGGTCCTAAACATCTGCTTTTCTATTTGGTAATCAAATATGGTTCAATTTGTGGAGCTAAATTTCAGTTTTATTTGTTATTTCTATATATTACATCTTGATGTTGTTTAGTCATTTAATAGATTGCCTACAATGTGTTTGATTATAGTTGTCTATGAGTTTGCTATGAGTCCTAATAGAACAAAAGTTGTTAACCTTAAGGTTTTTGTCTTGGTTTGTTTAAGATTATAATATTGGCAACAACTGTGATAATGAATTATTCTTTTGAAGGTAACACCTCTTTTCTCTCATATTTCTCTGTTTTTACATTGGTGGTGGTTACATTTGAAGAAATGTTTAAAATTTAGATGGTTTTGATTTCTTTTTTGGGGGTGTGTTTCTTTGGATCATTCCAAGAATTAGGATTGTGATTGTTGGAGAGAGCCATCTGTTGCCATTTTCAAATTAGTTACTTTATCTTTATCTTTACTAAAAAAAAAAGGGAGCAAGTTACTTTATCTTTCATTGCTAACATTTTTTTTTTATAAATTCTGCTAATAGAATAACTTAATTTTTTATACGCAATTTGTTTGAAAAAAAATACTAATCTTTTGTTTTATTCTAGAATTCTTAACACATGGAGGTGGAAGGGAAATAAGGAGTGTGGTCTTGCAGGAGTAAATAAATGGTCCTTGCTTCCTTTGTGCAGTGCTGATGGTCTTGAGACCTTCCTTAAAAATCAGGTACTACCATATTATTAAGTATGGAGCATTAATTGATTATTGAAGAAATTTGTTTCTTTTAGAATCATACAAACTCTTTAGTAAATTTTTTTTTTAAGACAAAAAAAAAAAACATGATTTTCTTTATTGTTATTATTTTGTGAGAATGCTTAAGATCTTTCATAAATGGATTGGTTTTCAAATTTTGAAATACAAGTTCCCTCAAGCAAAACTATGACCAATCTAACCATGTTTTTATTGGTATTAAGAAAATTGAAATGCAACCAAACTTTCACCAATCTCAGCCGAATGCATGAGAATGCTTCAAATCTTCCATCAGATGGGATTATATATTTATTGTTAGGATAGTCCTTATTGATAAGACACTATAATCCTCTTGCTAATATATTCCAAATCAAGTTCCAAACTATGACTAATGTAAATTTACAGAAATTGTTATAATGTAAAAATGTTTTCCTTTTTTTCATATTAATTTATTCACATTTATGCCTCAAAGTTGGGTGTTGATATTACTTTTCAAAAAGAAAAAGATAAAAGAAGTTGGATGCTAATATTGATTTTGTTGCTTCATATAGGTTTTGAAACAGTGTTGACTGTGTTGATGACTCTGTAGTTGACATCAAATGCTCTAATTTAGTTGATGTTACTGTTGAAAAGTCTTTTGATGGTTCACAAGATAATGAATCTTTTGGGTGCTTCAAATGCCCTTTAGAGAATGTAATTCTTTCATTCCTTTAGCATAGAGTGTCTATAAAGACCTTTAAAACTTTAGCAAACATAGATCAAATGTTATTGCTTTATAAGTAATATCCTTTAAGACCTTAGCAAACATAGATCAAATGTTATTGCTTTATAATTAATATTTTGGTCTCTTTTGTAGTAGAACCAAAATGTCTTCCATGAATCAATTTTGTTAAATTATTAGTAGGTTTTTCTACTAGAGTTCAAAACCAAAATGTCTTTACTTTTTAATTGACGACAAATTCTATACTGTATTAAACAAATCTGTCTTCTCTTATGTTATTTTCAATCTATTCTATTTAGTTACTTAAGTTAATTTACCAAGAATTTTATTTCATATAATTTAATCTATTATACCTAATTTGTAAACCTAATTTATCATCTTTGCCTTTTGTTTTGATGACATTGGAAGTATTACCCATGATTTTAATAGTCAAATCTAAAAGGTTAATTCTGAATTGTTGAGTTTTTTGCCAATTACAACACTTGGGTAATCTCCAAGAAGAGTTGCTGGAACAAATTGATAGGTTAGGATAGTAAATTAACATGTTTATTTTTATTACATTCTTCAATATATAAATCATTTGATTTTAGATGCTCAACTCAAATAAACTATTTTTCTTTTTGTAACTTATCACTACCAGCAATGTTAAAGAGGCATACCAGTAACAAGCATCTTCCAACTTCCAAGTACCTTCCATCCTAAGTACCATTTCTTTCACTAGACTTCAACACAAGTTGTCATGTAATATATATCCATTTATGCAAGAGTTGACTTTGTACATTCAAAGCTGGATAATGCAATTTCTTGTTCTTTGCTGAGTGTCAAATGCTATTAGAATTTGATTAGTTTGACCAAGTACTATGTGTCATACTGTGATAGAAGATGACATTCATAGCCTCTATTCCTCTCCAAATTTTTTGATAGGAACAAGTTGGCGGTGAAGCATTTAAGTCCCAATGAAAAAATTCACTTTCTCAGTAATGTTTCTGATAGTAACAACTTTAATGTTGTCAAATGGCTCTTGCCATGCTGATGTCAATGCAAATACCGGTCTGCAGTGCTCAAAGGATGATTATTCTGCAACTGAGAATGGCTTCCAGACCAATCTTAACAATCTATTTAGTTCACTTGTCAATGGGGCTCTTCAAAATGGCTTCTACAAGACCACAGCAGGAAAGAACTCCAACAAGGTTTATGGCCTCATACAATGTAGAGGTGACATATCTGGCAATAGTTGTGCTGGTTGCACCAATAACTCCATTACAGTTGCATTACACGACTGCACAAAGAGCAAAGAGGTCTGGGTTTGGTTCAGATGATGTTTTTTGCACTATTCAACTGAGGATTTTTTTGGGGTTATGGTAGATAATTCAGTGGCATTGATGAATGAAACTGATTATGATGATCTAGCAGTGATTTCAAATGGACTCTCCTTCATGAGTGGACTTGCATCTACTGCTCCAAAACAGCCTTTGATGTTCCAGACTGCAGTGATGGATGTTGGACAAAGTGGGAAGAGGTATGGCATGGCTCAGTGCACCAGAGATATCAGTAGTATTGACTGTGGCAAGTGTTTGGATGCTCAATTGGTGACTTTAAGGACAATAATTGGAAATAAAAGAGGATGGGAGATTTATGGGTCCAGTTGTTTTATGTGGTACCATGATTTCCAGTTCTATTCCAACGTTTCAATCACTCAAAGTGAGTTCTGTGGTCATGTTAGTTTTTTTTTTTTTTTTTTTGGCTTTTCTTATAAGAAAAACTTATCTCATTTTTATTAATCATAACATCAAAATCAGAAAATTTTGATATAGTTTTTGTTGCTTTTTTTGATGAAGTGAAATTGATGTATTTCACTACAGGTGCTAGAAGACTCTCTTCCTATGGAGTTGGAGTTGGCACAATCATTAGATTCATTACAATGCTATCACTTCTGACACTTTTGTAGATGTTTTTTTTCACCATTCTATGTGACTTCCGATGGTTGTTTTGGCCAAACATAGATGCTCAAGATTACAAACGAGATGATTGACCCTACAATAGATTTTGTATCTTAGCATCAAAGTTTGATTTTACTTCTGATTCAGATCTGCCTTTTAGAATCCATCTCCATTAATTTTATTTTTCCACCAACTTTTGGCTTCTTTACCTTTCCTAACACTTGAAACCCTGCATCTCTAAGGGCTCTGAGTGTAAACATTTTTTAACATAGAGAATTATAGATCCACCAAAATATTTAATATGCTATTAATCAACTTGAGCTTCCTGTTTCTTGTTTCTCAAATTTGTTTAGTGCTCTGTAGTGGTGTGTGCAATATGCAAGGGTCAGCTTTTGCCATTGTAGAGTTTTCTCTATTCACAAGAATAATCATCCACAGATTCCAATAACTGCATCTAAGGAGATTGGTCAATGCCTTTCAAAATATACATTAAACAAAATGCTTCACAATAACGGCATATTCAAACTTATTACAAATGTCATGTCAACCTTGCTATGCTACATATCCAGTGGTCAAAGTATATTTCAGATTCTACAATGACAAGTTGAACTGTGTATTCCATGATGGAGAAAATTTGGAGGACATGTTAACCTTATGCATTTTCTGTTAAACTCTTACTCATAATCAATTAGTCCAATAAAGGTTTACGTATATACAACAATTTTGATGATAACTGGAAGGCAATGGCAATAGGCAATCACCTAGCTTTTTTCTCATGCAACCTGTTTTGAGACTTGAATAGGGTTGATTGGTTGCGAGGTTGAAGTGTGAAAGAAGAGGCAAACAGCTGAGATGTCATCCTTTGCAATGCCTCGCTTCTTATGTTTCCATGCTTGAACAGCATGCTCCACCAACCTTTTAGCTGACTTTTCTCTAACAGGTGTTGAAGAAACAATCTGTACAGCTTCTTGATTGGAAATAACATCCCATAGCTGAAAAGAAAAGAAATGAGCACCACATACAATGTAAAGTAACTGTGTTTTTTTTTTTTGAGGATAAGTAACTATGTTATTCATAAGGCTAGATAAATGTGCTCAAACTTATGGCATCACCATTATACTTGACTTCTTAAAACATGTTTACCTTACCTTATACTATGCAATGAAATTTCAAAAAACATCACGAATAATGTTCTTGTTATTTATATTCATTCCACAATTTCTGTACGCTAGATGATATTATCTTATGGGAGAGTGATTTCATTCAAGAACTTGCTTCAGGTCATATCCACTACTCAAGAGTTCTGCATCTGACAACTGAGTATTTTGTCATTCTAAAATATCTACTCACAATAACAATGGAAATTATAATGAGTTGTGATTAAGAGGGGGAAAAAAGAGAGTAATTGTGTGATTAAGAGAAAGTCCGAAGGTCCTAACCAAATGAGAGGAAAAGAGAGAGTTGGAACCATCATCAAGAAAATACATACCCCATCTGTTGCCAATATGACAAATTTGTCCCTGCTAGTTATGTTCCTTTGTGTCACATCTGGCACAGAAATAAGCCCAAATTCCTTCAGGCAATAGTCACCCAAGGCTCTTGATAGTGCTAGTCCTGGTGTCTCACCATTAGGCCTCCAGATCCTGTGCACCCCAGGTTCATCATCTAAACAAAAGACTCGCCCTTTGGATTGTGCTATTCGCTCAGCCTCCTCTGCAACCAAAATAGAAAGGACTGTAAATTCTTAAGTAATAGATACACGTGCATATACACAGAGAGAGAGAGAGAGAGAGAGAGGCTAACGAGGTAAATTGGGCTTGAAGTCAATGCTAAGCTGAAGTGGTACCAAATGGCCATCGTCTGATGTTGTTGCCAATACAGCTCGGGAATCACCAACATTTGCTATGACAAGATGTTCACCCTGAAGACAATTGGTGAGTAAATAGTTCAAGCTACTTATGATCTTTAACAATTAAAAGATCCATAACAGGCCCATAAATAGTACCCAAAACAAACAAAACTTGCATCGGGCAACTACAATAATAGTCATATTACTCAAGATAATCTCTGAAATCCAATTTTTCCTATAGTTAACCTGATTACTAGCTAGGAAAGGAAACATTATACTTATTCATACTAGATGATAATAAATAGCAGACGGCACATACTGTGACAGAATTGGAAATGAACTTTGAACATGCCACCAAGTTAGAAAAATATGTGAATATGATATAACATACACCATTCCAAACAGTAGGACAAGTACAACTGCTTTTCTGAGCTAGCCTGACAGACTCTTGAATGAGTAACTTGTAATAAGACCTATGTCCAAATGGTTTTTCTGTAAATTGACAGCCTAATGACTGATAAACCAAATCTTATCATATGAAAGATATCTAATCACCTGTTTAACAAGTGTCAGAGCTGTAGTACCGCTACAAAAAGAATCAATTCCGGGATGATGCTTAAGCTCTTGGTCAACAGCCGCATAAGTTTTTAAGTAGGATTGCTTCCATATATCAAAAAGATGAAGGTTTCTATCCACTTCAATTTCAAAATCCAGGTCAAGTGAGGTTGAGGCTAGAGTCTCTTGCCAATTGCACAGCAAAGAAGCAGGCACTGATTTTCTGACCCTTTTGGCTACAAGGTGTCCCCATGGGCCATGCCCATCAAAAATCCCACAAAAAAGCATGTCTTCTTGGCATCCAAACTCCTAACAACCAAACCACGCTGATAAATTGATCAGAAGGAAAAAAAAATTAAAAGAAATTAGATCTGCTACATAAGTCAAATTTTCAAATGTCTGTAATGGTTTATGTTAAAAACAGCTAGATATCAACATTGAACATGTAGTGACATACCTCCCAAACAATTAAGCAATCCTGATTAATTCCTTTCATCCCTCTCTTTGAGCACACTGACACCAAGTTGTTTGACTTGTTGGCTTTCACAGTGCCAGAAGAACTCAATATCAGCCCATTCTTCTTCGCTTCCTTTGCCAACTTTTCTGCAGTTTCCCTTCCAACATCGTTCTTATTATTCGTCTCTTTCTTGATTGCTACACTTCTTGTGAATCCATCAAGAAAGGAGGGAAAAATCACCATCACCTATACAGCCCGATCTTAACTGCAACTCAGCTGCTTTACAATAACTATGTTAATTATTTGATAAAGTTCCAAATTACAAGTCCATTTAATTGCCAATAAAATGACAAAACAAAATTTAAAATATATGTACTTTTTCCTCAAAAATAACTTTGGAATTTGAAATTTCTCTAACATACAATATATCCAGAACTTGTAAATTTAAGATTATAAAGTCAGCTTCTTTTTCATTTTTTTTTGCCTCAGCAACCAAACGGAAACTACCTAAACCAAAATTAAATATTCAATATACCAGGGAAGTATTTCAAACCTAATGTATTCAGATGAAAGAAGAAAATTTTATATAATTGAATAGTCATTAGACATGCAATTACAACAACAATGCTCTTTCAATTTAATTTTCAAAGCCTCAGCAAACAAGCCATAAGAAACTAAACTAAATAGCTATATTAAGCCTAAAGACTTTTTTTCTTATACCCTAAAGTGAAACTAACAATATCCAAAGTGGAAGTCTCAAAATTTCTTCTGTTATACATTTTTTAAGCATCTAAACAAAGCACATATAGGATTACTTAAAACCAACTCAGCTACATTTTTTTACACGTATGCCAAAATTCTCTTAGCTACCTAACAAAGACAGAAGACTTAAAAGTTAAAAGAACCCATTAATATGTGGTTGCTAAGAAAACTAACCCAATAAAATAAAACAAGCTTAGACAATTTTTGCATAGTTTTGGTATCCAATAAATAACAAACACATACCTCAACTACATACACTAGATTCACCCAAAAAGAAAAAGAAGAAGAATAACCAATTACATACGAGAAAACAATCAGTTAAATGCCTGAAATCTGATACTTCTGCCAGAAAATTTCCTTCTAACCAAATCTTTGAGACCGATAGGCTTTAGTGTGGCTTACACTGCATTCTTGTTTTCTTCCACTTGCAAACCCAAGTGTACCTACATAACGGATACCTTTATAGCAAATGTAAGTTGGTGTGAAATTACTATTGATGCCACGGTTTGGCTACCATGTGATACAAATAGCAAGGGCATTCTGGACATTATGGAGGTGATTCAGGTTGGGAGTTGCATCATCCCCGCCTACTTTTGACGTGCTTCTAGTAAAAAGTTTAGTTTAAGAAACCAAATGAATAATGCATTCGGAAGCATCATCAGGGGATTATAATGAATTAATCAGAATATCCTAAATGAGGTCGGTATTTAACATATACAAATAGCTAAGGACTAGTAGTACATTGCATGCAATTAAATAAGATACTTATATGGATGAAATAGGTTGTGATTAAAATTGTATATCTTCTTGAATAGTTAATTACTAATACTTTGTCAAACAAGAGTTCAAGGACGAATAGATTGTAAATAAATCCAAGGAACCAAATAAAAGGCTATTAGTTAGCCAGCTGTTTAGGTGGACCATGGATGTCAAATGTCAAAAAATATAAGATAGTTGTTAGTTGTGAGCCTTTTTTTGCTGTTGATAAGTGCATATTATGGACTTGTTTGAAAACCATGAGCTTTTAAAGGTGAAAATGTAAGAGGGACCAGATGTGCGTGTTAGATTCTAGTTGTAGATTGAGGAGATATAAAGACAATAGCAAGGCTTGGAGCAAGAAATATAAAGTAGAGAGAAAAGAGTGAAGATATAGATTTAGATACATCATACGTGAGGCCATTGGGTTGCAAGTTGCTACTAGTGGATTCCAAGTCATCATTAACAGCGGTCTCAATTATTTGACTAATCTGAGAAAAAAAATATAAAGAACCAAGATCAACCAAGTCACTAAAATGCTTCCAAGAAGATAGCATATTCATTCAACTAGTGTGAGATAATATATATATATATATATA
The DNA here is from genome assembly GCA_019022515.1 of Quercus aquifolioides. Classification (NCBI taxonomy): domain Eukaryota; kingdom Viridiplantae; phylum Streptophyta; class Magnoliopsida; order Fagales; family Fagaceae; genus Quercus; species Quercus aquifolioides. The sequence goes on along the minus strand of CM032334.1, from coordinate 10,631,579 downwards.
TATATATATATATATATATATATAGAACCAAGATCAACCAATCAAAATAAATGAATCAGCTCTTTGTCCTCAATAAGTACACCAATCTGAAAAAAAAAAATTGTGATACTTAATCGGAAGCTACTCCAAAGGCAATGCAACTAGACATACAGTCAAACCATCATATAAAATGTTTAGAGTTAAACTGTTGTGTTCCAAATAATATTATCACAAAAACTATCAATTCAAAATAGTAATCACACACAATAATATAAATATATATGTAAAAAACCCTTTCTCTTTGAAGGAAAAAACCACGAAACAAACTCCAAATCAATTCACTATTTATCAAATCAATTACAATAATTCATGTGTATGTCTCACGGCTAAAGAAAAATCTCTCTTATTTTTCTTTACTCTCACACACACTAATTATTTCTATAAAAAATGGCAACACTTTGCTCTCTCCTTTCTATTTTTTTCTCCACGCACAGCTCTCTCTTGGCTGTCTTCTTTTCTCTAAACGACTCACTCTTGATTGCACTCTCTTTTTTCTTGTGTGGCTTCCTCTTTTTTTGTTCTTGCACATACTCTCTTTGTGTCTTCTCAAAGGCGACAGTCTTTTGCTCTCTCCTTTTTCTTGCATTCCTCCCAAGTGAAAATCTCTTTTATTCTCTCTTGGTTTCACGCTCTATTTTTCTTCTTCCCAAAGAGAGGACCCTTGGGCCAAAGCCAAAGACAAAGCTAACAAATTCTTTATAGCATTGTCTGTTTATAAGACTCTTTTCCTATTTCTTTTTAAACTAGGAATACATTACTTCTTTAATAAGGAATAGACTTCCCCTCCACACCAAGGAATAGTCTTTCCTTTCACATAAGAGAATAGACTTTCCTTCTACACCAAGGAATAGTCATTCCTTCTGCGCAAAGGAAACCTAAATTAAGTTTTCCTTTTTTAACTAGGAAACCTAATTGACTTTCTAAATCACAATTAGAATTTGAGACAATTTCCCAACATAAACAGGGACAAATCTAAATCAATCAAGAATTTTGACATAAATAATATTAAAAAAAAAATTAAGGGAAAAGAAGAAGAAGAATATTCTACACTATTCTAATGCAATAAATTGTAGCAATCTGGGTATTAAAATAAAGTACTCATTCACAATGTTCACAAAATCCAACATCTAGCTTATACAACCAAACCAATATGACATTAAGTTTGAAAACAAAGAAATCCAATACAAAAATTAAGGACTTATTTGGTAAAGTTGTTCTAGTAACGTTATTTGTATTTTTTGAAAATATGTGTGGGTGAAAAAGTATGTAAAAATACGTATAATATTTAAAAACTGAAACTGTTGCTTAAAATGCCATACCAATCGAATTCAAAACAAACCCAATTCACCCAATTGCTATTTCTTAGAATTGCTGTGATCACAAGCTGGTTTCTTTACAACAGAAATCCTACTCCCAACAGTGGAGGACTTGAATACAAACTTATTAGCATCACCAGGAACCCCTTTCCCACCTGGGTTTTCTTTTTCTTTCTTGGTCAAAGAAACATGTTGCCACTTCACATCATCATCATGAATCCTTTTCGCACAATCTTCATTCTTTGGCTTACAAAATATTGACTTTATAAGCGCTTCATCCTCTTCTTCTTCCAACTTCTTCTTCTCCTCTTCTCTACTCTTCAAGGCCCCAAGCATTGCATCAAAACTCACACCTTCACGTCTAGACTTCATGGATTTCATCTCACTCAGACCAGCATCAATCTCCATCTCTCTCTTTGAATCCAAAGCCTTATTCTCCAAACCCTTCATTACATCGCCCATCTCCTCAGCTTCCCTTTTCCTTTTGTTAGTCTCAACCAAGTCATCGTCTTCACGCCAAGGCTCAAAGTTCCTCGTAGCGCCAGACTCAACAATGTAGTCACTATTTTGTGGGTCTGTTTTCATAGTAATCTCAGAAGAGCACGTGGTGCATTTGAAGTAGAACCTGAATATTTGAATACCCAGATAAGTCTCACCCATCACGTTTTCTTTTCGGGAGTTGAACTTGGTGCCTTTGTAGATGTAGTTGCCGCAGGTTTTACAGCGAATGCTCATTGGGAGCATCATGCGGACCTTGATCTGATCATTCTTGGGCTTCTGAACCCTTGGAAGTTTCGAGGGGTCGAAGTCGGGAGGGATGTACTTGTTCAACACCTTTCTCTCTCCCATCGAAGCGTTTTTTGGTATCCAAATCCGTCTAAGTTTCTGTGATAAATCTGAGATTTTGCTTGTATTTCAAGCAAATCTAAGTCGGTTTGAACTTTCAATATGAATGGGCTGGACCAGAGCAAGACCAGGTCCAAAATAGGTTTTGGGCTCTCCAAAACCCAACTTGAATTGACAACAAGACAAAGAAAGAAGAAAAACTTGAAAATATTAAATTAAAAAAAAAAAAAAAAACCAAACAAACAAACAAACAAAGGAAAAATGGGAATTTGGGTTATGTTGGTTTACCTAATTTTCATCGCTCATGCTTCTCAAAAAAAATTTGGGAGTTTTTAGCCTTATAGAAACTGAGTTAAGTGACTTAACTGTAATAAAACACAAACTTGTGGGGCCCATAGGTAAGTGTTGTCACACTCAAGTTAGACGACACTTATGTCCACCAATGGCTTTCTCTCTTTCTTCTTCAACTCTCTTTCTCTCAACTGTTCTTTCTTTCTTTCTTCTTCAACCCGGACACAACACACACTTCATGTGGTTCTCTTTGGAACTCTTGACCTCAGTTAGGTCTCTCACATTAAAGCTCTCTCAACATTATATTTCTCTCAGCCTAACAATTCTCTCGGTCTCTCATCTCTCTCAATCCAACAAATCTCTCTCAAGTGATCGATTTAACTTGTGATTTGTGTAGAGAGAGGGAAATGTTTGATAAAGTATCACACAGGTTTTTAAAAAAAAACCTAATAGTTGTTCTGAGTTTTCTAACTAATGGGGTCCATAAAATTGAGCTAAAGTTGCTTTTTCTAAATTGAAAACTAAGCCAAGTTCTAATGTTAAACACTATGTGAAGTGAGTTAAGAGAAAATAAGGAATTAGATATGAGATATAAAAATAAATTGAGTTATGAGTATTGAGATATAAGTAATGAGTGATGAGTTCTTTTCTTTTTTTCCTCTGTAAAATGAGTTTTGGAAATATCATTTTGACACACACACACATAATTTAGTGTTTGTTATTTTCCTTTAGTAAGCTAACTACATTTATATCTTCTTCTTTTTTCGCTCGAAATGTTAACATATAAAATTATTAGCCTTTAAAACATGATATCAACGTGCACAAACTAAGTCAACAAGAAAATGTAAAACGTACTTGAAAACATGATGTTATAAGGGTTATGTTTATTACACAATGGTTTACACAGTTTTACACATAACCCAAAAAACAATTGAAATTGTGACTTGAAGTCACGATTTTCAACTTTGTAAATACTGGTTAACAAAATATAAATACTGGTTAACAAAAGTTACAAAATACAACACTATGACTTATAAAATTCTGTACAACAATTATTAGTCATAAATACAATCGGTAATAGGCTTCCACGATAGGAGCCCTCTCTCTCTCTCTCTCTCTCATATTTGTTGTACAAAGTTGATATAAGAATGGATCAAAAAATTGATATACAACATTGAGCCCCCACAACCCACAAAAAAAAGGGTGTGACGATATACCTAATGAAAAACTTGAGAAGATGCATAATACTCACTCTCATTGAACACAGGTCTTAAATCTTCTTTGCACATGAAATCCAGGGGGTAAGAAACAAGATGACCCCTCACTGCCTCTAACCTCTTCATGGGATCAATTTTCTTAACATCTCCATTTTGATAGGATTCTAACTTCTCAGGTGCTATTCCTAAATCAATAGTAGTATGGCCAAGTTTCTCTTTCCAGGAGGCTATGCTTTGTCTGAGTGCAGCTCTGCATGGCATCAAATTTGGCAAAAATACTTGTTAGCACAGGAAGAGAAGGGATTAGAGAAAGATTAAGAGCTGCATTATACCTTGTATGTATAAGATCACTAGGTATGCAAGAAAATACATCTTGGTAAATTGCGGTATTTGTCTGTAAAACAGATCAGAGATAAATGGTTATTACTTCAAGAGAACAAAAGCAGCAGATAAATCCCAAAAGCCTAAAATTTTCAAATTCTTATTGCTTGTCAATTTTCAACAATATAATGTGATGTTCATGTTTAATTTCTGTACATGTTTTTCTATTTCTCAAACATTTTTCTGGTGACTTTTTCTCACCTTTGCAGTGGCCATCCAAATATCCTTGTAAGTGGAATCAACAACAGGATCAGTTATTTGATCATTCTGAGAAAAGAAATAAAAAGAACCAAGATCAGCTAAATTACCAAAGATGAGAGCATATTTATTCACCATGAACTGAAAAGAATGAAGATAATTAGATTCATCTACCTCTCCTGTGCGAAGACCAAGGTGTTCCGACCACAGTGACAAACGAAGAGAGAGAGAAAATTTTCCAGCCTTCCATGGTTTGCCTCCCATATATGAATTAACCGGCTCTTTGTCCTCGATAAGTACACCAATCTGCAATAAATTTTTGTGACACTTAATAGGAAGCTGCTCCAAAGCCAATGCAACTAAGCATATAGAAAAGAAGCTACTCAATAAGTACAACAATCTGAAATAAATTTTTGTAAGACTTAAAGAGGAAGATACTCCAAAGCCAATGCAACTAAGCACTTATAAAGACCATCAAAATATCAAAAGTTCATACTTGAACAGTTACAGATCTAGATGCTGAAATCAATCAGGAAATTGAGATAAATTATCTGGAAAATTAAAAAATGAACTTTTAGCAACAATATTCTACAGCAATGAAACAAATGTTAGTAATTTGGGTATTAATAAATTGCACTAGTTAATTTATCATATTGATCAGAGTTAACAAGTAACTCAACAACCTGTACAAAATTCACAAAATCCAACGTCTAGCTTATTCAACCAGCATGACATAAGTACATTAAATTTGTAAGAATATTTGAAATACAGACTAAACAAATAAGTCCTTGATATCTAGAGATCTCACTAACATCTCATATAAACAATCAACTCTTTTTCGAATTCTAGGCAAACCTATTCACCCTATACCCCCTTCATCACCCAAAAGTGCTAACTGCAAACTACCCCCAAAGTTTGGGAGTTTTTAGATTTTACATCCTAAAGTTCAGAATTTGGATTTTACCTCCTAAAGTTATATATTTTGTTTGCCACGTGTGTTAAGTTCGTCCAATAAAATGATGTCATGTCCTTTCATTATGCCACGTGACATCATTTTATTGGATGAACTAAACACACGTGACAAGCTTATGTGGCGCTTAATGGAAAATACGAATAAAAGGGCTACTGATGCAAACAATATATAATTTTAGGGGGTATAATCCAAATTCCGAAACTTTAGGATATAAAATCCAAAGACTCCTAAACTTTAGGGGTGTGTTTTGCACTTTAGCCTTATTTCTTTGAATTAGTTAGTTTTTCTATTTTAGTTCCATTCTCCCACATACAAGGAAACTTCAAAACCCTATCTGTTGCCAAAAAAAAAAACCAATGATAATATCCCACATTTTTGAAAATGTTCTAATAATGGGCAAAGTGGCAAATTTGTTGAAAATTGTCAAAAGGACCTTTTTTTTTTTTGAGAGTGTTAATGCAAAATATAGTTGTTCTACCCCAATCTTTGAGAGTCCTGAAGAATGAGGGCTTAGATTTATAGTTCTTTGCAGAAAGAAACCAGCTTCAAATTATTGTTGGCAGCTAGTAAACAAAAATTAGAATTGAAAAGAGAATTGACTCTAAAGATCCAAGAACTTAGTACTTGGGGAGGTACCACTTAGTACAGATTATGACAAACATGTTTAAGATGCACTATCTATAATAGGATTCCTCTCTTTAAACTGGAGTTTTATGTGATTCAAAAATACCCTCGCATCCAATGTTTAATAAGTGAAAACAATTGAGGACAACTGGAAAAAGCAGTAAAAATACATCTATTAACACCCCCTAAAAAAATGCCTAATAAAACTGCTGCACTCTCCCATCAGTTTACAAATTGAAATTTAAACGTTCAGTCTTCCATTCATTAACAATTTCAAATTTCCTGTTATCATCAAGAAGTTACAATGTTGTCCAATATCTATCCTCAAGTCTCCTGCAAATTCCGAAAAACACACACACAAGAAGCCAATCTTGCTACGTTACTCTTAGCATTAAGACTTAACAGTTGTGAGAAGCATGAGTTGAGGCAACAACTCAAACAGAGTTCCAAGGTATTTAATAAAATTTTTCTTTCTATTAATAAGATAATTAAAAATAAAAACACTCACAGGATGGTTTTTAATATTCCTTCTTTATCAAAATTTGTTCATATTACTTTTCAAAGATCCATTGTTTTTTTCGTACTTCACTGGCCATTTTTTAGTACTTTGATGTATTTGCTTAGATAAAATTTTAGTTTAATTGTTTTCAGAATTATATTTTCCTTTATTCTGGTTTTTTAAGTTGGTATTCTTGATTATTTCCTGGTTCCATTCTTTTGCTTGAAGGCATTTTCATTTTTTTTCTCTTATATATTTCATTTGAATGTCGTTTTAATAAGAAGGCACAAGAACTTTACCCTCGCTGTCCATCAGCGATTATACTATTTAATTATTTAACACTATGGAAATTGCTTTCTTGATTATGCTACTGCTACTTTGATTAGATTTATCACTCAAGCTAATTTCAAATTCTTAATTCAATAATTGTGTAATTGCTGACCTTTGAACATTAGTAAAAATAAGGGAATCAATTTTGTGATTGGAAAATATAGTAGTACGCCCAAATTGAGATGAACGGAAAATTATGACACTAAACCAAAAAATAAAATAAAAGCCTCATCGCACGCGCAAAGCGTGTGTGATGAGACTAGTATCTTATAACAAGATAGTTAACCATTTCCTCATACATAATTCCGATATAAGGCATTTTTCAAATCGAGGCTGAAAGGATGAATTCTTGATTAGGGTGAAAGGCTCTAGCCTTGAGTTGTTTTCACGTTTTGGACTCAAAAATGACAGGAGAAACATGAACAAAAATATGAAAAGACATCGACCAGGAGTGGTACCTCAGAATCTCTTGAGCCAAGCAAACTCCTATCATTAATATTAGCTGATCCAATCAATGCTATACAATCATCAACTATCATAATTTTACTGTGCACATACACCTGCAGTGAAAAGAAGTAGGATTGGAATAATGATAATTGAAGGAAAGAGATGCATGTAGCAGCTTTTGCAAATGAGAGGAAAGATAAATGAAAGTATATTTATAAGTGGTTAGGGTGCATTGATGCAAGAATTGGTGCAAGACAATACCTGACTGGAGGCTACAGGACCACCATCAAAGAGTTTACCATAAGCTCTGAGGCCATAGAAAGAAATGTAATCATGTGTTTTAGCACCAAGAAGATCATAGAGATTATAAAATATCGAATTATTTCCTCTGCAAATGGTTCGATACTGCCAATGCATTATGGCTCTCACAGATGCTGCACCCCCGTCATCAACACCCCCCTGTTAAAACAATTCAGTATGAAAATCTAACAGATTGATCAAATTTCAGATTTGAAGGATTTTGACAATGAAATAAAACCTGGAAACCCGGTAGAAGTGGTATGACAACTATAACCCTAAAACACTTCTTATCATTGTATGCTCGCATAATACGCCGATATAATGCTTCCAACACGCGATTACGTATTATCTCATCTCCCGAGAGACCTGATATGAAAAATTGATTCTGGAAAAAAGTTGCCAAGAATTAATTCAAAAGATCATGAAAATAAGACACAGAATACTAAGTAGGACAATCAGACCCAGAACACTATAATGAAAATAAACTCAAAAGAATGTCTGTCATATAGGGTATCCAACACACCGATGGATAAGAACATGAGCCTGACTCATAAGCATTAACATCATCTTTCCAATTCTCCCTTGATAGAAGCCCAAACTTCTGACTAAGAACGCACTTTGTTTATTATGCTATTAATGGCATCAGTTGGTTTATTTGCAAAACAGCTTCACTTGCTTCCTTTTTATCTAAAACTTAAAAAATTTACACAGGTTCATGAACTGTTTCAATTTTCAGTTTCTTTCTGACTCTCATCCATTTTAGTATGTTTATACCGTACTTTGCTCAAAAGGATATTAAAGGAAGCATTTTAAACTATCATCTCTCTTAAATGCATACATGGGCAATGGGGCAGTTGGATGATCAGGAAGATAATGCTAGTAGAATGGCTTTATCTGTGAGAGAGAGAGAGAGAGAGGAGGAAGAAGTTCTGAGAGAACATGAATTTGTGTACAGACAGGAACAGGAATGCATTGAGATTGTTTGAACATGTGCAGGGTTGGCAACCGGCAACAAGAAGTAAACTGAGATGGTCATGAACTTGAGCATAAAAAACCAGTTAGAACACCTAATTCCCAGAAACCCTCAAGCCAACATGACAACCCATCCAACCCCTTGAGAAGGGTGCAGAATAAGGAAAAGAAACATACCTATTACTCAAAAGTGAACATTCACCCCCATCCTAATTTTCAAAGTGAAAAATATCGTACAAGATATTCTAATACATAAACTCCTACAGGGAGTGAAAAAAAATATAATGAAAGTTATGCAACACATGGGAATGAATATACCTCAATGTAGATGAAGTGTTCTGCTTTCTCGATAAGAGAGCAATAAGCATTATGAATGCTCTCTTCAGTTTGGCTTGTTCCAGCAGACCACTGACTGACACTTCTAATTACCTGAAAATTAAAGGTAACTAAAAATAATATGATACAAAGTCCAATATCATGATCAAAATACAAAACAGCAACAGTAAGAAAGGAATTAGATAGAGATTTAGCCAATGAGCTCTAGCTCAATTGACATCTCCTCCTCTTGTAAGAGCAAGGTGAAGGGTGAGGTTGTGGGTTCAAAACCTACCAAATGTGTGTGTGTAACTTACCAATAAAATTTATTCCCTGGCGGCTGCTCTCTCACTCTCTCAAATTTAATCATAAATGTCTTCATTTTTCACAATACAACGAGGGACAATCATTTTGACACTTTGATGAATTGATTAATTGTCAAAAAAGAGTCTACCAGAAATTTAAAGAAAAATCAGAAATTCATTGACTAGGCAACAGGGTAGGTGGCTGATATCTGGTAGATAATCTAATAATTCTAGAAACTTATTAAGAATTACAGCCCACCTGACAACGGCACGAAGCACGAGGACCAACTTGACCAGATTCATCAGCAAATCCACCTTGATCACCCCGTTCTTGAGTTTCCCACCACTCTGGATCTGAACTTTTCATGTGAGGCTGGGCCACCCTATCTGAAAGTTCTTTCCCATGATGATCTACAGATTTAAAGTCATCTACAAATCCCTTCAACGGTGTATCTGGACCTACTGGTTCAATTTTGGACTTCCGAAAAGAGAAAGGCAGACCACTGGTAACCTTGCTTGGCTGATCAAGGAGATTAGTAGTAAAGTCTGAACCATATAATTTTGGTTCTCCATTAGGAGCGTCGAGCCCATCAGTTTCTTGTGGCAAGAGAAGTGGGATATCTTGTAATGATGATCTTGCAGAAAAGGAATCCTGTCTTCTAAGGTCATTATAATTTTGAAAATTCTTATCCCCAATCTCCCCCTCTCTGTTTTTTCTCATGTAATGTGGAATAACCATGTGGTGATGAGGCATAAGTAATGGGATTGCTTGCTCATTTGGAGCTTTATTTCTCTGAAGGAAGGAATTCGCAAATTTAGATCATAATGTTATTATAAGTTGACTATATGACTGTACCAATTGTTAAGGAAGCACTACCTTTGCATAGTTCCAGCGCTGAACAAAATGCCTAGCTATGTCACGACATGGTGGTCCCCAAAGAGCACAATGAACATCATGCCAAGGCATACGAGGATATTTTTCACGATCCAATTCGTCTTTCATTGTATCTTCCCATGAATTTGGTTCAGATTCCCTGACAAAATGAAAAAAGGAAATACATTAAAAACAGATCTAACAAAGTAAAAGAGTATAATCCAACCAATTTGCAATTAGTTAAATAAAAGAACTGTTCTCACCGCATAGCAACTAAAACCTCCTACTGGGTGAATTTTAAAGCAGAAGCCAGCCAGCGACTACCACAAGAAAATATGTATTAAATGAAAATTTGACCTAGAGTATCTAGTTTACTATGGCTTAGTAGCACAATAGATCTCCCTCCAAAAATCAATATATAAACATTAATAATCCTTTTAGTAGAATTAGAAGAACATGGTCTATTATCAACTACACAAGTACAAATCTTCAACGAGAGTTCTTGAGTCACTACATACATAACAGGAAATCTATTCATTCTCTATCTTCTAAAATTGTCCAGAGAAGAAGCCAACATAAGATCGGGTTGAATGTACAGAACAGACTTACCTTGGGTTATAGTAGTCCTTTCCAGGCCATATCAATGGAGGACAATCCCCCACTTTGTGCTCAGATGTATCATAACGACCAAAGCATAGATCCAGTCCTCCAATAAAACATATCTGGTAATCTACAATGACAAGCTTCTCATGATGGGACCTGAATACAACCAGAAATAAATATCAGAAACCGCAAAAGAGTCTAATAATGATAATTTACCACTGATTATAGTTGGAAATTTTAATTGAAATATTAAAATCTACAAACTCCAGTAGAATTTTCATTTAAATTGCATACCATAAGTAAACACCACTAGAAAAGTGGTCAGGATAACGCAGTACCCTCACATTCTCATGAATACTAAGAAGCTTTCTCTTGCTATAGACGCTGTTGATTTTCAAAGCAATGGCAACCTCTTTGTAGAGAAGAATATAAATCTGCATTTGTACAATATATTACAATTAACACTTATTCAAAGGAATGATATGAGCAATTCCATAACAGTGGTTTCATATAATCCAGTTGACCCTCCCACCATTACTACAAAAAAAAGCCCAAGTATAACAGTTATAAAATAGTTTACAACTTTATTAGTACCTGAACCCCTTGCTTAGCCTTTGCCTCCAGCAAAGTGTCAAGCCTGGATGAAGCATGAGCATGAAAGGGACGCCGTAGATACAGTTCTGGGCACAGCCACCAGTCACAAATAAATATCTGCAAGATACTCCCAATCAACCAACAGAAACTTAACACCAAACATTAATCAATGTGGACTACAACTGAATACTGTGTGCTGAAACTGGAAGGAAAAGACCTCAGATTTTGCATCTTCAATAGAAGAAGCTATAGCTTCAAATGCAGCTCGACCATCTACAAACCACTGAGCCTGACTACCATCTTCAGCCAAACCCCTTGGAGGAGCAAAAGAGCCAAAGCGGTGAGGATGACACCAGCCTTCAGGAGGCCTTAGTCCAGCATCATTGATTGCAGCGACCCAGTCTTTAACTTTAGCACCATTCTTGCCTCTAATCCTAACGCTCCGGATTCCACAAGTCACCTTAAGTTACAAACTATTTGTTAGAGTAGATATTATCTAGATTTTTTCCCCAGAAAGATAATCATCTACCAATTAATTATCACAATAAAGCAGTGAAGAAAAATGCAAGATTAAAAATGTAAAACCTTTCATGGTCACAGGAATTCTAAAATTTCCCTTGTGAGAAATGTGGACAGTTTGAAGAGAGAGGAGTTGTAGAACTTTTAAATGGTGTTGAACACCCTAATGACACTATCAAACAGCATACGTTGAGACTTTTGTTTTATAGAATGACTACCTTAAGTGGCATCCCTCCCGCCATCTTCTTTTTAGAATTTTTAGATCTTTTGAACTTGAGATTGTAATTCTTTAGTAGTAGTTTGATAAACACAAGTGTAGTTGAGCTATATTGTCTTTTGAATGAACTTATTTTACTTATCAAAAGAAAAAAGGAAAGAGTCCTCACTGATGCAACAAAATTTACCCAACCACCAGCACTTTGTGTCATATTTCTTTAATGGTGCAGCTCAGTATAATGCCCAAATTAAATGCGTAATTCTAGAGGGGTGAAATTTTAACAGCTTTGGCAGAGTTCATAAAAAGATGGATTATTTACTTTGAGCACTTTGAGTCCAAGAAAAATATCAACTCTACACAAAATAAGGTTGTTAAAAGTTTAAAAAATAGAGCAAAAGAGAGAATCAAAAGTATTTGCGTACTAGGAGTCAAAATTGTTGCCTACCATAGCTTTTTAGCTTAAACAACAAAGTTAAATTTCTATAAACAGACATTAATATGAATAACCTACGGAATTTACAGTTTCCTCCTCAAGCTAGAAGAGCAATTCAGCCTACCAAGTGAGGGTTAATTATTATGGTCGTTAGACACCCTTAATTTGAGTTTTGACAACATGAAGCATTATGCATAGCCTCCCTGCATTAGTATTATGTAGCATCTTAGTAGATCCTAAACTTCTATTACTTCTATTTGCTTAACTATTTAGAAGAACCAAAGTTCATAAGTTATACTACCAAGTAACAAAATTTTTAAGACTTTAATCCAGAAAAAAATATAAAGGACCAGTAAGACAATATGATGCTTACCTTAAAAGCATGGCGTAAAGGATTCCGTTCCTTTATTTCTTTTGCTAGCGATACTCGACCCTCTCCATTCCCATCTGAGGCAGGCAGTACATCAAAAACAATTATATCTAGAGGTTGGGTATGAAAAGGATCCTCCAGCAAGGCCAAGAATCCAGGTTTCAATACGGCCCAAACCTGCACACAATAAATAAAGAATAAAAGTAAACATGTGGTGAAGTAGAGAATATATAATGTAAATATTTCAAGAATGATCACAAAGTATAACACGACTTATGCTCCATGCCACGAAATATCTCCTATATTCCAAAAAGTCACAGTCAGGTAGAAGTTTCAATCAAAAATATGCTAAATAAAGAATGATAACGCCAAACAATCTATCAATAACAAGTGAAAAGAATATAAGGGCCAAATTTTGTCATTTTCAAGCCATTCAAATGATATGTTGAGAACCAAATAAGAGATGAACTGAGAGGAAGGAATAAACGAGAGACAAGAAGATTCCAACAATGGTACTACCATAATAAGTTAGTAACAATTAAATAGTTTGAGAATGTGGTAGCCTGATGCAGCTAGAACTAAGAAACACAAGACACAGCTGACAATGTTGTACATAAAGCCAATACAGCCCCTAAAAAAGACTTCAAAACTCTCAATCTTATGTATTGACCTAGTTCAATTTGGGAAATCCAAAGAAATCAAAGCACAAATCTAGAGCTATAACAGGAGGATAAGGAAGCATGAAATTTGTTCCCTTTAGAGTAAAGAGCAAGCTTTTGCATCCATGTTAGGCTGTTCCACCAACAAACAACCACGTCAGAAGAATTCAAAAATCTCCTCTGTATACCTAACATTGAAAAGGTCCATTTGAGGAAAGTCCCATTAAGGAAACTGCCAGTTCCATGCACAAACCCTTAGATGCCTGTAAGTGTTCTGTCTATAACTTTTTCACTGCATGCTTTTTGTCCAAAAGCAGGTGGATGCAAGATCACATTGTTGTAATAACAACCAGATTGCATTTCCTTGGGATACCTGCCAAGTGGCACCCATGATATGTGAGCTAAATGCTACTACATATAATAGCACACCATTACACCAGAGCTTTTCTTCTACTCAATAAAATTCTTCTCTTTGTTCCCCTCTTCAATTTAGGTAGAACACATAACTAAGGCAATATGAATCATTCATATTCTTTGTTCTTTATACACACTATTTCATATGTTTTTCAGAGGAACAATCATTTTCCACAATGATTTACTAGAAGCTGTTATCACCACACAAGATTTTAATAGAGTAACACCAGATACATGAAACCTATCCAAACACCACTCAACCAACAACATGCAACTGATCACTAATGCATGTGTATGCTTTTTATAAGTATCACTGGTCAACGTGTATGTCAATCAGAGTGCAACAACACGAACAAAATTAACTTTCAGGATATGATTCCACTACCTTTTGCCAATTGTCATTACAACAACTGAACCAACAGCATGCACAACATTTTCTCGAATCATCATCATCCTTCAAAAATTTTGGTAGATGCTTCACCATCACATAATCTTCCTTCAGTTTAGGACCATACTCTGGTAAGAATGATAACTTTGAAACCTCCAAAAACTTGCAAACCTACAGTATCCAAGAATAGGGAATCATAATATGGTAACAGTAGAAGGTGTACAAGAATCAACATTGTAGCAATGGACGACAATTAACAAGTGTTAAAGATTTTAACCATCTAATAGACAACACATTCATATTCAGGGAATAGGACAACAGGATGGTTTAGGATTGTCAAAAATTTTAAAGGTTCATACATAAATTCATACATAAACTAAATGTTGAGCAACTTAGCTAAACATGCACTCACCACATCCAGTTCAGGATCATGCAAACCCCTTCTATGGATATATCAACTAAAAAAAAAAATTTAAATGACAATTAAACAATTATTACCCAGTAAAATAGGTCAAGGCATCCCCACAGCTAAGGAGTAACCTGTACAGCCTCGTGCCTATGTCTTTGACTCAACTATAGCATTATCCTAAGAGTGTTCCAGTGAACAAAAACGCTTAATTCCCTCTTCATAATTAATCATCTAGAATACCCAGAATTTTCCCTTGAAAGTTATCACTAACCCTACCTTTCAAAAGTCATGAGCACTACATTTACCCTTGGATTTTACAATTAATAAAATCTAAAATGGAAGCAAGGAAAAAGAAACACTTCATATAACTAGTTGAACAATTGCTAGATTTGATATTATTCTTTTATTGACCCGCAAACATAAGAGACTTGACAAGATGGCAGGGGCAAGGTTTGAAACTGAAGAAACACATCGTTCAAGAATCACAGACACCGACTGTACGTTCAACATATCAATGTTCCTAAAAAAGCACATGCACCTAACGTACCTCTCTGGAGTTCACAATATCCAAGTTCCCAAGAAAGTGATTCAAATACCCTTGCATTGCAACCTTTGCTCTATCTGAAATGGAATGTTGCCTTCCCAAGGCTGGCCGAATAATCGGCAGAGCAGCACTAGACGGAACATCTCTGAATAAGAAAACAAAAACAAAAACAAAAACAAAAACGAACCCATAAGAGCTAAAACAATTATGATCCACACAACAACCAAAAAAAAAAAAAAAAACAATTTACTAAAAACATGTGGTGATTAGTCGTCACCTATTTTTAAAACTATCTTCATTATGCAAAGGAACAGCCTCATCATCATGCTCATCATCGTCTTGCTCCACGGCTGTATTTTCACCGATTCCTAGATTTTGAAGCCATTCTTTAACCTTTAATATAGTGTTCCAATGAAAAAAAAAACTACATCAAACCCCCAAACCTTCCCAAATAATCAAATTAACAATCGAACAACATCGAATACAAGCTAACAAAAGTTTACAACACACCTGCTCCTGCTTTTCTTGAATTTCCTCGATAATTGCACGCTTCTTCAAATTGAAATGCAAATAGAATAAATGTGAAGCTTTCTTCACCAAGCGCCACTTGAACTAGTATACAAAAAGCTAAGAATCACAATATATTCTCAGGCGTTTTAATAAAGTATATAATTGATAAAATTAGTGGTAAGCGAACCTCGCACAGCTTAATTGATCTGTAATTTAAAATTTTCTTTCGTTTTCTTTGGTGTTTTCTCAGCAACCAAACACATGCCAAATTGAAAATTTTGAAAATTTATTACAAAACTCAGAAATCTCTCTACAAACACACCGAATTCTTTAACTACGACCTATAAACTTATATATAGCTGAATGAAATTTTGAAGCATTGAAGAAAAAAAGAAAGTTAGAGAGAGAGAGAGATCGAACTTGTTTGTATTGGAATTCGATGGTGTAAGTGAGAAGCATGGGGCTGAAATCGCCCGGGTCGGGGCGAGAGACGGAGACGATGGTGGCCTCCGGCAACTCGTCGAAAATCGGAGTTGCGTCGGCGCGTGGAGAGATAAGCGACGACGCTATGGAACCGGACGGCTCCGTTTGCATTTGGACGTACCGGGGCATTGACCCTGACCCGGACCCTGAACCCGACACCATTAACTGTTCTGAACATGCCATTTTTTATATATGAATATTCTTTTGATCCCAAGAATTTAAGAGACTCTTTTTTATTTCAATTCAATGTTTTTGTTTGATCCAAGAGAGTTAAAAAAAAAAAAAAAAAAAAGTGTGGTAAATAATTGGGTATTGAATATTTGAATAGAAGAAGAAGAGGAAATGAAATGATTGGAGAGGCTTTTTTTGAATGACTTGTAATCAAAGAGAATGAGAGAGAGAGAGGCGGAACTGGTTGTTTTTGTTGGCCAGAAAAAATTAATACAGGGAGGAGAGAAAGTCAAATCTGGAAAAGTTTGATTTTCGCAATTCTTATATGGTGTTCTGCTTTGAAGTCCGCATTTAAAGCAAGAAAAGTGAAATAACCTTTCAATGTTGGTAAATGGTAAAAATGTGATATATAATATATGTATGCATCATCACATTGGTTTTTTTTTTTTTTTTTTTTTTTAAGTCTTTGGTATGGTCAATTAAATCAATCAAGATGGGTAAAGAGGCGATAACAAACCAACAAAGTAGATGTTGCCGGTTTAATTTATGAATATGGCAGGCCAACTATTTTTGGCTTTCCTTTGTACCTTTTAATATTGATTCTGTCCCAAATCCGGCTCGTTAAAGACTTCATTGGAACAGAACCACTTTTTAATGATAAAAGAAAACTGATGTGAGTTTTATCCACCTTTTAATTTGTTTTTTTTATATATTTTATTTTGTGTACATTTGTAGGCAAAAAGCACAAAGATACTCCATTTCTTTTGGAATTATAACCTTATTAGTTAAGAGAACACTAGTAGTTGTTGTAAGAGAACCACAACCCACACAATTAAGACTAACAAGGATATTGAGTGGAATTTGGATATGACTTTTGTCCAGTGCATTAGAGCATCAACAGACAAAACACAAGACTGACACATGACCAATTTTTAGACAACCCGTAAAATTTAGGCAGTGCATGTGTTGTGCAAATTGAGAAATCAATGGAATACCATGAACATAGGATTGGTAGTGTCACAAATATTCTACTTTTTGGCTGCTAGGCTGCTAGCAGCCTAGCACACCTCAGTCGGCAAATGGAAAGATCGAGAACCAAGTAACATCCACGCCTTGTCTTCAAAAGACAAGTGACTCACTATGATTGGATAACAATGTTGAAATGGAATATCAGTCAACAGCATCACAACGGTTAATCAAATGAACATTGAAAATCCCCCCTCCTTTTGAGTGGACTTTTCCTTCTTTCCCTTGATGATGTAAATTATTGGACTTCGATTAGAATGATCCATATGGAATTTGGTCAAAAGCGTGTTTGAGGCACTTTTCCCCCTTTCTCTTGATGGTGTAAAAGATACACACCTCAACTGTTTTCCAAAGAGAGCTACAATAGAATAGGTGCATTGACAGTATAGTACATAAGGATATGTGAATGCACATTAGGTTTGAAGCTCACCGTCATCAGTTTGTTTAATTGACAAAGAGAGCCCAACCATTTACAGGGAAGCGCATGAACAATGTGCTCGACAGCGTGTCCTTCTTGGGTCACAATTGGGTCATTTAAAAAATAATAATAATAATTGTAGATTGTAGTGGATCCAGGTATTAGGTGGTATGCAAATTAGAGATCGGGGTTATAAAATTATAGTGAATTTTTGTTGTGATACTAGCCATAGCTGTGCTCCTGTAAACAACTTCCATAACCAACATAATAAATAAATAAAACAAAGCTGCAAAGGTAATGCTGGCCAGCCTTGAGTAATCGACCAACCCTTTTCCCTCCTATCCCAATAACCCCATCCCAATTTTGAGAGAGAGAGAAAGAGAGAGAGAGGAGAGTCACTGCCACCAACAAGAGTAATGCAGGCTACAACAATCACAGAACTCAAAAAAATAAAAGCAAAGCTGTACTTACATCTACTGACAGTAATGTGAATCAAAATTCCCATGTCCCAAAAGGACATGTATCCATAAGGTCACAAATAGACACATTATCCAACATTCGGGGAAAGAAAAAAAAATAACAGTTGAGAGTTCCAAGATTTAAATCTTTGTAATGAAAATGCAAAATTCATTAAACATATTAAAATAGCTAAGATGAACGAAGTCCTTCAGAGGAAACAAAAGAGTACTCGCGTATTTGGGCTCTTGCTATGTGTTCATCAGAGATGTTACACTTCACTTCTTAGATTTTTTAGCTCCCCTGCAAGGAAGAAAAACATCAAATAGAACTGTGTCAAATTCAGACAATAAATCTACTGCTATGGATGTTTGGTAATATTATTATTGTGACTTGAACGTGCCAGTCCGGCAACAATTTATAAAGTATACAATATAGAGGGTGGAACACCCTAAATTCATATCTTCAACATCGGTATCTTAGATTTTTCACACGCACAGATGATTTAAAAAAAAACATCAGGTCTCTTACTCAGTTTGTTGTGGTGCAGGTGGTGCAGCTGCTGCTGGTGCCCTCTCAACAGGTCCCTGTTATTTCAAGACACAATTAACTCACATTGCCAAAATACATACAGCAAACACCGAGTTATAATAATCTATTTTCTACAAATGGTATGACAATTTTGCTTTCTGCCAGAAGCAAAAACTAACTTCAGTATACAAATCACAAGTTATAATTTTCCATAACATTCTTGTCCAATTTCCAAAAATAACAAAGTGCGATTCCAATTCAAAAAAACAAAAAAATGGAATTATCTTGGAAGATCAATCATACCTGTGCTAAACGCTCTTCCCTTCTGGCATGCTTTCTCTCTCTGCTTGCCTTGTTCTTAGCACGCTTAGCCTCAAACTGATCAGACAGAGTCTTCTCTCTTGCCTTCTCAGCCTTTGACTTGTGAATACTCTCCATGAGCACCCTCTTGTTCTTAAAGACATTACCTTTCACCTTCATGTACATGTCGTGGTACATATGCTTGTCAATTTTCTTTGCTTCCCTGTACTTACGGAGCAAACGCCTTAGCACGCGCATTCTCCTCATCCAAAGGACCTTAGTTGGCAGCCTTGCCTCCCTAGTACCCTTGCGCTTACCTTAAACACATTTAGCGATTATATTAACATTTACAAACCTCAAAGAATTAAAAACATGAGTGTGACAATCAAACAGTTGCAATACAACATAACATAAAATGCATCAACAGAAACAAGACACCAAACAAGTGTTCTATAAAGCTGCACCATATCCAGAGTGACGACCCTTCCTCTTGGCCTCCTTCATTCTGCGTGCACGAGAGCGGGAGTGGATCTTTGTTGGTTTCCTGATGATGAAACCATCCTTCACCAGTTTCCTGATGTTCTGCCCTGCACAAATTAATCATGTAACATCATCAGATCGAATTACTAAACAAAAAACCAGCAACAATTTTTGATGGGTATGTACCGTTTGAGCCGGAGCTCATTGGCATTAAAAATAAAACCCACAACACGAAGCCAACCAGATAATAAGCAAATGCCAATAACATTTTGCAGACAAAACAGGAACAAATGCACCAAAATCAAGCAAACCAAACTACACCACGTTAAGCCACAAATAACATAACAAACAATCAAGTCAGAAATGAACAATTTCAGTACCAAACTTATCACTAAACAGGGAATTATATATAGGGATAATAATTACAAGTTAATTCTCAATTGGGATTTTAATAATATGACTCATTACAACCATATTATCATGAAATCAATATACCACCAAGAGAATGAATAGCACTAGTACTGTGCCCAGAAATTTGACAATCCAAAAGTCCTAATTACATTAGCATATAAAACGAAAATGATAAGGTATACAGCATTGGATTATTGATCCGATTCAAACAGATATAGATCCGAAACTCACAGATATGTTAGATTAACGGTGATAAGATATGGATCCTGAGCTGAAAATGAACAGAGAGAGAGAGAGAGCTTACTGGAATTGGCCATGGAGATTTCGCTGACTTCATTGGGGTCAAGCCAAACCTTGCCTTTCCCGCACTTGAGGACGCTGGAGGCGAGCCGCTTCTGGAGCTTGAGCGACACCATTGCTGCTGCTGTTGCTGTTGCTGCTTTTCTCTCTCTGCCTCTTCTCTCCCTGGGTGCGAGTGGAGGAGGGTTTTTCGCGAATGAAAAATCAAAGGGGATTTTATATAGTACCCACGATAAGGCTATTTTTTTAGGGTTAGGGTTTTGGCCGAGTCACCGAGTCACTGAGTCCGGAGCGGATTATTTGGCGAGTTACCTGTTAGTAAATGTGGGGTATGGGTCCACCCGGATATCATTTTCGGATTTGTTAAGACATACGGGCGTTCCATTCCACCATAAACCTGACCCGAAATCTCATATTGGATTTCTATGGGTTATTGGTAGACTTAGCAAAATTGGACTTTTTTTTTTTTTTTTTGAGAAATAATTACAACATGTTGCTAACCCCGCAGTTCGAACCCTTTCCCCCTAGACCCCGAAGCACAAAGAAGGTGTCAATTCAGCTACAAGGTCTTTAGCAGCAAAATTGGACTTGAACTCATTAACTTGGTCCAACCTAAAAAACAAGAGTTTGAATCGTAGATTTGTTGACCTATAGGGAAAGCGGTTCAACTCGTACTTGCCCTATTGTCGGTTGAAATGATGTATCGGGTTGGATCAACTTACAAGTAAAGGTTAGTTATTTATAACACAAAAATACACAATAAATGAGATTCAAGTCCAAAATTCATAATACTTGCGAGTAAAGTCCAGTGATGCATCAAAAACATATACCCAGAGGTTCTAGCTTACAAGGGGGGAAATGCATGAAAATACTAATAGCTCTAACCTTTTAGTAAGCCATAAATACAACAAAACAAGATAAATGATAAGGGAGAGAGATGACACTATTGTGTTATTACGTCTGCAGCAATCGTTAATAATGTGCTACTTTTATGTGACTTATAAGATAAAGTAATTATTGTAGGTGAGGTAGAGAAATGTTAATGCAAGGCTTGTTGGCAAGGCTTTATATTAGGTTTAGGGCATCCCTAAGATTCAATTTTGAATAAGGATTAAAGCATTTTAAATGTTGTATTGCTAAAAAGAAGGTGTGGGGCTGGGTATCCAAAAGAATGATGTAGAAATTGCAGGAATTGGGCTTGTGGCCCAACGGCCCAGTCCGAGGACGCTCACTTATCCGAGGATAGTTAAAGAGGGATAGTGTGGGACTAATATACGAACAAGGGATGGAAGTCATGTATAGTGGCTCAAGACACGTCCGAGGATAAACTCACCTCGGATACTATGGTTCGAGGTGGATGTAACTATCTTACTATTCGGGGTACTCCGCAAAGTTGTACTAGAACTGGAAGGTGAATGTAGAACAAAGAAGGAACCAAGAGTGATAACAAATATCTTCTGGAGCTGCTACCTCCACATTAAATGCTTCCCAGCTAACTCTCTGGCCGTATTAATGTGGAGGTGATACCTGAACAGTAACCAAGCAGCCTTATGGCTGTTAAACGAAGATTCCGGGAGGTGTTGGATGGGACAGAAAGGAGTCCTAAGGATAAAATCTACACGTGTACGGTGAAAAGAGGGGAACGGACGTAGTATATAACCTGAAAGTGGATGACATTAAGGGGACTTTTGGAAAAAAGGAGAGAAGAACGATAGAACCCAGAAAGATACCCCCTGAAACCTAGCCGAGGATAATTTTTATCATACAGTTAGCTTGAAACGTCTTTTACTGCACAATAACCATGACCTTTTCTATCAAGTAGAACTAGTTCTTTCACCCACTCTCTAAAAATTTATTGTTTGGGCTTGTTGGGCTAGAAACCCATCCCTATTCTGGGTCCAATCCAATTTGAGTCCCTACAATTGGCGCCGTCTGTGGGAAGAACTTGATCTATTCGTAAGGAAAGGCAGGTGCAGTGGTTGTGATGGAAGGAGGAGCACCGCAGCAACCGATGGCGGGCCTGCAGCAGGTGGATGTTAATCCACACCAGGCAGAGTCTAGGGGCTCTCAGCATGGTAATCCGTTGGTGATCCATGAACAAAAGGGGGATCGTGAGTGTAGTGCGCGAACAACCCATACTGATAGAAGTCATTCTCGGGGGAAAAGCCATATTTCCCACGTAAAGAACGACAGGGATATGCAGCATGAGATTAACAGATTAAAAAGGGAATTACGACACGAGCGACGGAAGCGTATGGCTCACAACTCCGGACAATCCTCTGAAGAGTCAGATGACACCAGTTACAGGCGGAGGTCAAGAACTCCACCCAGTGAGACTTTTTCGTATGATGAGGAGTACCGCCGCGAACGAAAATATAAAAGTCCACATCGCCAGGGCTTAGGGAATGACGCTCTGAACAAAGCGTTGAGTCAAGTTTCCAAATCGCCCTTCACACGACGCATTGAGGATGCAAATCTTCCTCGGCGGTTCCATCAGCCTACGTTCACCATTTACAATGGTCGAACACATCCAGTGGAACATGTTAGCAATTTCAGTCAGAGAATGGCTATTCATGCTAAGGATGAGGCCTTGATGTGCAAAGTTTTCCCATCCAGCCTAGGTCCAGTGGCGATGAGATGATTCAACGGTCTGAAAGCGAATACCATTGACTCCTTTGAGAAGCTCACCCAAGCTTTTGGTGCCCGCTTTATCACCTGCAGGAGAGTTGTTCAGCCCTTGGGATCGTTATTATCCATATCTATGCGGGAGGGGGAAACCCTGAAGGCTTATTCTGATAGATACTGGGAAATGTTCAACGAAGTAGATGGAGCCTATGATGACGTGGCCATTAATACCTTCAAGGAGGGCCTTCCAACCGAGCATGATTTGAGGAGATCTCTGACTGGTAAACCTGTTACCAGCGTGCAACAACTTATGGACCGGATTGACAAGTATAGAAGAGTGGAGGAGGATCAGATACAGGGTAGAGGAAAGTCCAAGGTGGTCCCTCAGGAGAGGAGGGATTTCAGGTCGGACCGGTATAACAACAACCGACCTCAGAGGGATTTTGGGGGGCAGTCAGGATCTGTTAATTTCCAAGTGGTTAATGCCGTGTTCCGAGAACCAGTGCAACGGGTTCTGGAGAAGATAAAGAACGAGCCATTCTTCAGATGGCCCAATAGGATGGCAGGGGATCCCACAAAACGTAATCAAAACCTTTACTACCAGTATCACCAGGACCATGGACATACTACTGAAGATTGCAGAAACCTGTGGGACCACTTGGAACAATTGGTCTAAGAAGGGAAGCTGACTCAGCTTCTGCACCATTCCAGTGGCCGAGGAAGTCAGGCAGGCTCGACGTTTCGGGGAGATGCCTCTTCAAGACCCCCCCTAAGCACGATAAACGTTATATTTGCTGCCCCGGGAAGAACAGGGTCTTGCCCCTCCAGGGTAATGTCTGTATCTCATTGTTCGGATGAGGGCTCCAGTTCAATGCCGAAGAGAGCAAGACTGGGCACCTCACTGGTGTTGGGCTTTTCAGATGAAGACAAGAGAGGAACCATACAACCACATGATGATGCTTTGGTGGTTACACTTAGGATCGGAGGGTATGATGTGAGAAGGGTGATGGTTGATGAGGGGAGCGCAGCCGAGGTGATGTATCCTGACCTGTATAGAGGGCTGAATTTGAGACCCCAAGATCTGACAGCTTATAGCTCCCCGTTTGTGAGTTTTAAGAGTAGGTCGGTCATTCCCATGGGTATGATTAGATTACCTGTGCAAACTGGATCAGATGTGGTAGAAGTGGATTTTATAGTGGTCGATGCTTTTTCTCCGTATACGGCTATTTTGGGTAGGCCCTGGCTGCATACCTTGGGGGCTGTGTCTTCCACTCTTCATCAGAAGGTGAAATACCCATCCGGAAGCCAAGTGTTAGAAATATTGGGAAATTAAGCCATGGCTAGACAGTGCTTGATAGCGGCTATTCAATATTGGCCAGAGACAGATTCTTCGGCCACAGCCGAGAATGACTTATAGCAATCAAAGACTCTGGGAACCCTTTTCAACACGTCCGCCGGGGAAACGGAGTGTGAGAGTTTGGAGAGGGTGAGTATTGGTGATGATCCAGAAAAGTACTTTCAGGTTGGAGCACAGTTACCTTTGTTAGAGAAGGAGCAGTTGGTTGAGGTCCTCAGGAGAAACGTTAATGTGTTTGCATGGAATGCCTACGAAGCCCCAGGGGTGGATCCAGATTTCATTTGTCATCATTTGAATGTCAATCCCTCTAATATTCCAAAGAAACAGCCACCTCGGCGTCCGTCCAGAGTACATGCCGAGGCTATCAAAGACGAGGTGACCAAGCTCAAGCAGGCAGGGGCTATCAAGGAGGTGTTTTACCCTCAGTGGTTGGCCAATACGGTCGTGGTGAAAAAGAAAAATGGAAAATGGCGCGTATGTGTTGATTTCATGGATCTTAATAGAGCTTGTCCAAAAGACCATTTTCCTATGCCCCGTATAGATCAGCTGGTGGATGCAACAGTGGGCTATCCTCGGATAAGCTTCCTAGATGCCTTTCATGGCTATCATCAGATCCCACTGGCATTGGATGATCAGGAGAAGACCGCTTTTCTCACTCCCACTGAAAATTATCACTACAAGGTAATGCCCTTTGGCTTGAAGAATGCGGGGTCTATTTACCAGCGGATGATGACGAAGGTGTTTGAGCCACAGCTGGGCAAGAGCATTGAGGTCTATATTGATGATATGGTTGTGAAGAGCAAGGTAGTGGCCGAGCATGTGACAGACCTCACCAACACTTTTGAGATTTTAAGGAAACACAAATTGCGACTAAACGCATCCAAGTGCTCATTCGGGGTAAGCTCAGGGAAGTTTTTGGGCTACATGGTGACTCACTGAGGAATTGAAGTAAACCCTGATCAAATTAGAGCCATAAGCAGCTTGCAACCACCTCGGAATCCCAAGGAGGTCCAGAGGTTGACTGGGATGACCGCTGCTTTGAACAGATTCATATCCCGGTCGGCGGATAAGTGCAGACCTTTTTTCTTGCTACTCCACAAGTGGAAAGGATTTGAATGGACAGAGGAGTGCGCCCTGGCATTCCAGCAGCTTAAAGAGTATCTATCTCGGCCACCCATTATGTCTAGTCCTGAGGTGGATGAGGTCCTTTTTTCCTACTTGGCGATAGCCACTTACGCGATTAGTTTTTTTCTGATACGAGTAGATAATAGCGTACAACGGCCAGTTTATTATGTGAGCAAGTCGCTTCACGAGGCTGAGGTACGTTATCTGCCGTTGGAAAATGCCATTTTGGCAGTGGTGCACGCTACAAGGAAACTCCCCCATTATTTTCAGACACACACTGTGGTGGTCCTAACTCAGTATCCACTCAAGGCAGTACTTCGGAATGCAGACTACACTGGTAGGATTGCCAAGTGGGGGCACGATTTTAGGGGCTTTTGATATTAAGTACATGCCCCGTACCTCTGTGAAGGGTCAGGTTCTCGCCGACCTGGTGGCTGAATTTGCTGAAGGCCCTGAAGAAATAGAGATAAGCCCGCATGGCATGAATGAAAAATCAGTTGGCCTCATCTCCGCGCAACATGCCTTACCTTGGAAAGTGTATGTGGATGGAGCAGCAAATCAGAGGGGGTCAGGAGTGGGGCTGGTTCTGATATCTCCTGAACAGATCATTATCGAGAAGTCTTTAAGGTTGGGATTCTCAGCCACTAACAATGAGACAGAGTATGAGGCTTATTAATGGGGATGGCGATGGTTAGGAAATTGGGTGGAAAAACAGTGGAAATTTTCTCGGATTCGAGACTGGTCGTAGGCTAGGTCGGAGGGGAATTGGAGGCTCGGGATACCAGAATGCAGGAGTACTTGGGCCAGGTTAGGCGTATGCAAGTAAATTTTGAGTTTTTTGAATTAACCCATGTCCCTAGAGCGAGAATGCCCATGCGGACTCTTTGGCTACCCTTGCTACCTCCTCGACGCAGAACTTACCCGGGTAATAATGGTTGAAGACTTAAACACACCCACCCCAGTAACAGGGGACTCGCTTCAGGTCAATCAAATCAGTTCGACGCGTTGTTGGATGGACCCTATACTGTTGTTCCTCGAGAAGGATATATTGCCCGAGGACAAATCAGAAGCTGAAAAGATACGGAGAAAAGGTCCTCGGTTTTGGCTGTTCGAGGTCAAAAAGTTATACAAACGCTTTTACTCTGGACCATATCTGCTTTGTGTATACCCGGAGGCATCAGAGGCACTTCTAGAAGAGCTACATAAAGGGATCTGTGGGAGTCACATTGGAGGGAGGTCTTTATCTCACCGGGCAATTACTCAGGGGTATTGGTGGCTAGGCATGCAAAAGGAAGCACATGAGTATGTTAGGAAATGTGATCAATGCCAAAGGTTCGCACCGAACATCCATCAACCGAGAGGAGTACTTAATCCTCTTTCAAGCCCTTGGTCTTTTGCTCAGTGGGGCTTAGACATCGTTGGCCCTTTCCCTAAAGCAATAGGAAATAAAAAATATCTGATAGTTGGCACAGACTATTTTACGAAATGGGTTGAAGCCGAGCCTTTGGCTAATATTAGGGGTGTGGATGTCAAGAGGTTTGTTTGGAAGAATATCATTACTCGATTCGGGGTTCCTCAAGCTCTTATCTCAGATAATGGTCTATAATTTGACAGCAAGGCTTTTAGGAAGTATTGTTCCGATCTAGGGATAAAGAACAGATATTCCACTCCGGCCTATCCGCAGGGAAATGGGCAGGCTGAGGCTGTTAACAAAGTTATAGTGGGTGGGCTTAAGAAAAGGCTGGATGATGCAAATGGGAGATGGGTGGAGGAGCTGCCACATGTTCTCTGGACGTATCGAACAACGCCTCGACGGTCAACAGGGGAGACCCCATTTTCAATGACGTATGGGGCTGAGGCCGTAATTCCTCTTGAAACGAGCTTTCCAACTCTGAGAACCAGTGCTTTCACCTCGGATGGAAATGATGAACTATTGAAGAAGAACCTGGACTTGATAGACGAACGACGAGAGAATGCGATGGTTCAACTGGCCTATTACCAACATAAGCTAAAACAAGGTTATGATGCAAATGTAAAGCTGAGGCTGTTAGCCCCAGGAGACTTGGTATTGAGAAAAGTCTTGGGAACTACCAAAAATCCAGCTTAGGGAAAGTTAGCGCCTAATTGGGAGGGACCGTATCGTATCACATCTGTAGCAGGAATAGGTGCTTATTACTTAGAAGATTTAGATGAGAAAACTGTACTCCATCCTTGGAATGTAAGCAACCTAAAGAGGTATTATTATTAATAAGAATAGTTCTGTTTTACTTACTTTTACGGTTTATCCTGAATTCTGTTACTTGTGCTTCTCAATCTATTGAAGTATTAAACAGAAACTAAGTCATGTCAGGTTCTCGGACCACAACTTAGTGGAAATTAATACACTATGAAATCTATTGAAGTATTAAACAGAAACTAAGTCATGTCAGGTCCTCAGACCACAACTTAGTAGAAATTAATACACTAGGAAATCTATTGAAGTATTAAACAGAAACTAAGTCATGTCAGGTCCTCGGACCAAAACTTAGTGGAAATTAATACACTATGAAATCTATTGAAGTATTAAACAGAAACTAAGTCATGTCAGGTCCTCGGACCACAACTTAGTGAAAATTAATACGCTAGGAAATCTATTGAAGTATTAAACAGAAACTAAGTCATGTCAGGTCCTCGGACCACAACTTAGTGAAAATTAATACGCTAGGAAATCTATTGAAGTATTAAATAGAAACTAAGTCATGTCAGGTTCTCGGACCACAACTTAGTGGAAATTAATACGCTAGGAAATCTATTGAAGTATTAAACAGAAACTAAGTCATGTCAGGTCCTCGGACCACAACTTAGTGGAAATTAATACACTACGAAATCTATTGAAGTATTAGAAAGAAACTGAGTCATGTCAGGTCCTCGGACCACAAACTTAGTGAAAATTATTACATCTTGACATCCACTGACGTATTAAACAGGGACTACGGTATAACAGATTGCTTGTACAACAAACTTAATAGGGATCAATGCCTTTTAAGTAAGGTCTGTGCAATTAAAATTGTATACCAAAGCAAGCTCCATGAGCATCACTTAAAGCATTTTAAGGTGCCCAATACCTCACTGGGTTAAGCATTTAGAAGACTTTCTCAAATATGGACACTTTTTAATGAGTGGGAAGTAAGCCTTTGTGGGGCTGTGTAGTTAGCTATTATAGTCTGCCTTGGTTTCAAATTAACGTACAGGTTTTCCCTCATAGTATCAGATTTTGTCCTTTTATAGCCTGGGTCATGTAAAAACAAAGAATATTTGTGCAGAAAATATACAAATGATAGATGAAACAACATCTTATATAAATTGAGAAAGGGAAGTACACATTACAATTAAAAATATCCTTTAAAAAAAGGGGAGAAGAAAAAAAAATTGAAAAATAAAGGGAATTTAATTACATTAACTATTTGTTTAATTTTATTTGGAGCTTGGGTTGGGGGGTTTTGCCAGTTGCCTCAGGAGGAACACCTTTCTCTTTTTCCTTTGGAGCTTCTCCAACAAGTAAGATGGTTGAAGCTAAGTCCTGTTCAAAGCTTTGAGAAGCTATTCCATCCTTAGGCCCCTCTGCTGCTTTATCCGAGGAGATATCTTTTGCAGCTTTAGGCACTTCAAGTTGTTTCTGCTGATTGAGAGAGGAAGGATTCTGGGTTTGAGCTTCCTTGGCCGATCCAACAACTGTGGAGGATGCCTCTTTTTGCTGAGAAGAGGAATTTGTGGCTCGTATAGCCGGAGGGAAATAAATGTTTTCTGGCCTCCTCAGTTCGGATGAAGACTCAACCCCAGCTCGGTTGAGAGCTTCCGTCCAAGTTTGGGCGCAGTATACTTGGCACACAACTGGCACCTCAGCCTCGAATTTGTCCTCCGTTTCTGCTACGCCGACGTCATATCCTTCTTGTTCAGCTTTGTCTTTTTCTTTCTCAGCTTTATTTTTTGATATCTCCGCCTCAGCCTTTGCCTTCTCAGCCTGGTCTTTGAGCCTCTAGGCTTCCTCTAATTGCTTTTTCAGTTTTGATATCTAGTCCTTGGAGGCTGCCAGCTGGTCATTAGCATCGCGCAAAAGCTTCCTCTGTTCCTCGGCCTGCCTGTGAGAGTTCTCCAGGGCTGAGTCAACACTCTTACAAGCGTGTTCCTCCTCGGATAACTTCTTCTTCAACTGCGCATTGTTTTGTTTAGTAGTATTGAGTGTTTGCACAGCTGTGGCCCGCTTCTTCCTCTCATCGTCTAGTTGCTGGCCATAAGAATTAGTTATCTCCTCCATCTTGAAGGTGGCTTGGACAGCCTAGAAGAAAGGGAGTTAGAAATGCAATAAATAAAGTTGTGTATGACATTTATAATTAAAGAAACAAAGCTAAAAATGTATCATACCATGCCCAAATATCTCTTAGCATTCAGGAATACTTCATTCTTCCTTATGCCTCTCAGCTCTGCCATGTCCTTGGGAAGTAGAAGGGTTTCCTCTAGGACTGAGGCAACGTGGCACCCAATTCCACCATTGAAATCCCTAAGCGAGGCATCTTCCCTCAGGGGCTCACCGCCGAGCATGGGTGCGGGGAGCCAAGCCTCGGGCTCCAAGGATGGAGTGGTGGTCCTGTCCGCGACTCGCTGAGGTCCGTGACTGACTTTTTGCTGCTTCGCAGCTCGTTGAGCATCATCTTCAAGAGGAGGACGAGACCTCCTAACCTCTACCACTTCCTTGTCTTTTGCATCCTTCCTCCTCTTCGGATCAGTAGGTTCTTTCGCAGGAGGTTGGGATGGTTGAGAAGGTGGGAGGGAAGATTTGGGAAAAGGGGGAAGCTTGGGTTGAGTTGACTTCCCCGGCACACCCTTTCAAGGCTGGCCTTCAATCACATCCATTAAACCCCTCTGGCTCTTCCTTTGGATACCCATGTCATCAGAAGTCACCTCAGGAGATGGGGGTTAGTTGAAAACTTCAAACTCGTCTGCAGAATCCAACAATTCTACAACTCCTTCTGAAGTTTGTTGTTGTTGTTGTTCTTCTTCTTCTTCTTCCTCTCTTTCTTTCTCCTCTTCCTCCTTCACTTCCTAAGGAATAGGACGCGATGATGAAACTCCTACAGAAAGAGCGGCCACAGATAACGGCTCAATGGAAAGGGCACCTTCAGGGATCGGAACACCCTCAGGAACAATAAATCTTTCAAAGGCTACACTAATGCGGTGAAGCCGAGGATCTTTAGCCTTTATCACACACTTGGGAGCTTGAAAGGCCTTGGAAATTGGTTTGTACTTAAGGATTATGTGTGCTGCTCTCAGTTGACCGTCAGATGGGTTCACATACACCTCGGATCGCAGGATTCTATCTAAGCTCTCCCTGTTAACCAGTCTGAACTGAGGTCTGGTAGCGCACTTATCTGCAAAAGTATTAAAACAAGTGAAAAACTTGATCAGAAATAAAGGTAACTTGAGCTAAAGAGTACAATCCAAATTGTATGGACTTATAGCCCCAAAAATCCCACCTGGTGTTCCCTCTCTAGTCGGACAAGGTAAGCCATCATGCCACTCCCCGGAAAAAATAAGGAAGTCATCCTTTAAGCCCTTATTCGATGTTGGGAGACATTGGATTAACCTTATTTCAGGGTACTTAGATTTAAGGTAGTATCCCTGACCCTTCAGGTGATTGAGATTGTACACCCAGTTCACATCATGATGGGTCAGGCCTAAGTTCATCCTCTCATTTAGAGCTTCTATACTCCCTAGCACCCTGAACATATTTGAGGCGCATTGGGTGGGAGATAACCTAAAAAATCTAAGATAACTTCTAGTTAGGTTACCCATGGGAATGGTCATCCCTCCCTCTATAAAGGCGATCATAGGGATGACCACTTCCCCTGTTTTCCTATCGTTTACCCATGTTTCTGGGGAAGCATATCTCATTCCTACTGTTGGAGGAATCCTATACTTAGCTCTAAATGCTTCTATATCCTCCTCGGACTCAACTAGATTATTGAATCTACCCATTTTCTGAAAGTCGCGAAGAAAAATTAGTAGAAAGGACTGAAGGCTAAAAAGGGTTAAGGAAACTTACAGGTTTGAAAAATGAGTTCCTCGGACATATTCTCAGTATTTATGAGAGCGTGAAGAGGTGAGAAAGAAACAGGTTCAATGAATACACGTTAAAACGGTGTGATTTTTGTAACTGAAAAGAAAGTTGATTTGAAAAGCTCTATATAGAGGCGCAGAAATTGTAAGCGGGAAAAATCCCGCTCATAAATACGGAAGATCCTCCACCGTTAGATTCGCATCTCGCCGTTGAACGTGGGGGACAAAGAAGCCGCCCTCATTTAATAATGACGTGCTCCTGACGCCGAAACGTCAGTAGCGTGCCTTGGGCAGGTAGAAAGGCGTTCTGGAGATTTGGGACGTCCGCAAAAGGGGTGAGGGGAAGATATCAAAATCTCCCTTTTTTCGATGTGACAAAAAGCGAGATTTTGAGGGGCTATTGTGGGGCCGGGTATCCAAAAGAATGACGTAGAAATTGCAGGAATTGGGCTTGTGGCCCAACGGCCCAGTCCGAGGACGCTCACTTATCCGAGGATAGTTAAAGAGGGATAGTGTGGGACTAATATACGAACAAGGGATGGAAGTCATGTATAGTGGCCCAAGACACGTCCGAGGATAAAACTCACCTCGGATACTATGGTCCGAGGTGGATGTAACTATCTTACTATTCGGGGTACTCCGCAAAGTTGTACTAGAATTGGAAGGTGAATGTAGAACAAAGAAGGAACCAGGAGTGATAACACATATCTTCTGGAGCTGCTACCTCCACATTAAATGCTTCCCAGCTAATTCTCTGGCCGCATTAATGTGGAGGTGATACCTGAACAGTAACCAAGTAGCCTTATGGCTGTTAAACGAAGATTTCGGGAGGTGCTGGATGGGACAGAAAGGAGTCCTAAGGATAAAACCTACACGTGTACGGTGAAAAGAGGGGAACGAACGTAGTATATAACCTGAAAGTGGATGACATTAAGGGGACTTTTGGAAAAAGGGAGAGAAGAACGATAGAACCCAGAAAGATACCCCCTGAAACCTAGCCGAGGATAATTTTTATCATACAGTTAGCTTGAAACGTCTTTTACTGCACAATAACCATGACCTTTTCTATCAAGTAGAACTAGTTCTTTCACCCACTCTCTAAAAATTTATTGTTTGGGCTTGTTGGGCTAGAAACTCATCCCTATTCTGGGTCCAATCCAATTTGAGTCCCTACAGAAGGCAAACTTTGGTTTTGCTTTTGTTTGGATATTGGATTACCTAGTTTAGTTATGATTTAGGAATTTTGTTGACTAAACTCGATTTTTTGAACCCTTTGAGCCAAAATGGCTCTAGGGAACATGCTAAATGTGCCAAGCAATGTCAGAGAGTTTTCAACGAAGTCAAATGCTTTTTCTTGACTTTAAAGGGTTAAGTAGGATTTTTGGTCATTTAGGCTTCGTTTGGGAGTTCATAAGGGAATGAAAAACGAATGGAATGTATTTAAGCAAGGGGAATGAATGGAAAATAAAGGAATGGAAAGGAATGAAAATGAATGGAATGTAAGTAACCTATTTGAGAGTAACATAGAGGGAAATGAATTGAATCATTTTATGACAATATTACTATTAAACCCCTATTTTAAAATAAAAGGTTAAATATATAGGGGTATTTTGAGAGTTTTAGTAAAAAATTCATTAAATCTAATTCTATTTCTTCAAATTTATCATAATTTCGGGGGGAATGAAAATTTGAGGTTTTAAGGGAATAAAGAGGAATGAGTATTCCCTCTTACTCATTCCATTCCCTCCCACTTAAATTCCTAAACAAGAGAATGGACTTTCCCATTCTCTCCATTAAAATTCTCAAACAAGGGAAGGGAAGAATATTCTTTTTTTTTTTTCATTAATTTCCATTCCATTTCATTCAATCCCATCACTTCCTCCCCAACAAGGGCTTAGAGCATAGTAGACAATGTGACTTATGCATGATAGAGAGAGGCTAGCACGTAAATCGTTTTTCATGAATCCTTAGATTTGCAAGTGGCCTCAATCCACTTAACAAAATTTATGCTTTGGGCCTATTAAAAACCCACAATCTTATCCTCCACACCATCAAGGCTGGCTCGATATAGTTGGGAGGTCTAAGGCTATAATTTCAAATTGAGCCTTTGTATTTAAAAATTGATTAAATAGATGTATTTAAAACTAATGAAAACAAGCTTAATTTGATGGATTACAAATAGATGTATCTATATACTCACAAGTTTGAATATGAATTGCTACCTCTATATATGTTGCACAGATACATGCTAAGTCCTACATTGAGTGTTTATTAGGTTGAATTGTACTTTATAAATTATAATCATTTTAGAGTAGACCAACCTTTTTTTATATACTAAAAAAAAAAGTTAAAGGGTATTTACTCAAGTAGTCATTTTAATAAACTGTGTAATAATGTGCAATTAATTTTGTAGAGTTTTAAACAAGATCTCTAGGAGAGAGAAAAAAAAAGTATATTATTTATGGATCATATTAATAGGTGCCCTTAGAGAAAGGGAAATTGTTAACAAACCTGTGGGGCCAGAATAATTCAGTAACCCCGGCCCATTCCAAACCGGGCCCAAAAGCCCACGCTGAGGACGCCTCCAATGTCCGAGGTCCGAAGACGAAAACTTAGAGCCCAGGGCCCAAGTAGCATTGCCGAGGATGGTTACATCCCCGGGAGACCGAGGTCAGAGAGTGGGCAAGCAGCATGCCTTAAGGGGAGCCTCCCCAAGCATCCAATGAGCCAATGGCAAGAACCAAGCACCGGACATTGAAGCATGGTGGAGGAACAAGTCCCAGGTGAACTGTCACCTCCACATTAAATGCCCTCAACTAACGCCCTGGCCGCATTAATGAGGATAGGACCTCTGAACAACGCCGCATGGGGCGCTGCAACCCACTAGAGGTATGGGAATGCGGCTGATGGGACAGGCTCTCGAGTGGAAACCGGGCTGATCGACAAGTGTAGGGCTAGGATCAACGGAGAGAGAGGTATATAATGTAAAAAGTCCCTCATGTGAGGGGGGACGGAAAAAGAACCAGAGGAGAGAAATACTGTAGCTGTGTATTTCCTCTCAACCATTGTAACCTTTGCTAAAAGAAATAATAAGAACTCCTAGCTCACAAGATCCCGTCCGAGGACCCTTGTTCTGCATTCCAATCCACGTTTAGGTTATTAGCATTCACGTACAACCATGCAAGGCCGTTGCATTCCTCACTAGGGCCTAGCTCTTGAGCCCATACTCTATAAATTCATTGCGGGGAAACTGGGCTTGGGTCCACTCCCTCAAACCCGGTCCCTACAAAACCATTTTAGGAAAGTTTTGACACCACCTTTATGAGAAATTATAAAAAAAAAAAGTCAAAACATTAAATACTTTTTTTATTTTCCAATAAAAAAAATTCTAAAATGTTTCATTAACAAATGCCCTCTGGCCATCCATTAACGTTTCCCCTTATTTATGTACGATTGTTTGATGGTGCAACCCAAAAAAATACTGTCGAAATTTGAATTACAGCTAGTGAGGAGTCTAAATCTTCCATCTCATTTTGCCTGCTCCACTAATAAAAGTTTGCCACATGTCCTTTTCATTAATTAAATTCTAATTTTATGCTTTTATTATTTGTTACCTAAAATAAATAACAGTAAATAAATTAAAATAAACAAACCACCGGCCAAGAAAACCCCACAACCGGTCCACCATCACCACCTTCACCGACGGTAGGAGCAACATATTGCCGACGTTGTCAACTCCGACCAACCACCATCACTACCTTGCCGGTGGCATTAGCAAGAGTATCAAAAGTTATAGAGAAATAAAACCTCAAACCAAAGGAAAGCTTTTTCTCTCTCATATTGTTGTATGTCTCTCATGGATTTTCAAAATTTTCTTGCACTTTCTCTCTATTTCATTTTCCTTTTCCATCTTCCTGTTCCATCTCATTCTCATATTCAATTGCCAAGATGACTTGGAGACAAGAAAATGCATATCTCACTCTCTCACTCTCTCTCTCTCTGTTTGTTGTGTATGTGTTTGTGAAAATGCCACTGAGAATGGTTTGAATTTGATACGGTTTTTCATAGGCAAGGATCGGTGCCTAAAACTTAAGAAGGGTGGTTTCTTCGAAGCTTTTTATCCCACTAATCCAAGGAGGTCTATCTTTGTGTTTATTTTGATAAACTTCAGGTTTTGGTGGTATGGGTCTGGACTGGTGGTAGTGGTTGGCCAATGCTGACGACGTCGGCGATCTGTGGTGATAGCGGTGTGGCTGATGGTGGTGGTTGGCCAGCATAGATATCGCCGACGAAGGTACAATTGTGGGGATATCTTGGTCTAGGTGGTTTTTTTATTTTAATTTATTTACTGTTGTTTATTTTATGGCCTGTTTGGAAGTTTAGAGAGGGAGGAGAGTAGAGGGGAATGGTTCCCCTCCACTTTGTTTGGATGTTTTTAAAATTAGTAAGGGGGAATGGAGTAATTAGCACTTCCCCTTATTTGAATGTTTTAAAAATTAGGATGGAGAGAAGATGAAATTATTAAAATAGACAAATTTACCCCTATTTGAAAATAGACTTTCAACATTGGTATATGATTAATTTGTTAGATTAAATAATTATGACTATAGCATGCAATATTTTTTTTTTTGATAAATTTTTGTGAATTAAATAATCAACATTGGTCTATGATTAAATATTTTTTCTACTTTTTTATTATACTAAAAAAAACCGTCCTTAATTGATAATAATTAAAATAAGAAAAAAAATGTTTGGTTTGTTTGTTTACTGAAAAAATCAACAAAATATTGAATTTTGAGTGTTTCTTTCATTTATTATTATTATTTTTAATATTTTATTTTTATTTTTCTTAGTACGTAAATTTAATTGACAACGCACTTTCTTTTTAAGTCTCAACATCTCTCTGACTCTCTATGTTGTAACTTGTAACTTTCTTTGAAGTTTGAACCCCATGGAGCTAGTGCAGGAGCTCTTGGTCACAACCTTTCTCACTCTCATCCTCTCTCTCGTTGTAGCCAAGCTCAATTTCATGTAAAGTTCAATTTCAACAAAGCCACATGGGAGGAGCATAGTACGACCCACAGGCTACAGTAGCATTGGCAGTACAACCAATTTTTGAATCAAAGGCCTCATATGACATTGTATCATGCCAGACAACTAAGAAGTGAAAAGCATAAAAATGAATGTAAGCAGACAAAGTTTTCAAGCCACTGAAAAAAGGACAGTGTTACAATGAGCTATGACCATATCTGTAATTGCTAACAGACTTGTTTCAGAAAGAAAAACTAAAAATAAACACAAGCTGGTGCCAAAGAAAAATTAATCCCAAGAGTTTACAGTTCAATGATCAATTGAAAAGGTTTTTAGAAGCTGAAATTGTCTTGGAACATTTACTTGCTTAACTGTTAAAGGAATTTAAGGACCAGACATCATTGTGAACAATAGCTCCTTGCGCTCCTCCATTGGATAGCCAATAAAAGCTCTCAACATATCTGGATTCTTAATAAGATAGAGATAAGCCCTCATTCGCAATCTAGAATCAATTCCTATCTCATCCAAGAGATGGAACACGTCTTGCTCAGGAATGGGAAGACGTGCCAAGCTCCTCTCAAAAATTTAATTTTCTTCTCTAAGTGCTTAATTTCCTTCTCTCATTGCTAAAGCAACATCCTGAATTGCTCCCATAATTTGTTCCATGTCCTCATTTTTTGATGTTTTTATCTTTTTGGCTTTTGAGGAGGCTTCAAACCCACATTATTATCACCCACATTATCACAGCTCTCCAAAGTAACTTCATTTTGAGCAACTAAATGATCAATATCTTCAATGTTCTCCATAGAGCCCTCTCTGGTTAAAGTAGCCCACCGTTGCCTCATCTCTGATGCAGTTTCAGATTGTTCCCCATTCGACGTCTCCATTCCCAATCCCATAATCCACGTCTCCATTCCCAAATTTGCAATACACGTCTCCTTTTATTCTCTTGTCTATCCATCTAACAAATTTATCCCATGACAGCAATGCTATTACAATCCATGATATGCATAAATACACTAAGCTATTACAATTCAGTGTGTTTTGTGTAATCTATTATATAAGAATACATAACTTAGAAAGTATTTGGCTTGCTAGTGAAATGCCACTTCATGGTTATAGTAATGACTAAAACTAAAATCAAATAAAAGAAACAACTTCATAGCCAGCATCAACAACTTTACAAGACAAATAAAAGTATCACCATTATATAACTTAATGAACATCATTGTTGCAGTAGAAACTACGATTAATATACTAACCCTTCCCAGCTACCGACATTAATTAAAGCCAAAAAGCGAATGACATAATCAAAATTGCACAAAAGACAGCTAACCAACATTCAGAAAAACTCCAATTAGTTAGAATTGAACACACAAACAGAAATTTAGCTTTATAACCAATTAGCCAAAAAATGAAATAAGAAGAGTTACAACCAGTACAATGACATAAAAGAATGCAATCTACTAAGATGCTAAATCTAGTGTCCTGGAGATTGTAAAAACTACCGAACTGTTAGATTGTGACCACATTGTGAGTAACTATTTGAAACTTTAAAATTCTAGTCCACATGCCTTGGATAAGAAAGAATCTCGTGGAAATTAATGTATATTTGGAATCAAAACCTAAGCCAAGAATGGAAGTTTTAACACTGAGGTTGTTCAGAATTTGAAACATTTCCTAGACATTTGAGATATTTCAAACTACAAAATGAAACAGCAACAAGAAACAATGCAATTAAAAGATACTTATAAATTTTAAACATTTTGAAAGGTAAATAACAAAAATTGGAAGTAATGCAGTCTTAAACATTTCCTAGAAGCTGAAGACATTTTGGACCACAAAACAAAACAAAAAAACAAGTGATTGAATGGAACCATATACAGAGTATTGGCAATTACATTAATGCCCTTACAACAGTGATCCATCTACCCTCACTTGTTGGAATGAGACCAAGACAAACACGATCAGCAACACCCTGCATGCAGAAAATCAAAAGGAATCAATTAGAGCAATCCATCTTCTTGTACATTAATATCCAAACAGGAAATATTCATCAGATTCAAGCTAAACTAGCATATGGATAAGCATAATAACATCATATAAACAACAAACAAACAAACAAAATTCTCCTTTATTATTTTCCTAGCAACCAAACAACAGGGAAAAATGAAAGCAAACACAATTTCAAGCTAAAAGCTAACAATTTTCTCAAAAACCCAAATGCCAAAAACATAAATAAGATCCATTTTCCAGTTCAAACTTGAACATCACAAAGCTGAGAGAGTATCATTTTGGTTGGGGCTTAGGAGGAGCCAAATCAGAAACCCATTCACAAAAAAAAAAAAAAAAAAAAAAAAAGAAATTACCCAAATCAGAAGCCCATTCACAAAAAACAAGAAATTACCCAATAAAAATAAACAAGAAACACAGATCCATATATAGCTACAATATACAAATTTATGCAAGTTCACAATCTAGACTCACTCAAGCACTTTATCAAACACATTATGAGCAATACTTTGAAACTTTAAAATTTAAGAAAAAAAAAGCAATCAGATTCGAAACCCACCCACAAATAACATGTTATTACCCCATAAAATCACAATTAATAAGAAATCACCCAATAAAATCACAATTTTAAGAACATAGTTATTTGATCCAACTCAAAAGAAACCCATGAAACAAAAAGAAAAACAGAGCTTGCCTCTGAAAGAAAACCCAGGCGTGAGAGACGATTGATTGTGAAGAAGTTGTGTGAGAGAGAGACAGTGTGGAGTGTGGAAGAAATCGTGTGTGAGAGAGGCAGAGGAGTCTTCAAGGCTGAGAGAAATTTGAGACTGGAGAGAAATAACGTGAATAATAACGTTAATTTATTTTATATAATCTGTGTGTAATTTTGTTAATTTAGGGCGCGTTTGGTTGAATGTAAAATATTTTCTAAGTGTAAAATATTTTCAGGTGAAAATAATTTCAAGTGTTTCACTGCATTATAAAAATTGTTTTAGAAAATATTTTCATGTGTTTGTTTGCATTCTGAAAATGCTATTTTCTCACATTTTCTCAACCACTTTCTTAGCTTCAAAACAAATTTTATAATAGAAAATTTCAATATATAAACTTAAAAAAACAAAAACAAAAATCAAAACAAAACCATTCCTTAAACTCAAACTATTCGGTCAAACTGAGAGAGGGAGGCAAAGAGAGTGATAAAAAATTGAGGGAAAGGGACAGGTAGATCGAGAAAGAGAGAGATCGGTCATGGGTGGGTCATGGGCGACGATCTCGGCGGCGCAATTCGGCAATGCTGGGGTGCGATTTCGGCGACGTGATCTCGGAGGTGAGGTTGAGTTTGAGAGAAGTGTGGGTTTGAGAGAGGTGAGGGATGTGGATCGGGTATTGTAGAGGGTGGATCGGTGCTGGGGTACGATCTCGCTGGCGACATGGGAGCGACGGATCGAAGATGTTGGAGATGGGATGGGCTTCGCCGGCGTGAGGGAGAGTTTTGCCTTGGTGGATTAGGTACATGCAGTGCTCAAAGTGGGCGGAGGTGAGGTTTAGTGGATCGGGTATGGCGGCGCTGCTCGTCGGAGTGTGGGGACCTCGGACCGGCGTCTGCGTGTAGGGTGGAGCTATGTCTCTCTCTCGTTGGTGCGTGGGGTGGAGCTGAGGGGAGATGGGTTTCGGACCCCTGTGCTCTTTCTTCTCCCTCTCTCTCTCTCTCTCTCTCTCTCTCTCTCTCTCTGAGTCCTAGAAATCATTTGAAGGTAAAATGAGAGTGTAATTGATTTTACGGCTGAAGTGGGTGATTTTATAGTCAACAGAAATGATTTTCCATTTGACCAAATTATCCATGTGCAACCAAACACACGGTAGGGTGTAAAATGATTTCCTGAAATGCTTTTCAGGCAAAACAAACGCAGCCTTAGAAAGGGTAAATTAGGGAATTTACTTGGACAATAATTTATCTACTCTACTTTCCCTCAAAATCTCTCCAATTTAGGGGAATTAAAAATGAGGGGTTAGATGGAGTTGAAACCCCTCCAAACCCCTCCCCTTTCTTCCTTAAAAAACTTTCAAACAAAGTAATTGGATTACTCTCCCTCCCTCTACTCTACTTTACTTCCCTTCCTTTTTTAAACATCCAAACAGGCAATTAGGTAACAAATAATAAAGGTATAAAATTAGAATTTAATTAACTAGAAGAATATGTAGTAAACTTTTATTGGTGAAATATAGAGTGCAGCAGGTAAAATGAGACAGAAGTTTTGGACTTGCTAGCGAGGTAGTCCATGAACACATTCTCCATTTTTTGGGCCCAATTGAGTATTTGTTCCAACTAGACCCCAAAGGCCCATTACACATATGGGCCGCTTATAGAATTTTAGTCCCAATTGAACAGCGAGCCGATCAGATTGACCGTTTTAACTTTTATGATTTCACTCTCGACAAATTTTCCAAATTTGACCTTACGTGTCAATGTTTTACACGTTCCCCAAAGTTTTATATTCCCCGGCGTGCCTTTCCCACCTCTTTTTTAATTTTCCTCGTTTTCTCTCAGTTTCCCGGAAAATTAAAAATTAAGAAAGAAAATTTCCAAACCTTAGCTAATTTTTTTGTTTTCCAAGTAATTCTCAAATTCGTCGAGTTTTCAATCATGGACATCTCTCTCATCGCCGACACAGTTAATGTAGCCACATCGCAAGGCCTAGGGTTCGCCAAATCCCTTCTTCGCAGCCACAGCCTCACCTCCGCCACCAACAACCAATTATCGATCTCCGCCGTGCTTTTCGCGGTCAACGCTCTCGCTCCCCCCGCGGTCAAATCCAATTACACTAAAACAGCTCGCCGGGCTGTCCTCCGGAAGAGGCGACGCACGAGACGGAGATCGTTCGCCGGCGATGACGACGATTCTTCCGAGGACGGAGAATACGAAGGTTCTTTCGGCGGCGACGGTGGCGATTTTCCACTCGGTGGTGGCGGCGGCGGCGGCGATGGCAGGGGTTGGAATTTCGGTGGATTCGGAGGGCATAATTGGAACGAAGAATCTTCATCATCGTCGTCGGATCCAGCTCTCAATTTCGTTTACGAGGTGATCTGCTGGATCGCGCTTTCGAATTGCGTGCACTTCGCGTTCAAGAAGCTCGTTCGGATCGTCGCCGGTGGGATCGGAGACGCCGAGAGAGAAAAGGTTCCGATGAGACTGACTTCGATTTGCTCTTGAATACGGTATCGTTTCTACTTCTCAATGAATTAGAGGAGATTTATGTGTTTAATTCTGTCAATCCTTGTATATATGGGTATATATATAAAATGTAATCGCATTGTCTATGTAAGTTAAAGTTGGCTAATAATTCGTTTTATAGATTCACCGTATTTCCTTTGTTATAAATGGTATGATTTATGTGATGGGTTATTGTGCATTTTTAAAGCTTTTTAAGCAAAATAGATGGAACTAATTGAAGTTATGTTAATTGGGATAATATTAGTTTGCGATAATGTACTTGATTGGATAGTTTTTTCAAGTACTTGAACTGGTTTTTAGAGCTTTGGTAAATGGGAGAGGGAGTTATAGAGAGTTGAAGCAACCGTTAGAGAATTTTTTATTGCTGAGTTTTCGTGTCGGAAAGAAAACAACCGTGCAAGATGTTTGGAACTTCTGCCAACCACAAGTTGGAATGCACACTATCTTGTGCATATGCTGAGCCAAGAACTGGACATTCCGAGTGGAAAAACCACGAATCTACTTCAAGATATCCTCTGCCAGATCACCAACGATGGGGATTGCTTCCTCCTTTGAGGTGATCTTATTTACCAGTACGCTTGAATCCCTCTTGGCTAGTGATATGGCCTGTCATGCGGCCAAAGCTTCTACCTCAATTGCCTCCCTACCCATGTGCTCTAAGCTTGGCATTGCAGCCAGTACCTTCCCCCATGAGTCTCTTACTCCTGCACTCAATTTGCCCAAGTTTCCAAACAGATTTTCATCAAAGTTTACCTTGTAGCTTCCTTCCGTTGGGGTTGTCCAGCGCTGGGTCTTCATTAGTAGAACCCGAAGCCAACCCTTTCCTGTACTCATCCCAGTATTCTTATGCTTCCGCCACAATAGCCTGGATGGCTTTTCTGTAATCTGATCCAAACCAGTGCCCTTCATTAGAAACTCCCTGCTGTCGCCTTGAAATTCCAGCCAATCATGAGTTGAGCCCAAGGACCTGTATCCATACTCGTTGCATATTGGGACATCTGTATAGTACATGTAAGCAGGTTTCTTCCTCCTCTTGGCCAATGGATTTTCAACCTTTATTGCCAGTGAAAGTAAGAGGTTGGGTCTTAGTGCGATGGCAAGTGCCTTTCACCAAAAGCAACAGGTCGCAGGTTTGAGTTCGTGAATCAGCCTCATGACCTCTCCAAGACCTCGCAAAAAGTGGGCTCACTGGGTATGACTTTTATTATTGGTCAAAGTAGTTTGCTTGAATATGTTAATATTGGCCCCCTCCCTTTCACTCTCTCTCTCACACACACAAAGAATTTACCAGAAAGATGATTTTTTTTTCAAACATCTAGCATCAACCAGAACCCAAAAATAAGAAAATGAAAACCTGCCCCAACTGCATACATTGTTCAAATCCTCAAATCAGATATTTAAATCATTGTACTACCCACCATGAGACTCCATATGACAATGACCAATATCAAGAAACTAGTCAAAACCATTTTGTCAAAACATTCAATTACGAAAAAGAACACCTCGTTGACATCAGATAGCAATGATCATTATCATAAACCAGCTGATACCATTCTATTAAAATATTATTCTTCTCTTTTTTTTTTCTTTTTTTTGGGGGGGGGGGGGGAGGATATGGTCTGTTACCTCAACTTTTCTGAAAGTTGTTCTGTATGAGAATTTAAGCCAAATAATGCATTGATGCACTTGTTATTGTTGGATGAGATTTGTATGGTTAATATGTTGAGTTTCATTTCTGAAGCCCCTCATGAATGCTTCAAGGAAGCATCATTTTTCTATTGTTCCAGAGAGCCAAGGGAAAAAAAAAAATCAAAGACAGAAGAAAATTTGAGTTCAGCCACAAAAATTCTAAGTCTTTGTGCAAGATGAAGAGTTGCGAATCAATCATTCCGTTGTATTACTTGTCATTCTTATTCAATGAGGATGTTGTAAAGAAATGATGCATTCTCAAGCATTACAAAATTTGAAGGCGGGCCGCGGGGGTGGGGGAGGGGAATGGATTTCAAAATTAGATACTTGATCCCCATCATATCTCTTAAAATCGAATGCCGATTTTACTATAATTTTTTCTATGTCCAAAATATAAAAACACCATCACAGAACTAAGAATTTCAAAGGCAGATTTTTTTCCACAAGTTATATCATAATTGTGCGTAAAAAGAGAGATGCATAACAGACCACTCTGCCTCTTGACTGTTTTGAAGAAAC
Source organism: Quercus aquifolioides (assembly GCA_019022515.1). Lineage (NCBI taxonomy): Eukaryota > Viridiplantae > Streptophyta > Magnoliopsida > Fagales > Fagaceae > Quercus > Quercus aquifolioides. Next base: position 10,587,732 of record CM032334.1, on the reverse strand, counting down.
TTACACTGATTAAACATAAAAGTTATGCCTTAAACTTATATACCAAGTCCCAATCCTTTTCACAATTTAACACAATTAACTCAACAATATAACTCTCCTATGAAGTTATATATACATAAGCAACTATCTCCATAAAAATGAACACCAGAGTTAACATACAACTGCAAGCATGATCATGAAATTCACCTCTGGTACTTAAACATCATTTAGAAATCTTGCAGCTAAATTCTACAATACAATCCCATCAGATTCTACAAAAAATGCCAGCACATGTCTAATGAAGTGTTTCTCAGAGTCAGACAGAGTTTCCCACTGCTTCATATCATGTGATAGATCAACCTTCTCAGCTGTATAAGTCGAATGAAAAGTTATTAGAATATGCATTGAAAAAAGACTGTACATAGCCTGATCCGGTAAATAATAATGGCTGAACTCATGGCCTCACACGCACGTCTTAAATTCTAATGTCATTGTCTCTCTTATGCTTAGTACTGCAGGCATAGCTTAAGTATCCTACAATTTGTTTAAAGCTCTAAAAAGCAAAGTCCCAATGGCATAACTATTCCATGTCTGAGACATGGAGAAGTTTTAGTCTTCACTATACATGCATATTGTGCACTAAACTTGCAGCCCATAATAGCTTACATATTTACGTATACTTTGGTATGCTGTTAGCTTTCTCACTAGTGATATTGTTCTATAATGCTCGCATAAAGAATCCAGATTCCTGATGCAATTCTTGCAATAGGAATTCACTCAACTTAATAATTACAGTGCCATTAGAACATGGCGTCTCCATATCAATAATGTTTGTAATAATAGCTTAATTTTATATATTTATATTATTATTAGAAAGTATTATTATACTAATTCAAAAAAAAAGTATTATTATACTTATTTTGTGTTAATTCATGCATTTTATATTTAGTTTTGGAATAATTTTGAATAATTAATCTTGTGCTTAAATTTTTATTAGGGAAATTACAATAAACTTACATGTGGTTAGACCTATTCAGTGGCGGCTCAAGGAATTTTCTTGAGAGGGGTCATTAAGAAACATAAATTAAAATTTTTTTAATAAAAAGATAACTTAAATATATTGTGTTATTAAAAAAAAAAACACATACATGAAATTTTACAATTACTTTCTACAAGTTTTTATATTTTGAAATCGTCATATGATAGTTTATTATCAATTGTCATTATCTATTGTCAATGTAGATGTTTTTTTTTTTTTTTGAGAGAAAGTTTCAACTTATGGCGTCTGACAGCTTTTTATCATCAAACTAATACACCAATCAGTTTTTGGTATAGGCAGGGATTGAACCCCAGATCTCTTATACAACCATCAGAGACTTTACCAGTTCAGTTAACTGGAACCCACTTGTCAATGTAGATGTAACCATTTTATTTTGTTAAGTTTGTATAGCATTTTTATTTTTGTGTAGTTGTCATTATTTATTAGTTATTTCATAAATTATTGACCTTATATTAATTATTGACCCACATAACCACACTCATCTATACATAATTAATACATTTAACAATCACTAACTTTACTATTTTTTTTCTTGAATCACTAGTTTTATAACAAAAAATTATTATAACATGATAACAACATTCTATTAAAAAAAATGATAACAATATTCACATGTAACAAATCCTCTGTATTTCTTGGTTATTAAATTATATAAAGTTATAGTATATTTATGTTATACATGTACACCTTCACACACATCACAATTCACAAAATTAGTATCAAACCCACACACACGCTCTCACATATATATAATATAAATTTATAATAAAGAGAGACATTTAGAACTCATAAATACTCACATTTTACTCTTAGAGTCGGAGATATATAGAAAGTCAGATAGAGAATAGAGATGAGATGAAATTCATGAGAGAAAGGGAGAGTGATTTGTGTTGTCAATTAGTTTTGGGATGAACTAATCTATGTTGTTTGATTTTTGTGCTAAATTGATTTGTGATTAGGGTGTGTAAGATTTAACCCAAGTTGTGCAAAAATATTTTTAAGGGTAATTAAATGAATAAAAAAAATTATTTTATATATATAAATTTTTTTTTCAAGTCAGGGGGTTCATTTGAACCCCCTAAATGAACCCCCTGACTTACAAGTGCAGCCGCCCCTGGACCTATTTTAATAGTGCCTACCCATAGCTTGGATTTTACCATTTTACCTACTTGAGTTAGCCTCCGTTAGAGTTTCGTAACCCACCTTAACTTCTCACCTTTAAAAATGAGGATAAACTTGCTGGTTAATTTTAACTATTGAGTTTTAATCTACTATCTTTTGTTGATAGAAAACTACAAAAATTGTAAGAGAGATTAGCTTAGAGGTTCAAATGCATATCTATGTGACTTTATCTTTATTCTATTCTTTCAATTGAGAACAATATAATCTATTTTAGTAGCTGCAATCTGATATGTTGGATTTTATGGAGCCTAGTTGTGTTTGATCCGGATTATGACCCGACCTAAAACAATATTGTTACAGTTTTTAATGAGAGATTTTCTGAGGCTTAGTCCATGAGAAAATTTTTTGGCTCATTTTTGTAACCCATTGTGAATCTTATGCGCAGGATATAAAAACTGTTGTTTTGGAGATTAGGGTTTTGATGTCGTTTTTTAGAGAGAAAAATTGTACTGCCGCACTCTATATTTTTCCCCTAAAAAATAGTGAAATCCCTACAACTTCGTGGACGTAGGCAAATTGCTAAACCACGTAAATACTGTCTTGTGTGTGATTATTATTATTATTTTTTTCTTTGGCGTATATATATTTTTCCCTATTTGGCATCTCACGGGTCTGAGAATTTCATTAATATTCCCATCATGATATACTCTTTTTCATAACCCAACAAGCATCCATAGTTGAGATTTGGAATGCTAAAGCTGAGTATGTATACTCTCCCCAACTTTCTAGATTTGATTCTTTTACCGAGATTTGATATACCATAGACATGACAAAATCTCAATTATACAAATACATATCTTACCCATCAAGGATGGAGGATTTGAACATATTTCTATCAGAAACATTAAAAAATATCAGTCAGTTGAGCTATAAAACTTTTGTCATAAGTGCTTTAAACTTAAAGCTGAACATATTAGATGGCATTTAGGTCCCCACTTTTGGCCCACAAGATGAAGCTAATTATGTCCAATTAAAACTTGTTTATGTTTGTAATTGAAAATGAGCTGAGTGAGTCAGCTGACAATAACCTGATTATATATATGAGCTGATATAAAGCATTTTAGCTTGTAGCGAAAATGTTTAGTAACAAAAATTTCTCGAATGACACAGAGAGATTGGATATTGCGATATAAAGATGTTTTGTAAAGTGTCGTATTGCAAGGCCCCACTTAGATATGAGTGACAGACATTCTGGTTATGGTTCATGAATCCAACATATCTTTCCCTTGTGAGTACACATAATTCAATTGTTTCGTCTCATTGTCTCACCAACTAACACATATAAATTGACTTGCAGTCTTCCCATTTCAAACATATGCTACAGAGTACTGGTTCTTTCCCATCGTGAGTGCTGTCTGATAGAGGACCTGCCGACCTGCATACATTGACATTAGGTGCAATAGCTAGAGTATTGCACTTGATGCAATTTTTATAAATGATTGAGATTGTCAGTTGCAAAAAGTAACTTTTAATCTCAACCATTAATTTAAAAAAGTTTTTGCAACTTTTAATCTCAACCATTAATTTAAAAAAGTTACGAAGAAAAATTAAAAATAAAAAGTAAAACTAAAAAAAGGTAAAAAGTGTAAAAATTTATGAAGAATTTAAGTGAATTGCACCCCGTGCGGGTGCAATGCCTGACATTGCACCGGATCCTAGTTCATATTGGTACAATAGTAAAATCTCTTGTGCGAGTAATTATGCACATTTGAGGTGACCTTTTTTTAATATATTTTTATTTTTCTGATTAATACTTTATATTGCAAAAAGGACTACAAGAGGCTTGATTGTACCGATAGACTTTGCCCCCTACTAGCAATCAAGGAGCTGCCCTTTGCATTCATGTAACCAATTTTTTCCTTTTTTGGGTAACAAAGGATTTCATAGATTATTAAGCATAAGAAATATGGTTAGGGGGCAAAGTCTCTTATAATACAAACATAGTCTGCACAATAAAACAACATAAAAGATTCTCAAAAAAAAAAAAAAAAACACACACACACACACACACACAAATGTTTACACGGGTACTATAAGACATAACAAAATCTTGGCTTAGTTCTGGTCCTTCTCTTGTCATGGCATCCGCACATTGATTTGCTTTATAAAAACAGTGCTTCACCCTCACATGTGATATGTGGTATTTGGTTGATAAGGTCCTGCATTCCATGATAAGAGTTGTATTATGCAAATTATTGTTGCGTGGTTCAGCAACCCAATCAAATACATCCTTAGCATCAATCTCAATTTCGAGCTTTCATCTGCCAATAAATTTATATTGTTACACATAGAAAGGCCATCTCATAAAACCCAAAGTTCCACTTCGACACTATTAGCCATCTCTATGGCCTTAAATCTCTCAACCACCACTTACTATCCCCGGATTGCCCAATAAAGAGCCATCTGTATTGAGTTTGTGCCACCCGTCGTCAAGTTTGTTCCATCTAATTAACTCTTATTAGTTGCTTGCTCTTGGACACGTAATTGCAAGCAACACAGTATAGATATTCTATTGTAAGGTTCTTCAATTATTACTATGAAATAAACTCTTTCCATTTTAAAGCAAATAGGGATGATTCTTTTTTAGTGGGGTGCTAGTTTGCGGTTGCAATTATGACTGTGATAGGATTTGTAGTTGTGCGCTTTTAGGGTCCATTTGTTTGGAGAGATTTTAGGGAGAATAGAAAATTGAGGTGAGAAAAGTAGAGAGAGTATTTTTAGTGAGTATTTGGTTGGGAAGGGGAGGAAAAAAAGATGGTAGGCCTGGGTGATTTCTCCTGGCCCACCAAAATATTATCTTTCTAGAATGAGGAGAAAGCTAGGAGGGGAGAAGCTCATGAAAATGAGCCGCCAAAAATGGCCCTCATGTTGCATTTAAACTTTTTTTTTCCTTTGATTTTTTTCTATCTTTGTTACTAAGTATCACGTATTGGCTTTATTTATTTATTAATTATTTTTTTTACTTTGATTTTTTCTTTCTCTGTTACTAAGCATCTGGATGTGTTTTTTTTTTGGGCGCTTATATATTTCTTTTCTCATCAATTTTGGTTGGCTTTTGTTTGTTTGTTTTTATTTTTTAGAAAATAGTTTTGGGTTAATTTCTCGTGCTTTTTGTAAATATAATTTTAATAAAGTGCCTATCTATACGCAAATTTTAAGAGTATAATGTGTTCCTTTTTGTTTTAAATGATGCTAAATCTATACAAAATTTATTTTCAATCCTCTCATGTTTCTTCTCAAGCAAACAAATTTTTTTTTCCATCCCTCCACTTTTCCTCCCTTTCAACCAAACACAAATGAAGAAAATTAAAATATTTTCTATCTTCCTACTTTTTCATTCTTTTCATATTTATTATTTTCCAACTTTTCCATCTTTCTAACCAAATGAATCTTTTTATAAGATCCACATATTAACAAAGGTTTATCTTGAAATTCGAATGGTACGTTGTCTACAAATATTTCCATCCAAGCAAATCTAGAGATATAAGAATTTCATTTTTTTTTTCCACTTGAAAACCAAACTGTCTAAATATGTAAAATGTGACTTATAACTTATTTTTAAATCTTTATTTTTTATTCTAAGTAGAAGACGTGTCTTAACTCCCACCTATTCTCAACCATCTAGGTTAAAGGTTCGCCATTGAATTGAGATTATTTTTCGTACTTGAGATTCTCGAAGAATATTCAAACGAAGTTTCATTTGAATTTTAAGCATTCACGTACCCAATATATGTTTCCACGTACCCAATATATGTTTCCAAACTCTCCTGCGCTGTCATGTACGGGTTCCTGTTTCCGTTTCCAGATTGGTTAAGGTGACGAAGAAATTCAACATGTTGAGGTAAGTAGTGACACAAGCATAAATTGAACTCTCACATGTCAAAACCTAATTACTGACTGCTGTTCTATATATTTCAACGGGTTGAAACTTGAAAATGGGGAACAATGAACATTCCAGCATTTCTTCTTCCTTGGATACTCATAGTCTCATTAGATAGGTCTCTGTCAGTCCGAAGTGGTGGAAAAGCGTGTAGAGACGTCTGTGAAGCAATGGTGACTTTGTTTGATTACCAAAAAAAAAAAAAGGTGACTTTGTTAATAATTTGGTGAGACTTAATAAGATGCAGTGATTATTCTCATGTCTTTGTAACCATGTTTGAACTTGGACTTAGAGTACCAAAGGTAAAACTGAGAATTTGTAAATACATTGTAACTCATGATACATGCCTGGCCTACCTAATCTTTTTTCACAGGAGCAGCCTCAAAGGAAATGTTACTACTTAGAGTTTATTTTTATTGATTTATTATTATTATTATTATTATTTTTTTATTAAAAAGTTTGATAAAAATTATTTGATTATTTTTAAAAAGTCAAATAAACTTATTGAAATAGGCTTAGCACATGGATGGTCCCTTTGGCCACTTTGAAACTCTAGTCTCCACCGCAATCTAACGAGTAACGAGTGAGTACAACAAGTGGTGGGTGTGCGTGCATCAAACCCATTAATTGGACGAAACCTACTCAACCCAACTCAATTCAACGTTTTGGGTTGATTTTTGTGGGTTAGGTTGGGTTGTAATTTTATTTTGAGTCTTGAGTCAATTCTGTTTTGGATTGATAGTTTTTTCAACCCATCTGACCTATTATGTATATAAGTTTATTTTATTACCATTATTTTAATTTTTTAATTTAATTGATTTTGGTATTTCGAGAATTTGTTTTGATGAATTTGAAAATTTAGAATATAATTTAAGTATATTATATGAATTGTAATAAATTATTGAAAAAGTTGTTTAAAAACTTGATGAAAATCCAATTTTTTGCAAGGCATAAAACATGTATGCACAATTTGTTGACCCAATCTAGTCCAACCCAACTTGGGTTGATTTTTATAAATATGATGGATTAGATTGAATTGAAAATTTCTCAACATGAAAAAATCGGGTTGAGTTCAAAAAATCCTTCAACTTAACCCATACATACCTCTGATTACAATTACAACATTTGTTGAAGTAGAATGTACATAAGCATAGATAACTAGGAAATGGTACTGCGAAGCATATGCCTCTTTTCGAAGCATGCGTACGTTATTTCGATGGGATAAAATCTCAACGATTCTCCATGGCTGAGTTTTCACACTAATCATCTTGAGTTACATTCCATAAAATTAAAAGTCTGGTATAATATTTTATCACGAGGCAACCTAATGCGATCTGGCCAATTACAGTACGATCCTAATATATATATATATATATATATAGTGGAATCTTTTAGTAATTCTCTTCTCTCAAGAGCAGTAGTTGATCAAGAAATGTTTTTTAAACTCATTCAAGAAGTCAGTAATTAAACCCTAGGTATATTAACAAATTTAAAAATTCATGATCACGAATATCTATATATGATTGATAGTTTGATACTCACACATGATTAGAAAATCCAAAATTTTAAAATAACATCATTTAATGTATATATTTTTTTTTAAAAAGGAGTTTAAAACTACCCTTTAACTTCAATTCTAATAAAAAAATGAGTCAAAGAGGGTATTGATTTTTTAAATAAAGTAAAAAGTAAGTTAAAAATTTTGATTATTGACTTTTTTTTTAATATATTAAAAAGGCCTTCATTTTAGAACATAATCATAAGTCGTAATATAATCACAATATTTTCACAACAATTAAGTTATCAATTTTTCATGGGTTTAAAAAGTTTTAAATAAAATATTAGATTGAGATCCATCACAACTAAAAATAAGAGTATTATAAAAATATAGTGACATTTTATTGTGTTTGGTAATAAGACTTGTGGGGACAATTTTTGCTTCAAGGCCAAGGGCTAGACCATGGTTGGAACTTTAGACAAGTTTTGTTGTCCCACATTGGAAGGATTGCCTTCTTCTTTGCACCTTATAAGGGATGAGCCTAAGTACTCTTAAACCATTGGCTCATCCCTTATAAGGTGCAAAGAGGAAGACAATCCTTCCAATGTGGGACAACAAAAATTGCCTAAGGTTTCAACCATGGTCTAGCCCTTGGCCTTAAAGCAAAAATTGTCCCCACAATAAAAGGAAAGAGGTTCCAACCATGGTCTAGCCTTGTCCTTGAAGCAAAAATTGTCCTCACAATAAAAGGGAAAACCAAACTATTGGTACTTTTTAACCATTGGCTCATCCCTTATAAGGTGCAAAGAGGAAGACAATCCTTCCAATGTGGGACAACATAAGATTTCAACCATGGTCTAGCACTTGGCCTTGAAGCAAAAATGGTCCCCACAAGACTATATGATAACGAAGTTTTCATTGGACAATATATATTTCAAAAAAATTGAACAAAGATAATAGACACATGCATGCACTTCTTATATTTCCTTCACCTATGATGGGCTACTAGAGTTTGGAGTTGGTAGAAAAAGTAACCACATACCATACCATGATCTAATTAAAGAAGAGCATGTGTCCACCACGGTACTCCAGCACCTTCCCTTTTGTGAAGATCAGATGTTGACATATTCTTAACCATGGTCATTAGACATAATCAGGTTAGAAGCTTAATTAAAGGCTCGCCGCTCGCTAGTGTCATGAGAGCGATGGAAAAGCTCAGTACTCTAACATGGCCATCCTAGCAAAGATTGCAAAAAAGTACAGTCCCACATGGCGTTTTTTTACTGGCCGTTCCGTGTCGATTTTTCTTATCATGAAGAGGTGACCGGATAAGGGCGGTTTATAAATTTGCTTACCCTATCCCGTCTTGTTCCGTCCTTAATAAGTATGTATACGTCTCTTATTTAATATATATCTACGTATATAAAATTTATATTTATATTTATAATCATTTATACATATTTTACTACCTTAAATAATTATAAGTTGTCTTTTTAAAAAAAAAAATAGTACTTTCACAATTACTCATTTTTCTATTTTTATTTCTATCCCATCAATGTTAAGGTTATTTCATTATAGGTGACAAAGTATTTGAATTCCATCTTGCCACCTGACTTACGGCACAAAAAATAGACGAGACAATTAAGATAGAGCTCCCATGATCTAACTTCATACTGTCTTATCAATACTTGTCATCGCCCCTCCATCGATCCCACTTCTAATATAACCAAACAAAAAAAAAAATGATAATAATATTGTACTTATATGGTAAAAATAACAGTAATACAAAACAAATAATAGAAGGAATAATTAGAAACCAATATTAAAGGATCAGGTATATTCTAAATCTTATGAAGACTTTTTTTTTTTGTTGAGAGTGAGAGATAACTAAAATATGTTGCTAATCTTATGGTAAGAACATTTTCTCTCGTGACCCTCAAGCATGCATTTGTACAGTGTCATATTCCGATGAAGATTAGATATTGCACCGACATAAGAAAGCATAATATCCAAGGTTTTGAAACAAATGAACGCAGACAATGACAAGGACAAGGACGACGAATATACATGCAAAAACACGCTACTTTATTTATGGTATAGAGTATACGACACCGAAAAGCATTAAAAGATAACACAAAAAACAGAAACATAAACATAGGAGAACAGTAAGCGTTAAAAGAGATAACCCTAAACACAGATTAAGGTTACAGACTTTTGATCCTCAAGTATTACAATTAAAATTAAAATTATATATAACATGGTTCTTCTGGGTTTCCCTAGCTAATACAAAAGCTGACGTTGTTGTTGATGATGTGTAACCAGGTCATCAAGCATCCAAAGGTCCACCGATTCCATTGACTCGCTTCCGCTTCCACTCACCAAACTCAGCTCCGGCTCAGGCTCCAAACCCAGGAACGATTCCAAGCTCGAGATTTGATCTTTCAGCTCAAACCCATGATCAAACTGAGCCACCTCATTCTTGCAACAAATCTCGTTCTGAATCAGTGGCTGCAATAGCACCGGTGGTGGTGGCTCAGTGGTTTCAAAACTCGACTCACTTGACTCGGGAAAGATGCAGCGCTTCTTAGCAGCCGGCGGCGGCGGCTCAGGAGTGGAAGGTGGAGGTGGTTGGTGGTGGTGATGGGCAAAGTTGAGCTTGGCTTTGTCACCGCGGATTCGCATGGCGGCTTGGTCATAAGCTAGAGCAGCTTCTTCTGCTGTGTTGAAGGTACCGAGCCAGACTCGGACACCTTTTTGTGGGTCTCTGATCTCAGCCGCCCATTTGCCCCATGGCCTTTGTCTGATCCCTCTGTACACGTTCTTCCGAGTTCTTTCTCTCTTTTTCTCTTTCTTTGCAACTTGCTTGGCTTTCTCGTCAGTATCACTACGCTTCTCACTCCTCACTTCAACACCCCAAAAAAAAAAAAAAAAATTCATTATATTGGATAATAATAATAAAAAAGAACCACTAGTTATTAAGATATTTATTTTGTCAAATTGATAGAACAAGAATTATAAAAGAAAAATTCCACTACAATTAAATTACAAAGCAAACAAGAAACGCAAAAAAAAGAAGAAGCATTATTTTGGATAATAATAATTAAAAAGAACCACTAGTTATTATTGTTAATAAGAAATTTATTTTGTCAAACTGCTAGTACAACAATCACAAAAGAAAAAATACCACTAACAATAAAATTAGAAAGCAAACAAGCAACGCAAGCTAAACCAACAAACATATAAATTGACTAAATTTTGGCCTTTCTTAGACTTGAAAGTTGAAACCAACTGTGATCAATACATGATATTAAAAATAATATATGACGCTAAGAATAGGTGGAGCCATAGCTACCAAACATATCATTGTGTAATTTTTGTTTTTAATGCTATTACGGATACAACTAAGATATAATGCTAGAAGAGGTAAAATAGCTTTTGGTTCTAAGTGTCCAATCAGATGTAAATTTTGAAAAAAAAAAAAAAAAAAAAATTTGTGGAAGTATAGTTGTAACTACTCCCAAATACAAACTAGTCTAAAATTTTTAGTGTGGGTTTGCTAACAATCCAACTATGACCTTTAGAAAATATATAAATTTATATTTCATATAGTGTAATGATGGTTAAATTAAAAATTACAGTACAATAAACACCAAAAATTGTATTTGTAGTTTTGTACCACACAAATCATGTTAAGAAAAAAAAAAGTGAAATTGATATAAGACCCAGATGTTAAAGTGAAGTGAAAACCAGGAAATTTAAAGTTATAGATGACACCCAGATGCAAAAACGTGACCTTTATAGCAAAAAACCCAAAACGAAAAAAAAGAGAGAAGAAAGTAAATTCACCTTTTTCGAGTTGCTTGGGCTTTTGAGGGGCCTTGAGGTGGAAAAAGGAGTTTGGAAAATCATCTAAAGCGCCATTGGAGTTGAAGCCAAAGAGATCATAGGCAGTGTCAAGCTCGGACCAGAGGTCCTCAGTGGTTAGCCTCCGACCGCTAGGCTTTATATCAACGAAATCGGAAATGATAGCACCCCCACACATGTTTGTGTGACTTTTTAGTAACTTAGATTAGAGAGAGAGAGAGAGACAGAGAGACTGAGAAAGAAATAAAGCAGAGAAGGGACAGTGTTATATAGAGGTGTGTGCATAATAATGTGTTTTATTAGAGAGAAAAGTGAGAGAGAGAGAGAGCTATAAGGCTTTGTATTGGGGTATAGATTTATTTATAGACTGACGGTTACAACAACTTGGCCCAGAAAGAGACAAACCAGCCATAACCTTTTTTTTCTGTTTTCTTATCTTCTGGGCTTCTGTTGTTGTGGCCCATTAATCGACAGTGGAGATGCTAGTATGCTACCACACAATCAGCACCGTTGAGTGGGTGAAAGCTTGTGGACTAGAATTGTTTGAGTTCTTGGTATGATGTCATTTTTAACACCTTAAAAATATTTACATAAATTCGTCTAAAAAAAAATTACGGATTGTTGAGGGTCATTTCTTCGAAGTAGACAAGGGTGGCCCAACCCAGCAACGCGGGCAGCAGACCAAGTAAAAATAAAAAACCATTGGGCCCAAGCGGCAGGAACAATGGATCACAGGCCCATCAATACAAATGGATGGGTCTTGAGGAAGTAAGTGGACCTAAAAAGGCCCGGAAAGAGAGAAAATGGCACCCATGGGCAAGTATGTGTTGTAAAAAATGAGAGAATGGGCTGCGGCAGGCCCAAAGTAAAGTAAGCAAAGTAAGTAGGGGATAATGGCAAGCCCATGTACCCCAAAGATGAGAATGAGGAAATTGGGCCGGGGAAGCCCAATTGAGTTAGTAAAAGCCCATGGGATGCGGAGTAATGAACGGACCAAGGATGTCCAAAGAAACGGGCCGGAGAGGCCCAAGGGAAAAAAAGGGCATGAAAGCCCATATGCAAGGACACCAGTGGCCACCATTGATTGGGCCACTGGGGGAAAGAATTGGAATGGCAGGCCTAAGAAAAGGCCCAGTAGGAAAAAATCACCGCGGCAGGAAAAGCCACGCCGAAAGAAAGCAAAGGCATTTAAACGGATTGGGCTGAAAAGAAAACAAAGCCCAAACACTGGGTAAAAGCCCAGATCCTGAGGGAGCGGGAAATCAGAATAGCAACCTGTGAAAAGCCAGAAACGGGCGGCAGGCAAGAAAAGTCTTCACTCCACGGCAAATGCATGAACAGCAGGCAGGATTCAGACGCAAACACGCGCAAGGCCCAGGCACCACCAGCCTGTACCCAGCCAATACAGGACATGGTGAGGTCATGGGTCAGAGGTAAGAGGGCACGGTTTGGAGGTGGGGAGAGGGGAAGGCTTATTTTAAGGTTCCTGCCCAGACTCTTTCGGGGATACGTCCTGCTGGGATGACATACCACCCGAAAGAGGCAATGCTGAGTTGGAACCAATAGGTGCATGCCACGAGGGATAGAGAGAGAGGAAGCGTCACCGCGGCAGGAATGCCGCGGCAGACTAACGGACAAAAAATGTCTGTACCCGTAGACAGGGGAACCACAGACGGAACAGTAATGTCGGCAAGTACTCTCAGACCAGACAAAAAACGGTTGGAGGGCAGAATAGTAAAATCCGTCCACGGCAGGCACTATAAAATGGGAGCCTCTGCCGTGAACGAGGGGGGACGACGAGAAGTGTGAAAGGCAACACAGAAAAACAAAAAAAGATACTCTGTAATACACTTAGCAAAACAGGGGAGGCATAAACCAAAAAACACTAAGGGTGGGAAATCACTAAGAAAAAGGAAAAAGAAAGAAAACCAAGGAAGGAAAGATAGAAACAAAAAGAGTGAGAGCTAGCGGCATGCACCGATAGGTTTCTTCCCTTCTCTCCCTCTTGGATCCTTGTCCTCTTCCATATTCATTTCGGGTATTGATCATTTGGGTCCACTTCCCTCAAACCCATTAACTTCACAGCAGGATTTCTTTTTCCTCGGAAGTTAGTTGCGTTGAGAAGAGGTGTTCTTCCCATTCGGTTTTTGCCCCGCGGACGAAACCAAATTATTTCCATGTCCTTTGATTAATTTTAATAGCCATTCTCATCACTATTTTTGTTAAGTGTCATTATGGTTGTGAATTATTTTTATCATTTTCCATTAAGAGAGTTATCTGGTCATTCCAGAGTGTATGTTTATGTTCATCAATAATATCTGCCTGCCGTAAGCACTTTTCTGAAACAGCTATGCCTGCCGTAAGCACTTTTTTCTCTAAAGGGCTCTGCTTGCCGTGAGCTCATCTCCTAGTCAACTCAGCCCGCGGTAAAAGCGCCCCCTGGCAGACGAGGCACAGTTCGTGCACAAGCCCGGCCAAGTTGAATTCCATTTGGCCCGGTCTCGACTCCCGCAACCCAGAACATTTGGGCCTACGATCACAAGAGGGCAGCCCAGCCCAACATAGCAGAAAAGGCCCCCACACGGATGAATAAAATTTTAGAAATTCAATAATTGAATTGTCCTAAGGACAAAATTTAGCTACAAAATTTGTTGTACCCTAAGATTACAACTTTATTCAATATATTTTTTTTTATTGAAGATGAATTTTGACAAATCCACCATTGGATTACATCTTCTTCTTGTATTTTTCATGCTTGTAGAATTTCTAGAAAATTAAAGATCAATAACTATGTTATCAATAAATTGTTTAAATTGCAAGTTTTTGTAGTTTAAAATTATGCATAAAATATGAGCTTATAGATCATATAGTAAATAATATCCAATTGACATAAAATTTGACATGTGTATTAAGAGCGTAAAGAACATGCAATTCAACAGTTAAATTTCCAAAATATGTAGTACTGTTTATTTTATTGAGTAAGGTTGTAATCTTAAACTACAACTAATTTTGTAATTAAACTTTATCATTATCCTAAAACTTTAAAAAGATTCTAATCTACATGAGTGTTATCATTATTCATTTGCAATTATTCACTCTAAACCATGAAATCATTTGCAAATTCTACCTTTAACACTATGATTTTGTTTAATTTCAATCAACACTTTATTTGGTACTACCAATTAACAAATGTTCATATGAATTTGTGTTAGTCAAACTGATAAGTTTGTTATCATCGAACATTATATGCTAAGAGATTTATAACTCAATAACATTAATTTTTCTCCTTAATTTGTAATAAGAAGTATGGTTCAAATTCTAATCCCCTATTTGTAAAAAGACACTACATATTTTTAAAGAAAAATGCTAGTGTCAACTGTCAACAAGTGATACAATTTTTACCATAATTCACCTACATGATGAATTGTGCCACAAGGCAAGTTGCAAGTAGTTAAAAAAATAAAAAAAATAATGAGTTTATATAAATTCATAATTTCACTACTCACATCATCGAGTTGCGACAAAAGGTAGTGTCATTTGTTGTGTTCCTATAATTTTTCGTTGCTTGATGTATCAAAATTAAGTCCATAGCAGTAAAAAAAAGGGTGTTTATTGCTTCTAAAAACAAAACGGTGACGAGGGCAATAGATAGTAACCGTACAATTCAATTCTGGATGATTTTGGACGTGAGTGAGCAAGAGGCAAGTAGGGTCCAGTAACGCGTGTCTCTCTTTTGGACAAGTTAGTGGCAGCGTGTAGTTGGGAAAGCTAAACGACACTACTTAATAATAAAAACCATGCTGTGAAGTGTAACGCACGTCGTAGTGTAGTAGCTCCAAAATTTAACGGCCGGATGGACCGGATTCCCGCTTTGGCTACCTCTCCTCACCGCAAAAGTGGAAAGTTCAAAATGTCTTAAAGCTCCAATTACTTTTCACTATCACGAGAATATCTATGCTCTTATGATTTCCACGTTTTTGTGTTTTTTATTCTACACTTTTTCACTATAACGTATTATAAAAATCAGTGCTCTTTTTTTTGCTGAGAAAAATCAGTGCTTTCAAAAACTGTTTTCCTCATAATTTATATATAAAATTATTTTTTTTTGGAGTAAATGCGGTGAGGTTCATAAACAAAATCTGGTTTGGTAAAGTGTTTTAAAAAAAACCAAACTTAAAAATAGTTATTCAAATTTATTGTGAAAATATCAAAATGAAAACATCTTTTAGGTGTTTTTCAGATTTTGGATTTAATTTGTGTTTGTTGGGTTATTGTTTGGACCTTGTTGACAATTTAAATGGAATTAAGCCAAATTTGTTATTTAGCCAATTATGAATATGAATATGAATTTGATTTTTGGTTAATTATACTACAATAACAAATCACTTTATAGTAAAGCGTGGAAAACAAAGAATACAATAATTTGTTTTTTTATGTGAAAAACCAATGGTAATCACCAAAAGGGAGAAAAAAAAAACACATCGAGAGTTTAGCCACTAGTAACCCTAAGGCAAAAATCCACTAAGTAGAATAAATCTTTACAACTAAAATTAATTACAATTTCTAGTTGCTATCTCCAATAGTGACTTACTCACATGATTACACGCAACTCAAATCAAGTTAGGCTTTTCTACTCTGGAACTTTTAGCTCATGACTTCAAGGACCACCCTGAAGATTTTATAGCAATCTTGACTCTGTGAGTATCATGGCTTCAACTTGATGACAAATCAATAGCTATATCGATCTTTAGATCTACTTTTGGAGACTCTAGCAAGTAGGGTTCAAATTCCAACTCGGGGGTCGACTTATTGGGTTGATTGGGAATTAGGTTTCACAATTCTTGATCTATTGACAAGCTATTGAGACAATCTCAATCAATCGACTAGGTGTCAACATATGTGTCTAGAATACAATAACTTCCTGTATCTTGAACTTGAACTGAACTTTAAAGACACAAAAGACTTACACTTTTGTTCACAGCTTGCCAAGCTAAACAACTATAAATCTAACAGTGTTTTTACAAAAACTTAAAATAAAAAAAACATTTTTCTTATACTCTTCACAAAAAAATTCGTGTCGATGGATCGATAAATTGTGAAATAGCTAGTTATAAAATAGGTTGTGAAAATAGTTATATTTCTAACACACACACACATATATGGTAGGGTTTAAACTTATAGCATCGGTTCCATGATAAATTTTTTTACCACCAAGTCAAGACATTAATAAATTTCTTTTTAGTGTAGACGAGTTTCAATATCAAGTCTCTTATTCAATAATAATAGAATTTATCAATTGAATTGACTAAACGCTACGTGGTAATACTTTTATTTAATGGTCATAGTTATTTTTCTTTTTCTTTTTGTGTGTGTATATATATTCTACTTAGGGTTCATTGTAAACAACATTTTGAATAGAAAATATGTGGTCGCTAAGTGTTTTCAGCCGTTAAAAGTAAACTACGTAATTCTCATTACTTTGTTATCTCATTTTCTTTCTAAAATTTTCATTTTAATATTTGGAATTCTTATTACTAATTAAATTGAAATGATGATTGAGTTATCTAAAAAAAATTTGGAGTGTAAAACGTGATTAAATTATATATATTTTTTGGAGGCGTATGTTATGGTTCCTCATGGCTCATTTCAACAGGGTAAGAATAACTAAATTTAATGACATATACATATAGACTCTATTATAAAATTTGATTAGAACTCCAATGTGAATTTTTGTTCATAAATATCAATTGTTTCATTACCAAATAAATTGTTTCGTTCGAATGGGAGGTTTGAGACTTAATTTATGAATACACGTAATACATCCAAATTCCAATATCTTTCTTTATATGTAAATATTTCTTCTGTTTCAAATAAGTGAAATTTCTCTTCTTTTAGATTACTGGATGGGTCATTTCATTTTTGCTCCTTGCAAAACGACAAGGTGTAGATATATTGAATGTCACGGGTGGACAAATCATTTTGGCTTGAATGAAGGTCATCTTTTATTTTTAAAGTTGTGCGATGAAGTACACAGCACTAAAAATATTCATATAAGTGGTAATAATAGGCATTAGAAGTTAGAACGTAGTCCTCAAGATGCTGTTGTACTATAATTTTAACATAAACACATAACTTTTCATTAAAAAAAAGTATTTTTTAGTGAAAATGAAATAATAATATAGTAGTAATAAGCATAGTTTTTGTGTTCAATTCTGTTTTGACAGCCAATCATGGCATCAGGCATACATATGAAACTAAAATTCAAAAGCTCTACAAGCAATGCTGAATCAGAAGTCAGAAGTTTAGAGGGTGCACCTTTGCTTTGCATGGTGATTTAAAGAACTACTAGTATCCTCTGAGCCATCCTTTGCTTTGCATGGTGATTTAATTCCTTCATGATGTAAAACTTCTAACTTCTATTTTGCTTGTATTAGCTTTTCTTATGTTCGCCATCAAGGGAACGTTGTAGCGCATTCTCTTGCTAGATGGGTTCTTGCAATTTAATTGTTTTGGATGGAAGATGTGTCACTAGACATTCTTCTTATAGTTCAGGCCAATTTGGCCTCTTTAATTGAATAAAATTGATATATTTCTTCTAAAAAAATGAAAAGAAAAAGAAAAGAAGAAGTCAGAAGTCAGAAGACCGAACACCGAATATGTAATCCATCTGTTTCCGAGTTCAAACAAATTGAATGAATTGGCTAAACAATAAAAATTTAAAATAAATAAAAGATGCCCTTTGTATAGGTGCAAAAGGCATTATAATTTAGAAATTGCAAGGGGCATTACAGTAAAGTCTTGGTAAGTTTAGTTTAGTTACAAGACTCAATATACACCACAAACCCAATCTTATTTTTTTAGGACAAATTACAACTTACCCACTTATAGTTTGACTGAAATTTAAGTTGTCTGTCTGTGGTTTAAAATTTAACACTTTTTTTACTTGAGGTTTGACCGAAATTTAAGTTGTCTACTTATGGTTTGAAATCCCATGATGCAAGTGTTCCGTTGTGTTGGATTAAAATAGATTGATCCTGGTTAATTAATTCAATTACCCAAGTTGATTAATTGGGTCAAATTATATGCAAATCGTGGAGACGCCAACAAATCACTAAATAAACTAAATGTAGCAAAAATTAAATTGACATGGTAATTTGTTGACAAATGGGGAAAACCTCTCGTAAGACAAAAACTCCACTAGGGGAATTTAAGGTTACCACTTCTAAGAATTCACTAATCAATAATCAAACGGTTACAAATATGAGAAATCTTACCACTACCCTATCCTATCCCAATATACTAACTTACAGTTGAACTTTCGCTTCAATACCCAATTGAACTTGATATTGTAGTAGTCTTCTTTCCTTTGTTGTACATATCTCCAATCTGTGACTAACTCTTTTGCACAGATCCCAGTACGTGACTAATTCTAGCAACTTGATTGATTGTTGGCTGTAAAGTTTTTCACTTCATAAATGATGAAGATTAGGAAACACTTGATTACAAAACTCTAAGGCACACAAACGCAGTAACTTCTCACAGAGTATATGAGTTCTAAGGCTCTATTTTCGTGTATAAAGACTTTTAAAATAAACCTTATATATGATTAGGGTTGTAAGAAGAGAAACCCTAATCATTTAAGTTATCATAGGCCGAATTTTAGATCTGGAATTTCTGAAATCGTAGATTTCGATAAATCAAGCTTATGTCGAGCTTCTCCATTAATCTTCAATAGTAACATCTATCGAGACTTAATGAAACAGTTTTTTTTACTTATTTCTTGGATCATCTTTCATGTCTTTAATGATGCCACTTGATATGTATGAACAACATACTTCTTGATACATTAAACCCAACTTAGATTTACCCAACTACAAGTAAAATGCGTTTTGTAAAAGGATTAGCCAATTACATAGAAAATATGACCCTAACACGCTGGATTCTTTTTTATCTTATTTGATCTTGTATTTTTATGTTTTTTGTGTTTTTGGAGGAGAAAGACATAAAAGTGGAGCAAAATTACATATTTAGCCATGTTTTTAACAAATGTGGGTTAAGAAAATCTAAGCTAACCTCAAGTGAGTAAAGTGTCAAATTTTAAACCATAAATAGGCTTAAATTTCGGTCAAATCACATGTGAGTAAGTTGTAATTTGCACTATTTTTTATTTATGAATTCGTCAATCCATATTGGAATATTTTATCTAACGACTTTAAATCTTTGTCTATAACTGATTAAATCCAAATAAAAATTATTTTTCCCAATATCTATGATTCAGTTTATGTTCCTTCAACTACATGTCCTTTTCCACCCCTTTCTAAAAAGTAACCACAATGGGGGGGGGGGGAAATCAGAAACATGACATATTGATATTATGTAATAGGTGAGATATAAAGTAGAATACTCTTAATATATGATAAAACTTAGATATGGTATGTTAGATTTTCCAATTAAATTCAAACATATAGTTACATTGAATTTAATTGTACATGGAAAAGATTACATATATTGTTTTTGTTTCATTGGTCAATATAATCATGTGTTTGAATATAGTTAGGGAACCTAATATATAGCACTTAAGAAAATATATTAGGAAATCGACTAAAATCGATTGCCATAGGTGATCACTACATTGACCATCATGGTGGTTGGTAAAAAAACCAGCAGTTGGATGTGATAGAGTGGTTGGTGGTGATTTTAAAAAATTGAATTGTAACACACATACATAGGGGTGTTCGCGATGCGGTGTGGTGCGGTTTTGGACCATTTTTAGCACCGCACTTTCTGGTTTGGTTTAGCTAAAACCATAACTACATTGTACCTTATTTTTGCGGTCACATGTGCGGTGCGGTGTATATGCTACGGTTTGAATGGCTTGAAATCGGTATATTTTTCAAATTTTGGGCTTTTTCTATCCAGCCCAAAACTAATTTTTCCCTTTGTTTTGGGCCAAATTTTAAACTATTATGCTAGTTTTTCTTTATTTTGGGCTGGCTTTCCTAGTCAACACTTGCTAGGGTTATCAAACTATTTTTTTTTTTTTTGAAAACTAAGGTTATTAAACTATTAATAATATATTTAATATTAAAAATAAAGAAATAAATTAATATATAGAGAGGGTGCGGTGTGGTGCGGTTTGTGCAGTTTTCTTATTGTAAAACTGCAAACTACACTACACCATGTGGTGTGGTGCACTATTGCTTGCGGTGCGGTGTAGTTATGCCATTTTGCGGACGGTTTTGGTGCGGTTTGGTAAACACCCCTACACACACATATTTATATATTATAAGTTATATTTAATATATATATATATATATATTATACATAAAACAACGTCGTTTATTGCTCTAGTTTAAAAAAATTTGAAAATCTCAATTCTTACATCAGATCTCTCTCTCTCATTTGTCTCATGTCTCATCTCAAACCCTCTTGCACTTTCTCTCTACCTCGCCACTGCATTGCACATTAGTCCATCACCTATCAAGTCCCATTCTCTCTCTTCTCCCTCTCAACTAGCGACTCAAATCTCTCTCTTATCCATATCTACCCTCTCTTTGCCTTGCCACCGCACCACACCGTCATCAAGAATATGAGGTTATACCAAAGGAAAACCTAGTCCTTAATCCTAAATGTAATTGATAAGCCCTAGAATTCTCTCTTAAAAATAATAATAATTAGGTTCCCTTTTTAAGTTTCAGCCGTGTAGCTTTTTTCTCATGGGATGGAAGTGTATTTGTAGTTAAGTGCTGCCGTATAGCTGAATCTTAAGAGGAGAACTTAAGGAACAATACCTAAATATTGTATCTAAGTTTTGCCCTATATATATTTGTTTGTTTGTTTCTTTCCCTTATTCAAGGGTTTAGTTTATGTCTATAATCAAACTAATCAACCCAACCGATCCTCTAAACTGCACTAAGTTGTGCATCAATCAATGACCCTTGAAGATGTAGTGTGGTGAGAAGAATAGCGGAACCGAGAACCCTACATGGCGGTGAAAAAATCTGCCACAAGTCGTACCGTACTATATACACCCCTAAAAATTTTGTCCCTCTTGATATAGTAGATGATTTTTGTTTGATTAAAACCCTACCTTTTCCATTACAAAGATAAAAAGATTATGAACTAATTAATAACTACAGCTAAGATCTTGGCATGATTGAGGAATACCATATGTTGGCAAAAATCATAAGAGCATTCCCATTGGGACTGCCAAATGGGAAATGTAGGTTTGATTTACCTTCAAACCCTTAAAATGATGCTCCATCCAGACTACCAAATTGTGCCAATTGTAAAAAATTTTACAATGTTGCTACAGTACCATCCTAAATGTAGGATGGCACTGTAGCACTATTGTATCTTTTTTTTAATCACTTTTATTCTCTCTCTCATTTGTCTTCTCTTTCTCTGGGTTGAGATGGTCTCTTTCTTTCTCAACTCTCTCTTTCTTCATCTTTATTTTCTCATCTACCTCTCTCACTCTCTGACTTGCTACTGGCTGAAGCATGGTCCGAGATCAGCGTGATAGTCTTTAGGTGGATTGGTGTGATCGGCATGATAGTCTTTCTTAACTCACTGTTTTCTAGGTATTTTTTGTGGCAAGATCGGTGTGATTTAGGTGGATTTTGGCGCGAGATCGGTGTGATAGTCTTTAACGTATTTTTTTGGGTATTTTTGTGGTTTCTGGCGATGGAGATCGGCAAGTGGTTTGGGTTTCTAGTAGTGGAGATCAGCAAGTTGTGTGGGTTTCTAGCAGTGGTGTGCTTGTGATTAATGTGGGCATGGGTCAGGTGGTGCAGCGGCGACAAGGGCAGGGGATTGTGGTGGCGTGGGCCTGGTTTTGATTTTGGATTTTGATTTTGCAATGGATTTTGCAATGGATTTTGCTATGGATTTTGGTTGGATTTTGCTATGGATTTTGGATTTTGATTTTGCTATGGATTTTGCTCAGCGAAGGTGGATGGTGTGATTGAGAAGGTGGTTGAGAGAGTAAGAGAAATAGAGATAAGAGAGAGAAGTGAGAAATATTTTTATATCATTTTAATGTGTAGTATGGTAAAATAAAAGTTGAGATGTTAGGTATATTATAAAATGATATTGTATAATTGATAAAGTAATTTTTTAAGATGGTAAAATAGGATAGAATGACATTTTTGAATGGGATGCTCGAAGGGAGAGTATTTCGTCACCAAAAGGTCCAAGACATTGCAGCTCTGCTAAAGAGTAAAGAGGTCAAAGACACAGCTTGCAGTTTCTGCTTTCCAAAGTTTCAAGTGACGTCTTCCCCAGAAACAAATTAGGCACAACTCATACTCAATTGGCGTCCAATGTCATCATATCACCTTCACAATTGGTAACTCAAATTGTTTTCCAATCTTGGCCTTTGGGAAAAAGGCAAATGCTAGCAACAGCCGTACAAGGACAATAACTAGCACAGTAAATAGGTTGGTGTCTATGTGACTGTCAAGTGGCTAAAGCTAGCTATCCTTGGAGGAAAAAAATATCGGTAAACATGTTGATAAGGTCCACGATCACCCACAAGATATTTTTGATACAACTGTTCAATCCAAAAAGAAAAAAAGAAGAACAAGATATTTTGAGCAAACTTGTTGATTCTATGATAATTGTTTTTCATTACTTAGATTTAAATGCTAATTTATTTTTTTAGGAGAGATTTGTGTCAAGTGGCAATGGACT
The DNA here is from genome assembly GCA_019022515.1 of Quercus aquifolioides. NCBI lineage: Eukaryota > Viridiplantae > Streptophyta > Magnoliopsida > Fagales > Fagaceae > Quercus > Quercus aquifolioides. The sequence goes on along the minus strand of CM032334.1, from coordinate 10,564,575 downwards.
TCAACATTCAAGGAATATAAGTTTAGAAGAGCATGTAACCGAATGGTTCAAGAAATATTTCAGCAATCGGGTGAACCAATAAGTAGACATTTTGAGAAGATGATCGCTTTGTTGGGTGCTCGCTTTGCAACTGCATATGTAAAGCCTTCGGATCCAACTTTTAGTGAAGTTCCAACCCAATTACAAGACCATCCAATTTATTGGCCACATTTCCAAGTATGCGTACTATTGTATATTTGAATAAGTGTTATTGTCTATAAGATAATACAATGCATGTGGAACTGAAAACTATTAATGTTTTTATTAGGATTGCATCGGTGCGATTGATGGCACACATGTGATAGCGGTTGTACCTATTGAGAAGTCCATTTTATACTTTGGAAGAAAGGGATATCCAACTCAAAATGTGATGGCTGCATGTGACTTTGATATGTTATTCTCATTTGTTTTGCCTGGATGGGAAGGTGCAACACACGACACCTATATTTTTCTTGATACTATTCGTAAACAAAGTAACAACTTTCCAAACCCACCACCAGGTTTGTAATTGGTTAATCAATTGTTCATTATAATGACATATTGTGTGTGTGTTAATATAATTGAATTTTTTTTCTAGGGAAATATTATGTAGTTGATTCTGGATACCCAATGATGAAAGGCTATTTGGCATTATACAAGGGGATATCTTACCGTCTTCAGGAATTTCGAAGGAGAGGTGGAAGCCCTAGAACTAGACATGAAAAATTTAATCATGCTCACTCATCTCTTCGATGTGTGATTGAACGCACTTTTGGTGTGTGGAAGAATAAATAGAGAATTATCAGAAATATGTTATCTTTTCCATTCCATATCCAAATACTTATTGTATCTGCTACTATGGCTCTTCATAATTTTGTTAGACTAAATGACAGGGATGATAGGGATTCATACATGCCAATCGAGATTCAATTTCTTGAAGAGAACATAATAGTGAAGCAGGTAGCAGTTATGAGCAGAATTCAGGATTTTTAACAGACCCTGCGATGGTGGTTCTTCTTGATTCCATTTCTAATTCCATTTGGGGGGGATAATAATTAGTAGTTGTCTTTTTTATTTATTTTTATTTTTTATAATATCATATAGTACAATTTAAACCAGGGTTATTGGTATGCATTTTATCATCTTTTTACATTTTATGTAGTACAATTTAAACTATGGCTCTTCATAATTTTGTTAGACTAAATGACAGGGATGATAGGGGATTCATACACGCCAATCGAGATTCAATTTCTTGAAGAGAACATAATAGTGAAGCAGGTAGCAGTTATGAGCAGAACTCAGGATCTTTAACAGACCTTGCGCTGGTGGTTCTTCTTGATTCCATTTCTAATTCCATTTGGGGGGATAATAATTAGGAGTTGTCTTTTTTATTTATTTTTATTTTTTATAATATCATATAGTACAATTTAAACCTAGGTTATTGGTATGTATTTTATCATCTTTTTACATTTTATGTAGTACAATTTAAACTTGGATTATTGGTGTGTATTTTATCATCTTTTTACATTTTCATTTTGTGCTTCATGATGATGAATATTATTTAGATTTAATTAATATTGATAAGAAGTCATTAATGGTAATAACACATAATTATGACACTAAAAAGAAAAATTGCCCAAACATTATTAAAATAATACCAATAATAATAATAATAATATTATTATTATTATTATTATTTTAGTAAGTATACGAAGTAGTTGATTTAAGTATGAAATAAACTTCCTTATATATACATTGTCCTTTTTGGTAATTTATTCATCAAACTGCTACTTTTATAAGTGCTAGCCAAATACTCAGCTTTTTCAAAAAACATTTTTTAACAACTTTTACCAAACACTCAACTCTTTGAAAAACACTTTTTCATACTGTACTTTTTGAAAACCTCACTTTTTCAAAAAGCCTAGTTTTAAAAAGTTGAACCAAACTCACCCGTAATTTTCAGTATTTTAACAGACAAAAATGTATATTACTAGTTTAACTAATTGAAACTTACTTTTAATAAGTAAGGCGGCTAGAATCCCCATCAATCAAGTGACTCAACCCCTCGTTTCCAAAAAATAAAAATAAAAAATCTAAAGCCTTCGATGGTGTATTAAGGGAGTCAATACCGTACCGGAGGCTATACCGGTTTGGCCAGCGGTACGATATATTTCGGATATCGGTTAATATCGGTGTACCGTTTTGGGTTTACCGCTATTTTTTATATTTATAAATAAATAAACAAATATACACACACACACACACACACACACACACATATATATATGTATGTATGTATGTATGTATGTGTGTGTGTGTGTGTATTATAATAAATATAAAAGTTTGCATAAAACACTTCCTCAATTCAGAAATAATTATTCATGGTTTTAGACTTTAGTATCAATTAAAAGAAAAAAAAATACAATATAAAAAATAGAAAGCTTAAAAGTTACCATTGCATACTAAGAAAACAAATAATACTAATAAGTTAATGCAAATAAGTTACCATTCTGCCCTAACAAAAATTCAAAAATTACAAAAGTTAAAAAAAAAAAAAAACTTTTTTCTGTACCGGCCGGTATTGCCCGAAATTGGACGGTACATGGCCGGTACGCCCGGTATTTAAACCGGTACGAAACATTGATGTTTCGATACCGGTATATATACCGGTATGGTACATACCGGCCGGTACGGTATTGACTACCTTGTGCTGTATCCATTTCTGTGAGGAAGCTGGTAGAAATTTTGGCAGAATCTTAGATGACCGTTTGTTTGTGATAAGCTCAGAGGGGCTTTGGTTTGGAGTGGGAGATCATGATCATGATCATGTGCCGCATGTGGTCCTTTTCACTCTGCCCCTTTATCTTTTTTCTTTTTCTTTTTTGTTTTATAATTGTATATGCAGGCTAGCCGGCTTTTAAATGTAAAAGTGTAATTTTCACAATATTTTGATAACAAAAGACCTTAGATGGTAAGTTATTTTTCGTTTTAATTTGAACTCATTACTCAAATTACTTTTTTACCCCACTAATAACATAACATTTCTTTTTTTCTTATTCACTTTCGCCATAGTTTTCCTATACTCATGATATGCATTAAAAAAAGAAAAAAAAGAAGCAACCAAATGATTAATAGGTCATCAATGTAGTCACCAGTCAGAACTCAGTAGTCACCATGTCAAGTGTCTTAAAAGAAAGAAATAAAAATGAGCAATGCCACGAGATTTCAGTTAATTCAATTAATAATTTTTTTTATCATATATAAAAAATTGATTAGTATTCTAGCCTGTTAATAAAAAATATTCATCATGGAGTGTGTACCATATATCGAAATTTATGGTTTCTTCTAAAAAAGGAAGAAAAAGAAAAAATCAACAATGATAAAGATAATCTATTTTATTGTATCTTATCAACAATGATAAAGTTGATGAGGTATGAAACTCAAGTGGCAAAATTGTAAAAGAAGGGTTGTATTCAAACAAATTATATATAAATATATTATTTCTTCCTTAACTGACACAGTCACGCAACCAAAACTAATTAATAGCCTGATGGTTGGTGTGTATCCTGTGAAATAACAGGTCATATATTTGAAACTCCATAGCTCCCACTTGTAATTTTTATAACATTTAAGACCTCATTCAAATGCAAACGGTTTGGATGGTCACCTATTCAAAATGAATTATCTCGTGTTCAAAACTTAAAAAATTGATTATGAAGTCTTATTTTTGAACTGATTATGAAGTCTTATTGTTTGAGAAACAAATACACAAGAGTGAGTAAAAGAGGTTCTAATATAAAAACATATCACAAATTTCGCTCAAAAGTCATGATAATTGATTATGAAGTTGGTTTGTAGTTTACCTAGGCAAACCGTATGATCTGATTCTGGTTTAAAAATCATGAATTTTACAAGATTTTCACTCTAACCATAAATTACTAAGTTATAATCCCTAATTATTCTCTCTTCCCATTGCAAACAATAACGTTTTAGGTTAGAAAAATTGAAATCGATTTCATAGGGGAAGATATAGGATATGCAATTGACCATTGCTATTGGTGTGTTGACGTCTCTTCTCTTTTATAAAAAAGAAAGATAAGAAAGCCACGAGGTTCAAAACGGTACAGATGCATGCATGAGATGTATATTGGCATAGTAAAAGAGTAAAATAATAAGATTGGTCAACTCACAGTATAATTAAAAAGAGAAAAAAATCTAGATGTTAAACAAGTAAATCAACTATATAGCCATCGGACCCTCAAAAAACTATATAGCCATCACATATTTAGCTTTATCTATGATGAATTGAATACTTAAACGACCATGTCATTTTGCATTCCCTCCACTTACATTTTTTTATATTATATATAGCCGCTTTGTAACGTAAAAGTGTTATTTTCACAATATTTTGATAACAAAAAGACCTTAGATGGTAAGTTATTTTTGGTTTTAATTTAAACTTATTACTTAAATTACTTTTTTACCTACTAATAACATAACATTTATTTTTTTTCATATTCACTTTCGCCATAGTTTTCCTATGCTTGTGATATGCACAAAAAAAGAAAAAAGCAACCAAATGATTAATAGGTCATCAATGTAGTCAGTAGTCACCATGTCAAGTGTCTTAAAAGAAAGAAATAAAAATGAGCAATGATATAAGATTTCAGTTAATTTAATTAGTAAATTTTTTTTTGTCATATACAAAAAATTGATTGGTGTTTTAGCCTGTTGATAAAAAATATTCATCATCGAGTGAGTACCATATATTGAAATGTTATTGTTTCTTCTAAAAAAGGAAGGAAAAAAAAATCAACAATGATAAAGACGATCTATTTTATTGTGTCTTATCAACAATGATAAAGTTGATGAGGTATGAAATTCAATTGGCAAATTTTTAAAAGAAGGGTTGAATTCAAACAAATTATATATAAACTAGCCTCATCACACGTGCATCGCGCGTACGATGAGACTTTTTTTTTTAGTGGTCCAATTTTGTAGCAAAAAAAAATCTGTGTTTTTATTTTATATATATTGTAGGTATGATAGGCCCAGTAATATATATCTATATATATGTTGAGCCGGGGGCCCAATCCGAGGACATCTAGTAGTCCAAGGACAGATAAACGTTGTCATGGAAGTTCGCATTAGTGAATGAAGACATGGGGTTTGGTCATGAGAGCCCAGGAAAGTGGTCCGAGAAGGAATGTCTCCTCGGCTAAGCGAAGCAGAGGTCAGAAGGTGTGGTCTGCCATCTAGAGTAATGTTCTAGGAGATTCTATTGATAAGGATACACATCATGGAAGCATAGGACAAAGGAAACTATGAAATATCTAAGAGAAAGCTGCTACCACCGCATTGAATGCTCTGTAACTAACTCTCTGGCCGCATTAATGTAGAAGTGATACCTGAAGAGTAATTTTCAGTCTTACAGCTACTCTCAAATACTTCAAGAACGTGCTGATGGGATATGGATCAACGCCAAAAACCTGGTATACACGTGGAGGGTGGAGATGAAAGAAGGAAGACAGTATAAAAGAGAAAGAATACACTGAGAATAGGGATCGAAAAATTAAGAGAAAAACATTGTAGAAACAAGAATTAGACTTGTAATCAAATTCAAGAGAAATATATATAAGAATCGATCACCTCAGATTGTGCCGATGACGATTTTCTTTATATAAGACCTGTTTATCTTTGCTTTCAGGTGATCTTAACCCACCATAATTGTTGCCTAATTCATTAGAGCCTAGTTTTTTGACCAACTCTCTACAAATTTATTGTATTAGGCTCTTTGGGCCAAAATCCTTTTGACTCTTGGGCTCGAGATTCAAATTGGGTCTTTAAACATATAATTTTTATTTTGAGAATTTAATTTATAAGTGGATAAAGAAATTTGAAAATCTACAGGAGAGTGGTCCTATTTTTTAGGCAATGTTTTAGTGAGAGTTAGAGTTGTATTTTTACTAGATTGTCTTTTAATATTGTCTCATTTAAACATAGGGATGTAGGGGAATTTTTGAACCAAAAAAAAATGAGGAATCCAAACAAGAGAAGCACTTTAAATAATAGTATAGATATATTATTTCTTCCTTAACTGACACAGTCACACAACCAAAACTAATTAATAGCCTCATGGTTGGTGTGTATCCTGTGTAATAACGGGTCATATATTTGAAACTCCACAGCTCCCACTTGTAATTTTTATAACATTTAAGACCTCATTCAAATGCAAACGGTTTGGATGGTTCACCTATTCAAAATGAATTATCTCGTGTTCAAAACTTAAAAAAATTGATTATGAAGTCTTATTTTTTGAGAAACAAACACACAAGAGTGAGTAAAAGAGGTTCTAATACGAAGACACACTACAAACTCCGCTCAAAAGTCATGATAATTGATTATGAAGTTGGTTCGTAGTTTACTTAGGCAAACCATATGATCTGATTCGGGTTTAAAAATCATGAATTTTACAAGATTTTCACTCTAACCATAAATTACTAAGTTATAATCCCTAATTATTCTCTCTTCCCATTGCAAACAATAACGTTTTAGGTTAGAAAAATTGAAATCGATTTCATAGGGGAAGATATAAGATATGCCATTAACCATTGCTATTGGTGTGTTCCTAGTTGGGAACAACAATATGACGTCTCTTCTCTTTTATAAAAAAGAAAGATAAGAAAGCCACGAGGTTCAAAACGGTACAGATGCATGCATGAGATGTATATTGGCATAGTAAAAGAGTAAAATAATAAGATTGGTCAACTCACAATATAATTAAAAAGAGAAAAAAATCTAGATGTTAAACAAGTAGATCAACTATATAGCCATCACATATTTAGCTTTATCTGGATGAATTGAATACTTAAACAACCATGTCATTTTGCATTCCCTCCACTCACATTTTTTTATTATATATAGCCGCCTTTGTGTTCATCTTGATTCTTTGTGTTCTCAAAATGATTCTCCCTCTTTTGGGGTCGGATTTCAGGGACAAAATTGCTTTTTTCTCTTTTCTGAAAAAAAATCCAGCATTTTATCCTCTTTCTCAAACTAATTAGGGAAATGCCTCTCTTTTGAAAATTGAGTTTCTGAAAATCGATTTAGGCCCTATAGCGACGTTTTTAAGGACCCTATAGTGACGTTTTAAGGACCTATAGTGACGTTTTGTAACTCGATTTTCATAAAGTCGAGTTATAGGTAAAAAAAAGAAAAAAAATTGCATGTAACTCGACTTTATGAAAATCGAGTTACAAAACGTCACTATAGGTCCTTCAAACGTCACTATAGGGTCCTTAAAAACGCTGCTATAGGGCCTAAATCGATTTTCAGAAACTCGATTTTTAAAAGAGGGGCATTTCCCTAATTAGTTTGAGAAAGAGGGCAAAATGCTAAATTTTTTTTCAGAAAGGGGCAAAAAGCAATTTTCTCCCGGATTTCAGATATATATCTATATATGGAGTAAAATATCTTGATAATAACGTTAATGGCTTTCTTCTTCTTGCACTCAATTGGCACAAACTCATACCATTATGATTAAGATAAGAGTGTGACCCAATTCACCAAGTTGTAAATAACGTAGAAGAGCTGTTAAAAGATGATTATTAGATTTATAATTAAGGAAAAAACCTGTCCTACAAAGTCAAGGGATAGAAGAATTCTATAGGATTTAAAACGATAAACTTAACCATGTCAAAGCCCATGATTGCTCAGATAGTCAATAATTAGACATCAAGACACCTACTTTGTTATGGATAAAACTTCTCAACATCATGGTTTCTCTTTATCATTAGACATTTAAGATACTAATTGATTTTTAGTGTAAATGATTGAAAACTTATGGAGTTAAGTTATACCCCTAAACTTATTTATAAGATATCGATGTAGATTTTATTTTTATTTTTATATTTTTTAAGATTAGGGCTAGGGAGTTATTATCCAATTTTCCACCTCTAAAGATTTCTCAAATATTGGTAAACTTGTGTGAAACAGTTCTTTAACAATAGTTTCCAATTTTTCTAAATATAATTAAAAAAAAAAAAACTAAGATATGAAAAAATTATACGAAACTCTTTTTAAATGAGTTGGGTTAATTTTAACCCATGTAATAGAATACCCCAATATTGATCCCACAAAAGCATGGCCTACCATAACCTTACCCTCCAACAAATTATTATGGGGGAAGGAAGTGTTAGTTCAGCTATAGCTCCCTGGCAAAAATTATTTGAAACATGAAGGGTGTTTTTCATATTTAGTTTCTTGAAACAATTAACTCAAAATCATGATTTCTAAAACATCGAAACATACTTTTAATTCTTATCAACCCAATTATTATTGAAGCACTACGTCAGAAACGTGGAGAGTACGTACGTAGGGTCTGTTTGGATACTACTTACTGCTGAAAATTGAAAACTGAAAACACAGTAGCAAAATAATTTTTAAATGTGTGAATAGTGCTGTGGGACCCAGTTTTAAATAAAAATTTGCTGAAATTCGTATTTGTGGGTCCCGTAAACAGTGTACGGGACCTACACAAAAAAAGTAGACACGCACGTCTGCTGTTTTCAATGCAATCCAAACACACACGTAGTATGGCTAAGTATGCACATTATTACTGTAAATTTTGTAAACAACAAAACTCTCGCTAATGACAATTTTATAGACAAATATGATTAATGGAAAATCGTGGCTATTGAGACTTTCTATTCCAACACAGATGCCACAACAACCCAACAAATCCAGTAACAAAATTTTTCAATAACTTTTTCCCTAATTGCTATTTTCACTAACTTTTTTCTTAATTCTTAACATAATTTGTTATAATTGGTGCATAATAATAAAATTTATGTTATCGGTGGTTTTATATATGAAATTAATGTTGCTTTAATAATAAAATTATGAAAAAGATTATAAAATTTTCTGTAACATTGCTCCGCATCATAGCCATGGTGGGTTGTGGTTTCTCAGAATTTGCAAGTAGAAGGAAAACCAGAACAACGTAAAGGAAATGATTATGACACTAATGTTATTAAGGTATTAACCTTTCCCAAAATATTTTTTTGTAACCATTTCCCCAAATATAAAACATGTAAAAGGAGAAAATATATATATATAATCAAGTTATTTCATCCCTGAATTTGAAATGAAAATCTAAATTCTTTTGTTTCAGATTTCCTGTATTCCTTAGGAATTTTCAGAAGTATTTCTTCCAACTTTTCTTTGGGCTGAACTAATTCTTTATTGAATTAGAGCAACAAAAGAGAACAAGCAGAAGAAAAGGGCCTAGGTCCATCTCCTTCCAAAGCTAGGGCCACCAAAAGGCTATTGACTGGGCTAAGAGATGGGCTGGTACGTTGCCTCTCTGTTCACGAATGAAAAGAAATAATTATCGTTTAAAGTGTCAACTAGTTTCAAAATGTCCTCTGGCAAGGCTTTGACATTCCAGTGTGGAATCAGCAGTCTCAGCTTGGGGTTCATCAAATCAAAGGTTTAAGTAAATTCCATTCATCTCCTTTTACAATCAATCAATCATAGATTATCAATGTATAAAAGTAGAGACCTCATGCGAGAGAGTATGAGGTTTTGCCAAGTAACGCATTCCTTAATTTTTATTATTATTTAAGCTTACACTTCAATAAAACTTGCATTTACATCACAGTATTAGTTTATTGAATTAACTAATGGAGTACTTTCTCAAAAGAAAAAAAAAAAAAAACTAATGGAGTAAATACATATATATTAATTATATATAGCTATCATCAATTATTTATATTAGAGGAATTTAAATGATTGTTTTTATATATATTATATAAGAAAATATTTTTATTTATAATCATAATAATTGATTTAAAATATGACATTCTTCCTTATGGCGAAACTTAGATACAGTACCTTAAGTACTGTTTCCCTCTTAAATATTTGACATTTGTCCATTTTAACAGCTCAGCAAACGGCGTTAGCAAAATTCCACCTCTTTATGTTTTAATATAATTTTTTTCTTCCCTTGGCTCGTGAGAAAAGAGAGGTCTTTTTCTTCACACACGATCTCTCTCTCTAAATTCTCTTTCTTATTGTTGTTTCTTTTTTACCCTCTCCAAGAACAATCGCTCACGCTCTGGTACAAGAACCTCTGGTTCAAAACTTTGTTTGGTTCCCAAGAAAACAAAGGAAAAAAAAAAGATTTAGTGGATGAAATTTAAGATCTTCTGAGTAATTTTCTGAATTTGTGATTTCCATTTGATTTTCTTTTGTCTCAAGCTTTGATTTATTTGCAAATCAAAATCTGGTTCAAAACTTTGTTTGGTTCCCTAAAAAACGGAGGGGAAAAAGAAAAGAAAATGTTGAAGGATTGTAGTTTTTAGTTTCACTGAATCTAGATTTCTTCTTCTAAGATTGGGAGAAGTCATAGAGATCTACTAAACCATCTAGTTTTTTTTTTTTTTTTTTTTTTTTTTGAGAGGAACCATCTAGTTTTCTTCTTCAAAGAGTTAGCAGCTGAAATTTAAGATTTTCTACTTCTTAAATTTAAGTGGAATAATGTTTGGCAGGGAGAAAAAAGAAGAGTTAACAGAAAGATAGAGGTGTTATTCCTATTTTGCCGAGTTTTTAAAATAGGCAGATGCCAAAATTTTAAAAAGAGAATATAAGAAACAATACCTAAAGTACTGTATCTAAATTTTGCCATTCTTCCTTATATGAGAAAATGTTTTTAATAATAATAATAATAATATATTTAGAATGTTTAGTCATTTTGTCAACAATTGATATAAAAACCATAAATTAAATATTTGTGAATTTACTAATTTAGATATCTTAACTTCTTTTAGTGATATCATATATATAACCAACATTGTAGTATTTATTCTATGTAATTAAAAAGATTACTAATATGATAAATAAATTTATATTTTTATATTAATTATTTTAAGTGGTTCATTAATTATTTAAGTATAATGAAATTTTGATGTCAGTTTTCTAAGATTTATATAAGAAAAAATTGATTAGAAATATGATATTATTGCACAAATTTAGTTACATTTGCAACAATGGAAACAAGGTCCGCAAAAGAAAAAAATTAACATGAGAGAGAGAGAGAGAGAGAGAGAGAGATGGGTTTTTTTTTATATAAGATAAAAATTCTATTTTAACCTAATCTAAGTGTATATGTGTGTGAAGTTCTCTTCTAAAGACTTGAACTCCGACCCTTGCCTCTCACACGGCTACACCCCACAAGTACTTATACTTGTGGAATGATTATTATGCCAAGGGTGAGCGATGGTGAGAGAGAGATGGGTTTAAGTTAGTGAAGTTACACCTGGTGTAATTTTACAAAAGTTACACATTTTATCCACCATAGATCTCTAAGCTATGTAGAGATTCAAAAAACACTATCTTACTTAATTAATATAAAATGTTTTAGTGTTTTCTCTCTTATTCTTATTTCTTACAATAAATTATGAAATTCTATTCTATTTTAGTATTTTCTTCTCCTTGCTAGATCATTGAAAAAAAAAAAAAAAAAAAAAACCTCTTTCATGTTTTCTCGATCTGTGGCTTCCTCTTGTTATATTTAAAAGAAGAACAATTCTAGAAACACAAACAATTTTACAATTTTTTTACAAAGTATTGATGTGGCTTGGTCCACATTAGCTTTTATAAACAGTTATTGAAGGATATTTGTATTTTTATTTATCAAAATGATATTTGCATTTTTTTTAGTAGGAATGAAACATACAATATCATACAATTTTCAAATTTATAAACACATATAATATGATCAAATTATTACAGTAGTCTTATTGTCTTTTTGATTTGTTTATAAAATAGAACACTAAATATTACAATTTTTTAGAAGTAAAATTATTGAAATATTGGAGGAAATTAATAAAATGCATTGCACATTATGCAGGAACTTGACTAGTTATATTCCTAAACGCTAAAGCGTTCTAACATATCCATATTAATTAAGTTTCCTAAATCCTATCTTTTGTGTTATCTTTACAAGAACCGGTTTGTTTATATGACATATCCCTCTCTTTCCAATGCCAAACCCCTTCTCCTTAACATATATTGTTGGACTTTTAGGCTTCTAGTATTTTATAAAACAACCAAAAATTCTCAAGTTTCCATTTAGGGTATTCATCAATACCTATTGAGATTGCTCGCCGATCTTTCACGTTTGGTGGGGAATTTTTGTTAAAAATAATCACCAACTTTCTATCAATTTGGTTGGAATTTCCGTAGCTAGTACAAAGAGGAAAGAGAAAAAGAGGGTCTCCTGTCTCAATCCTCTATGTGATTTAAAAAAGACAGAGACTACCACAAAAACAGATGGTGATATCAATATGCATAGTTTGTATTTTTCTGACTCAAACAAACCTAGTTTGCCACTGGGAAATCAACTTGTGTAGGATCTTCTTCAGTCTATTTGCAAGTAGACTTATAATTGCTTTACACAACACATTACATTGATTGATTGGTCTGTTTTGATCATTTACTGACACCACATTGTTAGTGCACAAATTTTTAAGAGCCTTCACATCCCTAACAAAAGGCTTAGTTTTCATGACAATCTGTAAATCTCATAAATTTTGATAAATAATCCATGTAAGGCATAGAATTAGCAACTTGATATTAGTCAAATTACTTATGGTACAATGCTAGCTGCACAAACTATACAAGCTGATCACCAAAATTTTATGGAAAAATATTTCCTAAATGGAAAAGGGGTCTGCACAAGACGACACTCAACAAACTCAATTCAGATTAAGCCAATGGAATGGAACACTAAAAACTACGTAGATGATAGCATTTAGGAATGTTGAGTAAGCCAAAAAAAAAAATCAAACTACTAAAAGAAATTAAAATTCTAGCAGTGAAGTTCTAATCACCATTGAAGGAAATACTACACTACAGACCGGAAAATATAAAGCACGAATAATATAAATATCTGCCACTTATAAGAAACAATACATAAAGCTAGAATCCCATCACCGCTAAAATTACTACACACTTCAACCCGTATTATTGACGCATTCTACTGAAAAACTACGGGAAAACAACTGAAAATATAAGTTGGCTGACTGAAGCTAAATTCACAACCTGAAGAATTACAATTTACAAATGCCAAGACTTCACCCATAAAAAGCAACAATAAACATGATAGCCCATGTTAGCATATGCCTATAAGGTTACAACAACTAAATATAAGAACGTTGTAGTGCAGGATCGCATCAAGAGGTTGGTTAAATAAACAGAGAAACATAGCATGGCAGCATCAACTAGAAATACGTTATTCCCACACAAATGTAAGAAAAAAGTACACACTGCAAATCAATTTAAAATTTCAAAATCCATTTTCAGGTAACAAAAAGAATCATCTCCAGTCACGAGCAATTGAACAAATAAAATACATCATACATGTGAAACAATCCAAAGGGGCGTATCATCAGAAATGTTAATGTATCCAAGAGAATGTTCTTATGCTCCCAAAAGTTTTTGATAGTAAGAGGGGAAAAAGTATCAACCTACATATAAAGGCTATTGAATGAAGGAGATTAAATAAAAAAAAAATCCACTATTTTGCCAACTTAGTCAGGTGGTGAATGGTATTTCTCGCAATCCTATTACCGGGATCAATCTTCAGAACAGTCCTAAGGTCTACTGCTACCAGCTTGTATTTCTCCATACTTTCGTACAGGAGTGCACACTGTACAAGGACAAACACACATGCTTCATCATGTTCTAGAAGTCTAGAACCTGTTCAAGAAAATACACATTATTGAGAAATAAGGAGATCAAGAATATGGTGAGCTTCGTTTGGATGAGCTTATTTTACGCTCTAAAGACAAATGTACATAATTTAAGAGCATCTCCTTTTTCAATATACAACAATACTTTTACAGAATAAATAAAATAGCATAAGCTCATCCAAACACACGCTTAATCAATCTGAAAGAAACTAAGATCTAGCTCCCTTGATGGGCAGAAAAAGCAATATGGCATTCAGTTGTCTACATGAAGAAGAATGACACACCAACATGCACCATTTATCTTAAGTTTAAAATAAACCTATCAAATTTATAGAAAGCCCATCCAAGCTCAACTAAAATAAAATAGCATAAGACTTGATTTATCATTAAAAACTCATATCTACATAGATGAGTTCACTTTCATCTTTCATCAATATGGGCTACTCTTATCTTTAAGCATAATAGATTTTCTCATGAAATAAGGAGATAAAGAATATGGTGCAACTTGTTTAGGTGAGCTCTTTTTTTTTTTTTTTTTTTTTTTTTTTTTTTTAAGTTGTTATTATTATTATTATTATTACTATTTAATTTTTATGGAAGATGAGCTTATTTCAAGCTCAAAGAGAATGTATCTAGTTTTAGAGTATCACTTTTTTAGGATACCAATACTTTTACACAATAAATAAAATAAAATAATTTCATCCAAACACATATTTAATCAATTTGAAGGAAACCAAGATCGAACTTCCTTGATAGGCAAAAAAGCTTTATTGCATTCAATTATTTACATGAAGAAGAATGACACACCAACATGCACTATTTGTCTGTGAGTATAAACCTTTCAAGTTTATAGAAAGCCCATCCAAGCTCAAGTAAAATTATGGGCACCTGCTCTACTCTGCGACAGAACAGAGTAAAGTATATTTTCTTGGTACCAGAAAAACAATTGCAGCCAAATCAGCTTTATAATTAAGCCAAGAATTTAGAACTTTCAAAAGCCAATTTATACAAAGCATTAAGACTTGATTTATCATTCAAAAGCTTATATTTACAGAGATATGAGTTCACTCTTATTATCATCTAAGATGCCCTTAACCAACTTAACCAGAAATTTCCAACTTGGCCAGGTTGCTAACTAAGAGGTGAAGCAGCATCTAAACAAAATTCCCTTGGTCAAACAACACTTGGTGAATGAATGAAACAGAGATTGAGATGTATAATGTATTAGAGGTTTATATATTCTTTTTTTACACATTGCAGAAAAGTTCTAAAAGTAGCAATTCAAACTAAGCCACGCATTAGCGATGGCAAAATTTGCCAAACAGTACATTTCCCAAAAAAAATTAGGCGCGTGGCATGCGTTCAAAGTTATTTAGTAAGTTAGATTGTTTTTGAAAGTCAAGTTTGGCAAACTCGACTTTGGGCTGGAAAACGAACACTATAGTGGCGTTTTACAAACGCCACTATAGTGTTCGTTTTCCAGCCCAAAGTCGAGTTTGCTAAAATCGACTTCCAAAAAGAGTCTAACTAACTAATTAAGTTTGAACGCATGCCATCCGTCTAATTTTTTTTTTTAAATGTACTGTTTGGCAAATTTTGCCCATTAGCGATAGTCATAATTAATGCTACCTGAAATTGAACCACATGTACAGTAATCAGACAAAAAATTAGATGAGAAGAAAACATCACAGCAAATTGAACAACTGAAAATCCTAAACGATTCAATTACTAACATAAAAGTCAAATGCCTTAAAAACCTCTTAGAATCACCAAACCAAAAAACTAAAATAAATAAAAAAAGGAAGAAATTTCTATCATAACTTTGTACCATTTGCCACAGCCTTCTTATACTTCCACATCAGGCAGGAGTGAGTAAAGGCTTTCTACACATGTAGCAACCACAAATACTGGAAGAGGCTGATACTGGTCTTTTTTAGGTTGACGGTTTGAATATTGTTCTATGGGTTTTTTCTTTTAAATTGTACATTATCAAGCGCATAACACCACAATCACCAAAGCGCATACCACCACAATCACCATAATTACCAAGAACAGTAAGTATTAAGAGCTCATCAATATTGTTTCTGTTTGACAATAATATAGGTCTTGGACGAAAAATATTCTTAAAATATGAAATAATGAGCGATATAGTCCAGCAAGACTCCTTCACCACCCATAGCTCAACCCACAAGTTACTATGATTGGGCAGAGATAGACAGAGGTGCTCTCCAAAAATTCCTAACTCTGATAAGTGATAAGCAGCAGTCCTTTCTGCTGCTGCTTCTGGCCATTGCAATTCATGAAATATTTCCTCTGCTAAATCAAAATAAATGATAGAAGGCTCATTGTGAGATTCAACTGTCCAAGGCTTGTGAGATTTAACTGGCCAATAAATAGCTCCATTGAGATAGGTATTATTGTATGGGTTAAGACGAAATTTGCAGGTAAAGATATTGTTCTTGTCCTGAATCGTCCTCCAAGTAAAGGTCTTGAGTGAAAACATCTCGATTAGATCTGTTGTTGAGTTGAAGTATGTTTTGGAAGCAGTTCTTGGTCTTGATGTTGATATGTTCCTGTAACTTCTAGCAGATGGGTTCCAAAGGTAAACTTCGAATATGTTTTTTTGGGTAATGGAAGAATTCAACACATACCAAACCATTGCAAGAAGACAACTTTGTGCTAAAGTCTTCATTATTTGCACCCCTCAATGGAATCGCTCCAAATTCAGATCCCTCATCATAAACAACATCATGGTTGTTGTTTTGAGGAGGATATAATAGTGCTTCATAATCTAAGATTTGAGGAACGCAATCATTGGTCGAAACAACCATGTCCATGCGGTTTTGAGATAGTAGTTTTTTGTTGAATTTAGGACTGGTAATCAACGCATGCCATACCTTGCATACGCAACTCAATCGAAGGAGTGACTTCACTGATAGTCTCAAAAGATCTCTTCAAGCATGTCTTCGGATACGTGAGGCTGAGGCTGAGGCTTTGCTGCGGCGGCCATCCCTTGCGGATTCAATTTCAAGCATACTATGGCTCATATACATACCTTTGCTTCTCCTCACCATCTCTTCTATTTTGTGAACACCTTCTCCTTACTATCCTTTTGTGAAGACCTCCGGCCAAGTCTCCGGAGAGATGGCTCAAAGAGCACTGCTATAGAATTTCCCAAATAATTAAAAAGGGAATGAAAAAAAAAATACATTACGAAAAAAAATTAAGAAGGGTTTCAGTTAGTGGATAGCTTTTTTTATTTTTTATTTTATTTATTTATTTATTTTATGGGAAGTTAGTGGCTAGTTTAATTTAAAGTTTAAAAACCAGATTTGGCAAAAATGTGTCTTTTTTTATTTTTATTTTTTATAGGATATGAATCTTAGCTTGGTTTTAAAAATATTCCTTCCTTGAAACTTTTTTTTTGTGTTGTGTGTGTGGATAAATTAAACCCAAATTTGACATGGGCCACATGGCAATGGGATCACCCAAACAATATCCTAAGGAATTTTAAGATTATGTGTGTTGGAGGCTCGTGATTCAAAGAATATATATGTGTGTGCGTGTACTAGTTGAGTTTTAAAGGGGATATTTGCAGATTAGCATAGTGAGGGGGTATAATATAGTTAGTTAGCAAGATTTTGAAATCATTTAGGAAACTAGCATTTCGAGTCTTTGAAACTCGAGTTCGGTGAAGAAATCGACTCTCAAAGACTCGAGATCAGTTGCTGACATGGAAATATTTTTGCCACATGGAACTCGAGTTTCATAGAATAAGAAGAAGAATCGGAAGAAGAAAGAAGAAGATTTGAGATTGAAGAAGAAAAGAAGACGAAGTGACCTACAGAGGAAGAAGAAGAACAGTCCCATGAGAATAGAAAGAACACAAAGAAGAAAGAAACCCATGGTGAAGAAGAAGAAAGGAACCTGCAGAAAAAGAAAGGAACCCAAGCACAAAAAAGAAAGGAACCTGCAGAAGAAGAACCCAAAAAAAAAAAAAAAAAAAAAAAAACAGAGGGAAGAACGGACCAGGTGAAGAAAAAGAAGAATAAGAAGAAGGATACTCGATTTCTACGTGGATTTTTTTCCACATCACTTTCCCTTCACATGTAACTCAAGTCTTAAAAACTCAAGTGCCATTTTGAACTCGAGTTTCTATAACTCGATATGCTAGTTTGCTATATAATTTGCAAATATGACAACTAACTAAAATATTTCAAAAATAATGTTAAATGAAAAAAAAAATTCGAGTTTTAAGGCATTTGGCTAGAAAAAAGAGAAAGAAACCCGTTTAGGCCCAAGCTCTTATAAAAAGAACCCTAAAAAGGCATTACTGTGTATGCGATTTGATTGAACTTAGATCAGAAAATGGTCAACAATGAAGTGGTAGCGTCTTTTTTTTTTTTTTTGGTTATTTATTTAAGGTGATAATTGTTGTCTTCCTATGATCTATTGTCAAATTAAGGGCAGGTGTAAAATGAATGAAAATTACAACGTGAATAGTAATATTTATTGCTAAGAATAAAATGTATTGTAATAGAATAACAAAACATATTTAATTATATGTTGGGTAAATTGCAAATTACACTCCTAAACTTTAGGAGTGTTTAGATTTTACATCCTTAAGTTTCAAAATTTAGATTTTACTTTCTAAAATTTAGGGTGTTTGGATTTTACACTCTAATGTTTTAAAATTTGAATTTTACCCTCTAAAGTTAGGAATGCTTGAATTTTTCACCCCAAATTATGAAACTTTAGGTTGTAAAATCCAAATACTCCTAAACTTTAGGGAGTAAGATCTAAACACTCCTAAAATATAGGGAGTAAAATCCAAATTTTGAAATATCAGGGTGTAAAATTTAAACACCTCAAACATTAAGGGGTAAAATCTAAATTTTGAAACTTCAGTGTGTAAAATTCAATCACTCTCATACTTTAGGGTTATAATTTGCAATTTACCCTTATATTTTTGGTTGTAAGTTTTAACATTATAATAAAATCAAGATCAATATATAGGAAATATTTTACTTATACAATTATATTTACAAAAAATATATATATTTAAAATTTTAGAGAAAGAAATTACTTTTTATGATTTTCTATTTTTATAATTATTATGTGCATGTAAAAAGTTTGTAAAATATGAATATTTATTCCTCATTTTAAAGAATAGCTATTCATAAATAATTACTATTAAATAAAAAAAAAAATTTGAGAGAATTTCAACTTATAACGTTCGCTCTTAATGATATTTCTTTTTAATCAGATTAAGACATCAATCAATTTTTGGTATAGGCAGAAATTAAACTTCACATCTCTCATATGTTACAATACTTATTATTGTCTACCAAACGTGAAATGCTAGCAGGCCAGCCGCACAAAACTGTCCAAGCATTTTTCAATTGCTAGACCAAAACCCTTACTTCCATGGAAAGGACAACCATTTCCCAAATGCAAAAAGGGACAAAACCCTTGCTTCCATGTAAAGGACAACTATTTCCCAAAATGCAAAAGGGGACAAGACTGAACAAACTCAACACAGATCAGTCTGTATGCTTTCTCATTTGAGTAAATGGTTATGGAACACTACAGATAAATGACAGTTACATTTTGGAATGCTGAGGAACCCAACAAAACCAAACTACTATAATCAAATTAAATCCTGGAAGTGGGGTTCGGTAATGCATCCTTTGTGGAGTTCCATGGCTATGGTTCGAAGCCCACTTTTGACCTCCCCATCCTCACACTATATATAGCAGTAAAGTTGTGATCATCATTCAAGAAAAATACTACAATAAAAAACCGCCACTTATAGGAACCAATACATACAGCCAGAAACCCATCATTACCAAAATTAGTAGACACTAGCCTAGCATCATTGATGCATTCTACAGGAAAACAACAGGATATACAAGCTGCCTGACTAAAGGAAAATTCACAACCGAATTACAAATGCCAAGATTTAACCAAAAATGCAACAATAAGCATATTAGCCCATATTAGCATATGCCTATAAGGTTACAACAACAAATAGTGCTCAGCTCATAATTTGTAAGAATTTTGAAAACATTGCAGTGCACGATTGCATATTGAGGTTCATTGAATAAAACAGAGAAACATATGGTAGCAGGCATCAACCAGAACATATGTTGTTCCCACACGTATGCAAAGAAAAAATACACACTGTTAATCAATTTCAAATTTCAAAACCAGTTTCAAGAAACAAAAAAGAATCATTTCCAGTCACAAGCAGTAAAACAAATAAAAAATACATCATACACGTGAAACAATCCAAAGGGCGAAATCTTCAAAAACATTCACGTATCCAGGCAAAATGTTATCATGCCCCCACAAATTTTTGATGGTAAGGGGAAAAAGTATCAACCTATATATAAAGGCTATCGGGTGAAGAAAAAAAAAAGTCCTCTAGTCCGCCAACTTAGTCAAGCGGTGAATGGTACTTCTTGCAATCCTATTACCAGGATCAATCTTCAGAACAGTCCTAAGGTCTTCTGACCCCAGCTTGTACTTCTCCATGCTTTCATAGAGGAGTGCACGCTGTACAAGGACAGACACGTTTGCTTCATCATGTTCCAGAATCTACACAAGAAAATGCAAATTATTGGGTTTTTGTTCAGGGAAATAAGGAGATCAAGAATATACTGTGCATTAATCAATCTGAAAGAAACCAAGATCCACGTCTGTTGATGGGCAGAAAAGAAATACGGCATTCAGTTGTCTACATGACAATGAATCAGAGTGACACCCCAACATGCACCATTTGTCAGCCTATCTTTTTTTAAAATTGGTCATTTACCATTACCCACAACATAAGAAAATGACTTGGAGCAGGCAACAGCAATCCTTGCCGCTGACACATACCAGTCGATAGCAGCATTCAAGTTTTGATCAAAGAGGCAGCATATTACATATATGAAAAACCTAGCGTGTATTTAACTGATGCCCTTTTTTCACACCCATTAATTCTCATTCTTTTCTATCTGTGATCTGAATGTTAATAAGCATAACTAGATTATTCATTAGTTCTAGTGTACTTCTACTAGAGTTAAGTTACAACGCAAAAATGGAGGTCTTATGATTCAACAACTCACATGAAAGTCACAGATAGTCATCTACAAACCGCAAGATAACATAAAATGCGTTAAAATCTCTTAGAATCACCAAAAAAAGAAAAGGGAGAAATTACTATCATACCTTTGTACAGTCTGCCACAGCCTTCTTATACTCCCCAACCTCTTTGTAACATGATGCCCTGCTCGACAAAACCTCCGCAGAGGCAGCATCATCACCAGCTTTCTCAATAAGAATTACAGCCCAAGAAAGCCACTTAATTGCATCAGCATATTGCCCTTGCTTGTAATTGTCCATACCCTTGTTCTTAGCCATTGAAGATGACACTCCAGCAGGCGGGGGCGGAAGCCCTTCAAGCTCAGTTGTAGAACCACCCGCATCATGTTCTCCAAATCCTCCTCCAAACTCTGTATCCAACCCCCAATCATCAACTTCTGATTTTTGCTGTCCTCCTACAGCACCCCCGGCCGAAGCAGAGGATGATGAGAACAACATGTCTAGTGGATCACCACCAGAATTCTGAACAGGTGTCTGATTCTTAGTACTGAAATCCACACCAGGGATCCCAAAATCATTCGTTTTTGAATCAGAACCCGAATTCACTCCAATAAAATCATTATTACTCGAGCTAAAATCACTAGAAGGAAATGTCCTTGTGCTCGAATTAAACTCGGGCGCATTCAGAAAATCCCCAAAACCATCATCACCAGCATTAGCCTTACCAGTACTGCCACTAACACTACTTTTACTCGCAGAATTAACACTAGGACCGGATTGTTTTGACCCGAAATCAACCAAAGAACCAAATGGGTCCTTATTAGAGCTCTTCATCCCACTCATCCCAACCCCACTACGAATCGAAGGGCCTCCGAGATTGGAACCCTTATTAACACTATTATCATTGTTCCTATTAGTATTACTATTGCTATTGCTATAACCAGCATTAAACCCACTTGTGAAACTCCCAGAAGAACCCCAATTCCCACCTGTATTAACCGAATTACCAGTCTTTGGCAATGAATCAGCCATGTTTCCCATCGAAAACGAGGTCTTATTGGACGATGGGGTGGAATTCTTCAAAGGGACATTGGAATTGGTCTTGCTCTGTCCACCCAGAGCCGAGCTGACCAAATCCCCGAACAAATTCGGGTTCTTTTCGACGATACCAATACCCGAACCGGAAGCAGAAGAGGAAGACCAGGTCTTGCCGAAGATGTCACCGACCATGGAAGAAGTGGGGGCGGAGGAAATGCCAGGGCGGGTGGCGGGTTGGGTCGGAGCGGGCTGGTGGGTCCAGGAGGGCTTGTTGGGTTGCCACGCGGGTTTGGGTTGTTGGGTGGAGGAAAACGAAGAGGTATAAGAAGAAGAAGAGGAATAGGAGTGGTTTTTCTGTTCGTTTAGGGATTTGGGTCGGGAAGATCCGATTCCGAGATCGAAGTCGAAGCTGGATTTCCCGTAATTTGAATTCATGGTTGTGTTTTTTTGCTTTCCTTGAAAGAAAATACAATTCAGATCGGAACGTGTAATAGTAAAAATTGAAAAGAGAGGGAAACGAAAGTGAGATCTGTGACGATTTGAGAGATTGCGTACCTGAAACTGATAGATCGGAAAAAAAAAAAAAAAAAAAAGCAGAGAGAACCCGTAGAATCAGATCACAGCAAGAGAGAGAGAGAGAGAGTTTGATTGAAGAAGAATAGATATTTCGGTGATTGTCTAGGACTCTAGCGCTATGCTAATGGTAATACCTTTTATGTCTATTTTTGTAGGATCCTATATATCCATCATTATTATGTTTTTTTTTTTTTTTTTTTTTTAATGGGAAAAATAATGAAAGATAAAAAAAAAAAAAAAAAAAAAAAAAAACCGAAATTTGTTTCTGACTTTTACTTTTAATCATTTTATGGTTCGGATTTTTTTTTTCTTCAAACGGTTTTGGACAGATCTCCTTAAATTATAAATTTACAAACCTCTTGCTAAATCACCTTCAATTTTATTTCGTGCTAACTATAGACATACTTGAATTTTTTGAATGGTCCAATAATTTTTGAAAAATTTTTAGGAGAAAGAATCATTTTCGGTTCCAAAATTACTTAAAATTACACATAATTTTTTTAAAATATTATTTTAAAATTTTGTATATACAGATATTGATATTTACTTGTAAAAGAAAAAGAGCTCAAAATATTTTTCTGATGTAAGAATAATTGTAACAAATTTTGTCCGTAAGTAAAGCAATACATGCATTTGGGGGAAAATGCGTCTTTTTTATATAATCAAGAATTATTAAGATTATTTTCATAATTATTTTTTATTTAATTATTTTTGTATTATTTAATTATTTTCTAACTCTTTTATATGAACTTTGTTTGATTTGTGAGATTTCATATAAATTTTCTATATATATATATATATATATATACACACACTAGTTTTATCGGGTGATCTTATTTGAGATTCAATTAATTTTTTTTTATTCTTTTCTATTTTTTTTTCTATTTAGGTTGATAGTTTTTAGTATACATTTATAGTTAAAAAAATTTACAAATAAAAGAAATATTACCTATGACAAGAATAAAATAAATTTAAAGTGTAAAACAATATAATCTTTTATTTTTGAGTTAATAATAGAATCTAATTTACCAAAGTCATTATTGCAACTTCACTTAATAATAAGAATCATCCAACAATAAACGAAAATGATATTTAAGACATAAGTCGATGAATTAATACTAACTAAAACGAGATAAATTTTATTTAAAATAATTGTCATGATTCGGGCATAAAATTAAAGAAAAAAAACGCTGTGTTCATCTGTAGTGTTAGACATAGATTTAAAGGGTTGAACAATTGGAGTTGCACTGTTCTATAGAAAAATGGCAAGCAAGCCCTATATTTTGTAAGATCTAGCTTTGCAATATCATAAGGTATTTAAATAGGATTTTCAGAAAAAAAAAAAAGTATTTAAATAAAAATTAAATTCAATAAAAATGTAGTATAATACCCAAGTTTTACCCCTCTAGTTGCAACATGCCAAATCATCATATTACATATTAAAAAATAGACACAACCACACTCAATCAATTCTAATACTCATTTGAAAATCTAACTTAACTGGAAATTTATTGAGATGTTATTTTGTGTGGTAAGATGTATTGAATTTTAAGTAAAAAATTGATGTGACAATCTATTATTAAATAGTTTAAAACATAAGTTTTACATCCCATCCTTACCAAATTCAGACTCATTTAATTAATATCTTTTGGCCAGAGAATTCAACGTAGTTGAAGCTCCAAGTTTCAACCTGTTGAGAGTCATTTTTTGTGAAACCCAAATAGAAGGAAGGAAGCCCAACACGGCAACACGGGCAGCAAAAGAAATGGCAAGCATAGAATAAAACCATTAAACCCAAGCGGCAGGAATAATGGATCACATGCCCATAATGTAAATAAATGGGCATTGAGGAAGCAAATGGGCTCAAAAGAGCCTGGAAAGAGAGAAATAGCAATAGCAAACCCATGGGCAGTGTATGATGTGAAAAAGTAAGAATGGGCCGCCTGGCAGGCCCACAAACCCCAAGGATGAGTATGAAATAATTGGGCCGGGGAAGCCTAATGAAGTTAGTAAAAGCCCATGGAGCACAAAGTTAGGAAAATGGTCGAGGAAGCCCAAGACAAGCAATTGGGCCGAGGATGCCCAAGGGAAAACACAAGGGACACAGGAGCCCATAAGTAAGAAAACCCATGGCCATGCTAAGCCATTAGGGAAAGAATAAGCGGCAGGCCTGGAAAGGCCCAGCAGGACCAAGTCATTACAGCAGGAATGACAGAGTAGTATGGCAGGATATGATGGCAATCAAGAAATGGGTTGAAAGAAATGTAAAACCCAGTATTAAATGAAGACCAGCCCCTAAGGGGAACAGAGAATTATAAAACAGTCCACATAAAAGATCGAAGAAGGGCGGTAGACTGTGCAAGCAAGCCTCCAGACCGCGGCAAACGCATGAGCAGCAGGCAGATTTTGGACATACATGAAAAGGAAGCACGCGCAAGGCCCAGGCACCACCAGCCTATACCCAGCCAATATGGGACGTAGTGGGGTCATGGGTCAGAGGTAAGGGGATATGGTTTGATGGTGGGGAGAGGGGAAAAGACCTATTCTGCGGCTCCTGCCCAAGCTCTTTTGGGGGGTACGTCTTGCTGGAATGACAGACCACCCAAAAGAAGCAAGGTTGAGGGGGGAACCATTAGGTGCATGCCATGAGGGATAGAGAGAGAAAACACCTACACCGTCTACACCGTGGCAGGGGGTGCCACGACAGACTGATGAATAAAACAAACCTGCCTTTGTTTGGCAAGGGGAGTGGCACGTAGACGAACCATTGGTGGTCGGCAAGTACACCCAGACCAGACAAAGGTGGTTAAGGGGAAAAATAGTAAAATCTGGTCACGACAGGCACTATAAAAAGACCCTTGCCGTGCCCAGAAAAGGGGGATCGACAGAATAGGGAAAAACATTGAAAACAGGGGAAGATTACAGAGTAAGAAAAGAAAAAAAGTAAAAACAAAGGAAAGAAAAAGATAAGAGAGAAAACAGAAAACAAAGAAAGTTAATATGGTGGGCATGCACCAGTAGGCCGATTTTCCTCTCTCCCCTTCTAAATCCTGCTCTTTTCCAAAAAGAAAAAAAAGTAAAGGAGATTCCTTTAGGCATCAACCATTCAGGTCCGGTTCCCTTAAAGCTATTAATCCCCACGGCAGGATCTTTCCTGGGAGATTATTTGCATTGAGAAGAGGCGTTCTTCCCTGTTTGGTTTTGCTCCCGCGGACCAAACTTCACTTGATTTTATGCTCATTCTTGATTAACTCATATTATCATTTACTCTTTTACTTTATTTGTAAAAGGTTATTGTTATCACTGTGATTATATCTCATAAGTAGGGATTATTTTGTCATTCTCTGTTAAATAGTCAAAGTACTCTGTTTTGTTGTTATTATTATATCTATCTGCCATAACTCATCTGAAACAGCTCTGCTTGTCATAAACACACTCCTGGCAGACGAGGCATAGTTTGTGCACAAGCCGGCTCAAATTGAGTTGCAGTTGGACCGGTCTCAACTCCCTTACTCAGAAACATTCGGGCCCACTATACCGCAGGAGGCAACCCAGCCCAACGCACAACACAAAAAAGGCCCCTACACAACCATTACGCAACTTCTACATGAGGGTTCTAATTTTAAATTTCGCCATAGTAGGATAACTCAATCATTTAAACATTTTCTGAGTATGGTTAGTGCCATCACAATTCACAACCACGCCTCTGCCTTCATCAACCAATACAATGACAATCAAAGCCATTTCCACGTTGTCTAGCTCCATAAATAAATACTGTTAAGGGTCAACCTTGTCATCCAAATTTTGAGAATTAAGTGTCTTCGATCCTCCAAGAACACAAACATCAAAAGGGATTTTCTAATAGCCTAGAAACTAGAAAGTACAACATCAGTATAATAATCATGAAACTTATTTGGAACAGGACAAATACTAGGGGACAGTTAACGTTCCGTAGGCAGAGCAGATGCCCAATTAAACACAAACACTTGTCTTCACCAACCAAAATAGCACAAACAATAATATCTTTCCCAAAAAGAATCAAAAGCAATTCAATTACGTGTTTGAAACATTTTTAATTAGGACAAATGTTCTACAACTAAATAACCATATCTAAGTTTTGTCCTAGATATTAGTTACATATACAACTAAATAACCACATCTGCATAATACTCCAAAAGGAGTAGTTACAAATACAATTGTGCTTTCCGGACATGTTTTTATAGCCTAATCCAATTAATACATGCCAAAATGAGATCAAAACATTAATTTATTAGTCCACAATGACAGAATTTTTTTTATTATAGGTAAGTCCACAATTTCAGTATATAACAACAGATTGCAGCCAACCTGTGATGCCTTCATCCAAGTCATAGTCAGTGCAGCCTGAACAGATAGTAGTGATTTCTACTTGAATACTAATAAAGGTGGTTTTATAAGGTTATCATAACAAATAAGAGTTTGCAGGTGGAAGAGATGCAAGCATAGACTTGCCAAGACCAAATACTTGCATAGTTATAGCTCCAACCTTCCCAAGTATAACAAACAGCTCTCAAACCAAGCTTTAAAGAATGACTTTTGCAGCAAATTCTTCATTCATAATTTCTCATAAAGCTTCAAAGTGTAAAACAAACAGAAGCTTTGTCTATCGATTTTCATATATAAATGGTTTTAAAGTACCAAAACCATCTCTAATCTTCCTAAAACACGCTTCCTTTTAATTATTGATTCTCCACATATATGCCTCAAAACTCTAAACACTTATTTCTCCCTCCCCCCTATTTTCGTAAATTCTTCTAGAAATGAAGAAAGAAGACCAAAAAAAAAAAAAAAAACCCAGCTAGATATGTACCTTGCCCAGTTTCACCAAATAACCATGGCTTTGTGAAGCAGGCAATTCCCCTTCACAAAACCTCATCCCAGCTATTTAGTGCCAAGATTTTGTTTTGGTATTTATTATTATTATTATAATATAATATTCCTAAATTTCTTCTCCCTACTCCAAGGAATAGAACAATCAGATGGAGACCACATTTTATAAAGTGGAGATCACTAATTCAGATCTCCTCTTACCCCTTTCCTTGGGACCAAAAAAATTATATATATATATATATGTATATATATAATCCTAAATGTCATCTCATCACCTAGAGCTCTACTTTGGTCTTTGTATATAGTCATCTCTGCTAAAGGAAAAAAGCATCAGCTCTCACACGTACCAACCATACTGAGATATAAGCATCCCCTTTTACACCTTCCAACCAACACTACCCCACCCCCCACCCCCCCGGGCGCCCAAACCCACTCCCAAAACACACACTCACTGACCCTGCTATGACTTGAATATTCAAGATCCAGTCCTAGACCTTACAGCATATGTCCACAAAAGAATATAAAGATGACTAATAGTTTCACCATTCCTAAAAGCCCTGAAGCAGAATGATTCCAATATCAATCAAGTACAATCAATCGGTCACTTTGACATAAGAACTTATAAAATAAAACAAAACAATTAAATTATGTTTCCAAATCTATGACAATTAAAAAAAAAAAAAAATAGAGAACCATTATTATGATCAACACCCCCCCCCCCCCCCACAAAAAAAAAAAAAAAAGAAAAAAAAAAAGAGAAGAACAAGAAGAAGAAGAAGAAGAAAGGAAAGAGGTTTATGACCAGGAGTACATGATCAGCATTGCTGAATAACACAATTAGTACTCTATTTGTAGAAGTCGTAAGAAGGGGAGCGCATTCCTACAATATATTCACATTTGTTGTCTTCATAAAGATGCTGGATAATATGCATAAGTTGACATGGAACATAGGGAACCCAGTCATTATGCATCAAATAAGAAATACAACATCAAACTTTGATTCAATATTCTAAAAATTCCAAATATCATGAATTACCAAGGATTGCCCCTTTTAATATTGCCGCTGTTCATTGAGATGTTCCTCCCTCTACTCTAGCTGAATTCTGATTATCCATTGATGTTGGTTGCTGTGCAGGCACTCCGGGATTGGCCATGTTAGGTCTGTGCATCTCTCTCCGCTGAACCTGCATTGTTTCCCGGCGCCTATCATACCGTGGGCGAGGCCTGTTCCTAGTTGCTTGCTGTCTCATATCAGAAGTATATTGTGGTCTATGTATGACTTTCCCATCAATAAACAGATCCCCTAAACTCAAACCAAGATAAAGATAAGTACAAGACAATACAAAATCACATACCAAAAACAATTACTACACTGAACATCGAATAAAATTTAACTTCAAACGATATTCACCTCCATAATCTTTGTTGGGCACATCAAGATACGAATCAGGCAACACCCAGAGCACACCAGGTAACCCTATTCAAAAGAACCCAAAAAAAAAAAAAAAAAAAGCCAAATTCAATCAAACACCCACAAATGGGAACCAATAAAAAGCTTTAAACCCCTTGAACCCTTCATTCAAAAACCCCAAAGCAGCCATCACAATTAATCATATGCTGAATTGCTGATACTGTCTGTAAAGAACTAAAATTAAATTTTTTTTTTTTTTTTTTAAAAGCCCTTAAACCCTAAACCCCTAAGCACCCATAACAACAAAATCAAGTAGGCTCTATAAAAAAAAAATCCAAAATTTATAAAAACCCAGAAAAGATTTTACCTTTAACTTTATAAGAAAGCTCCTCGGAAATCAAAGCACCAAATCCAGTATAGGTGGTCGTACAAACTGAGTATATCTTCTTTTTCGCCTCCTCTTCACTATAAACCACAAAAATAAATAAACCAAAAATCCAAAACAAAAATAAAAATGTGACTCAAAAACAAAAATAAAAAAGCAGTACCTTCCGAGAACAGTGGTTAAGGTTTTGATATAGGAATTGACCATTTCGTCCTCGGAGGGTTTAGGGTCAGTGGGGAACTCCATAACAATGAGCCAGTGCTCGTAATCGCAGCCATCGAGGAGGATCGTCTCCTTGGGTGGGCGGTTACTCCAGTTCGGAGACGGGTCGTTGAGGGGGGAGTAGCCCGACCCGGAAGTTTTGGGCCGGGTCTGGTTCGTTTTGGACCAGGCCGGGGCGAGCTGGAGTTGGGGATTGAGGAGGGTTGTGAGAGCAAAGCGAGAACGAGAGGAGAGTGAAGAAGAAGAAGAAGAAGAAGAGGAAGAAGAAAGGGTTCGGGTGAGGAGTGATGCTAGATTGCGCCGTGCGGTGAAGTACGCCATTGCTGCTCAGTTCTCTACTTGATTATTTGCGTCTCTCTCTCTCTCTCTGTTTGGGCCGAAAATGTTTGGTGCTTTGGGATTTTTGTGGGGGGTTTTGCATTTGAGGATTTGTTTTTGTTTTTTATTTTTTAATTATTATCCTTATTATTTAAATAAAAGACCAAATTTCGTTTCAAAGTTTTTTTTTTTTTTTTTTTGCAAAAATACATATAACACCCTTTTTAAGTTCGGTTTAATGTCATTTTCGTCATGTAAATTTCATTTTTATCATTTTAGTTATGTAAGTTCGTATTTGTTATTATTGTTAGTTTTTTTGTCCATAACTCCTGTTAAATTTGGTCAATTTCTTGCTCTGGTCTTGTGAGTTTTTTTTTTTGTCATTTTGGTAATATAATTTTTTACATTTTAGCAACCTTTTAAACAAAATAGATGAAAGACTAATAGTGACATCAAATTTGAACTTACAAGTGCAAATAACAAAAATTAAACTTATAGGATCAAAATGATAGTTGACCAAACTTAAAAGGGTATATATCACATTTTTGTCTAAATTTTAAATTAAACCCCATGTTTTCATTAATTTAAAATTAAATTTATTTTTTATAAAAAATATAATTCAAACCAACACCCCATTTTGAGTCCGACAAAGTGAGTTTCTCTCAAGCTGTAACTGTTTTAAGGTAAACACTAATTCATTCAATACTTTGTTGTGGTCTTAATTTCACTAATTATATTAATTCTTTGAATCAATTTTGTTTTAGAATTAGTTTCTCTACTACACTACAGTATTACTTTTTGTGGGTGACTGCCCATTTAAGTAATGCCCTTTTGAAGCCTTCTCACTCTCCACAAGAGTTACCGGCTTTTGTGGTTAGTCAGTTGTGTGATATTAAACCAGTGAGTACACTGTAAGCTAATGTGTTCTAACTTAACTTTAACTAATTTCTCAAAAGGAAGACGGGATGAGATAAGTCCCACACCGGTTAGGCAGGAACTCACACTATGGTTTAAAGCCTTCTCACTCTCCACAAGAGTTACCGGCTTTTGTGGTTAGTCAGTTGTGTGATATTAAACCAGTGAGTACACTGTAAGCTAATGTGTTCTAACTTAACTTTAACTAATTTCTCAAAAAAAAAAAAAAAGTAATGCCCTTTTGAACCCCACTTTTACAAAGTACAATTAAATTTATTTATTTAGATATAACTTTTTCAAACAATTCCATCTGTCCTTTTGTTTGTGCTTCTACCCGGACTTTTCATTCTCTTTATAGTTTATAGAAACCCCGAGAGGAAATTTTTAGAATAATTTTTGTAGAAAGGTGAGGCACTTTTCCCGGCATACGGAAAAAAATCCAGGATGACGGCCTTCAAAAGACGAGTAAGGGGAGGGGGAGGCTCTCGAAACCAAACGAGACTAGAAGTAACATGGGAATGAGCACCATTCCTATGAGTGCTTTTGTCTCAAAGAGCCAACAAAGGGGCAGCCCACTCTCTCGAGCATCTCCAGCAAATTCATCAAATTTTTGTACTATTTGGAGAATGAACAGTGACTTTTACCTTTATCTACCCACTTTTTCAAATACACTTTCCAACAGATTCTCTATCCCATTCTCTATCTCATTTAAATATTATTTCTTCATTCATTATTTATTCTTTTTTTAACAACTACACATCTTCCAACATTTTTTTATTCAACACCTAATTATTATAATAGGAAAAAAGCATTTGAAGAATGAACAGTAGCCCATCAAGTCTGATGGGCTACTGTTCATGAGCCAAAAAAAAATTGAGGTATAGAGAACCGGTTGGAGCATGAACAGTAGCATATATTCTCTATATTTTGGCTATGCATACTCTATTGGAGATGCTCTTAGTTATTGTCATTTGTTACCAAAAAAAAGGGGTGCATTACAATTTAAGTCCTCTCCGTTACATGGGGGAATTTGTGAATAACACTCTCATTGAGGAAACAACATTTGCTGAGAAAATGGGATGATGAAATTTTGATATCATAATGACATGACAAACAGTAATTTGGGTATGCACGGTTCCTAATGATATGTTTGGTTGGGATGATTTTAGGAAGGATGAAAAAAAAAAAAAAAAAAAAAGGAGTGGAAAATTGGAGGAAATATGGGTGTGAGGGGGGCTTGGTTGGGAGAGGAAGGGAAAGAAGAAAATGGTGGGGTCTGACTATTTTCGCTTCGAGCCCATCAAAACTTGATTTCTCTAAAATAGAGAGAAAATAGAAGTGAAAAGGGGAAAATGTGTTGCCTTTTGTTTTATTTAATAGGATCATAATTCTAAATTTATATCAACTTCATTTTCCATAGTTTTCCATCTTTTTATTTTTCCATCTTCCCAACCAAACACATTGAAAGAAAACTAAATCTTTTTTATCTTCCTACTTTTCTATCCTTTGCCCATTTTTCTATACTCCAACTTTTCCACTCTTCCATCTACTAATAGCTACTTTATTACATGATTGTGATTGTGAGTTGTGCCTCACAAGCACATTTAGAGTGTCTAGATTCTTTAAAAAAAAAAAAAAAAAAAAAGGAGAAAAGAGTGCAAAATACAATTAAAATGCTATTTTGATTTTGTTTCCCACGCTAATGCTCTTTATGTCACTTAATATCATGTTGGTAAGGAAACAAAATATCAAATAAGAGAAACAAATACCTATCGTGGTGTTTAGAGTTTTTCTTTGGGATACTTACAGATTACCCACCTATGGTTTAGCCCGAATTTAAATTACCCACCCGTGGTTTCATTTTTGACACTTTACCCACTTGAGGTTACTTTCGTTTAGTCTCTGTTACCCACCTCTGTTAAAAAAGATGGGTAAATAAGTCTTTTTACACCCATTTTATGTCTCTCTCCTCCTAAAACAAGGAAAAAAAAAGGAAGAAAAACAAAATTAAAATATGGTATTGGTTTCTCACAATTCACAAACATGAAGAACATACACCCAGAAAACTAATACAAATCAAATCAAATAATACCATCAAAGTACAAACCACAAATCTATCAAAATACAACCCCAAAACCCAAGTCAAAATACAAACATCAACACACCCACACACATTCAAACCCCGGATCAATCAGTAACCATGCCTCAAATCCCATTTTTCAAACCCCAACAACCAAAAGAAACCCAATACCTAAATCAAATAAACAAAGAAGAAGAAAAATATAGTAGAAAATAGCGAGTCAGTGCTGTAGCCATTGTAGCAACCGTAATACATCATCTGGTGAAAAGAGAAAGGAAGGTCAGGGCTGAGGACACGATCGCTAATACTCTTCCACGTGTCCAGCATGTCGGCTCCGTAATTCATCACGATCTCTGTTAGCCTCTCGTGGATTCTCTCAGCGAGTCCCGCCGCTACAACAGTTCCAACCTCTTCTTCTATGTTCGACCTCGTGATTCGGTCTAGGGCTTTGTAACCCACTTATTCATTCAATTTCTCTCTCTTACACACACACAAACACAAAGTCAAAATTGCAAAAACAGAGTAGAGTGAATAGCAATTGTTGGTGGTGGCTACGAATTCATGTAAAAAGTGTTGAAAAGAAAAATGGTGTGAAAGCTGAGGAAATATAAGATCATTTTTTTGAAGGAATAGATTCGATTTCGGATGGAGTCTCACATGGATCAGTATGAGATCATGGAGCAGATCGATCACGACACTTTCGGAGTCACCATTCTCATCCATCGATCTCCATGGACAACGATTTCTCTCTTAAACCCTCTCTACTTTTTCTGATCTACATCGAGCCCATGACCTCAAGCTTCGCCCCCTTTCCCCCTCACTCTTCATTCTAAACCAAATCCATACCCATGGTGGAACATTTGTTTTGTGTTTATTGTGATTTGTGGGCTTTCTCTCTCCAAGTTTAAAATGCTGAAAATTTGTACGCATGGATGGGAGTATGTTTTGGGAGAGAGAGGAGTGTTTGATCTGTTTTGGATTTTGTTTTTGATAAAAAATGTGTTAGAGTAACGTCTGAAAGGGAGGTGGGTTACGGAGTAGTAACGGAGGGAAGTACAGGTGGGTAAAGTGTCAAAAATGAAACCACAGGTGAGTAAGTTAAATTCGGGCTAAACCACAGGTGGGTAATTTGTAATTAACCCTTTTTCTTTTAATACATTTTAAGTGAGGGAGAGGATTTCAAGCTTTAGAAATCTTCGTTTTATTTAACCAAAAGATTATTGACAATGTTGTGTTTTTTTTTTTTGCCTAGTATGTTTAGAGGTTTTTTGATATCTTATTTGGTATGTGTATGATAATTATATACATACACACACATATATATATATATATATATTTTTTTTTTTTGAGAATCATATATTCATTATCTAAATAAACTTATATGCTTTCCAACATGAGGTTTATTTGATAGTCTAATATTTGCATAGATCTTCTATATGGTTTTTTTTTTTCCAAGAGAGATTCGTCTCAAATGGATGACAAGCAAAAATTGACATATAATTTGGAAACTAACCAACACCCTGACACTAAGTGGTTTGGCTTAATTGTAGGAAATATAACTTTAAAGTCTGGCAACAACTTTTAATTTTTTCCTTTTGTCTTTGATTTTATTATTATTTTTCTAAATTTAATAAAATTAGTTTTTTTTGAAAAAAAATATGATTTTTTGTTTTTTATCACACATTTAATATAAAAGTTACCAAAAATTGTATCTTTTATATCATATTTAGTAAATAAGTTACTAAAAATTACGAGATATTTATAGAACCTGAAATATTGTTTGATTGTCATTGCTGTAAAGGCAACAACTTAAGACATGCTAACATAGCCAAATTTGATTTTAAGATCATGATTGTCATAATCTTGACTCAATATTAGGGGTGTCAATTCGGGTTAGCGTGTCGGGTTCGTGTCATGTCAAGGTAGGGGTATTCGACTAAATGGCTCAACCCTAACCCGACCCATTTAATAATCGTGTCATGATCCTTCAACCCTAACCCGACCTGTTAATAAGGCGGGTTGACCTGACTCAACCCATTTAACACGCTTAATAAACGAGTTGTGTTGGGTTGACACGAATGTAACACAACCCATTTCAACCTGCATAATATTATATATAACATCCATCTAGAAATAATTTTTTTTACATCCCAAAAAACAGTGCAAACATTTCAAATCTTCAACTCACGTTCAAAATAATATAGTTCAACAAAAATATAACATTTATCTAGAAATAAGTTGTTTACACTCCAAAAAAATTGCATACACTTCAACCCAAATTCAAAATAACTAAGTTTAACAAAAATAAAATAACATAGTTCAACAAAAATATAATATCGTTGGAACTCGCCAAATGCTAAGTATCAATATTGAAAGAATTTGAGCAAACAGTAGACTAATCCTAACTATGACCACGATTATCATCCATAGATTCTTTGTTAATGTCCAAATTCATAACATCTTTCACAAGCTCATCCAATTTCATTTGTGCAAGTTCTATGCCAAAAAAAGAAAAAGAAAAAAAGAAAAGGTATTAGTAGTTCTAGGGTCTGTAAAGTTTCAATTTCCAATTATATCCCTTGTAAATTTTTGTAATTACTCACTTTTATTTTTAAATTTAAAATATATGTTGGATATAAAAGGTATTTGACAAATCTAAAATAAAATTAAAATTTATTTGTTATACGAGTTAAATGGATGTATTAAGTGGGTCATTTTGGGTTGACACAAATAAATTGGCGTGTCAAACGTGTCTATTGCGGGTTACGCGGGTTGACCCACTTATGATACGTTTCTTATCGTGTCACTTTCGGGTCGACCCGTTTATGACCCAAACCCATTAAGGTCCAACCCTAACCCGAAAAAACACGTGTCGGGTTCGTGTCGTGTTCGCGGGTTGGGTCGAACATTGACACCCCTACTCAATATCTATATTCCATAACAACGTGCTTGCAAAAGTGTTACCATGAAGATATATTAAGTTAGTATATTAATTAATAATCCATGTTGCCTTAACATTAAAGTTTAATTTTAAAATGTGGGTTTCAGTTAGCTCAACTGATAAAATTTCTGATGGTTGTATAAGAGATTTGGGGTTCAATCTCCGCTTACACCAAAAATTGATTGGTGTCTTGGTTTGATGATAAAGAGCTATCATTAAGAGTTGACGTCATAGGTTGAAATTTTCTATAAAAAAAAAAAAAAAATTAAAATGACATGTGAGTTCTAGTTAGTTTAATTGATAAAGTCTCTTGTTGTCGAATAAAAAATATATAGACTTTGAAATTCTATCATATCAATATAACCTAAAATAATAATAATAATTAGTGACATGGATGTCCTTTTGTCCCAGAACTCCACCATGCTACAACCTAATTGTTCTAGGTGGATGATAAAAGAATTGGGACAATCTACTAGGCTTTTCAGTGCTCCATTTAACCTTGCAAGAAGTCTCCTCTTATCCCTAAAAAAAATTTAAAAAAAATGTTACTAAAAACTTGTTTGGTGACGTTGTTTGAAGAACAATTTTCATTGTTTAAACAACACAACACGTATTTCCACAACACTTTTTCACCCACACGTATTTCCATAATACTTAAACAACATTACTAGAACAACATTACCAAATGGGCCCAAAGACCAAACAAGACTTCCGGTCTTGGGATTTTACACAAAAAGTCAAAAATGATCAAGAAGACTTAGGTCAAGGAGAAACCCAGAGACCAAACCTCCTTCACCATATTTAGGGCTATTTGGGATCTACTTATTTTGCTGAAATTAAAATTTTTTTGCTGAAAGTATTGTAGATAAAGGTAAAAGTTAGTTGAAATAGTACAGTGGAACCTATGAATAATAGCAAAATAAGCTAAATAATAAAATAAGTTGACAAAAATAATATTTACCAAATGGACACTTAAGATGGAAGAGTGATGAAGCCAGGTCTAGGAAGCCTAATGTTAAATTAACCAACATAGGACAATGATTAGAGAACATTCTTGGAAGATGAGTTACTAAGGTCTTCGAGCAAAGCACCCTCTAACAAGGATTAGCAAAACACCTTCCAATTCTTTCTAAAATAAGGTCACTAATCTGCCTCAAATTTGATCAAGTGAACTTGGGACTTAGAAAACCCTTGATCCATAACATTGCAGATATCTAAGTATTGTTTGAACTCAAGAGCTTTGTTGAGGTTTATCTATGTAAAGATTCTTTTAGGACAAAATTTAGTTACAAAATTAGTTGTAGCCTACTTTACTCAATATCTTTTTATTGAAGGTGAATTTTGACAAATCTACAATTGGATTACACCTTCTTCTTATATTTTTCTTGCTTACAAAATTTCTAGAAAATTAAAAATTAATAGCTATGTTATCAATATATTGTTTAAATTGCAAGTTTTTATAGTTTAAAATTATACAAAAAATATAAGCTTATAGATCATATAGTAATAATATCCAATTGATACAAAATTTGACATGTGTATTATTGGTTGTAGCCTACTTTACTCAATATCTTTTTATTGAAGGTGAATTTTGACAAATCTACTATTGGATTACACATTCTTCTTATATTTTTCTTGCTTACAAAATTTCTAGAAAATTAAAAATTAATAGTTATGTTATCAATATATTGTTTAAATTGCAAGTTTTTATAGTTTAAAATTATACAAAAAATATAAGCTTATAGATTATATAGTAAATAATATCCGATTGATACAAAATTTGACATGTGTATTAAAAGCGTAAAGAACATGCAATTTAATGGTTAGATTTTCAAAATATGTAATATGTATATTTTATTGAGCAAGGTTGTAGCCTTAGGCTACAACCAATTTTGTCCATTCTTTTATAAGGGATTCTGCCAATAATATTGGTTGTCATGTCATTTTTTAAATTTTCTGTAGTAAAATTGGTAGTAAATTAAGTATTTTGTGAAAATTAAATGCATAATTATGTAGCATTGCCATGCCTTGGTGGAAGTCTCATCACTCATGTCCCTTAGCATTATTTGATTGACAGTTGCTTTAAGAAGAAAGAAGAAATGAATTTTTTTTTTTTTTTGATAAGCAAGCATCCCTCGCCTCCATCCAATAACTACTCATTATATCAGCAATTTATAAAATAAGTTGTAGATATAGCATTTAAAAAAAAAAAAAAAAAGACTTAAAATCTCATCCTCCATTTTCGGAATTGAGGTCTATATCAGATAAAAATTTCGAACTTGTTCCGAGCTCATGGTTAATAAGTTGATTAATTCCTTAATCCTTATACAACCAGGCTACAAAAATAAGAACATTTTCTCGATTTCGATTTTCATTCTGAGGTCCATATATGTAGTGTATGGGGATATTATACCCCATATATACTACACCACAAAGTTTTTAAAAGGCCTAAAAAGTGACCTTCAATATATACTAATACAAAATGATACTTTTATAGAGTCAAAGGGGTTGGAGGTGTAATTTCCACTCTGCTAGGCACCTATTTGCAAGGTGGTGGGTTCATTTTTCCACCAAACCGTACTTTTGCATTTGTGCACGAAGCGGCAGTCGGCCCCCTCTGCTGCGACTTCAAGTCTATGTCATACAACTGAACATTTTGGCAAGGATACTGCGAGCTGCAAAAGAGCTCTACTGCATTTGGCGTGCTTGAGGTTCCCCTAATGTTTATGTAATGAATGTCACTGAGCCTTACGCGCGATGGCTGCACATATATAAAGTAACATAGTTTAGCGACACAACAATTTTCATAACTGATGATACAGTCTGTTGTAATTGGTGCATAAAATAATTTGGTGATAATGGAATTACTCAAGTTATAAATTGCAAAGGCAGTTTGTTCAAAGGAAAAACTATGGCGAATGAGACTAACCGATTTGTTGCTGCACTTTGATTTTGGGCAGTAGCCTTGATCTATGATAATGGGGTTCTTAACATTATTCATGATGATGTCCTGGAAAAGCATGGACGATGCTGAACTTTCTTTCGATCCTGGATATGATTTGATTCTAACTCCATTTGCTGTGCCAACCAACGTGCAATTTTTCACAGTGATGCCTTTCACATCCTCCTCGTTTTCGTACTTGCCAAGGCTACCCACACTGTCATTGACAAAGAAAATGGACTTCTACTTTCAATATTCTAAGCCTCAATTGAAAAGACATAAATATGCTGATAATTTCTATCATTCACTTTCAAAGTAAATAGGGAAAATTGCAATTCAAACTTTGAATTTTAGGTGGTATAACAAATTAAACACCATAGTTTTAAAAATAACAGATTAAATCTTGGGGTTTCAAAAAGTAACAAATTAGATGTTAGCAGAACTTTCTAAGTATATGGGAATTATGTATATACCTAATGCCATGTCCAGGGCCACAGGTTACTTTGTTGATGCGAATGTTGGTGGCTCCCTGGATAATAGAGATGCAATCATCACCAGTGCGAATGGTAGATTTGGCTATTCTCACATCGTTGGAATGGCTAACATGAATGCCATCCGTGTTCGGGCTATCTGCGGGGGCATTTATGTGAAGGTTGCGTGCCCTTATGATCTCGCAGTTAGTGATGAACACGTGAACCCCTTTACTGTTAAGGGAAGTGAGGCCTCTTACAACTCCATTTGTGACCTTGTTGAGTCTTAAGTTCTGCATCAAATAAACAGAAACATAAACATAAATGGACACACAAACCAGCATTACTGTATGATTGAACAAAATTTGAAGTACAAATCGTTAGATGTTGTTTGTGATTAAGTAAAGAACTTAAAGTATATGGTACGTAAAGAACTGTACTTAAGTTTTGTCGAGTAACAATAAATGGTGACAAAATATAGTGCAGAAACTTACAGCGGGGAGTGGCTGGCAATCGCTACTATGGCTACAGTCATTGTATTTCCAAACAGAATCACCCTGACCATCAAGAGTGCCTTTTCCAGAACCTGTAACAACCAAGCCAACTATGGATTCGAACACGATCCAATAAGCTTCAGGATATTCACTGATATCAGTTGATCCTTTCAGGGTCCCAAGAATTTGAACAACTTTGGGAGTTGTGCCACCGCATGGCCCCCCAAACACAACCTGAGATATTAAGAAACTCCCTCCGGGAATGAGAAGCCTTGATGGTCCCTTGAAGTCGCATGCGGCACGCCATGCTTGGATGAAAGCCTGCAAGGATATATATATATATATATGTGTGTGTGTGTTCATGATCAGACCCATAATGTAGTGAACTTCTTGTGAATATTGATGAGGAAAATATATTGAAGTAAAGGAAAGTTTGAAAATAAAAATAAAAATATTCAGAAATGCGTCTAATTTGTTGTTCATCATGGCATTGAATTTTGTTGATTATAATCTATAATTCTATTGTGAGATCCCTGGACCGTCTAATGAATTATTTTCAGTTTTTCACAACTTTTCAGAATTCAGAGTCTTTTATTTATTATTATTATTATTTTTTTACAGTTTGTCAACAGTTGTACAAAATTTTGTATCCTTAAACCTATTATTATTATTATTTGAAAGAAAGCCACAGAATTCCTTTGGTCAGGT
Source organism: Quercus aquifolioides (assembly GCA_019022515.1). Classification (NCBI taxonomy): domain Eukaryota; kingdom Viridiplantae; phylum Streptophyta; class Magnoliopsida; order Fagales; family Fagaceae; genus Quercus; species Quercus aquifolioides. Next base: position 10,524,346 of record CM032334.1, on the reverse strand, counting down.
CAAAAACCAATCTATATCACTTTCTCATTGCGTACGAACGATTCGGTAAAGTAGAAAATCATTGACTATTTGGGGTCCGTTCCATGTTGGTTTTGGTTTCTTCCTTGTGAATTGTTAACGGGAAGATTTTTTTTTTATTATTTAAAATTTTAACTCAATAGACGGTTGAAATTAAAAACAAAAGTTGGGTTTTAATTAATCTCCACCTTAAGTTTGTACAAAAGGAGATATTTTGTTAAAATTTCACTTACTCCAAAAAGAGAAGAGAAGAGAAAAGAAAAGAAAAGAAAAGAAAAGAAAACTGTTTTCTGTAAATAAGTCTCAAGATTGAGTCCAAAAATGTTCTGATTTTTTGGAAAAATAGTTTTTTTTTTTGTTTTGTTTTTTTTTTTTTCATTTTTTAAGTGGAAACTGGATTAAATCCATTAAATATAATCCTAAACGAATTTCAAAATTAGCATTCTATATTATTTTCTTATTACACAGACTACTATATTGATAAAAATTGAGATTTTGGAATATTCACTGGTCAACAAAAAACAAAAAAAGTAACAATGAAGAAGAATATTCTTGTTTTGCTTACAAGCAGGAGATGAGAGATATAAGTCTAGCACCTTTCATAAAGTAGACCTTGATGTAACATTAAGCCACAAGATTCTTATTATATATATAAAAAAAAAAGTCACAAGATTTTTGGATAATTAAAAAATGATATTTAACATCATAAATTACAAAAATAACGTGTGTATGTATTAGAGATAATTAGAAAGAATGACAGGCACACGTAATACAGAGCAAAAAGGTAGATAACATAGAATAAAACGGTCATTCATTAGATAAAAAATAATACTGCAAGTCTGCCTGTAATTTGGGATTACTTGTTAAAAATGTCATCAACGGAAGAATCATGGCAGTGATTGTAGAACATTTTGACTGCTTTAAAACTGCTTCCACCAATAACTTCACGGTAAATATTTCAATCTCTCTTTTGTCTAAGATTGGTTCAAAAATATTCTCTTAATTAAGAATAGCCACAACCACATTCTAGTTGTGGCCTATGTTTAATTTATACAATCTTCTCCATATACCTACCTAATAAAATTAAAGCAATGTAGTGTAAAATTTTCAAAAGCTCCTGCAGCGGATGACAAAACTTAGTTATAGTTCTCCAATTGAATTCAATCATAACGTTTTATTTATTTATTTATATTTATTTTTTATACTGTGACGATTAAATTCAATCGTATGATTCGTTTGAATAACTGTACCTTGGTTTTAAACATTCATTATGTAAACCAAATTAAACATGAAAGCTCATCATGCAAAATAATTCACCTGGGTATTGTCTTTCCTTCCATCAGGCTTGGCACCAAATTGTAATACATTAAAAACTTTCTCGCCAGGAGCAGGAACGTCATGCCGAGCTAAATTAGAACCACGGAATGTATCGGGAACTCCACGGACCACACCCTTGGCATAAGCCTCACAGTAGGCCAATGCAAAGCACAAGATGATAAGAATGGTAAGTGTACAAGCTTTTCCTGCAATGGCCATTGAAAGAACCCTTAAACTCAGAGCACTGATTTTTCTTTTTCTTCTTTTTTTCTTTTTTACCTTTTTATTTGTTTTTTCAATTTAAAAGCCTCCGGTGGTGGAGGCCTAAGAACTAATAGGGGGAATAAAGCTCTCTTTCTGTGTCTTCTTTATTTAATATACCTTGTTTTCAGCTAAAAACCAATTCTTTCCAATAATGTCTATTCATGAGAGGTCTAAAGTTCATGGAGAATATTGGTTTGTTGTTACAGTTAATTTTCTTGGCTAAAGTTAGTGATGCTTTGTGTGCATGCATGGCTTCCACAGATTTAGGCGTTGTGTTTTAATATGGGTTCCTCCGGAGTAGGCTACTTTTCCTCCATCAACCTCTCTCTATATCAGCAACAAAATTGATCACCCACCACAATTACGCCCCACCATTTTGTGAAACAAACTTCTTTCTGTTGCACTGTTATTAGTTAAAACGTAGCAGATAATAATATTTTATATAGCATATTAAAGACTATTTCAACATTTCAACAGAATTTCCCTTTAAATTAGTTTCAAGGGAAATTCCTCTGATCCACTTATTTATAAAATTACAAATTTTTTTTTTTTTGAGAACAACTTATAAAATTAAAAATGTCATTCACAATGTTTTTAAATTTCTAATCATAGGTTTTGTAATTTGATTAAATGACATAATAGGTCATATGATTACAAACAAACAATTATATTAACTTTTTCATTTTTTAGTCAAATGTACGGATTTTATTATTATTATTTTTATTTAATTATATTGATTAGAAATGCTACTACGCTATTACCCAAACCCCGTCTCCCCTTTTAGACTCCGAACACTTTGTACTTGAGGATGTGCCATTTGAACCAAAGAGTTTGGTGGTGTCAAATGTAAGTATTAAGGGTTAGCCAAATTAATTTTAAGAGTCCACTCAATTAAAATTTCAAAATCTAATTAAATGTTTTTTAAACATATATATTAGTTAAAAAATCTAGTCCACTTTAATGGTTTTTGAATTGGGAAGTCTGCTCTCTTGTGTGAGTTTGAATTAACCTTTTTGTTGAAAGTTGTCAAAAGTACAATTATGCTTAAAAAAAAATTAAAGAGAAGAGATTTTTTTAAATAATTATTATAAACAAAAGAAATTAATATACAAAAATGAATCCAGACCCACACACTAAAAAAAAAAAACACCAAACAAAGTCAAGGATGATTAATTGTTTAATTAATTGATAACTGGTCCACCTCATCACCCCCCCCCCCCCCCCCCAAAGAAAAAGAAAACCAAAATTATTCAACTAACTTCAAAATCTTACTCTACTCATCAAAAATCAAAATCAATATCTTACCTATTATATTATATAAGATCTAAATCTAATAGGTTGCACTGATTTTAAATACGTCACACTCTTTAGTAGTCCTTGCTCCTGATTCTTCAATCCTACAAACCGTGTGTATATATACTAAATCTAATAGGTTGCACTGATTTTAAATACGTCACACTCTTTAGTAGTCCTTGCTCCTGATTCTTCAATCCTGCAAACCGTGTGTATATATATATATATATATATATATATATATATATAGAGAGAGAGAGAGAGAGAGAGAGAGAGAGAGAGAGAGAGAGTAAACCCACTTTCATAGTTACAGGAGAGCTAGAAGAACAAGCTAAGCACTTATATATATATATATATATATATATATGATTACATGAGAGCTAAAATTTACAAAGTAAGCTCCTTGCATAAACACACAGGAGGGCACAGCTAGCTACCTACCTTCAACATAAGCGCTTCTATATATTTTACAAGCAAATCATATTTTCTAGCTTGCTACAGTACAGAAGAGTATATATATCACTTCGATCTCTAAACTCTAATACAAGAGGAGTGCTTATAGTACTTATCCACAAAAAAGTATACAAGAAAGAGCTCGCTAGCTAGTATTTAAGCCCAGTACCAAAGCGATTTGCCTTTCCGTTAGAATAATCCGTAACAAGAACCCCACCATAGATCTCTGCAGCCTTTTTGCTACTGATGATCTCTACCTGTTTCTTCTGATGAACTTGCTTATCGGTTCTCCTGGGCCGGCCATAGTAGTCGTCTAAAAGAGCAAAGCCTTCCATTCCTGCCTTAACAAGATTTGCCTGAGGTGCCATATTGCTCAAAAGAACAACACAAACAGATATATAAACCACTTTGCTGTCTTGTTTTTCTTATACAAAGATTATAGGTGAGACCTCCCTTATATAGAACTTCTGCAAGCCACTCTAGTTTAGGGGTAATTTTTACATGCTTTAGGAGTAATGCTCATTCCTCTCACATGAGGGTTGGGCCCTATGGTGGAATCCACGCATGGAGCTCACCCGTCATGTGAGAGGAGGGAGCATTGCATCACCTAAGTTTTTTCCCTAACTTAGTAGCTTCCCCCCTTATGGCCCAACTAAAGAACCGTTGAACAGAAATTGTAGAAAGAGAGCTTTTGGTGCCTGATTCTGTTGGTTAATATTCTATTCAAAGATGCAAAGTAGGGTAATAGATGAGCTTAGCCTTTTATAAATAGGAAAAAAATTATATATATCAGGACCATGGGTCCAAAGCACAATATACTAGAAAGAGTGAAAGAGAAGGAGAAATGTTTTGCTCAATAAAAAATTTAAGATATTCTCATTATGGAAACCCAAAGAAAATGAATATATTTATCATGGTTATCTTTCCATCACTTTTATGGATTCGATTCTTTCTTAAGGAAATCAATAATTGTTTTAAAGATTTTTGGGAACACTTTATTCCTTTGAATCTATCGTGAGGAACTCATTAATTATGAATTTAACACAGTATATTACAAACTTCACTTAAAAGTCATGACAACTTTATTATAGTACACCTTTGGCATGATGGTCACTTTATAAGTATAAGTGCTGTAAGGTATATGGTGCAAGAGTTGAGATTCAAGTCTTCAGGAGGAAGTTTCAAATACATATACACTTAAATTATATTATAGTAGAATTTCTATCTTGTATAAAAAAAAAATAAAAAAAAAATCATAGTAACCCTATGTTCTTTCCCTTGTGTGGTTAACTTCTTTTTTTTTTTAGGAAAAAAATTAATTATGAATATTTTTTTGAGTAAAAGGTCAGAATTATAGGCCCCTCATAATATATTAAGATTGTAATTATATAAAAAAATGCTTCAAACTAAGCATTAAGCAATTTTCTTATTGAACAATAAATAATGATATTACTGTATATAGTTGTTTTAGTGAAATGGACAAATCATAACCAGGGGAGAAGATGTCTATACTCTGATACTCAGTTCCAATAATTGATACTTAGCGGGGAAAAAATATTCCAATAATTGATGATTAAAAGCTGTTTTTTTATTTTTTATTTTTACAAGAATTGGGATATAGGAATTTGAATCCAAATATATTTAATAAATAGAGAGAGAGAGAGACAGAGAGAGAGAGAGATTTTGGTGATTCAGATGTCACCTGTCAAGTAGTATTAAAAGTCTAAAAGCTTATATATGATCCTTTCACCACAAAGCAAAATATTCTTTATTATCTATGTAATGGGAAAGGTTGGAGAGAGTATTTGAGGGGCCAGTACAAGATGTACATTAATCTACGGAAAAAGTTTTACAGATATATATCTTGACCTTTTAGCTCAAACAATTTAGACTGAAAACATAAATAGTTACCAGCTTATTTTATTATTTAATTTATTTTTATTACTATTTATGGGTCTCATTGTACTTTTTAGTACTATTTATGGGTCTCACTGTATTATTTCAGCTAACTTTTATCTTTATTTACAGTACTTTTAGTAAAAAATTTTCAGTTTCAACAAAATAAACAGATTCCAAACAGACCTAATATAAATACATTTCACGAACAAGAATGAGTTACATCTTAATTCCCAACTAGAAAATGATACAACTGACGGAAATGGTGGCAGCATATGCTTCGAGGACCCAGAAAGATTTGAAATCATTCATATATGCTAATTGGTATCAAGGGAGAGAAAAAGAAGTGTAATAATGGATAGGGTATTATTGCACATTAACTTGTCTGTTCCAAGCTCAACGATGCAGATACTTGCTAGCTAGTTGCTACCCATCCTCACTTGTAGAAACACACTCTTAGGTGCACGCACAATGAGATGGCTGAACTCTCATGATTATGGACAATAACTAGTGGAAATCGATACTTCAGATCACGTGTTCAATGCAAAAAAAGAGTTTGCGTGCAATAATGTGTGTAAAATAAACACCACTTTTAATAATTAATTATTACCGTGCAATAAGTATCTTTATGTTGGTAATGGTACAACTCTCACAATAGTTTTTTCTTCGAATTTCATCCCTTTCATTTTTTTTATTGAGGACAAGGTCACCAAGAAAATTCTTCTTCCAAGGGAGAATGAATTTGGACTTTACAAGCTCTCCTCCACCACTCCTACCTCCCACCTCTCACAATAGTTTTTTCTTCGAATTTCACCTTTTCAATTTTTTATTAAGGACAAGGACACCAAGAAAATTCTTCTTCGATCCAGGGGAGAATGAATTTGGACTTTACAAGCTCTCCTCCACCACTCCTAGCTCCCACCTCTCACAATAGTTTTTTCTTCAAATTTCACCCCTTTCATTTTTTTTAATAAGGACAAGGTCACCTAGAATATTCTTCTCCCAGGGGAGAATGAATTTGGACTTTACAAGCTCTCCTTCACCATTCCTACCTCCCACCTCTCGTAGTGCTCATGTGTCTGAATGTGTTGACTCAATTTGTTCGCATTAGTGGCGGCGGATTATGGATTTCAGTCTAAGGAGGGTTGTAGACATTAAAATTTTATGATGTATTCACAGCCGTCCAATTGTTCATGATAAAATATTTGTGATCAAATTAATCTTCAATTGATGAGGTGGATGATCAGCAAATGAAATCAAGCCATGTGGCAATATCAAATAAGAAATCCATATGGCAATGTCAGAAGAAAAGACCTATATGGAAAGTTCTTATTAAATGAGAGACTAAATTAAATCCATAATTAGCTCTCAATAAATGCTGAGAGAAAATTCCAAATTAAATATTATTGAGTTGCCTATAAATAGAGGCTTCTCATATGAGAAAAGGGGAGAACACTTAGAGAGAAAACACTACCGACACTCTGCCAAAATAGAGAGTCATCTCTAAAGTTCACAAGAATTCCATTGTTCATCAAGGCCTATTCCTACTTCTTCAAATCAAAGTGGGGATTCTCCTTTAACCTAGTTCGAGATCAAGCCAACGGCCCTCGCATCAAATCAAGCACGTTCAACTATTCATTCAACTTGGAGACATCAAAGCATGATTCAAGATCAAGCTTCATAGCTCCTTCGGATCGTAACGTTTCTTGGAGATTGAATCAGAGGAATTTATTGTACTCTTTCATTGTAAAGATTCATACAGAGGATTGTACTCACATATATACAAATCAAATACAAATTGATTATTTGTTACACTATTTTGTGATTGTGTGATTTATCTTTTACGAAAATTGTGTGTACAAGGGTAAGATTAAAATTCACTATTAAGGGTCTGTTTGGATACAATTTATTTTTGCTGAAAACTGATTGTTGCTGAAAATACTGTAGCAAAATAATTTTTAAATGTGTAAATAATACCGTGGGACCCATTTTTAATATTTTTTTTAATGCGTGAACAGTGCATGCACAGTGCATACACTATTCATAAACAGTAAATATTGTCTCTCAAAGCGGAAACATGTGCAGAAGAAAAAAAAAAAAAAGGAAGGCAGAAAACGCAACGCAGAAACGCAACGCAACATTGAGCTGTATCCAAACCAATACTAAAACTGAAATTAATTAAAAATATATTAATTTAATATTATTAAAAAATTTAAAAATTGTGAACAAATGTGTACATGTTTCATATCATTAAAATAAATAAACAAAAACAACCAATTCAAAGTTACTAACAATCAAAGTAAGAAATTATTCAAATATACAAAATTTAGACATCTAATTTGATTTGTTAAACTAATTTGAGAAATCAAATTAATCTAAAAATGTTAAAAGTATACCTGTATATATTCTTCGAAGTATTAAAAATTTGGGGTTATAATAAAAACACGGTGTTTAAAAAATTGAAAAAGTCAAAATATAGAATAGAAATTAAAAAGAAATACTAGATGCTTTAGGTTTTTAGTACTGTACAAGAACATTGTCTTTTTTTTTTTTAAGAAAAAAAATTATTTTGTATTAATTATGGGATCCAATAATGAATTTTCATGAGAAAAAAAAGAAAAAAATTTGGGAAAAAAATGCTAAAGTTACATCAAATTTTATTATAGAAAGTTAACAAATTGATGTGATAAGAACATGATTAGTACTTAGTAGTGCCACTATATGAATTGATTTTTTGTGATGGTGATACATCGGGCTAATATAGGCAAACTACTTAAGAATAGAAGTAAAGGATTTTTGGGGATGAGTAGCTAGGGGGGATAGTTGCCCCCTCTCGTCCCCCCTTGGCTCTGCTCTTGGTTGGCATCACCGTCTTAGTAACTCCTGCAAATGTGTGTTTGAGTTTATAATCAGTGTTTAAAACATTAAAAAAGTCAAAATATAGAATAGAACTTAAAAATAAATAGTGGATGTTTTAGGTTTTTAATATCGTACAAGAACATTGTCTTTTTTTTTTTAAAGAAAAAAAAATTATTTTGTGTTAATTATGGGATCCAATAATGAAATAATGAATTTCCATGAGAAAAAAAAATTGGGGAAAAAAAATGCTGAAGTTACTAAAAATTTTACTATAGAAAGATAACAAATTGATGTGGTAAGAAATGACTAGTACTTAGGTTGCATTGGGCATTGGTTTAAAAAATCAGCTTTTTTTTACTATATATTCAGTTTATTTTTGCTACTATTCATGGATCCCATTGCACTTTTTGCTACTATTCATGGATCCCATTGCACTTTTTGCTACTATTCAAGGGTCTCACTGTACTATTTCAACTACCTTTTAGCTTTATTTACAATACCTTTAGTAAAAAAATTTCAGTTTCAGCTAAATAAGTTTTTCCCAAACAGACTAGTAGTGCCAATAGTTAAAATAATAAATAATTATATGAATTGATTTTTTGTGATGGTGATACATCAAGTTAATATAGGTAGACTATTTAAGAACAGAAGTAAAGGATTTTTGGGGACGAGTAGCTAGGGGGGATAGTTGCCCCCTCTCGTCCCCCCTTAGCTCCGCCCCTGGTTGGCATCACCGTCTTAGTAACTCCTACAGATGTGTGTTGTGTCAAATCATCACTTTCTAATAAGCTTTGTCTCTTTTTATAACTTATGATCTGTTTGGTTGGATGAATTTTAGGGATAATTTAAAAAAAAAAAAGAAAAAAAAAAGAGAGAGAAAATTGAGAGGGAAAGAAATTTATTGGGGTGTTTGGTTAGGTGGATTTGTGAGAGTAAAGCTGGTGGAGTTTAGATGTTTTTACTCCGGACCTACCAAAATGTTTTTTTTTTCCTGAAATTTAGGAGAAAACTAATCCAAAAATTTTGGACAAAAAACTCCTTGTAAGCACCTTACGTTGTCTTTTTTATTTTCTTCTTTTGCTTTTTTCTTTTTCCTTTGGTTTTCACATTTAGGTTTTTGTCTTTTTTTTTGGTCAATCTATTTCGATTTGTTTGCTACTATTGTGTTTTTCTATTTTATTTTTCTTTTGTTGGTTTGTTGAATCAAACTGGTTGTTGTTGTTGTTGTTGTTTTTTTTTTTTTTTTTTTTTTTTAATTTTTAATTTTTAAATTAACAGATGGCTTTCCTCTTATATATATATATATATATATATATATATATAAATATAATGGAGATTTTTTTTATTTAATGATTACAAAAAAAAATTATTTATTATATTGTGTAGTAGGGACATAGGAGTAAATTTATATCAATTTCATTTTCTATCCTCTTATTTTTCTTCTCAACTAAACCAAAAAGTTTTTTATTTTTTCACTTTTCCATCCTCCCAACCAAATACGTATGAGAGAAAACTAAATCTCTTCCATCCTCCCACTTTTCCACACCTCCAACCAAATGGACCTTTGGAATTACATTTTATTGATGTTTGGGGACCTTCCCTGTGGCTAGCTTCTAGATGGTTATCACTACTTTGTACTATTCTTTGATTATTATTTATACTACTAATAATATGATTCTCTATTTGGGTTTCATCATTTTAGGTACTAAAATATCCTCAAATTCATATGTTTAGAAAGTTTAAATAATATGGTTAGATATGTAAAATTACTAATTTAAACACCTAAATTTTAGATAATTTTTTTTTAAAAAAGTAGTTTTTTCCACTATATCTCTCTCTCACATCAAATTTTTTTTTTTTAGCTAACTTATTTTAATTCAATTATAAGCCCTTATCCATATCCCTTAAAATTAGGCACTTTTTGTTGGAAAAACACAATTTTGCATTTCATACAAAAACATGCAGTGGAAATAAACGGATCTACTTCATTCATGTGAGATAACATGGAACATCTATATTTTAGAAACAAAGAACAAGAAGGCATACCTTGATGCAGTAAAACTCAAAACCAAATGAATATTGAACTTGTGAAGACTTTCAATCTTCAATTCAATCTTCACCCCAATTCCACATATGCCCAAGATGTGTGGTCTCTCAATCAGTTCTATACGTACTTGTTCAGGAAAATAAGAGAGTGACTTGAGAAAAACTGTATGTTTCTCTTTTAATCATACATATATATCTTTCTGCACTTAGCAGTTATTTTATTTAATAACTCTTATTAAATAAACAATTGATTATCTAATTGGGTTAACCTTTTGGGCCATCTCAATTGGGTTTTAGTGTGTGGCTTTGAATGGGACCAAAAGGGATAAATAAAGCTCTAGCTCCAATGGGTTTTGGGCTTATTTGTCAACTCTTGACAAACCCAAAGTTACCATTAATTATATTTAACACCACTATATAAATATAATTACACTCTAGGCCTTATTAATAAATTATATCTCAAGACTTTATTATCTAAACATTTAACCCCTTCATGAAAATATTTGTAATAATACAAAGTCATAATATATAACTGTCACTTTGAAGATTACTACCTCTTGATTTTTGAGTACCTGGTTTAATATTTTAAGTTATTCATATATATATTTACGAAATCCAATTTCATAAAATATAAACTTTAGTAACTCTTTACTAAAGTGGTTAGGCCTAACACTCTGAATAACTAAATTCTTTAAACTTATATCAAGTGAATATTTTATATCTCTATAAAGAGATTATGAATTCTATCTTGAGAATATATGTTCCTTCGACATTACGTGTGGTTGCCCAACATATTGAGGTTTTGATCGTTAGATTAGATCTCACTCTTGATATATCAAAGAAACCTACATTTTATGATCAGTTTCACTATTCTCTCAGGATTAAGAGTTTATGTAAATAAAAATTGTGAGGTTTATTATTCATTTGACAGTCGTTAATAGAATAATAAATCTCACAACAGTCTAGTTCAATATGTTTTTTTACACTTAAAACATATTAATATATCAACTAGAAGTCTCCACTTCCATGATCAAGACAAATCATTTTAGTTGACATGTTATAGTCTTCGCAGATGAAATGTCCAATTTTATCATCGACTACGAACTAAGATTTTGAGTTTACAAAGAACTTGTCATTTACATCTTCTATGACTAAATCACATAAATCACATACTATGCATCTTAAAGACCGTATGATAATGTCCATATATTCATGTTACCATTATTTTAGATAATAAAACAACTTTATTACTAATAACATAATGTTATACATAATGTCATACACAACATTATACAATAGGATTTTAGGGCATTAATCCTAACACGTCTATCTCTCTTTATTCCTTCTAATTGGCAAGCCAGTTACTAAAATCAAACATAAATAAATATCTTTCTTCCTCAATTTAATCTTTAAAAAAAAAAAAAAAAAAAAAACATCTTTCTTTTTCTCTCAGAGGAAGGAGTAGTCATTTCTTACAAGGTATTTCTTTTAGTGCTTTAAAAAAAAAAAAAAAAAAAAAAATCATTTTTTGCTTATATGATTTTGACTGTTGTATATGATTTTTAGTTGCTTCTTTTTCTTTTATTTTTCTGAAATTTGTTGACACTAAACTCTAAAAAGAAGCCTCATCACATGCGCGAAGCGCGTGCGACGAGAGTAGTTCTAAATATATGTGATTGTTCCTATTTCCTTAAAATCTAATGTGTTTATCATTTTTCTTCAATATAAAATCTGTTCAAACTGATTGGAGTGATGGGTATCGCAAATTAATTTTTTATTTCTTTTAATCCAATGTGGCATCATTCATCGTCTCTCTTGTCGACGTGGACAAATGGGTTGGATAAATTTGTCACTCACACTAATGGTCGAATGTTGTATGTATTGTATTTATGTAGTACATGATAACGTGTAGATAAATCTTAAGAATTCAAAAGTATATAGAATTTTTTTTTTTGAGAAGACAAAAGTATAAAGATTTTTTTTTTTTGAGAAGAAAAGTATAAAGAATTGAATGCAAAGAGATAAGATCATATCAATATTTATGAACGGTCTACTTAGGGCCTGTTTGTTTTCCCATTTTAAACTCACATTTTTACATTTTAAACAACATTACATACATTTCTACACACTTTTTCACGTACACATATTTCAAAAAATTACAAAAATCTCATCTCAAACTACTCTACCAAACGCCCCCTTAAATTCCCATTGTGTACGGATTACTTTGAGTACAATTACTTCTACAGTCCCGCAAATCACATAGGGAGGAGAAGAGAGAAAGAGAGATATATACTACTTGGCCAACAACAACAACAAAAGAATATTCAAAATTTTACCTAGCATCTAATTAAGATCTAAAATCTAATAGGTTGCACTGATTTTAAATGTCACATTCTTTAATAATCCTTGCTCCTGTTATACAATCCTGCAAGTCTCACACACACATGTATATATATAGAGAGAGGGACTATGATAATTAATGGAGGAGATTCACCTATAAATATACAGGAGGGCTAGAAGAAATGAAGTAAACCCAACTTGCATAATTACAAATTAAAGAGCTAGAAGAACAAACTGGCACTCATATATATTTATATGCAATTAGAGCTAAAAGTTACAAAGTAAGCCCTTGCATAAACACAGGAAAGTAAGCTAACTACAGCAATAGTGCTTATATATTACAAGCAAAGCATGTTTTCTAGTTTTGCTTTAGAAGATCATAGTAACTCTGTAATACAAGAGGAGTATTTGCAGAAGTTTACACGAAGTGTATGAGAAAGAGCTAGTATTTAGTCCAGTACTGGACTGGTTTTTTTCCGTTCGGGTTAGGGTAATCCGTTATCAATAGCCCACCATACTTCTCTGCTGCCTTTTTGCTGGCGATCTCTGCCTGTTTGTTTGGAACTTTCTTATCGGTCCTCCTAGTCCAGCCATAGTAGTCGTCTATCAAAGCAAAGCCATCTTTTGCAATGTCAACAAGGTTCTCCTGAGGTGTCATATATTATTGCTCAAAAGAACAGCACAAACTGCTATACAAATCAATTAGCTGTCTTGTTTTCTCTGTACAAAGATTACAGATGAAACCTCACCTTATATAGAACTTTCTGTTGCTACTCTAGCTTCCCACGTTATGGCCCAAGTAAAGAAAGTTGAACAAAAATTGAAGAAAAAGAGCTTTTGGTGCATGATTCTTTTGGTCCATGATTCTCTTCAAAGGTGCAAAGTAGGGCTATAGATGAGCTTATAGCCTTTTATGAATAGGAAAAAAAAATTAGGACCATGGATCCAAAGCACAATATACTAGAAAGAGTGAAAGAGAAGGAGAAATGTTTTGCTCAATAAAAAATTTAAGATATTTTCCTTCTGAAAACCCAAAGAAGATGAATATATTTATCTTGATTTTCGTTCAGTCATTCGTAAATGGATTTGATTCTTTTTTATGGAAATCAGTAATTGTCTTAGAGATTTTTGGGGTAACACTTTATTCCTTGGAACATATCGTGAGGTAGTAATTAACAAGATGGATTCCTCTTAATATATTAAGATTAAGATTGAGTTTATAAAATAAAAAAAGCTTAAGCACTGATCTTATTGAATAATCAATAATGACATTATATAATTATTATAGTTGTCTTAGAGAATGTACAAATCATAATCATGGGAGAATATGTCAAGACACGGTTCTAATAACTATTAATCAATTAATTGATGACAAAAAGCAGCTTTAATTATTTTTCATTTTTTAAATTTTTTTACAACAAATAGGAAATAGAACTTTGAATCCAAATATATTTAATTAATAGCAATAAAATAAAAAGAGATCCAGAGGGAGAGATCTTGGTGATTCCCACAACAGATGTCAAGTATCAAGTAGTAGTGTAGTACTAATAGTTTTTTTTTTTTTTTTAAAGAAACAAGAGTAGTATTAATAGCTTAATTAGAATATAAGTCCCTTGTCCTACTTTTTGTGTTATATTAATTAATACTCCATCAATTACAACTTGCAATATATATTTTTATTATATTTTTCTTATAAAAAATTCCAAGTTTAAAAAAGAAACAAAAATTAAACACATAGCATACCATGATTGGTGAAGCATATGCTTATGATTTTTTTATTACAAAGAAAAATTTTCTTTACCATCTATGGAATGTGAAAAGGGTTGTGAATTGTGAGAGTATTTGAGGTGGCAGTGTGTGTCCAAATAATTTAGATTTAGAACATAGATAGTTTCATACTTTCGAATAATATGGATAAATTTTGTGAACAAGAATAAGTTACATCCTAATTCCCGATTGGAAAATGATACGGTGGATGGAATGGTCTGCATCATCTGCTTCGAGGTCCCAAAAAGAATGGAAATCAACCGTATATGCTAACTGGTATCAAGGGAGGGAAAAATAAGTGTAATAATGGATAAGGGTATTATTGCACGTTAACTTGTCTATTCCAAGCTCAACCATGCAGATAATTGCTAGTTGCAGAGAGACACATGCACGTCCACACACAATGAGATTAAGAGGGTGGGGGATGGCTGAACTCTAAACTTTGGCAGAAGAGAAGGGAAAGAATTCTATCAAGTTTTTTTCACAAATCGTTTCTTTCCACTAGTTTTTATGGTGAAGAAAAAAGAAAAAGGGGGAAGAAAGGTTACCTGTTAATTAATTACAAGTTGAAATAGACGATATAGCCAATATAAAAATAAATTTAAATATAAAAAGTCAAATTGAAAAATTTGAAATATAAAGAATCAAAAGAAAATAAATCTAAATTTTAAAGACAAAAAATGTACGTACTCAAGTCTATTTGCTAAATGGTGAATCTTGCCTGGTAGAATTGTGCCTATAGCTTCCCATGGATGAGGTAAGGTTTTCTAGATGGCAGATAAGATGTCTATTGCATGTTACTCTAATGGAAAACAAAGTAAAGAATATTTATTTGCATTTTTACCCAAAATAATTTAGATTGAGAACATATATAGGTAGCCTTTTTAATGAATGACACACATGAAGGTTGGGAAAACGAATGAATTCTATCCTAATTCCAAATTGGAAAATGATACCAAAGGATGCATAAAGATAAAGGCAACACCACCACGGTGCATTGCTTCTAAGTCCCACTGTGCCACTGAAATCAATCATGTCTGGTTGCAAGGGAGAGAAACAGTGTCTTAAAGCCCCCTTTTTTTTTTCTTTGCTTAATGCAGCATCAAATCGTGGGAGAAGAATAGTGTAATATCAAGCCAATGTGGATTTGGTCGGTCTGTACATATATGGCCACAACCTGCATGCTCAAACGAGGTAGATATTTTTACTATATATAGTATTTGTTTGGATCCACAACTGCATTTGCACGTTTTGCGTTTTCTCCTTTTTTTTTTTTTAGCACTTATGAACAGTAATTGATACTGTTTATGCATGTGATTACATTGTGCGGGAGACAAAGTTACTGTTCACGCACTGTTCATAGGACCCATACCCACTTTATTTAGAAAAAAAATATTAAAAATGGATCACACGGCACTATTCACACATTTAAAAATTATTTTGCTACAGTGTTTTCAGTTTTCAGTTTACATATATACATATTCACTAACAAAAAAGAGGAATTTTATGCATCATATATATGAGGCCAAGTTTTCCTCTTCAATACAAGTTCGATAATAGGCTTGAGGAAAGGGTGTTTATTCTCTCTCTCTCTCTCTTTTTTTTTTCTTTTTGTTGGCATCTTCCTTCTTATAATTTTTGAGTCTTATATAACTAAGGGATGAACACATTATGAGCTGAAAGATGCATATATCTTATATTATACACATAAGATAATATTGCTTATTAATTTATTACTCATGGCGCCCAATAAGATAAACATTAAGAGTTGGATGAGAGTCATTAGACTATAGGTTGGCTGTATGGCACAAGATTAGAATAAATTAGATTTTCCACAAAGCCCTTTCCTTTTACTAGTCCTTTTCCAAGAAAGTGGCACGAACGGATTCCATAGTTGATCATTTGCAAAGCCAGGACCTTCTTTCTTTTATTTTTTCTCCTTATTTGTGGTAATAAAGTGGCGAAACTGCAGGTTGGTTCCTAATCTAATAATAGATATATAGGCTTTTTACCATATATATATATATATATATATATATATATTTACCCTATCAACTACATATTAATTAGTAGATATCTTGATGAGTTATACGTGGTTCTTAAGTACTTTTGCTAACCCTTTAATAATAATAATAATAATAATAATAATGAAAGCTCACTAGTATAAATACCAGATCTAGTTTAGACCCCAGTTTTTAAATTATGGCTATATTGCTTTTAATCTACTCTAAATAATGCGGAACAAGAGTAATAAATGCGCAATCAACCGGGACTATTAACTAGTACATGGATAAACATAATTAACAATTAAGTAAAAAGCATAGGTAGTAAGAGAAGAGAGAAGCAACTGCAAGATAACACCGAAATGTGTTATCAAAGAGGAAAACCGGAGAAGCCGGTGGAAAAACCTCTATGCGGTTCTACAAGTCGAATCTATCTATTAGCAAATAAGTTAGAGTACATGAATACAAATAGACCCTCCAAGACTAAACTATCCATTAAACTTGAGCCCACCAAGCCCCAGTTACCAACGAATGGAATTAGAGAGAGAAGAGAGTGAAGAAAACTGAGAGAAATGTGTAGATGATTGTTGGTTTGCAATCTTTGCCTCTCCAATGGATTTCGAGGGTTTTCTCTTTGAAACTCTTTTTACAATTTTGTGGGTAATGTGAGTTCTTATAGTGTGGGTAAAGATATGAGGGAAATATATAGAATTCCAACTGTTAATGCATCTCGCAAGTTGGCCAATTGCGAGCTACTCACGAAATGTCTTTGACACTTGAGTCGTTTGAACTTCCAACAAGTGCTCCTCACGTGGCCTTTCGAACTTGCAGCAGTCGCGAGCCAGTTGTGAGTCAGTCGCGAAATCCCCTATCTTCACAATTCTTTACCAAATTAAACATTATACCCATTACATTTAATCCCTCAAAAATACAAGTAAATGATTGAATGAATTACAATCAAATTTGACACGAAATTAATGCCAACAACCAAGAATCGAAAATCACAACTTTACAAATAAAACGTACTAATTCATTTGTATTTTTTTGAGTAGATATTAAAATTATTGATCACCCATAATTTTTTATTTAAAAAAAAAGTAATAGTAGTTGTTTAATAGCTGAAATTTCTTCCAGTTTCCACTTTCCAATAGCTCATTTCGTATATCCTGGGTAAAAGGGTAACCAGACTTTGATGAATCTACCAATATAATAACAAAGCCATGATTCAAACCCTACCTCCTCCTCCTTTAATTATCTACTACTACAACAACAAAGCCATGTAAGATAAATTTAGAGTTGCGGAATAAAATAAACATACCTCCAGCCATAGTTGTTTAAGTCTTTGAAGAAAAGAAGACTCACTATATGATGATAGTGTATATACAAATGTCTTCTAGTCTATGGCCTTTACCTCACACATATCCTTTTGATGGAAACAAGCTATATATATAGGCTAGACTAGGGACCCTTTTAAATTAAGATTTGTTCTATAACCTCCTTCTATCAAGGAGTTTAAAACTTGTAACTTCAAGGTGTTTATTAACCAAATGAATTATACCAATTGAGAGTTACTTAAAAATTGTTACTCACCATAACATCTTTCACAAATAAAATCCTTAAGATATGAGTTTTCAATTATCATTTAAATGTGGGCCACATAAAATTTTCTTAAAATTACATTCTCCCACTTGGCCCACTTGACATTTAAATTACTTGATAAATGATATTAACTTTAACATGACCATGATATTACTCATGTCAACTAGTTATGAAATACTCCCACTCAAATAAAGAATTCAATACATGAATCATGGCGGTAATACCTTTAATTATAATGAGTACTTCCTTCCATGTATTATAATGTAGGGTAATCCTTACGTGAGTACTTTATGAGCCATTAATTCTTTATGAATGGACTACCTATTAGTCATTCGGGTCTTCTTTTATACATCCCTATGGATATATCTGAACGGTTTTAGACCCCTTAAACCAACCGGATTAACCTAGTAAATTAGCCAAGTGATTAACTTAGTCAAATTATGCAATTCTAGGTTATCACAAACATACAATCATATCAAGAATATAAAGCAACGAAATAATAAATAACACAATGATATGATCACCCAGGAAACCACACGGTAAAAACCTGGGGAGGATTTGACCTAGCTATCCTCAAGGTAAACCTGAATCCACTATGCGAAAGAATCGAAGTTCATACAAAAGGACTTACAAGCTCCCCGCTTGACTTCCTAATGCTATCCACCAGTAGAACTTACTGACACGACCACGTGCAAACTCCGAATTCACGGACTCCTTCTTTCTTGAATTCTCCAATCAGCTACAAGCACCCACGCTTGTTATTCTTTAAGCTCCAATGGCAGCAACCGAGTTGATCATCAAGATGTTGATACTATCTCTACCTTGAAAACCCTAAGCTTTGTGTAAAGGAAAGCTCCTCTAGATCTCACAAGAGATTTACACAAAACAGAAAAGTATGAGCAACAATACAACAGGAGCAACTCTAAAAACGTGGCTAGGGTTTTTCTTTATATACCTAAGGTAAAAACAGAAAACCCAAAACGTTTAATGAGTTAGGGCTGAGTTGGAAAATTCTGCAGAAAAGCATTCTGGCCGAGATTCGATCGATCGAGTCTTTCTTTTGATCGATCAAGCCAGGCCGAAATGCACCAATGCATCTGCAGCCTCTCAATCCCAACTTTACATGAAAGACCCAACTTTGAGCAAGCCTAAACAAGACTAAACAACCTATTTTGATCATGGTTTGCCAACAATACAAATTAGAGTTCTAAATACATAAATTCCTAAATCTTTAGAACCTAACAAACTCCCCCTTTGGCAATCCGTGACAAAACACAAACACAAAACTCAAAGTTTTTACAAAAAAAAGCCCTTTACATAAATAATGCTCATAAACACTAAAATTCAATCCTAACTACTATCCATCAGTTGCAAGTGTAGACAGCAGCTCAATTGAATCAACCTGTATATTCCTGAAATACTCAACAAACGCATAAACGCATGTGTGACAGAAAATAGTATATAAACAAGTATAACATTCTTGTATGATTCACACAACACATAATAAAGACATATATCAATGAATAACCCTTAAATATAAATCAATAAACAGTGAATCCAACTAAAACAAGAATCAAGTATATATCATGTATATCAAAAACAATGTTACTCCCCCTAACATGAATATCCCCAAAACAATGATATACAAAGTGAAGCGCCTAGATACAATCTAACAACTCCACTAGCTCCTCAAAACAAAAAAATCTCCCTAACTACAAAACTCCTCTACAAACTCTACTCCCCCTTTTTGTGACGGAATGCCAAAGGGCAATCACAATCCATCATCAAAAGGAGGCGGTGAGGGTGAACGAAGATGTGCCAGATCAACACGCAAAGCACGGATCTCGTCAAATAAGTCCACCAAAAGCTGACCATGAGCCGCCTGAACGGCCATGACAGTCTCCAAAGTACGACGGATATCAAAGTCATCCAATGGAGGTGGAGGAATAGTAGCAGCAGCAGCAGGATCAGAAACAGCCTCACCAGCAGGACCTGTAGAAGAAGAGGGAGGAGGTGCGGACCCAGAAGGCTCAGACCTAGGGTGTTTAGAGCCAACTCGAAGATGAGCAGCCCTCTGTCTAAGAAAAGACGCACCTATAGGAGCAATCACATGAATGGGCTCAGAGGAAGGGAAGCCACCAAGATCAAGATAGAGCAAAATCCTATGAATGAAAATAGGATGAACAAGGGCATGAGCAGAAGATGAACTCCTATAAACTTCGTTCAAAGAACGAAGAAACAAATGGGGAAAATTGATAGGAGCATCAGTGACAAGAGCGTACAAAAATACACACCACTCGAGAGGAATGGTGTGAAGACGAGAAATGGGCCAAAAAGAGTGACACGCTATCCTAAAGAAGAGATAGTGTAACTCAGAAAGCTTAGCAGTGATGATTCTAGGATCAGAACCCCACTGGATAGAAGACCCAGTGATGTACGACATGACATCACTCAACAAAGGAGACTCATCATATGGGTAGACAGGGTGCTGTACCAAAGGTACCCCTAGAGCATTAGCCACTACCTTAGGAGTAATGGTGTACTCTACGCCTCGTATCCAACTCTTTACCAAAGTGTTGGAATCATAGACGCGAATAGAGATGTTCGAAAAGAACTCTCTAATCAAGGTAGCAGGTGGAGGAGGATCAGAAATATCCACCAAGGGTAACCAGCCCCTACGCTCAAAGTTCGCCCTAATGGCAGGATCAAGCTCATCTAAGATGACAGAACGCTCAGACTATATCTTCCTCTTAAGGTTCAGCTTATCATAAATCTCTTGGTTTTTCTCACTAGGAAACCTCTCTCGGTCAAAGGGTGGAGGGGAAGGAGTAGGTGAGGGAATAGACCTACGAGCCCTAGTCTTCCTAGGCATAGTGCTAAGGAAAGGACAAAGACACAAAGAGAAAACCAACAGAACAAAAAAAAAA
This sequence comes from Quercus aquifolioides, assembly GCA_019022515.1. Taxonomy (NCBI): domain Eukaryota; kingdom Viridiplantae; phylum Streptophyta; class Magnoliopsida; order Fagales; family Fagaceae; genus Quercus; species Quercus aquifolioides. The sequence goes on along the minus strand of CM032334.1, from coordinate 10,503,564 downwards.
AAACAAAAACCAAGGGCAGACTGCAAGTTAGCACAAAAAAAATATAGAACAAAAATCTATATGATGCATGAACAATTACAATGTCATGATGCATATACTAATGCAGTAAACAAAGTTCAATTTCACAAAATTGGCTTGAGCATAGAGTTTCTAACAAAAACCCCAAAAATTTGAAAAACCACTTGATAATTTTGAAACAAATTGATGAATTGAGCATTACACACAGATGATAATGCTTAATTACATCAAAACAACAAGCCAATTTCATCAATTTCAACCTAATTGAACAAAATCCCCAATTCAGATTCAATACAAGCCCTAGAATTTCAATTTTTCTCAAAACCCAAAATTGATCAAATTAAACCATTAAGATCATGTTTATATCATGTCCCCACAAAAACCCATTGATCAAATGCACAAATTAGGTCTTGAATCAACAAAAATCCCAAAAAGAAAAAGGTCCGAAAATTTGAGTGAAAATGCATGAAAAATGCATGAAAATATGAAAATAAACTCAAAAGGAAGGGCAAAAGAGACTTACCGGCTTGAGGAAAGAGAATCTTTGCAAAAAATTCGGAGGAAAACGACAAAAAATTGACTGTGGAGCCTTGCCTAGTCGGAGAGAGAAGAAAAGTTTGAAAAACTTTTTGAAAAAGTGTTTGAATCAGTCAAGAACAGTGTTTTAAAAAACCTGATTCGCGACTTTCGATTGATCGAAAATCACATTCAATCGATCGAATCAATCCGAGATTTTAAAAAGAATTCTAAGTACATTCGATCGATCGAAAAACAGATTGGATCGATCGAAACAGGCAGCGGCTCACAGTATTTTGAGAAAAATTACAGTTTTGAAAAACTCAAACCAATTTTTGAAAATAACTCCTCAAAGCATTAACATTAATGAAATAAAAATGCATGAGTATGAGATGAAATGGAATGCTTTTTCAAAAACTCAAATTTTAATCCCAGTTTCTCCAAAGAAAGTTTCAGCCAATCTCCCTTTAAGTTCTCAAGCAAAAAAGATGTTTTGCATAATACTCAAGGTATTTTCAAACTTGGTTGGTCAGACCAAAAACACACACAATAACATGTACAATGTTTAGCAAAGAGTAACTTGTGTAGTGTGTGCAACTAGCAAAAGCTTGAGATACATGTGAGGTGATATGTGAATAGTAATCAATCACAAAGTCTACAAAATCCATCACATAGAATTCAAAAGAGACTATCACCTAAAGAGTTATATCATATAACTCCCACATCTCCTAGAACATAAGCTTGCAATCATGTAAGTTTCTTGAATTTAGCCTCTTAATTATGTGAATTGGCATCAAGCCTAATAGTACACACCAGTTTTAATTAAGTGAATTTGCATCAAGCCTAATAGTACACACCAATTTTAAGCATTAAGCAATTAAACCGAGACTACACCTTATGTTCTTTTTGTGCATGTGCTACACTTTCTCGAGCACAAAATCTTATGATATGCACTAAGATGTTCATGATTGGCTAGTGAACAGTGGTGAGATGGTTATTTATGCCTTTCTCAAAAGGATCAAGTCTGACAGTCAAATAACATGTGACTTCAAGATTAAGACAAAGTGATAAACACCATAAACATCTTTCCCACACAACATGCACTACAAAACTTCAACTAGTAAAGTGCAATAAATAAGCTCATCAAAGCTAAACAAGGTACACAAGACATGTTTTGTGTAAATAAATTGACCAACCTTGTTTTCAAAAACTAAGAAAAATAATGTCAAACATATTTTTGCTTTCTCCTTTTCTCCTTTTTTTTTATTTTTTTATTTTATTAAAAAAGAGAAGACAAATAAATCCTAGAATGAAATGCATGAATGTAATGCAATGCAAGTCCTAGAAAAAAAAAACACAAAAACACAAATACCAAAGAACAATGGTCACAGAGGAATGAGCAATGAAGCACAAGGACCATGTCAGAAAGACTCAATTAGATCGAGTCTTTTGCATCCAAAATCTTTTAGATGCACCACGAGCATTGGAGTTCTTATTCACATTCGAGTGATTTCCAACTCCTTGATTGGAATAAAGGTTCAACGCCTTTACCAATTCACCAATGAGTGCTATAGGATCTTGTGCTTGAGGCACAGGCACCTTTGGTTTGTTTGCTCTCTTAGCAGCTTGAAGCTTGTAACAGTTAGGACGAATGTGTCCAGACTTTCCACAATAATGACAAACCCAAGCAGGTTTACCATGCATTTTGTCCTTAGAAAGGGTAGATTCCTTAGGTTTAGATTCTCCTAGATCAACCCTAATCTTCCTAGGTGGTGAAACTTCTACAGGTTTGACAACCTCACTCACAGAGGGTTTGACAGTTTCACTCACAACCTCACTCACAGAAGGTTCAGAAGAAGAAGAAGGAACAAAGTTCGTGGAATGAGGAGCAGACACACAGATGCTTTCAACATAACCTAAACCAGTTTTATCAGAAGGATACTTTTGAACATTTAGCATTTGATCAAGTTTAGAACTAGCAGATCTAGCAACAGATAAATCATGTTCCAAAGTTTTAATTTTATCAAGCAAAAGCATGTTCTCAGATTTCACATGGTTCAAAAGATCATTAGCATCAAATAATTTAACAATCAAAATTTTCTTTTCAAGCTCAAGAGAATCAATTTTCTTCAGGCCAAGTTCAACATTCATAGCATCCTTTGCAGCAACTTTGCAAAGTTTATTATAGGCCTCTTGAAGATCTGCATCCTCAGAGCGTTCCCCATCAGAAGGGTTCTCTTCAACAGATATACTTTCATTGACTACAGCAGTAGCAGTGAAAGCAATGAAGTTTCCATCCTCATCACATCCAGACTCATCATCAGAAACCTCATTATCACTAAGGGTTACAGCCATAGCTTTACCTTTAGTCCTCAAGAATGTAGGACATTCAGATTTAACATGACCATACCCTTGACAACCAAAACACTAAGCACCCAATGTATTGTTTGAAGATTGACCAACTTTTTCTCTCGATTTTTCAAAATTATTAACCTTAGTGGGATCATTCTTCCTAAAGTTTCTAGGTTCAGCAGTGTTTGTACCTCTTGCCTTTCTGTTGTTATTCCTAAGAAAGTTTCTAAAGTTCTTGGCAAGGTACGCAATCTCTGTAGCAGAGAGCTCATCATCAAATCCACCAACATCAACATCATCAACAGACTTAAGAGCCATTGATTTGGATTTGTTTGCTTTGGGTAGGTCAGACTCATAGGACTGAAGAGATCCTACAAGCTCATCAACAGGGATGGAGTCCACATCCTTGCTCTCAGTAATAGCAGTCACTTTAGGTCTAAAGTCTTCAGTTAAAGATCTAAGTATCTTCCTAACAATTTTAGGTTGATCATAGATTTCACCCAAATTAAAAGCAGAATTAACAATATCATTCAATTTAGCATAGAATTCATCAAAAGATTCATCATCAGACATTCTAATGCTTTCAAATCTAGACGTTAATTGCTGCAGTTTATTAATCTTAACTGCCTTTGTGCCTTCATGCACAGTTTGGAGGATTTTCCAAGCAGTATGAGCAACCTCAACATTTGAGATTCTCTTAAATTCCTCCATAGAAACTAAAAGTTCAATATGGGTACGAAACACCCTTGAACGTTTAGACCCCAAATTACAAAAATACCAATTCAAGCTTCATATCAAACAATAAATGTGCGGAACATGATAATAAGCTTATAACAGAATTGATAAACAATCTAAGCCAAATATAAACACATCCACAGCATTAAATATAAGGCAAAGATAAAGGGAAGAAAGATGCAAACACATGGACAACACACGATGTGTTATCGAAGAGGAAACCGAAGTCCTCGGCGTAAAACCTCTCTGCCGCCCTTCAAGCGGTGAAAAAATCCACTAAAGAATATAGTTGGGATACATGAACAACAGAAGACCCTCCAAGCCTAATCTACCCAGGTACCTAAGCCCTCCAAGCTTCTTGCTCCAACGAGGTTACGCCGAACCTATTTCTTCTTTAGCTTCCCGGATTCTGCTACTTGACCATAGCATCAACCAATGTATATTGGTTCCTTCCAAACTGCTTCCCTCAGCACCAAATAAACCTTCTCACAGACGTGGGTGTAGTGAGATAAGAATTTGGTAAAAGACCTCTCAAGGGTATAACAATGGAGAGGAAGAGAATAGAGGAATTTGTAGAGTTTCTTAGATGAAGATTGGGGATGAGGCAATCTTGTTTTTCTCTAGGGTTTTCTCTCACAAAATTCTCTCTAAAAGCTCTCTCAATTTAGTGGGTATAAGGGTCTATATATAGTGAGGTGAGATGAGAATACAAAGAGATAGTTTTTTGCCAAACAGGGTAAATTGGCGGCTTGGTCTCGCGGCTTGTCCAAGTCGCGAAATCAAGTCGCGACGTAACGGCCTGGCCAGCCTGGGACTTTTGTCCTGTAGTACGACAGTTGGCGCGACCCTTCAACTTCCCTGCGTGCATCTCACGTGCCTGAAGTTGGCGACTTGCAGTCGCGAGCCACCCGCGAGTCCTAGCCGCGAAGCTCTGCTTCTTTGCACATACTTGAGCTTTTCTTCACATCTTCTCACACACTACCCTTACAATAATCCCACCTAAATACAGGGTTACTAAGTGCTTAAATTACAAGCAAATTGGCACGGAATAAAGCCAACAAGATGGTTGATAAATTTCAACCTTACAATCTCCCCCTTTGGCTATTCCGTGACAAAACCCTAAAACAAACTCTAGACTTAACGCGTGAGTTGGGAACAGTTGGAAAACTCACTCACACCTAACTCTAGAATCTGCGAAACTTTAGAACCATAAGAACAAGAAACTCCTAAAACACAACAACACAATAAGTTCATTGTATACAGAAACTTGTAATGCATATGGAGCAAGCATAATACGATCATGCACAATGGAATAAAGCAATAAACCATGGCAAGACCAAAACAGGTAATCACTATAACCAAGTGATCACAATGCTCATTCACACTTGGAATGAACATCCGGACATTCAAGATGATAAACACAAGGTAAATCGCTTGAATGACCAACACTCAACCAATGCACAGTACATGAAGTATGTGCATCTAGGAAAAATCCTACAAGGGCACAAGAGTGACAGTACTTAGAAGAAAATGCAAGACATTTAGTTGAAAGTACTGATTTTAACAAAGCACAAATGCTGCATAAAGCATGGCACAAACCACAAAGGCCTACAAACGTGCATTGAAACAAACCCTTAAACCTTACAGAAGCAACATGGGTACAAACCAACAACATAAAGAAATGTAAGCTGAATAACATCATACTATATATATGCTGAAATAAACAACTATCACCACAGTATTTTGAAATATCAAATGAAAAAGAAATCTCCCCCTCAAAACGAGCACTCCCCCTCAAGAGCTGCCCCAAAAGTTCTCCCCCTTTTTGACACGAATGGCCAAAGGGTCAGTGTTGCAATTTTGTGAAAATGCCATCAACTTGAGCTGCCAATACATCAATTTGGTCCTGCATAACGGCCAATCTCTCCGACTGCTCTCTCTGGCCATCTCTGAGGGTCTTCTCCACTTCCTTAAGATGTTTGTGGAGGTTATCAAAGAACATTTCCAACGTGACAGGCTGAGGAGCAGACTGTGGTTGTGTAGTGCTTGGTTGCTGTGAAGCATGGGTGGCATGTACAGGTGAATCTGGCTCAGGAGTAGAAGGAGTAGCAGAAAATAGATGTGCACTCTTTGGAGTTTTGGATGAATGACTCCTGCTGGCTTGTAGAGTGAACATAGAGATTGGTCGAAGACGAGCAATCATGTTCCCAACTGAGGGAGGAGTAACACCTTCACTTAGAACGAACTTCATAATAAGACTACAGAATGGAAGACACCCTCGTGCTACTGTTCGGGTTGCTGTCTTTCTTATGATGTGAAAAATATGGGCACAGATGTCAATGGTGGTGCCTGTGATGAGATCACATAGAAATTGTGCCCTACCAAGGTTTATATACACCGTGTTGGTCAATGGATAGAGGTTTGAAAACATAATCAACTTCAATGTTGTCAAATCAGGTGAAAACTTGGTAGTACTAATGGATGTGCCGGCACTGGAGATGTCATGGTCAGGACCAAGAACTTGGAGAATGTCCTGAATCACTGGAGTACGATCATCATACGGAGTTAGGTTGGCATCCGCAGGTCGTGTGATTTGGAGAAGTTCAGCTATGGTGTCTGGACTAATGATGAACTCTGTTCCTCTTACCAGACAATGTAGTTCACTCTCAAGATCAACTGTGTTGGCAAAACACTCCTTCACTAGTTCAATCATCGGATCAACAAAATTTCCAAATAATGCTGCCCAATCTTTTGCCTCGAAGATCTGAGGGACAAAAGTGGTGTCCAAGGTGTCAAATCTGACCTCCCGTTCCACTATAGGAGTTCCCCGGTCAAAAATGCTTGAGTAAGCATCTAGGTGTTGAGGAGTTCTGAACAACTCAATATTGAGTTCAATAGATGGCTGTGAGGAAGACCTTGTTCTTTTTGCAATCGGTAATGTGTCCTCTTCTGTCATAACCTCTTTTCCTTTAGAGGATTGTCGAGACATCTGTAAGAGAGCAAACACACAGCAAAGTACCAAATGCAATACCACAAGGAACCAACATCAACTTGATTAGATTCAGTTAAGAATGTGAAAAAAATTTCACTTAATCACAAACACAATAATCAGATTAACACACTCCACACTGAAGCATAGAAACATTACATGAGGCACAAACTCTATATAGATTATAGAACCATAGACAAATGACCCAAGGCCACATACAGAGTGCACCACTGAAAAACCCCAAACCCATATGACAAATGAGTAAAAAGAGCTCTATCAAACGAAAAATGCTCAGACTAGAGACAAGCATACTGAAGCATAGACAAGATAATAAAAAAAACACAGCAACACAATACAAAAACTTCAAACAAACATATTCACCATTTTATGCAAACCCATTTTTGAACACATTATATCGCATAACACATGTGCAATATTCAAAACAAGAAGGTAATGATCAATACAGTAAGAGTGAAATGAGGGAAAGAAAACCCATACCTTATTCTTGGTGTTTGAAGAAGACATGATGCAAAAATGGATTCTTTTACAGTGAGACACGGAGTGTTTGAGAGAGAGATTTTGAGAAGAAGATGAACAGACACTGAACATCGAGGGAAAAACTGAAAAACAGTTTTTAAAACTGTCTTCAAAACGCAAAACACGCGTTTTTCGCGACTGGATCAAGTCGCCAGTAAGTCGCCAAGTTAAGCCGCGAAACACTGTGAAGAGAAGAGACTTGAGAAATTTCTCTAAGTGTTTTTCGCGACTGGAAGGTCTACCCGCAAGATAGTCGCGATATGAGCCGCGAAATTCCCTGAGTACCTCTCGCGACTGGACCTTCCACTCGCGAACCAGTCGCCACACTGACCCGTGAAAACTAGAAAACACAAATTTTGGAAAAATTTTCTAAGTCTTTTTCGCGATTAGAGCATTTACTCGCCAGTTAGCCGCGAAAATCTCTGAGAGAGGTTCGCGACTGGAGCATGCGATTGGGCCAACCCGTGACTTAGTCGCCAAAACAGGGCAACACTGTTTTTGAAAATTTTGACATTTTTGTAAAAACAAAGCACTTTCCAAAAACAAACTAAAACACTCAAAAATCTTTTTGTGTTTGATCAACCAAGATTGAGCATGTGAAAACACATTTAATCGAGTACAATCACACAAATGAATATGACATTCATTGAACATAGACTTGTGTGTTGTGTGTGGATATCAAAAATGAGATAGTCCTTAGTCCAATGTGAAGCTTCAATGATCAATTCAATCAAGGCATACACAACTAGCACTAGATTATGTGACCTATCTCAATTATAGAAACATGCATATTGACCTCCCACAAGTACTTGATAACAATTCTTTGAAGCTTTTCATTTGGCTCCATATTCAACAAATCATTTGCAATTTTTGAGCAAAGAAAATCTCATTGAGAGATAGATGCCTGAAATTTTTGATATTTCAATTGATGAGTTAGCCTTTGGCTTTTTGGGCATCATTCATACATTTTATTTTGGTCGCTTTCCCTTTTTCCTAGTCGAATACTAGTTTGTGTGACAGGCTTTTGCAGCTCTATATCTCTTTTCATTTGGAGATTTACATTTAGAGAGCTCTTTTAAGCATAAAAAATAAAAAGTGGGAAGATATATAGGCATGAGTCTATGCATGTCTCAAGATCAACAAAACCATTCACTAATCATTCATGACAAGGTTGAAGATCTATTTACAACAGTCACATAGATTTCAGAATTTCTTCCACAATGATATGAGTGCATGAGATACAAGCTAAGCTCGCTAAATGCACAAAGCCATAAGTACAAAGGTACAAGGCAAAACATGCTTTGAGACAAAAACTCAACAAAGTGATCAAACTTTTTGGATTTTCTACTTTTTATGTGTTTTTGGATTTTTTGACACAAAAATAGTAACAGAATGATAAAAACAAAACATAAAGAACAATGTAAAAACATTTGAACCAAAAACACACACACACAGGAAAAAAATCTAGAAACTAGCAAGAAGCACACAACCAAGCAAATACACAAAACTTGGGAAGTATTGATGCATGGACATGTTGTAATGCTTATGCATGAGTACCCTTCGTCACCCACACGTCACGTGCGTTTAGGGTGACAGATGTCCACTTTCATGAGAAGCTTAAAATTGAAAAACCAATGATGATCTTCATAGAAACATTCGGCCAATGCTAAATGCAAAAGGAATAATTTTCCATAGATAATCGCCTATATCCGAAAACTATCCCATATTAAAGTCATCCAGCCCAAATGATGGTATATGCTATTTCAGTGATAAGGTTCAACACTATATGCTATGACCCATACATGAGATACATGGCATAAAACTTAACATTATTCCATGCCACTTAAAACTGAGTTTGCTAACATTGATTAAAATGCCTGATTTTGATGGCATAGTTAATTTAGCTGAAAGGTCCCAGCACAAAAGAATAGCAATGCAAATACTTTATATCCTTAAATCTATATGTGCATCGGAAATTTAGCCAAATCATAGAAAAACCTATAAATGAAAAATTACTAAACAACATAGCATGGAGGCTCTGATACCAAATGTAAGATAAATTTAGAGTTGTGGAATAAAATAAATATACCTCTAGTCATAGTTGTTTAAGTCTTTGAAGATAACAAGACTCATTATATGATGATAGTGTATATAAAATGGTCTTCTAGTCTATGGCATTTACCTCACATATATCTTTTTGATGGAGACAGGCTATATATATAGGCTAGACTAGGGACCATTTTAAATTAAGATTTGTTCCGTAACCTCCTTCTATTAAGGAGTTTAAAACTTGTAACTTCAGGGTGTTTATTAACCAAAGGGATTATACCAATTGAGAGTTACTTAAAAATTGTTATTCACCATAGTGTCTTTCACAAATAAAATTATTAAGACATGAGTTTCATTTATCATTGAAATGTGGGCCACATAAAGTTTTCTTAAAATCTTCCAAGCCTTAGTTAAAAAAAAAAAAAAAAAAAAATTGTGTTTGTTGTACCTTGTTCTTCAAGACCCCGGAATGGGTTGAAGATCGAGGGTCAATATTGTAAAATTATCGCAACCATTAAATCATAACTCAACATCTAACGACCCAAATAGGCTAAAGACTGGCAAATGGGCTAAAAACATTATCTTGCAAGTAATCCCGGAAACTCAATTTGCTTTTGTTCCGGGAAGATTGATAGTTGATAACATATTGGTGGCCTTTGAAATGCTACATGCCATGAAGAATAGAAAGGGTAATAAGTATAGGTGTACGGTTTTGAAATTTTATTTGAGTAAGATGTATGATAGCTAGGGTTGAATGGCGATTCCTAGAGGAAGTTATGAAGAATATCGGTTTTTGTAACAAGTGGATTCAACTGGTTAAACGCTGCCTTTCATCGGTTAACATACCCAAGTCAAGTCAATGATCTTCAAGTCCAAACTATGATAACAGTGGAGAGACATATTACTAGAGAATATAGCTTGACAATACAAAGTACACATAACTTCAAGTCCATAAGTTACAGGACTGAGATCTGATCTAAGCTGTGATACTTCATTACAACACAAGGGAAATTCTTTTATTTTTCCCCGTATGAAGTACTACTAGCTAGAAAGCAAAAAGAAAATATTGAGAACAGCCTAGCATATATTGGTCTACCTCGTTAGTCTTTACTAAATAGTAAATATAGCTTTCCTCTTCATCAGAGGAACTTGACTTCGCTGTATATCCCTCGGAAATTAGTATGGCCTGCAATGTTGCTACTTTGCACTTTGCTATTGTTAATAGGCTCTTTCATCTGAGCAACCTGGCTACCATATTGATACCGTGGAGGAGGATAATAAAGCCTTCCAGACCTCCTAGGCCGATTGAAGTACTTGTCTATTATAGCAAACCCTTCATTCCCAATCTTGTTGAGCTCTGCCTGAGACTGAGATGCCATGTTCAATTTAATTAACAGCAAACAACACAACAAACCTACAAATCAAGTAAATTTCTCTTGCTTTATTTCTTGGTACGTATTAAGGTTACTGGCTAAGCTGCATTATATAGTAATCACAGAATGCTCTCTAGCTTCCCCTTTAAGGAGCCCACAAATTAATGTTATTAAAAAATTAGCACTTTAGACCGAAAGGGACAGAAATTTCGCAGGTGATTCTTTGTAAAAAATTTTTAGGGTATGATCATTGATTCTTTTCAGGGCCTAGGCAAGTGGCCTAGTGTTCTTTTGTGGTTGGTCGGGTCCTTAAGTCATAACGACCCAAGTATCTAGAACAACCAAAGAATACAAAATATATATGAAAATGTGTTCCCTAGAAGTATGATTCATTAGATTCTCTCCATGGAACAATCTAATTAGTATTATTTGCATGCAATGAATATTTAGATCTCTTAGAAAATACAGTCTCGCAAATGAATTTTTCAACGCCTGGCATACGTGTATATATAATATCCGATAATACTACAAATCAAGTAACTTTCTCTTGCTTTATTCTTGGTACGTATTAAGGTTACAGGCTAAGCTGCATTATATAGTAATCACAGAATGCTCTCTATAGCTTCCCCTCTAAAGAGCCCACAAATTAATGTTAATAAAAAATGTAACACTTTAGACCGAAAGGGACAGAAAATTTCGCAGGTGATTCTTTGTAGAATTTTTTTAGGGTATGATCATTGATTCTTTTCAAGGCCTAGGCAAGTGGCCTAGTGTTCTTTTGTGGTTGGTACTTGGTCGGGTCCTTAAGTCATAACGACCAAAGTAAGTATCTAGAACAACCAAAGAAATACAAAAATATATATATGTAAATGTGTTCCCTAGAAGTATGATTCATTAGATTCTCTCCATGGAACAATCTAATTAGTATTATTTGCATGCAATGAATATTTAGATCTCTTAGAAAATACAATCTCGCAAATGAATTTTTTAACGCTTGGCAGGGACGGAATCAGGATTTGAACTTAGGGGGGCCACAGCATAAACCAAAAAAATTTCAAGTAAAATGGTTTATTAAAAAAAAAAATCATGGTAGACAAAACAATTGCACTTTATTACCATAAATATTTAAGTCAAGAAGGAAATAATATGAACCAAAAAAGTTGAAATTTACAATATGATATTCTAACCTTTTCGAAGAAGAAGAAGACTTCGGATCTCCAAATTTTGGATAATTGGAATTAATATTTTGATTTTATCACGTTGACCAACTCACCAATATGATAAATCCATACTTTTGGATGCAACTAAAAATCACACTAATGAAGTTTTCAAAACTTTGTTTGAGGATTTTAAAAAATTGGGATATTAATATTAAGAGTTGGCAATGCTACATCATCAATATTGGCTTCTAAAAGAATTTTGCATTTTATCTTTTGAAAAAAATTTAAATCCCATAATTTATAAATCAATTAAAAAGTTATATAAATTATTGTCACCCCCGTAAGGGAATTTTTTTTTTTCTATGAGATTTTTTTGGTTATGAGTTATTGAATTATGATATTGGTGATTTGTGAATTTTTTGTTGTGTTGTATTTGGACTATGGAGGGGTCATGGGTCCAAAGAAAGGGTTAAGTGATTAGTTTCTTTTGGGCTATTTGGACCAATCCAAAAATTTGAGAGGGACCAACTATAAACTCTAAAATATGGGCATGTAAATAAAATAGCTAATTTGAAGGGAAGGGGGGGGGGGGGGGGGGGGGCAATGGCCCCTCCCTGCCCCTTAGTGGGTCCGTCCCTGACGCTTGGCATACGTGTATAATATCCGATAATACTACTTAGCTCATCATGATTTTGACATTGAACTTACTTATGAAGCTAAAACATTCCCTTCTTTTTCTGGGATAGGCAAAGATTTGGTAGGTATTGAGGTGGCAGGGAAAATGTACAAAAATGATATTAAGGAATGGATGAAAAATGATCTCAATTGAATTAATTAGAAAGAATGAGTACAAAAGTTTTATATATAGTGACTAAACCAAGCTAACCACCTAACTGCAAAAACATAAGAGAAAAACTAAATACACATGTGTCCCTACAGTAATAACTAACTTTCTCATGTGCTATTACTTAAAGAAATTAATTCATCTACTAAACTACAAGTTGCATGTACAAAAAAATTCACTACAAGCTGCTGTCGTTTTTGTGCTTTGTTTTGTTCTAACCACAGAGCTTGCTACTCTTGTTGCTTACTGCTATGCTCATTGTTGTCTTCACTCTGATACTCCCCCTCAAGAGCAGTTGGTGTGTGTATGTTTATCATTCCCATCTTGCAAGTAAGGTTAGAAAAATGATTGAAACTTAATGCTTTAGTAAGTACATTAGCTAATTGGCAATGAGTCCTAACATGATTTAGCTTGATAACCTTTTCCAAAACTTTATCCTTGACCACGTGACAATCAATTTCAATATGTTTTGTCCTCTCATGGAAGACTGGATTGGAGCCAATGTGCAATGCTGCCTGACTGTCACAAAATAGCAAATGTAAAGTTGTGATTTACAACTATGTTTTATATTGGCTTTATTCCATGACAAAATGTGTTGTAATTACTTTATTTCATTTCCTTGTATTTTGTGGGATTTAATTGTATTGGGTTTAGTATCAAGTTTGTGAAGACTCAAGTTTTATTGAAGATCAGTGGATCTCGCGGGTGTGTCGCTGGAAGCTAAGCCGCGAAAGAGCCATGTGAGAAGCACATGACTTGAAGCTGAAGAGTCATGCCAGGCTGTCGTTTTCGCGAGTGTCTCGCGGGTAAGGCCTTCCCGCGAGATAGTCGCGAAACATTCTGCCTGGAGGATTTTAATGAGTGACTTTCTTACCCTTCACCCATACTATATATACCCTCATTACCCACAAATGTTGGACAGACTATTTAGAGAGAAAAACCCTAGAGAGGTTTTCTAAAACACACACACCCATCTTTTGAGAGAGAGCTACTCATCCTTAGTGAGAAATCATTGTAGTCTCTTCTCCATCCCTCTCCCATTATCATAGCTTGAGAGGAGATTTGTACCCAAACACAACCCACACCTATTCAGTGTGTAGAGAGTGTTTTGGAGTTGCTGGGAAGCATTGGAAGAAGCCAAGGATGGCAGATGCAACATGGAGCTTGTTGCGGGATCCGGAGAGCTAGACAAGACACGGTTCCGAGAAGCCTTGTTGGAGTAGGAGCTTGGAGGGCTTAGGTGCATCGGGTAGATTAGGCTTGGAGGGTCTCTTGCTAACCCATGTATCCCAACTGATTGTCTAGTGGATCGATTTCCGCTTGGAGGGCGGCGGAGAGGTTTTTCGCCGAGTTCTTCGGTTTCCTCTTCGAAAACACGTCTTGGTGTTTTCTGTGTTTGCATCCTTCTTCCCTACTCTTTTATATTCCATTATACTGCTGTGTTGCTTAGTTTATGGATTAGAGTAGCTTATGTGTTCATCCGCTCGCATTTACACTATTCTGCACTTAGTATTAAGTTAATGTAAAATCTATCGAGCCGTAACTTTAATTGGGGGGTCTAAATTGCTTTTGTGTTTTCAACACATTTCCGAGCTTTCAGCAAAGCTTCTCTATCATGTTCTACTCCAATATCTTTGAGAAAGTACAAAATCCACACTATCTCATATATTGCAACTGCCATGGACCTGTATTCAGCTTCTGCTGAAGACATTGACACTGTACACTACTTCTTTGACTTCCAAGACACCAAAGAGTCCCCAATGAAAATGCAACCTGTCACAAACCTTCTGGTGTTAGGACATGAGGCCTAATCAGCATCCACAAACCCCTTTAAGTGTAATTCTGTGTTGGAGGAAAACAAAAGTCCCTTTCCTGGTTCACTCTTAGGGTATTGCAAGATTCTATATGCTGCATCCAGATGTGGCCTTCTTGGTCTAGACATGTATTGGCTAAGCTTATGAACAGCAAAGATGATATCAGGTCTTGTAATTGTCAAATACAAAAGTCTTCCTATCAACCTTCTATAACTACTTGGATCTTTAAGTTCTTCTCCCTCAAACTTACTTAACCTGAGATTTTGCTCCATTGGTGTTTTAGTAGGCTTACACCTAAGCAAACCAGCATCACTAAGAACTTCAAGTGTGTACTTTCTTTGACAAAGTACTATGCCTTTGTCTGATCAGGCAACCTCGAAGCCAAGAAAGTACTTCAAATCACCTAAGTCCTTCAACTTGAACTTTTCATCTAATATAACCTTGAACCTGCCTAGCTATCTCATCTTTATCATTGCAAGCCACTAAAACATCATCCACATATACTAAATGTCGAACTGTGTACCTTACCGATCCATCCAACGACCAATTGGTGAAGGATGAGGGGGTACAAATCTTCTATAGCATTCGATCGCAGACCAAGCCCATTAGTATTGGAGCGAATTGTGAAATCTCTCACACTAAAAGAACCATAAAAATATCCCCTTGCTTCCTAGTGAATAAGGAATAATCAGCTTTGGATTGAATGAAGCCAAGCTGAATTAAAGTGCTGGAAAATTTGGCAAACCATTGCCTAGAAGCTTGCTTAAGGTCATATAGTGATTTATTGAGCTTACAAACTACCTCCCACTGGCTATGAAATCCTTGTGGAAGAGCCATATACACTTCTTCTTCCAAATCACCATGTAAAAAGGCATTGTTCACATCCAATTGACTAAGGAACCAACCCTTAATTGTTGTCGTAGCAAGGACTTTGACAGATACCATCTTTGCCACTGGGGAAAATGTTTCAAAGTAGTCCACTCCTTCTTTTTGTGTAAACCCCTTAGCCACTAACCTTGCCTTGTATCTTTTAATTGAACCATCAGCTTTGTACTTAACTTTGTAAACCCATTTGCACCCTATGGGCTTCTTACCAGCAAGCAGTAGAGTTAATGTCCATGTATTGTTAGCCTCAAGTGCTGTTATCTTAGCAGCCATTGCCTCTTGCCATTTGGGATTAGAAACAGCTTGATAGTAGAAAGTGGGCTCAACAATGGATGAAATAGAACAACAAAAGGTTTTGTAAGAGGGAGAGAGGTGTTGATAAGAAACATGAGAAGATAGAGGATGGGAAGTACTTGAATGAGTAGGACTGGCATCAATGACAGATGAGACCCGATTGCAGTGATATGCTTGTAAGTAAGATGGTTGTTTGATTGGTCTAGGTGACCTTCTAAGAGGGACAAGATCAACAACAGGTTCAGGAGGTTCTTCTGGTACTTCATCAAGAAAATCATCATTAAGTGTATGATGAACTTGAATGATTGAATCTTGAGGAATAGCAAAAGAAGAAGGTTTTGGCAGAATAGTATCATCAAAGATAGTAGGGATAGCAGGAACACAAGGCAATGAAGGATGAGGATTAGATTCATATGAGTTTGAAACATAAGAGAAGACTGACTCATGAAAAATGACATCCCTTGAGACAAAAACAGTATGAGATTCAAGATCAAAAAGCTTATATCCTTTTATATTGAAAGGATAACCAATAAAAATACATTTTCTTGCTCTTGGAGAGAACTTGTTCCTAGTTTGAGCAATAATGGAAGCAAAACACAAACAACCAAACACCTTGAGATGATTATAATCTGGTGGCCTTTTAAAAAGAAGTTCAAAAGGTTTTTTATCATTCAATAAAGGAGAGGGCAATCTGTTAATTAGATAGGCTACATTTAAAACATAGTCACCCCAAAATTGGATAGGAATTTGAGATTGAATTTGCAATGCTCTAGCTATGGAAAGGAGATGCTGATGTTTCCTCTCCACAACAGAATTTTGTTGTGGAGTGTAAACACAGCTATGTTGGTGAATGATACCATGAGAATTAAGAAAATTTGGCATATCAAATTCCTTAGCATTATCAATTCTTATAACTTTGATTTTTAGTCCAAAGTGTGTAGAAATTGTAGTATAAAAAGAATGAAACAACGGCCTAACTTTAGACTTTGACCCCATCAAAAACAACCATGTTGCTCTAGTTGCATCATCCACAACAATTAAAAAAATATTTCAAGCCATCTAAAGTAGGAGTTGAATATGGTCCCCATACATCCAAATGAACCAAATCAAAAGCACAACTACTGATTTTATTATTGAAAGAAAAAGGCAATCGTTTAAGTTTTGCCATAGGACAAACTTGACAGTCTTTATTACAAGAAGATTGTAAAGAATGAATAACATGATTCAAAACATTATGTTTGATGTCAGAAGGGTGACCTAATCTTGCATGCCAAAGGAAAGAAGAGTGACAATGAGGATTTGTAGAAGTTGCTATAGAGAAAGGATGAAATGCAGCACTGATTTTATGAGTAGCTAAGAAGCCAGCAAGAGAAGAACCAGGAGTATGCTGAAGGCTTTCACATTGCAACAGGTACAATCCATCAATTGCCTTTCCCACCCTAATCGTTTTCAAAGATAAAAGGTCATAGACAAAACAATAAGCAAAAAGGAAAACAAGGCAGTATGGTTGAGATTGAGTAATTATACTAACAGATAAAAGGTTAAAGGTGAAAGATGGGACAAAAATGACATTTTTGAGAGTGAGAGAGGAAGATAGAACAACAATTCCAATGTGAGTCACTTGTGCTGATTCCCTATTAGGCAATTGAACCAAAGACTGCATAGTAGCAGTGATTGTGGTTAACAAGTCAACAAAACAAACAAAATGGTCAGTAGCACCAATGTCTAAAACCCAAGTATGCCTACCATAAGCCCTTCTATTGACCACTTGTGCAGAAAAAACACTGTAAGAGAAATCAATACCTGCCATTGTAGTGTTGGAAGAAGATGCCACATTGGCTATTGGAACTTCCTTTGCTTGAGATGTTGCTGTAAGGGATGAGTATGAAGAACCAATCAAAGCTAGCAACTGCTGATATTGATTAGGAGTGAAAGCAGGATGATTGTGCAATGGAGAAGCAAAAGGCAATGACTTTGAAATTTGACCTGAGGACACTTGATGTGCCACTTGACCTGAGGACACTTAATGTGCCATTAAGGGTTTTTTCTTGAACTTAAACCCTGGTGGAAATCCATGCAACTTATAGCACTTGTCAATAGTATGGCCTAATTTTCCACAATGTGTACACAATGGCCTATCCTTCCCTTTATTATTCAGGTTGCTTGTTAATTCAGAAGAGAAGTTTTGACCTTTGGCTGCAAGTACAGTAGACTCAACATGAGTACTTGCATAATTGGTCATGGTCCTTTGCACTTCTTCTTGAATTAACAAGACATACACCTTATTAAGTGAGGGAAGGGGATCCATTAACAACACTTGAATTCTTACTTAGGAAAAAGAGTCATTTACACTCATCAAGAACTTTATTACTGACTCTCTAACTTGCATTTCAGTCAATCTCTTATTAACATTGTAGACATACTTGCCACAAGTACAAGAAGGGAAAGGACTATAACTCTGCAATTGATTACATAACACTTTAAGCTGAGTAAAGAAATCAATAATGGAAACTTCACCTTGAAGTAATTCTGCTATTTGCTTCTGCAAATTGAAGATTCTAGGGCCATTCTTCTGAGAAAATCTATCTCTCAATTCTGTCCAGATCTCCAAGGCTGTGTCTTCATACACAATGCTAGCCTGAATCTTGGGAGACACTGAGTTTGTCAACCATGTCCCAACCATGTTATCACACCTAATCCAGGCTTGAATGGCTGAAGTAGTTGACACTAATGGAGATGAAAGAGTCAATGTTCCATCAATGAAACCCAATTTATTCTTTGTAAGCAAAGCCTTTCTCACAGATCGAGCCCAAGTTGGGTAATTCTCATTCCCTGTTAATGGTTGAGTCATAAGAATAGCACTGGTGCTTTCTCCATGTTGAATAAATAAAGGATCATCCATTGGAGATTCTTGTGTTGAAGTGGTAATCTCAATAGTAGCAGCAGGAAGAGATGGGTCAGTAGAAGCCATTGTTGAAAAAGGAAAATTCTTTGAATGAAGAATGGAAAATTTTCAAGAAACAAAGTGTAATTGAAAGAAAAACTTCAAGAAACGAAGTGAAATTGAAGGAAATGTTGAACTTGAAGAACCCTAGATTGAATGAAATTGGGGAAAATCTAGAGCTTCAGCTCTGATACCATATCAAGGAATGGATGAAAAATGATCTCAATTGAATTAATTAGAAAGAATGAGTACAAAAGTTTTATATACAGTGACATAACCAAGCTAACCACCTAACTGCAAAAACATAAAAAAAAAAACTAACTACACACGTGTCCCTACAGTAATAACTAACTTTCTCATGTGCTATTACTTAAAGAAATTAATTCATCTATTAAACTACAAGCCGCATGTACAAAGAAATTCAGTACAAGCTACTGTCATTTTTGTGCTCTATTTTGTTCTAACCACAGAGCTTGCTGCTCTTGTTGCTTACTGCTATGCTCATTGCTGTCTTCACTCTGATAAACGACAAGAGAAAAAGTTGCAGAAAGTTGTTCATGGCGCTTGTCCAATGAAACATGGTCCATGGAAGCATGTTTCTTTACCCAAATTATTGAGATTCAGGACCTAGATTTATAAAAAGGATATTTGAAGGTGAAGCGCACAGGTTTCATAGTTTGTTTACAATAATGTTTTGAGCATCTTTCCTTTTGCGTACATTTTATTAATAACAAATTATATTATATCTCTTAGTGAGGTTCAAAAATTAACACATTGATCTGCTAAAATTCTTCCATTAAATCTGTTAGGATTTTTAGTGTTGATTAATTTTATGAAAAATTTATTTATAGTTGTTCAAAGATGTTCAATTGTAATTGTATGGTATTGTTAGGTTCTAAATATTTAGGAATAAATGTTTAGGTTCTAATTTTATGTATGTTGGCAAATTGTGTAAAAAAAACATGTCTAGTTTAAGTGTTAGACATTGCTCATGATGTTTCAAGTTAAGATTCAAGAACAATCAAGTTGCAGAAAAAAAAAAAATTCAGAATCTGCAAGGCTCGACCGATCGAGAGACAAGCTTGACCGATCAAGAATTGAATTTTGCAAAATTTATTCAGGCCTAAAACCTGCGGAAACGTTTAGGGTTTGTGTCCAACACTACTTAGTATAAAAGGAAAACCCTAAATATGTTTTAGAAGTTCTTAGAAGTCTTGTAAGTTACTCCCGTGAGATTTGTGAGGTTTCTGTAGTCTTTTAACTCAACAAACATCTACCGGAAAGAAGATCTATATTTAAGAACTAGTGAAATAAATTGTTGTATACAAGATCAACAACTGCTAATGATCTAAACCTTTGAGTGAGACCTCGAAGTCACAAACATGGGTGTTTGTGTTCAGCAAATTTAGATAAAAGAGTCCATGAATTCGAAGCTGCGTGTGGTCACATGAGTAAGTAACACAAGAGGTAGCTTTAGATTTAGGGGAAAAATCTATTGTAAAAACTTTCATTCTATCATAGTGAATTTGTTACCTTGAGGATAGTTTAGGTTAAATCCTCCCCAAGCTTTTTACCTTGAAACTGGACGGTTTCATTGGTTTTCCTTGGTCATCATATCACTTGTCTTCTTTAATTTTCCGCACTTTGTGATATGTGATAGGCCAAGAATGTATTGACCCCTTGTGATGAATTAACCAATTAATTAGCCAAGTTAATTAATTAATTCAACTTGCATGCAATAAGCGTGGTAGCACATACAAATCACTAACTAAATTAAAGTGCAGCAGAAAATAAATTGACACAGTGATTTGTTTACGAATGGGAAAAACCTACATAGCAAAAACCTCACCGAGTGATTTTAAGGTCACCACTCTCGAGAATTCACTATTATCACAACAAGCGGTTACAAGTAAAGGAATCCCAGTACCTTATACCAACCTACAGTTGAACCCTTACCCCAATACCCAATTGGGCTTGTTCTGTAGTGACAATCTCTCCTTTAAATGCACGACTCCCAGTACGTGACTAACTAATTCAATGCACGTATCCTAGTACATGGCTTACACACCAACTTGAGAAAGATGTTGGTTGCAAAATTCTTTAGTTCGTCAACACAATGAAGATCACAAAGTTTCTTGGTTACAAAACCCTACGGTGTACAAATACAGCAGCTTCTTTAAGAGAAAGATGAACTAGGGCATACGTCTCCGATTCACAATATGCTTGTGAAAAACTTTTACATTGAGGTGCATCAACTGTGACGACCCTTAAAACAATCCTTATATATGTTTAGGGTTATGAGAAAAGAAAGCCCAAACATCTATACACGGATTGGATGAAAATCAGATTTTCTTAAACCTCGATAGATACCCTATCTATCGAGCAGCTGTTGAGCATCGGGCTTAAACAGCCTTTTAAACCTTGATAGATACTAGCTGTTGAGCTTTAAAATCCAGTACTTCTTCACTTGATTCTTAGACAGACTTGCATGGCTTTAACACTTGAACTTGAAACATTGTTCCTTGAAGTATTAAACATATCCTAGATCTACCCAATTACAAGTAAAGTGCGTTTTGTCAAAGGATTAACCAATTCTATATTGACATATGTTCTTAACATGATTCACATATGTCCTAACAATAACAATATGATTGTTTGTGTTTAACCTAGATTTGAATAATACACCTAAGTAACAACTTGATTAATTAATTAGGTGAAACAATCTAAGTATACATAGGTTTAAACAAACAAACAAGTATAATTGAAATTGAAAACTTAAAACTATTAAGGAAAGCCACTGACCTGAAAGGTTTCATGGTTCTTTTGTAGCCAACCAACCCTAGAAACCTACACTTACTTACAATTCAAACCTAATTTAGTAAGAAAGAAAAAGACCACACTAAACAGAGAATTTTTTTTTTTTTGTTCTTCCTACCTTTCCCATTGTTACATCCTTGAGATATTTATTCCAAACACTTAGATTACCAATTTACCATACTAGTGTTGAAGTTGTTGTTGAAACCATAGAGACTACATAAAATTTTCAAGTAGCCTTAGAGTGATCTTGAGAGATCGGTTTTGAGGTTGGCGGATTGACTTGCAACAAGAAGTAGCAATATTGAAGGCACAAGATAGGATATGCAGTTACTAGTAAGAGCAGGGAGCTCGAGTCTAATTATGTGTACATAAAATCATGTGAGTATCATATGTACCACAATAACCTTCAATGGTGGACTATTTGTTGAATTACACTTAGCTCCAAAGTGTTTAACCATCTTTTTCCACTCTATGAACAAATTAACCTTTATCTCTATATGGGTGTTTTTATTGTTTCCAGCATTTGATATGTTTACTCATGAACATCATCAAACTTGAATAAATTAATTACCTAGTGTTTAATTCAATTAACTCATAAAAATTAATAGTATGCCATTGAAGGCGTATAAACATGTTTCTCACTATCAAATTCCTAGAGATCTTAATAATCTAATGATTTTATATATAGTAATTGTGTACAAAATTTTATTTAGAATATAAATTTTGTGCACGCAATTCTTTTTCCTCTAGCTTTTATCTTCATTCTCAAACTTATGTTTAGATAATTTGAACACGAGCTACAAAATGTTGTCAATATCAACCAAAAAAAACCTTGCACGTGCCTCACACGTTGTCATTATTTTTGGGAAATTTAGACTCCAGATGATAGAATTAACAAGTTTTAAACCCAAGTTGTTAATTATATTTATTATGAATAAATATTGTTAAAACAAACAAACATCAATATCATGCACAGCGGAATAGTAAATAAGGCAAGATATAAGACCCAAGAAAACCAATGAAACAAACTAGTTTCACAGTAAAAAACCAAGAGGAAACCTTCCTAAAAAGCAATCCACTATAGTAAAGAAAAGTTTCAGATCTAGTATAAAACCTTTGTTCCTAGACTCTACAATCCCAGTAGTTTAACTTATAGCAGAAACCTTCTATCGCTTCAGAACCTCTAAACTCTCTAGTATATGAATGCCACCAACGATGCACGGATCCTAGTACGTAGCTAACTCCAGCAACTTGAAGAAGATGTTGTTGGCTGTAAAGTTCTTCACTTCATCAACAATGAAGATCAAAAAGTACTTGGTTACAAAACCTTAAGGCGTAAAAGACACAGTAACTTCTTACAGAGAGAATAAGGCACTAGGTCACTTTTTGCATGTGTTCTCTATTAATAACGGCCTTAAAATAAGCCTTATATATGTCTAAAGTTGTGAGAAAAGAAACCCTACACATATATACCAGTATGAGCCGAAAATCAGATATGGAAATTCTGATTTCATAGATCTCGACAAATTCAGCTTCTGTCGAGTTTCGTTCTTAAATCTTGATAGATACTATTTTTGTTGAGGTATCTGTCAAGTTTTAATGAACAGATATTCTTCACTTGTTTCTTGGTACAATCTTCATGGCTTTAATACTTGACTTGAACTCTTGTTTTTTGAAGTACTAAACCCATCCTAGATCTACCTAATTACAAGTAAAGTGCATTTTGTCAAAGGATTAGCCAATTACATAAAATATGTCCTTAACAATTATTTTCAGTCATAACAAAATATAGTTACAAAATTGGTTTAGTCTAAGACTACATCCTTACCCAATATCGTTTTATTGGAGGTGAATTTTAACAAATTCACCATTGGATTACATCTTCTTCTTATATCCTTCATGCTTGCAAAATTTCTAGAAAATTTAAAGATCAATAGCTATGTCATAAATAAATTGTTTAAATTGCAAGTTTTTGTAGTTTAAAATTATGCATAAAATATAAACTTATAGATCATATAGTAAATAATATCTGATTGACACAAAATTTAACATGTGTATTAAGAGCATAAAGGATATGCAATTCAACGGTTAGATTTTCAAAATATGTAGCAAAATTTATTTTATTGAGTAAGATTGTAGCCTAAGGCTATAACTAATTTTGTAGCTAAAT
Source organism: Quercus aquifolioides (assembly GCA_019022515.1). NCBI lineage: Eukaryota > Viridiplantae > Streptophyta > Magnoliopsida > Fagales > Fagaceae > Quercus > Quercus aquifolioides. Next base: position 10,480,067 of record CM032334.1, on the reverse strand, counting down.
CTTGTCATTTCTGTCAAGTTAGTAATGCACCAACTACGCTCCACACATGGTCCACATGGCAATGAGTTTTAGTTTGGAAATGTTTTCTCTTCAAACTAGTTTTGCAGAAAAACCCTTCGTACTCTTCCTATATCTCTTTATCGTATGTGAAATTTGAAAATCTAACTATTGGATTGCAATTTCCTATTATATCCTTCATGCTTACAAAATTTCAAGAAGATCAAAGTTCAATAGTTATGTCATTAATCAAATGTTTAAATTTCAGGTTTTTGTGATATAAAATTATGTATAAAATATAAGTTTATTGATCGAATAGAAAATAATATCCGATTTAGTATAGGACATTTTTGATAGGGGGGTGTTTATATATGATGGATGGAGTGAGGATTTATGTATCTTTTCTTTTCTTTCTTTTTAGATACATTATCTTTTATACATTGGTCTTGTGACTATTTAGTGATAGCAAACACTGTACTTATCTTTGATATATATTTGATGATGTTGTTATCACATTTTCACCTATTTCTCCATGTGTTGTTTCTTTTCTCTCTTTATACACATGTTTCTTATTTTGTATGCAATCTTATATTTCTATTTCACACTAGGATGCCTTGATGAGTTTTGTTTAAAGTGTTTCATAAATACAGGTTGTCAATATCTATCATGCCATAAACTCTCTTTTTGCAAAGTTTTTCAAGAGTTTGTGTTAGGATTAAATTTTATTGTATTCAACAAGTGATTATGAGTTGAGTGATTTATGACTTCTCTTATATTTCATTTATTTGTTGTGTTGTCACAAATTGCCACATGGGGAGATTGTTAAGACATATGTGGAACTTGTTATGAACATATGTCATTTAGAATTGGCTAATTCTTTGACAAAACACAATTTACTTGTAATTTGGTAGATCTAGGATGTGTTTAATACTTCAAGTCCAAGAATTCAAGTCCAAGTCCAAGTATTAAAGCCATGCAAATCTGCCTAAGAATCAAGTGAAGAAGTGTTAAAACTCAACAGATAGCTTGACAGATGTATCTATCGAGATTTAATATGTGAAGCTCGATAGCTGTATCTATTGAGAATTATGAAATTCAGATTTTCAAATCTGTTTTTCACGCATATCCAAGCTATATGTGTAGGGTTTCTTTTCTTACAACTCTAGACATATATAAAGATTATTTTAAGGGTCGTCTCAATGGATACAAAGGTTGTCGCACTTGTTATTACATGCATATTGTGACCGGAGACAATCTACTCTTGAAGAAGCTACTGCATTTGTATGTTAAGGGTTTTATAACCAAGGTGCTTCTTGATTTTCATCGTGTGGATGAACTGAATAACTTTGTAGCTAACATTTTTCTTAAGTTGGTGTGTTAGTCACGTACTGAGATCTGTGCATTGATTGGTTAGTCATGTACTGGGAACCGTGCATTGAAAAGAGAGATTGTCACTACATTATAAGTCCAATTGGGTATTGAGGTAAGGATTCAACTGTAGGTTGGTATAAGGTACCGGAATTCCTTTACTTGTAACCACTTGCTTTGATAATAGTGGATTCTCGAGAGTGGTGATCTTAAATTCACCCGGTGGGGTTTTGCCTCGGTGATTTTCTCCATTCGTAAACAAATCACCCATGTCAAATTTAATTTCCGTTGCATTTAGTTATTTAAAGATTATTTTAAGGGTCGTCTCAATGGATGCAAAGGTTGTCGCACTTGTTGTTACATGCATATTGTGACCGGAGACAATCTGCCCTAGTTCATCTTTCTTTTGAAGAAGCTGCTGCATTTGTACGCTAAGGGTTTTATAACCAAGGTGCTTCTTGATCTTCATCGTGTGGATGAACTGAATAACTTTGCAGCTAACATTTTTCTCAAGTTGGTGTGTTAGTCACGTACTGGGATCCGTGCATTGATTGGTTAGTCACATACTGGGAACTGTGCATTGAAATGAGAGATTGTCACTACATTATAAGTCCAATTGAGTATTAAGGTAAGGATTCAACTGTAGGTTGGTATAAGGTATTGAGATTCCTTTACTTATAACCGCTTGCTTTGATAATAGTAGATTCTCGGGAGTGGTGACCTTAAATTCACCCAATGGGATTTTGCCTTGGTGATTTTCTCCATTCGTAAACAAATCACTCATGTCAAATTTAATTTCCGTTGTATTTAGTTATTTGGTGATTTGTTTGTGCTACCACGCTTATTGTATGTTATTGAATCTAATTAATTTCACTTGGCTAAATTAATTGATTAAGTTACCAAATGGGTCAATACATTCTTGGCCTATCAACTTACATGACTTAAAAAGTCATATCACTTTATTAAAATACACATAGATAATCATGTTAATCCTTTTGTTTTGTTTTCAGATTAATATACGGTTTTTTTGCTTCTTTTTTTTCTTTTTTTTTTGGAGTTAAAAGAAGATAGAGTTAAACATAAGTATTAATCATTAGCTATATGGATTTTAGTAGTCCACACCGTCAAACTTTGGAAATCTAGTCATCATATATATAAGTAAAAAAAAAAAAAAATCTTGTTCACTTTAATGATTTGGGAATTAGGCAGTGATCTGCTCTCTCTATTCAACCACATTCAAAACCACACATCTCTCTCTCTCTCTCTCTATATATATATATATCTAATTTCTAAATCTTATTTGTTGCTTAGGTTTTTGATATGTCACACTCTTCTGTAGTACCTTGCTCCTTATTCTACAATCCTGCAAGTAACATAGGTAGGTGAAAAGAGAAAGAGACTGATAATTAATGGAGGCCAGAGATGCGCCTATGCATAATTATAAGAAACAAAGTAACCACTAGCATGATTAAACAGGAGGGCTGCTAGAAGATACAAACTCTTATATTATTACAGTAGAGCTGCTAGAAGATACAAAGTAATCCCTTGCATAATTACACAAGATAATATATAAGTGCCTCTGTATTACAAGCAAATCATATTTTCTAGCTTGCTACAGAAGAGTATTACTTCTCTAATACAAGAGGAGTATTTAATATAGTAGTTTACACAAAAGTATACAAGAAAGAGCTAACTAGTTTTTAAGCCCAGTACCAGAGCGATTTGCTTTTCCGTTAGAGTAATCTGTTAACAATACTCCACCATAGATCTCTGCAGCCTTTTTGCTAGTGATGATCTCTGCCTGTTTCCTCGGAAAATGCTTATCAGTCATCCTGGGCCGACCAAAGACTCTGTCTAACATATCAAAGCCTTCTGCTCCAGCCTTAACAAGGTTTGCCTGAGGTGCCATATTGCTCAAAAGAACAGCTCAGACTGATATATAAATCAATTAGCTCTCTTGTTTTCCTGATACTAAGATTAATGGTGAAACCCCCCTTATATATAAATCAAGTAAAGAACGTTGGACAGAACTCTTGTAGAAAGAGAACCTTTGGTGCATGATTAATTCTTTTGGTTATTGATTCTCTTCAAAGATGCCAAGTAGGGGTATAGATATGTTTAGCCTTTTTTGAATAGGGGAAAAAACCAGGACCATGGTTCCAAAGCACAATATTCTAGAAAGAGTGAAAGAGAAGATGTAAACCAAAGTAGATGAATATATTTATCAAGGTTTTCTTTAAGTCACTCGTCGATGGATTCCTTTTCTATGGAAATCACTAACCGTCAAGCACTCGTAGATGAATATACTTTTGGTGAACACTTACTCCTTTGAGCCTATCATGAGGTACTACCAATTATGGTCCTCTCTCAATAATCCATTAAGATTGTAATATAAGAGTAAAAAATAAAAAAGAAGAAAGGCTTCAACCTGACTGTCAGACACTTGTCTTATATATTGAAAGGTCAATAATGTTATAAGGAAAGTTAATAGATACTTAAGGACATTTATTGATAAATTATTTTAAGAAAGTTTTTATGAGAAAAAAAAAGTTAATGTTTTAATAAATTTTTTTTTTTATTTTTCATAAAAGTTGTATAAATTTTTTTAAAAAAATTGTTTATTAACAAATGATTTAAAGATATTTATTAACGAACCATAATGATATTACCATAATTGTTTTAGTGATTGTGAATGGACAAATCATAGCCATGGAAAAAGATGTCCAGAGACTTTTTTTTTTTTTTTTTGAGAAACAAGATGTCTAGAGACTTGGTTCTAATAATTGATGATAAAAATAAATTATTTTTATTATATATTTTAAGATATAGGAATTGAATCCAAATATATTTAATGGATAGCCATGAGAGAGAGAGAGAGAGAGAGTTATTGGTGATTCCCACAAAAACATGCCACGCGTCAAGTAGAACTTATGATCTTTTCATTACAACGCAAAATTTTCTTTATTCAAAAATAACTATTACACACTCACTTAAATCACGATTTCAATGCAAATTATGATTTGTGTGTATGTTGTATGCTTTAATTATAGTGGTATGTAATAAACACCACTCTTATAAAATGATAAGAGTGAAAAGTTTGGGAAAAGTTGTGAAAGTGTCAGCGCAGTCAATACAAAATGTACCTATTGCATTAATCTAGGGAAAAAGTGAGACACACACATATATATTGGCCTTTTTTCCCAAATAAGTTTTGATAGGGAACGTAGCTAGTTTCTTTTAAATAATAATATATATGGATAAATTTTGTGAACAAGAATGAGTTCTATCTTGATTCCCAATTGGAAAATCATACAACGGACGGAAAAGGTGCATGGCACCATATATATGGTTCGAGGTCTCAGAAAGATTGGAAATCAATCATATATGCTAACTAGTATCAATGGAAGGGAAAAAAATGCAATAATGGATAAAGGTATTACTGCATGTTAACTTGTCTATATTCCATGCTCAACCATGCAGATACTTGCTAGTTGCTACTCATACTCACCTGCAAAGAGACACATGCATGTGCACGCAGAATGAGAGTGAGATAGCTGAATTCTAAACTTTGGCAGAAAAGTGGAATTTTTATTAAGTTTTTTTATCTTTTATTTCACTAATCTTTCTTTCCATGAGTTTTTATGGAGAGAGAGAGAGAGAAAAGTGCAAGGCATATTGATTTCAAACGTTGGATACTTGATAGCCTACAATTTTAGTGAACTAGTATTTTTTTTTTATGATTGATCTTTTTTTTTTTTGACTATTTTATGATTGATCTTAAATATCCAATAATTGTACTTCGTTCTACTGGAGATCTAATGAACTAGTTGTATTATTTTACAAAACAAGTAAAATAGTATAGTTTAATAATAAGTCATTAATTAATTCCAGGGCCATAGGATTTAAGGGGAGTATTGTGACAAATTACCACAGATATCAAATATTTAATAAAATTTATGTTCATTTTATTATGTTTTCAAAATGGTTATTTGTCCTTTTCTATTAGTAATCTAGTTGTAAAGTTGTGATTTACAACTATGTGTTTTGTTGGCTTTTATTCCGTGCCAAATTTGATTGTATTTACTTTCAATTGTTTATACCCTGTATTTGTTGTGGGAATTGATGTAAGGGGTGTGTGATAGAGAGTGTGTGAAGACTCAAGCAAAGTGGAAGCTGATGGAATCTCGCGGGTATGTCGCGACTAAGCTTCCCGCGAAGTGAGGCATGTGCCCTGCACATGCTGGAATGCGAAGAGTCAGGCCAGGTGGAGATAGCTGTCTCTCGCGAGTATCTCGCGGGTAAGGCCTTCCCGCGAGACACCCGCGAGACATGCTGTTCTGCCAGCCTGTACTGACTGACTCACACATTCTGCACCTATCCTATATAAACCCCCATTACCCACAAATGTTGAGGAATGCTTCAGAGAGAAAACCCTAGCCAAACACATTTGCAATTAGAGATTGTCATCCCCACCTTTCTCTATACTCTTGCTTGTGGTATCTCCTCAACCCTTCCCTCTCCATTTTCACACCATTGAGAGGTTGATAGCCCAAACACTTACCACATCTTTTGAGAGTGTTGAGTGACATTTTGGTGCTGCTGGGAAGCATTGGAAGAAGCCAAGGATGGCAGATGCAACATGGAGCTTGTTGCGGGATCCGGAGAACTAGACAAGACACGGTTCCGAGAAGCCTTGTTGGAGTAGAAGCTTGGAGGGCTTAGGTGCATCGGGTAGATTAGGCTTGGAGGGTCTTTTGCTTACTCATGTATCCCAACTGATTGTCTAGTGGATCGATTTCCGCTTGGAGGGCGGCGGAGAGGTTTTTCGCCGAGTTCTTCGGTTTCCTCTTCGAGAACACGTCTTAGTGTTTTCTGAGTTTGCATCTTTCTTCCCTACTCTTGTTTTATTCCATTATACTGCTGTGTTGTTTAGTTTATGGATTAGAGTAGCTTATTGCTTATACGCTTGTGTTTACACGTTTCCGCACTTAGTATTAAGTTTGTGTAAAATCAACCAAGCCGTAATTTTAATTGGGGGGTCTAAACAGCTCTTGTGTTTTCAACACATTTTCGAGCTTTCAATTGGTATCAGAGCGGGTACACTTGCTTGGTTTAAATACCTTAGTGTGATCCTTGACCCTATTTGAGATGGACCGGTCTCAATCGCTCAATGTTCCACCATTTTTTGATGGGAACAATTACGCATTCTGGAAAGTCAGAATGAGAGCATTTCTATGCTCTATAGAAGATACCGTTTGGGATGCGGTAGAGCTAGGCTGGACTAAGTCGGAGGCTCCTAAGGCAAATTGGGATAAGGCGGCTCTTGCAGAAGCCAATGCTAATAGTAAAGCTTTAAATGCTATATTTTGTGCTGTGTCTCCTGATGAATTCCACAGGATCTCTCACATGACGGTAGCCAAAGAAGCTTGGGAGATTTTGGAGACCACTTATGAGGGTACAAAGAAAGTTAAGGACACAAAGCTTCAGATGCTTACCACCAAATTTGAAGAGCTCAAGATGGGTGATGATGAACCATTTGATTCATTCTATGGGAAGCTCAATGAAATTGTAATTGCTAAACTCAATCTTGGGGAGAAGATTGAAGATGCTAAGGTGGTGAGAAAAGTATTGAGGTCCTTGCCTGAAAGTTTTAGAGCAAAAGTTACAGCCATAGAGGAAAGCAAGGATTTGGATGAAATTAAAATTCAAGAATTAGTTGGGTCTCTCCAAACATATCAGATGGGACTGCCTTCCCATAAGATGAGTAAATCACTTGCTCTTAAAACCATCACCGAAAGGATGGGTGATTCCTCCGAAGAAGATGGGGTGGAGAAGGAAGTAGCATTTCTTGCGAAAAACTTCCGAAAATTTCTGAAGATGAAGAACAGTGGGAAACCGTTCAACAAAGGAAAATTTTCATCTTCAAGAGGTGATAGGAAAGAGTTTTCAAGAAAAGAAGGGAGGCAGTTTCAACCTTCTTCAGAAATTACATGCTATGAATGCAATGGCCATGGACATCTAAAGAAGGAGTGTCCAAATTTTCTAAGGGGAAAAGGCAAAGCTTATGCCACAACACTCAGTGATTCAGAATCCTCTGATTCTGACTCGGAAGAGAGCTGTGACGGAGAGGGAAACTACTCCGCATTCATGACCATTGCTCATGTGGAGTCATCGGATGACTTGGGTGCTCTTGTGAAGGAGCTTGGTGAGCATTCTGATTCAGAGTCGATTGGGAATGTGGATGAATCAGATGCTGAAGAAGAAGAAGAGAATTCAGCTAATCTTCAAGAAATTACTCTTTACTTCTTGAGAAGTCTGGAGAGTATACCAGAATAGCCAAGGCAGCTGTGAGGAAAATGAAGAAGGCTGAGGAAGATTACAGAAGTCTCATGGTCAGATATAAAGAGGCTAAGTGCGAAATTGAGACATTAAATGGCGAGTTGTCTGAAGCCTATACGAAGGTGAGGTTTCTTGAGCAAGAGGTAGTACAAGCTCATGCCAAGATAGAGAGAGTCTCCTCCCAGAAGTTAGATGATGTTATCTCATCTCAAAAACCTTCTTCAGGCAAGTCCGGGTTGGGATACACCGGAGGAAGCAGCTCATCAGCCAAAGCTACCAAAGAAGTGAAGTTTGTGAAGGCCGCAGTGCCTATTGTAGAAGAAACCATCCCTGAGAATGTTAAGGCTGAGAAGAAGAATGTGAGTGAGCAACGGATGGTGAATAAGCCCCGAAATCATTCCACGGGTAGACATGAAACCAGAGGAAGATCTCTCCCAAGATCACAACGAAGTCCTAGAACGGAATATGTGTGTCATTACTGCGGAATGCAAGGACATACCAGACCCAACTGTCAAAAGCTGAGATCAGATAACAATTCAAGCGCACCTCGGTCACGAGGAAGGAGAAATGACATGAGGTCTTGGGGTGGTGAACAACCGAGAAGTCAGAATCGTGATCCTGGCATGATGGACGTGATGAAAATGATTGGTGCCTTCACCACCTGCTTGGAGAGTTTCACCAGAAGGTTTGATAGTCCAAATTCTCGTACCCGATCCGTTAAGGATATCACCCCAAACGCACGTGACGTGTGGGTGAAAAGGGGTACTCATGCATAAGCATTATAACATGTCCACGCATAAATTCTTTCAATGTTTAGGGACATTTGCTGTTGCATCTTTTTCATGCATTGCTCTATTTTTAATATTGTTATGTTGTCCGGTTGTTTTGTAGCGGTTGGTTTTTGTTATATTTTTTTTGTTCTGTTTTGGGTGTGTTCAAAAATTCAAAATCACATAAAAAATAGAAAATCCAAAAAGTTTGATCACTTTGTTGAGTTTTGTTTCAAAGCATGTTTTGCCCTGTACCTTTGTACTTATGGCTTTGTGCATTTAACGAGCTTAGCTTGTCTCTCATGCACTCATATCATTGTGGAAGAAATTCTGAAATCTATGTGACTGTTGTAAATAGATCTTCAACCTTGTCATGAATGATTAGTGAATGGTTTTGTTGATCTTGAGACATGCATAGACTCATGCCTATATATCTTCCCACTTTTATTTTTTTGCTTAAAAGAGCTCTCTAATTGTAAATCTCCAAATGAAAAGAGATATAGAGCTGCAAAAGCCTGTCGCACAAACTAGTATTCGACTAGGAAAAAGGGAAAGCGACCAAAATAAAATGTATGATGCCCAACAAGCCAAAGGCTAACTCATAAATTGAAATATCAAAAATTTCAGGCATCTTTCTCTAAATGAGATTCTCTTTGCTCAAAAGTTGCAAATGATATGTTAAATATGGAGCCAAATGAAAAGCTTCAATGAATTATTGTCAAGTACGTGTGGGAGGTCATATATGCATGTTTCTATAATTGAGATAGATCACATAATCTAGTGCTAGTTGTGTATACCTTGATTGAATTGATCATTGAAGCTTCACATTGGACTAAGGACTATCTCATTTTTGATATCCACACACAACACACAAGTCTATGTTCAATGAATGTCTTATTCATTTGTGTGATTGTACTTGATTAAATGTGTTTTCACATGCTCAATCTTTGTTGATCAAACCCAAAAAGATTTTTGAGTGTTTTATTTGTTTTTGAAAGTGATTTTATACTTTTCTTGTCATTTGTTTTTCATTAAAAAACATGTTTTTGTGTGTCTTCAAAAACTGGTTCAGGGGTTGTTTCGCGAGAATCTCGCGACTTAGAGCTTCCCGCGAAAAGGAGTTGAGGGAATTTTTTTCTTTTAACATGTCACACAGAAACTTTCGCGACTGTTTCGCGACTGTATCGCGACCAAAAGCTACTCGCGAAATGCTGTTTGGCTAAAAATTGGATTTTTCCAATTTCAGACAGAAGTTACCGCGACTGTCTCGCGACTGTTTCGCGACCTATTGCTTCTCGCGAAAATTCTGTGCTTCAGTGGCCCTTCTCGCGACTGTTTCGCGACTGTGTCGCCACTCTCTAACCCGCGAAAAACGCGTGTTTTCAGTTTTTATATAGCTGATGTGACAGTTTTTCAAAACCATCAAACTTCCCTCGCTCAACCTCTCTCAAAGTTTTTCAACCCAAAATCACTATTCTATTCATTTCCCTTCAATCCAAGCACTTTTTCTGCATTTTCTTCTTCAAGGTATGTTTCTCAACTATTTCTTTTCAAGTTTTTACTTAGATTATGCAGAATTTTTGTTAGGGTTTTGATAATTGGGGATTTTCGAAACTTTGGGTTGGTTTTCAAAATTGGGTGAATCTTTTTCATTTTTTTTGATTGGGCTGTGTTCCTTTAGTTGTTTCTGCACTTGTGTTGGCCCCTTGTGGTATTTTATCATGTATTGAGGGTAGATTTTCACATGTTCATGCATTATTCATGTAGTTTTTGTTTTTATGCACACTAAGTGTTTGTCAAAATGTCCGAGTGACATTTTTGTGCTATTTTGAAATCAAGTGATTTCAATCAATGGACTCTCACTTGTATGACCTTATTTTACTTGGTTTGGTCATTGATTTTGTGTTTCAATCACTTTGTTCATGTTGCACATTTTTGACACACAAATAAGCACACTTAGGCACCCTCATGCATCTCTTGCCGCACACACTCATCAGCACATGCTCACAGACACACACTCTTGCACTATTTTTAAATTTGTTGCATTGTAGTTACGCATTATAAGTTGGAGTCTCTTACCATGATGTTTGGTGTCTATCATGCTCTGTTTTTCAGTTAGTCTATGTCTGATTTAGCACTAACTTGAATCTAATGGAGTTTGTCTTCTGGTTTGTGTTTGTGCATTGTTGTTTCCTTCTTTGCTTTGTGCAATTGTGCAGATGTCTCCCACCAAGCATGCAGCTAGGAAGAAATCGACTTCAAAGAGAGCCCGAACTGATTCAGAACATTTCCGGTCTATAGATGCTGATATGAAGTACAATGACTGCTACAAGGACAAGACGATCATCATGGAACGGGTAGTCCAGTTAGAGACTCTTGAGGGCACTTTCATCCCTGAAGTGTTCAAAGATAGAACTTGGACCAAGCTGCTGAACCCAACTGGCGTGGTCTATTCAGAGATCATCAAAGAGTTCTTCTCTAATGCAATTGTCAACGGAGATCGCATTGAGGGCTGGGTGAGACACAAGGAGTTTCAGATTACTAGAGAGAGCATCCAAGACTTTTTGGAGACTCGTCCTCCATCTCAGCAAATCACAGTTGCTTATGAGGACAGATTGGGTAAGATTGATGAAATGATCAAAGTCCTTGGTGGTGTATCGAAGAAATCATCCATGGATACTCTCAAGTTCTCTCCAGAAATGAGGACATTAAGCTATGTGATGATTCACAATCTATATCCAGTCACCAATCTCACCACTCTATCTGCTCCGAGAACAAGATTTCTGTATGATCTCTTCACACATAAGGAGATTGACATTTGTGGCCACATCATGCATGTCTTGAAGAAGAGCATCACAAAGCAGAATTCACGGACTGTGATGCCGTTCCCCTCTTTGATCATGAGTTTGATTGCCAAGACAAAGCTCAAGCTACCCAGTGGTCTCACAGTTGTTCCGAGGGATTATCCCATTGGTGGTCATACTTTGACTAGGAGCACTGCACACATTCGAGGATCCAAGACTGGTGTGCATACCATACCACCACCACGACAAGTTCAACAGGAGGAAGCTGAAGATACAGAGGAAGAGATTGAGAGGTTCACCTCGGCTCCAGAGTCCTCTGCACAGCCATCATCTTCTGCTCCACCATCAGGCTTAAGCAAACTTGATCAGTTGCTTGCTAAAATGGACCAGATGTCGACAGTGCTTGACTCCCATGTGCAGCACACAGCAGATCAGTTCGCATATCTTCAGGGACAGATCACCGCATTAGCATCGCAAGTTCAGGAGTTGTCCTCCACTCATGGCTCTGATTCGGAGTCCGTACCATTCTAGACCTTTGGCCATTCCGGTCAAAAAGGGGGAGAAATTTCTGAGGGGGAGCTGGAGAAGAGCTTGCACAGTGTTAGGGGGAGCATAGCCTAGATACACAGTAGCATTGGTTATTGGTTTTAAAGACGGTTTTTATTCAGTACTTTTAGTGTTTATAACTGTTTTACTGCTTTTGGTTTAAAGCTTTGATACTACGCTTTATTTAAGTTTTATTTCAGATATTTGTTGTGATATTCTCTATGCTTTGTAGCATACTTTGCATGTACCCATGTTGCTTTTGTAAGCTTTAAGGGTTGTTTTGTTTTATTGCATGTTTTGTAGACTTTTATGGTTTGTGCCATGTAGTTGCAATACTTTGCTTATGCAGCCTTTATGCTTGTGCTTTTGAAGTTTAATGTCATACATTTACTTCAATACATCACTCTTGTGCCCTAGTAGGATTGTTCCTAGATGCATATACGTTCTATGCATTGGTTGAGTGATGAACACTCTTGTGCCCATGTAGGATTGTTCCTAGATGCAAATACTTCAAGTATTTTGCATTGGTTGAGTGTTGGATTTGCAAATGGTACTCTTCATATGAGCTTATCATCTTGCTTATCCGGATGTTCATTCCTTGTGTGAATGAGCATAGTAATTGCTTGTGTATAGTGATTACTTGTTTGATCTTGCCATGATCTAGTGTTCTCTATTTCATCTTGCTTGATCACGCTCTTAATACTCCATATGCTTTTCAAGTTTTCTGCATACAATGATAATATTTTGTTGTTGTGTTTCAGGAGTTACTTGTTCATATGTTTCAAGAGCTTATCAGAATCTAGAATTAAGTGTGAGTGAGTTTTACCTGTGTTCCCAAACTCACGGTTAAGTCTAGAGTCTGTTTTAGGGTTTTGTCACGGAATAGCCAAAGGGGGAGATTGTAAAGTTGTGATTTACAACTATGTGTTTTGTTGGCTTTTATTCTGTGCCAAATTTGATTGTATTTACTTTCAATTGTTTATACCCTGTATTTGTTGTGGGAATTGATGTAAGGGGTGTGTGATAGAGAGTGTGTGAAGACTCAAGCAAAGTGGAAGCTGATGGAATCTCGCGGGTATGTCGCGACTAAGCTTCCCGCGAAGTGAGGCATGTGCCCTGCACATGCTGGAATGCGAAGAGTCAGGCCAGGTGGAGACAGCTGTCTCTCGCGAGTATCTCGCGGGTAAGGCCTTCCCGCGAGACACCCGCGAGACATGCTGTTCTGCCAGCCTGTACTGACTGACTCACACATTCTGCACCTATCCTATATAAACCCCCATTACCCACAAATGTTGAGGAATGCTTCAGAGAGAAAACCCTAGCCAAACACATTTGCAATTAGAGATTGTCATCCCCACCTTTCTCTATACTCTTGCTTGTGGTATCTCCTCAACCCTTCCCTCTCCATTTTCACACCATTGAGAGGTTGATAGCCCAAACACTTACCACACCTTTTAAGAGTGTTGAGTGACGTTTTGGTGCTGTTGGGAAGCATTGGAAGAAGCCAAGGATGGCAGATGCAACATGGAGCTTGTTGCGGGATCCGGAGAACTAGACAAGACACGGTTCCGAGAAGCCTTGTTGGAGTAGGAGCTTGGAGGGCTTAGGTGCATCGGGTAGATTAGGCTTGGAGGGTCTTTTGCTTACTCATGTATCCCAACTGATTGTCTAGTGGATCGATTTCCGCTTGGAGGGCGGCGGAGAGGTTTTTCGCCGAGTTCTTCGGTTTCCTCTTCGAGAACACGTCTTGGTGTTTTCTGAGTTTGCATCTTTCTTCCCTACTCTTGTTTTATTCCATTATACTGCTGTGTTGTTTAGTTTATGGATTAGAGTAGCTTATTGCTTATACGCTTGTGTTTACACGTTTCCGCACTTAGTATTAAGTTTGTGTAAAATCAACCAAGCCGTAATTTTAATTGGGGGGTCTAAACAGCTCTTGTGTTTTCAACACATTTTCGAGCTTTCACTAGTGATACCTGAAATTATACGAGTTACCAGCTAGTTTAATAAATGTCACTTATATAACACTTAACAATTAGATTACTAATGAAAATGAATGATAGTAATATGTAGGGCCAAAATGAAAATTTTAAAATGTAAATGGTTAAAATGAAATTAAACAATTCCAAACTTTAAGGGTTAAAAGAGTACTTTTAGTCCAGTGGTGAATCCTATAAACAGAGTAAAGTTTTGCCAATAACTTTTTATGGATGAGAGAAGGTTTTCTTGGTGGCATAATAAGATGTTTATTGCATGTTAGTTTAGAGGAGAAAAAAGAAGTTAAAACAAATTTATTTGCATTTTTACCCAAATAATTTAGATTGAGAACGTAGATAGTATTTTTATTTATTTATTTATTTATGAAAGACACATGAAGTTTGGGAAAACGAATGAATATATATATATATATATTTTTCATTGGAAAATGATACCAAAGGATCGATAAAGGCAACACCACCATGGAGCTCTGCTTCCAAGTTCCACTGTGCCATTGGAAATCAATCATGTCCAGTCACAAGGGAGAGAAACAGTGTCTCGATCGAGTTAGTAGATATTTTTACTACACATCGTCACTCACAAAAAAGAAGGAATTTCATGCATCATATATATGCCTCTTCTTTTCTTCTCTCTCTTGAGTTAGAAAATATCATTAAAAATCAAATAATTTATCTGCCAAAACAAAAATAAAATAAAAGGGCAATTCCAAACCAAAATTTGTTCATATAATCAGACTTAACATATGAGCAGCCACTTCAGAGATCATGTCTTCCTTTTTAGTACATATTTGTTTAATTGGTAGCGGGCTTATGAGAAGAAAAATACATATATCATATTCACATAGGATATGTGTTATTCACGATAACAAACGCAGATACATAATACATGGGCACCCAATAAGATAAACATTCAGAGTTGGATGAGACTATAGTTTGGTTGTTTGGCACAAGATTGGAATAAATTAGATTTTCCAACAGAACCTTTTCTTCTTCTTTTTTAGATAATCACAGAACCTTTTCTTTTTATTACAAGTAATTTTCCAAGAAAGTGGCACGATCGGATTCCATATTGGATTCGCAAATCGCAATGCCAGAACCTTACTTTCTTTTCTTTTTCTCTAATAATCATAGATAAGCCACCACTAGTAGATATCTTGATGAGATATATATATATATATATATATATATATATATATAGTTCTTTAAGTACTTTATTTATTAGTTTGTATTTTTTTGAGATTAAAAATTAAAGATTACCTAGATATAATGGGAAATGCTAAATTATTAAAAAAAATAAAGTGATGGAAGTTATTTAATAACTGTAATTTCTTCCAGTTTCCAATATATGGTTCATTATGTATATCCCGGCCGGGTGATAGGGGTCTTTGTGAATCTGGTTCCTTACATAGCCTTTTCCTCCAAAAATCCAAAATCTTGGTTAAAAAAGTGGCATTTCTTCTTTGACTGATAACTCACGTTTGAAGTTTTGTGCTAGTATCCATAACGCACTTACATACAATAACAATATGTTGATTATGTTCATATATAATCTTGTTTAGACCTGAGTTACCGACCAATCACATATGTAGCGAATTAATTCAACTAGTTATTCCACATAGATATTCCAAAACATTAACTCAATCACCACAATCAATCATCAAATCAAAGCAATAATAATTAAGAAAGCAATGTTTTAGTGATGAAGTGGAAAACTAATGAAGAATTTCATCAATGAAAAAGCACTCTGAGAATCCATTCCCATGGAAAATAGTCTTTGCAAGACAATTGCATAGCTATACTATTTATCGTAACCTCTACAAAAACTGTATTTGCCTCTCACAACAGTAACTCCGGAGTCTTCCAAAGCGAATATGCTCTACAAATGAACCATCTACAACTCTCGGAACTGCAAATTTCAGCAATAATCCACTATTGGAGAAACAAACTTTGTGGTTTTTAGAACAATATAAAACTCATGGTAAGAAAATAATTCAATAATTATTGTATAGGATCAAAGAACAAGGATGGATTTTCACTACTGTTTAGGCTCAAGGAGAAGGTTTTCAAGCTAGCTAGATTGGCTTGGTATGACTTTGATTTGAACATGGTAGCCTTCTATATAGAAAATAGTGCTTAAGGGTGCTTATATAGCTATCTTAAAGCCTTAGATAACTCACACTTTCAGCTGAATTCAAATCATAATTCTAGGCAATCTCGCTCAAGTGAAAGTCGAGCAACTCACGAAGTTTCTGTTTTGTTAATGTTTTGCTCAAGCAAATTTGGGTTTTATTTTTGTGAAACTGATGTTCTTCAAATCCTTCAATCAGCTTAATGTTCCACTTCTAACCGAATTCAAATAAATCACTTTCATTCCTTTAAAATCAATGTTTGTAACATCCACAAGTTAACGGATTATATATAATCCTATCAATGAAATAATATATCTACTAATTGTCCATTTCGGAACAATTTATTTAGCTGAAGATGAAAACGTTTTGCTTAAAGTACCGTAGATATAAAAGTAAAAGTTAGCTGAAATAGTACAGTTGAGACCCATGAATAATACTAGAAAATGTAGTGCAACTCATAAATAGTAGCAAAAATAAGCTGAATAGTACAATAAGTTGACAAAAATAATCAATGTCAAACACACACTAAATTTAGTCCTACAAGAGATGTTTCATATATCTAATCCTTAGCAATTCCCAATTTGTTTTAAATTCTACAATTATGGAAGTCGTACTTGAAAGAATATCACTTTGTAACTATGGTGCTTTTCCTCATGCACTTCATTTTATCTTGGATGGTGATAGATTCAATGTACGCTGTTTGGTTCAACATATGAGACATTTGACTAGTTTAAAATTGTTAGGAGGGTTACCTGATATCTCAAACTTTTTGGATTTGATTATATATGTATATATAATTCTTCCATTTTTCATCTTCACCATTATAGGATTGTCATCCACAATGAGACCAATAAGAAATTGAGAAAGACAGAGATGATAGTGGAGAAGCATAAAACTAGAAAAGGATAGCTAGATAATACAAAGTACATCTAATCTTCAAGTCTAGAAGTTACAGGACTGAGATCTGATCTTAGCTATAATACTTCATCACTACACAAGGGAAGTTCTTCTATTTTTATTTTTATTTTTCCATATGTAGTACTACTAGCTAGAAAGGAAAAAGAAAATATTGAGAACAGCTTAGCATTATTGGTCTGCCTCATATAGCTTTCCTCTTCATCAGATGAACTTGACTTTGCTCAGCGAAGTTCGCTGTGTATCCCACGGTAATTAGCATGGCCCGCAGTGTTGCTATTTGGCATGTTGCTATTGTTAATGGGCTCTTTCATCTGAGAAAACTGGCTACTATATTGATACCCTGGAGGAGGATAATAAGGCCTTCCTGCTCCAGACCTCCTAGGCCGACCATAGTACTTGTCTATTATGGCAAACCCTTCCAACCCAATCTTGACAAGCTCAGCCTGAGATGCCATGCTTAACTGCTTAACTAATCTACAAATCAAGTAACTTTCTCTTGCTCTCTTGGTATCAAGGTTACAGGCTAGGCCCCAATATATAGGAATCACAGAATGCTAGTTCACATGTAAACTAAATTTGGCCGGTGATTCTTTGTAGAATTTTTGGGATATGATCATTGATTTCTTTCAAGGGCCGGTGGCATAGTATTCTTCTTTTCTGGTCCAAAGTTATAAAGACCCAAGTATCTGGAACAACTGTAAGTAGAAATACAAAAATAAATATGTGTTATTTGAATGTTTTTCGGTGGTTGTATAATTTACAAGATTCTTTCGGGGGAAAATCTACTATTATTTGCATTGCAACCATATAGTTATCTGTACGTGAAATTTCTGACGTAATACTACTTAGCTCATCATGCTTTTGGTACTTAGCTTACTTATGAAGCTTAAATATTCCCCTCTTTAATTAGCTGGGGTAGGCAAGATTTGATTGGTATTGAGGTGGCAGGGAAAACAGACACGACCAGAGAAAAAGTTGCAGAAGGTTGTCATGGCGCTTATCCAATGCCAACATGGTCTATGGAAGAATGTTTCTTTAACCAAATTATTGAGATTTAGGACCTAGATAATATATAAAAAGAATATTTGAAGCCGTAGCTCACTGGGTACGTAGTTTGTTTACTTTACAATAATGTTTTGAGCATCTTTCCTTAATGACAAATATCTTCTAGTGGGGTTGGCAAATCAACACATTGATCCACTAATGTTAGAAACCTTTTTAGTGTTGACTAATTACATAACCATTTTTTTTTTTTTGGGGTAATTGTTCAAACATATTCCATTGTAATTGTATGGTGTGAATGAGATTGAAGACTAAAGACTAGTGTTATACTGTACCAGTATGAAGTTCTCAATTGAGCAATACTTTTTCTTTTTCTTTTTTTTTGAG
Source organism: Quercus aquifolioides (assembly GCA_019022515.1). Lineage (NCBI taxonomy): Eukaryota > Viridiplantae > Streptophyta > Magnoliopsida > Fagales > Fagaceae > Quercus > Quercus aquifolioides. The sequence goes on along the minus strand of CM032334.1, from coordinate 10,461,810 downwards.
AAACTCAATTTTCAATTGAGCAATACTACTTGCTCAATCGACCAAATAGAGAGTTTGGATCAAAATTTTCAGTCGAGTGAGCCTATTAAGGAGAGCCACTGACTTGCAGGGCTTTTTTTTGGTTCTTCTAGCTTTAATTAATCTTCTTTCCCAAACTGAAGTTTAAGTTATGTGTCCTTAGCTATGCCCAAAACCAGTTAGGCTCATATTTTATTTTGTATTTCTTGTATTATTGTAATTTTTGTACTAGCTATACTCCCTTGACATTAAGCCTATAGATGTAGGTCTCTCCTCTATGAATAGAGCAATGCTTATTATGCACACTCTATTGCACACATTTACATACAAGTGAAAAAATAACAACTGAAATCACGATGTCCAAAACCATTGATGCCGCCCCTCGACAACTCATCATCATCGTTAACTGACAACTCTTGGCCATTTACTTTTTTTCCACGTGCAAATGTTTGTATTTAGAGTACTTTCCTTCTTGATTTTTTACGTATATTAAAAAAATTGAGGTCTATCATCTTATTTGAGACTCCAAAATGGCCCAATAAGGCGTTGCTCCATTGCAAACTGTCTCACATCATCTAGCTTCAGCTACCAACATTGGCATCTCTAGCATCCTCTACTACCACATTTACAATCACAGTAACTAAACTGGTAGCTTTGACCAACCGGCCGGATTATATCCTGTTTTCAAATTCTCTCTTCCTCTGTTTATTCTACCATAGCAACTACTTATCTTCCGTGAACCTCTTAAATTAGCCACCACAATCGCATCCACCATTTTGTGATAGAAACTTATTCTATTACACTGTCAGTTACAACTTAGCAGAGTTAAATACAAGTTTTCCTTTTTTGAGTTGAAAGACAGCAGAGTTAAATGCAAGTTTTTTTTTTATAAATAAAAAAAGATTATTTCAACAGTTTGTAATGAGGGAAAGAAGATTTGAACCCTGAACTGCTCTGTTGGAAAAATTAAAAAGTAACAATTAAACTACACAGCTCATTGCAAATGTTAAACATTAGCCACATGGATTTTAGGGAGGCCACACGTCAAACTTTTGGAATCTTGTTCACTTTAATGGTTAGGGAATTATGCAGTGATCTGCTCTGTCTATTCAACCAAATTCAAAATCACACCCAATATCTAATTTCTAAATCTAATTTGTTGCACTAGTTTTTGATATGTCACACTCTTCTGTAGTCCTTGCCTTGATTCTACAATCCTGCAATTCATTCGCATAGGGAGGAGAAGAGAGAAAGAGAATGATAATTAATGGAGGCGAGGCCAGAGATGCGCCTATGCATAGGATTGGAAGCTAGAAGAAAGAAACAAAGTAACAACTTGCATAATTACAGGAGAACTAGAATATAAAAAAAAGGTCTTATATTTTTACAGGAGAGATGCTAGTAATGCCTCTATGTTACAAGCAAAGCATATTTTCTAGCTTGCTATAGAAGATTATATTACTTCTCCAACATAAGAGGAGTATTTACAGTAGTTTTCACTTTTCACAAAGCATACAAGCAAGAGCTAGTATTTAAGCCCTGTACCGTAGCGATTTGCTTTGTATTCTGTAATCACTATCCCACCATAGATCTCTGCAGCCAATTTGCTATTGATCTCTGGCTGTTTCTTAAAAACTTGATGACTTCCTTGATGGAAGTACTGCCTTTCGGCCTTCCTGGGCCGACCATAGTACTCTTCCAACAGAGCAAAGCCTTCCAATCCAGCCTTAACAAGGTTTGCCTGAGGTGCCATATTGCTCAAAATTAAGAACAGAATAAACAGATTACAAATCAATTGTAGCTGTCTTGTTTTCCTCATACAAAGGTTACAGACGAAACCCCCTTTATATAGCCAGCAAGCCAGCCTTGGGAACCTAATGGCCCAAGGTTAAGAGAGAGAAAAAATAAGACCAAAGTCTCCTAACCCTTTCGTGATTCTCTTCCAAGATACAAAGTAGGGCTCTAAATGAGTTTTGATTTTGTTGGATAATAGTATATATTTTTAGCTTCTGATTTCACTTTTATTACCTTAGTATATGTAGGATTTATAGTGGATCAATGGTGAGATATACTAAAAATTCCAATATTACCCACTAGAATTTGGGGCTTGTCTTTGTTTGGTCATATTTCTAGATCTCATTAACCTAGAAAGGCCAAAACCTTTTGAAAAATGTGGTCAGTCAAATGGTGGTTTGGATTTTTTAATTTAACATTTAGAGGGAAAAAAAAATCGTGCTATGTGTGTGTTTCCCAAATTGTCCTCCTTTTATTGGTGTGTATATGATACCATAAATATCATAACACCCCTATAGCTCTTTATATGACTACTTTACGGCTCTAACTACTATCACATATAATTATGAAGAATGGTATCAGGATACTCTGACCAGGAGGCTCAGCCTTCATAGGTTAGGGACCACCTTTCTTGCAAGTGACATGACATTTATAGTTTTGTTTATTAATTTCATGGAAATTTTTAGAGTTTTACATGAACAAGTATTTAAAAATTAAGCATTTATTGACAAAATTTAGGATTAAACTTGGATAACTAGCTTGGCAAAACTGGAAATGATGATTGATCGTAGCTCAGCTTCTTAGTAGCATTTCGACAACACTTCCACAATGTGATTGGACTTCAAGCTTGGATCAACCAAATTTTTGGCAGAGCTTCCGTAGTCAGGTCGGAATTATAGGTTTCGAATTATACAAAATTTTGGCAGGGGTTGGAATCTAGCTAATTCAAACCGAACAAAAGTTATCAACAAAAAACTCTTTAAAAAGTTTAGAGGACAAAAAAAGAAATTTATGCAATTTTATATATTGTTAACGTGTATAATATAGTGAGCATTAGGCCTAGTTAGATTATTTGTATAGCACACATCTTGTACTACACTTTACTTGTACTACACATATATGCTTCCTATATAAAGGCATCCATATATATTCTTTAATCAATAAATACAATACTATTACATTCAGTATTTCTATCATAGTATCAGAGCCATCACTCTGACTTCTTTATTACAGTCTTGTCTCTATTAGTGTTATTCTAGACTCACAATTGCTTCCGCTGTTACAACTGTTGTTGCAGCCATTTGCCGTTAAACCTCTGACACATCTCAGTCATCGTCTCTGGTTCGGACCTGCAATCGTCGTTGTTCAGAGTCTCGAGACCACTGCCATACCATTGCCGCTATGATCCTTGCTCCGATTGTGTTTTTGCAGGCATCACTAAGATCGTCCACCGCCGATCTACCATTCAATGAAAACCTGACCACCATCGGAGGTCCCACACACCCTCACGCACCGCCCTAAGAATCTGCACCCAAGATCACGCGCTCCACGTGCCGCCACGCGCCGTCTGTCTTCTTGATGCGCCTACATGCGCTGCCACGCGCCAGATCTGCACCTGTTGACGTCAGCCCTAAGTGACGTCATCACACTACGTCACTGCTTATGTCATCACAGTCAGCCGCTTACGTCATCTTGCTGACGTTATCCTAGTTAGCCGACTGCACCGTTGACCGTTGACTTTTTCAGTCCAGGTGCTCCTTATCCAGTTTTTCGCGTAGATTTCATTTTTGCATATTTTGCTTCTAAATGAAGAATAAGGACAGGTCTTCTTCTTATTGCAACAATCGTCACTGCCAATCCATCAAACGTTTTTGCAAATTTTGCAAACGTTTTGGCCACAATATTGAGACTCGCTATCATCGCAATAAATCAGCTGTTTCAATTTATGCTGCTACTGTTGCTAACACTGAGAGTGTCCAACCAATGGCTCCTGTTTCTGCACAGTCTAAGTCTTCTGGATCCACTTTCTCCATTTCTAGAGATGACCTTATAAATATCATCGCCAATGTCATTCGTATGGTTGGTGATGCATCTTGTTCCTCTTCTCTCTCAACTTTATCTAGTATGTCTCCTACCTCTTGGCTTATGGATTCTGCTTGTTGCAATCACATGACACCTCACTCGTCCTTATTTTCTGACCTTAAACCTACACCGCACCCTCTTAATATTCGCACAGCAAATGGTTCCACAATGTCTGGTCATAATATAGGTTTAATTTCAACCTCCAACCTCTCAGTTCCTGGAGTCTTTAATGTTCCTGACCTTTCTTATAATTTATTTTCTGTGGGACAATTAGCTGAGTTGGGTTATCGCATTACCTTTGATTATTCTGGGTGCATTGTGCAGGATCCTAGGACGGGACAGGAGCTTGGGACCGGTCCCAGAGTTGGGCGTATGTTTCCCGTGGACAACCTTCGTCTTCCACTTGTTGCTCATGTTTCTGTTGCTGCAGCTGCTGCAGTTTCTTCCACTTCTTCCCTTGCACTTTGGCATGCTCGACTTGGTCAGACATCTTCCTCTCGGGTACAACAATTGGCTTCTAGAGATTTGTTAGGTTCAGTGTCTATAGAAAATTTTGATTGTGTTTCATGTCAGTTAGGAAAACAACCAATTTTGCCTTTCAATACTAATGAATCAATATCTACTGATATCTTTGACCTTATTCATTCTGATGTTTGGGGGCCGTCCTCTGTCTCTAGTATTAGTGGGTCTAGATATTTTGTTGTCTTTATTGATGATTACTCTCGCTATAGTTAGATTTTTAATATGAAACATCGTTCTGAATTATTGGAAGTATATTCTAATTTTGCAAAAATGGTTGAAACTCAGTTTTCCAGACGCATCAAAATTTTTCGATCTGATAATGCTCTTGAATACACTCAATATGCTTTCCAAGCTATTTTGCATTCCTATGGCACTGTTCATCAACTAACTTGTCCAGGTACCTCTCAGCAAAATGGTAGAGCCGAACGAAAATTTCGTTATATTCTTGATACTGTTCGTGCTCTCCTTCTTTCTGCCAAAGTTCCTGCTCTTTTTTGAGGTGAAGCTGCTCTTCATGCTGTTCATACTATTAATCGCATTCCGAGTCCTGTTATCCAAAATCAAACTCTATATGAGGGCCTTTTTGGGTCACCTCCAGACTATCACCACCTTCGCTCTTTCGGCTTTGCTTGTTTCGTTCTTCTTCAACCACATGAACATAACAAACTTGAGCCTCGGTCAAGACTTTGTTGTTTTCTTGGCTATGGCGAAACTCAAAAGGGGTATAGGTGTTATGATCCTATCTCTCATCGTCTTCGTATCTCCCGCAATGTTGTCTTTTGGGAACATCGCCTTTTCGTCGAGCTCTCTCATTTCAGTGCTTCCCTGTCTTCTTCCTCTGTCTTAGATCTTTTTCCAGATGAGGCGCATATTCCTTCTGTAGCTGCTCCTGATCCTCCTGTAGTTGCTCCTGATTCTGTTGCTGTAGACTTCTCTATCCAACCACTAGATATCACTGATCCCTTTCCTAGTTCACCATTTAATGAACAGGTTGAAGACAAGCTACCCAACCCCAATCCTGAGCTTGGGTCTCCTGCTCCTACTTCGCCTGAAGATCTTGCATAAGACATTCCACCTCGTCACTTAACTCGGGTAAGATCTATTCCTGCACATTTACTTAACTATCATTGTTACATTGCCCTTGCTACACTACACGAGCCTCACACCTATCGTGAGGCTTCCACTGACCCTTTATGGCAGATTGCAATGAAAGAGGAACTTGATGCATTATCTAAAAACTATACTTAGGATTTGGTGACACTTCCTCCTAGGAAATTTGTGGTTGGTTGTAAGTGGATCTACAAGATTAAGATTCGCTCTGATGGGTCCATTGAGCGCTACAAAGCTCGTCTTGTTGCAAAAGGTTTTACACAAGAGTATGAGATTGATTATGAAGAGACCTTTGCTCCGGTTGCTCGTATCTCATCTGTTCGTGCCCTCTTAGCTATTGTTGCTACTAGTAAATGGAACCTTTTTCAGATGGATGTCAAAAATGCATTCCTTAATGGGGATTTAAGTGAAGAAGTGTATATGCAACCTCCTCCTGGTCTCTCTATTAACTCAAACAAGGTTTGTCACCTTTGACGTGCACTTTATGACCTTAAACAAGCTCCACGAGCTTGGTTTGCCAAATTCAGCTCTACCATCTCTCGCTTGGGTTATATGGCCAGTCATTATAATTCTGCCTTATTTGTTCATCGCATTGACAAAGGCACTGTTTTACTTCTCCTATATGTGGATGATATGATCATAACTGGTGATGACCTCAGTGGCATTCAAGAACTCAAGGCTTTTCTCAGTCAGCAGTTTGAGATGAAAGATCTTGGACATCTCAGCTACTTCTTAGGTCTTGAAATCACTCATTCTACAGATGGACTTTATATTACTGAAGCCAAGTATGCCTCTGAACTCTTGTCTCAAGCTGGACTCACTGATAGCAAGACTGTTAACACTCCAATTGAGCTTAATGCATATCTGACTCCCTCAAGGGGGAAACCATTGTCTAATCCCTCTCTTTACAGATGCTTGGTTGGCAGCTTAGTTTATCTCACTGTCACTCGTCCAGGCATTTTCTATGTTGTTCACTAGGTGAGCCAGCATCTGTCTGCACCACGATCAACTTACTATGCTGCTGTTCTGCGCATTCTTCGATACCTAAAGGGCACTCTCTTTCATGGTCTTTTCTACTCTGCTCAGTCTCCTCTTATTCTCCATGCATTTTCTGATGCTGATTGGGCAAGAGATCCCACTGATCGCAGGTCCACCACTGGTTATTGCTTTCTTCTTAGTTCTTCTCTGATTTCTTGGTGAAGTAAGAAACAAACTCATGTGGCCCGCTCCAGTATTAAAGCAGAATATTGTGCCCTTGCTGATACCACATCTGAGCTCCTTTGACTACGATGGCTTCTCAAAGACTTAGGTGTGTCTACATCCTCTGCTACTCCTCTTTATTGTGACAACCAAAATGCTATTCATATTGCTCACAATGATGTCTTCCATGAACGGACTAAACACATCGAGATCGATTGTCATTTTATCCGTTTTCATCTTATCCATGGTGCTCTCAAGCTAATCTCAGTCTCCTCTAAAGATCAACTTGCAGATATCTTCACCAAGTCACATCCTAAGGGACGCCTTCGTACTTTGGTTGACAACCTCAAGCTGGTCTCACATCCACCTTGAGTTTGAGGGGGGCTGTTAACGTGTATAATATAGTGGGCTCTAGGCCCAGTTAGATTACTTGTATAGCACACATCTTATACTACACTTTGCTTGTACTACACACATATGCTTCCTATATAAAGGCATCCATGTATATTCTTTAATCAAGAAATACAATATTATTACATTCAGTATTTCTATCATATATATATATATATATATATATTTGGTTCCGTTCCTGATTCATAAAAGAACCAAGTTCGGGAGAAAAAATGTATTTAAAATATCAACCGTCTAGAAATACCCAAAAAAAAAAAAAAAGTATTATGGGGTTGCCGGTGAGCATAAAAATAAAACAAAAGTGTGTTATCTGGATCTCTATGTCTTTCGGTGGATTTATAATTTTTTTTTTCTTTTTTTGCACTAAATAATGTATAATTTATTCGATTCTTTGGAACAATCTAGTCTGATTTGCATGCAATGATGATATAGTTCTCTTATTAGACAGTACAGTCTCAAATGGATTTTTAAATCCAGCAATACGTGATATTTCTGACGTAATACTTCTTAGCTCATACTGTGCATATTGAGCTCACTTAAAAAGCATAAATATTCCTGTCTTTCAATGGGGTAGGATTTGATAGGTATTGAATTGAGGTGGCAAGAAAAACAAAAACGACTAGAGAAAAGGTAGCAGAAAGTTGTTCTTGAAGCTTATCCATTACAACATGGAAGCATATTTACCCAAATTATTGACATTCAGATCGTAGATAAAATGGATATATATTTGAAGGGGTAGCCCACGATACCTATTTTGTTTACCATAATGTTTAGAGCATCTTTCCTTTTGCGTCCTTTTCTCAATGGCTAATGTTAAGTTCTAGATTAACAAATTTCAATCTAATTTTAATTGAATTTATAATGTGCCATAAAAAATTTAAGATTACAAATCCAAAATAACTTTTTTTTTTTTTTGATAAACTAATCCAAAATAACTTAAGATGATAAAAGTTGAAGATTTTGACAAGCCTTTAATTGATGCTCGAGGGATCAAACAAGTGTCTTCAACAATAACCTTTTGATCATAGTGAAATGAGATTATCGACAATTTCTCAATAGTGGCTCATATATATGATCCTATATATGATCTATATTATCGTTTTTGTAATTTGTTTTGTAAATATAAGTACTTAGCATAATCCAACCAAATTTTAGGAGTCCGCACCTTAAAGTTTCAAAATCTAGTTTTTTTTTTTTGGTAAAATATAATTTATACCTTATAAGTTTGGTACTTATCATTTTAATCCACTAAATTTAAATTTTGTCATTTTAGTTTGTTAACTTTGGCAACAATCATTTTTGTTAGTTCGTTCGTTAGCATTTGACAAACACCCCTAATCCTTTTAAAATGACATTATTTCATGTTTGTAACATTAAAAAATTACTTAAGATAGTGTTATTTTAAGAGAGTTAACTGTGTTTTACAAATGGTAATGGATGGAAGAAATAATCTATATGACCATGTTGACAAAGTTAAAGGACTAAATTAAAATTTAAACTTAAAGAACTACAATGGCAATTGACCAAACTAACTAATAGGGCGTATATTGTATTTTTACCTATTTTTAGGTTAAGTATGAAGTATAAAGTAAAAAATTTATTTCATTTTAATGGTCTTTGAATAGGGCAGTTTGCACTTTATTGGAGCGCATTCAAAATCTTACCTAATATCAAAGGGCGATGGTTGTTACGCATCAAATATCTAAATTAAATTGGTTGCACTGGCTTTTGATATATATGGCAGTACTTGATCTCTGCCGTAGTCCATGGGGGGAGAGAAGAGAGAAAGAGACTAAGATAATTAATGGAGGAGATGTGCCCATATGTATAGTAGGGCTAGAAGAAATTAACAGACTAAACGCTTGCATAATTACAGGAGAGCTTTGGAAGATACAAAAAGTAAGTGCTTGCAACATAGCATATATATTTTCTAACTTGCTACAGAAGAGTATACATATTACTTCTGTAATACAAGAGGAGTATCTATAGTAGTGTACACAAAGTATATGCAAGAAAGAGCTAGTATTTAAGCCCAGTACCAAAGCGAATTACTTTTTCGTCAGTGAAATCCGTAACCAGTGTCCCACCATTGATCACTGGAGCAGGCATTTTGCAAAAGATCATCATGATCTCTGGCTGTTTCTTTGGAACTTGACTTCGGTGATGAATACTAGGCCTCCTCGACCCGCCATAGTATGCATCCAATAGTGCAAAGCCCTCCCTTCCAATCTTAACAAGGTTAGCCTCTGCCTGAGATGCCATTTTGCTTAAAAGATCAACAACACAAACAGATATAGAACTCAATTAATTGTCTTTGTTTTCTTGATGCAGTTTAAGGTTACAGGTGAAACCCCCCCTTATATAGAACTTCCAGCAAGTGACTCTATCTTTCCCACCTTATGGCCCAACAAAGAGAACGTTGAACAGAATGTAAAAAAAAAAAAAAAAAAAGAGAGAAAAAAACAAAGCCTCCCACCAATGGTGAATGTTGATTCTCATCAAAGATGCAAAGTAGAGATAGCTTAGATTTTTATGGATAGATCCCTAATCCGCTTGTAGAAAATTCTTATTTGTTCTTATCTATTTAATAAATAATTTTAATTCAAGCCTAAGTTTAAGCTTGTTTATTAAACAAGCTAAGCCTAACTATAATAATGTGTTCATGTAATTTTCATACATGTACACTTTTCATTCAAAGGGCATGAAGAAATAATTGTGTTAAGAATGCTTATTTAATTAAAATTATACTTATTATTCTTATAATTCATTAGTTAGAGGTAGAAGATTTGAACTTTTGAATGTCTTCATTAAAAACTCTTAGAGGTGTCAGTTAAGTTATAAAATTCTTGGCAGTTAAGTGAATTATTGATGCTACTAACTTGAATACAAATATCTCAAAATACTTCAAGCTTGCTTTTATATATGAAGTGACTAGTATAACTTATTGAGATCTATTAAGGGAAAAAAAAATACCAGGTCTCTCTTTAAAATTTAACATCATATTAATTAAAATTTTACATCAATCAATGAAAGAGGACAACAACTATATATATTAACAACAACAACAACCAAAAAAAAAAAAAAAAGACAACATTTATATATGGTAAGATAATATCTTTGAGTTATGAGTCTTGTGATTTAGTGACTATAGCATTCCTTCTTTTTTCTTATAAAGTAAAGATTAAACTTGTTGCACACAAACTATTTTATAAACATCCTAAAAAATAACTAAAATCATTTTTTTGAAGTGTGTAAAATTGTGTTAAACAATTTGTGTATAATAAACACTACTCTAACCTAAATATGAATTTGAGTCACTATTTCTCACTTGTTTTATTTTTATTTTTTAAAAGGATAATTATCATCAAAGCTTTATGATTCCCTCAAACATACAACATGTACAAGTTGTGCCAATAGCTTATTTGTGATCTTATTAGTACAAAGCAAAAATATTCTCAATTATCTATAACGCGCGGGGAAGGTATTTGATGTTTTTGGGAAGGCATAATAAGATTCTTATTGCATGTTAGTCTAAAAAAAACAACCGAAAGCATATCCACCGGCATTTTTATCCAAAAATAAATTAGATTGATACATAAATACATACCTCCTTTTGATGATTCATGAAGTTTGGGAAAATGAATAAGTTTTAATCCCTAATTCCCAATTGGAAAATGATACCAAAAGACAGATAAAAGGCAGCACCACTGTGATGCTAATGCTATGCTTCCATTTATTCTTTTCCTTTTCTTACCCTCACATTATTTCAATCTAGGACTTATTAATTGCCCACTAATTTATCAGTTTTGTCTACTAAAAAACAAAAGCTCACTAATTCCACAAAGCTCAACACTGCCGACATGCCCAATGGTCCAACATCCTTTCATTTTAGATTCTCAATCCAATTCTGGGCACCATGCAACAGCCCATAGTCTACAATACTAGAATTTTTATTTTGTATGATTGTAACCAAACCATTGTTACCATGAATTACACAATGTATATATTCCAATTTATGCTACATATATGTCAAAATCCAAAAACAATGCTACAATACAAATTACATTATAATTTCTACATAGACTTTTTTCTTCTCAATGAAATCGATTTTACATTACTAACTTGCATCTTTGATCTAAGATATAGATTTTATACACTCTTGAATTACTTGTCTTTTGTTTGGATTTATCAACTTGTAATTAATTTTTTTTTTTTTTTAAGAAACAAACACACACACACAAGAGAGAGAGAAATGAGTTATAACACAACAGCACACCACAAACTCTAATAGTAGTTCCAAAAATAGTGGCATAGGAGGCAAGTGAGGCAGTTAGTGTCCCCATGTTTAGGATCTTGAAAAATCTGAATTATGTGGGTTACAGATCAATTTGTTTTTACACTTGGTCCAAGTACCCAAGGTTAAATTGGGTATTTTTCTTCGGTTTCAAAAAATTATAGGTGGCAAATTATTATTAGTTGTAATTTAAATCCACCACTAAAATTACTATTTTTTTCACACTAGTAACTAAGGGTGTGCAAAATATCCGCTTAACCCGCCAACCCGCAACTGACCTGCCCGCCCCGTGCAGATCATTAAGTTAGGCAGTTTGGGTTGGGCAAGTTAGACCTCCAAAATTGTAGATTAGGTTGGATTACAAATTGAAAAATTGCCAACCTGCTACAACCTGACCCACCCGCTTAATTATACATACATAAAAAAAAAAAATATATATATATATATATATGAACGGTTTTAGACCCCTTAAAACACAACTAGATTGAGTAGCCTAGTTAAATAGCCAAGTTGTTACTTAGTCAAATTATGCAATTCTAGGTTAAAACAATCAAACAATCATATCAAGAATATATAGCAGCGGAATAATAAATAACACAATATATGATCACCCAGAAAAACCAAACCGGTAAAAAATCTGGAGAGGATTTTACCCACCGATCCTCAAGGCAAAACTGAATCTACTATGAAAGAATCGAAGTTCATATAAAAGGACTTACAAACTCCCCGCTCGACTTCCTAATGCTACCTACCAGTAGAACTTACTGACACGACCCCGTGCAAGCTCCGAATTCACGGACTCCTTCTTTCTTGAATTCTTCAATCAGCTACAAGCACCCACGCTTGATATTCTTTAAGCTTCAATGGTAGCAACCGAGTTGATCATCAAGATGTTGAAGTAATCTCTATCTTGAAAACCCTAAGTTTTGTGTAAAGGAAAGCTCCTCTAGATCTCACAAGAGATTCACACAAAACAGCAATGTATGAGTAACAATACAACTAGAGCAACCCTAAAAACGTGGCTAGGGTTTTGCCTTATATACCTAGGGCAAAAACATAAAACTCTAAACGTTTAATGAGTTAGGGCTGAGTTGGAAAAACTGCAGAAAACGCAATTTGGTCGACTTTCAATTGATCGAGTCTATTCTTCGATCGATCGAGCCAAACCGAAATGCCCCAATGCATCTGCAGTCTCTCGATTCCAACTTTACAATAATTAATCAACTTTGAGCAAGCTTAAACAAGACTAAACATATTGTTTTGATCATGGTTTGCCAATATTACAAATTAGAGTTCTAAATACATAAATTCCTAAACCTTTAGAACCTAACAAACTCCCCTTTTGGCAATCCATGACAAAACACAAATTAAAAGCTCAAAGTTTACAAGTAAAAAGCCCTTTACAAAAATAATGCTCATAAACTCAAATTCAATTCTAACTACTATCCATCAGTTGCAAGTGTAGACAGCAGCTCAATTGAATCAACTTGTATATTCCTGAAACACTCAACAAACGCATAAACGCATGTGTGATAGAATAGAGTAAAACAACAGGTATAACATTCTTGTAAGATTCACACAACACAAAATAAAGACATATATTAATGAACAACTCATAAATATAAATCAATAAGTAGTGAATCACAAAGTAACAAGAATCAAGTATATATCATGTATATCAATCAAAGTTACTCCCCCTAACATGAATATTCCCAAAAAATGATATACAAAGTGAAGCACCTAGATACAATCTAAAAACTCCACAAGCTCCTCAAAAAACAAAAAGTCTCCCCCTAACTACAAAAACCCCTCTACCAGTCAAAAACTCTACTCCCCCTTTTTGTGACGGAGTGCCAAAGGGCAATCACAAGTCATCATCAAAAGGAGGTGGTGAGGGTGAATGAAGATGCACAAAGTCGGCTCGCAGAGCACGAATCTCATCAAGCAAGTCCACCAAAATATGACCATGAGCTGCCTGAACGGTCATGACAGTCTCCAAGGTACGACGAACATCAAAGTTGGTCAAAGGAGGTGGAGGAACATCAGCAGCAGTAGCATCACCAACAGGATCAGGAACATCCTCACCAGCAGGACCTGTAGAAGAAGAAGGAGGAGGTGCGCTACTAGAAGGCTCAAACCTAGGGTGTTTAGAACCAGCTCGAAGATGAGCGGCCCTTTGTCTAAGAAAAGACGCACCTATGGGAGCAATCACATGAACGGGCTCAGAGGAAGGGAAACCACTAAGATCAAGATAAAGCAAAATCCTATGAATAAAAATAGGATGAACAAGAGCATGAGCAGAAGATGAACTCCTATAAACATCGTCCAAAGAACGAAGAAATAGATGAGGAAAACCAATAGGAGCATCAGTAACCAGAGCGTACAAAAATACACACCTCTCGAGATGAATGGTGTGAACATGAGATATGGGCCAGATAGAATGACAGGCTATCCTAAAGAACAGATAGTGCAACCCAGAAAGCTCAACAGAGGTGATCCTAGGATCATAACCCCACTGGATAGAAGTCCCAGTGATGTAAGACGAGACATCACTCAACTCGGGAGACTCATCATAAGGATAGACAGGATTCAGGACCAAAGGTACCCCTAGAGCATCAGCCACTACCTTGGGAGTAATGGTGTACTCTATGCCTCGTATCCAACTCTTTACCAAAGTGTTGGAATCATAGATGCGGACAGAGATATTCGAAAAGAACTCTCTAATCAAGGCAGAAGGTGGAGGAGGATCAGAAATATCCACCAAGGGTAACCAGCCCCGACGCTCAAAGTTTGCCCTAATAGCAAGATCAAGTTCATCTAAGAGAACAGAACGCTCAGCCCAAATCTTTCTCCTAAGGTTTAGCTTCTCAAAAATCTCTTGGTTTTTCTCACTCGGAAACTTCTCACAGTCAAAAGAAGGAGGGGATGGAGAAGAGGAGGAAATAGTCCTACGGGCTCTAGTCTTCCTAGGCATGATGCTAAGGAAATGACAGAGACACAAAGAGAAAACCAAAAGAACAGAATAAAACAAAACCAAGGGCAGACTGCAAGTTAGCACAAAAGAATATAGAGCAAAAATCTATATGATGCATGAACAATAACAATGTTGTGATGCATGAACTAATGCAGTAAACACAGTTCCAATTAGGTTCAATTTCACAAAATTGGCTCGAACATAGAGTTTCTAACAAAAACCCTAAAAAATTTGAAAAACCACTTGAAAATTTTGAAACAAATTGATGAATTGATCATCACACATTGTTGAAAACATATTAGAATAACCAATTTCATCAAAACAACAAGCCAATTTCATCAATTAAACTCAATTGAACAGAAATCCCCAATTCGGATCAATTACAAGCCCTAGAATTTTCAATTTCTCACAAAACCCAAAATTGATCAAATTAAACTATCAAGATCATGTTTCTAGCATGTCCCCACAAAAACCCATTGATCAATTACACAAAATTAGGCTTGAATCAACAAAAATCCCAAAAAGAAAAAGGTCCGAAAATTTAAGGGAAAATGCATGAAAATATGTAAATAAACTCAAAAGGAAGGGCAAAACAGTCTTACCGGCTTGAGGAAAGAGATTCTTTGCAAAAATTTTGGAGGAAAACGACAAAAAATCGCTGTAGAGTCTTGCCAAGTTGGAGAGAGAAAGAAAAGTTTGAATTTTTTTTTTGAAAAAGTGTTTGAATTAGTCAAGAACACTATTTAAAAAAACCTGATTCACGACTCTCGATTGATCGAAAATTACATTCGATCGATCGAATCAAACAGTCATTTTTTAAACAAATTAAAGCACTTTTTCGATCGATCGAAAATCAGAATGGATCGATCAAACTGGGCAGAGGCTCACAAAAAATTTGAGAAAAATCACAGTTTTGAAAATCACAAACCATATTTTGAAAACAACTCCTCAAAGCATTAAACTTATTGAAACAAAATGCATGAGTATGAGATGGAATGCTTTTTCAAAAAACCCAAGTTTTAATCCCAGTTTCTCCAAAGAAAATTCCAGCCATTCTCTTTTCAAATTCTCAAGCAAAAAAAATGTTTTGCATAATTCTCAAAGTATTTTCAAACTTGGTTGGTCAGACCAAAAACACACACAGTAACATGTACAAAGTTTAGCAAAGAGTAACTTGTGTAGTGTGTGCAACTAGCAAAAACTTGAGATACATGTGAGGTGATATGTGAATAGCAATCAATCACAAAGTCTACAAAATCCATCATATAGAATTTAAAAGAGACTATCACCTAAAGAGTTACATCATATAACTCCCACATCTCCTAGAACAAAAGCTTGCAATCATGTAAGTTTCTTGAATTTTGCCCCATCATTAGGTGAAATTTGGCATCAAGCCTAATAGTACACACCAGTTTTAATTATGTGAATTAGCATCAAGCCTAATAGTACACACCAATTTTAAGCATTAAGCAATTAAAGAGGCTACACCTTATGTTCTTTTTGTGCATGTGCTACACTTTCTCGAGCACAAAATCTTATGATATGCACTAAGGTGTTCATGATTGGCTAGTGAACAGTGGTGAGATGGTTATTTATGCATTTCTCAAAAGGATCAAGTCCGACAGTCAAATAACATGTGACTTCAAGATTAAGACAAAGTGATAAACACCATAAACATCTTTCCCACACAACATGCACTACAAAGCTTCAACTAGTCAAGTGCAATAAATAAGCTCATCCAAGTTAAACAAGGTACATAAGACATGTTATGTGTAAATAAATTGACCAACCTTATTTTCAAAGACCAAGAGAAATAGTGCCAAACACAATTTGCTTTTCCCTTTTCTTTTTTTTCTTTTTTTTTTTATTTCAAAAGAGAAAACAAATAAATCCTAGAATGAAATGCATGAATGTAATGCAATGCAAATCCTAGAAAACAAAAACAAAAGAAACACAAAAAACCAAAGAACAATGGTCACAGAGGAATGAGCAATGAAGCACAAGGACCATGTCAGAAAGACTCAATTAGGTCGAGTCTTTTGCACCCAAAACCTTTTAGATGCACTACGAGCATTGGAGTTCCTATTCACATTCGAGTGATTTCCAACTCCAGGATTGGAATAAAGGTTCAAAGCCTTTATTAATTCACCAATAAGTGCCATAGGATCTTGTGCTTGAGGCACAGACACTTTTGGTTTGTTTGCTCTCTTAGCAGTTTGAAGCTTGTAACAGTTAGGACGAATGTGTCCAGACTTTCCACAATAATGACAAACCCAAGCAGGTTTACCATGCATCTTGTCCTTAGAAAGAGTAGAATCCTTAGGTTTAGTCTCTCACAGATCAACCCTAATCTTCCTAAGAGGTGAAACTTCTACAGGTTTGACTACCTCACTCACAGGTGGTTTGACAGTTTCACTCACAACCTCACTCACAGAAGGTTCAGAAGAAGATGAAGGAACAAAGTTCGTGGAATGAGGAGTAGACACAGAGATGCTTTCAACATATCCTAACCCAGATTTATTAGAAGGATACTTTTGAACATTCAGCATGTGATCAAGTTTAGAACTAGCAGATCTAGCAACAGATAAATCATGTTCCAAAGTTTTAACTTTATCAAGTAAAAGCATGTTCTCAGATTTCACATGGTTCAAAAGATCATTAGCATCAAATAATTTAACAAGCAAAATTTTCTTTTCAAGATCAAGAGAATCAATTTTCTTCAGGCCAAGTTCAACATTCATAGCATCCTTTGCAGCAACTTTGCAAAGTTTATTATAGGCCTCTTGAAGATTTGCATCCTCAGAGAGTTCCCCATCAGAAGGGTTCTCCTCAACAGATATGCTTTCATTGACTACAGCAGTAGCAGTGAAAGCAATGAAGTTTCCATCCTCGTCACATTCAGACTCATCATCAGAAACCTCATTATCACTAAGGATTACAGCCATAGCTTTACCCTTATTTCTCAAGAATGTAGGACATTCAGATTTAACATGACCATACCCTTGACAACCAAAACACTGAGCACCCAAAGAATTGTTTGAAGATTGACCTACTTTTTCTCTAGGTTTTTCAAAGTTATTAACCTTAGTGGGATCATTCTTCCTAAAGTTTCTAGTTTCAACAGTGTTAGTACCTCTTGCCCTTCTATTTGTATTTCTCTGAAAGTTTCTAAAATTCTTGGCAAGGTAAGTTATCTCTGTAGTAGAGAGCTCATCATCAAATCCACCAACCTCAACAACATCAACAGACTTAAGAGCCATTGATTTGGATTTGTTTGTTTTGGGTAAGTCAGACTCATAGGACTGAAGAGATCCTACAAGCTCATCAACAGGGATGGAGTCCACATCCATACTTTCAGTAATGGCAGTCACTTTGGGTCTAAAGTCTTCAGTTAAAGATCTAAGAATCTTCCTAACAATTTTAGGTTGATCATAGATTTCACCCAAATTAAAAGCAGAATTAACAATATCATTCAATTTAGCATAAAATTCATTAAAGGATTCATCATCAGACATCCTAATGCTCTCAAACCTAGAAGTTAATTGCTGCAGTTTGTTTATCTTAACTGCCTTTGTGCCTTCATGCACAGTTTGGAGGATTTTCCAAGCAGTATGAGCAACCTCAACATTAGAGATCCTCTTAAATTCCTCCATAGAAACAGCATTGAAGATGGCATTCATAGCTTTGCTATTGAAGCCAGCTGCTTCTTTTTCAAAAGTTTGCCACTCACTCACTGGAGTAGTGGGCTTCTGCCATCCGTATTCAACGGAATTCCAAACCCTCTCATCAATAGATTTCAGGAATGCTTTCATCCTTACTTTCCAATAAGCATAGTTATTCCCATCAAAGTGAGGAGGAACAACAAGAGAGTGTCCATGCTCCATGACAACAGGGGTTAAGGATCAGCTCAGAGATCAAAAAATCTCAAACAAAAGAGCTACCAGCTCTGACACCACTTGAACGGTTTTAGACCCCTTAAAACACAACCAGATTGAGTAGCCTAGTTAATTAACTAAGTTGCTACTTAGTCAAATTATGCAATTCTAGGTTAAAACAATCAAACAATCATATCAAGAATATATAGCAGCAGAATAATAAATAACACAAGATATGATCACCCAGGAAAACCAAACCAGTAAAAAACTTGGGGAGGATTTTACCCACCGATCCTCAAGGAAAAACTGAATCCACTATGAAAGAATCGAAGTTCATACAAAAGGACTTACAAGCTCCCCGCTCGACTTCCTAATGCTACCTACCAGTAGAACTTACTGACACGACCCCGTGCAAGCTCCGAATCCACGGACTCCTTCTTTCTTGAATTCTTTAATCAGCTACAAGCACCCACGCTTGATATTCTTTAAGCTTCAATGGTAGCAACCGAGTTGATCATCAAGATGTTGAAGTAATCTCTATCTTGAAAACCCTAAGCTTTATGTAAAGGAAAGCTCATCTAGATCTCACAAGAGATTTACACAAAACAGCAATGTATGAGCAACAATACAACTGGAGCAACCCTAAAAACGTGGCTAGGGTTTTGCCTTATATACCTAGGGCAAAAACATAAAACCCTAAACGTTTAATGAGTTAGGGCTGAGTTGGAAAAACTGCAGAAAACGCAATCTGGTCGACTTTCGATCGATCGAGTCTATTCTTCGATCGATCGAGCCAGACCGAAATGCCCCAATGCATCTACAGTCTCTCGATTCCAACTTTACAATAATTAATCAACTTTGAGCAAGCTTAAACAAGACTAAACATATTGTTTTGATCATGGTTTGCCAATATTACAAATTAGAGTTCTAAATACATAAATTCGTAAACCTTTAGAACCTAACAATGTATATATATATATATATATTAGTTTAGATTGTTAAGTATTTAAAGTTAATCAATTCACCTAATAAATTTTTACAACTAATCAATATTCAATTCCCTAAACAGAACCGGCCTTCAAAAAATTCCTTATACAAAATCTAAAAAATCAACATTGAAACCCTGAACACCCCTACCTATCACCCACCCCCATTTACTTCAGCCACATATACAATATACACTTTGTATTTATATGCCTCTAGCTCTAGGTCTCACTTTTGGCTTTCACCTTCAACCACGACCCACTGCCTTTCCCTTCCTCTTTCTTCTTTAACCTTTTTGAAGCCTATTTCTTATCATTTCAATTCTTCTCCGATAGCCACAAAAGTACGTAATTGCTTTATTGTCTACTATTGTTTAATTTTTGTTTGTCTTTTTTATTTCGGTTTCTGTCATTTGATCCATTTATATATTATAAAATGTGTTAGAATATTACAAGTAAATCCATTCTAGCAGGTTCATTGTATATTCAAGTTAAATATTTTATATATTACATTAGAATACAGTTTATCTAATTCTTTGTTTTTGTCTAATTTTTTTTAATAGGTGATGGAGGGTGGAACATCTAGTGCCCACAATGACAAACCCAAGTCTTCAACCACAGGTAATACCAATGCACTTCCTCCTAAGCGTCCCAAAATGAAAAAAATCTGAAATTTGGGATCACTTTTCAATGATGGGTGATTGTGATCCTAATAACCCTAGAGCATCATGTACTGTGGTAAAGACTATGGGTCTTGTGGGAAAAGGGAAGGGATTAGTAACTTATGGAATCATCTTTATTATCGATGCCCCACGTCCCCTTATAAGGTCATAGACAAAAAATAGAAGACACTTTGTTTTCTTAAAAAAGACAAAGGGCAATCCACTCTTAAAGCAATGGCGTTTAGTGAAAAAATTGCTAGGAATGCACTAGCAAAGATGATAATTGTTGATGAGTTACCTTTTAGGCATGTAGAGAAGGAAGGCTTTAAGTTTTTGTTGAGGTTTTGGAACCTAGGTTCACAATCCCTTGTTGCACCACTGTTGCTCATGATTGCATGAATCTTTATTATGAAGAGAAGAAAAAATTGAAAAAAGCATTTCAAAAGCAACAAGTGTGCCTAAAATTGACACTTGGACATCAATTCAAAATCTTAGCTATATGTGTATTACAACTCATTGGATTGATAATGATTGGAACTTGCATAAAATAATCTTAAATTTTTGTATTGTTCCTAATCACAAGAGTGTCACAACTGGTAAGCATATTGAGAAGTGCTTGCAAGAGTGGGGGATAGATAGGATATTTACAATCACACTTGATAATACAAGTTCAAATGATACTGCCATGAAATATCTGAAAAGAAAAACTATGGGTTGGAAGACCACCATTTTGGGTAATGAGTTTTTGCATATGAGGTGTTGTGCACATATTGTTAATCTTATTGTGTGTGAGGGCTTAAAAGACCAAAATGAATCAGTTGTTAAGATTAGAAATGCAGTGAGATATGTTAGGTCTTCTCCATCTTGGCTTCAAACTTTTAAGAATTGTGTAGAGCATGAAAAGATTCCTAGTAAAAGTCTAGTATGTCTAGATCTTCCAACTAGGTGGAATTCAACCTATATGATGTTGGAGGTAGCTGTGAAGTTCCAAAATGCTTTTGAGTGGCTACAAGAGGAAGACTCACAATTTGACTCATATTTCAATGATGATGATAATGATGAGAATGAGGTTCAGGATGATAATGGGAGAGGAAAAGGGAGGGGAGAAAGAATATTGGGCCTCCTAATGTGCTTGATTGGGTAAAGGCTAAAATCTTTGTGCAATTTCTAAAACTTTTTTATAAGGTGACTTTGTGATTTTTAGGCTCTTTATATGCCACATCTAATACATTTTTCCATGAACTTATGTCAGTGCAATCTAAATTGTTGACTTTAAGTAGAAGTGAGGATAATATGTCGAAGCATATGGCTGCTAGCATGAGAAAGAAATATAACATATATTGGGAGAATATTAAAAATATCAATTTTTTTGTTGTATGTTGCTATTGTGCTAGACTCTCGTTATAAATTGAGATATATCATGTTTTCCTTTAAACAAGTTTATGAGAATTCAAGGCAGAAGAACTAACAGCAATGGTGAAGGCAACATTAACAAAATTATATGAGCACTATCTTCAAAATGATACTAGTGCTAATGTTGCAAAACCTAGTGTAAGTCAAACTTTTGAAGAGATGGATGTTGATGATGAGGAGGAAGATGCTAGCAAGCCATTTGCCTTTCAATATAAGAAACACTTGGAGGAGGCGGAAAGTTTGAAGAGTAAATTTGAAGTGGAGAGGTTTCTAACAGAAAATTGTGAGGGTCTAGGCAATGCTGAATTTGATATTTTGGCATGGTGAAAGCTTAATAGCCATAAATATCAAATTCTCTCTCAAATAGCACGAGATGTCTTGGTTGTTCTAGTCTCTACAGTTGCCTCTGAGTCAGCTTTTAGTACTGGTGGACATGTACTTGATCCATTTCAAAGTTCTCTAACTCCAAAGATGGTGGAGGCTTTTATTTGTGGACAAAATTGGTTGCGGTCTTCACCAATTCCAATCAACCTTCGAAAGGTTATAGATGACATAGAAAAATATGAAGAAATTGAGTCAAGTAACATTTTTTTTTTTTAAAGTATTCGTTGAAGTTGGTTCATGGATAATTTAATTTAGATAGTTTTGATTAATTGCAGTAACATGTTTATTATATGCAATATTATTATTATTTTTCAGAATTTGCTACTTTAAATGTAAAAGATGTGGAAAATTGATTTAGTGGTTTTTGAGGAACTTGGCTAAGGCAGGTAACATCCTTTCTCTATCTTCATTTGCTTAAACTTGGTTAGATTGATTACATTATAAATGATAACATAAACAATATAATAATAGTAACATTCATTTTACCTTATGTTGTGGATGGTTGATTAGGTTGCTACTTGCTTTGGAGGAGTTCAACTTAATTTTTGGAGTGGTACCAAGCTTGAAGTTGATTGATGTGGTCTGTTTTGTGAAGAACTTTTGTTAGGCTTGTGTTTATTTTCAGTGGTTTTAATTTTGATTACATTGTGGCTTTTGAGACCATGCATACCGTTTTGAAGTTTATTTGTTATGTTGGTATGTTATTATTTTTAATCCTTGATGTGACTTTAGGAATGTTGAGAATTTGAGTTTGTTGATTTAATTCTCCTAAGTCGTAAGGCAATGCCCTATTGTTTTTAATTTCCTAAGTTGTAAGGCAGAGCCTACTTTTGTTAGAAATGATATATCTCTTTTCATTGACCCTATGTTTATGTTGGAATTGAGATTATTCAATGAAATCTACCTTTAGTTTTTTGTGTGCAATAGTTGTATTTTGAGATTATTCAATAACAAATTGTAGTTTGTGATAAATTTTTTTTTTTTTTTAATGTTATTAATGCCAACCCACCCAACTTGTCTAACCTACCTAGTTGAAACTAACAAAATTTGTAACCAATCCACCGGATTTAGACTTTGGTGGGTTGGTGGTGGATTGGAATTTTTCTCAACCCACTAGCGGCAGATTGGATAGAAATATTGGCCTTTACCTACCCAATCCGTATATAATACTACTCTTTACTCGGCAATGATCCTGGACGATCTAAAAATTCAAAAGCAAATGTTTCAAAAGTTGTACATCAGCTCCAAACCAAATCTTTCAAGAAGTGCGAGACATGGCAAAAGAGACTACTTGAACATTCATGCAAATTGTCACTCTCTAAATTTTATTTTCCATTAGTATAAAATAAAAAATAGAAAGTGTTTAGGAGTCTAATGGGAAATAGATTCGAGGTTGGGTATTGTAACTATCTCAACAACAAAAATTCGTCAATTTATAATATTAAACCGAAATAGTTTGAAACGGTATGCCGAAATAATCTAGTATTGAAATATTATAGTTAACAAACGGGAAGGGGCACCCAAAAAAAAAAAAACCATAGATCCGTTACTTTTGAAAAGCCCATAATTGAGCTCTGCATGCAAATCGTTACTTTTGCTAGCTCCTCATTATCTCCGCCTATACCGCGAATCACACACAAACTCGTCACTCTACTCTCGCTCTTGGTTGGTGCGTGCTTCTATCAGCTTCGTTCAAAGACTTAGCAATATTGTTCAGCCACTTTTGCCACAAATCCTCAAACGTAGCCAGGTGCCCAGGGGCATAGCCAAGAATTTTTACATGGGGGGGCCGATTCGAACCATAAAGGTGGAAATCGATGACGATGAGTATCATCGTTATATGGATAGTCTATATTTTTAGGTTGATATGGACCTTTTTTGAGATAAGCTCATCGGATTTCATCTTGTTTGTTGATAGAAAATTCACATATTTGTTTACGTGATCCTGGATCACGATCTATCTCTTCAGATTGAATTCTTGAACATTTGGAGGGGTCAGGGTGTTTATCAGGCATTGAAGTATCAACATTTGTTTCTACAGCCATAGGTGTCCTAATTTTTGAATTGTTAACATCTTTTTTCTTAAAAAATGCATCAATTGTTTTTTCGTTTGCTCATAATTCTTTTAACTTTAAGAATATGACTCAAAAATTAACCTGAAAAGAAGTTTAAAAAATAAAATTTTAATTAGAAATTTTTACTTAGTTATATGGATGTTATTCATATTCAAGAAAAAACAAAATTTCCACTATAATTTAAACATACAACCCATTTTTAATACGACTTTAATTAATAATAACCCCTCAAACAAAAACAAAAATTAAACATACAAGTATTGGTACACAACATAAACCAAACAATTTAACAACACCCACAGTCACATCCACATCCACATCCACATGATATCTAACTAATCAAAAATAGGTAATAAATCAAAACAATTTTACCTTAGAAACTTTGTCTTCAAAAAGTGCAAAGATGGGTCACCCGTGTGGCAATGCCTACTACCTCTGCCTGACTGCCTCCAACTTTAGATCTTCCCTTCAAGACTCATCACAAACAATCTCCTCATGCCATCAATCATGTATTTCTCTAAAAATCTATGAAAATATAAAGAGCATGTGAATATTTAGGTGTAGATAGTTGAGAAAATTAAAAAAAAAAAAAAGACACTAAAAAGAGATGAATGTCTAATGCTTAAGAAAGAGAAGAAAACTCACCAGTCACCAAGTAGTCACCAAGTTTCAAAACTAAAACTGATGAAGAAAGAAAAAATTGGTCAGGATTTTTTTTTTTTTTTTTTTGGGACTGTGAGTACAAAAGACTGGAGTTTTGGGGGCTGGTAGGCAGGCAACGGTACAGTGCAAATGAAAGTGTATCAAAGAAGACCAAACAAAAGAATAAGAAGTAAAGAAAGGGATTCTGTGGGTCAGTGGGTGGATTTTTTAAAACGAAGAGAAAGTGAAGTTTTGTTTTTAGTGTTTAGACTTGAGGGGCCAGCTTGTTTTATTTGGAGTACATAAGGTGATAAGGCCTAAAACTAAAGCTGGGATTGGGAGAATATTTGAGCTGGGCTTGGGAGAATAGTTGAGAATTGGGCATTGGGGGGGCCCAATTTTTTTTTCTACCTACTCTAATGGAAATTTTTTTTTTTTTTTTTTTGCAGAGGCCGGGGCCCCCCCAAGCCACTATGTGGCTCCGCCCCTGCAGGTGCCAATTCACATTTATCACGGTTTGTTTCACACTTCGTCACACTCAGAGCAACGTCAAAAACAACAACAATGGCCATTTCTCTTTTGGCTCCATTCTCTTTGCTTTACTTCTACACCCTTCCCGATCTCACTTTCCTATTTGCTGCTGCTAATAAATACCACCACCACTCTTCGTTTCCATTCCCTTTCTCTCTTGCTTTCTCTCTTTGTTTCTGCTTATTCTTCTATTGCTTTCGCTTTGTGTGTGATTTGAGAAGCAAAAATATACGACACAGGCTCCAAGAATCTCTCTCTGCTCATCGAAACGAGCTCGTTTCGATCCTCTCAAGGTTCCTCTCTCTGGTTCTGTGTGTGTGTGTGTGTGTGTGTGTGTGTGTGTGTTTGAATTGATCATGAAATTGATGGCTTGGCTGAGAAATTTGGGTTTTGGAATTGCATTTTGAATTTTTCAAGTACTCTTTTTCACACACACATGCACACTTTTTAACTTGGATGGTGTTAATATAAAGGTTTCATGGTTAAGAAAGATTAGATTTTTGAGATTGCATGTTGAGATGTTGAAGATGACTTAAACGACAGCAGCAACAGAAGCAACAGAAATAAGCAAAACGACAGTGGAAATAAGGTTGTAAATATAAAACGGCAAGGAAGAAAGGAAAAGAAAAACGCACCGTTTCACTTAAGCATTAGTTGTAGCAGTTAGTTACAGTTTTGCCACTTGTCATTAGTTGATTGGTTGATGCTTTAAGTAGTTAGTTAATACTTTTGGGCACCATGTTTAGCCCCTGTTTTCCATGTATATATACAGAGTTTGTAGCTAATTATTCATTAACTGCTATTACAAATTGATAAGCAAATACAGAGTTGTTTTCTCTCAAAGCAAGTTCTTGCATTTCCCTTTTGCATTTTCTCATTTTACATGGTATCAGAGTGATTTTCTTTCATTTTCTCACCAACCCAACAAAGTTTTTCTTTCTAAATTTGATCTCTTAGTCTCTGATGGCTTCAGATTCCTCAAGTGCACCTTTTTCTTCATCTACACCCACTGGTAGTGCTGCCATAGCAAATGAATCTACTAACAATCCGTACTTCTTACTAGCGAATGAAAATCCTGGTTTGATTCTCACATCTCAGCCTCTTACTGGTCTTGAGAACTACATGACCTGGGCGAGATTTGTGTTTCTGGCTTTAAGTTCCAGAAACAAGTTTGGATTTGTTAATGGTTCGATCTCAAAACCAAATCCAACTTCACCTTTGTTCAATTCTTGGAACATGTGCAACACTACGATCCTTTCATGGCTGACCCATTCTCTCAGTCCTGATCTCAAGGCTAGTGTCATGTACATCAATTCTGCAAAAGATTTGTGGATTGATAACAGGCTTTCTTAAGATAATATGCCAAGATTGTTTGAGTTGCAGAAGGAGATTTCACATTTGGTTCAAGGATCACTCTCAATGAGTTCCTATTTTACCAAATTCAGGACCCTATGGGATGAGTTTGTGAATAATCAACCTTTCACTGTTTGCACCTGTGCTTGTGTTTGTGGTTCTAAGTCATCTCAATTAGATGCACAACACAAAGAACACATTTTTCGTTTTTTAATGGGGTTGAATGATAGCTATGGCATTCTGATTGGACAAATCTTGCTTATTGAACCTTTTCTTTCTCTTAGCAAAGTGTGTTCTTTAGTTTTGCAAGAAGAGAAAATGAGGAATATATGAAATATTGTTAATGTGGTTCAGCAATTGGATGCTGTGGCAATGTATGTGAATAACAATATGTCATTTCAAGGTGCTTAAGGTCAGAATAAAGGTGGTGGGAAAGGAAAGAAAGATAGGCCAGTTTGTACCTATTGTGGTTTTACTGGACATATAGCAGATAAGTGCTATAAGCTCCATGGATACCCTCCTGGTTATAAGCCTAAAGGAGGTAATAGGTGATGGTTAATCAAGTTTCAGGTCCTTTTGGGTTTGATGCCAATAACATTGGTTTTCCTAATGTTCAATCCAATGTTTTGCCCACTCAAGGAGTCCAATCTAATGGTATGATTCAGAATTTGGTCAATGCTCCTTTTGGTGCTCAAACTGGTTTCCAGAATGGTGTTGGAAATACACCCTTTGGCATTGCACATGGTGCATTTGGCAATCCTGTTGGTGGTCCTTTTCTGTAGCAAAATCCTTCCTCCTGTCAGCCTCAATGTCCCATTTCTCTAGCTCAATTTGAACAATTGCTCTCTTTTCTCAAAGGGTATGCAGGTTCAGGTTTAGGTTCAAGTTTTGGCACTCAAACTAGTCATGTTGCTTCTGTCATGACACTCAATGCCATTTCAGCTTTACCACAGACATCATCATCCTTACCTTCTTCTTTCAACTCAGCTTCTAGTTCTTCTAATTTCTCAGGTAATCCCTTTTGGATCCTTCCTAATTTTTCTCATTCTGTGTTTTCTGCTCAAGTAGTTGACAGGATTATTTTTAAATCTGATTCTTGGATTATAGACACTAGTGCAACTGATCATATGGTCCATTCAGTGTCTCAATTTACTTCCATTGTTAACACTTATGTCTATTTGCCAAATGGAGATCAAGCCTTAGTCACACATGTGGGCACTGTGCATATTTCTTCTACTCTTGTTTTAAAAGATGTGTTGTGTGTTCCATCTTTTGGTTTTAATCTGATTTCAATTAGCAAACTTACTAAAACCTTGTTTTGTTGTCTCATTTTCCTTGGCAATTGTTGCTTCATTCAGGACCTTGCTCAATGGAGCATGATTGGTCAGGGTAGAGAGCAATGGCTTGTATCTGTTGGATTCTTCACATCAACAAAGGTCTATTGCTCTCACTATTGCTACAAGTACTAGTCCTTTTTCAAGCACAAAATTGTGGCACAATAGATTAGGACATCCTTCATTTTCAAAACTTCAATTGTTAAAGGGTGTTGTAAACATTGATGCTTTCAATAAAACTACATGTTGTGATGTTTGTCATTTTTCAAAACAAAAGAGGCTTCCTTTTCCTATAAGTACTCATATTTCTTCTGCTCCTTTTGACTTGATTCACTATGATCTTTGGGGCCTTTTGCCACTTGTACTATTGAAGGTTACAAGTAATTTTTAACCATTGTGGATGACTTTTCTAGGTATACTTGGGTATATTTTCTCAAGCTTAAGTCAGAAACTTAGTTTGTTATCCCAAATTTTGCTAATATGGTCAAAACTCAATTCAACAAACCCATTAAGACCATTAGAAGTGATAATGGGACTGAATTATATCTTAAAGATTTTTTTCACTCTAATGGCATTATGCATCAACTGTCTTGTGTTGATACTCCTCAACAAAATGCAATTGTTGAGAGGAAGTATCAATACATCCTTAATGTTGCTAGAGCATTAAAATTTCAATCTTAGGTACCCTTATATTTTTGGGGTGATTGCATCCTCACTGCTATTCATTTGATTAATAGGGTTCCTTCTAAGTCTTTGGGTAATAAAACACCTTATGAAATGCTATTTCATTCTCCACCTTCTTATACACATCTTAGATGTTTTGGTTGTCTTTATTTTATCTCTACCTCATCTTTTCACAAACACAAATTTGCACCTAGGTCCAGAAAATGTGTGTTTTTGGGCTATCCTCATGGCATAAAAGGCTAGATCTTGCTACCAATTCTATCTACATTTCTAGAGACATTGTGTTTTATGAGTCTATTTTTCCTTATGCTTCTACTTCATCTCCTTCCACTTTTTATTTGACTGATTTTGTTTTTCCTCATGTCAGTTCTAATTCTTCTTGTACTTCTGATTGTCCTTCTTTCACTACTCTTGCTCATTCTACTTCAGATTCTACTCCCATTCCAGATTCTAATTTAGTTGTTTCACACTCTGATTCTGTTGCATTAGACCCTACTCCTCATTCTTCTCTTCCTATTCTAATTCTTTAGAACCTACTACTCATGCTTCCATTACTGATCCTGTCCATGTTACTAATCTTGATTTAGATTTCACACCCATTACTTAGCCTGTCCAACCTCCTTTAAGAAGGTCTACTTGACCTCATATGCCTCCT
The DNA here is from genome assembly GCA_019022515.1 of Quercus aquifolioides. Taxonomy (NCBI): domain Eukaryota; kingdom Viridiplantae; phylum Streptophyta; class Magnoliopsida; order Fagales; family Fagaceae; genus Quercus; species Quercus aquifolioides. Next base: position 10,432,814 of record CM032334.1, on the reverse strand, counting down.
TCTTACCAATCAGATTATTCTTGTAAGACTGTTGTTAGTGCCAAACCTCAATCTGGTCTGCCTTATGCTCTTTCTGATTTCTTGAGCTATTCTCACTTGGGTTCAAGTTTTAAATCTTTTGTCCTAGCAGTCAGTGCTACTCCCTCAGAGCCTGTTTCCTTTCATCAGGCTGTTCAATTTCCTGAGTGGAGGGCATGGACAAAGAGATTGAGGCTTTGAAAGTGAACAATACCTGGTCTTTAGCCCCTTTACCTCCTAGCAAGTTTGCCATAGGTTGCAAGTTGGTTTATAGGATCAAATACTTACTTGATGGCTCTATTGAAAGGTATAAAGCTAGATTGGTTGCTAAGGGCTTCACTCAGAAACTTGGTCTAGACTACTCTGAAACATTTTCCCTAATTGCTAAGTCTGTTTCTGTTAGGATTGTGCTTTCCTTGGCTACTGTGAAATGGTGGTTTTTGCACCAAATGGATGTAAACAATGCATTCTTACATGGTGATTTAGTGGAGGATGTTTACATGTCTCTCCCACCTGGTTTTCACAGCAAGGGGGAGGGTTTAGTTTGCAAAGTTTTCAACTACCATATTGCAAATGGGGTTTGTGCAGCCAAAATCAGATTACTCCATGTTCATACATTCACAAGGAGCTTCATTTACTGTTCTTTTGGTTTATGTTAATGACATCTTGCTGACTGGAAATGATCCTGCTTGTGTTACTGCCTTAAAGAAGTTTCTTGATGATCAATTTGGTTTGAAGGACCTTGGTTCATTAAGGTATTTCTTGGGCCTGGAAGTAGCTAGAACTGATGTAGGCATTAGTTTAACACAGAGAAAATATGCCTTAGGAATATTTCAAGACACAGGTTTCATAGGGTGTAAACCAGTCCAGTTTCCTATGGAACAAAACCTTAAATTGTCTAAGTATGAGGGAGCATTGTTTGCTGAACCAAGGATGTACAGAAGACTTATAGGAAGATTACTGTACTTAACTTTGATAAGGCCTGACATAACATATGTTGTACACAGATTGAGTCAATTCATATCACAGCCTAGAGAGCCACATCTATTGGTAGCACACAGAGTACTTCAGTCCATCAAGGCTTCACAAGGAAAAGGGATTTTCTTCCCCAGCAACACAGAGTTGCATATTAAAGCCTTCTGTGATGCTGATTAGGCTAGATGCCCTGATACTTGTAGGTCTCTCACGGGATATGCAGTGTATTTGGGGAATTCTTTAATATCTTGGAGGTCTAAGAAACAAGGAGTGGTGTCTAGATCTTCTGCAGAAGCTGAGTACCGAGCAATGGCTAGTGTAGCCAGCGAGATTACTTGGGTAATGCAGCTACTTAAGGACTTGAAAATTGATCATCACAAACCTACTATGTTATTTTGTGATAACCAGGCAACTTTGTACATAGCTGCTAACCCGATTTTCCATGAACGAACCAAACATATAGAAGTTGATTGTCATCTAGTTAGGGACAAGATCTTGGAGGGTAAAATCAAAACTTTTCATGTAACAACCAATTCCCAAGTTGCTGACATTTTCACTAAGGCTCTGGGCATGGCAACATTTACAAGACTCTCAAGTAAACTGGGTTTAAAGGATATATTCCAGCCAAAGTCTCTGAAGGAAAATAGCTCAGTTCAAGTCACAAAGTCTGAGACACTGGACTTGAGGGGGAGTGTTGAAGATGACTTAAACAGCAGCAGCAACAGAAGCAACAGAAATAAGCAAAACAACAATGGGAATAAAGGTTGTAAGTATAAAACAGCAAGGAAAAAAGGAAAAGAAAAACGCATCGTTTCACTTAAGCATTAGTTGTAGCAGCTAGTTACAGTTTTGCCACTTGTCATTAGTTGATTGGTTGATGCTTTAAGTAGTTAGTTAATACTTTTGGGCACCATGTTTAGGCCCTGTTTTCCATGTATATATACAGAGTTTGTAGCTAATTATTCATTAACTACTTATAACAAATTGATAAGCAAATATAGAGTTGTTTTCTCTCAAAGCAAGTTCTTGCATTTCCCTTTTGCATTTTCTCATTTTACAGATTGCAAACATGCAATTGAAGATTTGATGAGAAATTAGGATTTTAGAATTACATTTCTTATTTCTTCAACTACACACACTCTCTCTCTCTCCCTTATACACAGGCTTTTATGGTTAAGAAAGATCAGGTTTTTGAGATTGCATACAATTCTTCAAATTCATTGTGGCCTGTCTCTCTCTTTTAAGCACACGCATCCACACACAGACTCACATACTGTGGCTTGAATTGTTGATGAGAGCCTTGTTTTGATAACATTGTTGGTTTTGAGAGATTAAGCTTTTTGAATATAGGCAAAACTTAGATACTGTATCTTAGATTTTCCAATTGAATTCAACCACATGATTGTATTGAGCAATACAGTAAAAAAGTGTTATTTTTTCCAAGAACGGTTAAATTTAACCCTATGATTTATTGTTCAATACAACTATATAGTTGAATTTAATTTGGGAACATAAGGTACAACAGCTAAGTAACTGAACTTAAATTTAATTCTGAATGAGGGTTAACTTCTGTTGTCTTTATTTGTCTTGCCAGGTATGTTATTAAAGGAAAAGGGATACTGCAATCTCATGACCTGATAGGGGAGCTAGACAATGTTGTTAAGGAAGACAAATCAATAAAGATGCTCAAGGATAGCCCATTCAGCAAAGTCCTTCAATCTGCACAGGTGAACACACTCGCCCTGATTCTCTACCATCATGATATATGATGCATGTTTTTTTTTTTTTTTTTTTTTTTTGTCATGGATTTGGATCGGCTCCTTATGGTTAGACATACTATTTCAAACTGGGTGTATTTTAAATTCATGATATTGTCATAAAATTTTGGTTTTGGTTAGTATTCAAGTGAGGATCACACATGCCTCATCGTGAGAATCACTAGTTTTAATTTTCCTTTCCCCCTCTTGGGGAAAATCTTATTAAAAAAAAGGTGACTCCTTAATTAATGTTGGTTGAGTGAGGACATTTCAGGATTTTGAAGATGTGTGTGTTGGATTGTTTAGAATTAAAAGAAATTATTTTTTTGAATACAAAATACAATGTGTTAAGACTTGGAATGCATTCTTCACTTTTGCTCATTTCCACATAAGTCACCTAGATGATAAGTTAGTTCTTGTTCATATACAATGATTCAGGAAGTTCATAACTCCGTGCTGCCTGTAGCAAGGGTTACTTGGTATAAATGAGATAAAGTTTTTCACTTTACTCTTTAAGATTTGGGGCATTGTGTAATCGTACAGTCTATATATTTAGTTAGTTTATATATCTATATAGTTATGCTTTGAAAAGGAATAATTTACCTGATTGTATATGATTTATTTGGAACGCCAAACCCAACTTACCTCCCAACATGATGTGGGAGAAGCAGTTTGGAGATAAATCGAAGTAATGATCAATTTAATGGCCTTTTATTTTATGTTATCTTTTGGATTGTTGCATTGTCTGATTTTATTCCTTTTATTTTATCATCTTTGTGAATGGGGAGATCTTTCTCTTTCCATACTAAAAACTTTTGATTCAAAAGTAGTGTAAGTGGTCAACTTTTTTTTTTTTCCATTTCCATTTGTCCATATACTTCAGAAGAGAAGGACAAATTGCATGACTTAATTTTGCTATGTTGTTTTAGTTCTACAAACTAATTGTTTATATGTTGCTGTAGGAAGCTATAGTTCTGCCTCCTTTTGTGGCCATAGCAATTCGTCCAAGACCTGGTGTTTGGGAATATGTCCGTGTTAATGTCTTTGAACTCAGTGTGGATCATTTGAGCGTTGCAGAGTATCTTCAATTTAAAGAAGAACTAGTGGATGGACAGTAAGGGATCTCTCTGTTATTTAAATCTTGGGTGCTTTGTTTTATAATCCCGTGCCTAGTGTTTGAGTCATTTCATCTGGTATGGTGTTAGATCGGGTAAAAGAGATAGATTCTGTTTTAGTTTTCACTTCTCTTTGTCAATGATTGTAATCAGAAATTGGATTATGAAATTTGTGCTATAGGTGCAATGACAGCTAAGTTCTTGAACTTGATTTTGAGCCATTTAATGCAACATTCCCTCAACCAACTCGATCATCAACCATTGGGAATGGGGTTCAATTCCTCAACCGTCACCTATCTTCAAGTATGTTCTGTAATAAAGAAAGTTTGCAGCCTCTACTTGATTTTCTTCATGCATACAAACACGATGGCCAAGTTTAATTAAGCTAAGGATTTCGCTGAACATTCTTTCTTGCTGTCATCATGATGAGTCTTTAGTTGATAACTATTTAATTCCTTTTGCTGAATTTGCCCTTACAAAGAGTTTCCTTTGTATATATGATGGCCCTTTCTTAGCAAAATATAAATAAATAAACAAAAAAATTGATGGCCTACACTGCTTTTAGCAGGCACAAATAATTTTATCCTAATACTAACGAGAAATTGTCATGTTGCACAGATTTTTTATATACTTGACCAAGTGCGTGCCTTGGAGGATGAGATGCTTCGTAGAATACAAAAGCAAGGACTGGATGTCATTCAAAAATTCTCATTGTAAGTGTACTTATTTACTCGCATAATTTGAAGCATTATTGACATTCAGCTCTCCTTTATCTCCATTTATTTAGCATGGCTTTTGACTCTCATTTTGATATATTTGTTCCACTTTTATTAATGTCATTTAAGGTTACCCAACTAATACCTGATGCAAAAGGCACTACATGTAATCAAAGACTGGAAAGAATCAGTGGAACAGAGCACACTCATATTTTGCGTGTTCCCTTTAGAACTGAGAATGGAATTCTTCGAAAATGGATTTCAAGGTTTGATGCGTGGCCATATTTGGAGACTTTTGCAGAGGTAAGTGTATCAAAAACTTTGGTTTTCCATCAATTCGTTTTGTATTTATTTTTTTTATCTCTCTCTCTCTCTCTCTCTCTCTTCTTTTACCCTGTGACAACGTTTCTAAAATGATTGAGAAATTACACCAGGTAGGTTTTCAGTTTAATCTTTTGTTTTTGTTGGCCTAGTTGTGGAGAACGACATTTCACATGGTTTGCTTCCTTGCTGGCCTCACTCTCTCCAAATTGGAGTGTTTAGAAAATAAAAAATAAAAATCTAATTTGTATATTCAACCAAATTCAAAATCACACCTAAAATCTAATTTCTAAATCTAATTTGTTGCACTAGTTTTTGATATGTCACACTCTTCTTGATGTCGCGGAAGCCTGAAGAGAAACACACTCGATGCTCTCTTGATGGAACAGAAACTAAACTGTTAGTTTCTGGTAGTAAACCTCGAATCCACGAGGGGTTTCCCTGAATCCACAAGGAGATAAAACTGGAATCCACCAGAAGAAAATTTGACAAAAGTCTGTGTTTATTGATAATAGTCTGTTTTGCCTCTGACGGCTACAAAACATATAAATACTGAGAAAAAACGTTTAAAACCCTAATTCGCACTAATTAAGCGATTAGGTGACAAAATTACCGAATTTTACCAAAAATGGAAAAATTGAGTTAAATGCAGAATCATAAACTACTGACCTTAAGGGTCGTCCCAAAACAGACGGGACCTTATTCTGACTTTTAAACTAAAAGTTATTAAGGAAAAACAAATATTACTATAAATAGCAAAAACACTATTATCGGGGCCTTAATGAAGGAATTCGCCTAAATTTTGGCGACGTTCATGGCATCATGAATCTGGATCAGAACGTCGTTTCCCTTCAACCTGCCAAATTTCATGCAATTCCGACACTGTTACCCCGATGGCCCCTACTGGCACCCCCCTTTGATCTTGCGTTGTGACTTCCTGCGCCCCTGCTGCTCAAGGAAGGCATGTGCTGTCTGTTCTACTTCTACATCAGTCCCCCCCCCACTTGAAAAGAACTCGACCCCGAGTTCCCACTATCTGGTTCATCAGGAGGATGATAGTCATACAAGTCAGCAACATTGAAGGTAGAAGAAATGCTCATGTCTGGAGGAAGAGCAACCACATAAGCATTGTTGTTGATCTTCTTAGTAATCTGAAATGGTCCATACTTCTTGTCCTTCAATTTGTTGTAGGTACCAACAGGAAATCTCTCCTTTCTAAGATAGACCAGCACTAAATCCCCAACATTGAAGATCTTCTCACGCCTCTTCTTATCAGCAGCTTCCTTGTACTTGGCATTTGTAGCTTCAAGTTTCTGCCTCACCTCCTCTTGCATAGCCTGAATACGATCAGCCATATTTTCTGCTGCTTGACTCACTCCTGGAAGCTCAGGTAAAGGTACCAAGTCCAAAGCGTGTTTTGGGGGCACGCAGTAGACGATGGCAAATGGAGACTTACCAGTGCTTCTACTGACTGAGCTATTGTATGCAAACTCTGCTTGGGACAATGCAAGATCCCACTGCTTGGGCTTCTCGCCTGAGATACACCGGATCAGATTCCCCAAAGTGCGATTAACCACTTCTGTCTGGCCATCAGTCTGTGGATGACTAGTGCTGCTGTAATTCAAGGAAGTGTCAAAACGCTTCCACAAAGTCCGCCAGAAGTGACTAATGAACTTGGTATCCCGGTCAGAGGTGATGGACTTTGGCACTCCATGCAAACGCACCACTTCTTTAAAGAACAGATTGGCCACTCGAGTAGCATCTGAAGTCTTCTTGCATGCTATGAAATGGGACATCTTTGAGTACCTGTCAACCACAACAAAAACAGAATCCATACCTCGCTGGGTTCGAGGAAGACCCAGTATAAAGTCCATAGACAGATCCTCCCATGGGGCTTGTGGAACTGGCAAAGGCATGTATAAACCAGTATTCTGAGATTGACCCTTAGCAGTTTGGCAGATTGGACACTTCCTCACATGATTTCCAACATCCCTCTTGAGTTGTGGCCAATAATACCTCTCTTCCACCAGTGCTATAGTCTTATCTCTGCCCATATGTCCCCCCAAACCTCCACCATGCAGCTCCCTAATAATCTGCTCCCTTAATGAACTTTTAGGGATGCATAATTGGTTACCCCGAAAGAGGAAACCATCCTGGATGTACATACTATTGACAGCAGTATAAGTTTGCTGACACTTACCCCAAATATCACCGAAATCCTCATCATTCTCATACAACTCCTTGAGGCAATCAAACCCTACAACTTCAGTACGTAGGGTGGTCAACAAAGATGCTCGCCTGCTGAGTGCATCAGCCACCTTATTAGTGACACCAGACTTGTGCTTCAATGTGAAATGGAAGCGCTGAATATAAGCTACCCACCGAGCATGCATCCTGTTAATGCTAACTTGACTGTTGATGTGCTTCAATGCCTGATGATCTGTATATAATACAAACTCCCTTTGAATCAGGTAGTGCTCCCAATGCTTAAGAGTTCGTACTACAGTAAAGAACTCCAGCTCATTGGCTGACCATTTACTTCGAGCTTCACAAACTTTCTCACTGAAGAATGCTACTGGCCTGTTGTCTTGTGAAATAACAGCGCCTATCCCGACCACAGATGCATCACACTCCACCTGAAACACCTTATCGAAGTTGGGCAATGCCAAAACCGGGGCTGTGCTCAACTTTTCCTTGATCAAGGCAAAGCTTTGTTCTGCCTCTTTTCCCCATGAGAACCTCCCCTTCTTCAGACACTCAGTGATAGGGGCTACTATGCTACTGAAATCTCAAACAAACCTCCGATAGAAGGTTGCTAGCCCATGGAAGCTTCGCACATCACTCACTGTCTTTGGGGTTGGCCATTCTCTGACTGCACGGACCTTGTCCTCATCAACATGAATCCCATCTGCACTGACCACATACCCTAAGAACAGCAACTTATCAGTCAAGAAGTTGCACTTCTTCAAGTTGATATACAACTCATTGGCCTGCAACACCGCTAATACTTCTCGCACATGATTATAGTGGGCTGCTTCTGTCTTACTGTAAATCAGGATATCGTCAAAATAAACTACCACAAACTTTCCAATAAATGGTTTCAATACCTGATTCATAAGTCTCATGAAAGTGTTGGGGGCATTGGACAATCCGAAAGGCATTACCATCCACTCATACAACCCCTCATTTGTCTTAAAAGCTGTCTTCCACTCATCTCCAGGTCGGATCTGAATCTGGTGATACCCACTCTTGAGATCCAGCTTGGTGTAACACTTGGACCCACTCAGCATATCAAACATGTCATCTAGTCGGGGAATAGGAAATCGATACCTGACTGTGATCTTGTTGATGGCTCGACTATCCACACACATACGCCAGCTCCCATCCTTCTTTGGTGTTAGCAGTGCCGGTACTGCACATGGACTCATACTCTCCCTGATCTGCCCCTTGCTCAAAAGCTCATCCACCTACCCCTGTAGAATCTGACCCTCTTGAGAATTCATCCTGTAATGTGGCAGATTAGGTAGACTAGCTCTAGGAACTAAATCAATGCAATGCTAGATGTCACGCATTGGTGGTAAACCTACAGGCAGCTCTTCTGGAAAAAGCTCTTCAAACTCCTTGATCAATGGTTGAATTGCATCAGGTATCTCAGTAACCTTCTTTGGCTCACCATCTGTCACCACTACAGCATATACCTGTTTCAACTCCTTACACTCCCTGTCAAACTCATCTTCATTGTTCACAATGAGGAGTGCTGGCTTCCCCTCCACTTTAGAAGCTTTGGGTATACTGCCTTCCTTAATAGGACCAAGGACAATTTTTCTGCCATTCTTAAAAAACACGTACACATTATCCTTACATCTATGAGTAGCATCTACATCATACTGCCAAGGTCTACCTTTCTTGATCCAACCTATCTTGTACGGAGAGGGATGCTTTTCTGTTTTCAGTCCTAGCTTGGTAACCAAACTCTTCGACGCAATGTTCTCTACACTGCCACTGTCAATGATCAAATCACAGACCCTCTTACTGATGGTGCATCGTGCTCGGAAGATCTCATTCCGCTGATCACCGTATTCCACCCTTGGTGTGAGCAACAACCTCTGAATCACCAAAGACCGCCCTAGTGGCACGCCTTCCTCGTCCTCTTGGACCTCATTGGGATCATAGGCATACGGATTTACATCATTATACACTTCTTCACCCTCCTGTTCACCTTCTACCTCGCCCTCTTCTGCCACCACCAGATTCACTGCGGCTCGCTTAGGGCAAGTACTAGATCGATGTCCTGGTTCTCCGCATCTGTAGCACTTATTCCCAGTTGGCCTAGCATAAGGGTTGGCATTCGCTATCGGCTGGGCTGCGGAACCTGCTACTGCCACTGTGGATTGGTTGACACCACTGTTCTCCCTAACCACGGGTTGTGATCGTGGTGTAAACATGGGCTATTTACCTTTGTTGGTAGTGGAACTAGAGGACTCCGAATTGCGATTGGAAAACTTCGAACCTGCCCTGAGATGCTGATATTCTATTTTCTTAGATAAGGTTACAGCCTCATTCAAAGTATATAGGGTTTGTAAGGATACCTGATCTCGGATGGAAACTCGTAATCCGTGTACAAATCTGGACATCCGTTGATCTTCAGTTTCCTCAAAATCATTGCGATTCGCCAACCTGTCAAACTCCTCCATGTACTCATTAACTGTCCGCGTACCCTGCCTGCAATCCTGGTACTGTCTGAACAACTCCTGCTGGTAATCTGGTGGTAAGAACCGATCTGCCATTAATCTTTTCATTCTCCTCCATGATCGTATTGGAAGCTTTCGTTCACGGGTACGGTTTAATTGAACACGATCCCACCAGGCAGATGCTCCTCCCTTCAATTTGTAGGCCACCAAACACACCTGTTTGTCATCTACTGTACCCATATAATCGAAAAACTTTTCCACTTCACTGACCCAATCCAGATACTCTTCAATGGAGACATTACCATTAAAGGATGGTAATTCTACTTTCATCCGATAGTCCCTCTGCTCCTGATAATCTCGGCCATTATCCCTTGCGGGACCACGATGATTTCCAAGGACTCTCTCTGCATACTCCTCGTCTTCACTGTCTTCTTCGTTGTAGTCCTGCTGCCTATTCCGGTTTGGACCACGATAGGGAGGACCACGCGCTCGGTTATCACGTCGCTCTCCGTCATCGCGGTTAGGGTTTTGGTTAAGCAAGGTGGCAAGTGCTTCTTGAATCTGGTCCAGAGTCTGCTGGGTTGAATCACGAAATTGTTGATGTTCATCACGAAATTGTTGATTTTCATCACGAAAATCAAGGAACTCAGCCCTAGTGAGGACTGGGTTGTTGACGTCGTCACCGCCGTCATTGTTGTGGTGGTTACCGTCTCGCCGGTTAGCCATCAGACCAGGGTAAGTCAAGGCTCTAATACCAACTGATGTCGCGGAAGCCTGAAGAGAAACACATTCGATGCTCTCTTGATGGAACAGAAACTAAACTGTTAGTTTCTGGTAGTAAACCTCGAATCCACGAGGGGTTTCCCTGAATCCACAAGGAGATAAAACTGGAATCCACCATAAGAAAATTTGACAAAAGTCTGTGTTTATTGATAATAGTCTGTTTTGCCTCTGACGGCTACAAAACATATAAATACTGAGAAAAAACGTTTAAAACCCTAATTCGCACTAATTAAGCGATTAGGTGACAAAATTACCGAATTTTACCAAAAATGGCAAAATTGAGTTAAATGCAGAATCATAAACTACTGACCTTAAGGGTCGTCCCAAAACAGACGGGACCTTATTCTGACTTTTAAACTAAAAGTTATTAAGGAAAAACAAATATTACTATAAATAGCAAAAACACTGTTATCGGGGCCTTAATGAAGGAATTCGCCTAAATTTTGGCGACGTTCATGGTATCATGAATCTGGATCAGAACGTCGTTTCCCTTCAACTTGCCAAATTTCATGCAATTCCGACACTGTTACCCCGATGGCCCCTACTGGCACCCCCCCTTTGATCTTGCGTTGTGACTTCCTGCGTCCCTGCTGCTCAAGGAAGGCATGTGCTGTCTGTTCTACATCACTTCTGTAGTTCTTGCCTTGATTCTACAATCCTGCAATTCATTCACATAGGGAGGAGAAGAGAGAAAGAGAATGATAATTAATGGAGGCGAGGCCAGAGATGCGCCTATACATAGGATCGGAAGCTAGAAGAAAGAAACAAAGTAACAACTTCCATAATTACTGGAGAGCTAGAATATTAAAAAAAAAAAAGGTCTTATATTATTACAGGAGAGATGCTAGTAATGCCTCTGTGTTACAAGCAAAGCATATTTTCTAGCTTGCTATAGAAGAGTGTATTACTTCTCCAACACAAGATGAGTATTTATAGTAGTTTTCACTTTTCACAAAGTATACAAGCAAGAGCTAGTATTTAAGCCCTGTACCGTAGCGATTTGCTTTGAATTCTGTAATTATTACCCCACCATAGATCTCTGCAGCCATTTTGCTATTGATATCTGGCTGTTTCTTAAAAACTTGATGACTTCCTTGATGGAAGTACTGCCTTTCGGCCTTCCTGGGCCGGCCATAGTACTCTTCCAACAGAGCAAAGCCTTCCAATCCAGCCTTAACAAGGTTTGCCTGAGGTGCCATATTGCTCAAAATTAAGAACAGAACAAACAGATTACAAATCAATTGTAGCTGTCTTGTTTTCCTGATACAAAGGTTACAGACGAAACCCCCTTTATAAAGCCAGCAAGCCAGCCTTGGGAACCTTATGGCCCAAGTAAAGTAAGGAACGTTGAACCGAAATTTAATAAATTAAGAGAGAGAGAGAGAGAAAATAAGAACAAGGTCTCCTAACCTTTTCGTGATTCTCTTCCAAGATACAAAGTAGGGCTATAAATGAGTTTTGATTTTTTGAATAATATATATTTTTAGCTTCTGATTTCACTTTTATTATCTTCGCATTTGTAGGATTTATAGTGGATCAATGGTGCCATCTACTTGAAATTCCAATATTACCCACTAGAATTTGGGGCTTGTCTTTGTTTGGCCATATTTCTAGATCTCATTAACCTAGAAAGGCCGAAGCCTTTTGAAAAATGTGGTCGGTCAAATGGTGGTTTGGATTTTTTAATTTACCATTTTTTTTTTTTTTTTTTAAATCGTGCTGTGTGTATTTCCCAAATTTTCCTTCTTTTATTGGTGTGTATATGATACCATAAATATCATAACACCCCTATAGCTCTTTCTATGACTACTTTACGGCTCTAACTACTATCACTTATAATTATGGAGACTGGTATCGGGGTACCCTGACCAAGAGGCTCAGCCTTCATAGGTTAGGAATCACCTTTCTTGCAAGTGATATGACATTTATAGTTTTGTTTATTAATTTCATGGAAATTTTTAGAGTTTTACTCGAACAAGCATTTAAAAATTAAGCATTTATTGACAAAATTTAGGATTAAACTTGGATAACTAGCTTGGCAAAACTGGAAATGATGATTGATCGTAGCTCAGCTTCTTAGTAGCATTTCGACAACACTTCCACGATGTGATTGGATTTCAAGCTTGGATCAACCAAATTTTTGGCAGAGCTTCCGTAGTCAGGTCGGAATTATGGGTTTCGAATTATACAAAATTTTGGCAGGGGTTGGAATCTAGCTAATTCAAGCCGAACAAAAATTATCAACAAAAAACTCTTTAAAAAGTTTAGAGGATAAAAACAGAAAAAATTTTTTTTTTTTTTTTGATGGGGGATAAAAACAGAAATTCTTGCAATTATATATATATATATATATATATATATAATTTTTGGTTCCGTTCCTGATTCATAAAAGAACCAAGTTCGGGAGAAAAAATGTATTTAAAAAGAAATTCTGACGTAATACTTCTTAGCTCATACTGGGCATATTGAGCTTACTTTTAAAAAGCATTAATATTCCTGTCTTTCAATGGGGTAGGCAAGATTTGATAGGTGTTGAATTGTGGTGGCAAGAAAAACAAAAACGACTAGAGAAAAGGTACCAGAAAGTTGGTCATGAAGCTTATCCATTACAACATGGAAGCATATTTACCCAAATTATTGACATTCAGATCATATAGATAAAATGGATATATATATTTGAAGGGGTAGCCCACGATACCTATTTTGTTTACCATAATGTTTAGAGCATCTTTCCTTTTGCGTCCTTTTCTCAATGGCTAATGTTAAGTTCTAGATTAACAAATTTCAATCTAATTTTAATTGAATTTATAATGCGCCATAAAAAATTGAAGATTACAAATCCAAAATAACTTAAGATGATAAAAGGTCCGTTTGGATACAACTTATTTTGCTGAAAATTGACAACTGAAAATTGAAAACAATGCAGCAAAATAATTTTTAAATGTGTAAATAGTGCCGTGGGATCCATTTTAAATGAAAAAGTTGCTGAAAAGTAGAATTTGTGGGTCCCATGAACAATGCACGGAACCTACTGATGTGGTTGAAAATGAGTTGAAAAGTCAAATAGTGCGGGAACAGTAGCCGCATCTTTAGTTTTGCTGAGCTAAATGCATGCCAAAAAAAAAAAAAAAGAGTAAAACGCGCATTTGTGCAAAACGTGAAACGTGAACGTGAATCCAAACCCACAAAAAAGTTGAAGATTTTGACAAGCCTTTAATTGATGCTCGAGGGATTGAACAAGTGTCTTCAACAATAATCCTTTGATCATAGTGAAGTGAGATTATCGTCAATTTCTCAATAGTGGCTCATATATATGGTCCTATATATGATCTGTATTAACATTTTTGTAATTTGCTTTGTAAGTATAAGTACTTAGCATAATCCAACCAAATTTTAGGAGTCCGCACCTTAAACTTTCAAAATCTTTTTTTTTTTTTTTCGTATAATATAATTTATACCTTATAAGTTTGGGAATTATTATTTTAATCCACTAAGTTTAAATTTTGTCATTTTAGTTTGTTAACTTTGGCGACAATCATTTTTGGTAGTTCGTTCGTTAGCATTTGAAAAACACCTCTAATCCTTTTAAAATGACATCATTTCATGTTTGTAACATTAAAGAATGACTTAACATATTGTTATTTTAAGAGAGTTAAATGTCTTTTACAAATGGTAATGAATGGAAGGAATAATATATATGACCATGTTGACAAAGTTAAAGGACTAAATTAAACTTTAAACTTAAAAAACTACAATGACAATTGACTAAACTAGCTAAGAGGGCGTATATTGTATTTTTACCTCTTTTTAGGTTAAGTATGGAGTATAAAGTAAAAAAATTAGTTCATTTTAATGGTCTCTGAATTGGGCAGTCTGCACTTTATTGGAGCACATTTAAAATCTTACCTAATATCAAAGGGCGATGATGGTTACACATCAAATATCTAAATCAAATTGGTTACACTGGCTTTTGATAAGTACGGCAGTACTCGATCTCTTCCGTAGTCCATGGGGGGAGAGAAGAGAGAAAGAGACTAAGATAATTAGTGGAGGAGATGTGCCAGTATATACAGTAGGGCTAGAAGAAATTAACAGACTAAACGCTTGCATAATTACAGGAGAGGAAAGATTATCAAAATAAGCCCTTATATCACTACACAGGAGAGCTTTAGAAGATACAAAAAGTGAGTGCTTGCATGCATGATTACAGGAAAGCTAGCTACCTAAAAGTGCTTTTGCTTTCTATATTACATAGCATATTTTCTAACTTGCTACAGAAGAGCATACATATTACTTCTGTAATACAAGAGGAGTATCTATAGTAGTTTGCACAAAGTATATGCAAGAAAGAGCTAGTATTTAAGCCCAGTACCAAAGCGAACTACTTTTTCGTTAGTGAAATCTGTAACCAGTGTCCCACCATTGATCACTGGAGCTGGCATTTTGCAAACCATCATCATGATCTCTGGCTGTTTCTTTGGAACTTGACTTCGATAATGAATACTAGGCCTCCTTGACCGACCATAGTATTCATCTGACAATGTAAAGCCCTCCATTCCAATCTTAACAAGGTTTGCCTCTGCTTGAGATGCCATTTTGCTCAAAAGATCAACAACACAAACAGATATAGAACTCAATTAATTGTCTTTGTTTTCTTGATGCAGTTTAAGGTTACAGGTGAAACCCCCCTTATATAGAACTTCCAGCAAGTGACTCTATCTTTCCTACCTTATGGCCCAATAGAGAACGCTAAACAGAATGTAAAAAAAGAGAGAGAAAAACATGAAGCCTCCCACCAATGGTGAATGTTGATTCTCTTCAAAGATGCAAAGTAGAGATAGCTTAGATTTTTATGAATAGATCCCTAATCTGCTTGTAGAAAATTCTTATTTGTTCTTATCTGTTTAATAAATAATTTTAATTCAAGCCTAAGTTTAAGCTTGTTTATTAAACAAGCTAAGCCTGAATATAATAATGTGGTCATGTAATTTTCATACATGTACACTTGCCATTCAAAGGGCATGAAGAAATAATTGTGTTAAGAATGCTTATTTAATTAAAATTATACTTATTATTCTTATAATTCATTAGTTAGAGGTAGAAAATTTGAACTTTTGAATGTCTTCATTAAAAACTCTTAGAGATGTCAGTGGAGTTATAAAATTCTTGGCAGTTAAGTGAATTATTGAGGCTACTAATTTGATTACAAATATCTCAAAATACTTCAAGCTTGCTTTTATATATGAAGTGACTAGTATAACTTATTGAGATCTACTAAGGGGAAAAAAATACTAGGTTTCTCTTTAAAATTTAACATCATATTAATTAAAAATTTACATCAATTAATGAAAGAGCATGGTTTTGAAATTTGGACCGAATCGGACGGTCGAACTAGGTTAACCGGAAACTAGTCATTGATCCGGTTTTTTAAACACAAAAAACCGAAAATTTAACTTTTGCAGAAAACCACTCGAACCGCGGTCAAACCGTCCAATTTGATAGACCGTGCACGGGTTTTCCAGTCAGACCTTGGCTTTTTGTTTGAAAATATTCACTAAAAGCTTACTAGAAGTTTTGAATCTTTCATCGTCGAGAGGGTCATCTTGTTCGCTAGAAGCCGAAAGTGGTAGATCTTGTTTGCTAAATTGATGTTTTAGGGGAGATTTTGCTCGGATCTGTTTTGGAAGAGAGGGAGAAGAGTTTGCTCAGATCAATTCTGGAAGAGAGAGGGGCGAGAGAGAAAGAAAACAAGAAGCGTCTGTGGACTCTTTAGAAGATTTGAATGCTCTAGTGGAAGAGCTCGATGAGCACACCAAAGTAGAGTTTATGGTGATTGGAGAGGAATCGAATGAGGAAGATGAAGAAGCAAAGGGATTGCAAGAAACCTATAATTCTCTTCTTGAGATGTCTGGGGAGTATGCTAGAGTGGCTAAAGCAACCATAAGAAAAATGAAAGGAGCTGAGCAAAATTACAAAAGTCTTCTAGTGCAGTATAAGGAGATGAAATGCCAAGTTGAGGCACTGAATGAAGAACTAACCAAAGTCCATTCCAAGATCAAGTTTCTTGAGCTTGAAGTGATTCAAGCTAATGCCAAAGTGGAGCGTGTTGCCTCCAAGAAACTTGACGAAGTGCTTGCACATCAAAAGCCTTTTTCTGACAAAACGGCTTAGGATACACCGAAGAAAGTCAAGCGCTAATGTGTCTAAGGAGATGAAGTTTGTTAAAGCCAAAGAACCAATGGTAGCAACTCCAATTGTTGAGAATGTGAAGGTTGAGAAGAAGCCAAATGTGATTGCTCAAAGGGTTTTGACAAAACCTCCAAATCCATTTATGGCCAAACCTAAGGCTAAAGGGAAATCTCTTCCAAAGTCAGAAAGAGGTCCTCAAACTCAACATTTTTGCCACCATTGTGGAATCCGAGGACACACTAGACCTAATTGCCATAAGCTTTAAGCATTGAAGAATGCAAGTTTTCAAAGGCCAAGAGGACAAAGAAATGGCAAAGGGAATCTTAAACAATCAAAAGGGCGAGAACTTGACTCCAATATTGGTGATGTGATAAAGATGATAGACAACATCACTTCTTGTTTGGCAAACTTCACCCTAAGATTTGAGAATCGCAACTTGAGTACCCAATCCTCTAAGGATATCACCCTAAACGCATATGATGTGTGGGTGAAGAAGGGTACACATGCATAAGCATTAGAACATGTCCATGCATCAATTCTTTTTATATGTTGTGACATTGTTTGGTTGTTTGCATATGTTTTTCATTCTAGCATGTTTTCACTATTTTTTTTGTTTTTAAATTGCTTTGAATGTTTATTCTTTTTGATCAATCTTTACTTGTTTTTGTGTCAAAAATCCAAAAGCACATAAAAAGTAGAAAATCCAAAAAGTTTAATCAGCATCATTGTGTTTTTTCACACGCATGTTTTGCCTTGTACCTTCGTACAAATTGCTTTGTGCATTTACGAGCGTAGCTTGTTCTCTATGAACTCATATCATTGTGGGAAAAATCTTGACATTTATGTGATTGTTGTAAATAGATCTTCAAACTTGTCATGAATTATTAGCCAATGGTTTTGTTGATCTTGAGACATGCATAGACTTGTGCCTATATATCTTCCCACTCTTTTATTTTTTTGCCTAAAGAGCTCAACCAATGTTAAATCTCAAAAAGAGATAATGAGTTGCAAAAGTTGTCGTACATACTAGTATTCGACTAGGAAAAAGGGAAAGCGACTTGTAATGAATTGTATGGTGCCCAAAAGCCAAAGGATTAATCATCATTTTGAAATATCAAAAATTTCAGGCATCGATCTCAAAATGAGATGTATTGTTCTATAATGATCAAATGTTATGACATGTAAGAAGCCAAAAGAAATGCTTCAAAGTTATGTAATCAAGTTTTGTGGGAGATCATATATGCATATTTCTATAATTGAGATTGGTCACTCTTCCTAGTACTAATTGTGCATGTCTTGGTTGAATTAATCATTGAAGTTTCACGTTAGACTTGGGACTATCTCACTTTTGGTACCCACACACATCACACATGTGTATGTTCAATGAATTCCTTATTCATTTGTGTGATTATACTTGATTAAATGTGTTGTACATACTCAATCATAGTTGATCAAACACAAAAAGATTTTTGAGTTTTTTTAGTTGTTTTTGGAAAGTGCTTTTGTTTTGAAAATCTTCAGAAAATCCAAAATTTGTGCAACTCTATTTTGGCGACTCACTCTTGCGAGTCAAGCCAGTCGCGAGCTTACTGAGAACCTCTCGCGACTCCTTGGCGAGTCAGTCCCCTTGTCACGAAAAATACTTATAAAAATTTCAAAATTTCTAGGTTTTTGGATTTTTCGCGACTCAACTTGGCAACTTGTTCGCGAGGAGAAGCTCCAGTTGCGAGCTTACTCAGAAGGATTCGTGACTCCCTTCGCGACTTGCTCGCGAGTGGACTTCCCAGTCGCGAAAAACACTTAGAAAAATTTTTCAAAAAATTTTTCAAGGGATTTTGGTGACTCATTTTGGCGACTTGCTCGCGACTCATTCCAGTTGCGAAAATCACGTGTTTTGCACAAATAAGGTTAAATCCAAGACAGTTTTCAAAAACTTTTCAGTTTTCCTTCGCATCACGTGCACCCTCACTGTCTTGTCCGCCTTTCCCCCTCCCAAAACCTCCATTTTCACTCACAAAATCTCCATTTTCTTCATCAATCTTCAAGAATAGGTTTGGGTTTTCTCTTATTCTCAAAGTATTTCAAGTTTCTAGCCCTAGTTTTCTTGGATTTTTTTTATGTGTTGAGATATGAAAATATGATGATTGAATATGGTTTTGTTGATCTTTTGATGAGTTTGATTTATGGGCTTTGTTGGTTTTGTTAGTATAATGCTTGTTCTACATGTTTTACATGTTTGTGCTTCATTTTTTTTGCATTATATTATGTTTGTGTTGTGTTATGCATATCATGTTCATGATAAAATGTCTCTTAGTGTTTTTATGTGCCTCTTTGGATTCCATGGAATACAAAGGTTGCAGGGAAAATCATGTTTCTTTGATTTTGAAACATGATATGATTATGTGTTTTTACACTTGGCCCTAGTTTGCACAATTTTGCATTTGTTGCACGCATACACACAATCTTTGACATGTTTTGTACTTAATGTCATGATTCTATCATGCTTTGATGTTGTATGTCTTCACATGCCATTTCTTTTAATTAATTACTCTTTAAATTAAGTTTTTAGGGTTTTAATTCAATGTCCATTGTGTTGGTACTAACTTGTTACTAATCAAGTTTGTTATTAAATTATGTGCTCTATTTTGTGGTGTTTGCTGATCTGTTTTACAGATGTCTCCAAGGAAAACCACTGCACAGCAGGCTGACAAGAGGAAACGCATGGATGAGACTCAGTTTCACACCACTCAACATTTTAAGCGATATAACTAGCACTTTCACAAAGCACCAATCATTCTAGAGCGGTTTGTGGATCTTGTTGATCTCAAAGACTAATTCATCCCAAGCTGTTTTGTGAAGAGAGGTTGGGAAAAGCTACTTAGTGATCTCTCTGGGGTTTATGAACCACTAATTCGGAAATTCTACGCTAATGTCATCCTATGAGAGGATTACCTAGACTGTTGGGTTAGAGGCTATGAATTCATCATTGAAGCGGAGGACATTGATAATGTTCTTAGACATGGAGACATAGAACATGACTTCACTCCATTCAGAGACAGAATGCTATCCATAGAGACGGTTCAATCCCATATTCGTGGAGTTAGAGAAGGAAGAGGTCTCAACACAACTACCTTCCCTCCGAATTTGCAATGCCTTATCTATATCATGGTGTTCAACCTATATCTAATAAGGAAGATGACCACCATCAACAATGCAAGAGGCATCTTCCTCATGGAACTTCGAGAAAACACTTACGTTGACATTGGTGCTCATCTATTCTCCATCCTTGCTGATAAAACAAGGACAACCTCAAGGCCTAAGCTTATCCTCCCTAGTATAATCATGAGGATCCTTCATGAAAAATGTGTGGAGACTCCCCAAAACATCAGCCTCAGGCCTACACCTCCTGCTATCAATGCTCTAACAATTACAAGGAGCAAAGTTCGTCTTCTAGGCGATGAGGAGGAGGTTGATCCTGCACAAGAACAGCCTATGGACATGGAGACCAAAGCAGAAGGACAACCATCTTCTTCCCAAAGAGTTGGTGGTAGAGGAAGAAGTAGAGCCTCATCATCTTCAGCAGTGCCTCCAGATGCTTTTTAGATCATTTTTGAGAGGATTAAATGCTTGAGAGAAGTCCAAAATGAGCACTCCGACAAGATGACCACCATTCAAGACCAAATCAACTTGTTTGTAGCCAAGTTTGATAGCTTCACCAACCAGCCTTAGCCCTTTGGCCATTCCGGTCAAAAAATGGGAGTAGTATGGAGTAGCTCTTGAGGGGGAGCCTTACCTTGAGAGGGAGAAATTTATAAGTTTTTATAACTTATATGGATTTAGTTTCTATTATGGTTTTTCATAGCACTTATCTTAGTAGTACTTTGGTTTGGTTTTAAGTACTCTATAACTTTAGTACTTGGTTTTTAAAATATTTGGACATGATGTGTTATGAATGCTTGAGTGTTTTAGCTATTTAAACTATGCTTTAACTATGTGCCTTTGCTTTGTAGCTTTTTAGTACTTATAGATTATGTACGCATTATTTTTAGTACTCTATTCTTGTGCCCTTGTTGGATCTTGTATCCTTGATGCAAATACCTTAGTGTTTTCCATCGGTTGAGTGTTGGACATGCAAATGATACTTTGCATTGAGTTTATTAGCTTGCATGTCCGGATGTTCATTCCTTGTGTGAATGATAATTGTGATCACAATTTATAGTGATTGTTCGTGTTTGGTCAAGCCATGTCTTATTGCTATATTCTCTATTGCTTGATCGCATTGTGATTGCTCCATATGCATTTCAAGATTTCTGCTTACAATGATCTTCTTGTGTTATTGTTTTCAAGAAACTTGTCTGTATGGTTCAAGAGCTTCACAGAATCTAAAGTTAGGTGTGAGTGAGTTTTAGCAACTGTTCCCAACTTACATTTTAAGTCTAGAGTCTGTTTTAGGGTGTTCTCACGGAATAGCCAAAGGGGGAGATTGTAAGATTAAAATTATTCAATCATGTGTTGGCTTTATTCCGTGCCAAATTTTCTTGCATTTTAGCAATTAGATACCTTGTATTTAGGTGGGAATAATGTAAGGAGTGTGTGTGAGAAGAGTGTGAAGTATTCAAGAGTGTGTGCATTTGGAAGTTTCTTGCGACTGCATCTCGCGAGTGACTCGCGACTGGCAACTCGCCAAAATGCCACTCATGTGAAGTATGCAGGAAGCTAAAGGGTCACGAGAGCTGAAGCACTATAGGACAAAAATTTACAGTCTGGCCTAGCAGTTAACTCACGACTCAAACTTGTGACTCATCCCACTCGCGAGACTGAGTCGCTAGAATGCCCTGTTTTGTAGAAAAATGACTTTTCACATTCCTCGCGTACACTACTATAAATACCCTTATACCCATAAAATGTAAAGAACTTCCAAAGAGAATTTTGAGAGAGAAATACTAGAGAAAACCAAGATTGACTCATCCACAATCTTAGACATCTGATTCTCCAAATTCCTCTACTCTCTCACCCTCTCCATTAACATAACCTTGAGAGGTACATTTGCCAAATCCTTATCTCACCATACTCATATCAATGAGGAGGTTTTTTGATGCTTGGGAAGCAGTTCAGAGATGACTAATTTACTTGGTTGATGCAATAGGCTAATTGCGGGATCTAGAAAACTAAAGAAGACACGGTTAGACTTAACCTTGTTGGAGCAAGAAGCTTGGAGGGCTTAGATGCATTGGCTGATTAGGCTTGAAGTGTCTATTGCTATTTGTATATCCCAACTTTATTCTTTAGTGGATCATTTTACCGCTTGGAGGGCGGCGGAGAGGTTTTTCACCAAGTTCTTTGATTTCCTCTTCGATAACACGTGCCGGTGTTATCCTTGTGTTTGCATCTCTCTACCTTTAGTTGCTGCTGTGTTGTGATTAATTATGCTGTAGAGTTGTTTATTTGTTTGGGTTTTTGCTTGTACCTATTATTCCGCACATCTATTGTTGGGGTATCAGCTTGTGTTGGATAAATTTGAAATTGAGGGTCTAAACATTCATTAGTGTTTTACACACTATTTGAACTTTCAAACTATTTAATTTCTTTTGCTGAATTTGCCCTTACATGGTATGATTATGTTGATATTCTTTTAGGAACTGGCTACTTCTATTTGGTTTGAATTCAAGCTTTGTTGCAATTTGCTATTTAACTTCATGGTTTAGTATAAGCATGACTACAAGCCATATATGAATTATATTAGAACTGTAGATGTTACATAAATTTCATAAGGAGGCCTTAAAATCATGTGATATTAATTTCACTATTATCCTATGCAGGCTATGATGTTAAATGATCGGATTCAGAACATTTCTAAACTTCAGCCTGCTTTGGCAAAGGCAGAGGAGTATCTTTCTAAGCTGCCACCAAGTACACCATATTCTGAGTTTGAATTTGAGTACGCAAATGTATCTATTTTCAAATAGCTTAGCTTTTCTAGCCTTGGAATTTATCACTTGGGAAAAAAATCATTAAATTATTGTCTTTAAACTCTTCACATTTCTTTTTAGATTAAAAGGAATGGGATTCGAGAGAGGCTAGGGTGACATTGCACAACGGGTATCAGAGAAAATTCATCTTCTGTTGGAAATCCTTCAGGCTTCTAATCCCTCAACCCTAAAGACATTTCTTGGAAGGATTCCTATGGTGTTCAATGTTGTCATTGTGTCTCCTCATGGCTACTTCGGCTAGGCAAATGTTTTAGGTTTGCCTGACACTAGAGGACAGGTACAGTTGTTTTTAATTTGTTGAAATATGGAGACAATTTTTCTACTCTATTTGGTATTTTGGTTGCACAAACTTGATTGTACTATTTAGTACTACGTCTCAATGCATTACTTCTCCTTGCCCATAAAAGAGTTTCCTTTGTATATATGATGGCCCTTTCTCAGCAAAATATAAATAAATAAATAAAGTTGAGGATTTCAACGATCCTTTAATTGATGCTCAAGCGATTGAACAAGTGTCTTCAACAATCTTTTGACAACGGTGAAAGAAGATTATCAACAATTTCTTGATAGTGGTTCATTGGTCAAGAATCAATACCATCCATCAAGTAGCTAGGGTTATTGCATGTTTAGAGGTTGCACCATATTATGATGTGATCACTCATCACAATTGTACTTTATAGCATTTTCTTTTAAACTAATTTGGAGAAAAATTACTTTAAGTAGTTTATAAAAATTTAAATATCCACTAGCGATCTTTTTTTTTTTAATATATGATCTATATAACATTTTTGTAATTTGTTTTGGTGATTTAAAAGGACATATGATTAAAATACATGTAGATTAATCCTATCCTTGAATTTAGAGTTAAGCATAATCCAACTAAATTTGAAAAACAACACTAATCCTATTAAAACAACGTCATTTCATGTTTGTAACATTAGAAATGATTTTAAATGGTGTCATTTTAAGAGAATTATTAGTGTTTTTCAAATGGTAATGGACAGAATGAATAATACAATTGCGTTGACAAAGTTAACAAACTAAACTGAAATTTAAATTTAATGAACTAAAATGACAATTCAAAAAACTAATAGGGTGTGGATTGTAATTTTACCTATTTTTAGGTTAATTAATATATATAGAGTAACAAAAATTAGTTCACTTTAATGGTCTCTCAATTAGACAGTCTGCTCATTATTTGACCACATTCAAAATCTTACCGCATTTCAAAGGGCGATGGTTGTTACACACACTATGTCTAATATATTTTACCCAATATCAAATATGTAAATCGAATTGGTTGCACTGGCTTTTGATATATACATCACTCTATTCAATAGTCCTTGCTCTTGATTCTACAATCCTCTGAAAGTCTCATGGAGGGAGAGAAGAGAGGAAGGAGACTACGATAATAAATGGAGGAGATGTGCCTATATGTACAATAAGGCTAGAAGAAATTAGCAAACTAAACACTTGCATAATTACAGGAAAGCAAAGATGATCAAAATAAGCTCATGTATCATTAGACAGGAGAGCAGTTAGAAGATACAGAGTGCTTGCATGATTACATGAAAGCGAGCTACCTAAAAGTGCTTCTGTTTTCTATATTACATAGCATATTTTCTAACTTGCTACAGAAGAGTATACATATTACTTTTGTAATACAAGAGGAGTATCTATAGTAGTTTACACAAAGTTTATGCAAGAAAGAGCTAGTATTTAAGCCCAGTACCGAAGCGAATTACTTTTTCGTTTGTGAAATCCATAACCAGTGTCCCACCATTAATCTCTGGAGCTGGCATTTTGCAAACGATTATCATCTCTGGCTGTTTCTTTGGAACTTGACTTCGGTGATGAATACTAGGTCTCCTCGACCGGCCATGGAATTCATCTAACAAAGCAAAGCCCTCCATTTCAATCTTAATGAGGTCTACCTGAGATGCCATATTGCTAAAAAGATCAACAGCACAAACAGATATACAACTCAATTAGCTGTCTTTGTTTTCTTGATACAGCTAAAGGTTATGAAACCCCCCTTATATAGAACTTCCAGCAAGGACTCTATCTTTCCCACCTTATGGCCCAATAAAGAACGTTAAACAGAATGTAAAAAGAGAGAGAATATAACGAAGCCTCCCACCAATGGTGAATGTTGATTCTCTTCAAAGATGCAAAGTAGAGATAGCTCAGATTTTTATGAATAGATCCCTAATCCACTTGTAGAAAATTCTTATTTGTTCTTATATCTACTTAATAAATAAGTTTAATTCAAGCCTAAGTCTAAGCTTGTTTATTAAACAAGCTAAGCCTGAATATAATAACGTGTTGATGTAATTTTCAAAGGGCATGAAGAAATAATTGTGTTAAGAGTGCTTATTTAATTAAAATTATACTTATTATTATTATAATTCATTAGTTAGAGGTAGAAGATTTGAACTTTTGAATATCTTTGTTAAAAACTATTAGAAGTGTCAGTTGAATTATAAAATTTTTGGCAGTTAAGTTAATTATTGAGACTACTAACTTGACTACAAATATATCAAATACTTCAAGCTTGCTTTTATATATGAAGTGACTAGTATAACTTATTGAGATATATTAAGGGGGGGAAAAATACCAGGTTTCTCTTTAAAATTTAACATCATATTAATTAAAAATTTACATCGTTCAATGAAAGAGGACAACAACTATATATATTAACAACAGCAACAAAATAAAATAAAATAAAATAAAAAAATCGACAACAATTATATATGGTAAGATAATATCTTCGAGTTATGAGTATTGTGATTTAGTGACTATAGCATTCCTCCTTTTTTCTTATAAAGTAAATATTAAACTTGTTGCACAAACACTATTTTACAAACATCCTAAAAAATAACTGAAATCATGTTTTTTGAAGTGTGTATAATTGTGTTAAACAATTTGTGTATAATAAACACTACTCTAACCTAAATATGGATTTGAGTCACTGTTTCTCACTTGTTTTAATTTTTTTTTAAAAGGATAATTATCATCAAAGCTTGATGATTCCCTCAAACATACAACGTGTACAAGTTGAGCCAATAGCTTATTTATGATCTTCTTAGTACAAAGCAAAAATATTCTCGATTATCTATAGAGGGGAAGGTATTTGATGTTTTTGGGAAGGCATAATAAGATTCTTATTGCATGTTTTTTTGAGATTGAGATTGTTATTGCATATTAGTCTAAAAAAAAACAACAGAAAGCATATCCACCGGCATTTTTATCCAAAAATAAATTAGATTGATACATTAATACATACCTCCTTTAGATGATTCATGAAGTTTGGGAAAATGAATAAGTTTTTATCCCTAATTCGCAATTGGAAAATGATACCAAAGGATGGATGAAGGGCAACACCACTGTGATGCTAATGCTATGCTTCCATTTATTCTTTTCCTTTTCTTACCCTCACATTATTTCAATCTAGGACCTATTAATTGCCCACTAATTTATCAATTTTATCTACTAAAAAACAAAAGCTCACTAATTCCACAAAGCTCACCACTGCCAACATGCCCAATGGTCCAACATTCTTTTATTTCAGATTCTCAATCCAATTCTGGGCACCATGCACCAGCCCAAAGTCTACAATACTAGAATTTTTATTTTTTATGATTGTGACCAAACCATCGTTATCATGAATAAAGCAATGTATATATTCCAATTCATGCTATGCATAGGTCAAAATCCGAAAACAATGCTACAATACAAATTACATTATAATTTCTCCATAGATTTTTTCTTCTCAATGAATTCAATTTTACATTACTAACTTACATCTTTGATCTAAGATATAGATTTTTTACACTTGAATTACTTGTCTTTTGTTTGGATCTATCAACTTGTAATTAATCTTTTTTTTTTCTTTTTTTTTTTTTGAGAAACAAACACACACACACACACACAAGAGATAAGGAAATGAGTTATAACACAAAGGCACACAAAAACTCTACTAACAGTTCCAAAAATAGTGGCATAGGAGGCAAGTGAGACAGTGAGTGTCCCCATGTGTAGGATCTTGAAAAATCGGAATTAAGCGGGTTAGGTACAGATCAATTTGCTTTTGCACTTGGTCCAAGTACCCAAGGTCAAATTGGGTATTTTTCTTCGATTTCTCTCTAGTTATTGGATATACGTTTACAATATTTTCACAAAAAATTATAGGCGGCAAATTATTATTAGTTGTAATTTAAATTCATCACTAAAATTGCTATTTTTTTTTCATACTAGTAACAATTAGTAACAATTTGCCATTTAAAATTTGTTGTAAAAGTATTGTGAAAATGTTGTGAATATAGCATTTGTCAAGTTGAATTTTTTCAAATTTATTAAATAATGGCTATGAAAGTAGAATGAGATTAGTTCCATTTTTTCAAATTTATCAAATAATGGCTATGAAAATAGAATGAGATTCGTTCCATTTAATGAAGAAAATGTCTAAAGACGCAAATATATATATATTTATATATATATATATTGATAAAATTTTTTGACACATGAAAATATGGTTGATTGTTAGTGGTAGTTAAAAAAAAAAAACAAAAATCATTTTTAGTGATCGGTCCAAATGGTAAAAGCTTGCCAATTTAAGACATGTGAAAAAAGTTGTCAAATTTTGTTGTGTATGTGTTTGGGAGTCCAATACACCAAAAGGATAAGGACTCGGCAGTGATCCTAGACAATCTAAAAATTCAAAAGCAAATGTTTCAAAAGTTGTAGATTGGAGTTGCTCCAAACCAAATATTTCAAGAAGTGCAAGACATGGCAAAAGAGACTACTCAAACGAGTCAAACGCTCATACAAATTGTCACTCTCTAAATTTTATTTTCCATTAGTATAAAAAATAAATAAAAAGTATTTAAGAGTCTAGTGAAAAATAGATTCGAGTTATGATATTGTAATTATCTTAAAAACAAAAAATTCATCAATTAATAATATTAAACTAAAGTAATTTCAAAACGGTATACCGAAATAAACCAGTATTTAAATATTATAGTTATAGAAAAAAAGGGCACCGACATTGAATAAAATAAAATAAAATAAAATCATAGATCCGTTAATTTTGAAAACCCCACAGCTGAGCTCTGCATAGCTGCTTTTGATAGCTCCTCGTTATCTCCGCCTGCACCGCGAATCACACACAAACTCGTCACTCTACTCTCGCTCTTGGTTGGTGCGTGCTTCTATCAGCTTCGTTCAAAGACAGCAATATTGTTCAGCCACTTCTGCCACAAATCCTCAAACGCAGCCAGGTGCCGATTCACATTTATCACGGTTTGTTTCACACTTCGTCACACTCAGAGCAACGTCAACAACAATGGCCGTTTCTCTTTTGGCTTCATTCTCTTTGCTTTACTTCTACACCCTTCCTGATCTCACTTTCCTATATTCCACGGCTAATAAATACTACCACCACTCTTCGTTTCCACTCACTCTTGCTTTCTCTCTCAGCTGGTTCTCTTCCTTTCTCTTTAGTTTTCTTTCGCTTTCAAAGCTTTGTGTGTGATTTGAGAAGCGAAAATATGCGAGACAGGCTCCAGGAATCTCTCTCTGCTCATCGAAACGAGCTCGTTTCGCTCCTTTCCAGGTTCCTCTCTCTCTCTCTCTCTCTCTCTCTCTCTGTGCGCTTGAATTGATCATGAAATTGATGGCTTGGCTGAGAAATTTGGGTTTTGGAATTGCATTTTGAATTTTTCAAGTACTCTTTTGCACACACACGCATGCAAGCTCTATAATTTGAATCACTTGATGATGCTAACATAAAGGTTTCATGGTTAAGAAAGATTAGATTTTTGAGATTGCATGTTGAGATCGAAAACATGCAATTGAAGATTTGATGAGAAATTAGGATTTTAGAATTACATTTCTTATTTCTTCAACTACTATCTCTCTCTCTCTCTCTCTCTCTCTCTCTCTCTCTCTCTCTCTCTCTCAAGCACACGCATCCACACACAGACGCACATACTGTGGCTTGAATTGTTGACGAGAGACTTTGTTTTGATAACATTGTGGCTTGAATTATTGATGAGAGCCTTGTTTTGATAACATTGTGGGTTTTGAGAGATAGCTTTTTCAATATAGGCTAAACTTAGATACTATACCTTAGATTTCCCAATTAAATTCAACCACATGATTGCATTGAGCAATGCAGTAAAAAAGTGTTATTTATACCTTAGATTTCCCAATTAAATTCAACCACATGATTGCATTGAGCAATGCAGTAAAAAAGTGTTATTTATTCCAAGAACAGTTAAATTTAACCATATGATTTATTGTTCAATACAACTATATAGTTGAATTTAATTCGGGAACATAAGGTACAACAGCTAAGTAACTGTACTTAAATTTTATTCTTAATGAGGGTTAACTTCTGTTGTCTTTATTTGTCTTGCCAGGTATGTTGCTAAAGGAAAGGGGATACTGCAATCTCATGACCTGATAGGGGAGCTAGACAACGTTGTTAAGGAAGATGAATCAATGAAGATGCTCAAGGATAGCCCATTCAGCAAAGTCCTTCAATCTGCACAGGTGAACACACTCACCTTGATTCTCTACCATCATGATATATGATGCATGTTTTTTTTTTTGTCATGGATTTGGATCAGCTCCTTATAGTTAGACATACTATTTCAAACTGGGTGTATTTTAAATTAATGATATTGTCATAAAATTTCAGTTTTGGTTAGTATTCAAGTGAGGATCACACATGCCTCATTGTGAGGATCACTAGTTTTAATTTTCCTTTCCCCCTCTTGGGGAAAATCTTATTAAAAAAAAAGGTGACTCCTTAATTAATGTTGTTTGAGTGAGGGCATTTCAGGATTTTGAAGATGAGTGAGTTGGGTTGTTTAGAATTAAAAGAAATTATTTTTTTGAATTCAAAATACAATGTGTTAAGACTTGGAATGCATTCTTTGCTTTTGCTCATTTCCACATAAGTCACCTAGACGATAAGTTAGTTCTTGTTCATATATAATGATTCAGGAAGTTCATAACTCCATGCTGCCTGTAGCAAGGGTTACTTGGTATAAATGAAAAAAA
Organism: Quercus aquifolioides; assembly: GCA_019022515.1. Classification (NCBI taxonomy): domain Eukaryota; kingdom Viridiplantae; phylum Streptophyta; class Magnoliopsida; order Fagales; family Fagaceae; genus Quercus; species Quercus aquifolioides. The sequence continues at coordinate 10,403,191 of CM032334.1, read as the reverse complement.
GTTTTTCATTTTACCCTTTAAGATTTGGGGCATTGTGTAATAGTATAGTCTATATGTTTAGTTAGTTTATATATCTATATAGTTATTCTTTCAAAAGGAATAATTTACCTGATTGTATATGATTTATTTGGAACGCCAAACCCAACTTACCTCCCAACATGATGTGGGAGAAGCAGTTTGGAGATAAATCGAAGTAATGATCAATTTAATGGCCTTTTATTTTATGTTATCTTTTGGATTGTTGCATTGATTGATTTTATTCCTTTTATTTTATCATCTTTGTGAATGTTCCATACTAAAAACTTTTGATTCAAAAGTGGTGTAAAAAAATGACCAACTTTTTTTTCCATTTCGTTTTTTTTTTTTTTTTTGAGAAGCAACTTTTTTTTCCATTTCCATTTGTCCATATACTTCAGAAGAGAATGACAAATTGCATGACTTAATTTTGCTCTGTTGTTTTAGTTCTACAAACTAATTGTTTATATGTTGCTGTAGGAAGCTATAGTTCTGCCTCCTTTTGTGGCTATAGCAATTCGTCCAAGACCTGGTGTTTGGGAATATGTCCGTGTTAATGTCTTTGAACTCAGTGTGGATCATTTGAGCGTTGCAGAGTATCTTCGATTTAAAGAAGAACTAGTGGATGGACAGTAAGGGATCTCTCTGTTATTTAAATCTTGGGTGCTTTGTTTTATAATCCTGTGCTTAGTGTTTGAGTCATCTCATCTGGTATAGTGTTAGATCGGGTAAAAGAGATAGATTCTGTTTTAGTTTTCACTTCTCTTTATCAATGATTGTAATCAGAAATTGGATTATGAAATTTGTGCTATAGGTGCAATGACAACTATGTTCTTGAACTTGATTTTGAGCCATTTAATGCAACATTCCCTCGACCAACTCGATCATCAACCATTGGGAATGGGGTTCAATTCCTCAACCGTCACCTATCTTCAAGTATGTTCCGTAATAAAGAAAGTTTGGAGCCTCTACTTGATTTTCTTCGTGCACACAAACACAATGGTCATGTAAGTTTAATTGAGCTAAGGATTTCACTGAACATTCTTTCTTGCTGTCATCATGATGAGCCTTTAGTTGATAACTATTTAATTTCTTTTGCTGAATTTGCCCTTACATGGTATGATTATGTTGATATTCTTTTAGGAACTGGCTACTTCTATTTGGCTTGAATTCAAGCTTTGTTGCAATTTATTGTTTAACTTCATGGTTTAGTATGAGCATGAATACAAGTCATATATGAAGTATTTTAGAACTGTAGATGTTACATAAATTTCATAGGGAGGCCTTAAAACCATGTGATATTAATTTCACTATTATCCTATGCAGGCTATGATGTTAAATGAGCGGATTCAGAATATTTCTAAACTTCAGTCTGCTTTGGCAAGGGCAGAGGAGTATCTTTCTAAGCTGCCACCAAGTACACCATATTCTGAGTTTGAATTTGAGTACGCAACTGTATCTATTTTCAAATAGCTTAGCTTTTCTAGCCTTGGAATTTATCACTTGGAAAAAAATCGTTAAAATATTGTCTTTAAACTCTTCACTTTTCTTTTTAGATTACAAGGAATGGGATTTGAGAGAGGCTGGGGTGACATTGCACAACGGGTGTCAGAGACAATTCATCTTCTGTTGGAAATCCTTCAGGCTCCTGATCCCTCAACCCTAGAGACATTTCTTGGGAGGATTCCTATGGTGTTCAATGTTGTCATTGTGTCTCCTCATGGCTACTTCGGCCAGGCAAATGTTTTAGGTTTGCCTGACACTGGAGGACAGGTACAGTTGGTATTTTGGTTGCAAAAATTTGATTGTACTATTTAATACTACATGTCTCAGTGCGTTGCTTCTCCTTGCCCATAAAAGAGTTTCCTTTGTATATATGATGACCCTTTCTTAGCAAAATATAAATAAATAATCAAAAAAATTGATGGCCTACTCTACTTTTAGCAGGCGCAAATAATTTTATCCTGATACTAACGAGTAATTGTCGTGTTGCACAGATTGTTTATATACTTGACCAAGTGCGTGCCTTGGAGGATGAGATGCTTCGTAGAATACAAAAGCAAGGACTGGATGTCATTCCAAAAATTCTCATTGTAAGTGTACTTATTTACTCGCGTAGTTTGAAGCATTATTGACATTCAGCTCTCCTTTATCTCCATTTATTTAGCATGGCTTTTAACTCTCATTTTGGTATATTTGTTCCACTTTTATTAATGTCATTTAAGGTTACCCGACTAATACCTGATGCAAAAGGCACAACATGTAATCAAAGACTGGAAAGAATCAGTGGAACAGAACACACTCATATTTTGCGTGTTCCCTTTAGAACTGAGAATGGAATTCTTCGAAAATGGATTTCAAGGTTTGATGTGTGGCCATATTTGGAGACTTTTGCAGAGGTAAGTGTAGCAAAAACTTTGGTCTTCCATCAATTCGTTTTGTATTTTTTTTTTCTCTCTCTCTCTCTCTCTGTCTCTCTTCTTTTACCCTGTGACAATGTTTCTAAAATGATTGAGAAATTACACCAGGTAGGTTTTCAGTTTAATCTTTTCTTTTTGTTGGCCTAGTTGTGGAGAATGACATTTCACATAGTTTGCTTCCTTGCTGGCCTCACTCTCTCCAAATTGGAGTGTAAAAAAAAAAAAAAAAAGACCAGGGAAACTTATTTGATATTGGAAATCACTTTCAAACATAAGTTTCAGAAAGAAATTAAGAGGTTGGGAATTGAAAATTTGGAAGACATTTGTGAGGGCCAGCTATGGGCAATTTAGTGACTCTCAACAGTCAGCAGTTGATAAGCTATTGGAGCATACATCTTCCAAATTTTATGAGAAACTGGATTAGTATGGATTTTGTTTTAGGAGAAGAAAAGAGTTTAGTACAATTAGATAAGCTTTATATTTCAGGTTTTTTTTAATAAAAAACAATGCAAGTATCTGTTATCCACTTTCTCTCATTGCATATATTGGATATTTTTATGATTTTCTTTTTCTTTTTTGGTATGATGATTAGGATGCATCAAACGAAATTGCTGCTGAGTTACAGGGTGTTCCTGATCTAATCATAGGCAATTATAGTGATGGAAACCTTGTTGCAACTTTGTTGTCCTTCAAGCTAGGAATCACACAGGTCTGATGTGATTATTTATTCTGTTCTTTTAGCTGCAATACTAAAAATCAGTATATCCACACAGAGCATATCTACTGGTTTTAATTCTTCAAAAGTATATTTTTGTAGTGTAATATTGCCCATGCATTGGAGAAAACAAAGTATCCAGATTCTGATATATATTGGAGAAAATATGAGGACAAGTACCATTTTTCAAGTCAATTTACTGCAGATCTAATTGCGATGAACAAGGCAGATTTTATAATCACCAGTACATACCAAGAGATTGCAGGAAGGTGAGTTTTTTCTTCTTCTTTTTTCTTTAGTTGTTTTGAACTGGAAATGGTTATTTGATCATCATCTATCCTTACAATGGAATCTCAGTTCAAGGCTGCTCTGAGTTTCTAGTAGTAACCATGGAGTTTATATGCATACTTAGGACCAACTAGATAATCTATATTTTGGTTTGGCTAACTGGAATGCCACTCCAAATTTGTTGCTAACCCTTTTTTTTTCCTGCCAAGATGATAGTTCTTTTTGTTTAAGTCAAAATAGCCTAACATTTTTGTTCTTTGCCTCAGCAAGAATAATGTTGGACAGTATGAGAGTCATACAGCTTTCACACTCCCTGGGCTCTATCGAGTTGTTCATGGGATTGATGTTTTTGATCCCAAGTTTAATATCGTCTCTCCCGGAGCAGATTTGACCATATATTTTCCGTACACTGATAAGGAAAGGAGACTTACTGCTCTACATGGTTCGATTGAAGAACTCTTGTATGGTACTGAGCAGAATGATGAGCATGTGTAAGTATCTTTTTGTGTTATATTGTAACTTCTATCAACTCTTGGATAAGATTTCTTTCAAAAATAAAAAATTGAAGGAAATATTTATTAAGCATCGGATTATACAAATCACTTGAATCATTGATAATTGATCTGATAGTTCGTTAATGCGGGATGCAGTGGTGTGTTGAGTGATCAATCAAAACCTATCATCTTTTCCATGGCAAGACTTGATAGAGTAAAGAACTTAACAGGTCTAGTTGAGTGCTATGGTAAGAGCAACAAGTTAAGAGAACTTGTAAATCTTGTTGTGGTTGGTGGTTACATGGATGTGAAGAAGTCCCGGGATAGAGAAGAAATGGAGGAGATAAAAAAGATGCATGGCCTCATTGAGAAATACAACTTGCATGGGCAGTTCCGATGGATAGCAGCCCAAATGAACCGTGCTCGTAATGGGGAGCTCTATCGCTATATTGCAGACACAAAAGGTGCTTTTGTGCAGGTATATAGTGGCAATGTATAGTGCAAGTTTTGATTAAAATCAATTAAAATCTTTTTTTTGTTTTAACCTGTTCTTCTTTTTCTTGCAGCCTGCTTTATATGAAGCTTTTGGTCTCACAGTTGTTGAAGCCATGACTTGTGGCCTTCCCACATTTGCCACCTGTCATGGGGGCCCTGCTGAAATCATTGAGAATGGTGTTTCAGGATTTCATGTTGATCCATATTACCCTGATCAGGTTTCTGCAATTTTGATTGACTTCTTTGAAAGTTGCCAGAGGGATCCTGGCTACTGGGACAAGATCTCAGATGCAGGGCTTAAAAGAATCTTTGAAAGGTCTGTTTTTGCATTGTTAACATTAAGAAAATTTTTTCCTTCCTCTATGTAACTGATTTGGCATTCAATTCTATAGGTACACATGGAAGATATATACTGAGAGGCTACTGACTTTAGCTGGGGTTTATGGATTCTGGAAGTATGTGTCTAAGCTAGAGAGGAGAGAGACGAGGAGATATCTGGAGATGTTTTACAATCTCAAGTTCCGGAATCTGGTTAGTGTCTTATCCTTCCCAATTCTTCTTATGAACCAAATTGCACTTGGAATGTCTGGACTCTTATTTGCCATGATCAGACAATTCGATGATGATCAAGTAGTTCTGTTTCCTTGGTTGGAGTCAGGATTGAGGAATCTATACTTTTGTGTATGTGTGTGTGCACGTGCACATGTATCATGGCATCAATGGTTGAACTATTAGGCTAAGTCCTTGATCTGGTCAGATGATGATCCGACTTTGATACTATTGATTGTAGTCATGAACTGTCACTAGAATCAACTAGTGTCAGCATGAGGTATGCTATGTTTCGGGTAAAGCATAGACTTTTTAGGGCTTCACATGTATTAGAAGAGAATTTTTTTTGTTAAACCCATGTCCCAATCTTCTTTTCCATAATACTGGTCACAGCCTAGAACTAATCTTCATTGATACCAAACACAGCCTTCCCAATTGCTCGATTTCAATCTGCATAGAAAATTAATTGAATTCTATGACCTTTTAGATGAATTATCATATCTTGAAGTGTTTGCTTTTCTTCTTCTTCTTCTTCTTTGTGTGTGTGCATGCTTGTTTTCTTTCAGTTGGGTAACTGTCTTCATTGCCTTTGTGGTGTTTCAGGTGAAGTCCATTCCGCTGGCAGTTGATGAGCAGAATTGAAATGTATGTGCTGAAGAAATTCTGTTTGTTAGTGCCCAGTATGCATGTGATGAACAATGTTCTTGTTGCTGTTTAATAAGTTTCCAGGAATGACTTTGTTGTAATTTATTTTCATTCGGTAAAACGATGTAGTAAATTCTCAATGGCTAGTTTCAATTGAGAACCATGAGGGAGCATCAGAGTTTCTATTCTGGTTTTGAATGGGAAATATTTACGCGAGAATGATGTGTTAAACTAAAAAGCATCTAGAATATACTATTTTCTGGCAACAGGAAGGCTGTCATTTTTAACTCCAAGGAATTGGTATAGTGGTTCTCAAGTCTCACATGGGATCCTAAGTTTAAAACTCTTATGCATTTTGGGGCAAACCCAAAGGAATTCCCCCCTCTAAATGTTTGGTTTTCGTGGGACGGATAGACCTCATGGAATGATCAAGTGCTCAAAAAAGTCAGTTTAAGGTTTGGAAACCCTAGTGAAGGTTGTCATTTACAAAAAATATAAATAATTAATTTTCTTGTTAATATACCCAAAACCCCCTTTTTGTCATTTGCCATTTTTGTTGGCATGTTAACGTTAGCTTTTTTTTTTTTTTTTTTTTAACAAACAAAGATATCCAGATCTCTTCAAATATCTTATTATTCCCTAAGGTATATGTAGTCATTCCATCCCATACACAACAAGTTGTTATAGGAAGAAATTCCTCAAGATTAGAATTAGAGTTAATAGTATCTAATTAGTGAGATCCACCATGAATGTGAGAGAAATGAGCACCACGTCACTGTACTCAAGAATACTTAATATTTTTCCCACCTTGATGACCCTAAATCCTTCCTTGTAACCTACAATTGAGTTATAAGGTCTGTGAAAATTCCTAGAACAAAATTAAAGCTAGCCAACCAACAAACTAAATGGTCATGGAGGAGGCTCCCCCTCTCTTGGAAGGCTTAGGGTTCCCTTTAAGCTACCTTCTATATTTATTTCCATTACTTGTGATGGCAAGGAGAAAACCCATTGTGTAGTGGGCATATATAATCATACTCTCACACAGTGATAGACCCCACAAGCGTGAGATCCACCTTTATGTGAGAGGATGGTTACATATGCACGATACATTATGCAAGGTTGTCCAAACTATTAGGTCGATTTGTTTTAAGGCCCTAGAATGCTCATGGTCATAAACCATGAAAAAGAATTCTAATGTGTGTGATATCTTTATCAATTGCATTCCACTCATCAATTAGTTAATTGGTATGAGTTAGCCCTATTTCACTTTGGCCTAAATTTCAATCTATTCAACTAAATTCCAGTCAATATGGTGATTTTCGGGCAAAATGTGAACAAAATATTTGTTTTCCTTGATATTATATATATTACTATTTCCTTCTTAGAATAAGAATTTTGAAGTTTATTTTTTATTTAATATTATTGTTATGAGTAATTTGAGTTACTAATTTGATTCATTCAAATTTTTATTTATTTATTTGATATGTGAATTTAGTCATATTAGGTTAAACTATTGACTCCTACTAAATTAATTGGATCCTTGTTATGTAATTATGATGTTATGAATGTGTAGTGATTGGTTTTTAATTGATAATTTGATATGGTATAAAATTATATGATAAAAACTTAGTGTGGGGCCTAGAAATTTGACAACCCCGATCCATTTTATACTGAACCCAAGGCCCACACCGAGGAGGAGAGAATGTCCGAGAACGAACGAAAAAAGCCCAAATTGCCGAGGAATATCGCCGAGGACAATCCTGTCCTCAGTCAGCCAAGATCATAGAAGGGAAGAGTGGCACGCCATCAAAGGCAGCCTCCCAGAGCATTCCAAAAAGAAGGATGAGTACAATGGACCAGCCATGGGAGCATGGTGGAGGAGCAATTCAAGGAGAAACTGTCACCTCCGCATTAAATGCCCACAACTAACGTTCTGGCCGCATTAATGAGGAAATGACCCCTGAACAGTGCTACCTTGGTTGCAGCAACTCACAGAAGGTTTGGGAAGACGGCTGATGGGACAAGCACTCGAGTAGTGACCTGCATTATCAACAAATGGAGGGCTAAGATCAACTGAAAGGGGGTATATAATGTAAGAGATCCTCTAAGAAGGGGGATCGAGAGAAAAATCAGAAAGAGAAAACGCAGGAACCATTTATACGGTCTTGGAAGCCCTTGTAACCAAGCACCGAAGAAGCAATAAGAACTAAAAGCTCCTCAGATGAGGACCGAGAACAAAGTTTCATACTTTAGCCCATGTTCTTGTTATCCAAATTAACTCGTAATCATGCCTAATTGTTGTATCCCACACTAAGGCCTAGTTCTTAAACCCATTTTTTATAAATTTATTGTGTTGGGCTATTTGGGCTGTAATTCATTCATCCAACAGTAGTAGTGCTCAAACCTAGTCCCTACACTTAGGTATATTTATTTTGTGTTAGAAAAAAAATTCATTTTTTTAAATTTAAAATTAGTTGTAACTTTGAAAACATTCTGTCGAAATAAATTGGTATTGAAATATTATGTTCCAAATTCCTAATGAACAAATTGAAATGGTCATTGGAATGTCATTGACAACTTTAATACACAAATTTGTTATATATATATCAATCTAAATTACACAAGATAGTAATTTGGTCACATTAGTTAGTAACTCACATCATATTGACATATTTTTATACATATTATTCATAAAAAAAAATTATTTCATTATATGTCAAACAGGATATTAAGATCAAACTTAGATATAATTTCTTAAAGTATTGTACCATTCCTCTCTATTTAATATGGAATCATTTTATGGTTGAATTTAATTGATAAACCTTTTTTTTAAGATAAAATTAATCGATAAACCTAAGTGCAGAATATAAGAAAATGTAACTAAATTTTAGACTAATAATTTTAGATAAACAAAAATGCTAAAAACAAAATAATTTTTTACTTAAGAGTTTTGTAACTCAACTAGTACCAATTGTTATTTCTATTTTTTACGAAAACTCTTATCTTCCATTATAACTATTAAATTTATAATATACACAAGAAAAAAAAAATCTAATAATTTTCTTAACATTTTTTACCATAGTTAAATCGACAAACCTGAATTGACGAAGTTTTACTTATCTTGTCTACTACTATCCCCACATTTATTTATTTAATTTTATTGATTTGGTGAATCCGATCTGCGGTAAATTTATAAGAAACGCAAATGGAAATGGTAGATTCGAACGGTGTCAAACGATAACCCGTGGTTAAAAATAAATAAATAGGCAGCGTACTTGTTAGTATCTTGTTTTGGTGAATCAATCAAGAGAGAGAGAGAGAGAGGGAGGATGTCGTACCTGCTACCACATCTGCACTCAGGATGGGCGGTTGACCAGGCCATCCTCGCCGAGGAAGAACGACTCGTCGTCATCCGCTTCGGTCACGACTGGGACGAGACCTGCATGCAGGTTCTTTCCTTCTCTTCCCTTTTTTTTTCATTTCAATTTTTATTTTGGGGAAAACCCTAATCTTTCTCTTACCAGTGGCGAAAAATTCATTCATCCTTTTTTTAATTTTCATTATTTAACATAACCCATATTGTAATTCAGCTTCAAACTAGCTAATAATTCATGGATCCCAATTCATTTCGGATTTTATTTATAGGTTTAGTTTTATTCAAGTTGAGTTTAGTATTATATGCATATATATGGATAGAGCTTGCGTTTCTTTTTTTACAGTGTCTAGATAGAAACGTTTGTAATTAGGGTCGACAACAGGTCGGGGCAGAGAAATCCCGTATTGGGCTGGAGCGAGACAGGTCAGGTCGGGGTGGTGGTGAGGGTATTAAGAGATAGATGACTAATTTGGAGGTTAGAAACACACATTAGGGGCAGGGTAAGGCAAGAAAAATGCAACCCCGTCTCGTGGGTAGGGACAATCTGCACGGGGCGGGGAAATTATGTCATCCTTCCTTGCTGGGCACAATAGTTTACCCAATTACATGCTGTCAGGTACTAAATGGGGTTAGTGGTTTGCTGCTGAGACTTCTCTGTAGTCTATAGGTCAGCAGACAGCGATCAACGCTTTAAATTAATAGTCTTTTTGGCATCATCATTTAAAACAAAAACAAAAAATGATTTTTTTTTTTTTTGGCTTTTGAGGATCATTTCACTTGGCTCTGTTGTTCTTCATGAGTGTTGTATGATGATGGTCTAATCGATTGAGTTTATATTTAGATGGATGAGGTGCTGGCTTCTGTTGCTGAGACGATCAAAAACTTTGCTGTTATCTATCTTGTGGACATCACTGAGGTGCCTGATTTCAACACCATGTACGAGCTCTATGACCCATCCACGGTCATGTTCTTCTTCAGAAATAAGCACATTATGATTGATCTTGGCACTGGAAATAACAACAAGATAAACTGGGCTCTCAAGGACAAGCAAGAGTTTGTTGACATTGTCGAGACAGTCTACCGTGGGGCAAGGAAGGGTCGTGGTCTGGTGATTGCTCCTAAGGACTACTCCACCAAGTACCGTTACTAAGGCCTTGTGCAAGCTGTTGTTGATTTGGAGCGTGTAAGATCTTGTATTGAAAACCTGTTGCGTCATATTACATTCTCTAGAAGTTGTTTGTTTGAAACCTGTAATATTAGATCTTGAAAACTTGTTGCTTGAAACTTGAATTCTCTAGAAATCAATGTTTTGGAGCTATCATATCCTTAAATTACAAGGTGTTTCACACCAGGTGCTTTCTCTATACTTGATATGACTATTGCACATGTATTTCTCTTTGAATTAAATAATAGTTCCAATCCTGGAATTTTAAATCCGAAATCATGTGATTGATATATGAGTTTTTAAGCATAATGTCAGGGCTCAATAAAATGTCAACTAGTAGTGTTAAGCTTAAATTTAGGATGTTGGTGGGCATCGGCATGATAATTGTTTTCAGTGAAGTAGCAATCTGTGTGCTAGGTAAGAGGTCTACCAAAAGAATAAATGATTGACTCGCAATGAGCTCGACGTTAAGCATATGCTGTGAAGAAATGTACAAATTAAATGTGGCGTCTTATAGGCATTGCTGAGTATCTTATCCATCATGTCATGTTAAGTGGCATGCAACTTGCTTATGATGGATCTGTGGAAGTCTTTGTGTTGTCTTTGAAGTTAGGTTCTTTTGAGATTTTATTAAGGTGTATAAGTTTACTTTTTGGGCCTGTTGATATGTGTGTCTTAGACTTGCAACTTGATAGGAACAATTGGCATAACTTACATCTCTTCATTTTAGTTTATTATTGAGTCGCAACTATGCACGTCGTACTAATAAGTATTTAGTTTAGTGTTGGGTCCCATTCTCTTGTGTTTGTGTTAGGTTTGTTTTAGTTTAGGTGGTAGTAGTAAGGGTTTCCTTTTCTTTTCTTGTGTGTGTCTGTGAGAGAGAGAGAGAGAGAGAGAGAGAGAGAGAATGATCTTGGCTGTGGTTTGGTTTTTTAGACTATTTAGGTGCTTTTCACAGGTTTTCACAAAATTGCAGGAAAACTTTTGGCCCATCTGTACTTATAAAAAAAAACCAAAAAACTTTTGGCCCATCTGTAACAAGTGAACTAAAACTAGAAATAAACTGCATATTCCATTTTGATTAATAACTTTCCAATTAGTCGGATGTAGCTATAACTTTTTTTCTTTTAGCCTTTGGCATTGCATCTGATACCATTTCATGATGATAGTTTTGATGGCACCAAAGCCTGCAAAATGTTTTGATAACTAAAAATCATGTGATGGAAAGGAAGGGTTGTGGTCTGGGCTACTGGTACTTAGTCCTTGTGCTAGCTGTAGTTGCTTTGAAGCTTTTAAGATTGTATCTTGAAAACCTGGTGCATCATATTATATTCTGTAGAAGTTATAGTTTGTTTGAAACCTGTAATATTAGATATTGAAAACATGTTGCTTGAAACTCAATCTCTAGAAATCAATTTTTTGGAGATATCCTATCCATGATTATGAGAAGTTTCACATTGGGTGCTTTCTAGTTTCTACAATACTTTTTATGACTCTTGCACATGTACATGGTATGGCTCCTTGAATTAAATAATAATTCCAGTCCTGGAAACTTAAATCCAAAATCATGCAATTCATATGCAAGTTTTTTAGCATAATGAAGTAAAATTTGGTTGTCAATGGGCATTTACATGATAATTGTTCAGTCAAGTAGCAATCTGGATATCAACTAGTAAGCTGGATTGTAAGAGGTCTACCGAAAGACTAGCAAAGGTGTAAGAATAAATGGTGATACTAGCAATAGGCTCAACTTTAAGCATATGCTGTGAACAATTGTATAAATGTGGCGTTAGATGCATCACTGAGTATTTTATCCATTGTGGCATGTTAAGATTTGTGCAGTTGTGTTATGTTAAGAAGCGTGCAAGTGCGAAGTGTTTATGATGGATATGTGGAAGTCTATGTGTTGTATTTGAAGTTAGGTTTTTTTTTTATGTTAAGGTTCTTTTGAGATTTAATGAAGGTGTTTAGGTTTTTTGTGTCCTTGGACTGGCAAAAGACAATTGCGTAACTTACATCCTCTTCATTTTAGTTGTAGTTATCATCAAGTCAACACTGCACATCCTAGTAGTAAGGGTTTGTGTAGGGTCCCCTTCTCTTCTGATCCAGTCAACACTCTGCATTTTGTAGTAGTAAGGATTTAGTTTAGTTTAGGGTCTTTTCCCGTATGTATGTGACATGTGTATGTGAGGGTTTAGTTGAGTTTAGTTTAGGTGGTTGTAGTGTAAGGGTTTACTTTTCTTCTCTTGTGTGTGTGTGAGAGACAATGATCTTGGCGGTGGTTTGGTTTTTTTACAGCTTGTTTGGATGGAGAGGACGATAGGGGGACGGTTCAATCAACCTTATTTGTGTATCTTTCAAGGGGACAATGGGATAGGAATATATGCGATCCCCTCCACTTCCCCATCCAATCAATTTCTTTGACCAACCCCTCTTTGTTTGGCTTCAAGAGAATGTCAGCTCTAGCCGTCGGCCCTTTCCTCACAAGTCACATCTCCGGGATCGCCCTCGGAATGCTTTTGTAACCTTCACCCTATAGCAAGTGTCGTTATCTCGCAATGCTTGTCTTTACACCAGATTTTACTTCGCTTTCCACTTGTGTAGTTGTGTTCACAAGATTTTAAATCTTGTAAATAAGTCTTGCTTCACCTCTCGATTTGTTAAACTCAATACTAATGGTAGTGTTCTAGGCAATCCAGGCCAGATTTTCTGTTTCCTTGGGGACAACTACTAATAATGTTGGCTGAACTCTAGGCAATCCAATATGGTCTCACAATGGTTTGGAATTTGCAATATTGTTATATCATTTTAGAATCAAATTACCCATTATCGTCTCATCATTAACCTCTACGGGTCGCTCGTCCTTGGGTCTCCCTACTCTTCTTGTTAATTGCAGGAAATTGATGGCCGGTGATTGGATGGTGTATACACATCACGGTCCTTGGGTCTCCTCTATGAACATGCTTAACTTAGAGCATTCACAGCAGTCTCGCCGCAAATTTAGCTAAATAAAGTATACAATACTATTTTTACAAACTCATTTGTAAATACTCCTACATCAAACTCAGTACACTATCTTTAAAATATTATTTTATTTATTATTTATTATTTATTCTTTTACTTCCTCCTACACTTACGTTTTTTCTTCCTCTCTCTCTCTCTCTCTCTCTCAACCTAGCACCAACTCCACCAAGCTCCCCCTCTCTCCTTTCATACCACCATCCAAACAATCTATCAATCACAAATCAACCACAACAAAATCAAACCAACAATCAACCACCAATCAACCCAAATCACAGCCTTAACCCACATGCAACCACAACCACTAATCTACCAACCCACAAATCGATCATCAATCTGCCACTGTAGCACCCACAATCTTAATCACATGCAACCCAAATCACAAGCTAATTTGCAACCTACCACTGCAAATAAACCCAAATCCACCATTGAACAAATCAACCCAAATTTGCCCCCACAAAAATCAACACAATCTAATCTTCAATCTATGAATTAGTGGTGGTAACACACAAAGAGAGAGAGAGGAAAACATCTCGTTTGAATTACATTTAATATATATATATATATATATATATATATATATCAAGTAAAACCAATTTAAAATTGATTTAATTTTGCTTTAGTTTTTCTTGAATCAACCAATTCTATAATTTATGAAAATTCACAATAATTTGGCCCAATTTGTTTTTTTTTTCAAAATCTTCGTAACATAATTGCAATACAAAATTTGTTTTGTAACTTAAAAACTTTCAAAATTTTGCTAAGGTGACAATGTGACAAATGATGAAGTTTTTATATGATTATGATTGGGGCTAATAATATATATCAAACAGATCTTTTTTTTTTTTTTTGGGTTAAGGAGAAAAATAAACAGAACTACCTCACCCTAACAGTGAGCACAGAGTTAGAAGTCGTATTATACAATATAGCAGCAGCATCCATATTAACAAAATACAAAATATCAGGGCTAGGAGGATTATCAAACACAACAAATTCCTCAGCTATGTTGCTGTTGCTGCCCCTTCTCGCAAGTGCATCAGCGCATCTATTCCCTTCCCTGAACATTTAGGACCACCTGTAGAGGGAGATAAGCGGTTTGGATTGGGGAGATAAGATCAAAATAATTGACCACGTGAGAAATCCTAAAAAAAATAATAATAATAAAACAGTGTGGGTTCGTCAGAGTCGAGTACTTACAATATCTTCAATCCACTGTATTTGTATTGTCTATAAAAACGAAATTCAGGTTCTGTCTTATCGTCTAAATTCAAAATGACCCAAATCAGGAAGTTAAAAAAAGAGAAAGAAACACTCGGCTTTGACGCGTGTCGGCGTGTGATAGGTAGCTCTATAGAACTTTAATTATGTACGACTCCAATCGAGACATTTCCATAGATCAAACGTTCTTATCCAATCCTTAGCTCTCACAAACTCTCTGTTTCTGTCTCTATCTCTCTGTCTGTGTGTTAATATATATATATTTATGGTGGTGGTGGTGGTGCCGATTTGGTTTCTTTAGACAGTCGTTGAAATCCTCCAAGTTCGAAGAATAATGGCTTCCCGTACATCTGAGATGGTAGCGAAAGTGGGCCCAGCTCACGCCCTCGATCACAAGGCGTTGTTGCCTTACGCCTCCGCCAACGTCCCTGGCTTCCCTCTTCATCCCTCCGATTTCACCGTCTCTCAGGTCCCCTCCATTTCTCTCTCTCTCTCTCTCTCTCTCTCTCTCCCTCTGTGTTGGTTTTGATCAGATTTTTTTTGTGGGTTTTATAGTTCGGGCACGGCCAATCGAATCCTACTTATCTGATGGAAGTGAGATCATCAATGGGGGATTCGGTGAAACGTTACGTTTTGAGGAAGAAGCCACCGGGGAAATTGCTTCAGTCTGCTCACGCCGTTGATAGAGAGTTTCAGGTTCTTTCTTTGTCCCAGCTTTGTGATAAACAACCAAAAACAAAAAACAAAAACAAATCAAAACAAAACAGAAATATAAAAGGTTGCAATTTCGTTATTTCCTAGGAAAAAAGAAGGTCAAAACTACTTTTCATATTTGTGCATCACAACACACTTTTTATTACACCAAATATTAAGGACACTGCCCAATTTCATCTTGGTGGGTCATAAAAAAATAAAAAATGTTGCGGGAAGTGTCCGCTCACAATAGACGACCTTAAAGAAAATTAATGGGTTTTATTTACCAAGCCAAAGGGTAAGGAATGTTGAATTTGAAATTCTCAATTTTTGGTGTTGGTGGGACAGGTTCTCCGGGCGTTGGGCACTCATACACAAGTTCCAGTCCCAAAAGCTTTCTGTTTGTGTATTTGGATGGACGCATTTTTGTAGACCCCACACTGCCGGTATGACATTTTCTTGACTACATTGTGTTTCATGATCAATTTGAAATACTAATTATAAGTCTTAATGTATTGAGTTTTGACTTGTCAAATATAGTACTCGGATTTTTTGTGCAAATAACAATCAGCTTGATGGGTTGACTTGTATGATTGTTTCTGTTTCATCAGGGTGTATCACCTGATAAGAGGAGGGCAATATATCAAGCAACTGCAAAAACTTTAGCTTCTCTACATTCCACAAATGTGGATGCCATTGGTCTCACAAAATATGGGCGCCTTGACAACTATTGTAAACGGCAGGTACTGTTCTGAAATTTTTAGATAATCTAATTTTATCTATATGTATATTGTACCTTGACATGTGTAATTTCAACTGCAAAATTCTCACAGATTCAGTTGAAGGTGCTTAGAATATGATTACCTGCCGCTCAATTCTAATAACAAACTTCATGCATGATAATGTACAAACATTTTGTGTAGCAGCTGTTTTGTATTAGTCACATCCATGAAAATTTGTGAAAGCTCCTAACTAAACACAGGGCTATCACCCAAATTTTTACTTTGTATGAATTTTCTGCTTGTTTTAGGTAGAAAGGTGGGCTACACAGTATATAGCTTCAACTGCTGAGGGTAAACCTGAGAGAAATCCAAAGATGATTGAGCTTGCTAATTGGCTACGGCAACACATTCCTCTTGAAGATTCTTCAGGAGCAACATCGGGCCTAGTTCATGGAGACTTTCGCATTGATAATCTTGTATTTCATCCCAATGAGGTCCAGTATTTCAAAAGCCTTCACTGATTTAAACACATATCTTTATCCAACCTGATTTCAGAATTTGTAATTTCATTCAGTCATCCAATATAATCAGTGTATGTTCTGTTTTATAAATTAAGAATTTCAAAAAATATTTATGGTTGGAATAGAAATACAAATTTGTTACTGTTTACACTTTATTTGACCCTTACTGTGGTCAAATGATCATGTACTAACAGCTTAGATATTCTTGGTTGCACATCTACTGAGATATGCTTAATGGTGCAGGATCGAGTTATTGGCATTCTTGACTGGGAACTGTCTACTCTTGGAAACCAAATGTGTGATGTTGCATACAGCTGTTTGGTAATTACAATTTACAGACTTCACTTCTTCGCATGGAGTGCCATCTCTATACTTTGGTTGTATTTATTGGTCACATGTCAATCTGTTCTCTTTTAGCCTCTGATGTGAATGTTTGGGATTCTTCTGATAGGCTATTTGATTTTCTTTGGCACTAGTAAACTAGGCCGATAACGTAACTGCATTAGGGTTAGGTGTTCACTAAATATCATTTTCAAGTTATCGTTTTTTCTTTCCTTGACAGCATTATATTGTGAGCATTGGGCTTGGAGATGGACAACAAGGTGAAGGTATGGAACTTGCTGGAATTCCAGAAGGTATTCCTTCACTGGCAGAATATTTGGCAGAATACTGCTATGCAGCTGTAAGTGACATTGATAAATTTGATTGAATTGAGGTCTGTATTCTCATTTGTCCAAAATAGCTTCCTCTTCTGAGGAAATTCGGGCAATCATTAAGAGATTTTTTTTTTATTATTATTAAAATCTTCAAGATAATATCAGGGATTGAGGAAGACAATAAGAATACTCGGTGCTATGTAACTAACTTGATCTCATCATTTCCTAGGGCCTTTTATGAGTTAAAAATTAAAATGCAGTGTCTAAGCTATAATCTGATCAAATAGGACTGTATGATGTATTGCAATTCCATAACTTGCTAGTCAACTAATTCCATTCCCCTGTATTGACTATGCTACTGTTTGCCTTCCATGGCCATCTTTTGTAGTCTCGTAAAATATTGTACTAGGCAATCATACTTTGTTTTTCACAATCAATGGTAACACATTTTCAATGCAGAGAAAACCATGGCCTGTTGCTGAGTGGAAGTTTTATGTTGCCTTTTCCTTGTTCCGTGCGACATCAATCTATGCAGGAGTGTACAATAGATGGACTATGGTATATTTTCAAATTATATATATATATATATATATATATATATATATTAAATAAGCTTTTTGTCATAGGAAGTGAACTCTGAACACATCAGGATAATATCTGCTTTACCATGACAATGCAGGGTAATGCTTCAGGAGGTAAGCGTGCCCAACTCACAGGGAAATTAGCTAATTCTCTTATTGACTCGGCATGGGCATTTATTCAACGACAATCTGTGCTTCCTGAGCATCCTCCATCTGGTAGCTATACCAATTAATGAACTTTTTTGGCCTTGAATTTGCACAATCTTTAGCATGCAGATAAATTTCCTTCCTAGAGTATTTATCTACCCAAAGCTATTCTCTAAGGATATTTTCTCCTTTCTATGGTTCAGTTCCAATTGCACAACAGTATTTGAAACTATCTGGTAATGAGAATGAAAATCAAGGGCTTTCAAGTGGAGTGGGGAGGTTTGTTCCTAGTAAAAGAGTTCAGGAATTGAGAAACAGATTGATCAAATTCATGGAAGATCACATATACCCCATGGAAAGTGAATTTTACAAACTTGCTCAGTCTTCATCACGATGGACAGTTCATCCAGAAGAGGAGAAGTTAAAGGAACTAGCAAAGAAGGAAGGCTTATGGAATTTATTTATACCTGTATGTGTCTTAATTTTGCCATGCATACATTCTATATTTATTTTTACTTTTTCAAAGTCTAGAATTCCTTCCTTATAAATTAGTTATTGTGTTGTTGAAGATAATATTCTTCTGAATGAAAGACATTTTGCTTAACCTTTGAGTTTGTGTACACTGTGCAGTTTGATAGTGCTACAAGGGCAAGAAAACTGATTTTTGATGGTAGCAACCATACTCTCCCTAATGATGCATATGATCAGTTACTGGGTGCAGGCCTCTCAAACCTTGAATATGGATACCTTTGTGAGATTATGGGTCGTTCCGTTTGGGCTCCACAGGTGTTTAATTGTGGTGCACCTGACACTGGAAATATGGAGGTACATTAAACTTTCAAATTCTTTAGATTCACAAATGATTTTTAGTGTTGTTACCACATCACACCTCCTCTTTTGTTTGAAAGAGATCTTGAGATTCTGTGAAGAATTTCAAATTAGAAAGAGTGATGATCATTTCGCAACCTTTAGGACGTAACTCGTAGTTGTGGCCAGTTGGAGAATCAAATGTTTTGTTGATTTTTAGATTTGTAAAATGATTGATATGGTTTTAGCCAGTGAGATTGCCTACCAATTGTGGTGTTTTGTCTTGAGATCCTTCGGCTTACTTGGGTTTTACCAAGAATTGTGCCAGATCTTCTTTTTGGATGGAGGAATTGGTTGGGGAAACGCTCATTTGATATTGGAATTTGACACCGTTATGTTTGATATGGTGCATTTGGAGGGAACACAATAACTGCATGTTTGAAGATGTGGAGAGCTTGGCAAATCAACTTCTTGCCTCTTTTGTTGACTTTTCATCTGACTAGTCTCAATCTTAGAGACTCACAACTAATGATTCTCTCCCGATGTTTATAGACTCTCTTCTTTCTTGTACATTGTTTTTGTTATCTTTTTGTATTCTTTGGCTGCTTTGTGCCCTTCTGCATAAAGTAGTCTTTTTTCAATAAATTTTTCTTACTTATCAAAAAAAAAAATTTATTGATATGGTTTTGAATTTTCTTGCAAAATATGAAAGCTACTTACAATGCATGTTTCGCTTGATCTGGTTACAACAGTTCTTTTTCCTTTCGACTTCCTAGACTTTCTGAGTTTGGGAGTGTCTGTCTTTAGGAATAGTCCAATACATATAGTGTGTATTTGATCAATTTCCTCTTTTGAATAAAAGCATTTTACTTGGAAAAAATTCCTTTTCATTTTAGGTATTGTTGCGTTATGGAAATAAAGAACAGCTACATGAATGGCTTATACCTTTGCTCAACGGTAAGATCCGGTCTGGGTTTGCAATGACAGAACCACAAGTTGCATCTTCTGATGCTACCAATATTGAGTGTTCTATTAAAAGGTAGTGTGCAGCACCTTTGTAAAGGGAGTACTTTGTTTATCAAAATCATTTTTTTAAACTACAAGGACTGCGTCTCCCAGTAGTCATCCAAACTTCTTCTGTGGATATATGGGATATAACTAAATGTGGCACATGCCAATTTTTGTCAGAGCTTCTGCTTGCAATTTATGTATGACTGCTTGTTAAATCCATGTGCAGAGAAGGAGATACATATGTCATTAATGGGACGAAGTGGTGGACAAGTGGGGCCATGGATCCCAGGTGCAAAGTTCTCATAGTCATGGTTAGTTCTTGTTTGGCATAGATTGAAAAGTCCAAATTTCGATTCATGTAGTTAAAGGAATGTTATCTGAACAATATACAGGGAAAAACTGACTTCAATGCCGCTAAGCATAAACAGCAGTCTATGATCATGGTGGATACCCATACTCCTGGAGTACACATAAAGAGACCCCTAATGGTGTTTGGCTTTGATGACGCACCTCATGGGCATGCGGAAGTATCATTTGTCAATGTATGTGTGCCAGCAAAGAATATTCTATTGGGAGAAGGACGTGGATTTGAGATTGCCCAGGTAAAGTTGTTCAATGCCTTCCCTGGTGCATTATGAATTTGTGTGTTTTTTGGGTTGAGGGGGGGTTTCCCCTCTCATAGGTCATACCCAAGACCTCCACATTTAAGGTCTTGGCAACATGAAACAGTGGTTTTTAAAATTTATTTGTCTTCCATATATTTCACAACAAATTGCATTTCCTAGGGAATGTTGAAACTTCTATAAATTTCCATAAACATCAACAGTTTTCTCTGTTTTTATGGTGCATATCAGTGTAAGTGCAGCAAGCTTCTTGGTCTTAAACCAATAAGAAGAAAAAGATTTTGTTTCTGACATTCATATGCTGAAAGTAGAAATGATTGTTACTGGTCATATGTAGGATTAAAACCAGGTAGGCACCCAACTCATCCCCTGGCACAGATGTGATAATATGATTGATGGTTGTGTTTCATTAATTGAAATTTGAAGAGTTTACGTGACATTTATTGAGCTGCTTCTTGGTGTACCAACATGGATATCTTATATTTGGTACTGAGTTGCTTGCAGGGTAGGCTAGGACCGGGAAGGCTGCACCACTGCATGAGACTGATTGGTGCTGCTGAGCGTGGCATGCAGATGATGGCTCAGAGGGCTCTTAGTAGAAGAGTGTTTGGAAAGTTGATTGCAGAACAAGGTTCATTTATTTCAGATATTGCAAAGGTAAACTCTGTTATAGAAAATTGAAAAAATTTATGTTGCTACACATCACAAAATCTGAAATAATAATGTAAGCTAAATCAATAATACAAAAACTAGAAGTACTTTTGCTGAACTAGTGGTCCACCTTGAATCCTTATATTTTAGATTCACCTCATAGCTGCAGTATTATAGCAGTCTTCTTATATTTGCTCTTTGATTCAGTGTCGGATAGAGCTAGAGAAAGCCAGATTATTGGTTTTGGAAGCAGCTGACCAACTTGATAGGCTTGGAAACAAAAAGGCCCGTGGGATTATTGCAATGGCCAAGGTAATTGTTGGTTGTAATTTTGTTTTTGTTTGATAATTATTGTTGTTTGTAATATGAAGTGCCAGAATCCAATCTTGGCTTACGTTTATTTTGTTGCTGAATTTTCTTTTAAAATGGTCTGGTTGTATGTGGAGCAGGTAGCAGCCCCAAACATGGCATTGAAGGTGCTTGACATGGCAATGCAAGTGCATGGTGGAGCTGGTTTATCTTCTGATACCGTTCTGGCACATCTTTGGGTCACAGCAAGAACATTACGAATTGCAGATGGTCCAGATGAAGTCCACTTGGGTACTATTGGCAAGTTGGAACTGCAAAGAGCTAGGCTTTAAAGGATTTGAACTTTGAAGTGAATTTCTCTGGGGCAGGATTTTTTTTTTTTTTTTTTTTTGTGGCGTAATTGAAAATATAAAAGAAGAGAATAATCTCAAGGGGAAAGGACACTGTAATTTATCTCTGGAAAGGCAAAAAATGAGCCTAAATTTGAATGTGTCGCTTGGTGATATAATAATAACCGAATAATATACAATGGTGCATTTGGATATTTGGATTTGGACATATGAATAAATTCAAACACCTTGTTTTGTATAGTTTTAAAAGATCAAGGATTTGAACCTTTAAAATCCTTGGATTTGAAATGATATCCAAAATTGATGATAGATTTGTACTCAAGGCATCACAAATCTATTGATTAAAATCCAAATCCAAATTTAAGATTCCAAACACAACTTTACAGAAATGAATTTGAACTTTCAATTCAATTTTAGTAATTCCTTTACTTTTTTTTTTTTTTTTTTTTGAGAAATCATTTAAATATTTTTATTGAGAATTTTGTAGGTACACTTTTTCTTATATATACTCTACATTAAAAAAAAAAAAAAAAAACAATAATAATAAATAATTGTGTACCATATATGGTACCCAAACCTAGTGGTACTCCCTATTTGGGGGGGAGGAATTTGGGCTCCCAATTTATTTGTTGGTGGGTTTTCTTGCACTCCTATTAGGTATAGCTTCAAACTCTACCCTAACAACCCAATGCTTTCACCCTTGCTCCTCCCACACCTAGTCCGTATACTTCTTTCTCTTTCCCTCTTGTTTTGTTACTTCCCTGTGTTTCCCAAACCCCTTTTCCATTAATCCTCCATTCATTTTTATAGTCTCCCTTTAGTGGGAATCCAAATAATTACATTTGCATCAATTCTCATGTAGCCCCTACTTCTACCCAGAATCCCTAGAAAATTGGTCTATTTTGAGGATTCTCTTGAAACTTGCACTTGACACCAAACAACGTTCGACAACAAATTTCCCCAAGGCACTAATAGTGCTCGGGGACCGACCCGAGTATTGACTACTCCCCTCTTCGGCCATCCCTGGCCAACTCGTCAGTTCTGGGCCTAGCCCAGCCCAATTACGATAGGCCGCCTTCGAGTGCCGATCCTATGTCCTTGTACTATTGCCATTGGGCTGGGCCTACCCTAACAACGCTAGGCCAGTATTGGTCACCGACCCCAGGTCCCTACACCATAAAATAACCATCTTTTTATACTAGAGTCTTAAGTCTCAATACAAAAAGTTTTCATTGTTGCACCAATTTGAAGGTGGTACTAAATATTATAAATACTAAAAACTATTATTTAAACTCTCCTACTAAATGAGCTCTCATTGGTCTGATTCCTATAGGGAAAGGTCGATTTTATCAATCAAGTCAATGCAAGTATAAAACCTTTTAGAAAACATAACTGTTGAATAAAACAATAGAAAAATTAAAGTTTTTGCTAACCACACTGTTAATCTTTGTTTTGGTGAAACCCCTCAGATTTTCGCCATCTATTGGAGAAAACTAAGCGCCAATATGATAAAGACCACAAAAACTATTTCATTGCACCACATAGGATAGATGTGGAAAATGGTGTGTAATAATGTGATCCTAGAATTGCTTGTGTTTCTAATGTGAAGATAAAGATGGAAAAGTGTTGGCTGAAACTGATTTATTTATCTGGGCTTAGATAAAAAATATCAAGGGAAAAATGAAAAAAAAAAAGTGGTCGTCTAAGAGCCCAACTCAACCAGGCAATGTGGACCAGTAATGCACCGGCCCGTTATCCTTCCACTGTTGCTCTGTGAAACCAGCCTCACGCAGTACCCTCTACTTTAGGAGAAATTATAAGATCCACATGGTGGACAAGTGATGTAATCCATCATTTCACTAAAAAACTGTCACTTGTTTAAAATTGTTAGTTAGAAAAAATTTTAAGCGGGTTAACCCGTGTAACCCACAATAGACACGTTTGACATGCTAATTTATTTGTGTTAACCCGAAATGACCCATTTAACACAACTCGTTTAACAAATAAATATTTATTTTATTTTAGATAGTCAGGCCTTCGCACAAAGTAGGAGAAATTACCACATGGATCTTAATGTGACCCAGGACTTCGCACAAATCACAGAGTCCATCTCTCAACTTGGAACGGGCGGGCCAAGTCATTGCACAGACAGACCCTGGCTGGTGAGCCGAACCATTATCCCATCACTCTAAAACGCCCCTGCACAGGTTACAAGTTGACGCTATCCATCTCGGCAAGCAGAAATGCACGTCATGCCTATTATAAACTTATGAAGAATCTATAATTTAAGCCGTGTGGGACAGTAAACAATAGAATGAGTTGAGGCATGACTGGCTATATGAACACTAGCTCCTCAATTTGAGTGGTAAGATTCACCTGGAGTTTTTGAATTTGGGTTTGTTTGTTGCAATTTTTGTTGTTCTTGAATGTACAAAGATAGATTGTTGCTCAACAGATTTGTTATAGGATCACAACTGAGAGGATGAAATTCTAGCTACGTTAACATGGAGGACATGAGGTTGCGAATGGTTTCAGATAGCTTTGATAATTCTGTGAGAATCTGAGATGTCTTATTCTAATGAACCATTACCGAAAGTTGGGGAGGAATCAAAGGAGATGCACCCTCTACCTCTTAAGTGCAAAAATTATATCTATGTTAATTATAAAAAAAGATGACAGAAAGTTGAGAAATAAGTAAATTTTTGGCCATTTGAGGACTTCCTAACTGATGAGTGATGTGATAGGTTGATTCAACCTTAGTTTGTTTGGTCGTGTCGCCATAAAATGATAAAAACCAAGCTTTCATCACATCCATCTCACAAACCTGGGCATCCATCTCGAACGGCAACTCGAGAATCTAAAGTAACAGAGAAATGAAGCTAAAGGCTATTCAGATTGCACCCATGACCACCCATGTATAACGAAGTGCTTGGCAACCCCAATTGGTTGAAAACTTGAAATGGAAGCTACAATTAATTGTTTGGCACAAATCTTATAGTTAAGGGGTGTTTCTTAGTTCCGATTGAATTTGGGTTCAAATTCCCTTTACTCATTTGTTACGGGATATACACCAAAAAGAAAAAAACATTACGAATTGCATGGTGGAGCTGGTGTATCTTCTGATACCGTTCTGGCACATCTTTGGGTCACAGCAAGATCACTACGAATTGCAGATGGTCCAGATGAAGTCCACTTGGGTACTATTGGCAAGTTGGAACTGCAAAGAGCTAGGCTTTGAAGGTTTTGAACTTTGAAGTGAATTTGTCAGGGTAGGATCTTTTTATTTTTTCCTTAATTGAAAATATAAAAGAAGAGAATAATCTCAAGGGGAGAGGGCACTGTAATTTATCCCTAGGTAGGCAGAAAATGAGCCTAAAGTTGATTAATTTATG
The DNA here is from genome assembly GCA_019022515.1 of Quercus aquifolioides. Lineage (NCBI taxonomy): Eukaryota > Viridiplantae > Streptophyta > Magnoliopsida > Fagales > Fagaceae > Quercus > Quercus aquifolioides. The sequence goes on along the minus strand of CM032334.1, from coordinate 10,378,327 downwards.
ATAGAATGTATCTCTTGGTGAAATATAATAACTGAAACTGAATAATAATGGTGCATTTGGATATTTGGATTTGGGCATGTGGATAAATCCAAATCTCTTATTTGGATAATTTTAAAAAAGTCAAGAATTTGAATTTGATCAAATCCACCAAGAATTTAATAAACCTTTAAAATCTTTGGATTTGAAAGAGAGATGCTACGTCTACAACAATTTTACAACATTTTTACAACAAATCATAGGTGGTTAGTTGTTATTGGTTCAAATTTGAAACTAACACTAAGATTACTTTTTTGCCTCAACAATAACAACCAGTAACAACCTACAACTTAGGATTTGTTGTAAAAATGTTGTAAAAATATTGTAGACATATCATTTCTCGATTTGAAATGATATCTAAAATTGATGGATTTGTAATCAAGGCATTACAAATCTATTGATCAAAATCAAAATCCAAATTTAAGAATCCATATGCAACCTTATAGAAATGAATTTGAACTTTCAATTCAATTTTAGTAATTCCTTTGCTTCTTTTAGTTTAAATCTTTTTTTATTGAGAATTCTATAGGTACACTTTTTCTTATATATACTCTACATTAAAATTTGAATTTGAATTTATCTAGTGTTAGTGAGGTTACCTTATAAAAATTTAATGTAATTTTTTAATTTGAATTTATCTAGTGTTAGTGAGATTACACAGGAATGAATTTTTAAGAAACTAAAATTTATGATTTGAAATGGAGTAAACTGCTGGGTTTTGTGTGTGCTAGTTTTTAGGGAAAAAATGTATCGAACGTGCGTGAGATATATTGAAATAGAGAGTGTGCTAATTTTTTGGAAAAAAGTTTCTCTAGTAGTTTTTTTAGTTTTTGAATTTTGATGAATTACAATTTTAACCCCATTTTTTAAAAAAAAAGAATAAAGATTATCTAATTATATTAGAAGTATTTTTGACATTTTTTGAAGTCATAACTAACTTTCTGAATTCTTTTAATATATAGAAATAATAAATAATTGTGTGCCGTAAAATGACCATCTTTTTATACTAAAGTCTTAAGTATAAATATTTAAAACTGTTATTTAAACTCTCCTACTAAATGATCTCTCATTGGTTTGATTCCTAAAGGGAAAGATGGTCGATTTTATCAATCAAGTCAATGCATGTATAAAACCTTTTAGAAAGCATAAATGTTGAATAAAACAAGAGAAAAAACTTAAAACTTTTGCTAACCACTAAATACAACTTATGATAACCCAGTTGATGTTTGTTTTGGTGAAGCCTCATTTTTTCACCATCTATTGGAGAAAACTAAGTGCCATATGATAAGACCACAAAAACTATTTTACTGCACCACATAGAGTAGTTGTGGAAAATGATGCGTGGTAAATAATTTGATTCTAGAATTGCAAGTAATGCTAGGGACACTTCAAGTTTCACAACTTTTATTATAACTTACCATGTGGTGAAAGTTGTGAACCCACCATTTGACATTTACCATTAACAACTTGCCACATATGCTAGGGACACGTAAAGTCTCACAATTTTTGTTACAACTTACCATATGACGAGTAGTGAGTGGTGAAAATTGTGAACCCACCATTTGACATTTACCATTAACAACTTGCCACATATGCTAGGGACACATAAAGTCTCACAATTTTTGTTACAATTTACCATATAGCGAGTAGTAAGTGGTAAAAGTTGTAGACCCACCATACAAAATTTGCCGCGCAGTAAGTTAAGACAAAAGTTGTATAACATTTTCCTAGAATTGCTTTGGTTTCTAGTGTAAAAATTCAACAGACTTTGTAACCCCAAATCAGTTATCTGGGCTTGTTAGGGACAAAAACTAAGGGTTTTAGATCTAAAAAGTCCAAAGAAATGAGGGACAAAAACTAAAAAGTGGTGGTCTAAGGAGCCCAACTCAACCAGGCAATGTGGACCAGTAGTACACCAGCCCGTTATCCTTCCACTGTTGAGAGCGAGAGGTCTTCGCTGCTCTGTGAAACCAGCCTCACGCAGTACCCTCCACCTTAGGGACCATGTGATCCAGACCTTCGCTCAAATCATAAAGTCCATCTCTCAACTTGGAACGGGCGGGCCAGGTAGTTGCACAGACAGACCCTGTCTGGGGAGCCAAACTATCATCCCACCACTTTGATGCCCCCGCACGGGTTATAAGTTGGCGCAACCCAACTCGGCAAGCGGAAATGCACGTGATACCAATTATAAACTTATGTAGAATCTACAATCTAAGCGGTGTGGGACAGTAAAAAATAGAATGAGTTGAGGCATGACTGGCTATATGAACACTAGCTCCTCAATTTGAGTGGTAAGATTCACCTGGAATTTTTGAATTTGGGTTTGTTTGTTGCAATTTTTGTTGTTCTTGAATGTACAAAGGTAGATTGTTGCTCAACAGATTTGTTATAGGATTACAGCTGAGAGGATGAACTTTAGCTACTTTAACATGGAGGACATGAGGTTGCGAATGGTTTCAGATAGCTTTGACAATTCTGTGAGAATCTGAGATGTCTTATTCTAATGAACCATTACCGAAAGTTGGGGAGGAATCAAATGAGATGCACCCTCTACCTCTAAGTGCAAAAATTATATTTATCTTAATTATAAAAAAAGATGACAGAAAGTTGAGAAATAAGTAAATTTTTGGCCATTTGAGGACTTCCTAACTGATGTGATAGGCTGATTCAACCTTAGTTTGTTTGGTCGTGTCGCAAAAAAAACCAAGCTTTTAACACATCCATCTCACAAACCTGGACATCCATCTCGAATGCCAAATCAAGAAGCTCAGTAACAGACGTTGGATTTCTAAGAAATGGAGCTAAAGGCTCCTCAGATTGCACCCATGATCCGTGTATTACAAATTGCTTGGCAACCCCAATTGGCTGAAAACTTGAAATGGAAGCTACAATTAATTGTTTGCCACAAATCTTATAGTTAAGTGGTACTTCTTAGTTCCGCATATTCAACAGAATTTGGGTTCAAATTCCCTTCTCCCGTTTCTTACGGGATATACACCAAAAAGAAAAAAATTCTTTATGTGAGAGAGATACTATGGTAATTAATAAGTTCACATACACCAAAATTTTCACAATTGTTTATATGACAGGTTGTGATTGGTTCATAATAAAAGTTTATTTACATTAAGTTCAAGTAAAAAGTTATTTTGATCAAATCAAAAGTTACCACCTAAACAAGTCATGAAAAAGTTTTTGTAATAGTGACCATGATAATAGAGGAGGAAACTCTTATATAATAGTAAACATAGCTAGAAAATACAAAGTAGTACTTAATATTCTGCAAATACAAAGTACAGAACTGCTATCTGGTCTATGCTATTTAGTATTACACGAGGAGTTTTTTTTTTTTTTTTTTTTTCATATGGAGTACTAAGGTAAAAAAACACAAAGAAAAACAAAAATTAGCATAGCAGTCCATCACAGTTAGAGAAAAAGAAGAAAAAAAAAAGAGATCAGTGTGCATATGCACAAGGATAATGATTCAGGCTGCGACCCCCTGAATCAGCGGTTTTTCTTAACTTCAATATAATAAGTCACACGGACAGTTTGGCCAACTGGTACCCTCCAGACCTCTGGTGGCCTCCTTGGCCGGCCATAGAAGTACTTGTCTATTATAGCAAACCCTTCCTTCCCAACCTTTTCAAGCTCTGCCTGAGACTGAGAGCGAGATGCCATGCTCAACTCAACACTTAACACCACAACAATTCTGCAAAGCAATATAAGTAATAAACTTTCTCTATGCTTTCCTGTACTCTAAAGGTTACAGGCCAAGCCCCATTATATAGAAATCATACACACAACAGAGTGCCCTCCGCTCTACCAGTCTAGCTAGCTTCCCCACCTCATGGACCCACAACCAAACATTATATTCACATCTCTATTCTTAACAATGAAAAAGAAAACAAACTTGGCGGGTCATTCTTCTAGGGAAGGTAAGATTTTCATAGATTTATTTCAAGGAACACTCTAGCTTCTCTTCCTTTCTGATTGGCCAGGTGGTCCAAGGTATCTAAATCAACGATCATCTAGAAATACGTTTAGAAAGAAGTTTTATTTGGTTTTCTTCGCGTGGATGCACTATAGTTTATTAAATTATCTAGTAAGATTGCAATCATATGCATTCTTATATATATAAAATTGCAATCATATCGCTATCTCTTAAAAACTTGGACACTTGGACAGTTCCATTGTCCGCAAATATATGCTTTCAAGTGTTTTTTCAGAAAGATATGCTTACAAGTTGATTGTAGTTAGTTATGCATTAATAATATAATACATAAATTTTTTGCTTATATAATTTTTTTCTTAAATTTAAAAGTGAATGGTAAATTCTAGTTAACTCAATTAGTAAATTTTTTTAAAATATAATTTTATGTTTTCTCTCGTCAATTTTTGCTCTCAAAATCACCGTAACAATATAATAATAACTTTTTTCCCGTTCAAACCTTTATCTCTCTCTCAACCACAACCGAACCATGTTGCGATTAAAATAATGCAATTATGCAAACCCAAAAACAGATTTTTCACAAGTAATAATATCTAGCTAAATAATTAACACTAATATAAAAACCTCTATTATTAAGCAAGAAATAAAAATAGTTGTTTGTTTATTTTTCCACCCAAGGATGGAGCAAGATAATATTGAACTCTACGTAGTACTGCTTTTGGATTTGGACTGCCGCGAGATAATATTATTCACCAAAGAACCATTGGATTTGGCCTGCCGCGAGATAATATTATTCAGCAAAGAACCATTGGATTTGGACCACCACAAGATTATTATTATTCTTTTCTTGTTAATTTGTAATTTTTGGTTGATTTTTTTGTTGATTGTAGGTTTTTTTTTAAATTCAATTAGTAGTTTAGGTACGGTCAAGGGTTTGGCTAGATTTGTGTAATTAATTGTGTTTTGTTTGTTTGTTTGTTTTTGTGAAGAAAAGAAGGATTGAGTATAACAAATTTTGGGTGTTGAAAAAAACACTAAAAAAATATTTTTGAGAACAATTTCTCAAAACACCCAAATTTTTTTTTTTTTTTTGAAAACACAAGCCAAGTACCAAATAGGCCTTAAGCTAAGACCCTAATTAGTTACTCAATTTGCCAATCAACTGCAAGGAGCCTATGTTTGTTATGCCAACCAACGGGCTGAGGGTTATTACCACCCCATCCTTCAAATCAAGTGTTTCTCTCTTTTTTATTGGATGTATTTTATTATGCTAAGCCTAACATAAATCTTTTTAAATTTTTTTTTTTTTTATATACGTGAACTCTACGTAGTACTTCTTAGCTCATGCCTTTGATATTGAGCTTAATTAAGAAGCAAAAATATTCGAGTCTTGGGTAGGCAAAGGTTTGGGGGCATAAGATGTTTGTGGTACCCATTTAAGGCACCTTGGAAGCATATCTATTTAGTTTTTGTTTTTGTTTTTTTTGGAAGAGTGTTTCAATTTATGACGTCCGCTCTTAATGATAACTCTATTGTCAGACCAAGACATCAATCGATTTTTAGTATAAACAGAAATTATACTCCAGATCTCTTATTCAACTATCAAAAACTTTACTAATTAAGTTAACAGGAACCCGCATATTTATTTAGTTATTTAATTTACTCAAATGATTGAGATTCATGTTATAGATCTATCAAGAATATTTGAAGGTGTACTAGCCCCACATGGTCCCAAGTATAAATTGGTTTCGATCGATACATTGTTTAGGATCGATAATGTTTGGAGCATCTTCCATTTGAGCCCTTTTTTTAATGACAAAATATTTAATCTCTAGATGAGGTTGGGGAGTTGACAAGTCGGCTTATAGTGCTCTTCTAATCTATCTATAGATTCAAGAAAGTTTAAATCCTTTTTTAATCTAAGATAAAAATCTTAGATTAAAAAAGGATTTAAACTTTCTTGAATCTATAGATAGATTGGGAGAGGGAAATTCTACTCTACCTTCAATTTTTATTATTTTTGTTACGATATAATGATTATAAAATTATACATAATATTTTTTTTCTCATATCTAATTTTTTATATTGCACCGGTCAAGTGCCAAATAAAATAGTATTTATGTCAAAATTGGTGATAAATCCCACCAAGTTACATGATAACAAATGCTTAGTATGCGTTTGGATAAGAATAAAAAATTAAAATTATTTTACTATTCAGCTTATTTTTAGTATTATTCATGGACCCCATTGCACTTTTTGATACTATTTATGGGTCACACTGTACTATTTCAACTAACTTTTACCTTTATCTACAGTACTTTCAGCAATAAGTTTTTAGTTTCAGCAAAATAAGCAGTATCCAAACAGATTACTCTTTTTTTTTTTTGGTGGTCATTTTGGTTTTGTACATACATTATAGTAATTGTGTTACATTCATTAGTAATTCACATCACATTAATAATAATAATTTTATAGTGAGTATCATGTCCCAAGAATATTCGAAGTACCGTAACTAAACCAGTGGAGTTAATACCATACTGTACCGGCCGGTACAACCGAAATTTTTTGTATCGGCACCTTGGCTGGTACAGAAACACGGCTATTTCATACTGCTTTTGTACTGGAGTTTACCGGGTTGTATCGGCAAAACCGGGAAAAAAATCGGATACCGGCCGGTAAAAGAAAAACAAGAAAAATGGAAATTAAGTGATTAACGGTAAAAGAAAATACCATATAACCCCTAACACTGTCGTCGCCAGCATTGTTCCGAAAGTGACCAGCCATTCTTCTTCTTCTTCACGCCCCATCCCTCCATCTGTTTGCCTCTCTTAGTATCCATTTGGATTGCACTGAAATACTATTCGTCTGCGTTTCCCTGCAATAAGCGTTTTTCTTAGTGGATCTTGTGTATTATTCACGGGACCCGCAAGTACTTTTTTCAGCAAAAACAACTTTAAAATTGGATTTCACGATACTATTTACACATTTAAAAATTATTTTGTTACGGTATTTTTAATTTTCAATTTTCAGCTAGCGATATCCAAACAGAGCCATTTTTAAGTTTTTATTTCTAAAGGCTTTAGTCGATTGTTTTGTTGTGACTTTTAATGGTAAAAAACTATAAGTAAATGAGGTTTTTATTTTTGTAACTTGTGGCAGGGTGCCCTCCAGACACACCCACGTGAAATGTTATAAAATTTTGAGGATTCAAATTTTTTTTTTCCCCCTAATGCAAAGAAGTTTCAAACGGCATTTAACTTTTATTAAGTGAAAAAAGTTTTTGTACTTATCTGTCAAACTTTACTGACTGTGATATTATTATTATTATTATTATTATGGCGAAAATACTATTTTGATCGGTATATTTTGGAGTAATAGTCAATTTGGTCTCTACATTTTAGTAGCAGTCAATTTGGTCCTTATTGTTAATTCATTGACGGAAAATACTTACATGACACACGGCATGCATGGTAAGCACACTTAATGCCTACGTGGCCACTGAAAATAATTGTAATAAAATTATTCATCATTTAAAAAATTCCATGTCAGCGTTAAACAAAAAATCTAAAGCAGAAAAAAATAATTTTTTGAATGGATTATTTTATAAAATAGTCTTTCTTGGCAGCCAACACAAAAACTCAAAAACACAAAAATCGCACTTAATCCAGAAAATTCACAATAACCAAATTTTGTTTCAAGAAAATGAACTTGGCGTTTGCGCACTAACTCGAACTTATCTTCTCCTCCTTACCATCTGCAATATTAACACAATACAACACACACATATCTGTCTCAAAATTTGATAAAACTTGGATTCAAATAAATAATTACACAATAGTATACAACAATGCCTCCTTGTAAGGAGGGTGAGAAGGTGGTCTTCTAAAAGCATAAGGCTTGATGGCTTTATGCTCCTTGGCTTTCTTGGATTCAACCCAAGTAGGTACACAACGTGGCCCGATCAAACTGTAGAGTTTTTGAGCCATTGGATTCAACCCCAGCAAATAGCAACCATCACCACTATTCTCAAGAGGAAAAAGATTACTTCCGCTAATGCCTTCGTTGACGTGGATTTGGTTATTATGAATTTTCTGGGTTGATTTTTGTCTTTCTAGATTGTTGTGTTTGGCTGCCAAGAAAGAGCAAGAACAAAAGGGGGCTCTTTTTTTTTTTTTTTTTGGCCTGATGTGGATTTTTTTTTTTAATTTTTTATTTAATGCTTACATTGCATTTTTAAATGATAAATAAATTTATTATTATTATTTTAGTAGCCACATAAGCGTTAAGTGTGCCAACTGTGCATGCCGTATGCCGCATAAACATTTTCCGTTAATGAGTTAACGATGGGGACTAAATTGACTGCAAGTTCAAAATAATAGAGACCAAATTGACTGCTATTAAAATGTAAAAACCAAATTGACCGTGACTTCAAAATGTAGGGACCAAAATGGTGTTTTCCCCTATTATTATTAAAGAAGTAGGAACATAAATTCCCCATTATTAATATTACCTGGTTGAAATTTTAACTAGAGATTAACATATTAAATGAGATAAATATTTATAAATTTAAACTTTTTAATAAATTATATGAATTTTGGTTATATATATATATATAGCGATAAATCCAAAACGGTACACCGGTATTGACTGGTACCGAAATATCTCATTCCTTTGGCCAAACTGGTACGACCTCCGATACGAAATTAACTCCCTTGAACTAAACAGTAGATGTCATACCCCCAAATACATTAGAGTTTTTTTTTTTTTTTTTTTCATTTTTTGTTTGAAAACATTGGAGTTATTGTAGAATAGAGTTTTGTGCACAAAAAATGTCTCTATTATTTTTGTGCATGTGGGTTGCTTTTTCTTTATTTGTTGCTTCTTGCTTTCATCTTCTTTCACGAATCTGAAACATCAATTTATTTCAAATCTTTTTTTTTTCTTTTTTTCTTTTTTTGTGGTATAACTTAGGTATTGGAGTTATTTAGTCCCAACAGCATAAGCAAATTTGTAATTTGAACAGAAATGCATTGTTATTCGTCATAAGCTTTGTAGTTCAAATATTTTCAATGAACACATCTAAAATTCAAATTCCTCAACTCCCGTTGTAACTATCAAATTACAAAATAATTATAAAAAAAAAAAAAAAAAAAAACCATTGTTAATCACAAACTTATGGTTCTCAAAGCATTTATGTTTGTTCTTTGCGTATATAAAAGTTCCATGATTGCTTTTTTTAACTTCATGGGTAAACTTAGCTTCTTAAAATATTAAATATAAGAGAAAATATATTCTCAAACTTACATGTAGATTAACGAATGGTCTAGTACAAAGTTTAGCCATTCACAATCTTTTATGCTTATTTGGCATTTGAATGAAAACTAATACTGTGATTCATATAATATTGTCCATATTTTAAAATTTTAAGCATTCTTTCTAGCTAGTCCAATATTACCTCGAGCATGACATTAATTTAAATTTGTAGATTTGTAGACTACTGCGATGTCATTTATGAATCCATATTTTTGGTACTAAGTTGCAAGCTGATTGGTAAAGCACATATTTGATGCAAAACTTAAATCAATTAGAGTTTCATTCTGTGTCGGATGGGGAAAGAAAAAAGCAGATTAGATTAGATTAGAAAACGCAGTACTTGATGTCTATAAAATAATTTAGTAGCTGTAAAGCCTGTAATCTAAGCAGTGTGGGACAATGAACGGGAAACTTAGTTCAAGCATGGCTATATGAACCCTCTTGGATTCTTCGAATTTGTGTTTGTGACAATTTTTTCTGTGCTTGAATGGTCAAGATAGAATATGGCACATGAGATTGTTACAGGATTGCTCTAAGCGGTCAAAACTGAGCTACCTTTGCACAGAGGAGTCTACTTCTAAATTTATGTTCACAATCACAGCATATTTACAACAAATTGTAGGTAACAAATTCTTATTGGTTTTAATCTAAACTCACTGCCGAAATTATTTTCTTACCACAAATAACAAAAAGTGACAACTTACCACCAAAAACATAGCATTTCTCTTTGGGATAATTATGAGAGACATATGGTCTAGCTACTCTAGTATGATTGTTAGTGATAGGAATTATCAATAAAAGAGCTTCCTATTTTTAAAGAAGTGATAGGATAAGTTTAGGTACCAAAATGATGCATATGAGTAATTGGGACTTCACTGATATTGTAGTTCTGACTTGTTCTGCGACCTTTACCACAGTGACTCCCAAGTTTTTAGGAACTAAAAATGATGCATATGAATCATGTCTCTCAGATAAACTACTAGGATAACCAATTTAAAAATAAAAAATAAAAAACCAACTACTTGGATAACAAATAATAAAATAAATTAAAAATTATTGTCCTGCCAATTTAAAAATCTATAACGTATATATCATGAATGCGCATTGGAAGGTTGTAAAGTTCAAGTCATTGTCATAGACTCATAGCAATCATTTTTATTTTTTTTTGGAGAAGAAGCTCATAGCAATCAAGTTCATGTATTAACTTTAGATTAATTTTGGTGCAAATATAATAATATTCAAAGATGAGATCTAGGAAGCACGGACACAAATACGGGTAGGTACGACATAGTGACATGAGTAATTTTTCAAAAATTATTTATAATTTTTGTTACCTAAACTTTGTACATTAGACAACATTAGACATGGTGGCTTCAAAGTTTAGGTACCAAAATGTTGTATAAGAGTAATCCAGGCTATCTTACAAAGTAGTACAAACAGCTAGGATAACAAATAATAGGCGCTCAAAAGATTCATATTTCCTGCCAGTTTACAGATTTTAAAACCTACATTATGAATGTGCATTGAACAGTTGTAAAATTTAAATTTCAAACTCAAATAATATGTATAACAATAATGCTAATATTGCTGCTAAGAGCCTAATAGTTCAATTGGCATTTCTTGATGCTTCTAATAGAAATATTCACAATTCAAATCTCCATTTCCCCAACAATTGAATTACCAAAAAAAAAAAAAAAAGACAATAACGCGAATTCATTGTAAAAATGACGAGAACTTCATATGAAGTTGAGAAATTAAAATTGGTTCATATAGAGTAGGCCTATATTGAAAGCAACTTTTATTGGAATGAACAATTAATTTAAAGAAGTTACTTGAACCAACAAATCCTTGCAATTCAAAAGTTAATAGATATAACAAATTTTCTTTTTAACTCAGAAAAATTAAATAATTGGTTTGTGAGATGGGCTACTATCTTCGCACAAGGTAGTCATAGCTCGTAGGAGTTGGGTTTGAGAGGTTCAAAGGCGGGTCTTTGGGTAATCAATTGGCCATCGTGTATGGTGGCCACAGTTTAGCTTGGGTGGTGTTTCTTCACTTTTGGGTGTTTTCTCTCAATTATGGAAAAAATCGATTCTTTTTCTCAAAAAATGTTTTTATTAATTTCTTGGATTTTTTTTATCTTAAAAAAAAAAAAAAAAAGTGATTTTGGGCCCCAAACTGCACATTACCTAACGGACACTTATAAGAGGACTTATTTAGAAAACAAATTAAAATTTAAAGGATTGAATTGAACAGATTTAAAGTTAACATAAATTAATTGAATTTTAAGCAAAGTTAATAGGTATAATTTGTAATTTAACCAAAAAAATAATTTGACATGTTTTATATCGTTGAAATGATAGAAATTTAAAAATAAAGCGTAGGCCTTTTATAGTATAAAGTTGGTAGTTTTACTCAACAAAAAGAGAGAGTTAGTAGTAATTTACTAATTTTACCAATTTTCATGGCTGAAACCATAATAGCATTCCCGTTAATGTAGTGGCACCAATTGAACATTTCCCAATCAAATGCAATAAGAAATCTATCTAGTCCAACCAATCCAATAGTACATTATAGATCGTAACATAATTTCTGTCGTTAGGAGAAAGGCCATCCTTGAAGGAAGCCAATGTCACCACCAATTATTTGCGCAAAAAATGGACCAAACTAAACAGTAGTGGTTAGAACGAAGAAACCGTCTAAACGAGTAGTGTCTATTTGTCGGGGATTTCTCACCTCACATTTTGTATCAGAAGAAACCGTCTATCAAATTATTCATCTTATATATATATCTTGCTCCATTGATAATTATCTACAATACCAGAGCCCAAGGGGCATAGAAAAAAACCTGTGTCCAAGAAAGAGAGCCCCAGCAGCTCTGATAGGCACACAAAAAAAAAATCAAAAAACCAAAAAAAAAACAAAAACAAAAACAATACTCAATTTGAATTTAGTTTTGTGTCTTACTCAATTGATTTATCAAAAATGACTTTTGGTGGATACAAGGATTCTTCCAACCCTGGACACCAGAAAAAGAAGAAGATTGCTATCATTGGTATCTCTTCTGTCCTTCTTGTGGCTATGGTGGCTGCTGTAGCTGTTGGTGTTACCCGTAACCATGGCTCATCCAAAACCGATGGCAATGCTAACAATGGTGGAGATGTTTCAACTTCAAATAAGGCAATCCAAACCCTTTGCCAGCCCACTGATTACAGAGAAACCTGTGAGAAGACATTGACCTCTGCAGCTGGAAACACCAGCGACTATAAAGCACTTATCAAGGCGGGTTTCCAAGTCGCGGTTGAGGAACTCAACAAGGCAATAGCAAACTCAACCACATTGAGAGAGCTTGCTAAGGATTCCAGAACCAACCAAGCCCTTGAGAACTGCAAGGAGCTCATTGAATATGCCATAGATGATCTTCAAGAATCTTTCGAAAAGATTGGACCTTTTGAATATAGTAAGTTTGATGAGTACCTTGCAGACCTCAAGGTTTGGCTCAGTGGTGCAATCACTTATGAACAAACTTGCTTGGACGGGTTTGAGAACACAACCGGTGATGCTGGTACAAAAATGAAACAGGTTTTGAAAACAGCACAAGAAATCACTAAGAATGGCCTTGCCATGGTGACTGAAACCACTCAGCTCTTGACCAATTTGAACATAGAAAGCTTGAGCAGGAGGCTTCTTTCTAATGATGACCAGCACAGACTCCAAGAGCCGGCAGACCATTGGTTCTCTGAAGGGCAGCGCAGACTCCTTGCCGCCACAGTAGATAGCGTCAAGGCTGATGTTGTTGTAGCCAAGGATGGAAGTGGCAAATATAAGACTATAAACGAAGCATTGAAGGATATTCCATTGAAGAGCAACAAAACCTTTGTGATTCACATCAAGGCTGGTGTCTATGCAGAGCATGTGATGATTGAGAAGAGTATGACCCATGTCACGTTTATTGGTGATGGCCCTACAAAGACCAAGATCACTGGAAGCAAGAACTTTGTTGATGGAATCCCCACATTCAAGACTGCTACAGTTGGTAAGTTTTTTACACTACATTTAAATTATCATTTCTATTTAGTATCTATTTCATGGATTGAATTAAATATTATAAATTTAAAAGTGTATCTAAACTTATATACCTCACTATTTTTAGTGGTACTAATGCTTAAATCACTTTTATTTGGTTGTTGCAGCTGTGGTTGGAAACTACTTCTTTGCCAAGGACATTGGATTCGAGAACACAGCAGGAGCCGAAAAGCACCAAGCTGTGGCACTCCGTGTGAGTTCCGACATGTCTGTCTTCTTCAACTGCCGAATGGATGGGTACCAAGACACCCTCTACGCCCATGCCCACCGCCAATTCTACCGTGATTGCACCATTAGCGGCACCATTGACTTCGTCTTTGGCAACTCAGCTACTGTGTTCCAAAACTGCACCATGATTGTGAGGAAGCCAATGGATAACCAACAATGCATTGTCACAGCACAAGGCAGGACAGATAGGCGTGAGCCCTCAGCACTTATCCTCCAAGGTTGCACCATTGCAGCTGAACCAACTTACTTAGCTGTAAAAGATATCAACAGGGCTTACCTTGGTAGACCATGGAAGGAATTCTCAAGGACCATCATCATGCAATCAACAATCGGTGCGTTTATTCAGCCTGAAGGGTGGTTGCCATGGATGGGTAATTTTGGTCTCAACACTTGCTTCTATGCTGAGATTGGTAACAAGGGTGCTGGTTCTGATCAAGCCAAGAGAGTTACATGGCGTGGTGTTAAGAAAATCACTCTGGACCATGCAGCGAAATTCACACCTGGACAATTCATTGGAGGTGATAGGTGGATTAAGCCCACTGGGGTTCCCTACACTCCTGCCTTGCTGTAATTACAAGAGGAATTCATACGCCCAGCTAATGGTCAATCAGTCCTTTATACAAAGGATACGAAGTAAACCACATCATACTTAATTATTTTTATCTAAGTAATTCTTTTTTTTTTAAGTCTTTGATGACTATATATGTAGCTTTATACGTTTAAGTAAATCAAACACAAATGAGAGAAATTTGTAACTTTGGGACTCTCAAGTTTGAGATCAAACATAGAAAATTATATTCAGTTCATGATTAATGAGATATCATCCTTTTTTTTTTTTTTTTTTGTTTATGAATTTTGAATACTATTCCTATCACACAGTACGAAGTTTTTGTTTACTTTGCATGAATGTTGTTTTGTTAAATTGGAATTGGTGTTCTTTACTGAAAATTAAGAGTAAAGAACATCAATTCCAATTTAACAGTTTCAAATGTAGTTAGTGTTGGCTCAGATTCATCGTAAAAGACTTATGGATTTATGACATAACTTGTAAAAAATGATTTTTTTTTCTTCTCTATTGATCATGGATTAAATTCAATATTTCTATTGTTAAACGAAGAGTGATCACTTATAACAAAATTTGAAATTGATACTTTTCTCGACTTTTTGGCTAAGCCTAGGATCAATGATTTACGTATGATCGCTGGAATAAGTATATATGCAATCATAGAATTACTTTTTTTTAATTATTATTATTTTATTTGTTTGATAGAATTATCCTAGCACTTATTATTATATATGCAATCATAGAATCACTTTTTTTTTGGTAATTATTATTTTATTTGTATGATACAATTATCCTATCACTTTAATTATTATTATTAAGCAAAGTGAAACGAACTTGAGATTTTGTATCTTTGTATTGTGCTTTTTTTTTACTTTTTTTCTTTTCTTTTTGGATAGGATTTTTTTTATTATAAATTTTAGGAGAATTGTATTGTGCTTTGGTTGGATTATTGGTAGTGAATATTCATGCCGGTAGCGGAACTTTATCAAAAGTAAATTCAGCTCCCCTTTTTCCAACTTTAACGGGCTTTCTTTGGGCCGTTTTGGTCCAATACATGAAGAACTCTTCAGAGCCCAATTCTTTCTAATTAACCTTTTTAATACTTCAAATTTGATCTGAATTCTAATTTTAAATTTATAAATTTTTTTCTTTTAGAAAAATTTAACTTAATTCTTATAAATTTGAAATGTAAAGATTTGGTGATACACAAAGTATAGTGATGGACTATTAAATAGGGGAAAAAATATACTTTTCCCTCCTATCATTAGGGTTGATATAATTTGCAAATTTACCAAAAAAGAAATAATTAGCAACATTTAACAACGTGATTATATTTCCAATGATTTATATTATTTTATTTTATTTTTTTGAAGAACATAATAATATTTTTATTACATTGTTCAATACAATCATGTCTTTAAATTCAATAAGTAAATCTTAGATATAATATCTTATATACAATATTAGGTTCTCTAATATATTCAAACACTTGATTGTTTTGACCAATAAAACATAAATAGTGATATCTTTTTTAAGAAATAATTAAATTCAAAATAACTGAGTGTTTGAATTCAATTCGAAAGTAAGACCTAAGTTTTAATAGAATTCAATTGGATAACTTATTATACAAGTGTATTAGAGTAGAGTAAGAACATTGTCGCCATTGTTACCATTCCAAAATACACACATGTACACACATGTGACACGATTTGGAAACTCCAAGGCTTTATACACTCAATTAATAATTCTTATTTGGCGAAAAACTCATTTTCGTCCCTACATTTTCACGTGATTCCCACTTTGGTCCTTATCTTTTATTTTCACCGCTTTTAGTCCTTATTTAGAAAAACGCATTCTATTTTAGTCCCTACCATCATTTCACAAACAGAAAATATCCATGTGGCAGACGGAGTGCACTGTTGGCACTCAGAACGCCTACGTGTCCATTAAAATAATAATAAATTTTAATTTGGCATTTAAATAATGTCACATCAACATTTTAATATTAAAAAAAGCCACATCATTCTTTTTTTTTAATTATTTTAAAATAAAATAAAATTTTAGTTATCATTTAATTATTTAAATAATAATTAATAATTAAAATAAAATTTTCTTTTCTTTTCATTATTTTGTTGGAAGATCATCTTTGTGTTCTTCGTGTTCTTACCATTCATATTCTTCATGTTTTTAGTAAATTAATTTCTATTTCCTTGTCTTTTCTTTTCTTTGCCTTTCTAGTACTTTCTTTATAACCAAAAGAATCAAAATTAAAAACTTAGATCAAACAATAATCAACATACACCAACCAAATTTAAAAATCAACATACACCCACCAAAATTGAAAACCCAGAAATCAACATATACCAACAATCAAACCCAGAAACAGATTTGCATATTTAGAAATTTTAACCCAACATACACCCACTAAAATCAAAAGACCTGCATCCTCTTTGTTCACAAAATCAACACTAATCTCCAAGTTGGAAACCCACCAATCCATCGAAACACAAAATTAGATCCAACTTAGAAAGCCACCGATCTCCACCATCCTCCAAATCCCACCATTCTCTCAAACCAAGCCTTTGCAATCATAACCCACAAATCCACCACAGACCAATGTACCAATCTGCCACAAACCCAGATCAACAAATCTCATAAACCCACGAACCCACAAATCCACCACAGATCAGTGCACCAATTCGCCACAAATCCACAAACCTAGATTAGCAAAACTCATAAACCCACAACCCATAAACCCATATCTACACCACTGAGCTGAGAGATAGAGAGATGAAATAGAGAAACTTGCCTATCTGGGAGAGAGAGACAACGATTCGTGAAAGTGGGTCGGTCATAGGTGGTCAGAGAGAGACTTGAGCGAATTAGGAGAGTGGGTCGGTTAGAGGTGGTGAGGCGATGAACCACTGTCGGTTTTAGTGGTGGCGGCAATGGAGATGAGTAGAGAGGTCAGCCATGGAGTTAGAAAGAGTTGTGAGAGTTTTGGAAGAGAGAGGAAGGTTTGAGAATATTAAGGGAGTCCGGTTTGAGTTTTGTGTTTGGTTTCAAAGCATAAGAAAATCTTGTTGAATGTCTTTGTGTTTTGTTTTGTAAATTTTTATGGGCACATCTTTTTATTTTGTAAATTTTAGTGATTTTATGGATTTGGTTACTAAGAAAATGCAAGAAAAGAAAAATAAATTTAGAACTTTTAATTTTCTGGGCAAGTTGGGGAAGAAAATGAAGAACACATAGTTCTAAGTTCTTCATGTTCTTCCAAAAAAAAGAAAAAAAATAATTTAACTAATTTCTTTTCTTTTTTAAAAAAATAATTAGGTTAGAAATTTTTTTATTATTCTTATCTGATGTAGTATTTTTTTTATTTTTTTTTAAAAATTAAATTGCTGACGAGGCATTTTTAAAAATGCAAATAAATTTTTTATTATTATTTTAATGGTCACGTAAGTTTTTAGTGGGCTAATAGTGCACTCCATTTGCCAGTAGATATTTTATGTTAGTGAGATGACGGTAGAGACTAAAACAGAACTTGTTTTTCTAAATAGGGGCTAAAAGTGGTGAAAATAAAAGATAGGGACCAAAGTGGGAATCGCATAAAAATGTAGGGACGAAAATGGGTTTTTTGCCTTCTTATTTTTCTCAAAAAAAAAAATTAATAATTCTTATCTTTGTAACAAAAAAACATACACAAATCAGAAAAGTTCATAGTTTCAATCAACTTATTCCTTATTCATTTTGTTTGTGTGCATACTCTACTTAGTTACAGGGGCGGCTTTACCTTAAGGCTAGGGGGTTTAAATGAACACTCTGACTAGGCCATAATTTATATATACCCTGTAATAAATCAAAGGTTAGGTACAGTAATTTGAAGATAAAGGTGGTTAGATTTTGACTATTTAAACAAAGATTCTTAATCTAAAACTATGAACAGGATGTTTAGAAGTAACTCTTCCACCAATTCTATATATATATATATATATATATATAATTTTTGATAAATATTTTTTAGCCCCTAAAATAAAATTTTGAACCCCCTGACCCTAAATTTTGTTTAAACCTAGCTATATATAAGTTTGAATATGATTATCTTAATGTTACTTTCACAATATTTTCATGATAATTTAACAATAAAGGTTAAGTGATAAGTTGTAACTGGTTTTTATCAGGACTCACTACTAACATCACTTTTTTCCTACCTTTTACAACTTGCCACATATGTTTTGTTGTGAAAGTGTTGTGTTAATAGCACTACTCTTAAAATATTTAATTTTATAAGAAAGAAAAAAAAAATGTTTCAAATTTTTGCTCATTTGTTTAAAAAAAAAAAAAAAACCTTTTTTCCAAGGCTTTGGCTTACTTTTCCATTGACAACAGAAAAAAGTTGTTTTTCCTTGCACTTTTCTTCTTTATCAACAAAAAGTACATCATTGTTAAAACCAATAGATTTGTATCTATATCTGTGATTCTTTTCTCATTCTCTCCATCTTTCTTTTTCCCTTCTATATTTTCTTAGTTTTTCTCTCTATTTGATTAAGTAATTTAATAAATGTTCTATAAATTTCCAAATCCAAAAATTCTTTTAATGCTTGCTCCAATTTCAAGAAACTGGCCACATGAATGGTTAAGAAGTCATACACTTCAAAAGTTAATACTTATATCAATTATTGTTTTTTTTTTCTTCTTCTTAGTTTCACATTTATTGTTAGTCAGGCTCTAAGAGACTGACCACATGTATTATTAGTTATTTAATTATATTTGTTTATGCATTCAATGGTTGTTTTCTTATAGATATTTATACTAAATTATATTTAGAATACTATTTTAGATTATTATATAATGTATATGTAGGAATATTGGGCCCAGGAGTTCATTATCTATTTGTACATTGGGCCTAGGGCCCAAGCCGAGGACAAAGGATTGATCAAGTAGGAGAAAACATGGATAGAAGAGACTACGTCGGTGAGAAAAAAGGTTCGATCTAGACATAATAGCTTAGGAAGGTGAGCCGAGGATAAATGCATTCTCGACCAACCAAAGCCGAGGTTCGAGAAAGTAGTCCGTCTTCTAGGGTAATGTTCCAGGAAGTTCTATTGGAGTGGATAAGCTTTATAGAGGCATCAGATAGGGAGAAGTCTTAAAATATCTTGGGGGAAAGCTGCTATCACTGCATTAAATGCTCAACAGCTAATTTTCTAGCAGCATTAATGTGGAGAAGACCCCTGAACAGTGCAGTATTGGCTGCCTCAATGCATAGAAGGCCTGAGAGAGTGTCTAATGGGACAAACACACTCAAGTAGTAACTAGGATGATCAACAAGTGGAGGGCCAAGATTGTCTAGAGAGTGCTATATAATGGAAGAAACACTCCATGGTGAAGGGGATCGAGAAATCCAAGAAGAAACACTGTAGCATTCTAAAAACAGACTTGTAACCACATTTAAGAGCATTATATAAGAACCAGTCTCCTCGGACATTATCGAGGACATTTTTTTCTTCAGCCTAAACTTGTCTATCTTCACTCTTTAGTCACTAACCTACTTAACTTGTTGTTCGGTTAATTAAGACCCAGCTTTTCTAACAATTTCTCTATAAATTCATTGTTTTGAGCTTTTTGGGTCTGAGTCCATTCATATTTTAGGTTAGGAATTCAAATATGGTCCTTACAGTATATAATATGGAAGTTGCACATGTAAAAAAAAATTATTTTTTTATTTGCCCACATGATAAATTTCTAGCTTCATCACTGCTAACCCCTTAGAAAAAAATCCTGGAGCCGTCATTGCTTAGTGACTAATAGAACATTAAGGTTTAGGACTTTTAAATGTTTGGATTCCATTAAAATTGTATTGATTAACCCTAATAAAATCTAAAAAAATCAAAGGCAAAAATTTTAAGGTTTAAATTAATATGATTTTAAAATACAATTGCATAATTTGAAACTAAAAATATTGTAAGATTTAATTAGTAAGAATTTTAAAATATACATTGTAATATGAAATTATAGGGTTTAATTTGAAACTAGAAATTTATAACTTTCTCTATTTTTTTTCTTTGTTTCATAAAAAAACACATTGAAATTAATTGATTAAAAAAAAAAATACAACGAGAAATTACACTTTATCCCCTTTGTAGGGGGTGGATTCGAGCGCTCTCTAAGGATTGAGAGAGTGGGCCCAAGCCCAGCTAACCCTTCAATAAATTTGTAGAGTATGGGCTCAAGAGCTAGGCCTCAGTAAAGAAGGCAACGGCCATGCATGGTTGTACGTGATTGCTAACAACTAAAACGTGGGTTTGAATACACAATGTGGCTCCTCGGACGTGCCTTATGGAGCTGGAAATTCTTATTATCTCTTTTCAGAAGGGTTACAAGAGTTGAGAGAGAATGCTTTGCTACCGTATTCCTTTTTCTCTGGTTTTTCGTCCGTCCCCTTCACAAGAGGGATTTTTACATTATATACTTCTCAATCAGTTGATCCTAGCCCTACATTTGTTGATCAATCCGGTTTTCACTTGAGTGCCTGTCCCATCAGCCGCATTCCCATACCTCCAGTGGGTTGCAGCGCTCAAGACGGCACTGTTCAGAGGTCCTATCCTCATTAATGCGGCCAGAGCGTTAGTTGAGGGCATTTAATGTGGAGGTGACAGTTCGCCTGGGACTTGCTCCTCCGCCATGCTTCAATGTCCGGTGATTGGTTCTTGCTATTTGCTCCTTGGATGCTTGGGGAGACTCCCCTTAAAGGTGTGCCGTATGCCCACTTTCTGTCCTCGGCATACCGAGGATGTAACCATCCTCGGCAATGCTCCTTGAGTTCTGGGCTCTAAACTTTCGTCCTCGGACCTCGGATCGTGGAGGCGTCCTCGGCATGGGCCTCTGGGCTTGGCTTGGAGTGGGCCGGGGTGGCTGACTTATTCTGGCCCCACAATAGCCCCTCAAAATCATGCTGTCCGCATCCTCAAGCGGAAGGAGGATTTTGATATCCTCGGGCCTGCTTCGCGTCTAATCAAGTCTTATCCCTCGTCAGCGTTGGCGCCTTTTCAACTGCCCAAGGTGCGTTACTGGCGCTTCGATGTGCGTAACGTGTCTTGCATTAAATTCGGGCGGCTTTATGCTCCCCACGTTCAACGGGCAGATGACAATCTAACGGTGGAGACGCGTCTGGCACTTATGGGCGGGAAAACTTGCGCAGCTCTTCTTTCTAGGGTATAAGTACCCATTAGAGCCGTTTCTTCACTCTTCATTTGCAATCGAGAGCTCCTGCGCCTCTATTCTGAGTCCAGCCAAACTTCCACCTCCATCTCCAGCACAAAAAGCCAGTCCGAGGAGCTCCTCCTCATTTCTGTAAGTCTCTCTGTCTCTCTCTGAGCTTTCTCCCTCTCTACTCGTCCTTCTCTTTCATTCGTTCATCTTTTAGTTCCCTTAGGCGTCATCTAGGATGGGTAGACTTAAGAAGTTTGTTGGCACTGAGGAGGCGATGGAGAAATTCATCGCCGATTACAAGATACCGGCCAATGTGGGCTTAAGGTATTGTGAGGAGGGGGAGTGGTACCTCCAGAGGCGAGAGGGCGAAGTGGTGATTCCTGTCATCACTTTCCTTGAAGGGGGGATGAGGATCCCCATGGGGCCAGTGATGAGGGGTTACCTCACCTACTTCCGGTTGACCCCCACCCAGTGCGCCTCCAATATGTTCAGGATCTTGGGCAGTGTGGACGCCCTTAATGAAAAGATGGGTCTGAGGCTGACCTATCACGATGTCAACTACTGCTACAATCTTCAGCATTTGAAGAACAAGTCCTATTACATGAGGACGAGGGACGACAGGGTCCGGCTGATCCAGTGCCTCCCCGAGTCCAATAAGGGGATGAATGAGGATTTCCTCATCGTGTCCGGAGCGTGGCACGATGGCCTTCATTGTCCGACGACGGAGGGAGAACCAGGTGGGGCAATGGGAATAAAAGGGGATTTATAGATTCTAGCTTCTTTCTTTGCGTTATTTCTTCTTGTATTGTTTGGTTTCTAACCACGGACGTGTACTTTCTTTGCAGATCCGCATTCCTATGCGCGCCATTTCGGCTTGATCAATAGGGAGGACTTGCAGAAGGTGCTCAGGTCGGCGGATTTCGAGGACGAAGAAGACCACCAAGTCAGAGCTGCGCACAAGATTCTGGGGTACACTCCGATCCAGAAGTCATTTGCGGCCCCGAAGTACGTGATCAGAGCAAAGGATCCTCGGCTGCAGAAAATAGCAGTGACCGAGGACGGGTTCGAGTTTCCCGAGGACACCTCCACTTCAGAAGGCGTCACAGTAGCAGTCCCCTCGTCTTCCCATTCGTTCCCAGAGGCCGCGGAAGAGAACTTAGAGAGGGAAGGGGAACCTGTAGATTTTGGTACTGCCGAGGAGGATTTCGGCGTTTTTGAGCAACTCCATCAGTCCGAGGACCCCTCTGGAGACTTGGGTGATCCTCGTCTAACCGAGGCAGACCTCTTCGCGTCACAGACATCTTCCCGGCGCAAGATGGGCTACAAGAAGAAGTACCAGCCAAGCCTGTCCGAACTACTAGAAGGGCAGCCGGGGAAGTCCAAGCCGAAGCTTCCTCCCCCATCTCCAAAGAATCGTCATGTTCAGACCAGGTCGGCTTCAACACAATCCAAGCTTCCTCCTCCTCCGCCTCAGGCGAGCCCGTCGTCCAGGCACGAGCCTGCTGACCCTAAGCAGAAGAAGGACAAGGGTAAGAGGACCCTTGAGGACAAATCTGGGCCCACGCGGGAGGGCGATGGCAATCAGCGGCCATCGAAGCAATTGAGGATAGGCCCCTCAACGCAGGAGAAACAGGTCGCTCCCCCGCCCGAGGTCCAGGCCTGGCTCCCCGCCCCGATGCTCCGCGGGGCTCCCTTGAGGGATGACTCCTCCCTCAGGGACTTTAAGGATGGCGAAGGCGCGTACGTGGCCGACGCTGTGGAGAGATGCCTGCTCTTGCCTGCGGACATGGCGGAGCTAGGAACCATGAGGAGTAGGGATGTCTTCCTCTGCCTCAAGCGGTATTTGGGGATGGTAAGACCTTAACACTTGTGCTTTTTCTTGCCTTTTTCTTGCTTTCATTTCTTTTTGAACTCGGCTAATTGCAACTTGTCTGTTTCGTTTGGCAGGCTGTACAGGCCACCTTCAGGCTGGAAGAGGCGGCCAATGAACATGGGAAGGCCCTGGATCTGGAGCGCGATAGGCGCTTGGTGGCTACCAGGACCCTCAAG
Source organism: Quercus aquifolioides (assembly GCA_019022515.1). NCBI lineage: Eukaryota > Viridiplantae > Streptophyta > Magnoliopsida > Fagales > Fagaceae > Quercus > Quercus aquifolioides. The sequence continues at coordinate 10,354,889 of CM032334.1, read as the reverse complement.
AAGTCGGAGGAGGACCTTGCCAAGGCCAGGGAGGAGCTGAAGGCAATGACCCAGGCTAAGGAAAGCGCAACGTCAGGCCTTGAGGGTGCCCAAAGGCAGGCCGAGACTCAGACAAAGCGTCTGGGTGAGGCAGAGAAGCAGTTGAAGCTCGCCGAGGATCAGATAGCTGGCCTGGCGAAGAAAGTGGCAGATGCCGAGGAGGCCAAAAGGGTGGCTGAATGGGCCAAAGGGGAGGCTGAGAGGGCCAAGCTTGAGGCAGAGCAGGGCAGGGAGGAAGCCTGGGCCGCTAAGCAGGAAGCTGAGGAGGCAGCCTTCACTGCCGGGGCAGCTGAGACAGCAGCTGCCTACAAATCCCAAGTCCCTGGGGTATGTAGGCGCTACTGTTCCGAAACTTGGAGCGAAGCCCTCAGGCAGGCTGGAGTGGATGCTTCTTCTGACTTGTGGAAGGAGGAGAACGTGTACTACCCTCCTTTTATCTGCGAGACTGCCCACGATGGCTCTGAAGCCGAGGAAGCTGCTGTGGAAACTGCTGCTACTCCGGGCGAAGAGGCCTCGGATGCTGGGGTTGCTGATGAGCCAATCCAAGGGAGCAATCCTCCCATGGTGGTTGTGTTGAGTGATGGCTCCAACGAGGACGCGCCTCAGCAGGTTGTCGAGCCTTCTCCCGCTGCCCAGGTCTCTTCTGCCGAGGGGGCGGCTATTCCTGCTGTGCCTCTGCAGGCCATTCCCATCAGTCAGGGCTCAGGGGACCCTGAGGCAGCTACGGGCCAGCCACCTACTGAAGCAGCCAACTAGGCCCCATGGCTCTTCTGCCTGCTGCACTTTATTTCTGCATCTCTTTCTTTTTCCTCTTTTTTTTTATTTTATTTGTAATGCGACTTCCTGGGTGCAATTCCCTTGTGTTTAATGAAATGAAAACTTTATTTCCTTTCCTGCTTGTTGTGGCTATTTCCTTACTTGCACGCTATTCATTTTTCGTATAACTTTGACTTCAATTGTACCTCGACCAATCGCGGCATTTGATAATTACAACGTAAGGGATTGTATGCTCGGGTGGACCTTTTATGTCCTAAGGAGCAGGTGGAATTTTGAAGTAGACACTTAGGATCTTTTAAAGGGGTTAGTTTCTTCTTAGGCATAGGTCCGAGGACCCAGCAGTTCTATGGTTCTGTTTAACACTTGGTTATCTTTAAGTGGTTAGTTTCCCCATGGAACTGAGTCCGAGGACCATGCAGTTCCCTGGTTCTGTCTAACTCTTAAGCTTTCTGAAGCAGTTAGTTTCCCCATAGGACTGGGTTCGTGGACCATGCAGTTCCTTGGTTCTGTCTAAAGCTTAGCATTCTTAAGTAGCTAGTTTCCCCGGGGGACTGAGTCCGAGGACCATGCAGTTCCGTGGTTCTGTCTAACACTTGGGTTTCTTTAAGTGATTAGTTTCCCCATGGGAATGAGTCCGAGGACCATGCAGTTCTCTGGTTCTGTCTAACACTTAGTTTTCTTAAAGTAGTTAGGACGCGAGGCAAATAACTAAGATATGCTAATAATATGAATCAAAGTGACTTCTTTATTAATAGTAGTACCTTTTCAGGTTGTTTACATTCCATGGACGAGGTACAGGTTTGTCGTCTAAATCTTCTAAATAGTACGCTCCTATCCCCACCACCGAGGTGATTCGGTAGGGGCCCTCCCAGTTGGGTCCGAGCTTTCCCCAGGAAGGGTTCTTGGCAGTTCCTACAACTTTTCTCAGCACCAGGTCTCCCGGTGCTAGTGGTCTGAGCTTTACGTTGGTGTCATATCCCTGCTTGAGCTTTTGCTGGTAGTAGGCCAGCTGGATCATTGCTTGCTCTCTTCGTTCGTCTACCATGTCCAGGCTCCGCCCCAGCAGCTCATCATTGCTGCCTGGGGTGAAGGAGCTCGTCCTTAGTGTCGGAAAATTGGTTTCCAGGGGGATCACTGCCTCCGCACCATAGGTCATGGCAAAAGGTGTTTCCCTTGTTGAGCGTCGGGGCGTAGTCCGGTATGTCCAGAGGACATGGGGCAGCTCTTCTACCCATCTCCCTTTGGCGTCATCCAGTCTCTTCTTAAGCCCGTTGACAATGACCTTGTTGACCGCCTCGGCCTGTCCATTCCCTTGGGGGTAGGCTGGCGTTGAGTACCTGTTTGTGATCCCAAGTCCGCAACAATACTCCCTGAAGGCCTTGCTATCGAACTGGAGTCCGTTATCCGAGATGAGGGTATGAGGGACCCCGAACCGCGTAATTATGTTCCTCCAAAGGAATTTCTTCACGTCTACATCCCTGATGTTGGCTAGTGGTTCGGCCTCGACCCACTTGGTGAAGTAGTCCGTGGCCACCAACAGATACTTCTTGTTCCCTGGTGCCTTGGGGAAGGGTCCCACGATGTCCAAGCCCCATTGGGCGAACGGCCATGGACTGGATAACGGATTGAGGACCCCTCCTGGCTGATGGATGTTTGGGGCGAACCTTTGACATTGGTCGCACTTCTTGACATATTCTTGGGCCTCTTGCTGCATTCCCGGCCACCAATATCCTTGAGTGATGGCTCAGTGAGCCAGGGATCTTCCCCCTGTGTGGCTCCCACATATTCCCTCGTGCAGCTCCTCGAGTAGTAATTCCGCCGCTCCGGGGTGGACGCACAGTAGGTATGGTCCAGAGTAGGAGCGCTTATATAGCTTGTTATCCTCGGACAACCAGAACCGAGGGGCCTTCCTTCTAACCTTCTCGGCTTCTGACTTGTCCTCGGGTAGGATATCTTCTTTTAGGAATCTCACTATGGGGTCCATCCAGCTGGAACCCACCTCAATCTGGTGGACGGGGATTCCTTCCCTTGGCACTTCGCTTGCCCTCCCCAGATGTTCCACGAGTATTATCCGAGGCAGATCCCCTGCCGAGGAGGTTGCGAGCGTGGCCAATGAGTCGGCATGGCTGTTCCCGCTCCTGGGGATATGAGACAGGCTGTAGAGGCTAAACCCCAACCGCAAGCGCCTGACTTGGTCCAGGTATTCCTGCATTCTTGAATCCCTGGCCTCCATCTCCCCATTTACCTGGCCTACCACCAACCTCGAGTCCGAGAACATCTCTATCGACTTTCCTCCCATCCTTTGTACCATGATCATCCCCTGTAGTAATGCCTCATACTCGGCCTCGTTGTTCGTGGCCGCGAATCCGAGCCTTAGGGATTTCTCAATGACATGATCTTCAGGGGATACTAGGACCAGCCCCACTCCGGACCCCCTTTGGTTTGCCGCGCCATCCACATACACTTTCCAACATGGTGCCCCTGGGATGGAGATTGCCCCAACTGATTTCTCATCACGGCTCTTATCCTCGGCCGTCACTTCTACGGTTGGTTCGGCGAACTCGGCCGTCAGATATGCCAGAACCTGGCCTTTTATGGAAGTCCGGGGCATGTACTTGACGTCAAAAGCCCCCAGAATTGTGTTCCACTTCGCGATTCTGCCTGTGTAATCAGCGGTCCGGAGCACAGACTTCAAAGGCAATTGGGTTAGGACAACCACGGTGTGAGCTTGGAAGTAATGGGGGAGCTTTCTCGTGGCGTGGACTACAGCCAGGATGGCCTTCTCTAAGGGTAGGTATCTCACCTCCGCTTCGTGCAGCGACTTGCTGACGTAATAAACTGGCCTTTGAACGCCATTATCTTCCCGTATCAGTACTAGGCTCACCGCATGGGGCGCCACAGCAAGGTACGCGTATAGGACCTCGTCGACCTCGGGATGGGACATGATAGGCGGTCGGGAGAGGTAATCCTTGAGTTGCTGGAAAGCTGCGACACAATCCTCAGACCACTCAAATCCCTTCCATTTGTTGATCAGGAGGTAAAAGGGTCTACACCTGTCAGCCGACCTGGAAATGAACCGGTTTAGCGCCGCGATCATCCCAGTAAGCTTTTGGATCTCCTTGGGATTCTGCGGAGGCTTCATGTTGTGAATGGCCTTGATCTGGTCGGGGTTGACCTCGATCCCGCGGTGGGTGATCATATACCCCAGAAACTTGCCGGAGCTTACGCCAAATGAGCATTTTGAGGCATTAAGGCGGAGCTTGTGCTCTCTCAGGACGCCAAATGTGCGGCCGAGGTCTTCCAAGTGCTCGGACACCAACTTGCTTTTCACCACCATATCGTCAACATAGACTTCGACGCTCTTGCCCAACATCGGCTCGACCATTCTCGTCATCATCCTCTGGTAGGTGGATCCGGCGTTTTTCAGGCCAAACGGCATGACCTTGTAGTGGTAGTTCCCAATGGGTGTCACAAAGGCCGTCTTCTCTCGGTCCTCCAATGCTAGGGGAATTTGATGATAACCCTGAAAAGCATCCAGGAAGCTCATCCGAGGATGGCCTGCAGTCGCGTCTACTAGCTGGTCTATTCGTGGCATCGGGAAGGGGTCTTTTGGGCATGCTTTGTTCAGGTCTGTGAAGTCTACACAGACCCTCCACTTCCCACTTTTCTTCTTGACCACCACAGTGTTGGCCAACCATGTGGGGTAGAAGATCTCCTTGATAGCCCCCGCGTGCTTAAGCTTATCGACCTCTTCCCTGATCGCATCAGCGTGCTCTTTCGACGGGCGCCGAGGTGGCTGCTGCTTGGGGATCGCAAATGGGTTGACGTTGAGGTGGTGACAGATGAAAGATGGATCAATCCCAGGGGCGTCGCAGGGGTCCCATGCGAACACGTCAAGGTTTCTCTTGAGGAATTCAAGTAACTCCTCATTCTCCCGTGGGGGCAGCTGGATCCCGACCTGGAAAAACTTCTCCGGATCATCGCCAATTATCACCTTCTCCAGGTTTTCGCATTTAGCATCCTCGGCAGGTGCATCTGGAGGTGCCACCTGGGTCTTTGATTGCTATGAATTTTCCTCGGATATGGCCGAGGACTGTGCATCGATCCGATGGGATATGGCAGCCACTGTGCAATGCCTAGCCGTGGATTGGCACCCTCGGATCTCCAGAACTTGGTCCCCTGACAGGAACTTCACCTTCTGGTGCAAGGTGGAGGCTACGCCATCCAGGGCGTGTAGCCAGGGCCTCCCTACGATGGCTGTGTAGGGAGAGTATGTGTCCACCACTATGAAGTTCGCCTCCACCACCACTGGGCCTGTCTGTACGGGCAGTCTGATCATGCCCTTTGGGATGACGAGCTTCCCATCGAAGCTCATTAGGGGGGAGCTATAAGGTGTGAGGTCTTCCTGCTTTAGCCCCAGCCCCTTGTAGAGGTCTGGACACATGACCTCGGCTGCGCTGCCACCGTCCACCATCACCCTTTTCACGTCGTAGCCCCCTATTCTGAGGGTGACGATTAGGGCGTCCTCGTGTGGTTGGATGGTCCCAATCTTGTCCTCCTCCGAGAAGCTCAGGGCTGGGGGAGGATTCCTCCTAGACCTCTTTGGCCCCGTCCGGGGGTCCTCGGCGGGCGGTTGGGCCACAGACAACACTCGTAGAGGGGGTGTGCCCGTCCTTCCTGGCGCGGCCAGGATTATATTGATCGTCCCGGTGGGTTGCCCCATGGCGGCGTCCCTCCGAGGCTCCTGGTAAGTCCGGTTTTGCTGGCCGTTGGAATGGTGGAGGAGGTGCTTCAGCCTCCCCTCCTGGACTAGCTGGTCCAGGTGGTTCCAAAGATCCCTACAGTCCTCCGTAGTATGCCCGTGATCCTGGTGGTACTGGCAGTAGCGACTCTGATTGCGCCTTCCAAGTTCCCCAGCCATCTTGTTCGGCCACCTGAAGTACGGTTCATCCTTTATCTTCTCCAACACCCTGTGCACGGGTTCTCGGAACACAGCGCCTACCGTCTGTGCGTGGGTCGCTCCAGAATGCCCACCGAAATCCCTCCTCGGACGGGCATTGTCATAACGGTCCGACCTGAAATCCCTTCTCTCCTGGGGGATAGCCTTCTCTTTGCCTTTGCCTTGCAGCATATCTTCCTCCACCCGCTTGTACTTGTCGATTCGATCCATCAGTTGCCGCACGCTGGTGGCCGGCTTACCGGTTAGGGACGTCCTCAGGCCGTGCCCCATAGGCAATCCATTCTGGAACGTGTTGATGGCAACAGCATCGTACCTGCCGTCCAGCTCGTTGTAGATCTCCCAATACTTGTCCGAGTAAGCCTTGAGGGTCTCCCCGTCACGCATGGACAGGGACAGCAGCGCGCTCATGGGCCGAGGAGGCCTGCTATTTGTGACAAAGCGGGAGCCGAAAGCCTGGGTTAGCTGCCTGTACGAGTCTATGGAATTCGTCCTTAGACCGTTGAACCACCTCATTGCCACAGGTCCCAAGCTGGATGGGAAGACTTTGCACATCAGTGCCTCGTTCTTGGAGTGGACCGCCATCCTTTGGTTGAACTGGCTCACGTGCTCCACAGGGTCCGTTTTGCCGTTGTAAGCAATGAAGGTTGGCTGCTGGAACCGCCGAGGAAGCTCCGCGTCCTCTATACGACGCGTGAAGGGTGACTTGGAGAGCCGGTCCAGCGCCCTGCTCATGGCGTCGCCTCCTGAGTCCCTTGGGGTCGGGTTGGCACGCCTACGCCTCTGGTAGCGCTCCTCCTCGTGGGAGAAAGTCTCGCTGGGGGGCGTCCTTGACCTTTGCCTGTATTCATCATCGCTTTCGTCGTCGGAGGGCGGGTCAGGGCTAGGTTCAGACCGTCTTCGTTGCGCACGGCGCAGCTTCCTCTTTAGATCATCTATCTCACGTTGCATGGCCACCTTATCGTCCCTTCTCTGGGAAGCGTGGCTGTGGGCCTCTTGTGAACGCGTGGCCTGGCCATCGTCGCGCTTCTGGGGAATGTGCCCGTCCCCCCAGCTTTCGCTCGCCGTTGAAGTATGCACGCTTCCTTCCCGAAAGCGCCTGTTGTCGTTCTGACCGCCCCCGGGGTCGCCATACTTGCCCTGATGCCGTGACTTCGCCGGTTCAGGTCGATTGGGAGTTCCTTGGTGAGGGCCTGATCCTACCATGTTCGACTGTTGTCCTTACCAACGCACAAGCTCTTCCCACAGACGGCGCCAATTGTAGGGGGTGGATTCGAGCGCTCTCTAAGGATTGAGAGAGTGGGCCCAAGCCCAGCTAACCCTTCAATAAATTTGTAGAGTATGGGCTCAAGAGCTAGGCCTCAGTAAAGAAGGCAACGGCCATGCATGGTTGTACGTGATTGCTAACAACTAAAACGTGGGTTTGAATACACAATGTGGCTCCTCGGACGTGCCTTATGGAGCTGGAAATTCTTATTATCTCTTTTCAGAAGGGTTACAAGAGTTGAGAGAGAATGTTTTGCTACCGTATTCCTTTTTCTCTGGTTTTTCGTCCGTCCCCTTCACAAGAGGGATTTTTACATTATATACTTCTCAATCAGTTGATCCTAGCCCTACATTTGTTGCTCAATCCGGTTTCCACTTGAGTGCCTGTCCCATCAGCCGCATTCCCATACCTCCAGTGGGTTGCAGCGCTCAAGACGGCACTGTTCAGAGGTCCTATCCTCATTAATGCGGCCAGAGCGTTAGTTGAGGGCATTTAATGTGGAGGTGACAGTTCGCCTGGGACTTGCTCCTCCGCCATGCTTCAATGTCCGATGATTGGTTCCTGTTACTTGCTCCTTGGATGCTTGGGGAGACTCCCCTTAAAGGTGTGACGTATGCCCACTTTCTGTCCTCGGCATACCGAGGATGTAACCATCCTCGGCAATTCTCCCTGAGTTCTGGGCTCTAAACTTTCGTCCTCGGACCTCGGATCGTGGGGGCGTCCTCGGAATGGGCCTCTAGGCTTGGCTTGGAGTGGGCCGGGGTTGCTGACTTATTCTGGCCCCACACCCTTAAACTATGATTCTTTTTACACTTATCCCCTAAATTAAGTAAATGTACATTTTACTCCCTTAAACTATATCTTTTCTACACTTACCCCCGTAAACTATGGGAATACACATTTTATCCCTCTAAACTATGAATTGTTTTACACATGCCCCCTAAACCATGAAGATAACTTAGGGGTAAAGTGTGCATTTTGATAATTTAGGGAATAAGTGTAAAATGAGTATAGTTTAGGGGTTAAAATATAATTTCCCCAAAATGCAAAATAGGGTCATAGGGATGGGAAGTCAAGACTCAAGAATGTTTAGATGCGAGCGGGAAAACGGTCAGTGAAACTTTTTGAATTCCCAATCTGCTCCTCTCTTTCTCTCTCTCTATCTCTCTGCATTTTCCAGAACCCTAACTTAGTTAGCACAAGATTGGACACTACTCTTTCAATTCCTCCCATTTTCTCGGGAAACAAACAAAAACCCCCCAACAACCCATTTCCAGAATTTTCTTCTACAACCTGAAACCCTAACCTCCCTTTTCGCTGCGCTAATGAAATTGGAGCAGCAGCAGCACCACCACCACAATCATAAGCATAATGCACAACCCTGTACAAGAAGATGAGTAACACTCGAGAAGAAGCAAGCGCAAGTGGTTACCACACGGTTCAGCCAGAGCGTGACCTCCAATCCAATTGGGAAGTTGACCTCGCCAAGAAACTCGAAGACTACTTGTTCAAGATTTGCTCCGGCGAAATCCCATACGACGACCACGCCCCAGTCAATTTCGCCGAAGGTTTCTCTCTCTTTCTCTTTTCAATTTACTAAAATAAAAAAGAGTGTATTTTGGTTTTTAGGTTTCTGAATTTGGTGTTTTTGTGGGAAATGTAGCTGCTTTGCTGCTTCAGGGTTCGGTTCAGGTGTATAGTCGCAAGGTTGAATACCTTTACTCTTTGGTTTTGCGTGCTTTGGAGTTCCTTTCTCAGAAGAGGTTTGTGAATTTCAATTTTTTTTTTTTTTGGGTTTTTAATAGTTAAAATTTTTATTTGGGTCTTCTAGGTTTTTTGTATGATTATGTTATGAATTTGTAGCTTTCGGGTCATTATGGTTACGGGTAATAGGGGTAATTGAATAAAGTTTGGTTTTTTATGTTGGACAATGCCTGGGGGCTAACTTCAATTACTCGATTTTGAACTTTGGCCTAGTGGGTAGTCAAGAAGGGTTAAAGATTGTCTTTGAGAGCCGAAATTCTTGGCTTCGCTAACTGCTTAGTGCTGTGACCCGGTTGAATGAATAGAAATAACTAGTCGTATTCGAGGCGACAACCCTCCAAGAACAAATAGAAAAGAAAGGAATTCTGTAAATATAATCAGCTTGCCTCTTATTCCATAACTCTTAGTTTAAATACATCAACCACGACTACTCAAATAAAAGGATAAACATAATTAAAAAGATAACAATCAACCTAATAGCTAAGTCTATCCAAGATAATAGGATGAGTCCTATCTCCCGGAAGTTTATTGATAACAACAACTAATGACAACATCCTAATTCAAATACGACTCTAGAGGCATTTATCTTCAGCTGCTCTGCTTTATCTTCAGCCACTTCTAGAGTCCAACTTCAGTTGCATTACTTGTTCCCTTAGCTTCCACGTGTGCTGCAGACATAGCACTTAGCCTATTAGGGGTGAATGCTGTTGGATTGGGTACAACTGGTTCTGGTGGGTGGACAGTTGCATGTAGGTTTTACTGGCTAGAGGCAAGTTCAAAGGGCTCTTCTTTAGAAACGTTCCCTACATTATCAATCCAAAAAAAAAAAAATTCTTGACTTTGCTAGATTGGAAATGTGTTGCTTTAGTTGTTGAACTACTTGCGGTAGTTTTATGAAGAGTAATACGTAATTGCAAGTAATCATGCCAAACGAATTGAGATTGACTTCCATTTTGATGGCCAATACTGAATTGAATGTTTTGGCATAAAGTGATGAGTTTTCATGACTTGGGGATGCACCTGGCAGAAATGTTGGAGATTTATATTAAAAACCTGGCTAATGTATTTAAAAGAAAAAATACTTTTGCATATGATGTTGTTGAATTAAATTTAAATAAATGGCTAGACGTTCGAATGTTAAAAACTTGGCTAATGTATTTCAAATTTGTGAAATGCATAATTTCAATCATATTATGTTATATATTTTTCTCAAAGGGATGTGGGGAATCAAACTTCTTGAGTAAATTATTAGTCTCTTTGTTTTCTCTTTCTTTCTTTTAAAGATATATATGAGTGCATGTGTGATTGTTTTGAGCTCGATTGGAAAGTTGAAAGATACTCATGCATCTGGAAAAGAACAAGTTTTGTTCCCTTCTTGGTAAGGTTAGTTTTAGTCACCAAAGTTTTCCATCTTAACATTATTAAATATAAGGCTGAAGTTCCAGTTGTTGCCTAGAATATAGATGTAACTAATAGCTTGATTAGACTGCTTTGAAACATCACTATCATCAAAGCTGGAAACTATGGGGTATCAAAAAAAGGAAATGCTGTAATAAACTTTTGATCTTTGATCTGGTGGATGTTTCTCTTGCTGAATAATTGGTAACATGGATGGTTGAGGAAAAGAAACTTGTACTGAACATCGTCCACTTGATATCCTTGGTAGTATATAATTACAAATGATATCTTTGGAAGTATGCTCCACTGCCCAAAATTCAAATGACCACAACTGTGCATTGAATCATGCCAACTGCTGCATATTAGTTTCAGTTTTATTTTTTATTTATAAAGCAGGCAGCAGGATCAGTCAGAGGGCACATCAGTTCAGCCTGAAGAAAGTGGTTCCCATGCAGTTGCTGATGAAGAAAACGATCTGTTTTGGGGTTCAGATGATATCCCAGGTAGTATGTTACTTTGTACTATGTCATGGTGAAGTTCTATAGCAAGCATCAACTAAAAATTCTTCCATTTGCAGTGGAAGCAAAGACTTGCTTAGATAGTCCAACAGGCAAAGATGCTCATTTGAATCACTTTGTGAAGCCCCCTGCAAATCTAGTCGTTCTTGAAGGTGATTGCCTAGATACTACTGCTGATGGCGGGGAATTAGAGTCATATCTGGTACCATAGTTGCTTCATTTGTTAATAGATTGAGGAATTATTAGCATATGTATTCCAACTCGTTAATCATATCATTTATTGTTGCAGTTGGCCACGAACGATCTTTACCAGGATTTTATTCTATTAGATCCGTGCGATGCTGCAGCAGTTGATGAATTTTTCAAGGGGGATAAAGCTGGTAAAGGCCAAAATAGTGCTTACAGAGGCAGCTCAGCTCGCAAGAGCTTTCTATCTCCCACAAGACGTTCTGGGGGAACTGCACGTAAGTCATCTATTAGAAAGAGCCAGGATCCTAACCTCATCCAATCTCCTCTGGTTGGTTGCAGCATTGATAATAATCGAAATTTTGAGCCAAACCCCCCTTCCTGTGATACTTTTGATGACAACAATTGTGGATTTGATACGGGCGATAGATATTCAGAACCTAGGGATTTGGATGATTCAGATGATGATGATGATCCATGGAAGCCTTTGAATCCCCATGAACCTGGAAACTTGAGAGTGAAGCCTTTTAAAAAAGGTAGCTGAAATATTTCTTTCTTTAGCTTACTTTGTTCTCAATTTCATATGCATGTAACACTTTGCTTTTCTATTTTTGTTTAATACCTAGCAGCGAAAGCTTTCAGAAGGAATAAGGTTACTTCTACAAAGGGAGTTTCCATATCTACTCTTTTTCCAATTGCTAGATTGCATGGTACTATCAGTCCGGAGCTCACTGAAATCTGGGAGACGCGATCTCAAGCTTTTGAAAGACAAAGGGAGTTCCACTCTCCTCCATTATATGAAAAGGTACTTTTTCTTTCATAGGTTTTATTCATTTAAATTGGTAGTTATGATTTATAGCTCCTGTTGTTCTAACTGCAGTTACGGCAATCACTTACTAATGGAGGACATGAAACATTCAATGCCTTTAATAATCCTGAGGATGACACTGAGGACTGTGCATATGATAGTGGGAATCCTCATTTTGGGGAACCTGATCCTGACTTTCCGGAGAATATATATATGGATGAAGATGTACCTCTTCACAATGAAAAGGTTAGGAGAGATCAGCAATATGATTATGTTATTAATCATTACATCCACAACAAAATAGAAGAATTTTGTTAGATTTTTTATTCATTGATCTTTACACAGCATGATGATGGTGCTGCTCACTTTGGTACCAATGAAGACTTTGGACATGAAGATCCCAATTCTCATGCAAGCCTGGAAGACCTTTGTCGCTCTCACCTAGTAAGCCCAGAGTTTGTTGACTTTGCAACTGAGACACTATAGATTGTTTATACCATTATATTTGTAGGAGCTAATTTGATATCCTTTAGGATTCAATCTGTGTCTCAAGAATTTTAAAGCATGTGGTTGTAAGTCAATACTCATGTTTGAGAAAACAAGGATTTGGTTGAGTCTGGCTCTAATTTTTAATGGAAAAACATTAAACTAAAAAGCAGCTTCTTGTTAAAAAGTTTACCCTGCAGCAACTATTAAAACCAGTTATACTATTCACAGCACGGGGAGTGCAAAATACCACCATAAGATTAATTCTGGTAGTTGGAATGTTTGATGTAAAAGTGTCTCATTTGCATATTTGCATCCATAATTAATTTAGATACAGTTAAAACACCAATAATCTTAAATAATGAACTTGCTTCAAATGCAGCTTTTTTGGTTCCCTATTTACAGTCCTATAAGATTTATATTTATATCTATATGCAGCCATTACTTTCTCGTCTAATGTCTGAATACATTTGTTAACATTTCAGAGATTGCTGTGAGTTTGATTATGGGAGTCTGGTCTCTTTAATTTTGCAATCACATTTTCATCATTTATTTTTTGCTTTGTTGGTTAACTATGTTTTCTCATGTAGGATGCTCTCCTTGCTAGCATAGCTGAAAATGAGAAGCAGACTGAATTGGCTGCTCGGGTTTCAACATGGAAACAGAAGATTGAGCACAACTTGGAGGAGCAAGTGAATACTATCACTTTTGCTTTCTTTTTGTCTTAACTACCACAGTTTTTTTTATCGATTGCAGCCAATTGTCATATTACATTATTCTTGCTCATTTAAATTTGTTTCTAGTAATTTGAATTAAAACAACCTATATGTCTGATAGGAATCATGCCCTCCATTTGATATTCATGACTACGGCGATAGGATTCTAGACAAACTATCCCTTGAAGCGCACAATGGAAATGTCATGTCTTTTGCTGATGTGGTAAAGGGACAAGAGAAGTACAATGTGGCTCGAAGCTTTTCTGCACTTCTTCAATTGGTAGTTCCACATCTAGCAAAATTTTATAATTTGCCTTTTTTATTTCAAGGAATTGCTTCTAGATAAAATGTCAATTATATTCTAGTATGAAACTCTGAAAAGATGCTATTATATTTCTGCTATATTCTCTTATGGTGGTGAAAAGATTCCCAGGGAATCAGATACTGCTTGGCCTATAGATTATAAGGAATTGTGATTCAATTTCTTTTCAGGTGAACAATGGAGATGTTGATTTAGATAGGAGTGGAGTCGATGGCAAGTCCATCTGTTACACTGCTGTGAATCCTTTCCACGTTCGTCTCCTCAGTCATGACAAGAAACAGGAGGAAAAACAATTTCGATTTTCAAAAAAGAGAGCTAAATCTCCAATAGGAAAAGAATGTGCTAAAAGCAATAGGAACAAGCCTGGGAAAGAGAAATCACCCGCCAATGATTCATCTTCTAAGGAACATAAATCAACAGAGGGGTCATCACAGCCAAATTGCAAATTTTCTGTGAAGCTAGGAAAGATCAGTGGTGTACGTTGCACTCCTGAAGGCAAGAGGAGACGAAGGTCAAGATTAATTGAACCGGTTGATTTACATTCTGCAGGATGAAATAGACATCAGTAACAAGTAGCCGCTTTTTCTTGTCAGATGACAATTCAATACCATTTGTTGAATCGCTCAGGTCCATTAAAGTGACCTTGTAATTGCAGTTCTAGATTGCTAACAATTATTAGGTGTTACCTGTATTGTTTTCCCTTTAACCTTATTACCTGGATGTACTATATAGATCCTGTAACACCATGTATTTTTATCAATGCAGAATGATCTATTTGTAATATATACAAAGACCAATTTTCCTTCAGTATTGATTTGTCAAAAAATAAAATAAAATTTCAACTCTACTGCTCTTGATGTGTTTTATTCACTCCTCTCTTTCTTTTATTTAATTACTTAAAAAAAGAAGAAAAATAAAGATTGGGTTTGTTTCCCATTACAGCCAGTTCAATTTATACCTAATCTTGTTCCTGATTAGCTATTATGGGATTCTGAGATCAGCCCCAGGCCCCCAACACATGTACAAGCTTTGCTCTTGAAGCAGCATGTGCATACGTGCGTGCAAGTGTTCTGCACATGTGCTTTCATGTATATAAAACTCAAATTGTGCCAAACATGGGTTACAATAATATCAAGCTAACATGATGAAACAAAGTTAACTTTGTCGTGCAATGCAACCAATTTGTGTTTCCTAAAGTTTTTAATGTGGAGTTGGTTGGCTTTTACTCTGGATTGGCCAATCATCCTTAGTAGAAGTCAATGATTTAGTACGCCATGTGGGAGTGGTTGTTCACTCTGCTCTGAATTTGTTAAAAGTTGGTGGCAAGAGTGGTTGTTAATGCTGCCTTGATGATGTTAAAAGTTGAGGTAATGATTGTGCTCGGTCTTCAGGTACCTACCTTTGATATTATGGGGTTGTTACCTAGTTTCTGAAAAAAGGTTTTGCTAACATGTGTCCTTAAGGCATATATTAGTAAACTTTTTTAGAAATTTTTTTATAAAAAAATAAAAAAGATGCTAACATTTTTTTATGGCTTTTTCAATTTCCTATAAAATGTTTTCAAAAATGAATGATTAATATGTGTCAGACCCTTTGTAAAATAATTTTGCTTCAACTACGATTGTGCTCGAGTAGATATCTAAATCATTATAATCTTAAAGAATATTGTTGGAGACTAATGCCCTATGCTATATGTTCCTTCTTCTTTCCTTCTTTTTCTCTCCTTTTATGTTTGTATAAATGCTTGCGAGCCTTTTATTAATTCACATCACTACTACCTTGGATACCTTTTCTTTGTGAAAATATAGAAGATTTCAAAAATTGAATAACCTTTTACCCAAAAAAAAAATTGAATAATCTCTAGGTAAAAAAGATCATCCAGAATCATGTGATTAGTAATTATAGATTTTTTTACCATATTTATCTAATCTTAACCATTTATTTATTATTATAAAATTATTACTAAATAAGGTAATATGCACATCTTAAATTAACGATTAAGATTAAAAAAGTATCTTCGCAATAAAATAAATAAAAAAGAGTTCAGTTAACGGGTGTCCTTAAGGCATTTGTTAATAAACCAATTTATGAAAATTATGATATAATTTTTATGAGAAATATAAAAAAAAATTAAAAAATTAATTCTTTTTTTATAGGAATTCTTTTTTCTTTTCTCATAAAAAATTTCAATAAATATTTCCTAAACTAATGCCTTTAAGACATTCGTTATTTTTTTCCCCCAAAAAAAAAAAAAGTGTGTCGCATCTATTACGAAATCTTGAACCAAGTAACTTCTTCTAATTTAGATTTGTGTAGGCATTTATTAAGGTATCGTGCTGCTGAATGATTTAAAGATTGATATAACAAGTGGGTTGTAGACTTCATATGTTGTTTAAATGACATCGACAATAACTCCTCTCATATAATACGCAAGGTTTTGAATTCACAACCCAATATTAAATGTAAATATGTATTTTATCAATAAAAAGATAATCCTCTTTAAATGTAATAAATGTGAGACTGTTTTTTTCCCCAACTTTAAAGTAATCCAATACATAATATAAGCGATATTATAGATGAAATCGTTAATACACTTGATATAATATACATTTCGCTCATATAAAGATAAATTCTATTAGATTTTGGTCATAAATATTATTTATGTAAGAGAAAAGTATAGTTTTACCTCAAATACTAGTGAAAATTTTATGTTTATGACATGATGTTCATGACAAGAAATGATATAATAGTTATTTTACTTTCCAAAATGCATTCACATTTGCACACGGTATCTACAACATAACTTAGAGACGTTGGAAACAAATTTTATTGATTTTAAGTAAGAATAGATCGAGGTAGGCAAGTTCATGTCAATGTCGTAATGAAGATGATAGAAAAGTCCCAAACTTAATCAAATCAAACCCTAATATGACAAATGAAGGAAATTACTATAAAGACTTTCAAAGTAATGCGGTTTCAACTTTCAACAACCTACGCGGATTACATTGGCCCACTTTAATAATTTTTTCTTAGCATTGGATCTTTTTCTCTATTATTGAATCGTAACTGTGAAGCCCACACTACTCATCGTATCTGAACCGTTAAATTGGAGTCGGTGGTCTACTTGCCGACGTGTTACACACACACATCATGGTCACTAAGTCAAACTCCGAACTTTTAGTTTGACTTACTCCGCTCCTTTGTTTACGTAGCTGCGCCACTAAAGAATATACCATAGAACTTTACTTAGCCAACGAATACATGAGTGTATTCCTACCAAACTTGCTATGAGCTCCTCTTTTGTTGGGAGTTTTAGGTAGGATTGTAAACGAACTTTAGACAAACTGAGCCGAGCATTAAAAGTATAAATTTGTTTGTTTAATTTTATTTTAAATGTGAACCTAACTCAAACTCATTATCAAACAATATTATATATTTAAGTTTGATTCATTTTCTTATTAAATAAGTCTGAACTTATTCACAAGCAGTGACGGTTCTAAGAATTTTGTTTAGGAGAGTCATTAAGAAACGTAAATTAAAAAAAAAATTTAATAAAAAGAGAATTTGAATATATCAAGTTATTGACAAAAAAATAATAATAAAACATGAAGTTTTACAATTTCTTTTTACAAGTTTTCAAATTTTGAATTGTTTCCGGATAGTTCATTATGAGTGTTAATTGGCAATGTGGGTAGTTATGAGCCTATGGTCATTTTATTTTGTTAAGTTTGCCTAACATTTTTATCTTTATGCAGTTGTTATTATCTATTTGTCTTTGTTTTTATAAAAATATTTTAAACTAAATAACTAATCTCAATTCTCAATTCATTGGCTCCGTATTAATTATTGACACAAACAACCATACTTATTCATATACATAATATTATACACTACATGTCTACTTAACCAATCAAATGCTTAAACAATCACTAACTTTACAATTTTTTTTCTTGAATTTTACTAACTTTATAAAAAAATTTATTATAATATGATAACAATAAAAACATGTAAAAAAAAAAAAAAAAAAACTCTCTCTATTTCCTAATTATTAAATTATATACAGCTATATCATATATTTATACTATACACACAAAGTCACAAACATCTACACACATCATAATTCACACAAATAACATTATAATAAAAAGTAATGTATTTGACACACTCACACACATATAATATAAATTTATAATAAATAGTGACACTTACAATTCACAAACAATTAATCTTTACTCTTAAAGTTTAAAATACTTGTAATAACAGTGTACAAGATTTAAGTCAATATGTGAAAAAAAAAATTAAAGTATTAAACTAAAAAAATATTTTGTATATATATATATATATATATATATTGTTTGAAGTGAACCCCCTGAATAACCTGTAGCGCCGCCCATGTTCACAAGTTACTTGAATAATTTACTCTTTTTATATATTAAAACCATGACTAAAATTTCATTTCCCTTCACAAATCTATGAATTTTACTATGAATGAATTTTTTATATTATCAATATAAACTATTAATACACCATTGATATTATATGAACCTAGTTACGAACTTATACAATACATTCTCTCAAGTCTATATAAATACATTTTTAGACAAATATACATATAAAAATATAATATTATATGTAGTTAACTCAAGCATGCATGTTCACAAGTTTGTTCACAAACACATTATTATATTTGAACTTTAAACTTGACTTGTTTAATAATCGAGCTTAAATTTGTACTTAAGTTTAGCTTATTTACTAAATAAATGAACATGAATAAACTTTTTCCTAAGTTGAGCTTGAGATGTTTATAAATAATTTGGTTCACTTATAGCCCTAGTATTGAGTGGAAAAGGCATGCACATGTTAGATTTTTTAAAACTACAAGTATTATAAATTGACATTATAATGAATGTGATTTGAGCAACAGGATAATTAATGAATAAATTTTGCAATAACATTTCAGTCTTCTGTTTAAAAGTTAGAAAAATGAATTTATAATATTTATATAGTAATTTTTTTAATAAGTGACTCCTAAGATTATCACATAGAATTCGTTAAACGCGATAAATATTACTATTATTTAAGAAAATTAGTCAAACAAGAGTAATATACTTCTGGCGAAAATATTGTACATAGATGATAAAGATAAATAATTTTTTCCCCTGATAAGTACTCAAGTATTCTCAATCTCATCCATATAAAAAAATACAAAAAACTTTCTAACATAGTACAAATATGCTGGCAATAAAACAAAAAATACAAATTAGAGAATGATATTTCAAAAAAAAACAAAAACAAAATACGTCAAAAAATTACAAAGAATCCTATGGTGGATCGAATTCGTAAATTTTTTTGCTTGTGACAAGCTGAGGATCAGTAGTCATCTTCATATGTCGTGATTAGAGATATTATATCATCTGCCATGTAAAATATTTCCTTTTATTTTTTCGAGAAACAAATACAGACAAAAGAGACAAAATAAGGTTCTAACACATAAATATATCCTGAGATCCGCAACACAACAGACAACACAAGAAAGAGGAGATAGTGTTCTAACACAAAGACGTAAAAATAAAAATAAAAATCTACTCTGACTTGCAAGATCAATTGAGAGAAAAATAAGCTATTATAAGTATGTGTTTGGATACCAATAAAAAAATTAAAATTATTTTACTATTCAACTTATTTTTGCGACTATTTATGGGCTTCACTGTATTTTTTAATCCTATCCATAGGCCTCGTTGTACTATTTCAATTAACTTTTATATTTATCAACGATACTTTTAGTAATATAGGGTTCTAACACAGAAATATATCACGAGATCCGCAACACAACAGACAACACAAGAAAGAGGAGATAGTGTTCTAACACAAAGACATAAAAATAAAAATCTACTCTAACTTGCAAGATCAATTGAGAGAAAAATAAGCTACTATAAGTATGTGTTTGGATACCAATAAAAAAATTAAAATTATTTTACTATTCAACTTATTTTTGTTACTATTTATGGGTCTTACTGTATTTTTTAGTACTATTTATGAGCATCGTTGTACTATTTCAATTAACTTTTACATTTATCTACTGTAATTTTAGTAATAAGTTTTCAATTTCAGTAAAATAAACGGTATCCAAACCGACTCTAAATACCAACTAAATAAAATAGTGAAGAAAGCAACTTGAATGTGACCTTTCTAATAAGACAAGGCTGGATTGTATTGTAACAGGGTCATCCCTGAGCCCTCTGTTTCCCCTTAGCATCTCTTTTAATGCATATTCCTTTTTACCAAAAAAAAAAAAAAAGAATTCAGAAGAGGACAAATGAGATTTGGAGTTTTTTTTTTGTGAAGGAAATGAGATTTAGAGTTAGATGGTCAATAAGCTCAACTCGAATGCGACTTTTTCTATTGGTAAGAACAAATTGAAAAATTGAAAGATAATATAATGTACTATAGATAAAATCTTGAATATGTGACCGAGTCTTACAAAAACAAAAATTCAAAAGACTTAACAAATTTGCCGTGTGGGGAACAAATTTGGCGTGCCGTTTGGTTTTGGAAGATTTAATATTTGACGGGGTCTATTCTGTTTGGGTAGGTTTATCCTATGCTCAATATCACATGAGCTCAATAGGAGTTACCCAATTAAATCATCACTCCACTGACCTTTCCTCACCGTCAAACCAATCAAATTTTTAAATGTTGAAATCAATGGTTTTTTTTTTTTTTTTTTTTTTTTTAAGTTCAAGAGTTAACAGTTGTCCTTAAAACATTTGTTAATGAACAATTTTAAGAAAGTTTTGAAACTATTTCAAGTGAAATATAAAAAACAGTTATTAAAATAATTTTTTTTCATTTTTTATAAAAAGTTTTTAAGAATATTTATTAAACCAATGTCTTTAAAGTATCTGTTAATTTTTTCCTTAATTCAAAAACAATGTTCACAAAGTGACTAAATCTAAAAGTTGCTAAGAACATAGCTTTTATTACAATTTTTTTTTTCTTTTTTTAAAATTATCTTACGTGACAGACTATGATTAATTGCATGTCATTTTTATATTAATTTACTATTTTTTTTTCTACCACTCATAGTTTACCAAGTTTTATGTCAAAAATATGAGTAATTGTCCATTTAGATTGAAGTGGAGGGAGGAGAAGTAGATTTGATAAAAAATTAGCATACTTTTTTGTCAATTTTACTCTACTTCCTTTCACTCTTCCTCATTTCACTCTCAATCCAAACGGGCCCTAAGATTAAAAGTTATTGTTGCTGTAACTTGCCACATAACGAGTTACAAGTAGTAAATGTATAAATCCATATAAACTCATCATTTTATCTCTACTGCTTACACCTTATTATATGATGAGTTATAACAAAAATTTTACGATAAAATGTGATAGAGAAAAAATAACCAGTACATATGGGTCCAAGAAGTAGAGTGTGGCAATAATTATGCAATACATTGTGCTAGTTTCGCAAAAGCACACGGTGGTTACAGATTGTTTTCCAAGTTGCTCAATTGGCTATAATTCTTTGCATCTTTACGTAACGTCAGTGCCGTCAATGATAGATAGATGAGCTAAGTGAGGGTGACGCAGGAGTTGCTCAATTCTAAAATTACCAAACTACCCTGATGGCAATTATTATACCATGTACGAGTAAAAACGAAAAAGCGTGTGTACTGTGTACTATGTAAAACAAACATATCAGAGAGGCCCACGATTACCAGAGTGAAGTTTTGTCGATCTTCCTAGAATTATTATACAGGACCACTGAACTGAAACATAGTAAAAATAATTTTTGATTGCAGGTTCAAAAAAAAAATTGACAGCAGATCATTTGTCTTTTTTTTAATTTAAAAAAAAAAAATCTTTTCTGTTAATTTTGAAACTTTTTTAAAATTTTTTAAAATTTTTTTAGAGTAAAAGAGGAGATTCAGATCATCATTTGACAATAGCAAACTTGTCAACTCAACAATTAAAATATATACTTTTTTAATGTTTAATATATTAGTCTATAACTTATTTTATTTTGTATATTTTTTCCTTTTAATGAGTGACTTGTGTAACTTGTGTTAATGGTGAGGAAGAAAGATTTGAAATGATCATTTTCCTCTATTAGATATTATTGTGATATGTGTTTGGTATGGCCAAATTTAATCAGCTTATATAATGTAGCAAGCTAACTTGCTTCATACTCTCATTCACGTGTGGAGTAATGAGGGTTAGTTGAAAAATAAGGATTGCAAATACCATGTCTAACAAATAGACTATTGAAAATAACTTATAAACATAGCTTGCGTCTGAAATTTAAACAGGTTGGCAAGTTTGGAAATGAAATGATTGGTTCAAAATATAATTGAGAAATTAATCGTCTAAGTTATCTGCTAAAAATCCAAGTAGGGAAACATATTAAGCTTCAAGCTATGACTGCCAATCAATTCCTTATTACTATTGGATGACAACTTTGGCATGCAGCTAATGTTCGACGTGACTCAAAGTTTTTCTTTTTCTTTTTCTTTTTAGACATTTATAATAAGAGACTAACAAGATTAATTTCTATAGTAACACATTAAGACTTATTTTATAAAGTCTTGGTCTTTCATACGACTTAAAAGAAAGTAGTACTGTAGCAATATATTAAAATAAAATAAAATAAACAAACAACAACTTGCATCTTCTGATACTCAATGAAACATAAAATAGAATATAATGTGATATAATTCTTTGCAACTCTTACTTTTAAGACTAAATTACCACAGCACATCATTAACATGATGGTCACTTCATAAGTAAAAGAATTGAAGTTTAAATTGAACTTCACACATATATATACTTATTATATTAGGTTAGACTAGAATCTTTATCTCAAAAAAAAAAAAAAAGACAAAATTTTAGTTTACTAATTAGGTTTTTAGTTTAATGACATCCTGCGTGTTAGCAAAGAAAAAGGCTTCAATGTTAAATTTTTTTTTTTTCATCATTGGTTTACTAAACCTTAAAATTTTATTATTATGAATTAATTAAATTTGTTTTTTTTTTTTAATGTAGGAGAGAATTGATCCCAATTTTTTGTAAAGAAGTTTTGCCATCGAACTAATATATGGACACCAAACACATCACAATCATATTGAAAGTTTCCATTAAACACAATAAAAAAAAATAAAAAGTCTATTACACGAAAGCTTGTAATAGTAGAGAGTGCTAGTAGTTGTATATTATGTGATTTTGGTCTCAATGGCTATTGGCTACTATTAGTTTGAAGTGACCAAATAAACTACAAAAGTCTATCACGTGGTCGCAAAGAGTGAACTGACCAAATACAATTGGCAGTAGCCAAATTTTTTTAAATTAAAGGAAATAGCTGTTGGAAATCAAGGAAACAGCTGTTGAAATTTCAAACCCCAATAAAATAAATATTTATGAACGCTGCATTTTGCACAAGCATATATCCAATCTTATGCCAAAAAAGAAAATATTTCCATTACTGTAATTTAAGATAGTGATATATCAACTATAGAAAAAGATTCAATTCGGCTTCCTCATAAAATATAGCATAATCCTATAGTGCCTGCGTGCACCACATGAATGAAACAACTCATTGAGCCCTGCATTTTGGTCTGACCACCATTCTCTCTCTTTATTGGCTTTTATAAATTACTAAACTCCTTATCAAAAAAAAAAAAAAAAAATGTTATAAAAAAAATTACTAAACTCCTAGTATTTTGTACCTTTTGAAGATACTTGCAGTGTTTTGGTTTTGATAAGAAATGTGGGACAAAATGGGCTTCTGCCATTTTCGGGCAAATTATATAGGGAAATGCCCCCTTCCTAAATTAAAGAGGGAAATGCCCCTCTTTTAAAACTCGATTTTTGATAAATCGAGTTAGACCCTATAGTAGCGTTTTGAAGGAGCCTATAGTGACGTTTTAAGGACCTATAGTGACGTTTTTTAACTCGACTTCATTGAAATCGAGTTATAGGCAATGAAATTGACCTATAGTGGCGTTTTTTTACCTATAACTCGATTTCTTTGAAATCGAGTTAAAAAACATCACTATAGACTCCTTAAAACGCCACTATAGGGCTTCAAAATTTTTTTTTTTCTAACTCGATTTATCAAAAATAGAGTTTTAAAAGAGGGGCATTTCCCTATTTAGTTTGGGAAGGGGGGCATTTTCCTATTTAATTTGCCCAAAAAGGATAGAAGCCCATTTTGTCCAAGAAATGTGTATATAAGACAACAATAATTCATTCTACTCATAATATATGAGTTTGCATGTCATGAGAGAGAGAAAAAATACTTATATTAAATGCATGAAATATCTTCTTATTAAGAATATATATTAACGAAATAATAAATATTTAATTATAAGTTATGATAATCCTGGAAAATCAGTGGGCTAAAAGTCTCCGGGCTTCGATGATCTTGAAGGCTAAGTCCTGAAAAACCGAATTCAATCAGAGAAAGACCGGTGGAGGCCGGTCTAGGGTCCTCCGATGGTAAAGTCAGTGGGCTAGAATAAAGAGAGATATTTCTAAGACCTTCTTTTGTTCTGTAAAGAAAAGTGTCCCAAGAATCCCTTAACTCTTCGTAGAGAAACGTTTATATAGTGCACATGGAACGGTTACTTGCTCTGATAACCGTTCCTATTGTTGAGGAATTCATCAAAGTCGGAGGTAACTTCCATAACTTCCAGGGAAGTTACTTTATCTGGACCGGTGCTTCATCACGTATAATGGAGGCCTCGGTTCATAGATAAGAACTAAATTTGCAAGTTCAAAATATTTGCCTCGTCCGTCCTTAATTAAGGATGGACGAGCCTTGGTACAAGCTGAATGTTTGCCTCGTCCGTCTTTTGGGACGGACGAGACCTCGCCTCGTCCTTAATTTATGACGGACGAGGTTTGATGGGGACGGACGGTTTTTTTGTTGCGCCCTTCCTCCATGATTAGTCCAAGGACGAACCATATGGACGATCTTGGAAGTTGCATTTTATAACATCATTAGTTGCCCCCTTGTCCATGGGTCGTCCAAAGAGATGTAAGACGTGTGTTGGCTGTAGATTAGTGTGCCACGTGTCATGAATTCATTAGTGAAAAAATCTCGTCGATTGATTTAACCGAGGAGTACGCCACGTGTCTCTTGCTGATTTGGTCATGTCGCTTCAGATGCTGGGGTTTATTCCCTATAAATAGTGGAATACCTCCGTTACCCTCTTCATTTCTGAAATTTCTTTCCTTGTCCTTCCTCGTCCTAGATCTTCGTCTAGAAGCTTCTCGCGTCTATAGCTTTCCTTCGTCCTAGATCCAGGTATTTCTCTTCTTCTCGTCCTTAGTTTTTCTGTCAAGATGGCTGATGTTGTACTTTCCTCGTCTAGCGATAGTGTAGATAAGGCCATAGACAAGTATAATGATGAGAGTAGCTACAACAGTTCTAGTAGCAGTAGTGATAGTAGTGGGGGGAATACCACGGATGAGGAGAATGTCTCTAGCGTCCCTGGGCTTCCTATAGAGGTTGTACAGGAACAGCTTAGGAAGGCCTCAGGGTCTCAAGCTGGTACCTCGTCCACTGCCCCTCCTTCTGGTCCTTTGGACGAGGAGGAGGTCACTGTTTATAGTTGTGCAGTAGATATCCCTTCTAGGACGGACGAGCAAAAACTAAAAAATCTTAGGGCGTGGTACCAAATTCCAGACGAGTTTAACCCTAGGTTGCCCGTCCGAGGAGAATGGTGTTGCAACTCTCACTTTGGGATAGGCGTCTATGAGGCTTATCTCTTAGGGGGTTTAAGATTTCCTTTAAACGCCTTTACTAGGGAGTTGTTGATTAAGTTAGGTTTAGGAATATGCCAATTCAACCCAAATGCATGGAGATTAATCATCTCAATGCAAATTTTGTGGGGTGAAGTATTTGGAAAGGACCGTCCTCTTACTGTGGACGAGTTCCTTTATTGTTACAAACCTTCAGAGATACATCAATCCCCAAGCTTTCATCAATTCACAGCCAGGGGTAAAGATTGTAGATTGATCAAGTCCCTGGCCTCGTCTGACAGAAAATGGAAGACGAAATTTTTCTTCGTCTCCGGCTTTTGGGCTGGGAGTCCTGTAGACGTTGGCCAGGACATGTTTGGTCGTTATACCGGGGACCTAGGAAACCTTCGTCCTGAAGGTAAGTTGCTCCCCTTTTTCTTTTGATTTTCCCTTTTCTTCTTTTAACATTAACGATTAATTAAAAAAGAAAATTTTCTACTTGTTTCATTTCAGCTGTTAAACGACCGTCTTTGAGCAAATTCCACCGTGACCGCGTCCACAGGGCTCGTCTTCACGCGGATAGGGACTTCCATTCCTTGGTCTCGCTTGGATGACTTGCCAAGTGGGGATTGGGCCCTAACCCATCTAACGAAGCAACTGCACACGAAGTCACAGTAAGAAGAAGTAAGTCTTAAGTTCCAAGCGTCCTTGCACATTGTTTACTTTGTTTTAATTCTAAAAGTATTCTTACTTCTTCTTCTCTTTTTTTTTTTTTTTTTTTTTTTTTTTTTCTTTTAGGAATGGCAACAATGAAAGGGAACAAGGGAAAAGAGGTGGCTGCTGAGGGGGATCGTCCTGAGACTGAAACTCAAGCTCGTCCTGCGATTGGAGAGAAAAGGAAGACGCTGTCAAAGAGCTTGGATTTGGGAAATCTCCCCAGTCGAAGGGGCAAAAAGGCCAAGTCTAGCTCGTCCCAGGTAGTCAAGCCTACCCTTCCCTCGTCCCAGCAGCCTGTACATATAGTTGATGTAGACTCGTCCATTCCAACTGAGACCACTTCGTTCAAGACTGTGTCGACCCCGTCTCAACCTTCTCGAACGGTCCCTTCAAATATTATTGAAAACGAGGACCTGGCCTGGGAACGTTTCAAGAAGGCTGTAACTGAAGAAGATATAAACGTTTGCTATGATATGTCCCTTAAGGATTTTGAACACTCTGGTGTTCACGACCTTTTCAAGGTAACTCTCATATCTCGTCTTGACCAAGGGTTTTCATTTTCCTTCTTTATCTTTTTTTTTATTTTTTTATATTTGTTGATGTGTTTCTTTTTTGTAGGGCATGTCAAAGTTTATAGCGGCGTCCAAACAGGCTACGGGGTTGGACAAGACGAGGATCCTGTTAGAGACGAGGATCCAGGAGTTAAAGGTCGAGGCTAAGCAATGGGCTGAGGTGGCTGCCAAAACTACGGACGAGGTGAAGGAGTTGAAGACTTTGGTTGAGGAGTTGAAAACCAGTGCTGCAGAAAAGGACACTCGTCTTGAGGTCCTGCAGAAAAAGAATGATGAATATGGCACTTTCCTCTCCAAAGCGAAGGAAGATGCAGTGGCTGAGTTTAAAGTGTCCAAACAATATACTGATGTTTTGGATACTAATTATGCAGTTGGGTTTGAAGATTTCAGAATGGATGCTACGGAGAAATTCCCTAACGTAGATTTCAGCTCCATTGTGCTTAATCTAAATGCTGCTGCCACTAGTTCCCTCCTTCATACTGGCTCAGAGGATATCAATGTTGAGGACGATGCTACAACCTTGTCTCCTCAGAACGTCTCCAATGTCAATGCTCCCTTAGCTTAAGAAAATTTTTCATGTATTTTTATTTGGTCCGTCTTGTGACCTTTCTATGTAATTCTAATACACTTACCTCGTCCATGGCTTTTAGGACGAGGTATTAAAACAATCTTACTTTTAACAAGGGCTTTTGGACGTTGGATGTCTGCCCTTAATGAATGCTTGTTATGTTTTCCATCTTTTTTGTATATGCATGGACGAGACTTTTAATCTCCATGTTCAAAATTTCATGTTTGATTCATCCATCTTTTTATATATATTTCTATAATGAAGATAGGTAAAAATCAGCGTTATCCGTCCTTGAACTTGGCTGATTTTTACGTTTAGTGAAGGCCTTGTATTTTTCTTGTCCTTGGGTTGGACTGTTTTAATAAATGCCTTAAGTTCAAAATATTCTACATTTCTTCGTCCATGGCCTAATATGCATTCGTCTATGCACAAGTTCGTCCATGGACTGGGTATATGTATTCTTTATTCCGTCCATTGTATGGACGAGTTTGCCTAGGGCATCATTGTAGTTAGCCATTAAGCATTGGCTTTACTTCGTCCTTTGATTTGGACGAGCATGCCTCGATGTTTTTCCCTTAGGAAAGTTTGACATTATATCTCCGTGTTCAGAGAATTGTCTCATCTTATGCTTTTCAACCCTTTCAGGGGTAAATTTGAACAAACGTAGTATGGGAATTAGTGAATTACACAACATTATGTGCATTCCACAAATATCGCTCATAACATAAGTATTGTTCATAGACGAGGCATGCACCTTAGAGGCCAATGCCATTATTTAAACAACACAGACTATAACGTTGTCCATAAATTTAACATAATAATAAAGCCACACAAAATATAATAATAAAGTTTTTAATCCCTGCGCTCGTCCAGAGTCATGCTCATCCAGGCTGGCATTCTACTGATAGTACTTTCTCAAGTGCTCCACATTCCAAGGATGCTCCAACTTCCTCCCATCAAGGGCTTCCAAGTAATAGGATCCTTGTCTTTTGCAGTTGACGACTCTGTAGGGGCCTTCCCAATTTGGTCCCAACTTCCCATGGGCTGGGTTCTTTGTTGCTAAGGAAACCCTTTTTAGGACGAGGTCCCCTATGTTGAATTGCCTTGGCTTTACCATTGCGTCATACCGCCTAGCCATAAGGTTTTTATACCTTGCCATCCTTTGCTCAGCATCCGTCCTTACCTCGTCTATTAAATCGAGGTTCAAACGGAGTTGTTCCTCATTAGCTTCGTCCTGGTAGGTTGTCACCCTATGATTGGCCATGTGTACTTCCGCGGGTATAACTGCTTCAGTTCCATATGCTAGCTTGAAAGGAGTTTCTCCTGTAGGAGTTCTCACTGTCGTTCTATATGCCCACAGAACACCTGGTAGCTCATCTGGCCATACTCCCTTAGCCCCCTCAAGCCGAGTCTTGATTATTTTTAACAAGGATCGGTTTGCAACTTCTGCCTGGCCATTAGCTTGTGGGTGGGCGGGTGAGGAGTAGTGATTTTGAATTCCAAAGTGCATGCAAAAATCTTTGAAAAATGCATTATCAAATTGTCGTCCATTGTCTGATACCAGCACCTTAGGTACTCCAAATCTGCACACGATGTTCTTCCACACGAAATTCTTGACATTTTGTTGTGTAATGTTGGCCACAGATTCTGCCTCTACCCACTTGGTAAAATAGTCAATACCAACCACGAGGAATTTCATTTGTCTTACACCCAATGGAAATGGACCCAGAATGTCTAGTCCCCATTGTGCAAAAGGCCACGGGGCCGTCATTGGAGTCAAATATTCTGATGGTTGCCTGGGGATGTTGCTAAACCTTTGGCATTGATCGCAGACCTTGACATAGGCCTTAGCGTCTGCTTGCATGTTCGGCCAATAATACCCTGCACGGACGATTTTGTGAACGAGTGACCTTGCTCCTGAGTGATTTCCACATGCTCCTTCATGAATTTCCCTTATTACGTAGTTCGCTTCGTCCGGGGCTAAACACCTGAGATAAGGCTGGGAAAAACCTCTTTTGTAAAGAATTTCGTCCATAAGAATGTACCTGGCTGCTCTTACCCTCAACTTTCTAGCTTCGTCCTTCTCTTCTGGGAGTCGTCTGTCTTTGAGGTACGACACAATTAGAGCCATCCAATTTTCTCTATCTTCCACTTGTAGTATTTCTGGGATATCCGCACTTGGCATGTACTGAATTGCTTCAAGTTTGTCTATGGCTTCCCTCGCTGAAGCTTCTCTCGCCAAGGCATCAGCTTCCATGTTTTCCTCCCTTGGGATTTGGACGAAGCTAACTTTCTCAAACTTCTTTATAAGGCGCATTACTCTGTTTAGATACTTCTTCATTCGTTCTTCCTTTGCCTCAAACATTCCATTCACTTGGCCTATGATTAACTGTGAATCTCCCAGGACAAGGAATGACTTCGCCTCCACGGACTTGGCCAATTCCATCCCTTTGAGAAGAGCTTCATACTCGGCTTCATTATTAGTTGTCTGGTACTGCAAACGGACTCTGTGTTTTAGTTTATCCCCCTCCGAGGATTGTAAAACCACACCTACTCCTCCTGTGTGCTGTGTAGACGAACCATCCACATAGACGACCCACTTCTTGTTGTTTTCCACTTCACCTTCATCATCACAACTTAAGGTAAATTCAGCAATGAAATCTGCCAGAGCTTGAGCTTTTATGGCGTGCCTAGGTTGGTATTTTATATCAAACTCACTGAGCTCGACGGCCCATTGGATAAAACGTCCTGCGGCCTCCAATTTGTTCATTGCCTTCTTAAGTGGGTGGTCTGCCATGACATTAATAACATGAGCTTGAAAATAGTGCCTTAGTTTCCTGGAGGCTGTTATCAATGCAAAAGCTAATTTCTCCATTAAGGGATATCGTCCTTCCGCTCCCCTCAGTGCCTTGCTGGTATAATACACAGGTCTTTGTACCTTGCCTTCTTCCCTCACTGGTGCTAAACTCACTATGTGTGGGGTGACTGCCAAATATAAGTACAACTCTTCTCCTTGCACGGACGGGCTCAATAATGGGGCTTTGGTGAGATATATCTTCAAATCTTCGAAAGCTTTCTGACACTCGTCGGTCCATTCAAATGCTTTTTTAAGAACCTTAAAAAATGGCAAATATTTGTCAGTAGCTTTAGAAACAAACCTGTTGAGGGTGGCAACTCGTCCGGTGAGGGACTGGACTTCTTTAACATTGCTCGGAGGCTTCATATCCAATATTGCTTGAATTTTATCAGGGTTTGCTTCGATTCCTCTGTAGGAGACCATAAATCCTAGGAATTTTTCTGATGATACTCCAAAAGCACATTTGTTAGGGTTCAACTTCATATGATACTGCCTCAGTGTGTCAAATGTTTCCTGCAAGTCGTCCAAATGCCTCTCCTCGTCTTGAGTTTTCACCAACATATCATCTATGTAGACTTCCATATTCTGCCCGATCCGTGGACGAAACATGTGATTGACCAGTCGTTGGTATGTTGCTCCAGCATTTTTCAAACCGAAAGGCATCACTTCATAACAAAATAGTCCCTGACTGGTGATAAATGACGTATTCTCTTGGTCTGCCTCATCCATCCTAATTTGATTATAACCAGAGAAAGCATCCAGGAAACTGAGCAACTTGTGGCCTGTAGTAGAATCTACCAATTGATCAATGCGCGGCAACGGATAACTGTCCTTAGGACAAGCCTTGTTTAAGTCAGTGAAATCAACACACATTCTCCATTTGTCGTTCGCCTTCTTGACCATGACCACATTGGCTAACCAGTCAGGATAGTATACCTCTCGAATGAATTTCGCCACAATTAACTTCTGAACTTCCTCCTTAACAGCATTATCTCTCTCAGGGGCGAACACCCTCTTCTTTTGTCGCACTGGCTTGGAGGAAGGGCATACACTCAGACGGTGGGTAATGACATTAGGATCTATACCTGGCATGTCTTCGTGGCTCTAAGCAAACACATCTCTGTTTCTTTTTAAAAAACAAACGAGGTCCTTCTTAATCTTCGCTTCAGACCTGCTCCAACCCTTGTACACCTCTCAGGGTTATTTTCATCTAGGGGAATATCTTCCAATGCTTCCATGGGTTCTGCCACAACTTTCTTTTCTTCAATATTCATTGCTTGAATTTGCTCGTCCGTAGCGAGCATGGCTAGATAACACTCCCTTGCTGCTAATTGGTCTCCCTGTACTTGGCCTATCCCGTGTTCCGTCGAGAACTTGACTGACAGGTGGTAGGTAGATGTAACTGCCTTCCACTTGTTTAGGGTTGGCCTTCCAATTATTGCATTGTAAGATGACGAACAATCTACTACTGGGAAATTCACATTGGTAGTCAACTGTCGTGGATATGCTCCTACCACCACTGGTAATGTAACAGTACCTACAGGCTGTACCTTCATTCCTCCAAAGCCTACTAGAGGCGAGTGCACTGGACGGAGCTGGTCTCGTCCGATCCTCATCTGCTGAAAGGCTGGGTAATACAGAATATCTGCTGAACTTCCGTTGTCCATCAGCACTCTCCCGATTGTGTAATCGGCAATAAGCAGGGTGATAACAATAGCGTCATCATGGGGATGGTGAATTCTTTCAGCTTCCTCGTCCGTGAAGGTAATCGCCTGCTCGTCCATGGGCTTTGCCCTTGGTGATCGCCCAGAAAGTTGGACGCTCAGCACTTCCTTCAAGTATGCTTTCTTTGCTTTGGACGATTGTCCAGTTATACTTCCCCCTATGATGACTCTTATTTCTCCGAGCGGTGGTCGTGATGAATCCTCTACCTTCCCTTTCAATTTCTTGTCCTTATGGTCCCGTCCAAGGAAATTTTTCAGCTTCCCTTGCCTGATAAGATTCTCAATCTGCTGCTTCAAATCAAAGCATTCGTCCGTGTCATGTCCATGGTCTCTGTGAAAGCGACAATACTTATTCCAATTGCGCTTGTTAGGATCTCCCTTCATCTTCTCCGGCCACTTCAAGGAAGGCTCGTCCTTGATTTGCATAAGGACTTGCTCAAGTGGCATATTCAAAGGGGTGTATTGTTGATTCCGCGCTGAAGGGTCTTCCTTCTTCTCTTGGTCTTTCCTATCTTCTGTTCGACCCTTCTTAGGACGAGAACCTTGTTCCGACTGACGCATTGGGTTGGCTTCCACTCTCTCAACTATCTTCCTCTTCTTGGCTATGATAGCGTCCTCCGCATTCATAAAGTTCTGGGTTGAATGGACTAGTTTAGCCATGGTCTGAGGCGCCTCTTCATATAACTTGTGGATAAACAAATCAGAGTGCACCCCATTATGGAATGCTGCCAGAAGGAGCTTATCATCCACCTCGTCCACTGCCAAGGCGTCCCTGTTGAACCGCGTGATGAAGGATCGCAAACTCTCATTCTCTCCTTGCTCTATGGTCAGCAAGCTAGACGAAGAACGTTTGTGCCTCTGCCCTCTGATAAAATTATTAACGAACAACTTGCTTAACTCCTCGAAGGACGTCACTGTGTTAGGGGGTATTTTGCTAAACCACACTCATGCGGGCCCTTTGAAAGTAGTGGGGAAGGCTCTACACATTATCTCATCAGGAACCCCCTGAAGGTGCATGGTAGTCTTGAAAGTGGCAATATGGTCAAAAGGGTCTCGCGTTCCATCATACGAATCCAAGGAAGGCATCTTGAATTTCGGAGGCAAGGGATGACCATTGATAGAGGCTGTGAAGGGAGAGTCAGTTCGGTGAACCAGGTTTTCTACAGGATTAGTTCTCCTCATGTTCTCCCTCATCTCATCCATAACTTTCCTCATCTGATCCATTTCCTTTTCCAAATGTGGTACCCTTCCAGGAATGGTACCCCTTGATTGGCTCTCCGGTTCTGCATGTCTTCCATCCCCTTGACTCTGTCCAAGGTCTTCTCCATAGGCCTCATGTTGTTGCCTTTTAAGGGTAATCTCTCTCCTCAATTCTTGATTCTAGCGAGTCAACTCTGCCATAGCGGCAGCCATTGCTTGGACGTGTTGGCCAGAAGGGGGTTGCATGGCTGGTGTAGATTGTTGGGCGCGATGAGGATTACTGGAAGCGTCTCTACTCTCTTGAGGGCCCGGACTGGTAGCCCTTGATTTGGTCCGAACCATTTCAGCCCTTTGTCGGAGAAAGAAATCACGGAACTCAACAAATGAAGTTCAAGCGTGAAATAACTCTTTTCCACAGACGGCGCCAACTGATAATCCTGGAAAATCAGTGGGCTGAAAGTCTCCGGGCTTCGATGATCTTGAAGGCTAAGTCCTGAAAAACCGAATTCAATTAGAGAAAGACTGATGGAGGCCGGTCTAGGGTCCTCCGATGGTAAAGTCAGTGGGCTAGAATAAAGAGAGATATTTCTAAGACTTTCTTTTGTTCTGTAAAGAAAAGTGTCCCAAGAATCCCTTACCTCTTCGTAGAGAAACGTTTATATAGTGCACATGGAACGGTTACTTGCTCTGATAACCGTTCCTATTGTTGAGGAATTCATCAAAGTCGGAGGTAACTTCCATAACTTCCAGGGAAGTTACTTTATCTGGACCGGTGCTTCATCACGTATAATGGAGGCCTCGGTTCATAGATAAGAACTAAACTTGCAAGTTCAAAATATTTGCCTCGTCCGTCCTTAATTAAGGATGGACGAGCCTTGGTACAAGCTGAATGTTTGCCTCGTCCGTCTTTTGGGACGGACGAGACCTCGCCTCGTCCTTAATTTATGACGGACGAGGTTTGATGGGGACGGACGGCTTTTTCGTTGCGCCCTTCCTCCACGATTAGTCCAAGGACGAACCATATGGACGATCTTGGAAGTTGCATTTTATAACATCATCAAGTTATACGACATTTTTTTAAAATGCACTTACTAATAATTTATTTTATTATTTTGCATGACAAACTTGTTATGATTTGTATATGCTTTTCTTCAAGTGTTTATAAATGGCTACCCAAACCCAAGGGCAAGAGACATGCTTCTTGGATAATAAATATTTAATTATAAGTTATAAGACATTTAAAAAAAAAAAAAAACTTTCTAATAATTTATTTTATTATTTTGTACGACAAACTCGTTATGTTTTTTTGTTTTTTGTTTTTTGGGTACGACAAACTCATTATGGTTTGTATATGCTTTTTTTTTTCTCAAGTGTTTATAGATGACTACGTGAACCCAATAGCAAGAGGAATGCTTTTTCATATATATATATATATATATATATATAAAAAGCCATGTCATCAATCAATTTTTTAAATTCAAGTTTTTATAGTTTAAAATAATGGATAAAAGATGATTTTATGGATCGAATAGTAAATAATATCCAATTGATATGAAAATTGGCAAGAATGTTAAAAACATGTAATTCAACAGTGGAATTTTCAAAATATGAATTTTATAACAAGTTATTGGGTAGTGTAATATTCCTTAAAGTTATACTTGGTGTAAATTTTATATATATATATATATATATATATATATATATATATATATATATAATTTGACTTTATTTGTATATAATATTTAATTTTGTATTAAATGCACCTAAATTTATAACGGTTTAGGAACTTATTAACAAAGTTTTTTTTATAAGTTTTTTTTATAAGTAATTTTTAATAAGTAATATTTAATATATATAAAAGTTTTTTTTTTTATATATTTTTTTTATAATTTTAACAAACAAACCACCTCTGATTTGTTGTGAAATTGTTGTGGACTATCCTTTCTGGGTTTGGCTTACTTCTAGTACTTTTTTAACTAGACATCTTCTATTGTTTTAAATATACAATGATAAGTGGTAGTAAGTTTTAATCTCCACATTTTATTTAATTAGTAAGTGGTATGACAGTTTCTTATTAAAACAAAAGGATATTCTTGTTAAAAAAGTACTGAAAGTAAACCAAAATTATCCCCTTCTATAATGAAGCTTAGATAAAGGCCCCAAGTTCATAAGTCAAGGAGAATTTAATATTTCATTAAATGATAATTTTATTAATTTTTCAAAATAACATTGCTAACAACTTCTTCCACCTTTTGAAGTGACTTTTTTCTTTTGGTATGCAACTGCACTTGAAATGGTATTATAATGAAGTTTAGCCAAAGGCCCCGAGTTCATAAGTCAAGGAGAATTTAATATTTCATTAAATGATAATTTTATTAATTTTTCAAGATAACATTGCTAACAACTTCTTCCACCTTTTGAAGCGACTTTATTTTTTGGACAAAACTTAGGTACAGTATATTAGGTGTTGTTTCTTAAGTTTTCCTCTTAAGATTTAGCCATGTGGCTATTTAACTAAAAAACACACTTCCATCCCACGAGAAAAAAATTCACATGACAGAATTTAAAAAAAATGAATCTAAAGAACAGCACCTAAGTACTGTATGTAAGCCTTACTTTTTTTTTTTTTTTTTTGGAATGCAACTACACTTGAAATAGTATTATAATGAAGTTTAGCCAATGGCCACAGTTCATAAGTCAAGGAAAATTTCATATTTCATTAAATGATAATTTTATTAATTTTTCAAAATAACATTGCTAACAACTTCTTCCACCTTTTGAAGTGCAGTGATCATTCTACAAATATAAATGCTTGTGGGGTGTGGAGGGTAAGAGTTAGGGTTCAAGTTTCTAGAAAGGAGCTTCACACACATATACACTTAGATTAGGTTGTAGAAATTCTATCTTGTATTAAAAAAAAAATTGACTTTTTTTTTTTGGGTATGCAACTGCACTTGAAATGATTGATATTATCTTCTCAAAAAAAAAAAGAAAAAGAAAAAAAGACAGATATTACTAGCAAATAATCATTTTTACATAAAACCAAGTAACCAACTATATGACATTACTTTTATTTTTATCCATTCATAGCCACCAACTATATGACATTACTTTTATTTTTATCCATTCATAACCACTTTTACATGAACTAACTATATAACATTACTTTTATTTTTATGTTAACCATTCATAACGTAACACTAGCAAATTATGGAAAAAAAAATTTGTATGTATAAATTTTTTTATTTTAAAATAAAAAATCAAATTATGCACAAATATTAAGAAAATCAAATTAAAACAATAGCATGCAAATCAATTTAAGGAATTTTTTACGTTATTTATAAATTGTTTTTTTTTCTCCAAATCAAACTCATAATATTAAAGCCTGAGCATGAAACAGTTTTTTTATTGAACAAGATTTAAGTACAATATTTAGGTGCTATTACTTAAGTTTTTCTTTTAAAATTTTGTTATGTGGATTTTTTTTTATGGGAAGAAAGTGTATTTTTTAGTTAAGTAGCCACATGGTTGAATTTTAAATAAAAAATCTAAGAAACACCACCTAAATTACTATACCTAAATTTTGCCTTTTTTATTATACAATTTTTCAGTGGGTAGGAGAAAATTAATTAAACTCTGGAGTGTTTAAATTCGGAACATTGAAAGTAACCGGCGGTAAATACTTGAGAACAACAAGATCCAAAAATTTAAATAAATAAAAACTCATTTTCTATTTCCAAAAGAGAGAGAGAAAAAAAAAAAAAAAATCAATCAAACATGAAAATTATATACACGGGTCAAACATTCTCACTGAACCCAAGGCTGCGACAATTTTAGTGCAAACCGAAATTTGCCACGTATTCACTATTCAATCCGATTTATCGTACCGATGCCCTAGACCACCGCCACCATAGTCCATAGACTCATCAACACAGTCTCCCATTGTCGTTTTTCTCAAACCTCGATTACATAACACCGCCCGCGTCACTTTCTTTAAACTATAATAACTCACCGAGTCATCTCCGCGTTCTCCCTCTGAGTTTGCCGAGTCTCTCGCTCAACGTCCGACTCGTTCACTGACCCAGCAGTAGTAGGAGTACCACCACCACAACTCACTTCTACGTTTCCCACTGTCGGAGACGACATGTTTGACCTCCTGTCTCTGCTTAAAATCCTCGTAAACGACAACATGCGACTCATCGGCGATCTAAACCCGCCTTGACTCGCCGGCGAGTCGGAGAACTCGTCCCTGAAGCCCTCGTTCCTCCTCGGGATTTCAATACTCACACCCGCGAAATCTTTTAGTCTCGACCCGCCTGAAGACGATGTCTGACCCGGACCCGAACCCGAACCCGTATGTCCATCCTCGTGTTGACAATCGGAGCACAACTCCGAACTCGAACCCGAACCCTGTTCGTTAATCGAAATAACGACCTCGTCTCCATTCTCCTGACCCGGTTCAACCGCTGACCGACATAGCGGACAGGTGGAGTGAGAGTGAAACCACATATCAATACACCCAATGTGGAAACTGTGTTTACACTTGGGCAAAGTCCGACCCATTTCGTTCTCTTCGAATTCGGACAAACAAACCGCGCACTCGGGCAATTCTGGGTGGGTCTTCTCAGAGTAAACAAAAACAGGCAACGACGCGAGGACAAACGCGTCGAGGCCACGCGTGCCGCCGGCGGAGACGGTCACGGCGTTGCTGCTGTTTGGATTAGAAGGGTCCACGTAGAACACAATCCGGGTCCTGCGGCGTGCGCGACGGGAGTGGCGACGACGCGCCCGGATTAAGTACCAGCGCGCGTAGAGGTGGAGGCAGACCATAAGAACCACCACGAATAACAGTATCACTATCGCACTTAGCATTATTTTCCCACTCAACTCGTAGCCACTGCCACTCCCGTTGTAGGTTTGTCTTGGATAAGGATTTCCTGGCTCTAGGTCACCCATTGTTGTGATTTGTTTCTGTAAGAGACACTGAGAGAGAGAGAGAGAGAGAAGGATTTAGGTTTTTGAGAATTTAGAAATGAAAAGAGAGAGAGAGGTTTATATATTGGTAAGGAGAAGGAAAGTTCTTGAGGGTTTCGGGGTTATAGTTTCAAAATGGGAAGTGTTTGCTGTATGGTCTCTAAAAGGTTCACACTCTTGACTGCTCAGCTATTTGCAGTCTTTAAAGTCTCATTTAGACGCCACGCTTGACGCGGTTTCCTTCGAATTTACTAAAATGTCCTCCCCTTTTTGTTTTTATCTAAAAAAGAAAAATTTTCCAAATTTTATATTAATTAATTAATTATATAATTGTTTTGGTATCTAATTAAATTGTTGCTATTGTGTAAAAATTTGCAAAGTCCAGGTAGATTTTGGAGCAATAATTATACATCCATTCTAATATAACTCTTGAAGATCCTAATCTAATAGTAAACCATTTATATCAATATATATATATATATATATATATATCTTCTATAGCTCGCAAGTTTTACAATTGTAGTTCACACAATGAGATGTAAATACATATATTTAATATATGAGATATTTGATTCTCAAAAAAAAAAAAATTATATATGAGATATCTTCTTGTTTTAGAGATCTTAGGACCTGGTATGTCTGCCACAAAAATTATGATTTTTTTATAAGTATATTGAATTTTTGATACGTCATTATTTATATATAATAGAATTTTAATTTATGATTTATGGTTCATGATAATCGGTATTTATCATCAAGTCAAAAGATATCAATTGGTTTTTTAAACTATTTGACTCGACGACAATAAATTTTAAATACATAAAATGATGTGATGAAAGTTAATTCACTTATTAGAAAATGGAAAGATAAAGTTAAGAAGAATTTTATAATAGAGTTAGGTTGTGATATGATAAAGAAATAAAGTGGGAAAAGGATTTTTGGATTCATAATTTTCTTCATGAGGAAGTAGAAAATAGGGTGCATTATTACATATTGACAACGAATTATATCAATTGGCGAACTGAAATAGGTACTATATAGATAGACTTTCGTATTACAGGAAATGACTGCATTTCTATTGACTAAGACTGGTGATGGAGATTATGTCTTCCAATTCCTCTATAATATAATCCTTCTTTGAAGGTTTAACCATAAAAAAAGACCTATGTTTTTTTCTTTTTTGTTTTTGTTCATTTGAAATGTATTTTTAGCTCAAGGTTGGTTGGGTCATACTCATAGACTCATAGTTGAATCTTTTACATATTTTCCCACAAAACAACCGAATTTGGTTTACAAAGTATTGCTAAGGCTACCTCTGCAGTATAATGTTGCTCTACGTTAGCTTGGGCATCATATAACGGGTTCATTGGGCCCAATCAAAATGGACGTAATTGCTATAAGGCCCAGACAAAAAAAGACTGCAATAGGCCCAATTTCCTACACCATTGATCAATCACCTATTAGGCCACCGAGTGAGAGTGATGCCCACGCTCTAATGAACCATTGTTTAAACTGCAAAATTATATAAATATATAAATAAATTTGAGAAATCATAAAATAAACATGTAAATAGAATAAATAAGCATCCCTAAATTACCAGTTAAATTAAAATTTTAGCCACCTGATATAATTCAAACTCAAGTTTTCTCAGGTAACAACAATATAAAATATAAAGTAAAAGGACTTTAGAGAATTGTAGCCAAATCTTTTCTAAATGAAACCCTATTACAATATATGTCTCAAAATTATAGAAATAAAAGCATATCTCAAACTTCAAATTACAATCTTTGCAAATTGCATAACTCACTGACTGTTCTAATCATATGGATTACGATATGAGCTAAAACTTGAAAATAAATCTTTATTAAAAAGTTCAACATCAACTTCAATATGAAATCCATTATTTTCATTATACTCGAAATTCTAGAAATGATTCTACAATGGACCTATAAAAGTAATTTTGGTCAAAATAACAAAATAAATTGGGTTTTGAAAATAACATGTCTAGTTTGCATGGGTTGCCAAAAACCTATTGTGGGAACAATTTTTGCTTCAAAGGCCAAGGGCTAGACCATGTTGGAACCTTAGGCAATTTTGTTATCCCACATTGGTTCATCTCTTATATGGCAAGAAAAGGGACTGGTGGTACTCTATCACCATTGGTTCATCCCTTATATGGCATGAAGAGGGAGGAGCTCTTTTCCATGTGGGACAACAAAATTGCCTAAGGTTCCAACATGGTCTAGCCCTAGAGCTCCTCCCTCTTCATGCCATATAAGGGATGAACCGATGGTGATAGAGTACCATTAGTTTGGTTAGCTCTTTTCCATGTGGGACAACAAAATTGCCTAAGGTTCCAACATGGTCTAGCTCTTGGCCTTTGAAGCAAAAATTGTCCCCACACCTATTATTGGATCTTACTAAGTTTTACTAGTTCAATTGCATAAAGGGTCCAATTAAACAACCGAACTGGCATAAGTATCAATTCACATGGTTACTAGTTCGATTGGCCTAGCCATTTTGGGTTTAATAACCATTGATACAACCTCTTCTCAACTCATTAAAGCAGTACATTATAATTTGGACAATATCATTATTACTGAATTATATAGACTCACCATTATTTTTAGCTACTTTTATTATATAGACAAATAAATTATTTAACAACAATAACAAAACCTTAATCCAAAAAGGCTTATTGACTTGCATCATAAGACTTCAATTATTTATTTGCATTTGTTTTTTCAACAAAAGTGAAATAGTCTACACATGTGAACTTGGTCTCCATTAAGAGTGTCTGTCTCCGATTCTCACTAATCGTATGCATGAAACATGTGAGAGGGTATGTTCTCTTCGCCGTGTTCATATGTAACTTCTTTTTTAGATAATGTATTCAGTATAACTTATAGTCATAGTAGGTTAGCAATTGATAAGGAATAAAAAATAGCAGCATTATAGTCTTAATCCGTCAGCGTATACTAAGGCTGACGGTTAGACATCGCCTTAGGCTTAACCCATCAGCGTACGTCAAGCTGACGGTTATACAGCCCCACATGCCTAAGCCGTCAGCATACGTCAGGCCGACGGTTATACAGCCCCACATGCCTAAGCCGTCAGCATACGTCAGGCCGACGGTTATACAGCCTCACATGATGAACCCGTCAGCTTAGACTTATGCTGACAAATTCATGTGACGAAGGATAACCCTAGAAGCTGACAAGAATGACACCCCTGTCCAGGCTGACGGATCATGAGGCCGACGGTTCAAGAAAATCCTTTTACTTGGACACCACACCTAGTGATAGAATCCTATAAGGAAAGGGTTCCGCAATCTACGCTCACATGAATCCCTATATGGAAAAGACTTCTACTCCAAGGAAGAGAGGTCAACCCTCTACTACTATAAAAGCCCCAATACCCTCACAAATCGAGGTACGCACAATTAACCCCTCTCTAGCACTCTAGAGTTGAAACAAGTCCTAACTTGACCTTCGGAGGGTATTTGGCCGGCACCACACCGGTGCTCTCTGTTAGGTCTTCTCCTTTTTTGTTGTGCAGGTGTAGTTCCGAGCGCGCAAGCATTGTGCAACTCACTGGTGAGATTTTCGGCATCATCAGTTGGCGCCGTCTGTGGGAAAGACAACGCTGTAAGCCATATTACCGTTTCCCGGACTAAAGAGTTGCATGGTACTCACTCGCTCAATGGCAACTACTAACGACGTTCAAGAAGAGGAGCAACCCACGACTGCCCTCGAGAGACAAATACGGACTCTTGGTGCCGCCGTGGAGCGCCTCACGAAACAAAACCACGACTTGGAGGAGCAGCTGCGCCAGAAGAATGCAGCACAGAACGACCAACCAGGGGATCAAGAGGGGAACAGCACTCCCAAGAAAAATCAGGAGAAACCGGAAGGCAGCCACGCCCCAAGCAGACCAGAGAGGCAGAACTTAAGCATGCCATCCCTCACGGATGCAACTCCACCGCATGTTGTCGCGGAGATGCAGGCAATGAGGGAACAGATGGAGGTTATGATGAACGCACTTAAAGGACGGGTGTCCAGCGATCTTGACGACCTAGTCAACCGCACTGACTCGCCCTTCACTGTGGCTGTGAACTCTTTCCCCTTACCCCACAAATTTCGCATGCCGCATATCGACAGCTATGATGGAGCAAAGGATCCTCTAGACCATCTAGAAACCTTCAAAACCCTAATGCATCTTCAGGGTGTAGCAGACGAGATCATGTGCAGGGCCTTTCCTACGACACTCAAAGGCTCCGCGAGGGTATGGTTCAGCCGACTAACTCCAAACTCCATCAACACCTTCAAGGAACTAAGCGCTCAGTTCACCACACACTTCATTGGAGGCCACAGGTATAAGAAGTCCACGGCATGCCTAATGAGTATCAAGCAGCGAGAGGACGAGACACTGAGATCCTACATCACACGCTTCAACAAGGAAGCGCTATCAATTGACGAAGCCGACGACAAAATACTTGTAGCAGCCTTCACAAATGGGTTGCGAAAGGGCAAGTTTTTGTTCTCATTATACAAAAACGACCCAAAGACCATGTCGGAAGTACTCTACAGGGCCACTAAGTATATGAACGCTGAGGACGCGCTGCAGGCTCGAGAAGAAAAACCAAGGAAGAGGGAAAGGCAGGAAGACGCTCGACAGGATCAAGGGCGGAAGAGGCCAAGAACGGGAGATCGTAGGGACGAGAGGCGTTCTAAACCTTCGGGAGGGAGGTTTACAAGCTTCACCCCGCTAACCACCCCGATAGATCAAGTCCTAATGCAGATCAAGGACGAGGGGGCTCTGGCCTTCCCTGGAAAGCTAAAGGGAGATCCTAGCAGACGCTCTAGAGACAAATACTGCCGCTTCCACCGAGACCACGGCCATGATACAGCCGATTGTTACGACCTGAAGCAGCAAATTGAGGCCCTTATAAGACAAGGGAAATTGCAGAAGTTTGTAAGCAAAGAAAGAGCGGATCCACAACCTCAGGAACAGCCCCCAAGACGGGACAATGACCGCCCTAGACCGCCCATTGGCGACATCAGAATGATTGTAGGAGGGACGCCTGCCGGGTCATCCAAAAAGGCTCGGAAGACGTACCTCAGGATGGTTCAAAATGTGCAGCTAACGGGCTCAGTACCAAAAGTAGCACGAAGAGAAAGCCCCGTCATTGGGTTCTCCGAAGAAGATGCACGACGTCTTCACCACCCGCACGACGACGCGCTCGTTATCAGTTTGCAGGTGGGGGACTACAACTTGCACCGAGTGTTGGTTGACAATGGGAGCTCAGCAGACATCCTATATTACCCCGCATTCCAGCAGATGGGAATCGGCAGAGAACAATTGATCCCGACGAATGCCCCCCTCGTCGGTTTCGGAGGAACGAGGGTGTTTCCCTTGGGTGCAGTTACACTGTCTGTAACGGCAGGCAACTATCCACAGCAGATCACGAAGGACATAACATTCCTTGTAGTCGACTGTTCGTCGGCCTACAATGCCATCTTGGGGCGACCCACCCTCAATTCATGGAAAGCGGCAACCTCAACTTATCACTTAATGATCAAGTTCCCCACCGAATACGGAACAGGTGAACTTCGTGGAAATCAGGTGGCCGCGCGCGAATGCTACGTGGCTATGATGGAAATGGATGATCAACTCCAAGCCATGAGCATAGAAGAGCATCGAAATACGACGGAACCCGTCGAAAAGCTTGAAGAAATATCCCTTGACGACTCCAGACCTGACCGAACAACAAGGGTTGGCACCCTTGCAAGTCCCACGATCCGACAGACACTTGCAGCCTTTCTCAGAGAGAATCGGGACGTATTCGCTTGGAGTCACGAGGACATGCCAGGAATAGACCCTTCAGTCATGGTGCACAAGCTGAATATATCACCATCCTTTCCACCCGTTCGACAAAAGAAGCGGGTGTTTGCCCCCGAACGGGATCGAGCCATAGCTGAAGAAATTTGCAAGTTACAGGAAGCGAACTTTATCAGAGAAGTTTACTACCCCGACTGGCTGGCCAACGTAGTGATGGTCAAGAAAGCTAGCGGGAAGTGGAGGATGTGCGTAGACTTCACCGATCTCAACAAAGCATGTCCCAAGGACAGCTACCCCCTCCCGAGGATCGACACTCTAGTAGACTCTACAGCTCAGCACCAGCTTTTAAGCTTCATGGACGCTTTCTCCGGTTACAACCAAATCAAGATGCACGAAGCCGATCAAGAGAAAACTTCGTTCGTGACCAGCCAAGGCCTCTTCTGCTACAAGGTGATGCCGTTTGGTCTAAAGAATGCGGGCGCAACATACCAGAGGCTTATGAACAAAATGTTCGCACCGCAAATCGGGAGAAATGTCCAAGTCTACGTAGATGATATGCTGGTGAAAAGCCGGAGGGAGGAAGATCACTTGGAAGACCTAAGGGAAACATTCGGCACCCTTCGCTCTTACAACATGAAGCTGAATCCAGGAAAGTGCGCCTTCGGGGTGACGGCAGGAAAATTCCTAGGATTCATGGTTTCCCAAAGGGGCATCGAAGCCAACCCGGACAAGATCCGAGCTATAATAGAGATGGCACCACCAAAAAATGTGAAGGAAGTGCAGAGCCTTAACGGCAAGATAGCAGCGCTAAATAGGTTCGTGTCAAGGGCAACGGACAAGTGTTTACCCTTCTTTCGAACACTGAAAAGATCTTTCGAGTGGACTGCC
Organism: Quercus aquifolioides; assembly: GCA_019022515.1. Classification (NCBI taxonomy): domain Eukaryota; kingdom Viridiplantae; phylum Streptophyta; class Magnoliopsida; order Fagales; family Fagaceae; genus Quercus; species Quercus aquifolioides. The sequence goes on along the minus strand of CM032334.1, from coordinate 10,310,565 downwards.
GAGTGCCAGCAAGCGTTCGAAGAGTTGAAAGTTTATCTCTCTTCCCCCCCGTTGCTGAGTCCCTCACAACCAGGTGAAGAACTCTTTCTCTATCTTGCCGTCTCCCCAGCCGCTGTCAGCGCTGCCTTGATCAGAGAAGAAGAGAGAGTACAGAAACCTGTGTACTACACCAGTCGAGCGCTACGCGGAGCTGAAGAAAGATATCCGCCCATGGAGAAACTCGCATTTGCGCTGGTTACAGCCGCACGCAAGTTAAAACCGTACTTTCAAGCCCACACGATGATCGTCCTAACCGACAAGCCTTTGCGACGGGCAATGGGCAACCCTGAAGCCGCTGGGCGATTGGCACTGTGGGCTATAGAATTAAGCGAGTTTGACATCCAGTATCGTCCACGAACCGCCATTAAAGGACAGGTCGTTGCAGATTTCATAGCTGAGTTCACAAATGGCGAAGACAAGGGGGCAGAGGAGTCTCCCCAATGGAGCATACATGTAGACGGCTCCTCCAACAGGCAGGCTGGGGGAGCCGGCATCGTACTACACTCACCCGAAGGAGACATGGTCGAGTGTATGATCCGCCTTGAGTTCCCTACTACCAACAACGAGGCGGAGTACGAAGCTCTGATAGCAGGACTTGACCTCGCCAAAGCTGCAGGAGCTGAAAGAGCGATCATTCACTGCGATTCTCAAGTCGTGGTCAACCAGATAAATGGGGATTATGAGTGCAAAGGCGAACGGATGAAAAAATATCTGGACCAAGCAAGATGGAGGGTCAGCGAGCTGAAGGCCGAAATCACACAGATACCACGAGGAGAAAACGAGCAAGCCGATCGCCTAGCCAAAGCCGCTTCAGCCGAGCATATGGCCACCCTTGGTAACGTACTCTCTTTCGTTCAGCTCTCTCCACTTATAAATTCTGTCGATGTACAGGAGCTTGGTTCCGAAAGCAATTGGACTACGCCATTAGTTTCTTACCTGAAGAACGGCGTACTACCGGATGGAAAGGAGGCTGCAAGAAAGCTGAAGGTTCATGCAGCGAGGTTCGTCCTAATAAGAGACGTCTTGTACAAAAGAGGTTTCTCCCGCCCCTACCTACGATGCCTAGGTCCTGAAGAGGCAGATTACGTCATGAGGGAAGTACACGAAGGAATCTGCGGAAACCACTCAGGATCGAGGTCGTTAATCCACAAGCTAGTACGAACAGGGTACTTTTGGCCAACTATGCAGAAGGATGCCGAGGCCTATGTAAAGAAATGCGACAAGTGCCAAAGGTTCAGCAATGTTATCAGACAACCATCTGAAGAACTTACCCCAATGACGGCGCCATGGCCGTTCGCTCAATGGGGACTGGACATCATGGGACCGTTTCCTACGGCAATACGACAACTAAAGTTTCTGGTTGTGGGCATCGACTACTTTACAAAGTGGGTCGAAGCTGAAGCCTTGGCCACCATTACGGAGAAGAACGTACGCAGCTTCGTCTGGCGATGTATCGTATGCAGATTTGGCATCCCTAGAGTCTTAGTCTCGGACAACGGGAAGCAATTCGACAACGAGGCCTTTCGGGACTTCTGCTCACAATTAGGGATACAGAACCACTACTCCTCCCCCGCCCACCCTCAAGCCAACGGACAGGTCGAAGTCACGAACCGATCCTTGTTGAAAATTATCAAGACTCGGCTCGAGGGGGCAAAGGGTATATGGGCTGAAGAGTTACCTAGCATACTTTGGGCCTACAGGACAACGGCAAGGACACCGACACAGGAGACACCATTTCGGCTAACATACGGGAGTGAGGCAGTCATCCCAGCCGAAGTCGGCCTCACCAGCTACAGGGTGCACAATCATAACGAAGGGAAAAATGACGAAGCCCTGCGTCTACAGCTCGATCTAGTGGACGAAGTCAGGACAGCAGCAGAGCAAAGGCTCGCACGATACCAGGACCGCATGGCCAAGCACTACAACTCCCGGGTCAAACACAGAGACTTCCAGGTTGGAGACCTCGTTCTAAGAAAAGTCATGGGCGCAGCAAGAGACCCAACTCAAGGAAAACTCGGCCCGAATTGGGAAGGACCCTACCGAGTCACGGCGTGGCAGAGGAAGGGCACCTATCATCTGGAGACACTGGACGGACGGGAACTACCGCACCCTTGGAATGCTGAACATCTGCGAAAGTATTACCAGTAGAGGCAATGACATGAAGAACAACACCTATCTTTCTATTTTTTAAGAATTACTGTTTGCTTTTAAGTATTCGCTACAATAAGCCCAACGGGCATGTCTTTTACTTTGGTTTTGCTACAACGAGCCCAAAAGGGCAGGTTTTTCCTTTTTTAAGTATTTTTTATGCAGATGCATAACAATAAGAGGGATTTATTCAGAACGACTGAAGTTTCTACTTGCAAATCAAAATTAGTAAAAGACCGACGAAAAGTGGCTAAGGCCACAAGTCAGCAACTAAGCTGACGGCCTAAATAAAAGGCTGACGAAAAGTGGCTAAGTCCACAAATCAGCAACTAAGCTGACGGCCTAAATAAAAGGCTGACGAAAAGTGGCTAAGTCCACAAATCAGCAACTAAGCTGACGGCCTAAATAAAAGGCTGACGAAAAGTGGCTAAGGCCACAAATCAGCAATAAAGCTGACGGCCTAAATAAAAGGCTGACGAAAAGTGGCTAAGTCCACAAATCAGCAACTAAGCTGACGGCCTAAATAAAAGGCTGACGAAAAGTGGCTAAGGCCACAAGTCAGCAACTAAGCTGACGGCCTAAATAAAAGGCTGACGAAAAGTGGCTAAGTCCACAAATCAGCAATTAAGCTGACGGCCTGAATAAAAGGCTGACGAAAAGTGGCTAAGTCCACTAATCAGGAACTAAAGCTGACGGCCTAAATATAAGGCTGACAAAAAGTGGCTAAGTCCACTAATCAGCAATTAAGCTGACGGCATAAATAAAATGCTGACGGTCTAAAAGCAAACAAGTCCACGAAGTGGACAAACGAAAAGGCTGACGGCCTGAAAATAACACCCCACAAAGTGGACGAGCCAAAAGGCTGACGGCCTAAAAAATGACCAAATCCATGAAATGGACAAGTCAAATAAATAAAACGGTCTAACATGACCAGGTCCACAAAAGTGACGAGCCAAAAGGCTGACGGTTAAAAGGGTCCACATCCCTGATTTTAATCTTCCAAAACATACGAGTAAAACAAACCAAGCAAAAGTGATTACATACAATCAAAGAGCAGCGACGGTATGAATAAATCAAAAGCCCAAAAGGGCATTAAAACTGTTAAAATATTACAAATAAAGGCCCAAGGGGCACTCGATAAAACTGTTTGCTAGATAGATAAAAAGAAGAGGAAAAGCATGAGTTACAAGTCGTCACTCCAAAAATTCTACTTTTTAACAGAAGGGTCCTCTCCGTCGAGCAGCACCACAGGAGGGGTCGCGGTAGTTAGGTTCACAGCAGGCTGGGCCAGGACGACTCCACTACCTCCACGAGGAGAATCCGCTAAGTCATCTGCACCTACGGTGACGGAACCAGTAGCAGGCGTCATAGGTGGGGCATCATCCAGGGAGATACCAGAGAGATCCAACTCAGGAAAAGCTGACGCCACCTGTCTGAGGCAATCATCAAATCCCGTGCCATAATATCCGCCACAGGAGTCAATAAAGGAGTCTGACGCCTTGAAATTCTCGACCGCGTCAGCCCCTGCTGTCTCCACCTGATCGCGGAGAGTCGTCAGCTCTTTCTCCAGTTCGCCTTTCTGACGACTCGCCTCCTCTAGCTTCTCCTTCACTTCTTTCAGCTCAGCGTTAAGGAGACGCATTGCCTCCTTATATTGAGCCTGCTGGTTTCGCATGTTGGCATTATGCTTATGAACGCGAGCGACGACTCCCTCCTTAGCCACGCACCTGTCCTGAAGTGCCTTTACACGAACCAGGGCCTAGCAAAAGGATACAACCGTCAGTCATATTAAATGATAATAATAATGAAAGAAGAAACATCCAAGAGAGATGGCTTACTCGGGTGAGGTCAAACAAAGCTGACGACCCCAATTCATCCGTCGCCAACAAATCACAAGGATCTATGTCAGCAGGCTTGATGAATGACTCCACTGCCTCGACAGCAAAATCCTTGTGAGTTAGCAGGCAACGAGGCCCCTGTAGGACGGGACCAGAAGAGGTCATTACACCTTTCCCTGCCCCGTGAGTGGACTTAGGCGACGGCCTCTTTGGGGGCTCACTCCCGGAACCGACGGCTGCTTTCTTAGGTGGACGGCTGTTATCCCCGTCAGTCTTCCTCTTGGAGGAACCCTTGACGATCTTGGGGGTCGACGAGGGTGCCGTCTCCTCCTGTGCCTTCTTCTCTTCCTTCAAACGGGCTGCCGCAGCCCTTATCCGTTGCTTGGCCACGTCCATCTCTACGAAAGAAACACATTAAGTAAGAACTGACGGTAATAAAAGGATGAATTGAAGAGATAAGGGTAAGATACTCACGGTGACGGGAGAGTTCTTCCAGCCTTCGAGCCTCAGGCGTCGGTACAGGACCACCACAGTAAGCGTGAAGATAGTCAAGGGTGATTAAGTCCCGACACGACCGCTCCTCTAGGGGAATCTCCAAGACCCGACGGATTAAATCCTCTTGCTCACCAGTGATGGAGGGGCGAATGAAGGCTGAAGAGTGCAAATAAACCGACGGCGTTAGAACCATTAAAAGACCAAAAAATTATTACTTGCATAAACTAAAGACAAAAGGCTGACGACTAAGACCTGACTCTTTTATAAATGCCCAAGTATTGTCAAAATAGCCGTGGGGTATCGTTTCCCATTCTTCCTGACGACACACCCAGTCCGTCCCTTCAACGAAAAAGAACCTGCTCTTCCAGACTCTATTCGAATCCGGCGTCTCAGACACCAACCTGAGACCTCTCTCCCTGACGGCAAAATGGTACATACCTTTGGAAGAAGAAAGGTGCCGAGGTCTATAACAGTAAAAAAATTCGTCCAAGGTAAGCTGACGGTTTCCTCCACTCAGACGACCCCACAACACCTCGGCACCTATAAAAATCCTCCACGCATTCGGAGCAACTTGGCTGACGGATAAGCCAAGAAAATCAACTAACCGACGGTGTAATGCCGTCAGGGGTAGTCTAAGACCAGCGGCAAACATAGCGTCGTACATACCGACGTCTGCAGTTCTTCCCGTGTAACATTTTTCACCATCTTCAGGCAGACGGATGGGAATATGGTCGGGGATTTGGAAACGGGTCCGTAACTCATTAAAAATTTTAAGAGTCATCTTGGGAAGAAACTTATTTACAGCCCACTCTAGGGGAAGGATGAAGGGACGGTTGCCTCCAGGACTCACAGGAGTCCCTTCACTGGACCCGTCATCACCTTCATCCCCTTCACTAGACCCGTCAACACTTTCATCCCCATCACTATATCTCTCTCCTTCCACTCCGTCACACCCCTCACCTACTTCCCTCTCCAGGCCATTGTCTCCGTGACCTCCTACCTCCTCGATGGGAGTTTGGGCTGACGTCTCCCTCTCTGAAGACCAGGACGAGCTCCCTGACTCACTACCTGATCCAAACACCTCGTCGTAACCCGCTCCATCGCGGACCGACGACCGTTCACTCGACGCGTCACTCGACATTTGACTACCTACAAGTGACGGGTGTAATCTAAGCACCTAGGATGACGACTCGGCTTAAAAAGATAAAGCAGGAACAAAAGGAGAAGAGAACTTACAAGTTCCTCGAAAATGACGGCCGAAGAAGTGACGGAAATAATGTTGGCAGGTGCTGACGGAAGGTAAGCGACGGATAGCTCTCCAGGAATCAGGGAAAGTGAAATAGTGAAAATGAGGAGAGGTGGGCCATCTATATATATAAGGGAAATGCACGGAAGACGAAGCGACGCCCTCAAACCAGACGCCGAGCCAACCAGAGCACGCCACGTGTCCTAGCATTTAATGTTGGAATGACAGCTTATAAATTATCCTCTCCTGGTTGAAGCAGTTGGTAGGAACGGATGAAGACTCCATAACCCGTCAGGTATGGCCGACGGAGATATGGAGTAGGGGGCAACTGATAAGGAATAAAAAATAGCAGCATGATAGTCTTAATCCGTCAGCGTATACTAAGGCTGACGGTTAGACATCGCCTTAGGCTTAACCCATCAGCGTACGTCAAGCTGACGGTTATACAGCCCCACATGCCTAAGCCGTCAGCATACGTCAAGCTGACGGTTATACAGCCCCACATGCCTAAGCCGTCAGCATACGTCAGACCGACGGTTATACAGCCTCACATGATGAACCCGTCAGCTTACACTTATGCTGACAAATTCATGTGACGAAGGATAACCCTAGAAGCTGACGAGAAAGACACCCCTGTCCAGGCTGACGGATCATGAGGCCGACGGTTCAAGAAAATCCTTTTACTTGGACACCACACCTAGTGATAGAATCCTATAAGGAAAGGGTTCCGCAATCTACGCTCACATGAATCCCTATATGGAAAAGACTTCTACTCCAAGGAAGAGAGGTCAACCCTCTACTACTATAAAAGCCCCAATACCCTCACAAATCGAGGTACGCACAATTAACCCCTCTCTAGCACTCTAGAGTTGAAACAAGTCCTAACTTGACCTTCGGAGGGTATTTGGCCGGCACCACACCGGTGCTCTCTGTTAGGTCTTCTCCTTTTTTGTTGTGCAGGTGTAGTTCCGAGCGCGCAAGCATTGTGCAACTCACTGGTGAGATTTTCGGCATCATCAGCAATGATTATAATAATACTAACGATTTTGCAGATGAACCCCATGTCCATCTTCCTTTTCAATATTCAATAAATTATTTTTTCGTTCTATCCGTGACTGTGAGTAGTGATGAATTTGGTCTCCAAATAATCAAAAACTCATATAACATGTGGCATTCACGTGAAGCTCATGTCCATTGCTCAGCCATCGAGACAATAAATAATGTCTGGCTTTGGCTCCATAAAATTCTCCATGAAAGCCCAAAGTATGGTTTTTCTTTAGCCCCAAGGGAGGAGATAAGTATTGACCTTATTGTATTCTTTAAATTATTACTATACCTTTTCAATGAATTTATTACCATATCGAGATCCTTGTGATTTGCATAAATATTACCCTCTATTGTATTTCATTTTCATGTTAGTAACTCTCTTTCCTGCCAGAGAGGGCACGGGGAAAAGACGTAAGAGTAAGCAAACATTGTGGGTAGGAGTCCATATGGATCGGTTTGAGAAATTCTTAACCTAAAAAGTAAAATGTAGAAACCTTCTCAACCCAATTGACATGACATTGGGTTGAATTAGGTCAGTTGACTATGCTTACATGTTTTATGTCTTATTAAAAAAAGATGTTATGTTCACAATGGTTGCTCAATAAATCTTAGGTGGCATGTCATTATCAATTATCGGTTTATAAAAAAAGTAATTTTAGTAGTAGACCCAGATTAGTACCAATAACAACTTGTTACCTATGATTTGTTGTGAAAATATTATTGAAGTAGCATTGCTAAAAAGTAAGTTTAACTTTCATTAATTATTTAATTACATTTTTAATAAACTATTATAATTCACATAATTATACGTCAAATTTTCAAATTCGTCAAAACTAATTCTTAATAAATTTATTTGACTTGAAACTCAAAATAAATTTTCAATTCATGAAAACCAACTCGAGATGTCTAGTTGGGTTGGATTAGACCAATTTTGTCAAGTCAATGAGTTTGAATGTTTTATGCACACCCCTAATCGTGGGTTGCACATGCTAAATATGATGTTGCTTCCCAATTGTTCAAAAATTACAAATGTCATGAATATGTAAGATTTGCCGGGTCAAGAAATGCGTAACAAGCACCAATAAAGGGAAGTAGTGTAAAAATCTCTGCATAGCATGTGTTGGAGTATGTATATGATGATTTTATTTTCTATTATATAGTCTCCACGCGGTGCAACTGTGGAAGTTGGACTTCCCGTTCCACAAGGTAAAGACTGACTAAGAATTTACTTTGAGATTGATGACAAATTTAATTAAACATCAATACGCATTATTCTATGCTCTTCTAACAATTTCTCGTTAGATTCCACACCTGACAAGGTTTGTGCTTAAAAGCAGTTTGAGAATGACACACAAAATAATTAACTACAATATTGGTTTACGTGTTATTGGTATTGAATTATATACCCTTTTGGGCTTTTTATTGGGCCCGTGGGATTGGACAATGCAGTCACATATATATGCTGAGGGTTTAATGCTTTTCCTTTTTCTTACTCGGTTCTAAACTTCTAATTGTCCAGATGTTCTCTTTAAAGGCCATTTAAAGTTTTCAATATGTAACCCTCTTCAGTCTTCAATCGTTTTTTTTTTTTTTTTTTTGGGTTGGTGAGATATTAATTTGCTTTCATTCTGCCGTGTCAAATCTCATAAATGTGCAGGTTCTATTGCAGATGCACCAAACATTTAGCTTGGGAATAGTTCTTTTTTTATTATTTATTTACGAGGAACTAAGAATTCAAATCTGAGATGTAACCAAAATGTGTCATTTTAACTACATAACTTTTGAAGGTTGTACATAATTGTTGTTAAAGATATTACTGTCACATAACCTAATTGTAATGCATTTGCAGTCAAAGTTGATAATGATATTATTACTCAATTAAGTCCCTAACAAACTTGAATAGCACATGTTTGAAAACGTCCCGATTACATGTTTGAATGAATGATAAATTCCATATGAGCAGTACAACAACCTTAATTTTAACTAGTTCCACAAGTTATCATCTAGATTAGTTACGGAAATAAATTGTTTCGCTAAAATCACTCTCAAAAGTTGCAAAACATTGAACACTTTTTACATCCATTATAATAAAATAGAACAATTATGTTATTGAGTTATAAGGTTCTTGAGATGATTAAAATTGAATTTTCAACTTCTAAGAAAATAGTAATAAAATTTACTCTTTATGATAAATCTAAAATTGTAAAACATTAATTAAAGCCTTAGTGCATTTGTTAATGAACAATTTTTAGAAAGTTTTCATACTACTTAAAATCAAAAAATCAATTAATGGTTTTTTTTTTTCACAATTTAAAAAAAAAAAAAAAATAGTGCACTAACAAACCCTCCTTAGTCATTGTTAAGATTTAAGACGTCATTGAACTTTTCTCATAACCCATTAAAGTATTAAAAAAAAAAAACTCAACAATTAAAAGAATACAAATTCTCTGTTTCACATTTTTTGCTTCACTTTATGTTTCATCAATCACAACTTGTCATGTGTTTATTTTTTTCCATTTTAAACTTTGATTATTTTATAAAAAAAAATTAAATAAATACATGACAAGTTGTGATTAATAGAACATAAAGTGAAAAAAAAAAAATACAAATGATTTGTATTCCAATTAAAACTACACTTTCTGCAGCAAGCAAACGGATTCTTAAGTCTTAATCGCGTGTATAATTAATTAATAATACTCTAATAAATAGTGGTAAATAAATAGGAGGTAGCATTGGAAATCAAAAAGATGGGAATAGCATTTACTAGGGCATGCCAATGCCAACGGCCATTTCATTCTTGAGCCCCCCAAAGCCAAAGCCAAATCCCCTTTTCCACTTCCCCCTCTCACAGTCACACTCACTCGCCTTTACTTTCCTCTCCCCTCCTTTCTCTGCAATTTCCACACTCTTTCCAACCCCGACCTCTGCCACAACGTGCACGCTGCATTGACACAACACAAAGCAAAGACAAAGAAAAAGCACTTTCAAAGAAAAACAACAAACAAACAAAATATGTCAAACAAATCCCCCATCTTTCCCATGCCAGAACCCCAACACTTCAGTGACTATGGTTTTGATCCTCAAATTGACTACTTTCAGGTCTCTCTAAAAACTCCATCTTTTGTTTTTTTTTCTTTGACATAGTCTTATATGTAATAATACTATACTAACTCTTTGTGTATAAAGTTTTCTGGAGAGTCTGACCCACTTGCTATTTCCTCGTAATAACACAAGGTATTAGAAGAAGCAAGGAAGCACAAGCGTGAAACGACAAGATCCATAGACTCCATCCACTTCAAGCTTCAAAAACCCATTTCCAAAGACGACTTGAAGAAGACCCACAAGGTTAAGAAGAAGCGCTGGTGGAGAAGTGCCTTCCTTTTCTTCAAATGGAAGTGGACCCACATGAACCATCACCACCATAGCCATCATGGTCATGGTCATGATCATGATCGTGAAGATGTTCATCAAGCCAGGGCTCGAGCTTTTAGAGCCTCTATTTCAGGGCCTGTGTACATCACCGAGAGCACAAGTGGGTCCTCCACGCCGTACCGTACAAGTAGTAGGAGCCGTCCCTCCTCTGGTCCTCTCGCCGGAACTTTCACTCCGGCAACGAAAGGTGAGGTGGACACACCTTATTTGAGTCTCAGAGAGCTGAACATGGAGCAACAACAAGTACAGCAGCCAAGGTTCTCTGCCTCGGCCATGCCTATATATTTGGTCACTTGAAAAATCAGCCCTTCAAAGGGTACTAATTTATGTGAATGTCTTTTCATTTTTAGCCTTTTGATCCTATCAAAAATGGGTGCTTTTTGGGTTTTGTCAACTTTGGTTTGGTGTATCATGTGGGGTGTTCCTTTTTATCTTTTTGGGTTTGCCCCATTTTTGTTTTTGCAAACTGCAAAGGTGTTTGATCCATTGGAGGAAGCCTGTTTCCTCCTTAATTGTGTTTGTTGCTCACTTTTGTTAATTTCTAAAGCTAATCAACTCGTGGGTTTGACTAGTCGTCCTCACCTCTTTCCCTTGTCTTTTTTAGAATACTTTATTTTTTATATAGTATTTGTAAACTGCATTTGACAGAATCATATGAGTGTAGTGTACTTCAAAAGGATTTAATACTTGATAGTTCTGCTCAGCTTTTGGCAGATACCTATGTAAAATTGTGATCTTTTGAGAATCCATTTTATGGATTTATATGAGTTAATTTTTTGTAGTATTATTATTTTTATTTCAGTTTCTTACTTGGTTGTTGGATTGATTGCCCAATAAAATGTACGAGGTGGTGGGCCTGGCCTCATTGTGTGTGTGTGGTTCCAAATTTTGTAGGTGTATAGTTGAATCCAATTGGGCATAGGTAGCCAGGTGTAGACGTCAGTTGATGTGGTTGCAGATAGAATCTCAACTATTATATGAACGTTGGAGATCCTTATGATGTCGATGGACAAAGCAGGGGACCAATTAAGCACATTTTCCATAACTTGTAATAGAGCATTAGTATTAGTAGTTGGTGTGCTTTTAAAATTTTGTTAAGCAAAAATTATTTTTGTCAATTTATTTTACTATTCAGTTTATTTTTACTATTATTCATAGATTTACTACACTCTAAAAGTGTGCGTTTGCCATTAGAGTTTTATCAATTTATTTTACTATCTAACTTATTTTTGTTACTATTTAATTTATTTTTGCTACTATTTATGAGTGTTATTGTATTTTTTTGGTATTATTTATGAATTTTATTATACTTTTTAGTATTATTTATAAGTTTCACTCTATTATTTCAGCTAATTTTTATTTTTATATATTTTATTTTTATCAAAAAAATTTTAATTTCAACTAAATATATTATTTTGAAACGGACCCTAAAATAATATTTTTACTACCCACCACCGCCAAACCCACGTCACAAAATGATTGCAAAATCCACATACCAAGATCCATACCATCACCATTTGGGACCCATCCATACCATCGCCGCAGTAAGGAGAGAGATCCAATGATCAATATCATCACTGATTGAAATCCACACCATTGTCGCCAAAACGAACGCTTTGATATAGTCGTCCCATGAGGTGGAGAGGAAAGAGAGACGTTTGGAACTAACGTGAGAGGAGAGAGAAGAAAAAGAGAAATAATAATAATATTAAAGAAGTGTAGCTTTGATACAGTGGCAAATGCTAACAAAACTTGGCACATGGAATGGCTTTTTTGCTCTTTAGTGTGCGAAAAGCCTAAAATAGCATTTTGGTGTTTTAGCAAACCCAATACTAATGCTAGCTACACAGTGAACTCATGGCTCAAAAAAAAAAAAAAAAAGAAAGATTATTGACGTGGTAAGTTGAAATTGATGTGTAACATCATTTTTATATAAACTTCGTTTAAAAATTGTATCCAATCCATAAAGATCTCATTTTCGTGGGATGGGAAAGATGATTAATAAGTACTCCTCACAAATTTTCTTTTTTAGAGAAATTGATTTCCAAAATTCGAAACTATTTTTATTAATTAGTAGCAACAATAAAATGCTACCTTAGGCCCTTGTGAAAGATTGTGTCTAGGCTTTACTGAAAAAATATAAAAAAGTGTATAGGCTTAATAGAAAGGAGAAAAAAAAGCACTTTCGCTTTGGCAAATGAGGGTGATGGGCATGAGGACCCAGATGATAGATGGGGACACATAGTTGCCAAAGTTCAACGTCTCTTTGAAATTTCAGTGTAACGAGCAAAAATAAATGTGGAAGTGGAGTAATGGGAAGGAGCAAAGATAGACAAAAAGCATGAAGGGTCAGTTTCAGCACAAGGGTCCAAGAAAAGGAGCGGCTGCGTCATGTGCTGGTTGTGACTTTTGCAATGTGCTATATACAGTCTACTCTGCAAAGTGCTTCTACTTAACCCTGCTCACCGCGTCGTTTCTTAGCACCATAACGTGCCTGTGTCAGCTCTGTTTGGGGGAGAGGGTAAAACAAAACTTACACTTTCCCCATATGTTCCCAAATTTATTGGGCTTTTGTGTTAGACTTTCATTGATCATGTTTGTGAGGTAAAAATTTGAACTATTAAGGGAGTCGTATAATTTTTAGTACATCGGTTATAGTTAAACGTTGTGTGTACGAGACATAGATGAAATCGCGTTTTGATTTTAGTTGGAGTATACATAACTCGATGTGTGCAACAATAACTAACGTTTTTAGTAATCTATGAATTAAGAATTTAAGTGGGTGGGTTCGCAGACTTTGCAAGTTGAAACCGCAATGTGTAGGGACATTTATATTGTAGTAACTAGTAAGGATGTTAGCTAATGAAGGCTTAAATGGCTTATAAAAAAAAAAAAAGAGGGCTTTTTTTGGGGGGTGGGGGGGCTCATTCTTACTAAAAAAAGAAGGCTTAAATGGACCTACAAGGAGAATTATGAAGTTAGGGATGTAAAATGGCTCCTCAATATGATTGAAAAATAATAGCCTAACCACAAATCCCAATAAAGAGTATTTAATCATTTAAGATGGTAGAAGATGCTAGTCTTTAAGCTGAACTGGTATTATGAATATGCCCCTCACAAAGGTTCGATTTCAGAATCTATCACATGGCCAAAAGCCTAACTACTAGACAGCAACTCTATTGGGTTTGTATTTAGTTAAGTGATAATTGGCTTTGGATTTAGTTAATTAGTGATTTTTCCTACTTTATGCGAGGTAGAACATAAAAGTGTTAAGTGTTTATTTCATTTTTACACATCTGGTTCATTTTGATACCTTGGTACATATATGGATTACATGAAAATACTAGACCCAAAAAGTTAAGGAGTAAAAAACAAAAAAAGTTTCATTGTAAGGTACAGTACAATTATACTTTTATTTTATTTATTTTCTTAAGTAAAATAAATAAATGAAGGGTAGTTAACTGGAGTTCTAATGGTATTTGTTAATATTTTAATATTATTTTTATGAAAAATATAAAAAGATTTAAAAAAAAAAATCAATTACTTTTCATTTTCTCATAAAAAGTACTTAAAAATGTTTCTTAAATCAATATTTAGTATTCGTTGACTTTCCCCAGAGAGGAAACAGGTATACCAAACTAAAACTAAATCTCTGTGATATTGTTAAGATTTTCCTTTGGAAATGAGGGAAGCTTTTGGCATTTGGCAACACTATTAGAAGCTATTGAGAGCTTAACCTTCAAGACTGCTTATCGTCATGGCAGAAATACAGACGTTGGCTTTTCTTGCCTCAAAACACTTTTGAATTTTTGGATTTTTTTTTTTTTTTTTTCCTTTTTGTTTGTGCATTTTTTGTTTTTGTCTCTTTCCTTCAGGACTTACGCTTCCAGTTTTTTTTTTTTTTTTTTTAAAGGAATGCTCCAATAAGCAATTTTCTACTTTTTATAGTGGTGTTGCCTTTGGTCACAAGAAAAAGAGTAGGTGGTGTGGATGCAATGATATCACGTTGAATTGAGACACAAAATTAATTGATCATTAAATGCGTTAGCTAGCAATAATAGCATATTGCTTTAGACGGTCTAGTGATCAATTTGGGGGAGGACACAGCTCGAGAGCGACTGCTAGTGGGGGTTAATTCAACATAGGCGAGAGGGGAGTTACATAAAACTTAGAGGCTTCCATTCAACTCATCAACTTATTAAATACTTATTTAATTAAATCCAAACGAAAGTTTTGTATTTTATACGAAAAATTATAAAATATTTCAAGTCCTATTCTTACAAAAATTATGAGTTTTCTTATAAATTTAATTAGTAAAATCCACTATTATTTGAGAGGGAAGAATATGCATTCATGATAATTTCGAAATATTCTAAAATTATTCATCTTATATTCCAATTGGTGTAAGTGACTAAATGTCCATACATTAATTGGATAATTTAAACCCTACAAGGCTATAACATTTTAATGATTTTTTTGTATAATTTGGAGTTATTAATAAATGAGCTTACCTAGTTGAATGAAAATTTTTACTTTTAAAAAATCATGCTTAACAAAATCTGTAGGTTGGTTTAGTTTTTACATTTTAGAGTTAGGTTAGTTAGATTGAAGATTTCGCCATTCAAGAAAGTCAAATTGGGTTAAAAATATTCCAACCCCAATCCAATTCATACACACCCCCATATTTATGTGCGTTGGCATTTTTGACGTTGTAAGAGGGGAAATTTATTTCTACTTGGTTTAATTGGAAGAGTATAAAGAAAGTTTTCATCTGTCATATTTTCAATGATAATTTTGATGAATAGAAAAAGCAATGTAATTTTACAATCATGTGCCAAAAAAATAAAAACTCTTAAAATGATTAAATAATATTGTGAATTGTAAACTTGTAACGAGCATTTTTTTAAATTAAAAATTTAGATACGTAGTTAGATTTTTTGTCTCACTTTGTTGCAGGCAAGTGAATTTTAAATTCAATTCTTATTTAAGGATGGTAATAATGTCCTGCTAGCTAGGCCCATCTTATTTTGTTTCGTCTCGCATGGATTTCTCTCACCCCAAAGTTAGCATAAGATGAGAATTGGTTTTGACTAGATTGCCTTGCCCTCAATGTAAATGTGTGTGTGCATATATATATATATATATATATATATATATTAAAATTATTTATATTATATAATTCATCTTTTTTTTTTTTTTTTTATATACATTTTCTAGTTTTTATTTTTTATTTTTTAAATTCAATTTGTAATGAGCATAAATTGTCATAGGGGATTTGTTGAGGTTTTGATTTATGTCAGGTTTTGATAAAAGATAAAATGGAGAGACAACATACTCGATTTTCTCTTAACAATCTCATAGTTGTCTCTCCATTTTATCTTTTATCTCTATTCAATTAGTGTTAAAATCACCTTATTAAAAATAACAAAATGTCTCAATATATATAACACAGTTTTTCCTATCCCAAAAAGATGACAAAGCAAAGACAGAACACCTATAATCCAATCCGGTCTCACTCCACTGCCATCCATTGTCTCACCTTGTTGATTATGGCTACGATGAGCGACCTAGTATTTTAGGGTAGGATGGGTGGATGGTCTTGAGTGTTTGATTTATGAGTTGCTGAAGTTTGACACATTAAATAGGCTTGGGTTCTTCGAATCAATTTCAGCTAGTTAATGAGCCGATCTATCAAAATTCAACAAGTCTACATGTTTAAGCCCATCCCAACCATCAGGTCTGGCCTAACAACAACAAACACAACCACACCAACCCCAGGCCCAACCTTCTCTTATTTTGGTGATTACAATTTTTTTTTTAATTCTAATTGATCTGTGTGCATTTCATGTATGAACCTAAGACGTGGCAGGCTAATTTAAGAATATTGTGAAATTAATTATAGTATTATGTCGTAGCTTTATTTGTCAGGTGTCAGCTAATGTATAATTTTTCAATACATTGTTTTTCTAATTTTTTTTAAGCTAGTAAATTTATGTTATTCCAAATGGACACTGAAATTGAACACGTTTTAAAATAATTCTAAACATACAAAGCTGCACATCCAAAAAGAAAATTTACATTTTGTTAGGAAGTATGCAATTTTAGTCCAAACTTCATTCTGTTAATCAAAAAAATATATTTTGAGGGGTCAAAATCAGGATTTGCAAGGTTTATAATCAAATTCTTTCCCTAAGGTCAAATTGGGGTTGCATTTGAACATCTAGACCCACTAGAGCCACGGGGTTTAGTTTCTTGCTCTACACTTAGAGGGGATTTTAATTTTAGGCATTGAATTCATCCTTTGCTTCAGTTTCCAGGGATGGGAAGGTAGACGAGGTTTATGGGTTCGTTTCAACTTCTAAATAGACTACTTGAACTGTTGAAGTCAGGGATGGACGCAGGATTTCAAGCTGGAGGGGGCCGGAGATAAGCGAATTAAAAAAAAAAATTCAAACACACATCCATATAGTTACTGGCGGAGCCAAGAAATTTTCTTAGGAGGAGCAAGTTAATTATGCCTACATTGTGTTAATAGGTTAAGCCTACGTTGGCTCAAAATGCAAAAAATTCAAGTTAATTTGGCCCAAATTGTGGCCAAAATTAAATTACTTTATTTCACAAACTAACTTTAAGTAAACTTGTGCCTACATTTTTTTCACTGTACTTAGGTTAATAGGTTTGAACTTACCTTTTTACATTTTAGAGCTTTTCTAAGGAGTTACATCTAATGTTTCAGCATTTAGGATAAAAATTTGATTAATAGGTATGAAATTTTGAAGATTTATACAATAATTTTTGTTAAAAAAAAGTGTGAACAATGAAGTGCAAATTACTATTTAAGTGCAATTAGATCAAATCAAACAATTAAACAATTATTTGTCCTCTTACTATTATCAGATATAAATAGATAATCTAATATTCTAATATAAACCACATTATTATATATTATATTATTATAAATAGATTTGTACAATATTTTTTTTTTTAAGGTTTTCATGGGCTTTTAAAAACTCCTGGGCTGGCTGGCTGGAGGGCCTGAACTAAAAACCAAGGGGGGCCCAAGCTAAAAACCAAGGGGCCCAAACCTTTTTTTTGAAAATTTTACATACAAATTTTTTTTTTTTTTGGACCCAGGGGGGGCCCGGGCCCCCTTTGCCCCCCTCCTGGGTCCGTCCCTGGTTGAAGTGTAGTATTGGTTCATTGAATTTCCTATTCCCCATATAAGTAGGACTGATATCGGGTCGGGTCGGTTTTGCTGCCACCTGCGACCCGACCTGATAACAATCGGGTTTATCAGGGAGAAACCCGACCCAACCCAAAAATTACGGGTCTTGGGTCGGGTGGTCGGGTCTATCTTCTTCTTCTTCTTTTTTTTTTTTTTTTTTTCTTTTTCTTTTTTCAAATTGTGTGAAAGTGAAACTGTGAAAGGCCTAAAGAAACATTGAAATAGCCACCACTTTAATGAGTTATTAATGGGGAAAAAATTACTTACCCTATTACTCAAACTTGCCATTTAAAAGTTGTCATAGTTTTATTTTTATTTTTAAACTTCCATGTTTGAAGGATCTCCACTTTTTATGATAATAAATTTTAATTCCTTTTTTTTTTATCAAGTTAATGCATGTCTATTTAGGCAATATTTTATTAAAACTATTTTACTTATTTAGTTATCAAGAAGCATTTTCAAAATGCAAATATCAACAGTGCCATGGAAATCAAAATCCAAAATCTATCATGTGTTTCTGACTCTTATTTTTCTTTCGTTACATTGATAGGACTCTCAAAATCAATTCAAAACACGTACCTTTTTAACAGAGAGAAATTCAACTTGCAAATTTAGTAGTTGTTTAGGCAATATTTTATTGAAATTATTTTACTAATTTAGTGATTTACATTAATGTGAAAAATTAAATTCAATAATTTATTTATTTTCGTATAGGCTTAATGGTCGTGATTTCTTGATTAGCAACAAACTTTTACAATTTTTTTCCTTGTGTATATCTTGACCCGCTCCTCATTGAATGAGAAAATAAAATTTACCATTTTTGTTTACATCAGCACTAGGCTTAGTTTGGAAATACACTTTCCAATAAGAAACAAGATCCTTGATATAGTTAGGACTAAAATAAAATATTTTTTAAACAACAATTTGACTTTCACTATGGAAAATATTATTGTTAGAATTATTCCTTTTTTGCAAATTCCAATTATTTTATTATCATTTTAACCCTTCATTTGGATGGAAAGTATTGTCATTAGAATATTATGCTACAATAAACTAAATTATGCTAAAAATTATATTTGGAAATGTTGCAAGAAAAGACCATTACTATTTAAATAAAAGCAATATATAAAAACAACATTTGAAAGTTTCGGGAAAATGTCAAATAGGTTAGTTTGTATTTAAATATAACTTTTACAATTTCTTGATTAGGCAAAATTGAAAGGCGTTTGTCCCACCAAGTGTGCTATTGCAATATGGATGGTGCCAAGACAGTGAGTTTTAAAACCCATATCAACATGTGTTCTCTCACCAACATAATTGGAGATTTAAATAAATTTAATTTATTTAGGTCATTATTACCAAAATAAATTCTGAAATTTTTTTTGAAAGCAAATATAAGGTTTTTCTAGCAACATTAATTCATGTATTTATTATAATTGATAGCAACAAATTTTTTTTTTTTTTTTTTTAAATAAAATGGCTGCATCCAATCAATCTATAAAACGTAGGTTTCTTACATGAATCATATTCCATTAATTTAGGCTGTGATAACTATTGTGAATTGGCAACGTGTGATAACTATAAATCATATATTAACTCTGTAATTATGTTAAAAAAATTATAAGATAGGGCTTTGTAATTATGTTAAAAATTATATTTGGAAATATTGCAAGAAAAGAGCATTTCTATTTAAATAAAAACAATATATAAAATCAACACTTGACATTGAAAATTACGGAAAGATCTATTAAAAATATTAAATAGTAGAGTTAATATATGGAAACTCATTAAAGACTATTGAAAACGCCCTTTAAACAATAAATTAAGAATATTAAATTCCATTATCCAATTAGGTGTTTAGTCTAACTAACGAGTATGGAATAGTGGAATTGGTATTATTTTCTTATTTGTTTCTATCATCATAAATACAATCCTATTTTCTCTAGCATAACCAAAAAAAAAAAAAAAAAACACTACATATCTCTCTCTCTCTCTCTTTTGAGGGGATTTTCTCTCTTGGGTCTGTATCATATTTTTACTAAAAATAGTACAAGATTTTGAACCATAGTTTCGTGCTTGTCTGATACATTAGTTGTGTGTGTGGGGGTTTTTTTTTTTTTTTAAAGATCGGTCGGGTCGGGTTGGACCCGAAACCAACCCGAACCCAAGGCTGACCCGAATATTGGATCCGAACCCGACCCAAGCATCCATTCAACCCGTCCAAGACCCTTCGGGTCGGGTCGGGTGGGTCGGGTTGGCCGGGTCTGTGCTCAGTCCTTGATATAAGGTAGAGGTACACTCAATAGAGGCAAGCTTGTCCACAATTAGAGCATTACAAGTTTAGAACAATTAGCAAAGCACAACTTAAGGTATGCCTTGAACTTTTCTTGCAAACTATATCAAGTTTGACGCAACTAAGGTAAAAAAAGAATCAAACGGTCAATAAACGGCTATACATGGCTTATGTTGCCATCAAAATGTCTGATTTCCATTTTCCACATTGCCACTTTAATTTTATTTAGGAGGGAGGTCAGAAAAGAAATGAAGAGGTAAAATTGTAAAAAGGAATGAAAATAATAGGCCATGTATAGGTTATATATGGGGATGTGTCTGAACTAGAAAAGTATATTCATCCCCATATATATATTTACCACAATTTTCATTCCTATATATGGGGATGTGTCTGAATTCCACGTTGCCACTTTAATTTTTTATGAACTAGAAAAGTATATTCATCCCCATATATACCAAAAAAAAGAATATAGGACCTATAAACATAGGAGAAGAGCATATGTATATCCAATATACATGTGTGGTTGTCCATTAGGAATCAATTGGGCATACAAGTGTCGAAACTAGTGCAAAGGTGGGTGAAACCCCTTAGAGATTCAATCAAAATTAATGTTAAAAGTTGTTTTCGAAGATGTTTACGTTCTTCCATTGCAGCTGTTGCCAAAGATCGGAGAGGAGAATTTGTATTCGCTTGTGCTAAGAGGGTAATACCAACCTCTTTCTCTAAGCATAGGCAGAAACTATTAAATGGGCCTTATCCTTAACGAAAAGTCTTGAAGCAACATTTGTTGTTGTTGAAAGTGACTCCCTAGCATCTTCTTGCAAAAAAATTCTCTAGAGAATTAAAGATATTTGTGGTGAAATTTTCAATTTGATTTCGCTTACTCCCTCGTTGTTGCGTAATCTAGATCCTTAAGGGGGCAAATAAGGTGACACACTTCGACCAGGTGGTCCTTTTTGAATAATATTTTTGAATCTTTTGATGTAGGTTTTGGCCCTTCCTGTTTTGAGTCCGCTATTGGAAAAATTATATTATGTTTCGGGTGTATATGTCATCTTTCTCACAACAGCTGAGTCTGTGTGGGATCCAGCTGTTGTGAGAGAGATGGTATATACACCCGAAACATGATATACTATCTCCTGCTATTGAGGGCTT
Source organism: Quercus aquifolioides (assembly GCA_019022515.1). Lineage (NCBI taxonomy): Eukaryota > Viridiplantae > Streptophyta > Magnoliopsida > Fagales > Fagaceae > Quercus > Quercus aquifolioides. The sequence continues at coordinate 10,289,647 of CM032334.1, read as the reverse complement.
GAGGCTGAGGCTCTCAAAGACTCTCAAACCCCCTCTGTAAGTTTTGTTGGTTTTTTGAATAAAATTTCTAGTTCATAAAAAATCCAACCTATACATTTAGGTCTCACACTCTCACATACATGTCAAATAAGTATTACATAGTATGTACATATACGGTGTAAGATACGTTTCTCTAAGAGATTAAAAAAGAAAAAAAGACTCACGTTGTTCCATATGAGGTAGCCAAACCTAATTTGTGGTTCAAAACTATCATGAACTATCACCCCAAAAAAAAAAAAAAATCTTCGTAAAGGATCGTACATTAAGAAAAGAAAAATGAGTACATAGCTGACTAGATTAATCTACGGCTACACAACTGCTGAATGTCCCATAAAACTCTTCTACCTTCCAAAAAGTTAAAAGGCCTCTAAATTGCGTTTTGATGATATAGGTTTCCCATTTGTTTTTATGTTGGATTTTGGAACTTTTGTTAGTGCCACGTGTCATCATGAGTAGTGACATTAGCATTATGCCATGTCAACACCACATCATTATTGCCACATCACCTAGCATAATAGCCTTTCATGGCGTGCTAACGGCATATCAGCAGCCCTTCATTGGCTTACTTGACTCAAATTGACTAAGACCCAAACCAACCCATTGATTAATCGTGGATCCAATTGGGTTAGATAGCTGAACAGATCCACTAAACAAGACCGTTGACTTTAACTATTGCTTGACATTGACTATTTTTTCCTTTTATTTTATGTAGATTTAGATTTTAGGGTTTGCTTTCCTAAATGACATTCCCAAGTCATACAAATTTGATCATCTCTCATTATTTTGGGTATCATCTTTGTGAAATTTGGCAACTCGCTCATATGTGCTTCATCACAAAGTTGTCATTTGCCAATATTTTCCAAGCCCTCATTGTAGTAGTCTTCCGACATTCATTTTTCATTGTTCCCTACCACTATAATTAGTAATTTTCACAATTTTTTTTTCCACATTGAACGCAATCCATCATTCATTCAATCTGGTCATAGTCACTATCAATGCATCATATAAGGCATCTTCATGAGTTTATATTCCAAACTCAAGGGATTATCAAGCCTTCTATCTTAAGTTTGAGGATAAATGTTAAAGATATTAGGTTTATGTGTGTTAATGTAATGGCCAAAGAGACCCATGTATATTATAAGCCTAGTTAAGGTTAGCCTAACTCCTATATATATGCTACTTAAAATTCATTAAGGCACTATCCTATATGTCATTAAATAAATCAAGTGTTGACATGTGTCATTTAAATTGACATCACATTGGTGAATTAAAATTTGGCACATGTCATTTGAGCCCTACAAAATAAAGATGAATTTTCTATTCAAAATTAATGGATAATTATCTTTATTAAAATAATAAAAATATAGATAATTATCTACAAGTAACAAATCATAGTGGACTTTTTGTTGATTATTATCTTTATCAAAATAGATAAATAGAGATAATTATCTAAAAGAAACAAGTCCAAGTAGGACCCTTTGAATTTGAGCCAATTAGTGTCTACTACTTATCTTCAAGGAGATCCCACTTCTCCTCTGAAACCAAGATAAATAGAAGACACCCCCCTCTCATTCTCTACCAAATTTTCAAGATATCAAAACTCTAGAGAAATTCTGCCTTAAGAATGCCCGAAAAACCTTCAAAGAAATTCATTTGAATCATTCTTCCAAGACTTGAAGTTCTATTGGAATCAAGCTCAAAAGCCTCTATAAACTTCAAAAAGCCTTAAATCATTGAATCTCAATGAATCAAGCCTCAAAAGCCTTGAAAAACTTTCACCCAAAAGTCTTCAAATTTGAAGAATCTTCAAAAAACTCAAAGAACTTGAAGAACAACAAATTTCTAACAAGCGTATTGCTAGAGATTCATTGTAATGACTATTCAATCTATCTTCCAACTAAAGTAAAGAAGATTTTTTGTTTGAGTTAAGATCACAAGAAGATAGAACCAAAGGATAACTCTTTTGTAAAAGGATAAAAAATATAGAATTGTACTCATATCATTTGATACAAATTTATATTTGTGAAGCACTTTCAATTGTTTGATATTCAAACTTGAGAAATTTTGTATTTACAATGACACAAACCTGTTATGTCTTAACTCATAATCTGTTAACTTTGTGTTGTGTCAAATTTTGTCTACCTTAATGTCAAGTAATTAAGTAACTAATCAGCATCAAAATTACCAAAAAAAAAAACCCTCACTGTCGGCGTCGATAGTCTTTCTCATAATGACACCATCATGCTTGCACTCACTCTTTACTCTTTACTCTCTAGTCTCTTCTCTTCTCTTCTCTTTAATCTTCGTTAATTTTGTTGATATTAAGCCATTATGGTAATGTGAGACTTATAGTTTTTTTGTTGTTGCAATTTTTAAACTTTTTTTCTCGATTTGGGATGGAGCCACTAGATTGATATGTTTATTACTTTATTTATTAATACTAAAACCATGGATGTAGGCCTCAAGTGCCAATCCATGTTAAAAACTTGCTCTCTGTCTCTTTTTTCCTAAGGTTTTCTTCACACTCCGATTAAGTATAAGTTATGGACAAAACTTAGGTACAATATCTTAGGTGCTGTTTCTAGGTTCTCACTTTAAGATTCAGTCATATGGCTACTTAACTAAAAAATAAACTTTCATCCCATGAGAAAAAATCCACATAACAAAATTTTAAGAATGGAACCTAAAGAATAGTACCTAAGTACTATACTTAAGTCTTGCCCATTATGGACAAAATTGGCAAATGCCCTTTTCGGGCAAAATAAGCAGCATTTTGCCTTCTTTTTCAAACTAATTAGGGAAACGTCCCTTTTTTGAAACTCGATTTTCTCAAAATCGAGTTAAGCCTTATAGTGGCGTTTTTAAGGAGCCTATAGTGACGTTTCAAGGACCTATAGTAGCGTTTTGGAACTCGAGTTATAGGTAAAAAAAATTACCTATAACTCAAGTTCATGGAGCCCGAGTTCCAAAACGCCACTATAGGTCCTTAAAATGTCACTATAAGCTCCTTAAAACGCCACTATAGGGCTCCAGATTTTTTTTTTTTTTTAAACTCGATTTTGAGAAAATCGAGTTTCAAAAGAAGGGTATTTCCCTAATTAGTTTGGAAAATGGGGCAAAATGCTACTTTTTTTGCCCAAAAATTTAAACTAGATAATAACATGATCGACCCACAATGAGAAACATTGTGGCATTGTTTCAAAGTTTATAAAGAAGTTTAGTGTTACATATTGGACCTTGTTCCTGAATCAGGCGTGTTGTCCAATTAAGTTGAACTCCATAACTTAATTAACTCTTTACTTTTTAGTGGGTATATCTTTTCTCGTTATGGATTGAATCCAGTAAATTAATGGTTGTATCTAAGTATTATTTTTCTTCTACTTCCTTGATTAATACTATTATTGTGGAGTAAGAGCATTATTATCAGTAGTGTTAAAAAGCTAAATTGCTATTTTTAGCACTACTATATACAAAAAGTGTGATACATTGGTGGTGATATAGGTAAAAATTTTACCTACTCAGCTACAGTGCATAGCCATAAGCTAAAATCCAATAATATATTTTGTTATCTCTCTAGCTGTGCATTGTAGCTCAAAAGCTAAAATCAAATAGTATATTTTATTATCTCTCTCATTGAAATAATATTCCTTTTTTTTTCTCTCTCTTTCTTTTGCTCCTCTGTTCCAGTTTTTCTTTTCAACATCTCCCCCAAGCTCTCTCTTTCTCCACTCTCACCAACAAGCCCAGTCCTCACTGCTCACTCAATCTCTCTCGCCTACAAGCCCAGTCCTCCCATCTCTCTCCTAGTCACCCTTTCGCCAAGTCATCTTGCCCACAACGCAACCCCCCACCACGCCCAAACCTTGTTCCCAACCAACTCCACTAGCACTATCTTCATCCAACTTAAGAGCGCCATGAGACCGATCAAGGTAGAAGCGAGGCAGAGGAATTCAGCTATGGTGGTGTGGCTGGATTTCATGAGTTTGGCTGGGTTTCATGGTGGCGAACCTGGCAATTTGGCTGGGTTCTGGGTTTCGTGGGTTAGTGGTGGTGATTTGTGTGGTGGTTTTTGGCTAATTTGGGTTTTTGGCAGTGGTTGTGGGTGGTTGTTCTTAACTTGGTAGTTGTTGTTGGGTGGTTGTGGGTGGTTGTTCCTAGTTGGTAGTGATTGTGGTTTTTGCCATTGATTGATTTGTGTGGTGTTTTTCTAGTAGTGGGTTGTACTTGGTGGCAATCGGTGGCTATTGGGTGTGATTGGGTTTTGGGCGCGGTGGTTGTTGATATTTGGTGTCACTACCATAGCTCATGTTATTTATTGTAGTGGTTGTTGTTTACTGTAATATCAGTTTTGTTAGGACATATGTGATTCATGTTAGGAACATATGTCAATTTAGAATTGGCTAATCCTTTGACAAAATGCATTTTACTTGTAATTGGGTAGATCTAAAATGTGTTTAATACTTCAAGGAACGAGGTTTCAAGTTCAAGTGTTAAAGCCATGCAAATTTGTCCAAGAATCAAGTGAAGAAGTGCTAGATTTTAAAGCTCGACAACTAGCTCGAAAGTTAGTATCTATCGAGGTTTAAAAGGCTGTTTAAGCCCGATGCTCGATAGCTCTCGACAGATAACCTATCTATTGAGATTTATGAAAATCAGTTTTTTAGATCTGATTTCACTCCAATCCATGTATACATGTTTGAACTTTCTTTTCTCATAACCCTAAACATATATAAGGATTATTTTAAGAGCCGTCACAGTTGATGCACCTTAATGCAAAAGTTTTTCACAAGCATATTGTGAACTGAAGACATATGCCCTAGTTCATCTTCCTCTTCAAGAAGCTGCCGTGTTTGTACGCCGTAGGGTTTTGTAACCAAGGAGTTTCGTGATCTTTATCGTGTGATGAACTAAAGAACTTTGCAGCCAACATCCTTCTCAAGTTGGTGGCTAGTCACATACTTAGATTCATGTATTGATTGGTTAATCACGTACTGGGAGCCGTGCATTAAAAGGAGAGATTGTCACTACCGAACAAGTCCAATTAGGTATTGGGGTAAGGGTTCAATTGTAGGTTGGTATAAGGTACTGGAATTTCTTTACTTGTAACCGCTTGTTGTGATAATAGTGGATTCTCGGAAGTGGTGACCTTAAAATCACCCGGTGAGGTTTTTGCCTTGGAGGTTTTCCCAATTCGTAAACAAATCACCGTGTCAAATTTAATTTATGCTGCATTTAGTTATTTGATGATTTGTTTGTGCTACCACGCATTATTGCATGTTAATTGGATTAATTAATTAACTTGGCTAATTAATTGGTTAATTCATCACAAGGAGTCAATACATTCTTGGCCTATCAGGTTTGTGTGGTAATTTTTTGGGCATTGGGTTGTACATGGTGGTAATTAGAGGCTGTTGGGTGTGATTGGTTTTGGGGCGTGGTGGTTGTTGGTAGTTTGTGTCACTATCGTAGCTCAGATTATTTATTGTAGTGAATATATTATTTTATTGTAATAGATATTATTTTATTGTGTTGTTTATATCATTTTATTATGTTGAAAGTTAAAATAAAATCGCTGATGTTAAATGTTTTGAAAAGTGAAAAGGTAAAATAGATAAAGTAGTTTTTAGAGCTATATATTATGGGTTGGATTAGGTATCTAGGAGATTTCTCAAGCTAAGGAGGTTGGGTTAGGTTGAATAATACCCAAACCCAATCCTTACACACCCCTACTAATTCCAACAAAAAAGATGTGTTCTTTTGCATAAATGTTTATATATATATTAGATATTGGTATATAAAGAAATAATAATGAAAATGGTAGTAAATTTGTTTTTATTGAAAAATGGTTTTTTTAATAGATATATTCTCAATTTTCTAACAAGAAAAGATATGATGATGAAAAATATGGGATAGATGAATCTTTTACAACAAGATTGAAAACAATCAATTTTAGAAGATAGTAATTTGTAATATAGCTTAATTTATTTTTTATTGCTAACTTACTAGGTCTATAAAATACAACCGGAAAACCCATTTTCAATACATGCAAATGTCTATCATGGTATTTCACATTAATAAAAGAAAATCAAATATTTCTTCATTAAATTAATAAAAACCAGTAACAAAACCTTCTTCTCAAAATAATAATAATAATAATAATAATAACTAGCCTCATCACACGTGCTCTGCACGTGCGATAGACTTTTATTTATTTATTTTGAGTTTAATATAATTTTTCAATTTGAATTTATCTATTGTTAGTGAGGTTATTATAGATGAGATTTTTAAGAAACTAAAATTTAGGATTTCAAATGAAGTAAACTGCTGGGTTTAGTGTGTGCTAGTTTTTAGGGGAAAAAAATGTATTAAACGTGCGTAAAATATATTTAAATAGAGAATGTGCTAATTTTTAGGAAAAAAGTTTCTCAGGTAGTTTTTTTTTGTTCTTGAATTTTGTTGAATTACAATTTTAACCCTATTTTGTTTTTAGAATAAAGATTATCTAATTATATTATGGGTATTTTGACATTTTTTAAAGTCATAACTAATTTTTCGAATCCTCTTAATATATAGAATTTTTTAGAAAAAAAAAAGTATTAAATGTGGGTAAAATATACTTAAAGAGAAATGTGTTAATTTTTAGGAAAAAAGTTTCTCAGGTAGTTTTTTTTGTTCTTGAATTTTGTTGAATTACAATTTTAACCCTATTTTTTTTTATAGAATAAAGATTATCTAATTATATTATGGGTATTTTGAGATTTTTTGAAGTCATAACTAACTTTTCGAATCTTCTTAATATATAGAGATAACAAAACCTTAATAGTTTATATATATTTTTAACAGAATTTCACATGAAAGACCTCTGTTTTTCTACGTCTTTTTTGTGAGTGTGTCATGTGTGAACTGTGTGACTCACATAGATCCCACTTTAATAAAGCTCGCAGTGAGATCCACGACATTTTAAGGACCTAAGATTTAAGATCCTAAGATCTAGATTGAAATAATGATAACCATAATTAGGAACAACTTAAAAATCATCAATATTTGACCAGTGGGATTTGATATACCCACATAATTAATAATGATTTTAGTGTGTTCAATTCTTGAATTTCCCCCATTCTTCGTATGATTTTGTTTATGAAAAATTACAAATTCTTTTAAATTTTAAGTCATTAGAAAATAGTCAAAATACTAAAACCAGGGATGTAGGCCTCAAGTGCCAAACCATGTTAAAAACTCGCTCTCTGTCTCTCTTTTTTTCTAAGGTTTTCTTCACACTCCGATTAAGTATTAGTTATTATCATTAGAGAAATTTAAACTAGATAATAATATGATTGACCCACAATCAGAAACATTGTGGCATTGTTTCAAAGTTTATAAAGAAGTTTAGTGTTACATACTGGACATTGTTCAGGAGTCAGGCGTGTTGTCTAATTAGGTTGGCCTCTATGACTATAACATAAACTCTTTAGTTTTTAGTGGGTGTATCTTTTCCGCGATGGGCTGAATCCAATTAATTAATAGGAGTAGTTTCTATCTAAGTATTATTTTTCTTTTTTCTTTTTTTGAGAAGAAAGTATTATTATTACTATTATTTTTTTCCTTAAACATCATTGATTAATACTATTATTATGTAGTATGTACCCATCAAAGCGAAAGACAAACAATTATTTAAAAAAATATATGTAAGTTAAAAAAATAATTTATGTCACTAGAAAGTAGAAGCAGGATGACTAGATTTATTGGGCAGTATAATCACCGTGTCTAGTGACTATGTACTATACTGCTATGTAGGCACATGGAGAGTGAACGGTGATGGAATTGGAATATAGACGAAGTCTTTAGTCAATTGCGCGTTGTGAAAAAGATAAGGATTTTTTAAGTTCATTGTTTTGTCATTCCCCTTATATTTCTTGAAAAGAAAAGCGGAAAAGTGAAGACATATGGGACCGTTTGCTCGAAGGATCGCACTGTGGAAACTTCGTGGAAGAGGGATTTTCTGTTTTAAAACCAATCCACTCGTAATTTTTTAAGTGCTATTTGCAGTGTGTTGACTTGACTCACTCCTGTTTTTTCATATACATTCACAACGTCCTCATCTTTTACCGACTACCATTCCCATTTCCAACTTTCTTTATTTCCTTCTCATCTCCTCATTGAGATATTCACAACCTTCTGCTCATAGATCTTATGGCTTTCCCAACCAACAGAGACCCCTCTTCTTCTTCCACTAGCTGATGGGAATATGATGTTTTCTTAAGTTTTCGAGGTGAAGATACTCATAATGGTTTTACGGGCCATTTGTACGAGGCTTTATGTCGGGAGGGTTTAAATACTTTCATCGATTATAAGCTTCCAAAAGGAGAAGAAATTTCCGAAGAACTTCACCAAACCATCGAATTGTCAATGATTTCAGTTGTTATATTTTCTGAAAACTATGCATCTTCTACATGGTGCCTGGATGAACTTGTTAAGTTTTTTGAGTGTAAGAAAACTGGGCAGTTGGTTTTACCAATTTTTTTACAGATTGCATCCATCAGTAGTACGTAAACTGTTGAGTTTGTTATAGGATATCAGTGTTTGTATTAAAGCATTGTAGTTTGTAAATATAGAGCTAAACTACAGTAGCTTAGTTTAGAATAGCTTAGAAAGCTATAAACGATTGCCGTTTGTGCATACAAGTTAAATAAGTCTGTTATCTTCTATTCCACGTGTATGGTTTAGATTAGTTAGGCAGTTAGTTATTTCTGTTTTTTTCTTTTCATCTTTCCCGCCTCTGTTCTCACTATATAAAGAACAGAGCATTGTAAACTTATTCGATGAATTCATTTTACAAGTTTCACATCATTCTTTTCTCTCTCTGAGTTTTCATTCCACCATTGATGTATCTTCGGAGCTTGTATGGAATTCAATATGGTATCAGAGCCTTGAACTAGTTCAGAGATCATCCCATTCTGGTATTCTCTGATTCTTCCTAGTTCAGTTGCGTTCTTTCTTGACTTCTTAATGCTTCTTTCAGATCAACTAGAAATTTATCTTATTGTGTTTCTGTTGATTCTTGCATTAAGATCATCATCTTCTAGGTCTTGATTTCTTTAGTGTTTTGAAATCTTGATCTACATTCTCCGGTTCATAATTGAAATTGAAATCTTCAATCTTAGGGTTTCAATTCAATTTTTTTTTTATTCTTTCACGATTCTAGGGTTATTCCATTCCGAATTTACTGTTTTCTGTTGCAATCTCATCAAGATTGTGAATTACATCTTGACTGTCACACAGAATCCAATTCTTGTTTCTTGGAGAATTCTTGAGAAAATCAATTCTTGTTTTCTTTTTCAATTCTTGGTTTTAGTTACTTGAAACCTTGAATCTTCATCTTTTCTCTTTGATAAGCATGACTGAGAGTACCTCTAGTGCTAATACTACTCCTACTGTCCAACCTTGGGAAAACACATCTAGCCCCTATTTTCTATCCAGTGGTGATAATCTAGGAGTTTCTTTAGTGGTTCAACATCTCACTGAAGACAACTATAACACCTGGAGTAGGGCGATACTTATCTCTTTGGATGCCAAAACCAAATTGGGCTTCATTGATGGCTCTATCCCTAAGCCTCAATCTGTTGATCATCCACATTACACAGCTTGGAATAAATGCAATAGCACAGTCCTAGCTTGGCTGTTTAATTCTGTTTCCAAGGAATTGCAGTCAAGTATAGTTTATTTCAAGATTGCCAGAGATGTACGGATTGATCTGCAAAATAGGTTTGGGCAAGGAAATGGACCTACAATTTTTGACTTGAGAAAGGAGATTAGTTCTTTGGTTCAAGAGGATTTAACCATCAATGCGTACTATGCCAAGTTTAAAGGCCTTTGGGATGAATTTTCAAATTATAGGACATGTACATGTGGCCATCAAGTTGAGGAGTGTACCATGTCTTTCTTGATGGGGCTGAATGAGACATATGTAGCTGTCAGGAGCCAAATTCTGCTTATGGAGCCTGTGCCTCCATTAAGCGAAGTGTTCTCTCTTCTACTGCAAGATGAGAAACAGAGAAAAGTAGGTGCTGGGAAGAAGGTTTTAGTTGATACGTCAGCAGCTTTGGTAGTTTTTGGGTCTAAACCTGGTAACATCAAGACTTTTGTTAAGTCTAAAAATGGCAGGCCACAATGCATTCATTGTGGAGCCATGGGGCATGTTGTTGACAAATGCTTCAAGTTGCACGAGTATCCTCCTGGATATAAGTTCAAAAACAAAGGTGGTCAACCTTTTGCAAACAATGTTGTTGCTGCTGAAGATCATCTCAGTGAACCTATTGCTCTCACCAAGGCTCAATACCAGCAATTAGTTGGATTGTTGAACTCTCAATGTCACTTTGGTACCCAAGCACCACAAGAGGCATGTTTGGAAAATGCTCACCAAGTTGCTACCATCATTACTCAGCCTTCAATGGATGTTCAAGCCCAAACCTTATCAGGTATATGTTTTTCTCCTTCTCTTGAGTATTCAGTCTTCTCTTCCAGTGTCAATACTTCTCATATTAGTTCATATGACTGGATTCTTGATAGTGGTGCAACTGACCACATGGTACATTCCATTCATTTCTTCACTTCTGTCACTTCTTCTGTTCAGATTTCAATTAGACTCCTTAATGGTGAAATGGTTAAGGTGACTCATGTTGGAACTGTCAAAATTTCAGCCACATTGACTTTAGAAAATGTTCTTTGCATTCCTACCTTTTCTTTCAATCTTATTTCCATAAGCAAACTAACTCAAAACCCTTCCTGTTGCTGCATCTTTCTTTCTCACTACTGTTTTCTCCAGGACTTACTGCATTGGAAGATGATTGGGTTGGGTAAGAGATATGGAGGGCTGTATACCTTGCAGTGCACTGATTCCATCACCTTACCACCTTCTGTTTCAGAGGTTCTATCCAGATTACCCTCTTTTCTTTGTAATAAAAGTGTCAATGTCTGTAATCTTGATTCTTCTCTAGTTGTTACTGCTTCAAATGATGTTGTTAGGTTGTGGCATTACAGATTGGGTTATCCCTCTTCACAAAGACTAGCTTTGTTGGAATCTATTAATTGTACCTGATTTGAATTCTTGTAATAATAAATCCTTTAATTGTCATATCTACCCTTTAGCTAAACAACACAAATTACCTTTTTCTAAGTCCACAAGTGTTTCTTTAGCTTGTTTTGATCTAATCCATGCTGATATTTGGGGACCCTATTCTACTCCTTCCTAAAATGGCTCAAAATATTTTCTTACTTTAGTTGATGACCATAGTAGGTGCACTTGGGTTTATTTAATGAAGTACAAATCTGATGCTTCTTCTTTAATTCAGACCTTCTTTCAAATGATTCTTAATCAGTTCAAAGTATCCATTAAGGTCATTAGGAGTGATAATGGTCCTGAATTTGCTCTTTCTTCATTCTATGCTTGCAAAGGTGTTTTACATCAACTATCTTGTGTTGAAACTCCACAGCAAAATGCTATTGTTGAAAGAAAACACCAACACCTATTGAATGTTGCTAGAGCCTTGAGATTTCATGCCAACTTACCTTTAAAATTCTGGGGAGATTGTGTTCTTACCGCCACATACCTCATTAACAGGCTTCCTAGTCCTCTTCTAGGCAATCTTACTCCATACCAGAAACTTTTAGGTCATTCCCCTTCATATCAGCACCTTAAATCATTTGGTTGTCTATGTTATGCCTCTACTTTAACTAGGAACAGATCAAAATTTGACCCTAGAGCAAAAACATGCATATTTCTTGGTTATCCCTTTGGAACTAAAGGGTATAAGCTGTATGATTTGTCCACTAGAACTATGTTTCTGTCAAGGGATGTTATCTTCAAAGTGACTGTTTTTCCTTTTAAACACTGGCAGACCTTCTTTCAAATGATTCTCAATCAGTTCAAAGTATCCATTAAGGTCATTAGGAGTGATAATGGTCCTGAATTTGCTCTTTCTTCATTCTATGCTTCCAAAGGTGTTTTACATCAACTATCCTGTGTTGAAACTCCACAGCAAAATGCTGTTGTTGAAAGAAAACACCAACACCTATTGAATGTTGCTAGAGTCTTGAGATTTCATGCCAACTTACCTTTAAAATTCTGGGGAGATTGTGTTCTTACAGCCACATACCTCATTAACAGGCTTCCTAGTCCTCTTCTAGGCAATCTTACTCCATACCAGAAACTGTTAGGTCATTCCCCTTCATATCAGCACCTTAAATCATTTGGTTGTCTATGTTATGCCTCTACTTTAACTAGGAACAGATCAAAATTTGACCCTAGAGCAAAAGCATGCATATTTCTTGGTTATCCCTTTGGAACTAAAGGGTATAAGCTGTATGATTTGTCCACTAGAACTATGTTTCTGTCAAGGGATGTTATCTTCAAAGAGACTGTTTTTCCTTTTAAACACTGGCAGTCTAAAACCATTCCTAGTTCTCCTTCCACTTCTCACAATGTTTTTCCATCTCAGTCACAAATTCTAGATCCTATTGCATCTATTTCTGCTGAATTCTCTCTTCCCTTTAGTTTTGTTGATACTGCTGTGCCTCCTGATGAATTTCCAGATCTTGTCCACCCTAATCTGGACTCTTCTCATCATCATGATCCTTCCATTCAACCTGCCTTACCTATTGTTCAGCCTGACTTACCCATTGTTCAACCTGTCTTACCTCTTGTTAGAAAGTCCACTAGGTCTCATAAAACTCCTTCATATCTTCATGATTACCACTGTGGTTTAGCTTCCATTGTCATTCCTCATCATCACTGCAACTTAGCTTCCACTTCTCTACCTTCCCATGATTCAATCTCCATTGACAGTCCAGGTATCCTTTATCCACTTTCATCAACTCTTTCTTATTCTAAGTTGTCTAATGCACATAAAGCCTTCTCTGTTGCCTTGTCTATTGCTAAGGAACCCACCTCTTATGCTGAAGCTTTACCTGATCCTTTGTGGCAAGCTGCCATGAACGCTGAGATTGATGCACTTCAGGCTAACAAGACTTGGGTCATGACCAAACTGCCTCCTGGTAAAGTGCCTATTGGGTGCAAATGGGTCTACAAAATCAAGCTTAAAGCTGATGGCTCTATAGAGAGGTACAAGGCTAGATTGGTTGCTAAAGGTTTTACTCAGACTGAGGGAGTTGATTACTATGAAACCTTCTCTCCTGTAGTGAAATTTGTCACTGTTAGGACCCTTTTGGCTATGGCTGCTGTGTATGGTTGGCATTTGTCCCAACTAGATGTCAACAATGCTTTCTTGCATGGGGAATTGAATGAGGAAGTGTATATGGTTCCTCCTCCTGGATTTGGCAGCAAGGGGGAGGTGTGTAAACTCACTAAATCCCTTTATGGATTGAAGCAGGCCAGTAGACAGTGGTTTGCTAAGCTCTCATCCACTCTCCTTGATCATGGTTTCATTCAATCTAAATCAGATTACTCTGTCTTCACTAAGATCAGCAAGGGTTCAATTCTCATATTGCTAGTCTATGTGGATGACATCTTGATAGCTAGCAACAATGTGGAGGTAGTCAATACTTTCAAGGTTTTCCTAGATGCCAAGTTCAAGCTCAAGGATCTTGGTACTTTGAAGTATTTCTTAGGCCTTGAAGTTGCAAGGACTGAAAAAGGTATTAGTTTGTGTCAAAGGAAGTTTGTTTTAGAGCTGCTATCTGATACAGGTCTGCTAGCAAGTAAGCCTGCCAATGTGCCTATGGATCAATCAGCCAAATTTAGGAGTTCAATGGGAGAGGCTGCACCAGATCCATCTTTGTATAGAAGAATTATAGGCAAACTTCTTTACCTGACCCTAACCAGACCTGACATTTGTTACTCAGTGCACAAACTGAGTCAGTTTATGAGTTCACCTCAGATTCCTCATTTACAAGCAGCTTATAAAGTACTTAAGTATCTTAAGAAGACACTAGGGCAAGGTTTATTCCTATCTGCAAGTTCTGAATTGAAGCTCAAAGCCTACTGTGATGCTGATTGGGCAGCTTGTCCAGACACCAGAAGATCAGTTTCAGGATTTTGTGTTTTTCTTGGCAATTCTCTCATATCTTGGAAATGTAAGAAGCAACAAGTAGTATCCAGATCATCAGCAGAATCTGAATATCGTGCAATGGCTACTGTCACAAGTGAGCTTGTCTGGTTGGTGGCATTACTTGGAACCTTTGGTTTAGATCACAATTATCCAGCCTCTTTGTACTGTGATAGCAAGACAGCTCTCTATATTGCTGCAAATCCAGTATTTCACGAACGTATAAAGCACATAGAGGTTGATTGTCACTATATTCGAAGTAAGATTCAAAATGGGGTGATTAAGACTTTCCATGTGCCTACCAAACACCAGATTGCTGACTTCTTCACCAAGGCCCTTGGATATAAGCAATTCTACTTTCTTCTGTCCAAGATGAACCTGATCAACATCTATGGTTCATCTTGAGGGGGAGTGTTGAGTTTGTTATAGGATATCAGTGTTTGTATTAAAGCATTGTAGTTTGTAAATATAGAGCTAAACTACAGTAGCTTAGTTTAGAATAGCTTAGAAAGCTATAAACGACTGTCGTTTGTGCATACAAGTTAAATAAGTCTGTTATCTTCTATTCCACGTGTATGGTTTAGATTAGTTAGGTAGTTAGTTATTTCTGTTTTCTTCTTTTCATCTTTCCCGCCTCTGTTCTCACTATATAAAGAACAGAGCATTGTAAACTTATTCGATGAATTCATTTTACAAGTTTCACATCATTCTTTTCTCTCTCTGAGTTTTCATTCCACCATTGATGTATCTTCGGAGCTTGTATGGAATTCAGTATAAACAAAAGGAGAAATTTGGGATAGCGTTGATTGAACATGAAGAGAAATTCAAGGATAACAAGGAAAAGGTAGAGAAGTGGAGAACAACTCTAACCGAAGCGGCTAATTTGTCCGGATTTCATTACGAGGACAGGTATTTATCTAATAATGAGCCTTATGCTTTGATGAGTTTTATACTTTAAACCATCATATGCCGAATTGTGCTAGTATTTTTTTCCTGATAATATTGATATATCTTCGACTATTAAGGTGGTTAGGCTACAAAGTCATAACATCTTCAAATTATGCAAGCATTACACATTGGGTATCCAAAATGTTTCTTTGCCCGCCTAAAGGGAATTCCATTCAACTTCCTGCTAAACGGCAAAAAGTGATTTCTTATATTAAAAAAAAAAACATTTAAATTAATGACAATTCTCAAATTTAGAACTTCCATGCATTTTACTTGATTAAAATTGTGTACTTGTAATGCACAAAATTATACATCTTTAATTCGTCTTCAAAATTGTGTTACTAGTAGTTGTAATACACAAAATTATACACCTTGAATTTATCTTCAATCTTCATACTTATATTTGTAGCTAATACAAATGGTTCTTATGTTACCTGATTGGCAGCTACCCTGAACCTCAGTTTATCCAAGGAATTATTGAAAATGTATCAAGTACTAAATTAAGTCACACACAGTTATTTGTTGCTAAATACCCAGTTGGAGTAAATTCTCATTCAGAGGCCGTAGAATTGCTTTTAGATACAAACTCAAAAGATGTTCTTATATTAGGGATTCATGGAATGGCAGGGATAGGTAAAACTACAATTGCAAAAGCTGTTTATAATATAATTGCTTATCGTTTTGAAGGAAGCAATTTTGTAGATAATATTAGAGAACACTCAAGGACAAACGATGGAATAATTCAACTACAAGAGACACTTCTTCATGACATCTCAGGAGACAGAAAATTGAAAGTGAGTAGCATACACAAAGGAATTAAAGTGATAATTGATAGACTTCGACTTAAAAGGGTTCTTTTAATCCTTGATGATGTGGATAAATCAAACCAAATAGATTATTTGCTTGAAAAATGTGATTGGTTTGCTCCTGGAAGTAGAATCATAATAACAACAAGAGACAAACATGTGCTAACTGCTTTTGGGAAAGGTTCTTTAATGTATAAGGTTAACAACATGGGTCCAGATGATGCTAAGGAACTCTTCATTCAGCATGCTTTCGGAACAAACAAACCTGAGACAACTTATTTGCAATTGGCAGAGAAGATTATATGTTTTGCTCATGGTCTTCCATTAGCTATACAAATAATAGGTTCTGATTTGCATGGAAGAAGTTTAAATGAATGGGAAAGTGCATTAGAGAAGTATAAAAAGATTCCAAACAAAGGAATTTTAGAAATACTCAAAATAAGTTATGAAGGATTTGACCAAACTGAACGAGATATTTTTCTTGATATTGCATGTTTCTTGAAGGGGCGAAAAAAAGATTTTGTTCTAAATATATTAGAGGCTTGTAATTTATATCCAAATTTTGGTATTCCAAAACTTATTGATAAGTGTCTCATAACCGTTGATCAGTATGACATCTTATCAATGCATGACTTGGTAGAACAAATGGGCAAGAAAATTGCTCTTCAAGAATCACAAGTGCCTAGAGAACTTACTAGGATATGGCGTTATGAGGATGCTTGTAATGTACTCATTGGAAATACGGTACACGTCCTTCCTTTCCACTTCTTTTCCTCTTTTTAACAAGGTAGAAGAAATGAATATTTTTTATTAAGGCAGAAGAAAATATAAGTTTCTCAATATATTATTTCTTTACAATTACAAGATTGTTATATTTTAGCATATTTTATTTTTTAGTGTGGTTCACTTAATACTTTGTTTAACTAGGGATCGGAAAAAATTCGAGGCGTAATGTTGCAGCCACCTGAGCTAGAACTGGTAGTGTTGAAACTCCATCCTCAAGCTTTCAGAAGAATGGAAAATATCAAATTTTTTATAGTTAAAAATGTTCACTTTTTTGGTCAACTTGAATATTTCCCAAATGGAATCAGGCTTCTTGACTGGCCTTTCTATTCCTCTTCCTTGCCATCCAATTTTTGTCCACGACAACTTGTCTGCCTCAACATGCTACATAGTTACAATAATATGGAGAAGCTATTCAAGCAGGTATGATTATAGTTTTCTTAATCATGATTTATTTAATATTAAATTTAAATTTTTTGAAGAAAAACTTTTTTTTCTACCGGAGTTTCCACTCAAAATGTTGAAAGAAATCAATTTCAGTCACTGCAAATTCGTTCAGAAATTACCTAAGTTGTGGGCTCCAAGTTTGGAGACATTAGATCTTTCTGAATGTGAAAATTTAGTCGAGGTTCATGAATCCATTGGACTTCTCAAGAAGCTTAGAACTTGGAATCTTTCTGCTTGCTATAACATTCAAACTCTTCCAAGACTCAAGTTGAAATCTCTTGAACATTTTGATCTTAGTTTCTGCAGAAGGCTTGAGAAGTTCCCCGATATTCATCCAGAAATGAATAGTTTAAAAGCAATTACTTTGTTTTATTCTGGTATCAAAGAATTGCCTTCATCAATCGGGTATCTGACTGAACTTCAAAAGCTTAACCTTTCATTTAACCCTAACCTTAGGGAAGTTCCAGATAGCATATATAAATTGCAAAAACTTGAAGCCTTTAGGCTTTCTAGTAACATAATGAGACCAACTTCCAATTCTTTTGATGACTCTTTCGGATATGGGTTTGTGAATTTAACTTGTCTTCATATCATCAGTGAAAATATAATTGAATTAGATTTTATGGAGTGTCAGTACTTTCCGGCATTGGAAAGTCTATATGTAGCAGTCGAAGATATTGTTACCATCCCTAAAAGTTTTAGCAGATTAACTAGATTAAGGAAACTTACTATTTACCGTTGTTGCAAGCATTTGCGGGAAATTCAAGGGCTTCCACAATCTTAAGTTATTTGGAGGTAGAGAACTGCAGGTCGTGGGATCAACAATCATCAAGCAAAATGTTGAGTCAGGTCTGTCTCTCTCTCAGTACTCTATCTCTCAGTTATAAAGAAACAATTTTCCAGAATTGGTAAACTACAGGCTATTGAAAATTTTGCTAATTTCAAGCAAATGGAAGAGATTCAAGGCATTTTAACGGATCCACAGTCCTCAATCGGATTATCGCATCAGCTACCTATTGTCTCTCTCTCGCTCTCTGATGACTTGGAATCTGAAACTGCAATCTTTGATGTACTACCAGCATTTGAGATTCCAAGGGAATTCAACCACCAAAGTGTTAGAAATTCCATATCATTTTTGGTCGGTCGGAGATTTCCAAATCCTTTTGCAGTCTGTATTGCTTTTACACTAGGAAAGGGGAATTTTCGTTTTGCGATTTATCTTTCAATCAATTGTTGTGAAGAAACTCTCTACCATTGGCATCGCTCTGATTCCGACTACGAGCGTGAACCTTTGTGGTTATTGACTTTATCTCATCGGAAATTGCAAAAGTATTTGAGTGACTCAAATTTATCTGAACAGAATGAAGTTAAGGTTATATGTAAAATCGAGAAGTGGAATGAAATATCTTCTTCTTATCTTATGAGCCAATAAATCCTACGGGTTTCATACAAAGGATGTGGGTCTGTGTAGAATGCATCAGTTGTCCTCATATATCTGCTATTCCTTCCTAACTTGCCCTTTCTGAGTGCTATGGATAACATTGAGTCCCCCACTTTTACTAACTCTGACTTGTTGCTCAGATATGGATCATGGCGTTTCCAGCAAGGAAGGATATTTAGCGCATTCAATGGAAACAGCAAATGCTGGGTTTGAATCTGGTTTGGAGGGCTTTTATGGTGATTTGAATCTGTCATTATCGGTCCCTAACGTCTCTGAGCTACCAGCATTTATACCTCTTAATGATGGGACTGTTTTAAGCTCGTTAGAAAATGACTCAGGGTCAGAAGCAGGAGAGCGTGAGTCTGACTTCGGCTTGGGCGAGACAGATTCAGCATTAGGCTCAACCGTCGGTGATGGGTTTCATTTGGGTTCTTATTCAAAGAGGACAACATCTTGGTCAAAGTTCAAAAAATTCTCCCTCCTAGTCGGCCCCCTTCACACGTATGTATTACAACTCCAAACCCTCTTTGCTTTGCTTTTGGGTATTCTAATGGTACTGTTATAATATTAATGTACATTGAGTGCTTGGTTTGTTTTTTAGACATATATGCATAAAAAGTGCTTTTATGTTGTAAATTGGGTTTGTTTCAGTTCAGACTTCAGATATTCTTATTCTTTTTTTTCTTTTCTTTTTTTTTTTTTAAATTTTATAACTCTCTTTCAACTTTTTTTAATTTTATAAGTTTGTTTTGGTACTTGTTTTCCTTAAAAACGGTTTATAAAGCTGAAAGAGAGTTTTGGCAGTATCACCCTGTTGAGAGTGTAGCTTGCTATATCTGTCATGAAATGGAATGTGTTTTTGTTATTGTTGGAATAATATGGTGTTTGAAAAATTAAAGTATAAATTTTAGTTACAAATTTAGTTGTATCCAATTAATACAACACTCACTAAAAAAATTAGCATTATTGGATATTTGGAAAATTTAATTATTAAATTGCATATTTTTTAGGTTCTTAACACACACGTTAAACCAATCAGATTTTATTTACTATTTGAATTATAAACTTATTTTTTATGTATAATTTTACACTACAACAAGTTAAAATTTAAACATTTGATTGAAAATATAGTTATTTATCTTTTAAAAATTTTGCAAGCATGTAGAATATATAAGCAAATGCATTTCTTTGTTTCTTTGCTTAATACATTTCTTTTTGAGTGAAATAATAGGCGAATGCATTTTTTTTCTTTTAAAATTTTTTTTATTTTGCATAGATAGCAAATATATAATTAAAAACCATCTTAGGAGAATGTGAGTATTGTCACTTTTCGATTGAAAACGGAAAAAAACAAAAACAAAAACAAAAAAGAGAATTGAACTTGATTAATGATTCTGGATTTTATTGAGATTATATATGAGAAGATCGGCACGTAAGTGATCTCTTTGGCACAAACTTGATATGATTTATTATCATGTGAGTAAAAAATATAAGGAATAATAGCAATGATTGTCACAATTAATTTATAGATTATGGGAAGAAAACCCACAATATAAGGATTAAGTAGGAGATGAAATTAACAACTAATAAGAGTAAAATGAGCAACATAGAATCCTTATATTCTCTTTGGCATGGGATGAAAGTAATTACAAAAATGCTAACCATTTAAAGGCTAAAATAGGTTAGCAATGGATGATGATTGTAATGGATCTTAGGAGATAATGTGGTTTAACTAAAAATGACCTCTTATCCTTAGTGATGCTTACTTGTAGCCACAGTTAGGCTTGTCCACGGGTCGAGCTGGGTCAATTTTGGACCCAACCCGAACTCGATACGCCGGTGTCGGGTGGAGGGCAGAGGAACTCGAAACCGACCGGCAACATCAATCGGTCTAATCAATTTCGGGTGAGGGTGAGTGTCGGTCAGTCGTCGGGATTTGAAAAAAACGTCATTGGGATCTGCATAAAAGTCACTAGAATCTGTAAAATGTCGTCGGAATCTACAAAATGTCACCAGATTTTACATTTGTTTTGGCCTGATTCTGCATTTTTTTCATCGGATTCTAAAAATTTCGTTAAAAATTGTTAGGATTTGACCGGATCTAGCTAAATCCAACCAAACCTGGTCGAGATCTCGCTGGATCTAGCTTGATTCTATCAGATTTTTCTCGATTTTATATGGCTCAGTCGAGTTCGGGTTGCTCGGGTTTTGGAGAAGCAAACCCGCCACTCAACCCGTTGACGACGGTTCTTGGAATCAGAAACCCCCCACTGACCGACTGGAGCTTCGGTTCGGGCTGAAATCGGGTTGACATTGGGCAGGTTGGTCGGTTTTTTGGGCTCTAGTCGGATCTAAACACCCCTAGCCATTGTGACTCGAACTCTTTTAATAAATTGTTCTTGAAGTAGTACAAATGTTCCAATGATGTGACAATTTTTTTTTTAAGATTTGGGTTGAGTGTATATGGTTTGAGAGTTTTGAATGGATGGATTTCTTTGATTGCCTTTTTAGACCTTTTATTCTTGTATCCTAAGTGTTTAGCAAAAGTCCTTACATGGATCAAATGAAGTTAATCCCTCTTTGGTGCAAATTAATTGGTAGAGCAATTAATTATCATGATTTGGAAAAAGTTTTACCAAATGGATCTTCTTTATGTCCTTTTGAATAAAGACCTCCTTTCATAACCAATAAACTCTACACCCCAAATTACTCATTATTATTCTCTAGATTTGTGTTGACACTCATTGTTTTAGGCTTTTTTAACGATGTGAAGTCACTATATATATATATATATTTTTACTTCTTCTCTCCCCCATCTTAAATTTAAAATCATGAACTACTTTCGCATCCACATACCACATTACTACATGCCTCTCCCATTAGATTGTCTCTCTTCCCCTAACTCTATTCCTAAACTATTTCCTCTTGAATCCCAGCAAACTCTGCAAATTATTCAAAACCATCCTAAATTTAAATCTCAAACTCGTCAAACTCATATGCAAAATCCATAAGAATTTTCAAACCCAGATTGCAAAGAAGAGAAAGCCCAACAACCTCTGCAAATTTGTCAAAACAATATTTTATTTAGATCCCAAACTCATCAAGCCCATATACAAATTTCATATGAATCATCAAACTCAATGAAGCCCATCAACCTTTGCAAATTCATCAAAACTGATGAAGCGTGATTTCGCCTCGCCAGTATGATGGACGATCTGAAGATCCTGTGTAAAAAAAAATACTAAGTGGATAATGACACCGGTTTGGGGCCTACCAAGGATCCTCTGATGCTTAAATTAGCTTAAACTCTTTAGAGATAAGTAATCTGAGGAGCGATCTGTGTGTATGTGTTTTTGTGTGTCCCATTTACCTGGCTTTCTTGGCTTTATATAGCCTCTGTGCGTATTAATGCTCTGTGTAATGTTGCACTACAGCTGGGGGAGTTATGGCTCAGTGATGACCACTTAATCCCAGCTTATTATTGTCCGTAATGGTTATTTAAATACACATTATTGGACGGTAGTAACGGTTTCACAATCATTTATCACTCAATCATTGAATATTGTCTGGAATTAATGCACTTACGCTCGTCCATACTCTTACTCATCATTATCATGGATGATTTACAAGTACGGACAAGCATTTATATGCTACTCGTCAAAAACCATCCTAAATTTAGATCCCAAACTCATCAAACTCATATATAAAATTCATACGAGTCATCAAACCCAAATTGCACAAAAGAAGAAGAAGTAGCGACAGCAAAGAAGAAGCAGAGCATGTTAATACTCACTAAGGCAATTTATAGCTAGCACAAGGAAAAGTATTTCTGGTTCAATTCAAGGACAACCGAGCCTCCTCAAGAAAGATGGAAGATTAGGAATGGAATTAGGAACTAGTGAAATGATTCTGATATTGTTCATGCATTCCCCTTTCTTCACATTACAATCCCCTTTTATACTCTCATGCTCTCTAACTAACTACCAAGCAACTAACTAACTCACTACCAAGTAACTAACTAACTGCCAAAACAATTCAGCACATGACCTAACACAACTTAGCACATGTCTAATTAAAATTCAGCACATGCTTTTCAATTCAGCACCTATTCAGCACATGCTTATGCCTCATACAATTCAATTCCAATTTTCTGGATGACTTGGAAGGGACCAAAATACCTAAGAGACAACTTGTGAGAGGCTATATGGGCAATGGATTGCTGTTTATATGGCTGTAACCTTAAGTAAACCCAGTCACCAACTTCAAAAACCCTATCTGATCAATGTTGGTTAGCTTGTAGCTTCATTGCATTCTGAGCCTGCACCAAATTGTGCTTCAGAAGAGCAAGCAGCTCCTGTCTAGAATGCAGCTACCTATCCACAGCCTCAACCTTAGTGGTACTAGGGATGTAGTCAAGGAGTTTTTGAGGAGGAACACCATAAAGTGCTTTAAGGGGAGTGCACTTGGTTGAGGTGTGATAGTTAGTAATGAACCAAAACTCACACTATGGTAAACACTCAACCCATTTAGCAGGTCTGTCACTAGTAAAGGACTTGAGGTACTACTCTAGACTCATATTTACCACCTCAGTTTGGCCATCAGTCTGAGGGTGATAAAAGGAAGACATGGTCAATTGAACACCCTGCAACCTTATAAGCTCAGACCATAAATGTGACGTGAAAATAGGATCTCGATCACTTATAATAGAATTGGGCATACCATGCAACTTGAACACATGTTGAACAAATAGGGCAGCAACCTTGGAAGCTGAATAAGGATGAGATAAGGCAATAAAGTGGACATATTTAGCAAGCCTGTCCACTACCACAAACACCACATCCATTTTTGTGAGACTTTGGAAGGCCTTCCACAAAGTCCATGCTTATGTCAGACCAAGACTTACAAGGAATAGGAAGTGGCTGCAATAACCCAGCTCGTTTGCAGGTCTCATGCTTCATCTGTTGACAGACAGCACACTCCTTAATGTAATTCTTCAAATCAGTTTTCATACCTACCCGCCAAAAGTCTTGCTTTAGCCTGTGAAATGACTTCAAGTGACCAGAATGGCCACCTAAAGGGTCGACATGAACATGAGACAACACCTTAGGTTTCAGGCTACAAGATGGCCCCCAAAAAAATCCTCCATTTATAAAGAATCAAACCATTATGCAAGGTATAGTGCTTAGTAGCTGTGCCTTGCTTAAGATCTATTTATATTCGCCAAGACCCATCAACTTTCCTAACTAACAAAACAGGTGATGAGAAAGGACTTTGGCTTGGTCTAATAGAACTAACTTCCAAAAGCTCCTTAACAATTTTTTCAATCTCAGTTTTCTGGAAATAAGGGTACCTGTAAGGCCTTCCACACACTGGTTGAGTGCCCTCCATGAGAGTAATGTTGTGCTCATGTCCTCAAGAAGGAGGCAAACCTTAAGGAATCTCAAACACAACTGCAAATTCTTCCAATAAGGATTCCACTTCAGGTACAGGTTGGCTGGGCTCTGTAGTAAAGAGTTGGATTGTGATCTACAACAACAAGCCTCTCTTAGCAGGTTTCTTGAAGAACTAGTTTGCATCTTGAAAGGAAGAATGAGATGGCTTCAATCCCTTAAGAAGCATTGATTTTCCTTGCCAATGAAATGCCATAGTGAGAAGATTGAAATCCTACTGTATTAATCCTAATGTTTTGAGTCATTGAGAGCCCAAAACCAAATCACACCCTCCTAAAGGAAGCACATTGAGATCTGTACAAAAGTCATGACCCTGCACTTGAACTTGCAGGTCTTGACAAGCACCAAGTGTCCTCACTGTGGCTCCATTGGCTATTTTGACATCAAAGGCTAAGGCAAGATCAATTGCCAACTTCAAGCTTGAGTATAAACCAACATTTAGAAAATTATAGGTACTGCCAGTGTCAATAAGAATCACCAAGTGTGGACATAAGGGGGAGTCACCACCTAGTTTTTGCGATGGTTTAGAAACCATATATATAGCGTCCTCTCGAGGAAGGACCGTTGATTTTACTACCAGAGATATGGGTTCAGAGTTAAGATACAGTTTTAGGAAGGTGTTAGGCACCCAAAACCGCTTAACCCTAAGGTTGGCTTCCTTTCATTGTGTCTTATGTCTTAACCCTATTAAAGGCACATTCAACATTGTATTTATACTCACACACATGCTAGCATACATCTAACAATTAACATGACATCAATCATCTCAAAACCTAATCACTCATCTATCATGGCATATCATAACCCAAGCATACATCTATCTCATCTCATCCAAGGTAGCAAGCATATCACAATACGGAAGCATCAACAAGGCATTAAAATTAAGCATATCCCAAACATCCAAGCATAACATCATAGTATTAGCCAAGCATGTTCATCATGTTCATAAGCCATATCATGCTCATCATCCCAATCAAATGCATGTTCATGTAATTATGCACAACTTACCTCACTTACCTCATAACACCACAACACCTATGCATCAATACATGTTCATGTGATTCAACCATGATAAAACCCTAATTATCAATTCAACAATCAAAGCATGTGAAACATGTTATTCTACTAACCCTAGGCCTAAACATGTGAAAATTAGACTCAACAAGACTTAAATAGAGGATTTAGAACTAAGCAAAACAATCAAAATTGCAAGAACTCTAAATCTACATTTCTTGGCAAGAGTATGTGTACGCAAGCCTCTAGTATGTGTACACATACATAAGTATGCGCACGCATACACGCCTAGAAACACAATTTTAAAGCAAGCAACAAAATTACAATCAAACCAAACCTAATATGCTTCTAATATAAAACTAAACAACCTAAACTAACAATAAAGATATCAAAGATAAACAAAACAAAAATCTATTCCTAGACATGCATTGGATCTAACAACAAATAAAAGCAACACTTAACACATCAAAACATACTTATCAATATATCAAATCATATCAACTTCCCAATCAAAACATGATGAGATAAAACAAAATAAAATCAAACAAAACATATTTCAAAGCATGAATAACATATAAATTAACTAAGAACAACAAAAACACAAATTATAAAAGAACCAAATCAAGGAAAAGCCATGAAGAAAGACTCGCCTTGTTATGGAATACAAACTTGATAGATATTTAACTGGCTTCTCAGTGCCTATACAACAAGATTCAATGAGATATCAAGGTAAAAGAAGATTTCAATAGTTTATAGGCAATCACAACTCAAAAACAAGATTAGTTTTAAAAAGGGTTTTGAGAAATCAAATTACGAAAATAGTTTCTGCCTTAGAACTAACTAAAGAGAGATTTTTTATTTGTTAAAAATGTGCAAAGGTGTTGTGTGTGTGTGTTTTAGAAAAGAGAATTAGGGTTTTAGAGAAGATGGAGGCTAAAAAATGACTCTCTCTAGCTAAGGTTTTGATTGGAGGCATAAGGTGAGTATTTATAAGTTAAAATTAGGGTTTTCAAACTTTTTAATGATATTTGGACGTTCTTAAGGGTCCATGGGCTGGCCTACATCAAAACATTAAGTTTTGGGCCCTTAAAGTGAAGTTTTAAAACCTAGAAAATTGGACAGCCTAATTGGCCAAACTTCAAAAAGTCATAACTCACTCAATTTAAGTCCAAATTAGGCAAAATTTGTGTTCAAATTGAAGCCCAGGATGTCTACTTTTCAATAAAACAAATATCACCCAAAAATTCTATGTATCAAAAGTTATGGCCAAAATAGTGAGCAAATGTCATTTTTCAGCATCATTTTCAAAGCGATTTGGGCACTTTTGAGTTGTGATTACTTCCAAACTATCAAAATAACTTCAATTACCTTTTGTAAACATGTCAAGCTCATCATTGGGACCAAGGGCTAAAGTTTATTAAATGGGTACAAAATAAGGTGTCTACACCAAGCATTGCCCCTAAATTTGACCTTCAATTCTCATTGTACCTGGGGAAGGGCTGCCCACTAATTCATACAATGTGATCTCAGGTGTGTCTTGCAGAAATTCTTGAACTTCTGGAAAAATAACAGACCCATTTGCATCTAACTCCACAAGTTGTGGAACAAAGGAAGGTAATTCATGGAAAAATGGTACTCCCTCTAAAAGGAAAATCTTTGCTCTTTTACAATGATGTCCACTCTGCCACTTCACATCACAGTGATAACAAAGATACTTCTTCCTCCTCTCCTCCATTTGAGCAGCTGTCAATCTCTACAAAGGCACCCTTGTTCTTGATTCTGGTGTGGAGTTGTTATTCCCAGGCTTAGAAGTTCCAAGAATGGATGGTCTTAAACCATTATAGGAGATCTTACTATACTTCATGCAGCTCTAGAGGTACTCTTCTTGCATCTTAGCAAGTCTAAAGGCTTCATCGAGAGTCTTGGGATTCAACATCCTCACTGGGAGCCTCACCTCATCCATAAGCACACTAAGTAAACAACTCAGCTTGTGAGGCTCAGAAAACCTTTGAACTCTATTAGAAATAGCTTCAAATTGCCCCTTATAAGCAAGAACAGACGAAAGGTCTGCTTCAACCTAGTGAGTGACTTCATAGGATCATCATAAGAAGTTGCACCAAATCTCACTTGCACTACCTTAACAAATGCCTCCCAATTAGTGAACGACCCAAAATTCTTAGTATCTTGAAACCAAATTAAGTCTTCCCTTTCCATGTGACAAGATGCCATCAAAACCTTTTGGTGTTCTGGGGTATTGTAATAAGCAAAGAACTGATTGGACTTGTAAATCCATGAATCTAAATCTACCCCTGAAAAATGAGGAAACTCTAATCTCATGAACTTGGCACCTGGCACTAGCCGCACAACAATGGAGGTTTCCATATTCTGAGTTCCTCTCTAGTTTTCTTCTTGAACTCGTATTTTCGTGTCACTCAATCGTTCATCAACCTTCTGCATAAACTGGGCAATTACACTTAATTACTGCTTCATCTCGATCAAGGTTTGATCATGTCCCTCAAACTTGGTAGCCAATGCTACAATCTTCTCGCAATTAGTGGTGGATCTTGTCTTTGCCATGGATCACTTACTGCTCTGATACCAATTGTTAAGACTCACTAAGGCAATCTGTGGCTAGCACAAGTATTTCTGGTTGAATTCAAGGACAACCGGGCCTCCTCAAGAAAGATGGAAGATTAGGAATGGAATTAGGAACAAGTGAAATGATTTGATACTATTCATGCATTCCCCTTTCTTCACACTACAATCCCCTTTTATACTTACCTGCTCTCTAACTAACTACCAAGCAACTAACTAAAATAGTACCAAGTAACTAACTAACTGCCAAAACAATTCAGCACATGACCTAATACAACTTAGCACATATCTAATTACAATTCAGCACATGCTTATCAGTTCGGCACCTATTCAACATATGCTTATGCCTTATACAATGCAATTCCAATCACATGCTAATGTATTCAATACAATGCTATACAATCTCTATGTGTTCTATCAGATTAGTGACAATGGCAACAGCTGAGAGGCGAGAGATTTAGATCTAAGGTCCGTTTGGATACAACTTATTTTTCCTGAAACTGAAAATTGAAAATATTGTAGCAAAATAATTTTTAAATGTGTGAATAGTGCCGTAGGACCCGTGAACAATGCGTAAACAGTGCCTTTTGTCTCCTGCACAGTGCTCACATGTGATGTTACTGTTCACGAACAATGCCTTTATCTCCTGCGCAGTACTCACATGTGAATTTACTGTTCATGCGCTAAAAAAAAAAGGGGCAGAAAACGCAAACGTGGGTTTGGAAACATGGTATCCAAACCCACACCTAAGAGGAGGAAAAGAGATTTTAAATGAAAATAATAATAATTAAATAATTAAAAATGATTATTTACATAAAATAGAGTGTATAATACATAATCTGGTGCGAGTATTTTTTAGAAGTGATTGTGTTAAATAAAAAAAGCTAAAATAGACATAAAATTTTAGACTTTTATAAATAAATAAAAAAGGTGTGCACTTTATCACATGAGAAGTGTTATGTCTATAGTTTTTTTACAATAAATCATAGGTGATTAGTTATCATTGGTTCTAATTTGAACCTACCATTGAAATTACTTTTTTGTCCCACCAATAACAATTCGTAACAATTTGTCACTTATAATTTGTTGTGAAAGTATTGTGTACATAACATTTCTCTTATCATATTATCTTTTTGGTTAAGGTCGAATTTGCTGTGATTGAATGGAAAGTGGCCTGCTTGTATTTGCTATTTGTATAGGTCTCTTGGCTTTGGAATTAACTGAGAGTGAGTATTTTCTGTTTGATGGTGAACTTGTGTATGTGTCCTTACTGTAAATCTATGTTATGGCCTTATGGGTATAGATTTTGTTTGAATTTTGGGGTTTCAAATGAATGGTGGTTGGATGGGCTTTTTAAGAATTGGGTTGATTTCAAAATGGATTTAGATGTGAGTACGTATTTTAATGTGTCAAGACTAAAGACTCAAAAAATGTCATTGTGTGTGTGTGTGAAATTTGTTTTCCAAGAGTAGGGGTGTTTTTTCTTTAACTTCTTTACTGTGTGTGAAATTTTGTTGCTTGGTCATGAGGTATGCTAAAAATTCCTTATGACATTTTACTTTATGCGTATCTAATTTCCTTAGGTACTTGTTCTTTTCTTAAATTTGGATGGATTATGCAGATGTGTATTTTGCTGGTGGATGATATATTTCGATTATTGTAGTTCATTTTAAAGATCCAAACTGTGGCTCTTGATGGGTGAGCTTGTGGGGACATTTTTTTCTTGCTCGAATGATTACTAAGTTTAGCCCAAATTTTTTAAGTAGTATATGTTATGGCCTCCCCAAAATATTCTAGATGAACTTTAATTTTACTTGGGCATTTCTATGTTATATAGATATGGTACTGATTTATAGGATAAAGCAGAAATTGCCACTGAGGTGAGCTTATGAACAGAAGAGTCTGTTTTATGCATTTCTTTTTTCATTTACAGAGGCTGTTATATGGAGCAATGACTTTATCTCTTGTTGTCTTGTTTACAGGAAAAAATATTAGCCTTTGCTATCCAAAAAGTTCACTGTATCTTGCTAAAAAAGGTTTTGAAGCATTTCTTGATGTATTGAGGCCATGTATCTTGAAGTAAACAAGGCTAATTTTGACAGTTGAGTTTCCTCATTCATTCATACAAAACCTCTTACAAGGATGTAGAGTACAAACCAAGAAGAATGTAAAAATATTTATTTTTCTTTTCTTGATATTGGTTTGAGAATGTAATTGACTATATGCTTTTTATTTCTAATCTCTTGTATTACTCCAAGTTGAACAATTTTGATGTTGCATTACAATCACAAATTTATGCCAAAGATAGGAAAGATAAAGAAGAAAAAAATTGATCCAAAAATGAAAGAAAACGCTATTGAAATGTACTCTTGGATGACAAGAACAAGAGCTCTTATAAAACATACACGGGCAGCAAAAATATATTTGATAAATACCTTAAAATTTGGATAAATTTTAATCCAATTTAAAGTCCTTGAAAAATATTCATATAGGAACGTGCAAACATGGCAATTAAATTGATCTACTCTAACCCCTAATTGAGCAAGCTCGTCTCATTTTTATTATTCCGCCTCCCTCCAAAATGCATAGCTCTAGGTAACATCTAACATATAGCTAGAATTGCTTACTTTCTATATTCATAAATCTGATAGTCCAGCCACTTGCAAGGAATTTCGGCACAAAATAAGTTTCATTGAAGCTATGATATAGAACCTAACAAATGCAAGTTGAAGCCAAAGTATAATGAATAAGATATATACCCAAGCAAAAATACTTCCCTTCAAAACAAAATTTGAATCATTCAAGTCACTGCTGAACACGATAAATGTTAAAGTTTCTAAACGTATCCAAAAATATATAAATCTACAATAATTCTTTGGCATGGAAGAACATGTGGTCTTTACTAACATAAAACAATCTAAACTTAGGTAGTGATCCCTCCGGCCTTTCCTCCCTCCCCAAATGAAGTTATCAAACCAAGAATCAAGAATAATATCAATTCAATCATGTCATTCAACCTGACAAAAGAAACAAAAAGAGTGATTCAATGACAAACATATATATCAAAGATTCAAAATTTCTAATGAGGTGAAGCCATAAGATCACTACCAAATATGTAAGTTCGTTGAGGGTTTATCTTAGGAACTTCAAGCTTAAGAACTCAGCTAAGGATTCAATACTAAATGTGAAAAACAAGCAGGTCGAACATGAGATGCATTTAATTTCTTTGTAATCAATGGCAGAATAGAATAGCTGCATAACCCTCAACGAATTTTGGATTATTTTGGAGTCTGACTGACTTTCTGTTTCCTCGTAAAAACACAAGGTCTTAGAAGAAGCAAGGAAGCACAAGCGTGAAACTACAAGATCCATAGACTCCATCCGCTTCAAGCTTCAAAAACCCATTTCCAAGGACGACTCAAACTAATATATTGAGCTTCTTGTTAAATTATCGGTTTTTTCTAAAGTTTAAACTGTTAGAAAATAATGAATTTAATAACTTAATCATAACTCTTACACTCCCTTTTTTGCTCTAATGACATGTTAAATTACCAATTCTTACACTTCTCATACTAGACACAGAATGGTGAAGTTTGAATATTCGAATAGTGAAATTTGCTAGTCCAAGAACATTACAGCTCTAAATTGAATTGTTGTGTTAACTTCGGTTTTGATTTTAATTTTCTTTATAGTTTTAATTTTAATTTTATCATTCTTCAACTCTATTTTCTCAAGTTTTCGATTTTCATTACTAGCAAATATTCTTTACTCAGATAGGACCACATAACTTCATTGAATTTTCTTTTTAAATAATTTTTTTTGATAAGTAATATAACTTCAATGAATTTTGAAATTTTATGTAGAAAATTAGCTTTTCAATCTTGTTTTGTTGCAGGTAAGCGAAGTTTAAATTCAATTCTGACTTAGGGATGGACCAGATGGTAATAATGTCCCACTAGCTAGACCCATCCTATCTTGTTTCATCTCACACGAGTTTTTCTCCCAAAATGAGCATAAGATGGGAATTAGCTTATTAGATTGCCTTGCCTTCAATGTACATGTATGTATGTGTACATATATAATTCATCTTCTTCATTTTTTTTTTTAGTTACGCTTTGATTTGAAATTTTGGTTTTTATTTTTTATTTTTAAACTCAATTTGAAATGAGCATAAATGGTCATAGGGAATTTGCTAGCATGTGCCAACGAGAGGTATAAATACCCATTCTTTTACTGGCCGGATATTCCGGTATGATTCACATTTTATTTTTCACATACAAACAATAAATAAGAAAGTTGAACAAATTCTTTTTGTATTTCTTTCAATACAACAAAGAAACACAAAATTAGTAATTTTAACAATTTATTGCTCTAATAATTTCACAAAAGAGAATAAAATAAAAATTGGATACCGTGGTCCAAAAATCATCCTCAAAAGCACCTGTCATATATATAAAATATGAATAAAATTAAATCAAATATAAAATATAACATGATAGGTAATGAAAAATAATAAATTGCGGAAAAGAATCTATAATAAACTTATGGAAAACTACTTTATTTTAGTTGTAAATCTAATAACAAAAATATTTATATTTAAGACATGCAACTTAAGTTGTAGAGTAATATGGCTTTGGCAATAAAAATTCAAATTTTAAATTTTAGAAGTTTGAATATGATTATTCTATAAATGGTTTAAATAATAACTTAATATTTAAAGGAAATTTGGGGCGGAGTTTCCTTGTATAGTAAAATGATGTGATACTCCTCTTACATGAATGGTGGGTCACACTAATTAAATTTATTATAAGATCTACCATTCATGTGAGAGGAAAGAGCACTACCTTGTTATACATCAAGGGTACAAATTAATTGTCCTGAGGGGGAATGTAAGGACTAGTTTGCATTTCCTTTGAATTATTTTTGTAATATTTCATTTTTTTTATTATCATATTTTAAAAGGGGAAAAAAGTGTAACTCTATAGAAATGCATAGTTATGGAATGCCATACCTCTATCTTGCATCCATTCTAGAAATGGACAAGCCATTTATTGTATAGTTTTCTGACCCCTTTTCCAGTAAATCTTCATTAATGACATTGCTTCCCGTGAAAAATGCTGGTTTTTTTAGAATAGGAAGTGGCACAATTTCATTTTTAAGCATAGAAATAACTTCTAGAATTGTAGGTCTGTCTGCCGCACTATCTTCTAAACATGAGAGAGCCACACAAATGAATCTCAACAATTGTTGCGTAGGACATGAATCTTTTAAAGTTGGATCCATTAGGTCTTGCCCAGCATCTCTTTGCCACAACTCCCATGCCTTAAATAGGCATCATTTGTATTAAAATTTTGGTAATAGATAAAAATGAATTGTGAAGAAGATAGCTAAATCTGTAATAAGTTTCAAAAACTTACATATCCTACAAGGTTCAGTGGGCCGTTGACATGATAGAAGCTGTTGTTCTTCCTTCCACTCACAATTTCAAGCATTAGAACACCAAAGCTGAAGACATCAGATTTTTCAGAGAAAATGCCCTCCATGGCATACTCAGGGGACATGTAACCACTAATACAAAAACCAATGGATTAGTGGAGTTGTAAAACAGATAATTCATCTAACAACTAAATACATGTTCTAACTTACTATGTCCCGACTATTCTATTAG
Source organism: Quercus aquifolioides (assembly GCA_019022515.1). Classification (NCBI taxonomy): domain Eukaryota; kingdom Viridiplantae; phylum Streptophyta; class Magnoliopsida; order Fagales; family Fagaceae; genus Quercus; species Quercus aquifolioides. The sequence goes on along the minus strand of CM032334.1, from coordinate 10,256,396 downwards.
TATTTGCTTCCTTCCCATTACGCTTGAAAATTCTTGCCATACCAAAATCAGATATTTTTGCGCACATGTTTTCGTCTAGCAAAATGTTACTAGCTTTCAAATCTCTATGTATTACTTTTAACCTTGAGAATCTATGAAGGTAAAGTAATCCTTGGGCAATCCCTTCAATGATGTTGACTCGGTTTTTCCAATCCAATTGAGCATTTTTAGTTGGATCTGTGTTGCAAGGAATAGTGAAGTATGATTATTTCATTATACTCAGAAATAGTTTGATAAATTTATTCAATGCACAATATTCGAAATCACATAGGACTAGAGTAAGAGTACTGCTAACCAAAGAGAAAAGAATCCAAACTTTTGTTGGGCATGTACTCATAGATCAACATCTTCTCCTCTCCTTGAAAGCAGCACCCTAGGAGTTTGACAAGATTCGTGTGTTGGAGTTTAGCTATAAGTATAAGCTCATTTTTGAACTCCACTAATCCTTGTCCTGAATTTCTTGATAATCGTTTTATTGCTATTTCTCGCCCCTCAAGTGATATTCCCTTTAATTTATGCAACAGCGATGTATTCAGCATTTGAATAATAAGCTAATAAACATCTTATAATTTTTTGTTTTTTGGAAACATACCTTATATACTGGTCCAAAACCACCTTCTCCAAGCTTACTTCCAGGTGCAAAGTTATTTGTAGCTGCTGCGATACTTGCAAAGCTGAACACTTTTATGTTATTTCCTGTATTTCCGTCATTTTCAAGCTCATTTGCATCTAATAATCTATCCGGTGTTGTGAGTTCAAGTAGGTGTTTTTCCTCCCTTCTTTTAACATCACCTATTTTGTTTGGTAATACCGAAGTATACTAGTCATTCATAAAATTATGCTTAAAGTTTTGAACACAATGCTATATATATATATATATATATATATATATAATATTTGTGATGATATACCTCGCAGTCGATATATCCTCCATAAACAGTAGAAGGCGCTGAAGATAGGCACAAGTATAGCAGTTGCGATAACTGGTGCAGTCCATTTCTTTCTTTCTGCATTCAATTTGAAAGCATCTGTTTATGTGTTTGTATTTATCTATGTATAAATGAAATCATATTCTTTTTTTCTTTCACATCATGGTACAAGTCAAGCCTTATGTATCTCCTTTCACATTGTTTGGACAAAAAGTTATAGTCATTCAACAGAAAAAAGAAAGAAAATGATCAAAGGATTATAGAAGATTCAAAGACTTGATTACAAAATTCACTAGACTTTGTATATAATATCAACAACCTACCTATAATATCCACAAATGCACCACTTGCCTTTCCACCGCATTGGCCCTATAATTATGAAATTCTTCCACACAAACTTTCTCTATGAATGAACCTCATCCGCAATAACCCGAAACTTTGATGATCAACAACAGCGACTCACTGAAACCTTTGTGGTTTTAAGGGATCAACAATTTAGGATCAAGGCAAGAAACTCTCAAAATTCTAAAAAGATCTCACTGAGAGAAACTCTTAAAGGAGAGGAATTTGGGCCTCTTTGGCTCAAGGAGGTTTGGCCCTTGAATTAGCTCATGTATGGCAGGTCTATCTCTCCATGTAACAACATTTGTATTATATACAGAAAATTAATTTAAACAGGTAACATAATGAAGCAATTTTAGATCTAGCTAGAGATAAGCAAAGGTGATCTGTCTTTGTATTTGTGATGCCCCAAATTGATTGGATATTTGTACGAGTATGTTCTGTCCTACATCAGGCATATACAATGAGCGTCAATTGTGACCACTAGTTTGTTTGGGGTATAATGTAGATGTGGCTAACCTCTTTCCTTGAGTCGACTTTTCAAGCAATGCATGAAGTGGTAAAAGGCTAACAAAGGAATATAGGTCTACATTCAGCAGAAAAAAGAAAGAAAGAAAGTAGAGGACTATAAGCCTACATTTACCGCTAAGCAGTCAGTAATAATTTGATCTTCATATGAATTTGTCTCTTAGCTTCCCTTTATTTGTGACGGTGGTAATTATGTGTCAACTGCTAACATAATTATGTTTGGACTAATGGTGCCTAATCTTTACTGTGCTTTTTTTAAGCAATTAAAATGAATATACAAACATTATAGATTTAAATGAGACAATTGCAGTTCCATGTAAAGTAGCATTATTTCTTACTTTTTGGCTCTGTAATTATAACATATTGACGAGGTGACCTCCCACTGAAATCTTGCACAAACTGTAATTTTCCTTTCCAAATATGGCATCCAGGTCCAAAGGCATCATCACCATAGCCCAAACAATCGCAGTCATTCCAGCAATATTCTCTGCAATCGATAGGACTAAGATTTGCAGTGTCGTCATCAGCACGCATATCGGAAACACCGTCTCCCTGAGAATTTACAAAGCCTCCGGAGCTTAATTGAAAATTTTGTTTGTGACTCCTGCACTTTGGTTGATTCCATCTCTCGCATCCTTCATCTTCCATACCGTAACCATAACAATAACCAAAGTCCATAATTCCTGTACTTCTATCCATTATTGGGCCCCACCAAGTTAACTGCCATGTCGATCTTCCTCCGCCCTGCGGATATAGAACTGCTTCATATTTAGCGTCAATGGAATAAGTGAAGTACTCCCCTTCCGCATCTGTAACATTATTGAAAATGTAATATTGACTTCTACTGGGGTCCATATGATCAAACCATAATACATTATTCCATTTCACAATCAGACCACTGCTCCAATAAGGCACCCCTCGCAGCTTGATAATCAATCGGCTTGTCTTGGGTTCCCACTCAAGTGTGAAGGCTCCTGATGCTGGATCATCTGATGCCACCCATGAAGTAAGAGACCAATTACGCCCAGTTTTGTGATTGACACCTAATTTCATCCCAGGCAGAAGTGTGTCAGTGGGATGATCAAAGCTTTCCCACAACCACCTCCCAATAGAGCCATTGGAGTTCACTTCTCTTACTACTAAGTTTCCTGTATCTAGTAGAGTAGCACTAATTGTGTTTTCAGTTTGACCACCAGAATATATTACAAAAGGATCACCTCCAAATCCGCTGGAATTGATCATCAACTTTCCCAGGTGGTCAAGGGTAAGAAACGCTGTTGAATCATTTGAAATAGGTCTGTCTCGGTTGCCGATCCATACTGTGTTGTCCGTAACATTCGAGTACCAAATGGCAAAGTAACTGTTGTTTTTGTACTGAGAAGTAGGCTTGAAGTATCCCAAGGTGAACTTCCGATTGGCAGAAACAAGGTACTGTGAGGAATTAAGAACATCGCCCTGCTTTAGCGTGTCTAATAAGTCTGCTGATGAACCCCACAATGATGACATGATAATTATAAGCAAGAAAGTTGGATGGACTTCCTTGCTAGCCATTGTTGTACACAGGCACAACTTAGCACTAAACCTTTGGTAGATATTAAAGGGAATAAAGATTATTAGTGATTTGATGCTGAGGTGAGGTGGTTGAACATGCCCCTTTGAATATTGATTCTTCCAAAATGGGGATCAATTCTGATACATTGAGTGCGCCTGGCTCCTTTGTACTAGTTTTCTGGATTGGTTTGCTAGTTAATAATTAAGTATACAATAAAGAAATGAAATAGAATAGAATGAATATAAGGAATAGAAACGATATGAAATATAATGGAATAAAATCAAATTATCTTGTTTGGAGTTCGGACATTTTAAAGGACTACATATATAAAAGTAATCTTGTTTGAGCTAAAATGAGAGGTAATAGAAATGAAGCATACCAGTCTTTTCAAGTTGAACGATCTCAACCCATCAGGTCAGCACCACGTTGCAGCAGGTCTTCATCTTTCTTTTCTTGCTTTTCGTCCTCTGCTTCTTTTTATTTTTTGTCTTCTTTGTCTGCCTCTTCTTCTTTCGTCCTCTGCTTTTTCTTTGTTATTTTTTCATTTTTTGTCTTGTTTTTCCGCCTGTACTCTAGCATAGTATTTTTTTTGAGAAACACTAGCTTAGTTTTTTTATTTTATTTTTATATCTGTGTGCGCCTTCACGTTACTAGCATTTAAAAGGATGCTCAAATCGACAAATTCAGCCTATATCTTTGACTTCTAAGCACTCCTCCATCCGGAGGTGGTATCTAATACATGATATATTTACTCTCCTTCCACGTGTAATTCAGCCTATATCTTTGACTTCTAAGCCTTCCTCAATTATACCTTTATTTTCACATTATTTAAATACACATTACTCTTATTATAATCTTAAAAATTGATTGTTAATTTTGAGATTGGTTCAAGGTACCGCTAGTATAATTTAACAAAAGTTATATATATTTTTTTAATTATTGATTTTTATAAGATCTAACAAAGAAAAAAAAAAAAGATAACAAAACAAAAAAAAAAAAACAAAGAAAAAAATTTAATTACATAATTGCCTCTACAACTAATGTACACCACTTTATTAGTCATTTTTTTAAGGCAAAACTAAACTATTGGTTCTTGAAGTTCACATTGTGAGTGCAATTGGACCCTCAAGCATAAAAAATAAGCACTATTAATCCTTTTGTTAACTCCGATTAATGTTAATATTTATGTGACTAAAAAAATATTGACATGACATATATTTAACTAATGTAGCATTCTTTTAATTAAAATATTATAAAATTAATTTTTCCCGTCATAAACCCCATAGCTGATTCGGTCAAATGTTTCTCTGAAAACCAAAGTGAAAGCTCAATAGTAAAAGTACTAGAGTTGATTAAGACCCTCAATTTTAAAATTACAACTTAATTTCTTTTAATCTACTCAATTAGATGCAGAATAAGAGTAATCAATGCGCAATTAACTGGGACTACTACCTAGTGCATGGACATACATAATTAACAATTAAGTATAAAACACAAGGAGTAAGGGAAGAGAGATGCAAACACAAGATAACATTGCGATATGTTATAGAAGAGGAAAACTGAAGTGCTTAGCATAGAAACCTCTTCACGACCCTCCAAGCCAAATCAATCTACTAACGAATAAGTTGGAGTACAAGGATTACAATTTAAACACTCTAAGCCTAGACTACCCTCTATACTTAGACCTCCCAAGTCCCAACTACCAATGGGCTTCACCAAGTCTTGTCTTCACTAGCTTTCCAGATCCTACAATTATTAACAATTGCATCCACCTTCCCAAGAGATCCAAAACAACTCACAACACTTAGAATGGGTGAGGTATGTGTTTGGGCTAAGAACCTCTCAAAGGATATGGAATTAGAGAGGTAGGAGTATGAGGAAAACTAGGAGAAATGTGTAGAGAATTGTAGGTAAGCAATCTCTAACTCTCCAATGGATTTCTAGTGGCGAGTTGGCCAAGTCGCAAGCCACTCGCAAGATGCCATCAAGCACAAAACATTTCAACTTATAGCATGTGCTCCTCATGTGACCTTTCGCCAGTTGCTCCACTCGCAAGTCAATCACGAGCTAGTTGTGAGATGATTTGTCTTCACAGTTCTTCACCAATGTCAACACACACTGAACCCATTACATTGAATCTCACAAACATATAGGGAAATGATTGATGAATTACAATCAAATTTGACATAGAATTAAAGCCAACAAAACATAATTGAAAATCACAACTTTACACATAGCATGGCTTGCCTAGCTTTCACTTGCTTCCTCTTGTGTCTTCCTTCTTCTCACAGGCAAGTAACTGTTTTTTATCCACGAAAAGTCTTCAACTTTAAACACAATTATGGTTTTTTGCTTGTTTGTTTTGGGTATTTTTAGATGATGATGATAATAATAATAATAATAATCTATATCTATATATTCCTAAAAACTGAAGCGTAGCATTTAATGTTGCTATGCTCCCATTGAGCCACGTCAACAGTCATGTCATTATCAATTTTTTTCCCATTTTTTTATACAATTTTTTAACATTTAAAGTGAATTAAAAACTCTATTATATTACAATCAAAATATCATATTTAATTTTTCTTCTTTTTAATTATTCTTATTTATTATTAAATTTTCAATTCTATTTTAACTTTTCATATCCCCACTACACTTTACCTTAACTTTCTTCAACCTTTCTCATTCCATTTCAACTTTTCATATCCCCACTACTCTCAATATTAATATTATTCTATCTTTTTATCTTCCTTTATTTTTGACTCTTCTTATTCTTATCCTCATGCTATAAAATTGTCATTCTTTCTCTTATTCCATGCATAATTTCTATTTTTCCACACACAAAAGCCCCCTCTCTCTCTCTCTCTCTCTCTCTCTCTCTCTCTATATATATATATATATATATATTCCTTCAATTTTTGGTATATATATATATATATATATTTTTTTTTTTTAATTTTAGTGTAATAGGTTGACCATCAAAACATACTGATGCAGTATTGAAAGCTCCACCAAATGCATTGCAAAAATCAGTTTTAGATTACTAAAAGTCAGTTAGTTTGCCAAAATTGGAATTGACAGGTAATCCAGCTTGATACGATTTAGTTTTATATTTTATGTTGTTATCTTTTTTATTCTCATTGGTTGTTAAATGTCATATTAATTCATTATAAAGATAGTATATAAAAATATAATATTATTTTATTACATAGCATAACTAAAATTATATGGTGTTTATTGCTATACATTTCATTTTTATTATTTTATAGTCATCTTATTTTATTCAACATTTAAATTTAGCAACATCCTTCATATCATAATTATTTATATTTTGTCTCATTTTTTTTTTAAATTAGACGTATAATATTTTATTCAATAAATAAAAATTGTTCTTATAAAGTCTTCCCATGAAATGTTACAATGCATCAATGGAAAAATGAAATACAAAACAAATATCAATTTAGAAACACTCAATTAAAAAAAGAAAAGAAAAGAAAAGAATAAACAATTTTCTTATAAAGTATTCCCATAAAACGTTACAATGCATTAATAGAAAAAGAGAAGACAAAACACATGCTATTTTAGAAACACTAAATTTATAATAATAATAATATCAAACCAAACATATCATAAAATAATAAACTAATAGTTATGGATGTACTAACTTCATGGCAGCAAAATGGAATAAAATAAAAATAAAAATAAAAGTTACAATATGCATATTTAGTACATTAGAATTATCATCAAATTTGGGAAAACATTAGGATGTTAACAAAGAGGGAGAGAAAGAGATTAGTAAAAGAAATCAAACGTCAATTAAATAAATTAATTAGTAACCGTTAATTGGAAAACAAAGAGAGACCGACGGCTAAAGGAGTAAAAAATTAATTAAAGATGACCTTACGAATGTTATTATAAACTTTACAATGCAAATAAATAAATCGTTAAATTCACTTAATTAAATCATATAATCAACAATTAAATAAAATCATACAAAATTTAAACTTGAAACCAATCAAACTCTAATCTAGAAAATCATATTTATTATCAAAATTAAAAAGAAAATTTTCTTCAGTAATAATAGAAATATATAAGAAATAAAGATGAAAATTTTCAAAATCTTTTTTTTTCATATTTCATTTAACATTATTTATAAATAATAAAATATAAAAAAAAATTCCTTAAATGCTTATATTCTTCACACACCATGACTTTTAAAATCTAATGAAAGGTTCTAAGAATTTAACTCTCATTTAATGCCTCTATTATGAAAATCAAAAGCCAGTAAAATATGATAATAGTAAGAAACGTTATAAATGAGAACATGAAAAAACTAAATAGCCACTATTATAATGGAATAGATGTCTTTTTTTATGCATCTAAGAAAATGAAATGTATAGGGTTTATTTATTAAGGTATATGTAAAGATTCACGTTAAAAAAATATGTAAAGCTTTAAAAAAAAAAAAAAGAATATGTAAGGTTTTTATTAACTTAAAAGACAATGAAAAACCAATTTTTAATTACTACAACCATCGCTACTCTATAAATCACATATAACACTATATTCAATATCCTAAACAACATAGTTAGACCCTTTTGGATATACACTACCATATTCAACTTATAAATTACAACCCAAATCAATCATACAATTACACAATCAAAGCATGAACATGTAACATGTATTACCTTCTGAATTATTGCTTGGAATTTTCACAATTATTGAAAGAGAATCTCCAAATTTAATTTTTAGAAAACATCAAGACACGGTGAATTTTATTCTTTTTAACTTCCATAGAAAAAAAAATATTACGCACATTATTTCAACCCTTATGGAATAGAAGGTTTACATGTAGCATGCAAAACATGTTTAATTGACTTAGAGATGTAACTTATAAATTACAACCCAAATCAATCATACAATTACACAATCAAAGCATGAACATGTAACATGTATTACCTTTTGAATTATTGCTTGGAATTTTCACAATTATTGAAAGAGAATCTCCAAATTTAATTTTTAGAAAACATCAAGACAAGGTGAATTTTATTCTTTTTAACTTTCATAGAAAAAAAATATTGCGCACATTATTTCAACCCTTATGGAAAAGAAGGTTTACATGTAGCATGCAATACATGTTTAATTGACTTAGAGATGTAAAAATTAGTCAACCAACTATGGTAAAATTAAGGTTTCAAATTTTAAATAAAACAATTCTACAATAATAAAAATTATTTTGTGATAAATATGATTATGAAATGCATTACTTTTCATTAAATTAGTTCAAATTACAAAATAATAATAATAATGAGATCACCATAAAAAATAATCACGCACAACGCGTGGGTTTGTGACTAGTAATATCTAAAAGCTAAACCGTAGCATTTATTGTTGATGCACTCTAATTAAGCCACATTAGCATTCACGTCATTATCCTTTTTCTTTCTAATTTTTCTATAATTTTTTTTAACGTTTACTTTTTTTTTTTTTTAACAATTACATTTTCTCCAACATTTCTCCTTATTTTACCTTTCATCTCCCTAGTCCCCACTACCCTCAATCTTAATATCACTATTTATCTTTCCCTTCATCTTTTTTTATTTTGTCTTGTCATCTTTCCCTCCCTTACCTTTTCATCTCCCCACTACCCTCAACCTTAATATCACTATTCATCTTTCCCTTCATCTTCCTTTATTTTGTCTCTTCATATTCACATCATCTTACTATAAGTTTGTCATTCTTTCTTCCATTCTTTGCATAGTTTTCCCTCAAAAAAATGTTATCCCTCTCTCTCTCTCTCTCAATTTTTTTTGGAGTATTTTTTTTTCCTACATCTTTACTTTAAGTTGATAAATTTTTGTGTTCATTATAACTCTACTTTGGGTTAATGCGATTTAGTTTTGTGTTTTAAGTTTTTTTGTTCTCTTTGATTGTTAAAATGATATCCTATTGCGTTATAAAAAATTAAAGATAATATATATGAATATAATAGATATTTTTCTATTACATAACAAGATTTGGGTAATTTAGTGTTTATTATTATATATTTTTTTACATTTTTTTCATGTTATTTTGTTCAATATTTAAACTCAGCCACATCCTCTATATAATTAAATTATTTATGCTTTTTTTAAAATTAAACATATAATATTTTATTTGAATTCAAATAAATAAAATTGTAATATAATTAAAAGGGATAATTAATTTGGTGTTTATTGTTATATGTTTTATTTTTACTTCTTTTTCTTCTCATATTATTTTATTCAACATATTGCATTATAAAAAATGATAAAACTAATTAGCCACTATCATTATGAAGTAGTAGTCTATGGTTTTACGTATATAAAAAAATGGAATATATAGAGTTTATATATGTAAACATTCACATTAAGTAAATAATATACACACACACACACACACATCTATATGGTTTTATGTATATAAAGAAATGGAATATATAGAGTTTATATATGTAAAGATTCACATTAAATAATATATATATATATATATATATATATATATAAAGGTTTAAGAAAAAGTATATGTATGGTTTTTATTAACTTAAAAGATAATGAAAAACCAACAATTAATAAATAATAACTAAAACAATAATATTATCATGCGCAACGCACGAGTCTGCGACTAGTATTAATAAAAGCAAGCTTTACTTTCTTCAACATTTTCACACATTTGCTTCAAAACTCAAAATAGCTTCATTTAGTTTTGTTTTTTTCTTTTAAGTTTCTACTTCCTTCAGCAACAAAGGCGGTGTCCCTTCTCAAATCTTAGGGTCTAAACCCTAGTTAAGGTATTTGACATCGATCTGGTAGTTCTCAAAGCCTAATATGGATCTAGAATCAAAGTCATCATTTTCAACCCAAAAGGCAAGTCCTTCTCCTCCTCATGGGTTCAGAAAAACATACAATTCATCCGCAATTTCCTTATAACCTTATCCATCTTTCCACACTTAGCCTTCTCATCAAAACAATATAATGGATGGCAGAGTTATGTTCCTAAGGTTAGACTGTGACTTACTTGAGCTCAACCAAATCAATAGCTATATGCAGATGATATCTATGGGCTTAAAAAATAATAATAATAATTAAAAAAAAAAGAAAAAAGAAAAAAGAGGCATTCTATGTTGTGAGCTAGCCAAACCTAATTTGTCGTTCAAAACTATTATCAAATTTTTTTTTTTTTTTTTTGGAGAAAGAACTATTATCATGAACTATCACCCAAAAAAAAAAAAAATCTTCATAGAGGATCATACATTAAGAAAAGAAAAATGAGTTCATAGCTGATGTGCGTACCTAAAATATGGTTATTGGGCTCAACCTCTACTTGGGCTCACAATCTATTTGTATTGTGGGCTTTGGATTTCCTACTATGGGTGGTTCTGTGCTCGGCAACTCGAATACACCTCTATTTCATCAAGCCTTTCCCTCTCTCTCACAGAATCATTCATTTTCTCTCTCAGAGTGACTGATCTCTTTTCACAACGTTCACTTTCTAGAATTGCCAACCCCCCATTCCTCATTCTCATATCTTATTTATAGCTCAGGATTAGTGGAAGGGTTATGATTACTTTAGGTTATTAGTGGGTTTGGAGGTCCAATTTCATTGCCTTTAAGTGGGTGTTTAGGTGGGAGTGGGAGGAGTGGCATTGGAACTACTTCCCGCCTCAGAAAAGCCGCTCGGCGACGATACTCTTCCCGGTACTGCCGGGTAACCAGGAGGTGGTACTCCGAGCAGTCGTTGTCTTGTTCAAGATATGGTTGACTGGGCAAGGTCCAGGTGATGAAACATGATGCGTACAGATTAAGAGTATTCGCCCAATGGGCTCTGGGCTAGCATGAGACCTGGGCCTATGGCCCTAGAGGGCTTAGGGCCCAGAGTCGGACAAAAAGATTGAGGTCATGGGCCATACCATTGGATCGAAGTTCAGGGCCCAAGTGGGATTGGGGATCCTTATGTCGTACAGCTGACTAGATTAACCTACGGGTACACAAGTGCTAAATGTGCCAACAAACTCTTCTACCCCCCAAAGTAGGAGGTAGCTAGCAGTATACCAATTAAAAGGTCTCTAGATGCGTTTTGATGATATCCTTCCCCATTTATTTTTATGTTGGATTTTGGGACTTTTGCTAGTGCCACATATCACTTTTTTGGGTCAGCCGACTCAGCCCCACATATGTCAATAGTGACATTAGCATTATGCCATGTCACCACGCTAGCCTTAATTGGAGTACTGCCTATGACATATCAATCAGTAGCCCTGAATGGACTTACTTGACTCGATTAGACTAAGACGTACCCAAACCAACTCAATGATTAATCTTGGATCCAATCGGACTTGAATGCTGAATTGATCCACTAAACTAGACTGTTGACTTTGATTATTAATTGAGATTGGTTTTTTTTTTCTCTAGTGGAGTGTTTCCTACTTTGTTTTCTATGTAGATTCAGATTTTAGGGTCTGTTTTTCTAATGAGGTTCCCAATCACACATATTGCTTGTCTTCCATTCTTTTTGGGTACAATATTTGTGAAATTTGGCATCTCGCTCGTATGTGCTTCGTCACGAAGTTGTCATTTCGCCGATATTTCTCAAGCCCTCATTGAAGCCTTCTTTTGACATTCATTTTTCATAGTAGCCCACTACTATAGTTGAAACTTTCTCCATTGAACCCGATCCATCATTCATCCAAGCTGGTCATTTATAGTAACTATAAATGTATCATTCAAGACATCTTCACAAGTTTATACTTTATATTCCAAAATCAAGGCATTATCAAGCCTTCTATCCTAAGTTAAAGGGGGATTGTTAAAGACATTAGCTTTGTGTGTTAGTATAATAGCAGAAGAGGTGCATGTATATTATGAGCTCAGTTAGGATTTGCCTAACTCCTATATATACCTATACTTAAAATTCATTGGCCGAAGCATGTAATTCTTACATTCTTATTCTCTCTCACTCATGCTTCTCTCTACAATACTCACTGTCTTTCCTTCATATATCCTAAGTTGAAGTTCCTAACAACCCATGGGGCAATGTAGGCCTCAAGAGCCTTTTTGCGTGAGTCACGTTGCAGATATTTTAGCTCACAGCACTTGGTGAGTCCCACATGAATATATATATATATATATATATATATATATATATTTTTTTTTTTTTTTTTTTGAGAAGGGAGTCCCACATGAATTGAACCATATGAGATGACTATTGAAAGTCGCTTGCTACTTTCACGTAACTTCTGCACTCCCTGCCAAGCCACATAAAGAGTCAAGAGATGACTATCGACTGAAGTTCATAATTTCTTTCAAGTTTCAATCTCCTATTCGAGACTGCATTATTTTCCATAAAAAAACAAAATTTTAAAATAATCTAAATGGCTTATATTTTTTGTCCTTTCTTCTAACTCAGAAGAAAATGAATTGGACACCAGAAAGTGATCCAGCCAATTCCCACAAGAGGGGTCCTCCCTTGGAATATTTGGTGTTATGTATTACTTACAAGGACAATTATTACAATAAGGTCAAAAGGCACACAAGTTCTCATCATTTTTTGTTGTTGTAATTCTAGGATATGATAAATTTTATCATGCTTTATGTGTCAATTTTTAAACACGTTAGAAAAATAAATAATTAAAAATTATTAAATTATATTGTGGCTCAATCATATTTACTATATATCATGTCAAACTTATAAACCTCTTGTAGAAAAAATTGATATTAATTTTAGCATTTTTTTTAATTTATTTTATGATTGTTGAATGATGCTTAATAAAAATAACAATAGTAGTGGATATATGTGAAAGTAATATTATTTTAATTATAACTTATGAACTGCAACTTAATTATCTAAAGGATTTTGCACCTGTCATTTTCTTTGATTGCAAACCGTTTTTTCTTACCTAAAATTGATATTTAATTTTTGTTTTTTAAATTTAAAACATTCTATATATCTCTACACATCATTAAATCTATTTAACTGATTCAATTTTGTAAATTTCTAAAAATAAATAGTTTTTAAGGAATGTTCGGCAAACACTATCCTGAAAAAGTAAAATAAAAGAGTTACGGAAAACAATAAAACCAATTTGTAGTTGGCGAAACACCCTTTAATTTAGAAATAATAATCATATCATTCTATCTAAAATTCTATGATAAGGAATAAAACATAACAGTACTATAGGCTTAATCCATCAGCGTATACTTAGGCTGACGGTTCGACAGCACCATAGGCTTAACCCGTCAGCCTATACTTAGGCTGACGGTTAAACAGTACCATAGGCATAAACCGTCAGCATACACTTAGGCTGACGGTTCATGTCGCGACGGATAACTCTAAAAGCTGACGGAAATGACATCCCTGGTCAGGCTCAAAGGGTTGATTATGTTCAAGGGGCTGACGGCCCTTCATTGTTATAGTGAACAAGGAAGGCCGACGGATTAAGGGGCCGACGGTTCCAGAAAATCCTTTACTTGGCCACCACGCCCAATGATAGAGTCCTATAAGGAAAGGGCTCCGCAATCTACGCTCACATGGGTTCCTATATGGAAAAGACTTCTGCTCCAAGGAAGAAAGGTCAACCCTCTACTACTATAAAAGCCCCAATACCCTCACAAATCAAGGTACGCACAATTAACCCCTCTCTAGCACTCTAGAGTTGAAACAAACCCTAACTTGACCTTCGGAGGGTATTTGGCCGGCACCACACCGGTGCTCTGTTAGGTCTTCTCCTTTTTGTTGTGTAGGTGTAGTTCCGAGCGTACAAGCATTGTGCAACTCACTGGTGAGATTTTCGGCATCATCAGTTGGCGCCGTCTGTGGGAAACAATGCTGTAAGCCATACTATCGTTTCCCGGACTAAAGAGTTGCATGGTACTCACTCACTCAATGGCAACTACTAACGACGTTCAAGAAGAGGAGCCACCCACGACTGCCCTCGAGAGACAAGTACGGACTCTTGGTGCCGCCGTGGAGCGCCTCACCAAACAAAACCACGACTTGGAGGAGCAGCTGCGCCAGAAGAATGCAGCGCTGAACGACCAACAAGAGGATCAAGAGGGGAACAGCACTCCAAAGAAAAGTCAGGAGAAACCTGAAGGCAGCCACGCCCCAAGCAAACCAGAGAGGCAGAACTTGAGCATGCCTTCCCTCACGAATGCAACTCCACCACATGTTATTGCAGAGATGCAGGCGATGAGGGAACAGATAGAGGTTATGATGAACGCACTTAAGGGACGAGTGTCCAGCGATCTTGACGATCTAGTCAACCGCACCAACTCGCCCTTCACTGTGGCCGTGAACTCTTTCCCCTTACCCCACAAATTTCGCATGCCGCATATCGACAGCTATGACGGAGTGAAGGATCCTCTGGACCATCTAGAAACCTTCAAAACCCTAATGCATCTTCAGGGGGTAGCAGACGAGATCATGTGCAGGGCCTTCCCCACAACGCTCAAAGGCTCCGCGAGGGTATGGTTCAGCCGACTGACGCCCAACTCCATCAACACCTTCAAGGAACTAAGCGCTCAGTTCACCACACACTTCATCGGGGGACACAGGTACAAGAAGTCCACGGCATGCTTGATGAGCATCAAGCAACGGGAGGACGAGACGCTGAGATCCTACATAACACGCTTCAATAAGGAAGCGTTATCAATTGACGAGGCCGACGACAAGATACTTGTAGCAGCCTTCACAAATGGGTTGCGAAAGGGTAAGTTTTTGTTCTCCCTATACAAAAACGACCCGAAGACCATGTCAGAAGTACTCTACAGGGCCATTAAGTATATGAATGCTGAGGACGCACTGCAGGCCCGAGAAGAGAAACCAAGAAAAAGGGAGAGGCAGGAAGATGCTCGACAAGATCAAGGGCGGAAGAGGCCAAGGACAGGAGATCGAAGGGACGAGAGGCGTTCTAAACCTCCGGGAGGAAGGTTTACAAGCTTCACCCCGCTAACCACCCCGATAGATCAAGTCCTGATGCAGATCAAGGACGAAGGGGCTCTGGCCTTCCCTGGAAAGCTGAAGGGAGATCCTAGCAGGCGTTCTAGAGACAAATACTGCCGCTTCCACCGGGATCACGGCCATGACACAGCCGATTGTTACTACTTGAAGCAGCAAATTGAGGCCCTCATAAGACAAGGGAAATTGCAGAAGTTTGTAAGCAAGGAAAGAACGGATCCACCACCTCAGGAACAGCCCCCCCGACGGGACAATGACCGCCCTAGACCGCCCATTGGCGACATCAGGATGATTGTAGGAGGGACGGCTGCCGGGTCATCCAAAAAGGCTCGGAAGACGTACCTCAGGATGGTCCAAAATGTCCAGCTGCCGGGCTCAGTACCAAAAATAGCACGAAGAGAAAGCCCCATCATTGGGTTCTCCGAAGAAGATGCGCGACGTCTTCACCACCCGCACGACGATGCGCTTGTTATCAGTTTGCAAGTGGGGGACTACAACTTGCACCGGGTGTTGGTTGACAATGGGAGCTCGGCGGACATCCTATATTACCCCGCATTTCAGCAGATGGGAATCAGCAGAGAACGATTAATTCCGACGAATGCCCCACTCGTCGGTTTTGGAGGAACGAGGGTGTTTCCCCTGGGTGCGGTCACACTGTCGGTAACGGCAGGCGACTATCCGCAGCAGATCACAAAAGACGTAACGTTCCTCGTGGTCGACTGTTCGTCGGCCTACAATGCCATCTTGGGGCGACCCACCCTCAATTCATGGAAGGCGGCAACCTCGACTTATCACTTAATGATCAAGTTCCCTACCGAGTACGGGACAAGTGAACTACGTGGAAATCAGGTGGCCGCACGCGAATGCTACGTGGCTATGATGGAAATGGATGATCAACTCCAAGCCATGAGCATAGAAGAACATCGAAGTACGACGGAACCCGTCGAGAAGCTTGAAGAAATATCCCTTGACGACTCCAGGCCTGACCAAACAACAAAGATTGGGACCTTTGCGAGTCCCATGATCCGACAAACACTTGCAGCCTTTCTCAAAGAAAATCGGGATGTGTTCGCATGGAGTCACGAAGACATGCTAGGGATAGACCCTTCAGTCATGGTGCATAAGCTGAATGTATCACCATCCTTTCCACCCATCCGGCAAAAGAAGCGGGTGTTTGCCCCCGAACGGGATCGAGCCATAGCTGAAGAAATCTGCAAGCTACAGGAAGCAAACTTTATTAGAGAAGTTTACTACCCCGACTGGCTAGCCAACGTAGTGATGGTCAAGAAAGCTAGCGGGAAGTGGAGGATGTGCGTAGACTTCACCGATCTAAACAAAGCATGCCCCAAAGACAGCTACCCCCTCCCGAGGATCGACACTCTAGTAGACTCTACAGCTCAGCACCAGCTTTTAAGCTTCATGGACGCTTTCTCCGGTTACAACCAAATCAAGATGCACGAAGCCGATCAAGAGAAAACTTCGTTCGTAACCAGCCAAGGCCTCTTCTGTTACAAAGTAATGCCGTTTGGTCTAAAAAATGCGGGCGCAACATACCAGAGGCTTATGAACAAAATGTTCGCACCGCAAATCGGGAGAAATGTCCAAGTCTACGTAGATGATATGCTGGTGAAAAGCCGAAGGGGGGAAGATCACTTACAAGACCTTAGGGAAACATTCGACACCCTTCGCTCTTACAACATGAAGCTGAATCCAGGAAAGTGCGCCTTCGGGGTGACGGCAGGAAAATTCCTAGGATTCATGGTTTCCCAAAGGGGCATCGAAGCCAATCCGGACAAGATCCGAGCTATAATAGAAATGGCACCACCAAAAAATGTGAAGGAAGTGCAGAGCCTTAACGGCAAGATAGCAGCGCTAAATAGGTTCGTGTCAAGGGCAACGGACAAGTGCTTACCCTTCTTTCGAACATTGAAGAGATCTTTCGAGTGGACTGCCGAGTGCCAGCAAGCGTTCGAAGAATTGAAAACTTATCTCTCTTCCCCCCCGTTGCTGAGTCCATCACAACCGGGTGAAGAACTCTTTCTCTATCTTGCCGTCTCTCCAGCCGCTGTCAGCGCCGCCTTAATCAGAGAAGAAGAGAGAGTGCAGAAACCTGTGTACTACACCAGTCGAGCGCTACGCGGAGCTGAAGAAAGATATCCGCCCATGGAAAAACTCGCATTTGCGCTGGTTACGGCAGCACGCAAGCTAAAGCCGTACTTTCAAGCCCACACGATGATCGTCCTAACCGACAAACCTTTGCGACGGGCAATGAGCAACCCTGAAGCCGCTGGGCGATTGGCACTATGGGCTATAGAATTAAGCGAGTTTGACATCCAGTATCGCCCACGAACCGCCATTAAAGGACAGGTCGTTGCAGATTTCATAGCTGAGTTTACAAATGGCGAAGACAAGGGGGCAGAAGAATCTCCCCAATGGAGCATACATGTAGACGGGTCTTCCAACAGGCAGGCTGGGGGAGCCGGCATCGTACTACACTCACCCGAAGGAGACATGGTCGAGTGTATGATCCGCCTGGAGTTCCCTACCACCAACAACGAGGCGGAGTACGAAGCTCTGATAGTAGGACTTGACCTCGCCAAAGCTGCAGGAGCTGAAAGAGTGATCATTCACTGCAATTCTCAAGTCGTGGTCAACCAGATAAATGGGGATTATGAGTGCAAAGGCGAACGGATGAAAAAATATCTGGACCAAGCGAGATGGAGGGTCAGCGAGCTGAAGGCTGAAATCACACAGATACCTCGAGGAGAAAACGAGCAAGCCGATCGCCTAGCCAAAGCCGCCTCAGCCGAGCATATGGCCACCCTTGGTAACGTACTCTCTTTCGTTCAGCTCTCTCCACTTATAAATTCTGTCGATGTACAGGAGCTTGGTTCCGAAAGCAATTGGACTACGCCAGTAGTCTCCTACCTGAAGAACGGCGTACTACCGGACGGAAAGGAGGCTGCAAGAAAGCTGAAGGTTCAAGCAGCGAGGTTCGTCCTAATAAAAGACATCTTGTACAAAAGAGGCTTCTCCCGCCCCTACCTGCGATGCTTAGGTCCTGAAGAAGCAGATTACGTCATGAGGGAAGTGCACGAAGGAATCTGTGGAAACCACTCAGGGTCGAGATCGTTAATCCACAAGCTAGTACGAACGGGGTACTTTTGGCCAACTATGCAGAAGGATGTCGAGGCCTATGTAATGAAATGCGACAAGTGCCAAAGGTTCAGCAATGTCATCAGACAACCATCTGAAGAACTTACCCCGATGACGGCGCCATGGCCGTTCGCTCAATGGGGACTGGACATCATGGGACCGTTTCCTATGGCAATACGACAACTGAAGTTTCTGGTTGTGGGCATCGACTACTTTACGAAGTGGGTCGAAGCTGAAGCCTTGGCCACCATTACGGAGAAGAACGTACGCAGCTTCGTCTGGCGATGTATCATATGCAGATTTGGCATCCCTAGAGTCTTAGTCTCGGATAACGGGAAGCAATTCGACAACGAGGCCTTTCGGGACTTCTGCTCACAATTAGGGATACGGAACCACTACTCCTCCCCCGCCCACCCTCAAGCCAACGGACAGGTCGAAGTCACGAACCGATCCTTGCTGAAGATTATCAAGACTCGGCTCGAGGGGGCAAAGGGTATATGGGCTGAAGAGTTACCAAGCATACTTTGGGCCTACAGAACAACGGCAAGGACACCGACACAGGAGACACCATTCCGGCTAACATACGGGAGTGAGGCAGTCATCCCAGCCGAAGTCGGCCTCACCAGCTACAGGGTGCACAATCATAACGAAAGGAAAAATGACGAAGCCCTACGTCTACAGCTCGATCTAGTGGATGAAGTCAGGACAGCAGCAGAGCAAAGGCTCGCGCGATACCAGGACCGCATGGCCAAGCACTACAACTCCCGGGTCAAGCACAGAGACTTCCAGGTTGGAGACCTCGTTCTAAGAAAAGTCATGGGCACAGCAAGAGACCCAACTCAAGGAAAACTCAGCCCGAATTGGGAAGGACCCTACCGAGTCACGGCGTGGCAGAGGAAGGGCACCTATCATCTGGAGACACTGGACGGACGGAAGCTACCGCACCCTTGGAATGCTGAACACCTGCGAAAGTACTACTAGTAGAGGCGATGACATGAAGAACAACACCTATCTTTTTATTTTTAGATTTACTGTTTACTTTTAAGTATTCACTACAATAAGCCCAACGGGCATGTCTTTTACTTTGGTTTTGCTGCAATAAGCCCAAAAGGGCAGGTTTTTCCTTTTTTGAGGTACTTTTTATACAGATGCATAACAATAAGAGGGATTTATTCAGAACGACTGAAGTTTCTACTTACAAATGAAAATTAGTAAAAGACCGACGAAAAGTGGCTAAGTCCACAAATCAGCCACTGAGCTGACGGCCTAAATAAAAGGCTGACGAAAAGTGGCTAAGTCCACAATTCAGCTACTAAGCTGACGGCCTAAATAAAAGGCTGACGAAAAGTGGTTAAGTCCACAAATCAGCCACTGAGCTGACGGCCTAAATAAAAGGCTGACGAAAAGTGGCTAAGTCCACAATTCAGCTACTAAGCTGACGGCCTAAATAAAAGGCTGGCGAAAAGTGGCTAAGTCCACATTTCAGCTACTAAGCTGACGGCCTAAATAAAAGGCTGACGGTCTCATAAACTCAGCCCTTAAGCTGACGGTCTCATAAAAGACCAGCGAAAAAATGAGTCCACAAAATGGACGAGCCAAAAGGCTGACGGCCTAAAAATGACCAAGTCCACAAAGTGGACAAGCCAAAAGGCTGACGGCCTAAAGATGACCAAGTCCACAAAGTGGACAAGCCAAAAGGCTGATGGTCTAAAAATGACAGTCCACAAAGTGGACAAGCCAAGTGGCCGACGTCTAAAATGACCAAGGCCCCTGATCGTACAAACCAAACAGCTGACGACATAAAAATAGAGTCCACGAGACGGACAAAGCTGTAAACCTGACGGTACGCTAAACTAAAAGGGTCCACAACCCTGATTTCGATCTTCCAAATCAAAACATACGAGTAAAACAGAAGTAATTACATACAATCAAGAGCAGCGACGTTGTAAACAAATCAAAAACCCAAAAAGGCATTAAAAAAGCTGTTAAAATATTACAAATAGGGGCCCAAGGGGCACTCAATAAAACTGTTTGCTAGACAGATAAAAAGAAGGAAAAAACATGAGCTGCAAAGTCGTCACTCCAAAAAATTCTCTACTTTTTAACAGAAGGGTCCTCTCCGTCAAGCAGCACCACAGGAGGGGTCGCGGTAGTTGTTGGAAGGTTCACAGCAAGCTGGGCCAGGACGACTCCACTACCTCCATGGGGAGAATCCACTAAGTCATCAACACCAGCGGTGACAGAATCAGTAGCAGGCGTCATAGGCTGGGCGTCATCCAGGGAGATACCAGAAAGATCCAACTCAGGAAAAGCTGACGCCACCTGTCTGAGGCAATCATCAAATCTCGTGCCATAGTATCCGCCACAGGAATCAATAAAGGAGTCTGACGCCTTGAAATTATTGACCGCGTCAGCCCCTGCTGTCTCCACCTGATCGCGGAGAGTCGTCAGCTCTTGCTCAAGTTCGCCTATCTAACGACCCGCCTCCTCTAACTTCTCCTTCACTTCTTTCAGCTCAACGTTAAGGAGACGCATTGCCTCCTTATATTGAGCCTGCTGGTTTCGCATGTTGGCATTGTGCTTATTCACGCGAGCGACGACCCCCTCCTTAGCCACGCACCTGTCCTGAAGCGCCTTTACACGAACCAGGGCCTGGAAAATGATACAACCGTCAGTCATTTTTTAAAAAAAACATTAATAATGATAAATAGCAATAATAAGGAAAGAACCATCCAGGAGGGATGGCTTACCCGAGTAAGGTTAAACAAAGCTGACGACCCCAACTCATCCGTCGCCAACAAGTCACAAGGATCTATGTCAGCGGGCTTTATGAATGACTCTACTACCTCATCAGCAAAATCCTTGTGAGTTAGCAGGCAACGGGGCCCCTGCAGGATGGGACCGGAAGAGGTCATTACACCTTTCCCTGCCCCATGACTAGGCTTAGGCGACGGCTTTTTTGGGGGCTCACTCCCGGAACCGACGGCTGCTTTCTTAGGTGGACGGCTATTATCCCAGTCAGTCTTCCTCTTGGAAGAACCCTTGACGATCTTGGGGGTCGACGAGGGTGCCGTCTCCCCCTGTGCCTTCTTCTCTTCCTTCAAACGGGCAGCGGCAGCCCTTATCCGTTGCTTGGTCACGTCCATCTCTACGAAAGAAACACATTAGCAAAACCGACGGTAATACAAGGATGATTTCGAAGATCAGGGTAAAGTACTCACGGTGACAGGAGAATTCTTCTAGCCTGCGAGCCTCAGGCGTCGGTTCAGGACCACCACAGAAAGCGTTAAGGTAGTCGAGGGTGATTAAGTCTTGACACGACCGCTCCTCTAAGGGAATCTCCAAAACCCGACGGATGAAGTCCTCCTGCTCACCAGTTATGGAAGGGCGAATGAGGGCTGAAAAATGCAAAAAAAACCGACGGCGTTAGAACCACTGAAAAATCGAAATTATTACTTGCTTAAATTAAAATCAAAAGCTGACGACTATAACCTGACTCTTTTATAAATGCCCAAGTATTGTCAAAACAGCCGTGGGGTATCGTTTCCCATTCTTCCTGACGGCACACCCAGTCCGTCCCCTCAACGAAAAAGAACCTGCTCTTCCAGGCTCTATTCGAATCCGGCGTCTCAGACACCAACCTAAGATCTTTCTCCCTGACGGCAAAATGGTACATCCCTTTGGAAGAAGAAAGGTGCCGAGGTCTATAACAATAAAAGAATTCGTCCAAAGAAAGCTGACGATTCCCTCCACTCAAACGACCCCACAGTACCTCGGCGCCTATAAAAATCCTCCACGAATTCGGAGCGACTTGGCTGACGGATAACCCAAGAAAGTCAACCAACTGACGGTGTAAGGCCATCAAGGGCAGTCTCAGACCGGCAGCAAACATGGCATCATACATGCCGACATCTGTCGTCCTTCCTGTATAACATTTCTCGCCTTCCTCAGGGAGACAGATAGGAATATGGTCGGGGATTTGAAAGCGGACACGCAAATCTCTAAAAAAATTTTCGGTCATTTTTTGTTGGAATTTATTTACAGCCCACTCTTTGGGAAGGATGAAGGGACGGTTGCCTCCAGGACTCACGGGAGTCCCTTCACTAGACTCGTCACCACCTTCATCCCCTTCACTAGACCCGTCACCACCTTCATCCCCGTCACTATATCTTTCTCCTTCCACTTCGTCACTCCCCTCACCTACTACCCTTTCCTGACCATTGTCTTCGTGACCTCCTACCTCCTCGATAGGAGTTTGGGCCGACGTCTCTCTCTCTGAAGACCAAGACGAGCTCCCTGACTCACTACCTGAACCAAATACCTCGTCGTAGCCCGCTCCATCGCGGACCGACGACCGGTCACTCGACGCATCACTCGACATCTGACTACCTACAAGTGACGGGTGTAATCTAAGCACCTAGGATGACGACTCGGCTTAAAAAGAAATAAAGCAGGAACAAAAAGAAAGAAAAAGAGAACTTACAAGTTCCTCGAAAGTAACGGCCGAAGAAGTGACGGAAAGAATGTTGGCAAGTGCTGACGGAAGATGAGCGACGGATAGCTCTCCAGGAATCGGTGAAAGTGAAATAGCGAAAATGGGGAGAGGTGGGCCATCTATATATATAAGGAAAATGCACGGAAGACGAAGCGACGCCCTCAAACCAGACGCGGAGCCAACCCGAGCACGCCACGTGTCCTAGCATTTAATGTTGGTGTGACAACTTGTAATTATTTTCTCTCTCCTGGTCAAAGCAGCAGGTAAGGACGGATGAAAACTCCATAACCCGTCAGTTATGGCCGACGGAGATATGGAGTAGGGGGCAACTGATAAGGAATAAAACATAACAGTACTATAGGCTTAATCCATCAGCGTATACTTAGGCTGACGGTTCGACAGCACCATAGGCTTAACCTGCAGCCTATACTTAGGCTGACGGTTAAACAGTACCATAGGCATAAACCGTTAGCATACACTTAGGCTGACGGTTCATGTCGCGACGGATAACTCTAAAAGCTGACGGAAATGACATCCCTGGTCAGGCTCGAAGGGTTGATTATGTTCAAAGGGCTGACGGCCCTTCATTGTTATAGTGAACAAGGAAGGCCGACGGATTAAGGGGCCGACGGTTCCAGAAAATCCTTTACTTGGCCACCACGCCCAATGATAGAGTCCTATAAGGAAAGGGCTCCGCAATCTACGCTCACATGGGTTCCTATATGGAAAAGACTTCTGCTCCAAGGAAGAAAGGTCAACCCTCTACTACTATAAAAACCCCAATACCCTCACAAATCAAGGTACACACAATTAACCCCTCTCTAGCACTCTAGAGTTGAAACAAACCCTAACTTGACCTTCGGAGGGTATTTGGCCGGCACCACACCGGTGCTCTCTGTTAGGTCTTCTCCTTTTTGTTGTGCAGGTGTAGTTCCGAGCGTACAAGCATTGTGCAACTCACTGGTGAGATTTTCAGCATCATCATTCTACATTCTAACATGTTATTAGAATTATTCATACTTTTTTTTAGAAGAAGAATTATTCATACTGGTATAATGAAAAAAGAGTTATTCCTTATTCGTACTGTTTCAAGTTTTTAATCGTTTGTTATTCATACAATTTCTACAAGTAAATGGTTTTTAGATTTCTTATTAGCTCCTAAATCTCTTATTCATTTCTTTTCAAATTCTTTTAATCCTCAATGTTTTTTCTTGCTTTATTGAATTGAGAATAATTTTCTTGAATTTGAGCGGGATTGTTATAGATATGGTCCAAGAGGCCTATATATATTATAAACCCAATTAGGATTAGCTTAATTGCTAGTATGTATTATACTCTAATTATAATTCATGGACCATCAAAACACTTATTAATCATTAACCTCAAAAATAAAAACACGTAATCTGCGTTTTATGAGATACCTTCTCCTATAATATATTCTTTTTCTTGCTTTATTTTCTAACTACCCATGGAGTGATGTCTTTTGTGATAGACCACTTTTCGTGAGTCACGCGGCAGATACTTTTAATCCAGAAATAGCAATTTTAGCTTAGAGCTTCAGCACTGGAAAGGCTAAATGCCAAAATGAAAGCTCCTTTTACCATTCAAGCCCAAAAATCCACTCCATTAGGCGTTGTAAAATACAAGTATGGTAAAAAAAAATACAGTTCTGCTACAATGCGATTATAAATTTAGAATCGCACTATAGCTGAATGGTAAAAACAAAAAATATATTTAAACAGTTTGGTCTTCTCTCTCCTCTCTCTGTAGATCATAATCTTTCTCTCTTTCTTTCTGCTTTCTCTTCTTCCTGCTCTCTTCTTCAACGGCGTGGAGGTCTGTTGGTTGTGATTTTTCCGATGGGTTGGGAGATTTGTTCCGATGGGTTTGATGGTGGGTTTCAGTGTTTGCTGGGTTTGTTTGGTAGTGGGTTTCGGTGAAGATGATGATGATGATGATGATGATGACGGGCTTGGGATGAATAGAGACGGCAACGGGCGACGGGTTTGGGATGAACAGATGGGTTTGGTGAGAACAGATGGGTTTGATTTTGGATTTTGGATTTTGATTTTGATTTTGATTTGGCTGGATTTTGCTATGGATTTTTCTCAGCAGAGGTGGGTGGTGTGATTGAGAAGCTGGACGGTGGTGGTGGATGGTGGCTGTGGGTTTGTTGGTGGTGGTTGTGTTGTGTTGGTGGTGCTGTGTTGGCGTTGGACTGTGTTTTTTTTTTTTTTTTTTTTTTTGGTTCAGCTACTGGGGCTTGTGGTTGTGGCTGGTGGGCTGACAGTGGGTGTCTGTGGCTTCGTCGGAGTGGGTTTTGGGTCTGGCGGCGTGGGTTTGCTGCCTGGGTTTTTTTTTTTTTGACAGTAAATTATGGGTTGCTGGTGGTGGCCGCGGCGGTGGTGCCAGGTGTGGGTAGTGCGGCGGCGGTGGTGACTGTGGTTGTTGAACAGAAATAAAGAGAGAGAAATAATAAATAATGTGTTGTATCGTAAATGATGGTAATTGTGGGATATATTATTTTATTGTGTAGAAATATTATTTTAGTTAGTAGAATAGGAAAATAAAAGTTGGAATGTTGGATGTATTGTAAAATGGTATGGTATAATTGATAAAGTAGATTTTTGAGATGGTAAAATAAGATGAGAAATGAAATCTGGATGTAAATTCCCTTAGCTCAAAGCACTTGGTGAGTCCCACTTGAATTTAAATTAACCAAACTTGCTACTTTCTCTGTTTTACTTTTACATAACTTCAAGTCCCACATTTCCCTTCTTTCAATATCAAATCATATCCCAGATCGCATTATTTTCCATCATGTGAATAATAATCTGAATGGCTTATCTTTTTTGTCCTGTCTTCTAACTCAGAAGAAATCCAGAAGTGGGCCACAGAAAGTGATAGATTCGACCCAAATCCACCAGAAGCCTCCACCCTTCAATATTTTGTATGCTTTGTAAGTTCAAAAGCGCAAGATTTCTCATCAA
Source organism: Quercus aquifolioides (assembly GCA_019022515.1). NCBI lineage: Eukaryota > Viridiplantae > Streptophyta > Magnoliopsida > Fagales > Fagaceae > Quercus > Quercus aquifolioides. The sequence goes on along the minus strand of CM032334.1, from coordinate 10,230,389 downwards.
ATTTTTTTGAGTCATGGATATAATTTTATTACCCTGTACAAGTCAATTTTTTTTTTTTATAGGATACATTTGTAATTATGACGTTTATTCCATGATAATTATTCTTTATTATTATACAAAGACACTAATTTATTTTTAGTTAGACAGGGTTCGACTCAAGGATTTCTTATTTAATGACAAAAAACTTTGTCATTTCAATTAACTTAAACCTACATGTGTTAGCTTTTAAACACAACTATTCGCAGACCCACACGATGCTTGAGAATAGATAATTATTTTATAATTGTGATATAATATATAATTTTTTCTAAATTTTGTGGAAGATAATTTTTTCTCCCTAAAAATTAAACAATTTCCAAAATTATTTTACACATATCCATCTCTACAAATATATCATTTTATTATTTGGATGTGTTTGATTGTTATTATTCATTTTTGAGGTGGTCCATATTTTTCTAAATTATGTTATGGTGTATTGTATTTTCCTTTTTTTTTTTTTCCCCTGTACAACTAAACTCTTTAAGTTTTAAATATATTATTCAAATTTCCCATTTTCTTAAAAGAGATTATAAAAAAAATCAAAATTTATCACAAAATTACATTTGATATTACTCAAATAGTTGACAGGCACGTTCAAATACATAGCCAAGATTGTATTTTGATATAAATTCAAATTCTCACTTCCAAAATAACTACGTATTATGTCAAACAAAAATCTAATAAAAACTATAAGAGGGAGAAAGAAGGCTTGTGATGGAGAATTCAAAAAAAAAAACACCTCCAAATCATGTTAACCCAAAATAGTGTTATAAAAAAAACACAATAATCATCATCCTAAAGTAGAGTTGTAAGAAAGAATAAATAATAGAGAGAGAGAGAGAGAGAGAGAATAACAAATATATAGAAAATAATATGAGAAGAAGAAGAGTCAAAATAAAAGATATAGTCGTGACTCATAAACACCAAATTATCCAAGTTATGCTATGTAATAAAATAACATTATATTTTTATACACTATCTTTTACAATCAAAGAAAAGAAAAAAGATAACATCTTAAAAACACACAACCAAATTGCATCAACCCAAAGTAGAGTTCTAAAGAATATAAAAATTCATTAATCTAAAGTAGAGATACAAAAAATAAAAAATCCACCCAAAGAGAGAGAGAGAGAGAGAGAGAGAGAGAGAGTAATAATTTTTTTTTTTTTTTTTTTTTTTTTTTTTTTTGTGTGTGGGTAAATATGCATAGAATGAGAGAGTGTATAACAAATTTATAGTAAGAATATGGGGATAAGAGGAGCCAAAATAAAAGGAAGAGAAAGGGGTAAAAGAAGAGTGAAATTGTTGAAAATAGGTGGATGACGTGGCCACTAATATGACTCAACAGTAATGCTATAACAATAAATGCTACGTTTCAACTTTTAGAGATATAATATATATATATATATATATATATAGTAATAATTTAAAAAGTTATTAATTATTATTTTGATCAATGATTCATGTTTAATTATAACCTTTTGTAGTAAAATTGACAATAACTTTGCCATTTTTATTTTTTTTTATTGTCATTTTAAAAAAAAAACTTTAGGACGGTTGGTTGATGCATGTTAAAAATAATATTAGTAATGAGTACATGTGAAATTGATGTTATTCTAATCATAACTTATATATTTAATTCATTCATTCATTATCATTTTTAACCAAGGCCTTGTAGCTCAATAGACATTTTTTTAGTATTTTCAATTGAAACATTTAGGATTTAAGCCCCCTAAATTGTAATTATTAAATTTATAAATTAAAAAAAAAAGACACTTATCATCTTTTCAAGTTGTTTCTCAAAAAATAAAAATAAAAATAAAAATCATCTTTTCAAGTTATGTGAAAAATCATTAAAAAAAATAGTGTTCATATACATGGTTTGGCTTACTTCCAGTACTTTTTAAATTGGATATGTCCTTTTGTTTTAAATATACAATGACAAGTGGTAATGAGTTTTAATCTCCATATTTTATTTAATTAGTGGGTAACATGATAGACTCTATTAAAATAAAAAGAGATTCTAATTAAAAAAGTAGGGAGGTAAACCACACCCCATATATAAGTTATGAGAAAAATCATTAAAAAAAAAAAATTGTGTCCATATCTTTTTCAATAAATTATTATACTCTTCCTTGGTCCCTAGGTGCCCTCTCTTATTGGACTGCCTAAAATTAGTACATTACTTATTCCTCTCCAGAGTATTCGATTTTTGCAGTTGTCATTTTCTGTGGACCACAGCTTCCAAAGGATTTGGCATCGGTCATTATCTTAGATAGTAAACCATATTTTTCCTACCTAAATATGTTCAATTGTTTTAATTTTGTAATTATCTTATACACGTCATAAGCTTAGGACATGTTTGATACACCGTAATAGTTATTCAATTATTTGGTTGTATTTTTATTACACGAAATAGTTATTTGTTACTATTTGATTTTGATCTATTGAAAATTCAAATAATGCTATGAGAATGTAATGTTAGTTTTTAAAATATTTTATATCTATATTCCTTGGCAGAAATTGGTATCTTTATATTAAGAAGAATAATATTAGTTATATGATTTGTTGAATTTATACATAATACAAATTTATGCAAAATTCACAAATAGTGTAAATAAATAAAATTATACATATATGTCAAGAAGGGTATTTTAGAAATTTTGACTAAGTATGATGTCATTCCATCACCATATTACATGATGTCACCATATTATATGTTGTTTCCCTTCTTTGTAAGATAAAACTTAGGTATAGTAATTTAGCCGCTGTTCCTTACGTTCTCATTTTAAGATTTAGTCATGTGACAACTTAATTAAAAAATACACTTCCATCCTATGAGAAAAAATTCACATAACAGAATTTTAAGAGGAGAACCTAAAAAACTACACCTAAGTACTGTACTAAGTCTTGCCCTTCTTTATAATACTTATTCCTATTACACTATAATGACCATTCCAAACATGCCCTCTACAAAATACATATGTACTACATAAATATGTATGTTTTTCATTTGGCTTGAATTTTTTTTTTTTTTTTCAAAAACAAAAAAATTTTGTAAAAATACGACACAAAAACTGTAAGTAAAGGTACATATGGTATATTAAGAATTTGAACGAAAAATTCGGGAACTAAAAAAATGGTTATATATACTAAATTATTTGTTTTTATATTTCAATTTAGTAGCATACTTATATTTGTCTTAATATAATTTTGTAATATCTTATAAAAATTCAACTAATTAATAACTTAATAATAAATTTAGTAAATATTTTTCTTCAAATTTAGTTGTGTTTTTAAGGAAAATATATAACAAGCGATTTTTTTTTTGAGAAGAATATAACAAGTGAATAAAGAAGAAGATGTTTAAAATATTATTTTATGCCTTTATTTTTTGTTTATTTTAAATATAGTATATACATTGTAGTATATGGCAGCAAGGTCTTATAATTCAAATAATAGAAAATTTTAATTGATGAAAAAATTTAAAGATTATAATAAAAACACAATGAAAAAAAAAAAGCCGGTTTAATTTTGATTTATTTTTTAATTTATGGGATTTAGCTTTATTTTTGGTTTAGCATATATCAGAATTGAACCAATTTTGCTATCAAAAAAAAAAAAAAAAAGAAAAAGAATTGAACCAATTTTGTAGATTTCCAAACACCCTTTAATTTAGAAATAATATGTATAAATTTCTATCTATTATCTACATGTTATTTTCCTTATAAAAAAAAAGTATCTACATGTTATTATGTTATTGGAATTATTCACACTGTTTCAACTTTTTAACCGTTGTTATTCATACAATTTCTACAAACTAATGGTTTTTAAAACTTCTTAATTCGATGAATGGCAAGTTTTTCAATTTAAAACTATTCATTATATTGTTATAATTATCTTATCTCTGGTTATATATCAAGACTTTTTAAATTTTTTTAATCCTCTATGATTTTTCTTCCTTAAATATGGATTGAGTATACTTTTCTTCTTCAATGATGGGCAATTTTTTTTTTTTTTTTAATCAATACTTTCCAAACTTTGCAATAGGAAATTAAATTATTTCATAACTGTAGAAGAAAGATGAGAGAGTCTTGATCTTTTATATATTCATATATTCCTCATTTGGGAAAACAAAGTAACAAACAGACTGTACTTTCTCTATTCTCTTTTTTATAGGCTTAGAGTCAGGCACTCACAATCACAAAGCACAGAGAGAGAAATGGAGGGCATAGAGCATAGAACAGTGAACGTCAATGGCATAAATATGCACATAGCTGAGAAGGGCCAAGGCCCAGTGATTCTTTTCCTTCATGGTTTCCCTGAGATTTGGTACACGTGGAGGCACCAGATCATAGCTTTAGCCTCACAAGGCTATCGAGCCGTGGCTCCTGACCTCCGTGGCTATGGTGACACGGATGCACCACCTTCTATCACCAGCTACACCTGTTTTCATGTGGTGGGAGACCTTATTGCCCTACTAGATGCTGTGGCACCTGATCAAGATAAGGTCTTTGTGGTTGGCCATGACTGGGGTGCTCTCATTGCTTGGTATTTATGCCTGTTTAGACCCGACCGTGTCAAGGCTTTGGTTAACATGAGCGTGGTTTTAAGCCCCAGGAACCCTAAAAGGAAACCCCTTGACTCCTTGAGAGCTATTTATGGAAATGACTATTACATGTGCAGATTTCAGGTTCTTTCTTCCCTGTCATCTTTCTTAGTTTTATCTCTGTGTGGGTTCTTGGTAATTTTCTTAATTGCCCATGGTGGAAATTCTATCTGGGTTTGACTATAGTAACTTGTATTCTCTAATTAGTCCGGTCAATAATTATCTTATGTATCAGATATTTATTATTTTTCTTCTAATATGTGGTTGGTATGACACTATGTCCATGACATATAGAGAGAGATACTTGTGATCTATATTTTTTAGTTTATTTAGTTTTTGGTTGGTGGGTTTGATTATTTTGCTTGAATTTAATGGTAAAAGAAGAGAATTTTAGGTGGGTTTTTTTTTTTTCCTACTACATGTTTCTTTTGGTTTATTAAATACTCTCTCTTCAGCATTCCTGTTGATTGTCATTTAGGCACAATGGTGCTTCAATTATCTTGAATTACACTTTTTTCTCCAAAACTTGGTAGTAATTTTCTTTTATCCGTTTGAAGATGTATGCATGAAGAAAAGTAAATCTCGTTGGCTCTGTTTGTTTCCAGTGAAAGTACTGTGCAAACTCCTTTACAGCTCTGTTTATTCTTCAGTAGATAATATAGTCTGAAGTTTACTCTTATCAGCTAGTTTCACGAATAAATCTAATTTTTCAGCTTTTGAATGTGCTTTGGTAATTGGTTATGCAGTTAGTCATGATCTTGTATATAGATCTTAAAATGTCCAAAGATCTTCAATCGCAGTTCTTTTCATCCACCTCAAGATGTCACATGATCGAATTCCCAGTTATCTTGTACTTTTTGTCATATATTTGTACTCATAATTTTATTTACGGGAGATTCTATACAATAATAAGTTTGTTTAGCGGGTAAGATAGTGTTGATCTGCATTAGTTGGAAAACTTTCTAGGGAATGCTGTTTCCACATGAAGTTTTGCGTGAAGGAGACCAACCAATAGTAGACACTTTAGCTTTGGATATTTTAATAGTTCTTTCCGGCATGTATGCCGGGTACAGCATATAAAAATTGGTTCAATGAGTGAGGTCCTGTGGTTTAATTAGTATTTTAATCAGGTTGACAATGGATGATTATTAGTTCATATAAAACTATACTCTTACATACAGAGCACACTTCTACAAAGGACAAATGATAATGACCATCTCCCAGAATCTTGATCCCATGAGGGTATCTCTGTGATGAAATTATTAGTCAATTCTGAGTACTAATTGCATTTTGCATACAAAACAAAAATATATGTAAATCTTCTTGTCCCATTGGAGACATCTTATATAAATATCTCTTGTTGGATGTCTGAATCTTTATGCATAAATATTTTCTCGTTAAAATCATTGGTGGGATGCCCAATCATACATCATACAGGAAAATTTGTGTTTTTCTAGCAACCCTATTTGGTTTACCTTATTTTCATTAAAATGGGAACGGATGCACAACTTTTTAAAGCATCACTTAAAAAAAATAAAAAATTCAAGATACAAGTGTACTTTGTTCAATAAACAAGTTAAACAAAATAAGCCAAGGAAAATAAGCTAATCTAATGGACATGTTATTTTATTATATTGCAGGAGCCTGGAGAGATAGAAGCTGAGTTTGCCCAGCTTGGTACTGCAACAGTTCTCAAGGAATTCCTAACATACCGCAATCCAGGTCCACTTTTTTTACCAAAAGGTAAAGGGTTTGGACATCCACCAGGTGCTCCAATTGTCTTGCCCTCTTGGTTGTCAGAGGAAGACATTAACTATTATGCCAGCAAATTTGAGAAGACAGGCTTCACTGGTGGTGTGAACTACTACCGAGATTTGGACCTGTATGCTAACTTCAAACTTTGGCTGAACTTTCTTTCTAAATCATGCTGATATATAAATAATTTGACAGTAACTAGCCTGATAATCCTTTAAAGTTGGTGAGAATAGATTTCATACTCATCCTAATTCCTATCACTTTCAAGTCTCAACCAATGTTTTTGTTGCCACAAGATGCTTTGGTTAATACAATGAGCTTCAATTGTTTAGGTATTCAACTCAAATCTCTCATTGTTACAACAAAAGCAATGTTAGGACACCAAATATTACATAATTTTTTTGACAACTTGTTGGCAAGCAGCAATTATTTGGAATATGAAGTTATTATTACTATCATATTTTCATTTACCAATCATCACTTGTCACCTGTGTAAGTTTGTGAAATAGGTTGTGTACATAGATTTACTTTGTCAACAAAGACCCCTTGCACTCTCTACATCTAGTCCAGAAAAATCATGGGTTTTAAGTTTTTACTTAAAAAGAAAACATTGTTTTGCTTACAAATCTATGCATATTGGCATATTGCACATTCAGGGTATAGAGAAAAGAAAATGCAATGCTGCCAGTGCATCTTATTGTTTTCTCTTATATGCTCATTATTAAAGGCTTTCACCATTGTTTGGTTTCACATGCTCATTACTGTTTCCTTGCAGAAATTGGGAACTCACTGCCCCCTGGACTGGGGCCCAAATAAAAGTCCCAGTTAAGTTTATTGTGGGTGACCTTGACCTGACCTATAATTCTATAGGCACCAAGGATTACATACATAAGGGTGGGTTCAAGAGAGATGTCCCACTCCTGGAGGAGGTAATTGTATTGGAAGATGTTGGTCACTTTCTCCATGAGGAAAAGCCTGATGAGATCAACACACACATTTATGACTACTTTCAGAAGTTCTGATTAGCTTTTTGACCCCCTTCTTGTTGTGTCTATGAGCATCTTGTGTTTTTTCTCCTCTCCTGGCTGGTTGTGTGGCTGTGCCTATGAGTGTCCTTATTTTTGTGATCATTCGCTGCTAAGAGGAGTGTGACATGTCCTTCAATTTGCAATTTCCATATTTCAATGTAAACGTGTGTGTTTTGATGTTTACCCTTGAACTATTTCAGCCCTACTTACATGCATATCAAAGCTTTGGTTTTTTTGATGTTGTTGATTTGGACCCAGGAGAAGATACATATCAAAGCTAACACTTTTGTCCACATTAGAAGGCATGAGTGTTTGGAATAAATAACTTGCTTGTTTACTGAAAGTGGATAAAATATAATTCTACTAAAATATAATTAAGGTTTTTAAAACTATATATAAGCAAATATGTTAAAGTACCCATAAAAATAATTCCCCGACCATCCACCACGTCAATTGTAAGAGTAGGGTAATAGTCAGTATTCTATCTCATGAAAATGTTGTCCATAATAAAGCTTTTCACTTTTTTTTTTTCTTATTTTATAATTGGACAATTACAAATGGGAAAGTGGAGATTTAAATCCTCGACGTCTTCATTGGAAATATTAAAAGGTGTTAATTGAGCTACAAAGCTCTTAGCCATTTATTCATTTTAACTTGTTCGTCTTTTGAAACTAAAATAAAATTAGTGTTTTTTACATGGAATTCCCTGTGAACACCTCCTTTTAACACCTCCACCTCCAAAAAGGAGGGGGGGAAAGCCTTCATCTGAGCAGAAACCACACTAACTAATAGATGCTGGGACTTGCAAAAGTTTTCATGCAAACGGAGGCCGTTCTAACAAAAGAGTCCACCCTCACACCAAGTCTGGAGGGACTAAATTTAAGAACTCTTTGGCTTCGGGCGTTTTCCAACACTGAAGTAAACCTCCACAAGGTCAGTTATGCCAGCAGGTATCTTTTGACCTGCTTTCACAGGGCCAACACCTGGGGGAGTACCTGCACAAACAGTTTAAATAACACAGGGGACATCATTATCTTCATTCTTGTCTTACAGAGGTTGATAACTGTGGACAATTATAGCTACTAGGCTTTAAACATGATCAGTTGGTTTGTTTGTTTGCTGGCATTTGTTGGTGCTTCACCGAAAATTTTCATTCACATGAAAATAAAATATAAAAAGAGAAGATTAGCAACAATAATGTATGGCATCATTTTAGTAAACCAGCTATAATATTCTAGTGCATTACTGGCTACAAGTTACAACAACAAATAGCTATCCCAATGAAGGAGGGTGTTTACAAACAACTGCTGCTTTTTAAGGAATAAAACATTATGGACATAGGACCAACTCAATGAGAATTATTGCATTTTTTCTTTCATAAGTTTGAATAGAAACACCAAAAAGACGAGTTATTTTTTGAAAAATTTCAAAGGTGGTTGTCATCCAAATGAGAAACTAAAGATGAAATGCATTCTGTTTTAATGTAGAACTTGTATAAAATTGTCATATACAGATGAGTCACCCACTAGTATTTCTTTGCAAAGTACACACGCACGAAGAAAAAAACCAAAAAAAAAAAAATTCATTTCACATGGTTTCTAAATGGACTTCTCCAGTATCAATAAACTACAATGAGGTTACTCTGAATTTCAAAATTAAGCCCTTCCAAGAATGATATGATAAAGAAGCCCTATTTCTTTGGTAGGCCATTTGACAAGAAACACAGTGATCACTTACTGAGCCAGCTTAAGCATCCCAACTAAAACTAATGATTGAACACATAGTATATGTACTATAGAAGTCAGCAATGGACCTCATATGTAGAAAGTTAGAACCACAGGCATGACCTTTAGCATATAAAGATTTCCAAGTGCCGCTAGAAAGGGTTAAGAATCTTAGCAATAACTTGCCTAATTGAGTAGTCTAATGTGGACTACCGCCCCACATATAGATGATAAATTATGCCCATAGGCACACTTTTGGCATAAGAAGAAATTAAAACTCAAGTATGAATGGGGACAAGCTGTCACTAATCTTGCTTATAAGAGTTTTGTCTATCTGTCAATATCCCAATTACATTTCGGAAAACGAATTTTCACAATGCTTACTTATTTATATTTCAAAGGCGAGTCGCTTGAAATGGTTTGGTTGTGTTCAAAGGAGAGCGATTAAAGAACCAATAAGAAAGAGTGAGGTGAATCAGTTAATCCAAGTTGAGGGAACGAAAAAAGGTAGTAGAATGCCAAAAATAACCTTAGTAGAAGTAACAAAAAAGTACATGTTAATTTGGGAAGTAACAAAGAGTATGACTTCAAATAGAATAGAATTGAGAAAAGAATACATGTGGCCGATCCTAACTAATTCAGTAATTTGTTGAGGATCCATAAACGATTCCAAAAAATTTGTGACTAAGGCTTTGTTGTTGCTAAAAATTTACACTTCAGTAATTGTACTGGAAACAATAAATAGGCAGTACCTGTTAGAATGACATCTCCTTCCAAAAGTGTAATGATTGAACTTATTGGCTAATGAGAAACGGGATCCTAAATATCATATCCTTGGTTGAGCCTTTCTGTCGCATTTCTCCTTCAACCTGTGGTGAAGCAAATCTAGTCAACCTCACTCAATTTGGAATGACCATACTATGAACAAGCGTTCTCTAAGTATTTAGAAAACTTTAAGCACAGAGGTTTCGAACCTTTAACCACAGTTCTAAGTTGTCAGGATCTGGCACCGATTCCTTGGGAAGCTGCATAAATATTTGGAGAATCAAATATGAACCACATAAAATTTCAGTGTGATTGATCAGACAAGTACTAAGAGCTTTCAAGTATGCCTCAAGACAAAATAGAAAGGAAAATAAATGCTCAAACTGATGAATTAACAGGTAAGTAACTGCTATTATTTAAAGCTATTTCTTTCCTTTGATTTTTGATCTAGAAGAAATGGTGGAGATTATACATGGTAAAACCTAAACTACTACGAATACAGAGAAGCAGGGTTGATGGTAGAGATTTCTATTTGCCAACAGATATGCCCCCTTATTCGTCCTCAACTACTTACAAAGAAATCACAAAATTTACGAAAATTATTTCATAGATTTCCCCTTCCACTCCCAATCCATATTTGTTAGTATCAGTAACTTCTCATATGTGTGTGCTGAGTGCACCTATTTGATCTGAAATTAATTTCTGATTCAATATAGACAATTTTAGCAGAATGAGAAGCATGGAAAAAATACAGTTAATTTCTTACAACAGAACCGATTGGTGTGAAGGTGTCCTGCCCTTTAGCTACTGTCCATGGAAGACCTGCAGACTGGCATATATAGCACGAAAAAGAAACCACATGAACAAAAAACATAACAGTGACAAACTTGTATCTGAATGCAAGACAGAATTGAATACATGGTAAAACTGTATGAGTTAATCCAGTAATAAAAATACAACGTTAGACATCAAATTCACCATATTCTCAATTTCTTAAGCGCGCACACACCACCTATGACAAATTTGCATTTTTAATCAGCAGAATCAGAAAATATATATATATATATATATATATGAAAACTTGCCAAAATTTCTTCAAAGTTTACATTCACAATACCTTACTTCTTAAATAACATGCTTCAGGCAAAACATCACTCCAGTAATCATGGTCACTTCATGCATATGAATAATGAGACAACCTTCTTATTCTTAAACATACAAAAAGGGAGACAATGTAATAAGGCAGCATGGATTTGGAAATTACCAAGTTTTGTTACAAAAAACAACACAAAAGAGAATTACTAACACTAAAAACAACACAGAAGAATGTTAAAAAAAAGTAAAGGAATAAAGACATTTTCAATTAAATATCTCATCGCACATGAAAAATTAAGATTTAAAAGAGAGAAACGTACCTTCGCAGAAGCTTGAATTTCCCTGGCAGTCATATCCAGTGCCAGAGCATAACCTAAGACACCAATACACATTTCAAAAAATATCATAGTAAATATATAAAGTATAATGGTTCATCAAGAAGACTACTTTGGAGAACTTTCGAAAAAATGGGGATCTAACAACTCAATTTAATGAGTATTTAAAGGTCATCAGAAATCAGATGTCTTTGTTGCCTCTTAATTCATCATCTAGTAGGGGATCATTGAAGGATATGGAAGACATCACCCCGGTTTATCATAAAAAGTATCCAAATTTTATGATCTCTTGAAACACTCAAGTTCAAATATTTGTTCCAAATTAAGCACCCCATGACAGTGACAATTTTGACCAAAAGCTAGAAGTAAAACAATATCCAAGGGAAATATACAGAGAGTCTAAAGGGACACCCACATTGTATTATATTGATTATGAATGGAAGAAACAGGCTAATTTGCTCTGAATTAAATGACACTTCTATCGCCCACGCAAGAATGAGAAGATGGCAACACCATGACACTTCCACAGGACCACATCTTATATATATTGAATTAGATATAATTTGCACACAATCGCTATAGTAAAGTAGTATACACTAAGGAACTTCCGCTATTGACATAGGTCATTAGACAGAACTATGTTAAATTCGCTGCACTCTCTCTCTCTCTCATTAGACAGAACTATGACAAATTTTAATCCAATTTAAACTCCTTGAAAAAGATTCATATGGGAACGTGCAAACCTGTATATTAAATTGATCTACTCTAACCAACAATTGAGCAAGCTTGTCTCATTTTTATTATTCCGCCTCCCTCAAAAATGCATAGCTCGTCTCATTACTCATTTTCTATATTCATAAATCTGATAGTCCAGACACTTGCAAGGAATTTATGAGTTGCTGAAGTTTAATTTCTTTGTAATCAATGCGGCAGAATAGAATAGCTGCATAGCCCAATTTCAATGGGGCCAGGCAACCAAACAGTAACAAATATTTTGCACTGGGGAAAATACTAAGATGATGGACCTAGTATTTTCACTACAAACAACATGGCCTGTTTCGACCTTTTTTTTTTCAAGAGTTGCTAAAATTTGTCCAAATAAACACTAAAGTATGACTATTACTAAATTTATTAAGGACCTTCAAAATAATTAACATAACCCTTGAAAAATAATTAATACAACCCTTGAAATAAATATATAAAAAAGTGGTTAGTTTTGTCGCTAAAATGTGAATCCTCTTAAATTCACAACCCCTAATAAAAATACCCAAAAAAAATTTCAACCCTTGAAAAAAATATTAAAAAAAACAAAAGAATATGTTATACGATAGCGCCCGAAGCTATAAAACTAGTATATATATATATATATATATATCACGCTGTGTCTCAACTCTCAATCTCTTCCCTCCCAAAAAAAAAAACTCTCAGTCTCTCATATATCGCAAGCGCTCTCTCTGAGATCTCTCACTGTCTCATTTTCCCCAAATGCAAATCTAAGCTCTGCAATCATGGAAATCACATAGCATTCAAGCTCAAGTTCGTGATTTCTTCGTCTGTGTCTCTTCGTCTCTCTCAATCTAAGCTCGGTGTTCTCTTCGTGACTTCGTCTCTCTCGGTCACAGTGTGTTTTCTTCGTCTCTCAATCACATTGATAAGAATTGGTATTGCCTAATCACAAACCCTAATTTCTTCTTTGAATTTTTGTGTTTCTTTGTTTTCTTCTACTTTCTCGTCGATTTTCACCGCATTTCTTTGATTTTCCTTTCGCGCATTTCTCAGAAAACTCAAAAATCGAAGGTCTCCTCTCATCTCGATTCCACTAGTTTGATTACAGGTTCTCCTCTCTCTTAAGAAATGTTCATTGTTGATTGTTGATTTTGAAACTGGAAAATTCTCTGTACCTATTGATTGTTGATTTGTAAGGTTGAATCTGTGCTCTATTTTGAAGTAATTATTTAATTTGCTCCTTCAAGCTTCATTTAAATACTCATCTGATTTTTGGGATATTTTGTTGTGTTTGTTTATCGATTTGATTTTTCAGAAATTTCCCGCGCTTTTGGATGATTACCTATAACTTCTGCTCCATTTTTTTTTTAATCAAATACGAAATTCAAATAATTATTTAATTAGATCTTCCAAACTTTGTTTAAATCTAGGAGAATTTTCTGTATTTGTTTATACGATTTAACATTTCACGAAATTCCTGCGTTTTCTGAAGCACTACCTATAAGTACTTATACCGCTGTGATTGCAAGAAGTTTTCTAAGAATACTTGATCCATACTTTGTTAACATGGATATTATAAATGAGAGAATACAGAATTCTAAAAAAAGAATTGTAGTTTGAGTGATTGATGAAGTTGTTGACAAGGGAATTACCATTTTCAAGTTGTGTACTTTAGCTTTAGTATGATGGGGTTATAACTGTATGTCTATCATCTATCTATTGTATTATATAATGTCTCAAACTCTATTGTCTGTTTGAATTCTTTCTATGCAATAGCTGGTTGTATTTAGTTGGTTGTTTCTATGATAAGAATGTTGATTCCTCATTCTTAGGCCTTACGCAGATTATGCAGAAACTATGTATACATCATATCCATGCTCCACTTTTGGTTTTTGAAAATCCTCTTTGCCAATTAGGAACATACAAATTAGCCGTAATTCTCAGTGGATAATTTGCTGAACTTAACAAAGGCTTTAGAGAGGCCACTTAATTTTCCATGTTTTCTCTTTAGTAAATTTAAATTTGCCATGAGGTAAAATTCAATAGTTTCTATATATACATCTATATAACTGATCAAGTGTGTGTACTCTGTTGCAATGATGGGGAGGGGTGGGGGCTGTGATCTTTCTTATGCTTCTAGATGCCACCCCTGGCTTCTCTTATCTTATTGTTTGAGGAACCCTTAATTTTATTGGAGCAAAATTCCTAGCAATAGAATAGTAATGCTTCAAAAAATGCAAGGTGGAAAACCCATGCTCATTAGATACATATAATAACAACCCCAATGCAACCCGCGGAACACAACCTGATAGCTATACTATAGTCTTTTTGTGGTCTATGATTATGTTTTGTGTAGGCTACGTATATTCTGATGGGAAAAAAATTTACAGCTTGTTATATGTTTTTAGTTGTGCATGTAGATTTGAATTTTTGATTGCTTATTGATTAAGTTATTTCTTCAAAATTTTAAGGGTATTTATTAATGCTTTAACAAAAAAATTTCTCAACTAGTTATTATTTATTCAATAATTAATGATCAACACTCATTTGGTTTCGAGCCATTTTTGTCCCCAAAAGAAGATCCATTCTAAGTACGACACCAGAATGAAAAATGTAAGTTTTCATGTGTATGTGATTCTTTTTTGTTCACATCTCCAGTGTCCATTTGCCATTTGACATTAACTGAGTGGTACTAGACTTTTGTTGTAGTAGTAGTAGTAGTATTTTAAATAATGAGGGTATCTATATGTCTCTGACTCTTCTACTTACTTTGGTATATAAAGTCCACTTGGTTGTTGATGAAATGTTAGACACAGAATGGGTTAGTACTTAGCACTTAGCAATAATGACATTCTACTAACTCAAGTCAAGTGGGTGATAAACTGAAAATGAAAGATAGCTGGTTTCAAGATTTGGCTCTAACCAGTTTTTTAGATCACTTATGCTTTTTTGTTTTTGGTTGTTGCAGACATCATCTTTCTTTCTTCACATTTTTAAGGTTCAGTTTAAGTACTTGGCAGAGAAGGACTTGGCAGTGTAAGTACTCTTTGACTTTAACTTAGTAAAATTGAACTTTTATTGCAGTTATAGCTTTTAATCTTCAGTGTATGCATCTAGTGATGTCGGTAGTAAATTCATGAGCTTGCTTGCATACATGCATTCATAGCTGTATTTTTGAAGGTTTTAATTTGAATTTCCGGAATTTGATATTAAAACACAATATAATGTTTTAGTACTATAGGATAAATTTGGAATGACCTATTGAGTTGTTTATGTGGATAGAATAGATAAGTACTAGTTTGCTTTTGTAATCCTTATCTTGAAAAATTTATTGTGGATATTCCTTTTTTTGGTAGCTGATGAAAGTAGTGAGTAGTGACATTAGAACAAATAAGTGGGGTACAATATAGAATAATTTGGATGATGTAAGTTATCTTCAGACTCTGTTCATTACCTTAAAAATTGGTGAGTGCATCTGGGCCTTTGATTTGAATAGCAGCTTAGCCTCTTCAGCCTTTTCCTGTGTTCTGCGTACTTCACATAATCATTCATGGTTGAATTGAAGAAATTGGATGTGTGTTTTTGACAGTCTTTTGCATTCTAAGATGTGAAAGAGAAAGAGGTTTTTAGTGGAATGCGTGTCTCTGGTATAGGATGCCATGATTACTATGCTTGTTTTAAGATCTATGTTGTGGCCCTTTATTAGTTTATATAGGTGTAAGCGTATTTATTGGATGATTTGGTATCTCACTAGTTTTGGTTCCACTGAAGTCTGCTCTTGCTTTTAGATTATTCTTAATGTGTTTCTTCTGGTGTTCAAAAATAAATTAGTGTGATTAATTTCTTTTTTGATCCTACTTTATCCTGGTAAATTGGATCCTATATCAATTAACATAAATGATTATCTCACTGTTCCAATTCCCTTTTAATTTTTTCAATGTAGAATTAACAGTAGCCTTATGTTGTTATTTGCAGTTCTTTCCTTTTTCTCATTCTGTAAGCAGTATATCCCATTTACTTGTAATTTCTTAATGCTAATAATTTTTGACTACGTGAGGTTGGCGTTAATTTTTTAAATAAGTTGAAATTTGGTTAATTTTTTAAATAAGTTGAAATTTGGTTAATTTTTTAAATAAGTTGAAATTTGGTCAATTTTACTCAAATACTACTGTTGCATGATCTATCTCAATAGTATTTTTTCTGCAAATCAAATGCCTTACATGTTTCTTCTGGTGTTCCTTACATGTTTCAATTTCATAATCTGTATCATTCTCTCTTTTTCAGAAACTTGAGGGCATCCATAATGGCTGAAATGTTCAATTGCACTAGCTGATAACTTCTTTCTTTGGAGATGATGATGAAGAATAAAATGTATCAAAACTTTTAACTCTTGGACAAATTTGGTCTTTGTACAAATTGTGGTTGTTGATATCTTTTCTCTTAAACAATAATTGATATATTGGTTGTTTGTATGCAGTCCCTAATCTGTTAAGTAATCTCAATATTACTTTTGCTATACATCACTATCATCTCAACAATTGCAAAATTTTTTTTTTTTTTTGTTTATATATATATATATATATATTGGTGCATGATTGTGTTTTTTTTTTTTTTTTTTTTTAAAAATAAATAATAAAATCTTATTTTGAGGGTCAAGAGACCCCTTAAATAACCTTATTTATCAAGAGTTGTAAATGTAAATCTTTTAAACCTTGGTAAAAGGTTATTTAAGAGTCTCTTGACTCTCAAAATAAAATTAGAGCACTTGTTTTGAGAGCCACGAAGGCCTTCAAAATTTCTTTTTCGACGGTATAAGTTTCGAAGGTTATCAAGGGTCAATTGAACTCTTAAAATATCTTTTCTCAAGGTTTTTTAATACTTTTTTCAAGGGTTTTGAACCTTGAAAAAAGTCAGATTTGTTGTAGTGTTTAGGCTAGGATGGATGGGTGGATGGTCTTGACTCTTGAGTGTTTGATTTATGAGTTGCTGAAGTTTGACACATTAGATGGGCTTGGGTTCTTCGAATCAATTTCGGCTAATATTGAGCCGGGTCTATTAAAAATTCAACAAATTTGCATGTTTAAGCCCATCCCAACCATCAGGTCTGGCCTAACAACAAACGCAACCACACCAACCCCAGGCCCAACGCCTTCTCTAAGCTTCTGATCACCTAAAACAAGGGGCATCCACAAGCTAAATTGTGCGAATGAGCTACAATTGTTTTTCTTTTTTTTTTTCTTTTTAAGAATCTGACATCCACAAGTTAAGATTGTGCCACTCTTGTTTTGGACAAACTTGATTACAGTCTTTATCAGTTCTAATTAATACGTGTACATTTCATGTATGAACCTCCAAGATGAAAGGTTAATTTGAGAATGTTGTGAAATTAATTGTAGTAATTTTTATTTTTATTTTTTGTGTCATAGCTTTACTTGTCAGGTAATGTATAATTTTTCAACACATAAATTTTTTTTAATGTGTAGTTATAATTTATCTAATTTTTTAAGCTAATAAATTTAAGTTATTCCAAATGGACACTTTAATTGTAAATATTTTAAAATAATCATAAACATTCAAAGCTACGCATCCAAAAAAGAAAATTTACATTTAGTTTGGAAGTATGCAATTTTATTCCAAACTTCATTATGTTAATCAAACAAAAAATCTATATATATATATATATATATATATAATAATATTATTATTATTAATAGATAAAACTGAGAGAAAATCCAATAAGATTTCAAATTAGAATTCAATTAAAGTCTAATTTTGCGCCACATGTCCCAATTAATTTAAGTTTTTTAATTTTTGTGCCAAGTGAGTTAATCTAGTGTAAAAAAACGAAGAGTCCAATACAAGTAAACCATAAAAAACATAATTTTTGAATGATTTTATATTTATGAGCTTTTTGTTATAGAACTAAAAACAATTCAAGTTTATAAGTCATATATATATATATATATATTAATCAGTAAAGCTGAGAGAAAATTCAATTAGATTTCAAATTGGAATTCAATTAGAGTCTAATTTTGCACCATGTGTCCTATCTAATTAAAAATTTTAAATTTTGTGCCAAGTTAGTTAATTTAGTGTAAAAATTGGATTTTAATTAGAACTTAATTTTACGTCATGTATCCCATCTAATCGAAGTTTTTTAATTTTTGTGCCAAATGAGTTAATTTAGTGTAGAAAACGAGAAGTCCAATATAAATAAATCATAAAAATATAATCATATATTTAACACTATATATAAAATTAGAGGAAGCGAGAGTTTGAATGATTTTATATTTATAAGCCCCTTTTTTGTATAACTAAAAACAATTCAAATTTTATAAGCCATTATATATATATATATATAAATATATATATATATATATATATATATATATTAATAGGTAAAAATTAGAGAAAATCTAATTAGATTCTACAATTGAAGTCCAATTTTGCACCATGTGTCCTAAAATATTTATATTTAGGGAGGGTCTTATTTTTTAATTTTGGAATCAAATGTGGGGTCATATCATAAATATTCATTCAAGTGAGTTATTGTATATAAAAATCAAAGACTCTAGAATTAATGAACATAAAAATATTTAAAAAATGGACAATTTACATTTTTTGCCTAATAATATTCTCACAAAACTTTTTAAAAACTTTTTTTTTTTTTTTAAACTATAAGAATGACTATCAATAATATTTAAATTATATATGTAAGAATTATACTATGTATCTTTTAAATATATCCATGCACATGCATGAGATTACTAGCTAGTCTATATATCTATATATATATAATAATAATAATAATAGGTGAAGCTAAGAGAAACTCAAATTAGAATTCCAAATTAGAGTTCCAATTTTGCGCCATGTTTCCTAAATTATTTATGTGGGGGCATTTTTTGCTTCAAGGAAACTCATGTGTACTCTTAGGCAATTTTTGCTTGTCCCACATTGGAAGAATTTCCTCCCTCTTTCTACCTTATAAGGGATGAGCCAATTGTTGAAGAGTACCACTAATATGGTTCCAAACTAGTGGTACTCTTCAACCATTGGCTCACCCCTTATAAGGTAGAAAGAGGGAGGAAATTCTTCCATTGTGGGACAAGCAAAAATTGCCTAGGAGTACACATGAGTTTCCTTGAAGCAAAAAATGCCCCCACAAGTAGTATTAAATTTGGATAAGAATTATAATATGTGACTAATTACGTATACTTTTTAAATATACATATAATTTGACTAATTATTTATATTTTATGATAAAAATTGTATTTAATTTAAAGATACGTCTACATGTGTTACATTCTATTTTTTAAAAATAATTTGACTAATTATTTATATTTTGATAATAAAAATTGTGTAAATTTATGCGGGGACCACACTATAATTATTCACTTAAGTTTGTGTCATGTGTCCACCTAAGTTTTTAATCTTTGTGCCAAGTGAGTTGATGAGTGTAAAATATTAAAAATCTAATATTAATGAGCTATGCAATTTTAAAAAAAAAAATTACATATGCTCAATAAAAATCACCACACAACAAAAATTACCACACTTTCTATCTTATTAAAATTAGAAAACAAATGATCATAAGTATTATTAAATTTAGGTAAGAATTTTAATATGTGACTAATTACATTTACTTTTTTTTTTTATAAATAATTTGACTAATTATCTATATTTTTATGATAAAAATTATGTCTAATTTTAAGTGTAACTATATGTATGCATCAATGCATGTGTTACATGCTATTTTTTTAAATAATAATTTGACTAATTATTTATATTTTTATAATAAAAATTGTGTTTAATTTTAAATGCATCCATGCATTTGCATGGGCTACATGTTAGTTCAAAAATAATACACATTTGGGTTTTGATTAATAAATTGTATGTACATTACTATTAGTATGGATATAATTAATACATACACAGAGAAAAAATTAATTGTCTAATTTTATTTTTGGCTAGCTCCACCACTATGTATGTGCTTCATCATGAAGTTGTAATTTGTTGATATTTCCCAAGCCCTCATTGTAGCTAACCTTCTGACATTCATTTTTCATCATTGACTACTACTATAGTTGGAACTTTCTCCATTGAACTCAATCCATCATTCATCCAATCTAGTCATTTATAGTCACTATAAACGTATCATTCACGATATCTTCACAAGTTTATATTCATTCATCCAATCTAGTCATTTGTAGTCACTATAAATTAATTGTAGTAATTTTTACTTTTATTTTTTGTGTCGTAGCTTTATTTGTCATGAGAACCCTGCTTTTCTGAATCTAGAAGCAGAGGTTGGATTGTGGAAATTGGCTAGCTCCACCACTACGTATGTGCTTCATCATGAAGTTGTAATTTGTCGATATTTCCCAAGCCCTCATTGTAGCTATCTTCCGACATTCATTTTTCATCATTGACCACTACTATAGTTGGAACTTTCTTCATTGAACTCGATCCATCATTCATCCAATCTAGTCATTTATAGTCACTATAAACGTATCATTCAAGACATCTTCACAAGTTTATATTCCAAAATCAAGGTCGTGTCAAGCCTTCTATCTTAAGCTAAAAGGAAGATTGTTTAAGATATTAGCTTTGTGTGTTAGTGTAACTAGTATGTAACCCATGTGAATGATGAATTTTAATGGTGCTATTGATGTTAGTTTGGGTTATTAAACATATAGGACATAGTTCAAGCAGTCCTTGCATAACTATATAAAATAGGACATAGTTCTCATTACATTGCCATTACATATATAAAATAACTATTGGATATTACATATACAATATCAACTTACAATTATTGTATGTGAAATTGTACTAAATATAACACAAAATAAAATAATAAATTGGTCAAATAGTATCTCCTAAATTGAATGAAAATAGGTGCATGAGATTGTTCAGCTAAATTATAGTTTGTTACGTTCAATATCTTCGCATACAAAATATCTGAATGGAAATAGTATAAAAAAATATGCTCATTAATTCAAAGAAAGAATAACAAAAAAAAATCTAAACAATTTAATTAGTATGGAAAGCTAACAAAAGCAAAATCCAATTTTGATTCTAATTTAATTTTCTCTAAACTTGGGTTTAAAAAAGCAATATATATATATATATATATATTACCTAATTAATAATTGACAGTACATAGTCATGGTATATTTCTTAAATGACTTATAAATTTACAATATATATATATATATATATATATAATCATTCAAACTCTCTCTTCCTTTAATTTTATATATAAAGTTAGATATATGATTATATATATTTTATGGTTTATTTATATTGGATTCCTCTTTTTTATACTAAATTAACTCATTTGACACAAAAATTAAATATTTAGATGAGATTGGACATGTGGTGCAAAATTAAATCCTAATTGAAATCCAATTTTTATACTAAATTTACTCACCTGGCACAAAAATTTAAAAACTTAGATTAAATAAGACATGTGGCGCAATATTAAACTCTAATTGAATTCTTATTTGAAATCTAATTGAATTTTCTCTTAGTTTTACCTATTAATATATACTAGTATATAACCCCGTGCTTACGCACGGGAATTGTCAATTGTAATAGTACTATTGATATTAGCTTAGGTTTTTAAACATATAGAACATTAGTTTGATCAGGACTTTTAAAAGCACTAAAATGATTTTTTCTTGGAATTTTCATGATATTGGTCACGTTAAGTTTCTTACTATACTACACAGTTACATTTATGAATAATCACAATTAAATATATAAAATTTTGATAGAATATACACATTAATTTCAAATTTTCATTAGAGAATAAACTTTAACCATCATACAAAGAGCCAAATTATGTGCTCTTTTGTTTTTGATGATACATAAAAAGATAAAGTAGGTTTTTGACGTGTTAAAATGACATATTTTCACAACACTTGATGCTGATCTCTAAGAGGAATCCCTTAATGGCATTGCTTCATTCATGATACTTAAAGCCATATTGTTCAAACTATGAAAGAAATATACAATAAAAACAATTTTTTTTTTTTTTTTAAGGTTGCTCTTAAAATAAAAAAAATAAAAACTCATTTTTCCCAATTGCCAAGGGGCCTCGATAAGTCAAAATAGCATTGGGGCTAAAGCCTTAAGAGATTAAATTTTATAAGAATGTGGTTGATAAAATTATATTTTTATACACTATCTTTAACAATCAAAGATATCAACTTAAAAACACACAACCAAATTGCATCAACCCAAAGTTGAGTTCTAAAGAACACAAAAATTCATTAACCTAATAAAGTAGAGATACAAAAAATAAAAAATCCACCCCAAAAAAAATGTGAGAGAGAGAGAGAGTAATAACTTTTTTTGTGTGGGTAAATATGTATAGAATAAGTGTGTATAGCAAATTTATAGCAAGAAGATGGAGACAAGAAGAGCTCAAATAAAAGGAAGAGAAAGGGGTAAAATGCTTGGATGCCAAAACAATGCCTCATCATCAAATATGAGTCAAAGCACCTTGTTCACACTGATCTTCTTGACAATAGAGGTACCAAGAGATCTTTCAAAATCATCACAGTACTGATCATAGGATATCTAGGCAGAAAATTATGGCTCAAGGTCTTCATGGGCAGCTAGTGGAGCATCATCCTCAAGATTTCTGGTGTCAGACAAAGAAGAAAGAAGAGAGCTGCTTTTGCTTATGAGGCTAGGACCAAGCAGGGTGCAGTGGTGTTCTACGGGTTCAGTAGCAGTACAACTAGATCAATCCCAGGTGTTTTGCTTGAAGGCCTTAAAGAAGCAGCTGTAACAGCTTTTAGGCTTCAGTTCAACCAGATTTTGGTTAATTCAGGCCAAGCTTTGGATTGGGAAGGAAAAACCTTGTTTGCTAATTTAGAGTCCTTAAAGCAGCGGGGTATGTGCTTTTCCTTCCGTTGGATCCCTGCTTTTGTGCTTGTTAATGTACATAATATGGCTGTTATGGCCTCCAATGCTCCCATGCACTACCAATGGTCTCAGCACCTAACTTTGTAATGCTCTGTTTTCTGGTTGTTTTATCCAAAATATAAATAAATAAATAGTGAAATTGTTGGAAATAGGTGGATAACGTTGCCACTAATATGACTCAACAAAAATGCAGCAACAATAAATACTACGCTTCAACTTTTAGATATATATATATATATATAGTAATAATTTAAAAAGTTATTAATTATTATTTTGATCAATAATTCAATGTTGGGTTAAATTATAACATTTTGTAGTAAAATTGACAATAACTTCGCCATTTTTTCTATCTTTTTTTTATGATTGTCATTTTTTTTAAAAAAAACTTTAGGACAGTTGGTTGATGCATATTAAAAATTATATTAGTAATGAGTACATGTGAAATTGATGTTATTTTAATCATAACTTATATATTTAATTCATTCATTTATTATCATTTTAAACCAAGAGTCGTGTAGCTCAATAGACATTTTTTTAATATTTTCAATTGAAACATTTAGGATTTAAGCCCCCTCAATTGCAATTATTAAATTTATAAATAATTAAATAAACTTATCATCTTTTCAAGTTATGAGAAAAATCATAAAATATATATATATATATATATATATTGTGTCCATATCTTTTTCAATAAATTATTATACTCTCCCTTGGTCCTTTCTCCCCTAGTGCCCTCTCTTATTGGACTCCCTAAAATTAGTACATTACTTATTGCTCTCTCCTCCAGAGTATTCGATATTTGCAGTTGTCATTTTCTGTGATCACAGTTTCCAAAGGATTTGGCATCGGTCATTATCTTTGATAGCTAGTAAACCATATATATGTTTGAAGAAGAAAATGTTTAAAATATTCTTTTTTGCCCTTATTTTTTGTTTATTTTAAATATAATATGTACATTGTATATGGCAACAAGGTCTTATAACTCAAATAATATAAAATTTAAAGTGATGAAAAAAAATTTAAGATTATAATAAAAACATGATGAAAAAAAACCGGTTTAATTTTGATTTAGTTTTTTATTTACGGGATTTAGTTTTATTTTTTGGTTTAGCATATATCAGAATTGAACCAATTTTGTAGAGTTCCAAACACCCTTTAATTTAGAAATAATATGTATAAGTTTCTATCTAGTATCTACATGTTATTTTCCTTATAAAAAAGGTATCTACATGTTATTATGTTATTGGAATTGTTCACACTGTTTCAACTTTTTAACCGTTGTTATTCATACAATTTCTACAAACAAATGGGTTTTAAAATTTCTTAATTCGATGAATGACAAATTTTCAATTTAAAACTATTCATTTTATTGTTATAATTGTCTTATCTCTGGTTATATTTCAAGACTTTTTATTTATTTTTTTAATCCTCTATGATTTTTCTTCCTTAAATATGGATAGAGTATACTTTTCTTCTTCAATGATGGGTATTTTTTTTTTTTTAATCAATACTTTCCAAATTTTGCAAGAGGAAATTAAATTATTTCATGTAACAAACAGACGTTACTTTCTCTATTCTCTTTTTGGAGAAAATGGGCTTTTGCCATTATTTTTTAAAATATCTAGCACAATATCCTTATTTTGAAACTATATAGCGATATGTTCCTATTTAAAACTTGATTTTCTTAAAATTGAGTTTCAATATGAACTCGAGTCCCTTATTTTCAAGTGGAACTCAAGTTCCTTGAATGGTATGAATTCGAGTACTATTCAAGGAACTTGAGTTTCATATTTTTTTTTTTTTTTTTTTTTAAATTTGATTGCTGATAACTCGATTTTCTACCAATTGAGTTTTACATTGAAACTCGATTTTGAGAAAATTAAGTTTCAAAACAGAGACTTGCTTTTATATAGTTTCAAAACAATGACATATCATTAGATACTTTTAGATATTTTAAAAACAGGGATATATCACTAGATATTTTTAGATATTTTAAAAAATATCGCTAGATATTTTTAAGTATTTTAAATACAAACATATCGCTAAATATTTTTAGATATTTTAAAAAAAAAAAGAGCAAAGCTCATTTTCTCCTTTATCTATATGAGGAAGTATATCCTGAACCCGGCATAAATGCGCCATCTCACAACATGCGCCATCTCACAAAGAGGCGGAACCCCCACACTGTGGGTTCCGCCTATACAAAATCTATATATAGGCTTTACAGTCAGGTACTCACAATCACAAACAAAGCAGAGAGAGAGAGATGGAGGGCATAGAGCATAGAACAGTGAATGTGAATGGCATAAATATGCACATAGCTGAGAAAGGCCAAGGCCCAGTGATTCTTTTCCTTCATGGTTTCCCTGAGCTTTGGTACACATGGAGGCACCAGATCATAGCCTTAGCCTCACAAGGCTATCGAGCCGTGGCTCCTGACCTCCGTGGCTTTGGTGACACGGATGCACCACCTTCTATCACCAGCTACACCTGCTTTCATGTGGTGGGAGACCTTATTGCTCTACTAGATGTTGTGGCACCTGATCAAGATAAGGTCTTTGTGGTTGCCCATGACTGGGGTGCTCGCATTGCTTGGTTTCTATGCCAGTTTAGACCCGACCGTGTCAAGGCTTTGTTTAACATAAGCGTGGTTTTCGAACCCAGGAACCCTAAAATGAAACCCCTTGACTCCTTGAGAGCAATTTATGGAAATGACTATTACAAGTGCAGATTTCAGGTTCTTTGATTCCTGTCATCTTTGTTAGTTTTATCTCTGTGTGGGTTCTTGGTAATTTTCTTGATTGCCCGTAGTGGAAATGCTATCTAGGTTTGACTATAGTAACTTGTATTCTCTAATTAAACCAGTCAATAATTATGTTATGCTATTATTTTTCTCATAATATGTGGTTGGTATGACATTATATCCATGACATATAGAGAGTGATACTTGTGATCTATATTTTTTCAGTTTATTTGGTTTTTGGTTGGTGGGTTTGAGTATTTTGCTTGAATTTAATGGTAAAAGAAGAGCTTTCAAAGAAAAAAAAATGGTAAAAGAAGAGAATGTTAGTTGGGTTTTCTGTTTTTTGTTTTTTGTTTTTTTTTTCCTGCTACATGGTTCTTTTGGTTTATTAAATACTTTCTCTTCAGCATTCCTGTTGATTGTCATTTAGGCACAATGATGCTTCATTTATCTTGAATTACACTTTTTTACCAAAACTTGGTAGTAATTTTCTTTTATCCGTTTTAAAATGTATGTATGAAGAAAAGTAAATCTCGTAGGCTCTGTTTGTTTCCAGTGAAAGTACTGTACAAACTCCTTTACAGCTCTGTTTATTCTTCAGTAGATAATATAGTCAGAAGCTTACTCTTATCAGCTAGTTTCACGAATAAATCTTATTTTTTCAGTTTTTGAATGTGCTTTGGTAATTGGTTATGCAGTTAGTCATGATCTTGTATATAGATCTTAAAATGTCCAAACATCTTCAATCGCAGTTCTTTCCTTCCAGCTCCAGATGTCACATGATCGAATTCCCAGTTATCTTGTACTTTTTGTCATATATTTGTACTCCTATTTTTATTCACAAGAGCTTCTATACAATAATAAGTTTGTTTAGCGGGTAAGATAATGTTGATCTGCATTAGTTGGAAAACTTTCTAGGGAATGCTCATTCAACATTAAGTCTTGCGTGAAGGAGACCAACCAATAGTAGACACTAGACACTTTAGCTTTGGATATTTTAATAGTTCTTTGTCTTATGCCTGTTCAATGAGTGAGGTCACTGGGGTTAATTAGTATTTTAATCAGGTTGATTATTAGTTCATATAAAACTATACCCTTATATACAGAGCACCTTTTTACAAATGACAAATGCTAATGACCATCTCCTAGAATCTTGATCCCATGAGGGTATCTCTTTGATGAAATTATTAGTCAATTCTGGTGTTCTAATTGCATTTTGAAATGATGTTATAAAAATTGGCCTAGCATACAAAACAAAAATATATGTAAATCTTCTTGTCCCATTGGAGACATCTTATATAAATCTCTTGTTGGATGTCTGAATCTTTATGCATAAATATTTTCTCTTTAAAATCATTTGTGGGACGCCCAATTTTACATCATGCAGGAAAATTTGTGTTTTTCTAGCGACTTTGTTTGGTTTACTTTATTTTCATTAAAAAAGGGATTGGAGGCACAGCTTTTTAAAGCATCACTTAAAAATAAAAATTCAAGATACAGGTGTACTTTGTTCAATAAACAAGTTAAACAAAATAAGCTAATCTAATGGACATGTTGTTTTATTATTATATTGCAGGAACCTGGAGATATAGAAGCTGAGTTTGCCCAGCTTGGTACTGCAACAGTTCTCAAGGAATTCCTAACACTCCGCAATCCAGGTCCACTTTTTTTACCTAAAGGTAAAGGGTTTGGACATCCACCAGGTGCTCCAATTGTCTTGCCCTCTTGGTTATCAGAGGAAGACATTGACTATTATGCCAGCAAATTTGAGAAGACAGGCTTCACTGGTGGTGTGAACTACTACCGAGATTTGGACCTGTATGCTATCTTCAAACTTTGGCTGAACTTTCTTTCTAAATCATGCTGATATATAAATAATTTGACAGTAGCTAGCCTGATAATCCTTTAAAGTTGGTGAGAATAGACTTCATACTCGTCCTTAAGGACCTTGTTTGTGTCAATTCCTATCACTTTCAAGTCTCAACCAATGTTTTTGTCGCCACAAGATGCCTTGGTTAAAACAATGAGCTTCAATTGTTTAGGTATTCAATTCGAATTTCTCATTGTTATCAACATAAGCAATGTTAGCACACAAAATATTACATAATTTTTTTGACAACTTGTTAGCAAGCAGCAACTGTTTGGAATACGGGGTTACTATTACCATCATATTTTTATTTACCAATCAACTCTTGTCACCTGTGCAAGTTTGTGAAATAGGTTGTGTACATAAATTTATTTTGTCAACAAAGACCTCTTGCACTCTCTAAATCTAGTCCAGAAAAATCATGGGTTTTAAGTTTTTACTTAAAAAGAAAACATTGTTTTGCTTACAAGTTACAAATCTATACATATTGGCATATTGCACATTCAGGGTAGAGAAAAAAGAAAATGCAATGCATCTTATTGTTTTCTCTTATATGCTCATTATTAAAGGCTTTCACCATTGTTTGGTTTCACATGCTCATTACTGTTTCCTTGTTCTTTTCCTTGCAGAAATTGGGAACTCACTGCCCCCTGGACTGGGGCCCAAATAAAAGTGCCAGCTAAGTTCATTGCGGGTGACCTTGACCTGTCCTTTAACACTGTAGGCACCAAGGATTACATACATAAGGGTGGGTTCAAGAGAGATGTCCCACTCCTGGAGGAGGTAATTGTATTGGAAGATGTTGGTCACTTTCTCCCTGAGGAAAAGCCCGATGAGATCAACAAACACATTTATGACTTCTTTCAGAAGTTCTGATTAGCTTTTTGAACCCCTTCATGTTGTGTATATGAGCACCTTGTGTTTTTTCTCCTCCCCTGGCTGGAATTGTGTGGCTATGCCTATGAGTGTCCTTATTTTGTTATCATTTCGCTGCTAAGTGGAGTGTGATATATCCTTCAATTTGCAATTTCTATATTTCAATGTAAACGTGTGTGTTTTGATGTTTTCCCTTGAACTATTTCAGCCCTACTTACATGCATGTCAAAGCTTTGGTTTGCTTGATGTTGGAACAGTTAATAAACTATACCTCTTTTATTATTTACTAGTTGCAAATCCACGCAAATGTAATAACTGTTTTATAAGAATATAGTGTAAAATAGGTTAGATAGTGGATGTGTTATTTAAAAGTATTTAATATCTTTATAAGTTTTATGTAATGGAATATATAATGTATTTTTTTTGCATTTAACAATAACACATAATGATATATAAAACGTAATTTACTAAAAAGATTTAAATTACATAATTATAATATTGTTTTATATAAATGGAGAAGATGTTATTGTTGTGAAATTTTAAAATACTCGCAAGTGTACGAACCATACCGAAGTATAGTTTGACAAGAACGAGGTCGAACCCACAGGGACTTGAATGAACGTAGGAAAATTAATTAAACTTTAACCAAATTAATCCTAATCTAGTTTAATAAAAATTGGTTGTTTTGAAATTAATTAAACTAAGCAAATAATAAAATTAAGCAAATAGTTAAACTAAGCAAAAGATATAAAGCAATAAAAAGATGTAAACAATCAAGGGAAAAGAATTAAAGTTTTGGAATCCACCTTGTAAGTCATATCAGCATATATTTATGATCATTAATTTTTCCCAACCACTACATGATAATCTAGAAATCAATCTTGCTATCATGGAAAATATCTTCATTAAAATCTTTATTTTAAAAATCAAAAGCATGTTCTTCTTCGCTTCTTAAGTATAAAACCAAATCATCAATTGTATCCATAGCCAAACAAATCACAAGATATATCCAATTCTAAAAATCAAATCATAACTTGTATCCATTGACAGACAAATCACAAGCGATATCCAATTTTATAATCAAGAATTAATAATCCAAGCATTCAATTAATTAAGACAAATCCTAAATCATGAGAAAAACATGATTGAACTCATATCTAGAATCCCATCTTAGTCAATTGATATGAAGCAAAAACAATTTAAATCACTAAAGAACAACTATTGTGGGAAAAATTAAATCACATAAATATTACTAGTAATCCTTAACAAGGTTTCATCCTCAACCCTAATTATAAATTTAGCTACTCATGGTAATTGAAATAAAACAAAAGAATAAAATACTAAACATTAAACTAGACAAATAAAATAGAGAAAGAAATAGTCACAATGCTATCATGGAGAAAAGCTACAGAGAAGCCACATGCGGCACTGCCTCTTGCTCCAATTTTCTGTTTTTCATCACAGCCCTAGCACTAGCCTCAGTCCCCCCTGAATTTTGCCCTAAAAAGCCTTTAAATAGGTCAATGAATCCTATTACAAGTTGAATTCCCGTTTGGAGAAAATCCCAGACTTTTAGGCTTTACTTAACCGACTATTTAGGCCCACTTAACGTCAGAATTAGGGCTCCTGGTAAACTACAAAGTTGTAGCCCTTTAAGTTAACTTTTCAGCCCAACTTGAATCATCTCAATTGGACATCTGAACCAAAAGTTATGCCAAAAATACTAACTGATGTGCAGGCTGGAATCCTAATCCGAATTGGACTTGGATTTGGTGCAAATTTCCTTTGATTCCTTACTCCAATTGGACTTAAATTTAATATTCATGCCTGGCTGGATGTAAGTTGGCTTGATTCAATTGGCCTAGCCCCACTTTGCATGTAAAGCCCTTGTTACCTGCAACACAAAGATATTATATAATCAGTCACAAAATAACATAAAAGTAAGGCCAAATATGTAGATATGTGAGTACTTTATTGTATATATTTTATGCACATCAAATACCCCCAAACCTAGATTTTGCTAGTCCTCGAGCAAAACAGATAAAGAGTAAAACAAAACAAAGAAATTAAAAACAAAGAAAAAGGAAATCCTAACTAATCCACTTTCGCTGGAATTTTCGATTGCATTTAGCGTATGCAACAAGCCTTTAAACCCCTAGCTTACACTAGTGGACAAGTTGTAGTCTCGTGAGGGTTTGCAGGGAATATACCCACAAAATTCTGAAAAAGAATACTAAAAAAAAATAAAAACAAAACAAAGAGAATCAAACAAACTTTTTTTTTTTTTTTTTTTTTTTTTTTTTCAATTGCCTTTTGCAGAGAGGATTAGTTCAAGTTCAAAAACACTACAAATGCTAAAGAAATTTCTCATGCCATCAAAACTCAATGTAAGTGAATAGTGGTAGCCAACCCAAACATACTCTTAGTTTTAGAATAAATTTGACTCGAATCTCTATTTGAAAGTATGCTTCAACTCAAATCTTTCCGGTGTTATCACTCAACAAATGAAATCACTCTGAAATGGGGTGTAACACTCAACAATATATGTGAGCGGAATAATGTAAGCAAAATCAACATCTCACATATAAATCACATGAAAAACGCTTAATCAAGAAAGAACAATTAGTCTCATGAAAGGATGCCAAAAATATTTATACCACACCTTTTTCTTCTCAGTCATATCAATATCTGAACTAAACAATCTTCAAGATCAAATAAAGACTTTATTAGGACGTAATGTAGGGTAAAAGTAAATGGAATGAAATAAATATGGGTGAAGGTAAATAATAACAAGTGTTTTCAAGATTTGTTGGAATGTCAAATCTTTTTAGAACTTCCATTCAACAAATTTTTTTTTTTTTCACCTCTTTTTCTTCTTCTTCAAAGCAGTACTCCTTTACATTTCACTTCTCAAAATTTGATGAGAACCCTTTTTATTTTCTTCTTTTTGACACTTTTCTTTTTCTTTTCTTTTCTTTTCTTTTCTTTTCTTTTTTTTTTTTTTTTTTTTCAGTTCAATTCTTTTTTTTCTTTCTTCTTTGAATTCTCACACAAACCACCACATTGAAACAAATTGATCAAATTCCATCTTGAAACACTATGGATAAGGGTTTTAAGAAAGAAAGGCTAATTAAAAGGCTCAATGGGGTGACTAGCGGTAATGTATCAAAAAAAAGAAAAACACATATATGGCTCAAAGTAGACAAAAATGGCCTAATCTCATCTCTCAAAAACTAGTATAGTTCATTCAATATCAATGACTTCAAAGGATTTAAGTGTGGCATAAAATCAGTTTTTTTTTTCTTGGCCAAAAGAAAGAATAATGAGACTACAACAAGGGAAATATGTTACGCACTTCCAAATGAACATTAAGATTAGAAACAATAAATAACCCTAAAAAAAATAATGATTGGCTCAAAACTCACAGGGGTTACAGTCTCCACATTGTTATCATCAAGATTTTCTAATCATTTTTATCCTTCAACAACAAGTTGTGTCTGAGTGGCTATGTGCATGTGCAATGAATTGAGCATGAAAGCAATGAAATTCTTTAAGCAAGAGTAGTATAACAAACCCAAAACATAAACCTCAAGCTAGGCAAAAGAATTTTTTTTTTTTTTTTTTAACACAACAAAACAAAAAGATAGAAATCTATATACATCCCCCCCAAACCTAAACCAAACATTGTCCTCAATGTTAAAAATGATACTCTCAAATATATGTCTTGAATGAAAAGATAGCAAAATAGTAATATGCAACATGAGAACTAAATAGAAACAAGTAAGGTAAGGAGAAAGAGGAGACGTACCTTGATTAAGCTGATTGTTATAAATTTCAATTTCTGTCAAATATCAGCTAGAACAAAAGAAAATAAAACTAAACAAGAAAATAAACACAAAGTCTAATCTAGAAGTAGAAAATAAACAAGAAAAATGATTTTTTGTTTTTGGCAAAAAGATTTAACACAATTGGAGATCAATCCTGATAAACAGGACCATCCAAACCTCAACAACACCATGGAGATAAATAATGTATATTATGAATGGACTAGTCCAATGAGATTGTAACTTACCTGGGTCAAAAACATGTTGAGAAGCTTTTGCAGTGTCTTCCAAGTGAATTCTTTGCATAACCACAGAAGCACTAATACCCTTAATATCAGCAATTTTCCAACCTATAGCTTCCTTATGCTCTTGAAGTATACTTATCAATTGGTGTTCCCAAAAGTCATCCCACTTTGGTGGTTCTACAATAGATAGGAATGGGGATGAAGAAAGTGGAAAATGGACAACTTTTGGCTGGCGGCTAATAATACTTAAGATAGGAACAGAATCCAACAATGCATTGACCTCCTCAATTGATTTTTCAGTATCCAAATTGCAATCAAAATGGGTTAAGCAATCCTTTAGGGGATCCTCACAACTTGATTGTAGGAAAGTGTCATGGACTAGGCTCCCAATCATGTTAACCTCACATATATCCTCATTGTCTAGGTCTTGCTTACTTATGTCAAAGATATTAAGCTCAACAGTCATATTTCCAAAAGAAATCTTCATCACACCACTCTGACAATTGATCAAAGCATTGGATGTGGCTAAGAAAGGGCGACCCAAAATGACATGGATTTGTGTACTGGCATTCAGAGCAGGCTCAGTGTCTAACACAACAAAATCAACAGGAAAGTAGAATGCATCCACCTTAATCAGCACATCCTCAACAATACCTCTAGGGATTTTCACGAACCTATCAGCTAATTGAAGTGTCATGGTTGTGGGTTTCAACTCCCCCAAACCTAGCTGTAAATAAACTGAATATGGCATTAGGTTCACACTTGCCCCCAAATCTAGCAAAGCTCGCTCAATGAGACGATCCCCAATCTTGCATGAAATTGTAGGAGATCCAGGGTCCTTACATTTCACTGGATATTTATTCTGAATGATTGAACTGACTTGCTCTGTCAAAAATGCCTTTTTAGGGACATTTGTCTTTCTCTTCATTGTCACAAGATCTTTTAGAAACTTGGCATAAGCAGGAACTTGCTGAATTGCATCAAGAAATGGAATGTTTATTTGCACTTGCTTAAAAACCTCTAAAATGTCTCCAAATTGTGCACTTTTTTGAGGACTGATTAACCTTTGAGGAAATGGAGCTTTAGGAACAAACCTCCTATCAAGGGGGGAACTCAGATCCTGAATTGGAATTGAGGTTGAGTTGCCCTTCTTTTCTTTATGATCATCCTGTGAACTGTGAATTCCTTTTTCCTCTAACACAGTATTTTCATTATCCTCCACTTCTGGCATTTTCACTTGATTATCAACTTGCTTACCAGACCTAAGGGTAGTAATAGATTGAACATGTTCTTGTCCATGAGTAGAACTAGAAAAACCATTAATTGCATACTTCCCTTTTGGATTAGGTATAGGTTGACTAGAAAACTTTCCTTTTTCCCTCTCTCCAACTTGGGTTGCTAACTGGCCAACTTGATTTTCCAACTTTGAAATAGCTTGAGTATTCAAATGGGTGGAACTTTTTATCTCTTGAATGGCTTGGCTCGTTGTTTGCATGAAAGTTTTGAGAGACTCCTCCAAAGATGATTGTTGTCTTGGTGGTGCCATAAATTGAGGTGTTGATTGAGGAATGGGAGGATATGCTTGAGTAGGTGGACGAAATTGACTTTGTTGATGCACTTGTTGTCCACCTATATTTGTGGGGGAATGGTTCTGCCTCCAAGAGAGATTAGGATGATTTTGCCAATTTGGATTGTATGTCTCTGAAAGTGGACTAGCAAGTGGCCTTCCATAATTATTCAGTGCATTTGCTTGCTCAGTATAGTATTCAAGGTAACCAACTGTGGAAGGACACATTTGTGTTGAATGCATAGGACTTGCACAAATAGAGCATGTTTCACTTTGAACTTGATTGACAGAATTCATCTCTCTACCTAAAGCTAAAGCTTCAACCTTACAAGTGAGATTGTCCAACCTAGCTTTTATGTCTAAATCTTCACTGACTTCATACAATCCTCATTTCTTAATTGCAGGGGCAGATCTCTCTCTACAATTGGAAAAATCCCATTGTTGTGAGCTTTCTGATAAATTCTCAAGAAATTTGTATGCCTCATCATCTACAAGACTCAAAAATCCACCACCATTCATGGACTCAATCATATTACGATTTGTCTGAGTCAAACCATTATAAAAATATTGTACTAGTCTCCATGTTTCAAAACCATGATGAGGACACTTTAAGATCAAGTCCTTAAATCTCTCCCAACTCTCATAAAATTTCTCTTGTTCATCCTGATAAAAATCTGCAATTTCTCTCCTCAAAGCATTGGTCTTGGCCATTGGGAAAAATTTAGAGAGGAATTTTGTAACCAATAGTTCCCATGAAGTGATAGATCCAGGTGACAAAGAATTAAGCCATGCTTTTGCCTTATCCTTCAAGGAAAAAGGGAATAAACGCAAGCGAACAGAGTCATCAGTGAAATTTTGGAACTTACAAGTAGCACAAATCTCAAGAAAATCCTTTACATGCATATAAGGATCTTCTCTATCCAATCCATGAAAAGTAGGAAGAAGATGGATTATCTGTGGTTTCAACTCAAAATGTGCAGCAGTGGTTGCAGGCAATACTATGCAAGATGGAGGGTTGGTGGTTATGGGTGAGAACAACTCCCTAAGAGTTTTTGAATCATCTCCTGTTTCTCCCATTGTGGATGGATAATCAAAACTAACAAGACGATTTTTTTTATCACGTACCCAAGTTCTCATACACCAAGCACAAAGAAATAAATTTTTTTTTTTTCCTATATTTAAAAAAAAAATTAACTACAACTAGTAGAAGGAAAAATTCAATTAAGACCTAATTTATTTTCCTAACCAAGTCCCCGGCAATGGCGCCAAAAACTTGTTGTGAAATTTTAAAATACTCGCAAGTGTACGAACCATATCGAAGTATAGTTTGACAAGAACGAGGTCGAACCCACAGGGACTTGAATGAACGTAGGAAAATTAATTAAACCTTAATCAAATTAATCCTAATCCAGTTTAATAAAAATTGGTTGTTTTGAAATTAATTAAACTAAGCAAATAATAAAATTAAGCAAATAGTTAAACTAAGCAAAAGATATAAAGCAATAAAAAGATGTAAACAATCAAGGGAAAAGAATTAAGGTTTTGGAATCCACCTTGTAAGTCATATCAGCATATATTTATGATCATTAATTATTCCCAACCACTACATGATAATCTAGAAATCAATCTTGCTATCATGGA
Source organism: Quercus aquifolioides (assembly GCA_019022515.1). Classification (NCBI taxonomy): domain Eukaryota; kingdom Viridiplantae; phylum Streptophyta; class Magnoliopsida; order Fagales; family Fagaceae; genus Quercus; species Quercus aquifolioides. The sequence continues at coordinate 10,194,612 of CM032334.1, read as the reverse complement.
AAATATCTTCATTAAAATCTTTATTTTAAAAATCAAAAGCATGTTCTTCTTCGCTTCTTAAGTATAAAACCAAATCATCAATTGTATCCATAGCCAAACAAATCACAAGATATATCCAATTCTAAAAATCAAATCATAACTTGTATCCATTGACAGACAAATCACAAGCGATATCCAATTTTATAATCAAGAATTAATAATCCAAGCATTCAATTAATTAAGACAAATCCTAAATTATGAGAAAAACATGATTGAACTCATATCTAGAATCCCATCTTAGTCAATTGATATGAAGCAAGAACAATTTAAATCACTAAAGAACAACTATTGTGGGAAAAATTAAATCACATAAATATTACTAGTAATCCTTAACAAGGTTTCATCCTCAACCCTAATTATAAATTTAGCTACTCATGGTAATTGAAATAAAACAAAAGAATAAAATACTAAACATTAAACTAGACAAATAAAATAGAGAAAGAAATAGTCACAATGCTATCATGGAGAAAAGCTACAGAGAAGCCACATGCGGCACTGCCTCTTGCTCCAATTTTCTGTTTTTCATCACAGCCCTAGCACTAGCCTTAGTCCCCCCTGAATTTTGCCCTAAAAAGCCTTTAAATAGGTCAATGAATCCTATTACAAGTTGAATTCCCGTTTGGAGAAAATCCCAGACTTTTAGGCTTTACTTAACCGACTATTTAGGCCCACTTAACGTCAGAATTAGGGCTCCTGGTAAACTACAAAGTTGTAGCCCTTTAAGTTAACTTTTCAGCCCAACTTGAATCATCTCAATTGGACATCTGAACCAAAAGTTATGCCAAAAATACTAACTGATGTGCAGGCTGGAATCCTAATCCGAATTGGACTTGGATTTGGTGCAAATTTTCTTTGATTCCTTACTCCAATTGGACTTAAATTTAATATTCATGCCTGGCTGGATGTAAATTGGCTTGATTCAATTGGCCTAGCCCCACTTTGCATGTAAAGCCCTTGTTACCTGCAACACAAAGATATTATATAATCAGTCACAAAATAACATAAAAGTAAGGCCAAATATGTAGATATGTGAGTACTTTATTGTATATATTTCATGCACATCAGTTATTAAAAGGATTTTTAAAAAAGGGATAATTACACATAACCCACCTGTGGTTTGGGCGAAAATCACGTTGCCTATCCGTGGTTTGAAAAGTGTCACTTAACCCACCTGAGGTATGTTCCGTTTGTTTTCCATAACCCACCTCTATTAAAATTAGGGGTAAATAGGTATTCTTGCACAAATTTTATGTCTCTCTCCTCCCAAAACAAAAAATAACACAAAAATGTAATAAAAACAAGATCAAAAAGTGGTATTTTTCTGTCTCTCCATTCACACAAATTTTAAACCTGAAGAACATACCAAAAAAAATTTATTCGCACATTCACACTATAATTTTTTTTCTTCCTTTTCTTTCTTTCATTTCATCCCAGCTGTCTCTCTCCTCACATTTTCTTCTCCATCTTCCCTCTGAGTTTCTCTCTTTTCCTCCATCGCCGATCTGCACAAGCCCATCCACCATAAACCCAGCTCGCCTCCCCAACTCCATTCTAGCCCTTCCGCCTCCCTAGCTCGCCTCCCTATCTCCGATCCAGCCCTTCCGCTGACCCAACTCGCCAATCTTCGTAGCCCATTCTGCCGACCCAGCTCACCGGCCCAACTCCCCTACCCAAATGTATTCCTCCACTCGCTGCCGACCCTCACTCTCTCTTCAATTCCTCACTCTCTCTTCAATTCCTCACTCTCGCCAACCCAAGCCGTGGGCTTCGCCATGTTCAATGTGGATTTCGGGTTTAATGGTTTGTGGGTTTGATGGCGGTGGATTTTGGCCGTGGTAGTGGGTTTGTGGCAATGGATTTTGGTTTGTTTTGTGGTGGATTGTGGGTCAATGGTGGTGTGGCTGGATTTTGTCTAGGTTTCGTGGTGGCTGGGTTGCTGTATTCCTCCCAAGCCGTGGGTTTCGCCGTGTTCAATGTGGGTTTCGGGTTTAATGGTTTGTGGGTTTGATGGCGATGGATTTTGGCCATGGCAGTGGGTTTGTGGCAATGGATTTTGGTTTGTTTTGTGGTGGATTGCGAGTCAATGGTGGTGTGGCTGGATTTTGTCTGGGTTTCATGGTAGTTGGGTTGCTGGGTTGCTGGATTGCTGGATTTCGCCGCCATGCCTCCCCTCTTTGGGTGGATCGTGGTCGTGGTTTAATGGGTTTTGTTTTTTATTTTGTTTTTGATGTGTGGATCGTGGTCGTGGTCTGGGTTGCTAGATTTTGTTTTTGATTTTTTTTCTGGTTAATGGGTTTGGTAGTGGAACGGGGTTGGGTATGTTCTTCATGTTCAAAATTAGAGAGAGACAAATATCACTTTTTGATCTTGTTTTTCTTGCATTTTTGTATTATTTTTTGTTTTGGGAGGAGAGAAACATAAATTTGTGCAAGAATACCTATTTACCCCTAATTTTAACAGAGGTGGGTTACGGAAAACAAACGGAACATACCTCAGGTGGGTTAAGTGACACTTTTCAAACCACGGGTAAGCAACATGATTTTCGCCCAAACCACAGGTGGGTTATGTGTAATTATCCCTTTTAAAAAATATACCATAACTAGTTAACTCATTTGAATATATCCAAGAATACTAATTAAAAAAAAAAAAAAAGTAAACTCTCATTCCATGAAACGCATGTAACACATTACATTAAGTTTAAATTATTATATAATTTTAGAATTGTAGAATTTTTTTTTTTTTCCAAATATAAGCATAGTGTCTATATTATTGAAACTTGAATTTCAAGGCAATCTTTTGAATATTTATCATTTTTATTGTTTTTGGGTTTATACCTCTAATTTCTAATACCTATTTTGTTTGTATTTTTCAGCCCAAAACTAAAGAACTTGGCACAAATAAAATAGAATTTCATAATTTTTAACTCAAAAGTTAAGAAGAAAAAAACAATTTTTGTACCCAAAACTGAAAAAATGAAATCTATAAAAAGAATTAATTTAAGGCTCATTAGTCTAAAATGGACCGAATGAATCTAAGTGGACTGAATGGAACGAATTGGACTAAAATGAATCTAATGTATCTAAGTGGACTAGAGTGGACCAAATTGGATTGAAATAGACCGAAGGATCAAAGTGAACCAAAATGCTACGCTTATATGGCTAAAAATGAATATAGCAACAATAAATATTATGCTTCAACTTTTTTTAGACATTATACTGATGAATATAGAAAATGATCACAATCCTATTGGCAACTTATACAATATTCTGTGTAAAAATTTAGTAATGGTAAGCATCTTCCAACATTATTGATGCTTTCAAAATTATATTCCAACGTGTATTAATGGCAAGCACATAATGGCAAGCTCTGAAAACTTTGACAAAGTTTGAATCTAAACATGTTTAAAGCTATCTTTTCCAACCCATTATATAGCAAATTATAAGACGAACCTTATACAACTATTTATGTGTATTATTTAAACAAGTCACATAACTTATTAAAAAATTCATGTTCCTAAAACCACACATGAATAGTCTCTTTAATTAACGTGTAACAAATTGGAGTATGATACTAAGATAGTTCCAAACATGTATATAGCCAAACTTTTCCCATCTGCCAAGGTTGTTGATTTGGACCCAGGCCGAGGTACATATCAAAGCCAACAGTTTTGGCCGCATAGGCATGAGTGTTTGGAATAAATAATTTGCTTGCTTACTGAAAGTGGGTAAAATATAATTCTACTAATATAGAATTGAGGTTTTAAAAACTATATATAAACAAATATGTTAAGTACCCATAAAAATAATTCCCCGACCATCCACTACGTCAATTGTACGAGTAGGGTAATAGTCAGTATTCTATAACATGAAAATGCTCTCCATAATAAATCTTTTCACTTTTTTTTCTTATTTTATAATTGGATATTTACAAATGGGAAAGTGGAGATTTAAACCCTCGACGTCTCCGTTGAAAACACCAAAAGGTGCCAACTAAGCTACAAAGCTCTTAGCCATTTATTCATTTAAACTTGTTCGTTCTTTTGAAACTGGAATAAAATTAGTGTTTCTTACATGGAATTCCCTGTGAACACCTCCTTTTAACACCTCCAAAAAGAAGGGGGGGAAAGCCTTCATCTGAGCAGAAACCACACTAACTAATAGCTGCTAGGACTTGCAAAAGTTTTCATGCAAACGGAGACCATTCTAACAACTGAGTCCACCCTCACACCAAGTCTGGAGGGACTAAATTTAAGAACTCTTTGGCTTTGGCCGTTTTCCAACACTGAAGTAAACCTCCACAAGGTCAGTTATGCCAGCAGTTATCTTTTGACCTGCTTTCACAGGGCCAACACCTGGGGGAGTACCTGCACAAACAGTTTAAATAACACAGGACGTCATTATCTTCATTCTTGTCTTACAAAGGTTGATAACTGTGGACGATTATAGCTACTAGGCTTTAAACATGATCAGTTGGTTTGTTTGTTTGCTGGCATTTGTTGGTGCTTTACTGAAAAGTTTCATTCACATGAAAATAAAATATAAAAAGAGAAGATTAGCAACAATAATGTATGGCATCATTTTAGTAAACCAGCTATAATATTCTAATGCATTACTGGCTAACAAGTTACGACAACAAACAGCTATCCCAAGGCAGGAGTTTGTTAACAAACAACTGCTGCTTTTTAAGGAATAAAACATTATGGACATAGGACCAACTCAATGAGAACTATTGCATTTTTTTCTTTCATAAGTTAGAATAGAAACACCAAAAAGACAAGTTACTTTTTGGAAAATTTCAAAGGTGGTTGTCACCCAATTGAGAAACTAAAGATGAAATGCATTCTGTTTTAATGTAGAACTTGTATAAAATTGTCATATACAGATGAGTCACTCACTAGTATTACTTCACAAAGAACACACGCACAAAGAAAAAAAACCAAAACAAAACAAAATCATTTCACATGGTTTCTAAATGGACTTCTCCAGTATCAATAAACTACAATGAGGTTACTCTGAATTTCAAAATTAAGCCCTTCCAAGAATGATATGATATAGAGGCCCTATTTCTTTGGTAGGCCATTTGACAAGAAACACAGTGATCACTTACTGCGCCAGCTTAAGCATCCCGACTAAAACTAATGATTAAACACATAGTATATGTACTATAGAAGTCAGCAATGGACCTCATGTGTAGAAAGTTAGAACCACAGGCATGACCTTTAGCATATAAAGATCTCCTAGTTTCCTTAGAAAGGGTTAAGAATCTTAGCAATAACTTACCTAATTGAGTAATCTAGTGTGGACTACTGCCCCACATAAGGATGATATATTATGCCCATAGGCACACTTTTGGCATTAGAAGAAATTAAAACTCCAGTATGAATGGGGACAAGCTGTCACTAATCTTGCTTATAAGACTTTTGTCTATCTGTCAATATTCCAATTACATTTAGGAAAACAAATTTTCACAATGCTTAATTATTTATATTTCAGAGGCGAGTCGCTTGAGATGGTTTGGTAGTGTTCAAAGGAGAGCGATGAAACAACCGGTAAGAAAGAGTGAGTTGAATCAGTTAATCCAAGTTGAGGAAACGAAAAAAGCTAGTAGAAGGCGAAAAATAACCTTAGTAGAAGTAATAAAAAAGTACATGTTAATTTGGGAAGTAACAAAGAGTATGATTTCAGATAGAATAGAATTGAGAAAAGAAACATGTGGTCAATCCTAACTAATTTGTTGAGAATCCATAGACGATTCCAAAAAATTTGGGACTAAGACTTTGTTGTTGTTAAGTATTTACACTTCAGTAATTGTACCAGAAACAATAAATAGGCAGTACCTGTTAGAATGACATCTCCTTCCAGAAGTGTCATGACGGAACTTATGTGGCTAATGAGAAACGGGATCTTAAATATCATATCCTTGGTTGAGCCTTTCTGTCGCATTTCTCCATCAACCTGTGGTGAAGCAAATCCAGTCAACCTCACTCAATTTGGAATGGCCATACTATGAACAAGCATTCTGTAAGTATATAGGAATCTTTAAGCACAGAGGTTTCGAACCTTTAACCACAGTTCTAAGTTGTCAGGATCTGGCACTGATTCCTTGGGAAGCTGCATAAATATTTTGGAGAATCAAATAAGAACCACATAAAATTTTAGTGTGATTGATCAGACAGGTACCAAGCGCTTTCAAGTATGCCTCAAGACATAGTTGAAAAGGAAAATAAATGCTCAAGCTGATAAATTAACAGGTAAGTAACTGCTATAATTTAAAGCTATTTCATTCCTTTGATTTTTGATCTAGAAGAAATGGTGGAGATTATACATGGTAAAACCTAAACTACCATGAATACAGAGAAGCAGGGTTGATGGTAGAGATTTCTATTTGCCAACAGAAATGCCCCCTCATTCTTCCACAACTACTTACAAAGAAATCATAAAATTTACAAAAATTATTTCATAGATTTCCCCCTTCCACTGCCAATCCATATTTGTTAGTATCAGTAACTTCTCCCATGTGTGTGCTGAGTGCACCTGTTTGATCTGAAATAAATTTCTGATTCAATATAGACAATTTTAGCAGAATGAGAAGCATGGAAAAAGTACTATTGATTTCTTACAACAGAACCAATTGGTGTGAAGGTGTCCTGCCCTTTAGCTACTGTCCATGGAAGACCTGCAGACTGGCATATATAGCACAAAAAAGAAACCACATTAACAAAAAAACATAACAGTGACAAACTTGTATCTGAATGCAAGACAGAATTGAATACATGGTAAAACTGTATGAGTTAATCCAGTTATAAAAATACAACGTTAGACATCAAATTCACCATATTCTCAATTTCTTAAGCATGCACACACCACCTATGACAAATTTGCATTTTTAATCAGCAGAATCAGAAAATATATATGAAAACTTGCCAAAATTTCTTCAAAGTTCACATTCACAATACATTACTTCTTAAATAACATGCTTCAAGCAAAACATCACTCCAGTAATCATGGTCACTTCATGCATATGAAAAATGAGGCAACTTTCTTATTCTTAAACATACAAAAAGGGAGACAATGTAATAAGGCAGCATGGATTAGGAAATTACCAAGTTTTGTTACAAAAAACAACACATAAGAGAATTACTAACACTAAAAACAACACAGAAGAATGTTAAAAAAAAGTAAAGGAATAAAGACATTTTCAATTAAATATCTCATTGTACATGAAAAATTAAGATTTAAAAGAGAGAAACATACCTTCGCAGAAGCTTGAATTTCCCTGGCAGTCATATCCAGTGCCAGAGCATAACCTAAGACATCAAAACACATTTCAAAAAATATCATAGTAAATATATAAAGTATACTGGTTCATCAAGAAGACTACTTTGGAGAACTTTTGAAAAAATCGGGATCTAACAACTGAATTTAATGAGTACTTAAAGGTCATCAGCAATCAGGTGTCTTTGTTGCCTCTTAATTCATCATCTAGTAGGGGATCATTGAAGGATATGGAAGACATCACCCCGGTTTATCATAAAAAGTATCCAAATTTTATGATCTCTTGAAACACTCTAGTACAATTGTTTGTTCAAAATTAAGCACCCCATGACAGTGACAATTTTGACCAAAAGCTAGAAGTAAAACAATTTCTAAGGGAAATATACAGAGAGTCTAAAGGGACAACCACATCATATTATATTGATTATGAATGGAAGAAACAGGCTAATTTGCTCTTAATTAAATGACACTTCTGTTGCCCACACAGGAATGAGAAGATGGCAACACCATGACACTTCCACAGGACCACATCTTATATATATTGAATTAGATATAATTTGCACACAATCTCTATAGTAAAGAAGTAGACACTAAGGAACTTCCGCTATTGACATAGGTCATTAGACAGAACTACGTTAAATTCGCTGCATTCTCTCTCTCTCTCTCTCTCTCTCTCCCATCAACAGTTCTAACACAGTATCAGACTTATGTCTCAGCAATTCTAAAACACACATATAGAAGAATGTTAATATAAGTAAGGGAATTTCATGAAAATGTATAGAAAATGAAAGACTTAAATGCAATGTTGGTCCTAAAGTTTAGTCCACAAGCAATTTTAATCCCTAAAGTTTAAAGTGATCATTTTTAGTCCTGTAGATGATGTGACCAAACTAAAAACCAATACATCACTACCCCTATAGGGACAAAAAAACAATCACTTTTAAGTTTGTTAGGGAATAAAATCAATCATTTAAAGGAATTTTCTTTTTTCTTTCAGGAACTAAAATTGATCATTTAAGTTTGTTATAGGGACTAAAAAGTGTCGGACTCAAAACTTATTGGTGATGAGAAAGACAGTCAGACATACTCAAATCTTTTAAGACATTCAACATTGCACCCGGCCTGTTTTTAGAGCGGTTATTGGGAGTCAAATTCAAATTGTGGTCCCCAACAAAAAGTAATTACTTCAAACAACACCAAGGACTAAAATCTCTTTTAGTCCCTGTATTAGGCTGAACGAAACAAATCAAGGGAAAAAATAGAAGAGAAATTATAGAATGAAAAACCCAATTCGAAAAAATGAAGTTTAACGAGAGTTTGTTGATGAAATTATACGAACCGGCAACGTAGTCCATGGCAGAGGCTTCGGGAACATCGCGAGCTTTCTTGCCAATAACAACAGCGAGCTCCACCTCATGATGCAGAGACTCCAAAGGGTGTGGGATTTCGATTGTTCCTCCAACACCCAAGTAAGAGGAGGTGGGTTTGAGAAACAAGACAGGCTCTTTTGGGACAGCGTTGCCGAGTTCTTTTGCATGAGCAGCGTAGTTTCTTCCGACAGCTACGATCTTAGTCCCAGCGCTAAATAGCTTCTGAAGTGCCATTGATCCCATTGTTCCTCTTTTTTTTTGTCCTCTGTTTTGTTCAGAAATCTCCTTTCGTTAGACTTTAGATACCAACGGACGCACTCTGATCCAATCCCCTTATATAGACTAATGGGCACACCAATTTTTGTTTTTAACTCATACAATATTTTTTTAGCAAATTATATATTATCAGTAATTATTGATGGATAAAAAAATAACTTCAATGACGAAATAAAAGTTTCCACCAATAACTGCTTGTTACTTAAGTATTTTTATTATGCATTTACACAACACTTTTTTTTTTTTTTTTGGTAAGTAATGCGATGGATACAATTTCCATACTTCTTTTGGTAGGAAGTTTTTAATAATGGAATCATGAGTCAACCCTTAATCACATTCACAACTTATTAATAAAATCTCTAAGAGTGCAATATATTGTGAACATATTTGTATCATGTAATTATGTATGAGAATTTATTTCGGGTTTTGATTCTCAAAAAAATTATTATTATTATTATTATTATGTGTGAGAACTTTTGCAAATAGGTACTGCCAAAGAGTGCTCCCTTTTGCTTATAGACATCCCTCTTTTACCCAAAAAAGAATATATTGTGTACATAGATCTTATCTTGGCTACTCCATTGGCCTCCGGAGTTAGGGATTTATTTTAAGGTAATTTTGTTGTTCAAATCTTAAAATAACCTTCCTATTTTAAGGTAATTAGTGACAAACTTACTCATGAAAAAATGTAATATCAGTGGACTAATTTGAATATTTTTTTTTTTTTTAAGTACACTCTAATTCCATGAAATAAATTATTATATAAACTAGCATGTAACTCAGGTAACGTATAAGTACATTTAAAATTAAACAAAATTTTTATTATAAATGTGGGGGTAAAAGCCCACCCTTAGGTATTGGGCCTAGGGCCCTATTTGAAGATTACTGTGTGTCCGAAGAGAAGAAAGTGGTGGGGAAGGAGTCCATGTAAAGAAGATGCCTGGGAATGAACGAGGAGTATGGTCCAAAGAGAGCATCAGAGGTCTGAAGAGCTTATTCTCCTCGGATATAAAGAGCCTCGATCAAACAAACACCTGGGTGGTTCAAATAATCTTCCTAGCAACTCCAATGATAAAGATAAGCTCTGGGTATGCCTGGAGATGATAAGGACGAAGAAATATCTAAAGGGAAAAGCTGCTACCACCGTGTTTAATACACTGCAGCAACTTTTCTGACCGCATTTATGTGGAGAAGACCCCTGAACAGTGTAATCTCAGCTACCACCACTCACAGAGGGCTAAAGAAGGTACTTGACGGGACACATACTCAAGTGGGCACGTAGATGAAGAACAAATGGACGATGGAGATGATGGGGAAGGATACTATATAAGGGGAAGGAGTTTCTGATAGGAGGGGATCGAAAAGAAGACAATAGAGAGGAGAGAAAGGTTTTACTGTAGCTCTAAGAGTTGTAATCATTGTTCAGTTAATCATAAACCTCTTCGGACTTCAGTTCATTTCGTCTCTACGTGTATTTTTATGTTATTTCACTCCTGGAGGTTATAGTTAACCGTTGCTGAATTACTAATCAATCTAGCTCTTTCACCCACTCTCTACAAGTTCATTGTTTTGGGCTTAGGCTACAAATCCTAACCCTACAATTGGCGCCGTCTGTGGGGAAGAGCTTGAGCGAAAGTGGGAGCAATAGTTGATAATGGCTGAACCAGGGCAACAACCAGCAAAATCTGGGGCATCCCAACACATAGACCCTTTTCTCCATTTGGAGCGGAGGCAAGATCGTGAGGATAGTGTGCATACTACGCATACTGATCGAAGCCAGTCACATGGCGGAAGTCACATATCTCATGCAGAGAAGAACCAAAACATGCAACTGGAAATTGAAAGATTGAAGAGAGAATTGCGCCATGCAAAGTGGAAACGAGTTTCTTCGTATTCTGATGAAGAGTCTGATGACCAACAGGACTTCACTTACCAACAGAGATCGCGAACACCAATCAGTGAATCTTTTCCCTATGAAGAAGAGCATCACCATAAGAGGCAACCTCAAAGCCCACCACGTGGAGGCGTAGGGAATGATGCCTTGAGCAAGGCTTTGAATCAAATCTCTAAATCACCCTTTATACGCAAGATTGAAGAAGCGAGACTTCCTCGGCGTTTTAACCAGCCTACGTTCACCATCTATAATGGTAGAACGGACTCTATGGAGCATGTGAGCCACTTTAATCAGAGGATGGTTGTCTACTCCAGAGATGAGGCTTCGATGTGCAAGGTTTTCCCCTCTAGTCTTAGACCGGTTGCAATGAGGTGGTTTGACAGCCTAGAAACAAACTCCATCAATTCCTTCAGAGATCTCACTCAAGCATTTGGCTCCCGTTTTGTGACATGCCGAAGAGTGGCCAGGCCCTTGTCTTCGCTGCTATCCTTGAGCATGTAAGAGGGTGAGACCTTGAAAACTTATTCGGATAGGTACTGGGAGATGTTTAACGATATGGAGGGCAATTTTGATGGAATGGCCCTTAGCACGTTTAAGCTCAGCCTCCCCACTGATCATGGTTTAAGGAAGTCTTTAACTGGTAAGCCAGTCACTAGCATGCGTTAGCTCATGGACCGTATTGAAAAATATAAAAGAGTTGAAGAAGATCAACAACAAGGGAAGGGTAAGGACAAGGTTATCCCCCAAGAGATGAGGGATTTCAGGTCGGACCGTTAGAATAACAACAAACCGCGGAGAGATTTTTCTGGGCAATCAGGATCAACAAATCCTCAGGCAGTCAACACTGTATTCAAAGAGCCAGTCCACCAAGTTTTGGAAAAGGTTAGGAATGAACCATTTTTTAAGTGGCCGAATAAGATGGTGGGGAACCCTGAGAGGCGTAATCACAATCTCTATTGCCAATACCACCAAGACCATGGGCATACTACTGAGGATTACAGAAGCTTGCGGGATCATTTGGACTAGTTAGTCCGCGAAGGTAAATTGAGGCACCTCCTGCACCACTCCAGTGGCCGAGGAGGTCAGATGAGCTCAGAACCCCGAAGAGATGACCCTTCAAAGCCTCCATTGGGAACTATCAATGTCATCTTCGCAGCACCGGGGAGAACAGGATCCTGGCCATCCAAGGCTATGTCAGTAGCTCGGTTACCCGCAGGGGACTCTGGCTAAGGTCCGAAGAGAGCCAAACTTGATGCTCAACCGATTTTAGGGTTCTCGGACGAGGACAAGATTGGAACCATCCAACCCCATGATGATGCGTTAGTCATCACCCTCAGAATTGGAGGGTATGATGTGAAGAGGGTAATGGTTGACCAGGGTAGTGCTATAGAGATAATGTACCCTGATCTCTACAAGGGGCTGAACCTAAAACCGGGTGACCTAACACCATATAATTCTCCGCTGGTTAGTTTTGAAGGAAGAGTCGTCACCCCGAAGGGCCAGATACGATTACCCGTACAGACTGGCTCAGAGGTAGTGGAGGTGGATTTCATAGTTGTAGACGTGTATTCCCCTTACACGGCAATTATAGCCAGACCTTGGCTTCATACGCTGGGGGCTGTTTCCTCTACCTTGCATCAGAAAGTCAAATATCCCTCCGAAGGCCAAGTTTGTGAAATCTGAGGAGATCAATCCGTGGCCAGACAGTGCTTGGTGGCTGCCATTCAGCATAGGCCCGAAGCCGAGTCCTCGGCCAAGGCCGAAAGGGGTTTATAGTAGCTAAAACATCGGGTATTGCCCGCCGAAGATCCAGACGGGGGCGCTCGATGTGAAGATCTAGTAAAGGTTGTTATTGGAGACGATCTTGAAGAGTTCTTTCAAGTCGGATCTCAGCTGCCTTTTCGGGAGAAGGAAGAGCTAATAGAGTTCCTTAAGAGAAATCTTGACGTATTTGCCTGGAATGCTTATGAAGTCCCAGGAGTGAATCCGGAATTCATTTGCCACCATCTGAAAGTCAACCCATTGATTATCCCCAAGAAGCAGCCTCCTCGGCGCCCATCTAAGGAACATGTAGATGCAGTGAAAGAAGACGTAATGAAGCTCAAACAAGCTGGAGCTATTAAAGAAGTTTTTTACTCGGAGTGGTTAGCAAATACTGTGGTGGTGAAGAAGAAGAACGGGAAATGGCGAGTCAGTGTAGACTTCATTGACTTAAATAAGGCTTGTCCTAAGGACCCATTCCCTATGCCAAAAATTGATCAGCTAGTAAATGCCACTGTTGGCCATCCTCGGATGAGTTTCTTGGATGCTTTCCAAGGCTACCACCAAATACTGTTAGCCCCGAATGACCAGGAGAAGACTGCTTTTGTTACCCCTATTGGTAACTACCATTATAAAGTGATGTCATTTGGTCTGAAAAATGCAGGATCTACTTACCAAAGAATGATGACGAGAATGTTTGAGTCACAGCTGGGCAAAAGTATCGAAGTTTATATAGATGACATGGTGGTGAAAAGCAAGTCATTTCCGAGCATGTAAAGGACCTTGACAACACCTTTGGAGTCCTAAGAAGGCACAAGCTTAGTCTAAACGCTTCCAAATGCTCATTTGGTGTAGGGTCAGGCAAATTCTTGGGATACATGGTGACGCACAGGGGAATTGAGGTTAACCCCGATCAGATAAAGGCCATCCAAAATCTACAGGCTCCTCGGAATCCGAAAGAAGTTCAGAAATTGACAGGAATGACAGCCGCCTTGAACTGATTTATCTCTCGGTCAGCAGATAGGTGTAAACCTTTCTTCTCACTGATCAACAAATGGAAAGGGTTTGAGTGGACTGAAGAATGCGCTTCGGCCTTCCAACAACTTAAAGATTATTTGGACCGGCCACCAATCATGTCCAGCCCTGAGCCAGATGAGGTTTTGTTTGCCTACATTGCTGTGGCTCCCTGTGCCGTAAGTTTGGTATTGAAAAGAGTGGACCAAGGCGTGCAAAGGCCAGTTTACTATGTGAGTAAGTCGTTACATGAGGCCGAGATTCGATACCTGCCGCTGGAGAAGGCCATATTGGCAGTAGTACTTGGTACACGGAAACTGCCTCACTACTTCCAAGCACATACGATCGTCGTGCTCACACAACTCCCGCTTAAAACCATACTTCAAAGTGCTGACTACACGGGAAGAATAGCTAAGTGGGGCACTATCCTGGGGGCTTTCGACATCAAATGCATGCCTCGCACTTCAGTCAAGGGCCAGATCCTTGTAGATCTGATGGCCAAGTTCACAGAACCTAGTTTAGAAGAAGTAACGGCAGAGGAGGACATGGATGAAAAATCTGTTGGCATGATCTCTCAACGAGGTCCATCACCCTGGGAAGTGTATGTTGACGGTGCAGCAAATCAGAAGGGTTCTGGTGTAGGACTGGTGTTAATATCTCCAGAGAAGATCATTATCGAAAAATCAATAAGACTGAACTTCACGGCCACAAATAATGAGGCCGAGTACGAAGCCTTACTGATAGGAATGGCTATGGTTCGGAGAATGGGAGGAAAGTCAGTGGAGGTATTCTCGGACTCGAGATTAGTCGTCGGTCAAGTACAAGGTGAATTTGAAGCGAAGGACGAAAGAATACAAGGATACCTGAGCCGAGTTAAGCGCCTGCAGTCGGAGTTTGACTCTTTTAATTTGTTGCATATTCCCAGAAATGGTAACGCACATGCTGATTCTCTAGCCACGCTTGCTACCTCTTCGGCGCAAGATTTACCGAGAGTCATCCTCGTCGAGGACCTGCATGGGCCTACAGAAGCAAGAACAGAGGTAGTACAGATCCACCAGATCAGGGCCGAGCTCAGCTGGATGGATCCTATCATTAAATTCTTGAAGGAGGATATTTTGCTCGAAGAAAGGGGAGAAGCCGATAAAGTCCGAAGGAAAGTGACCAGATTTTGGCTATCCGAGGACCAGAAACTTTATAAACGCTCCTATTTTGGACCGTACTTATTATGCATGCGTCCCGAAGCAGCTGAGCTACTACTAGAAGAATTACATGAAGGAATCTGTGGAAGCCATACTGGAGGTAGATCTTTGGCTCATCGAGCCATTACTCAAGGTTATTGGTGGCCGAACATGCAAAAAGAAGCCTATGAGTATGTTAAGAAGTGCGATCAATGTCAACGATTTGTACCGAACATACATCAACCAGGTGGAGTCCTCAACCCACTATCTAGTCCATGGCCATTTGCTCAATGAGGCTTGGATATAGTGGGTCCATTCCCTAAAGCCGCAGGAAATAAGAAGTACCTTCTGGTCGGCACAGACTATTTCACCAAATGGGTTGAAGCTGAACTTCTAGCCAACATCCGAGACGTAGATATGCAGAAATTTGTGTGGAAGAATATTGTCACTCGTTTTGGGGTTCCTCATACTCTCATCTCGGACAATGGCCTACAGTTCGATAGCAAAGCATTCAGGAGTTATTGTAGCGAACTGGGGATCACAAACAGGTACTCCACCCCCGCCTATCCCCAGGGGAATGGGCAAGCAGAAGCGGTTAACAAAGTCATAGTTAATGGATTAAAAAAGAGGCTAGACGATGCAAAGGGCAAATGGGTGGAAGAATTGCCACATATACTTTGGGCATACAGAACTACACCTCGTAGATCTACTGGAGAAACCTCATTTTCAATGACCTACAGAGCTGAAGCTGTCATTCCTCTGGAGATTGGGTTCCCAACTATGAAAACCAGTTTGTTCAGTCCGACTGGCAACAATGAGCTGCTAGAAAAAAGTTTGGATTTGATTGAGGAAAGGAGAGAAAATGCAATGGTTCAATTAGCACATTACCAACAAAAGCTCAGGCAAGGTTATGATGCCAACGTAAAGCTAAGGCCTCTAGAGCCTAGTGATTTGGTACTTAGGAAAGTTGTGGGCACTGCAAAAAAACCCAGCTTGGGGGAAGTTAGGACCCAATTAGGAAGGGCCATATCGTATCACTTCAAGGGCTGGCATTGGGGCATATTTCTTGGAAGATTTGGATAGTCATGTAATACCACGCCCTTGGAATGTAAACAACCTTAAAATGTACTATTATTAATCAAATCTTTGCTTCAATCAATGTACCAGTTCATTATGTAAAGCATTTACAATTCCTTCAAGTGTTTAAACTTAAATCCAGTCATGCCTGTAGTCCTCGGACCAGATGATTTGGGTTAGTTAGCACTCATTTACAGTTCCTTCAAGTGTTTAAACTTAAATCCAGTCATGCCTGTAGTCCTCGGACCAGATGATTTGGGTTAGTTTGCACTCATTTGCAGTTCCTTCAAGTGTTTAAACTTAAATCCAGTCATGCCTATAGTCCTCGGACCAGATGATTTGGGTTAGTTAGCACTCATTTGCAGTCCCTTCAAGTGTTTAAACTTAAATCCAATCATGTCTGTAGTCCTCGGACCAGATGATTTGGGTTAGTTAGCACTCACTTACATTTCTCTTAAATGTTTAAACTTATATTCAACCATAACTGAAGTCCTCGGACCAGATCATTTGAGCTAAGTAGCATCTCCATACAGTTATTGTTAATGTCTAGATTTATCGTGCCTGAAATTCTTGGATGTATTTAACTCTAACTTATAGCTAGACTCCTCAGTTAGAGATATGCTTTGCGCACATTCAAGAAGGCCTGTGAAACTTTCATCTCACTTATCGTTTTCATTACTTATTAATAATTCTTGTATAAACCACTCTTTTCGATATTGGTTTAAGTCATTTGCCTTATCAGCATGATATCGTGGTTAAGTTTACCTACCCTACTATAATCATAAGGTATAAGCTATTTGCAATAATGGCGAGACTTATAATATAAGCAACAAGGACATTGAAAGTAAAAGAGAAAGGATTTCATTGATCAAAATAAAATAGTTTACAAACCCTTACATTAAAAAAAAAACAACTAAACTAAACTATATGAAAGTACAAGTACTAAATAAAAACCCCTAGCCATATTAAGTCCTTGTCTGAGCAGCTGAGGGATCAACTGTCTGACTGGGCTGGGCAACAGCAACGTCTGCGACTTGTTCTTTGTCCTTTTCTTGGGTACCCTCAGGCTCTTTAATTGCTTTAGCAGGAGCAGGAGGGGTCTGGCCAGTTGGGGGCTGCTCTTGAGCTCCTGGGAGTTCACGAATGTCTGAATCATAGTATACGCTCCCAAGTAGCCTCAAGTGGGAATCTGCAGGAACCCCAGCAGCATCCAGTGCCTTTCCCCACGTTATATCGCAGTAGTCTCGGCCGACCGAGGCAAACTGCTCAGTGAGGCTGATTTGGGTCTCTTCCACCCCCAGCTAATATGCTGCTTTTCTTTCAGCCTCAACTGCCTCCTTGGCCAGCTGAGCATCCTTCTGAGCCAGTTTGGTAGTCTCCTTGGCTTTCCGAAGTTCAGCTCGAAGCTCCTCCACCAGTGCTTTCTCAGTTTCCAGATTGATCTCAGTCATATTCAGCAGCTGGCGTTGGTCTTCGGCCTGCTTCTCAGCGTTCTTCAGACCCGCATCAAGACTATTCTGTTGCTTAGTCACCTCTTTGAACTGCTCAGACAGTTGAAAATAGTCTTCCTTCAGACTGCCTAAAGACTTTTCTGCCTCGAACCGAGAGTGGGCCTCTGCTTGGGCTTCAATATACGTCTTTTTGTTCCACTCTTCAGCCACGAAGACTTGCTGGGTAATCTGTATAACAAAATGAAAAAGTCAAAATAAAGCAAACAAAAAATCAACGTCCTAAACTAAAGAGCTGGATTAACTCACTTATCATGGCTAAATCCCTTTTAAGGGACAAGAAAAGTTCATACTGGCTGAAGCGCCTGTATGAATCCATGTCTCAGGGGAGGAGCAGTGGTTGCTCCAAGGCTTCAACAACGACTCCTGCTTTCCCCCCGTTGTAATTTCTAAGGGAGGTATCCCAAGAAATAGGAGCACCGTCCAATTCCAACTTGGGGGACCATGTGCGAGGCTCTCGGCGCACATCACCAACAAGAGGCTCATCTCAGCTCTCAGTAGATGAGGCCCTCTTACTCCAGTGGTCTTTCACCACCTTCTGTTGCTTGGTCCCTTTTGGAGGAACTACCTCCCTTTCTTCAGTATCAAGGAGGGGCCTCTTCTTTTTCAGATCCGGCAAGGGCTTCAGGCCGAGATCAGGAACCTGAGGTGGTGGTGGAGGGAGACTTACCACTGGTTGGGACGTACCAGTCCCTTTTTGCTCAGCTTTCTTATTTCGGTTCTTCATCAAGTCCTTCAGACTTGCCATGTCTTCTTCCTCTTCCGAAGAGTCTTCTGAAAAAGCAATTATCAAAATAGGAGAGTGGATACCAAATTGCCTGTGAATTTCCTCCTTGGCGTCCGAGGTAGGTATCACTTGAACCCCTCTTGAAGCCTCTCCTTCGAATTTGAACTTGTCTATCTGTTCCTCGAGTGAAGAGGTTGAAGAACAGATTCTTTCGCCTACAACTATTGGTTCAGGGGGAACTTACTGAACTGGCTGAACAAGCAGTGGCACACCCTGCGGATTTGGATGCGGTACAGGTTCAAGGTCGTATAGCGCTAAGAAACCACGCCGAGCGACCTCTATTCGCCTGAGCCGATAGTCACCTTGTGTGATGGCGTTGCCGACCGGCTGAATATCAGTTGATTTTGGCGTATAACCGAGGATGAGAGGAACGGACTGAAGCTGTCCGACTTCACTCACAAAAATCTCCGAGCGTAATAAGTAATTAAGCGCGGCCGTGTTGGTAAGGCTAAACCGAGGAGAAACGTGATCCTTATCTGTTAACATCGCAAAAAAAAACTTAGTCAGAAAACTAGAAAGTAATGATATAAAAGAGAAGACAGATAGTAAAAAATGAAGATCCTAAATCTACTATTAGGAATCCTAAGTCTAGGAAGTCACACCTGGCTCTCCTGCTTGGGTCGGGCAATGAAGGCCGTCATGCCACGCGCCCGAGACGATCAGATAGTCGTCTTTCATCCCTTTATTTAACTTGGGAAGGCAGGAGAGGAGCCTAACGGCATCAGACCGGGATTTAAGGTAGTATCCCGCTCCCTTCTGGCTATGACACTCGTACATATGTACCACATCACGCCAGGTAAGTCCTAATCCTAGGTGAAGGTTTAGGGCATCAATGGCTCCTAGGATCCTAAAGGTATTGGGTGCGCACTACTCGGGGGAAAGTCTACGATTGCGAAGATAGTTTGTGGTGATAGAACCCATTGGAAGAGTCATTCCTCCTTCTATGAATGTTATCATGGGAACCACGACTTCCCCCACTCTTCGGTCGGTTAATATCCGGTCCGGAGGACAACACCTCAGATTCACCCCCTGTGGTATCTCATAGGTCTCCTTAAATTCTTCTATTAGGGCAGGACTATCGACGAGGTATTGAAATCTACCCATTTTTGAGAAAAGCCCAAGGCAGTAACTGGGAAATAAGGGTTTGAAGACCGAGAACGCTAGCCGAGAAGAGGATGAAGGATTTAAAAAGTGTCAAAACTTACACAGACTAAATTGGAGAATGATCTTCGAACTTGCAGAAAGATTCTCTCGGGCTCTGGGAAGAACTGGGAGTGATGATTGGAAGAACTTGGCGGATTCGAGTATTTGAGTTCGCTGGGTAATTTGAGAATTTGCAAAGTAAAGAAGAAATGACCTCCTCTGAGGCTTTATATATGGGGACAGACGAAAAGGTAGGGGTTATCCCGCCCAAATTCTGAGAAAGAGCATCAGCCGTTGGATCGATAGTCCACCGTTGGATACGAGAGACAAAACGCCGCCTGGAGCAATTAATAGCGCTTTGGGAATACTGAAACGACAGTGGCAATGATGAACCACCCAAATCTATGCTTATACGCGTGTGGGCTCAGAGATTTTTGTGCCTTAAGGCTTTTATTTCGTAACAAATCAAAATCTTATTTTTTCTCCTCGGATGCGAGGGAAAAATTAAAATTTTGAGGGGCTATTGTTGGGGTAAAAGCCCACCCTTAGGTATTGGGCCTAGGGCCCTACTTGAAGATTACTGTGTGTCCGAAGAGAAGAAAGTGGTGGGGAAGGAGCCCATGTAAAGAAGATGTCTGGGAATGAACGAGGAGTATGGTCCGAAGAGAGCATTAGAGGTCCGAAGAGCTTATTCTCCTCGGATATAAAGAGCCTCGATCAAACAAACACCTGGGTGGTTCAAATAATCTTTCTAGCAACCCCAATGATAAAGATAAGCTCTGGGTATGTCTGGAGATTATAAGGACGAAGAAATATCTAAAGGGAAAAGCTGCTACCACCGTGTTTAATGCACTGCAGCAACTTTTCTGGCCGCATTTATGTGGAGAAGACTCCTGAACAGTGTAATCTCAGCTACCACCACTCACAGAGGGCAAAAGAAGGTACTTGACGGGACACATACTCAAGTGGGCACGTAGATGAAGAACAAATAGACGGTGGAGATGATGGGGAAGAATACTATATAAGGGGAAGGAGTTTCTGATAGGAGGGGATCGAAAAGAAGGCAATAGAGAGGAGAGAAAGGTTTTACTATAGCTCTAAGAGTTGTAATCACTGTTCAGTTAATCATAAACCTCTTCGGACTTCAGTTCATTTCGTCTCTACGTGTATTTTTATGTTATTTCACTCCTAGAGGTTATAGTTAACCGTTGCTGAATTACTAATCAATCTAACTCTTTCACCCACTCTCTACAAATTCATTGTTTTGGGCTTAGGCTACAAATCCTAACCCTACAATAAAAATATAAACAATTAGTCAAATATTTTTTTAAAAAAAATAGCATGTAACACACAAATATGTATGAATACATTTAAAGTTAAGCACAATTTTTATCATAAAAATATAAATAATTAGTTAAATTTTTTTTTTTTAAAAGTAAACGTAATTAGTCAAATTTTAAATTCTTACCTAAATTTAATACTACTTTTGATAATTGTTTTCTCTAATTTTTAATAAGATAGAACGTGTGGTGATCTTTATTGTGTGGTGATTTTATTTTATTTTATTTTATTTTTTTGATACAAAATAGAAATTCTACTCTAGTCTAATCTATGTGTATATATGTGTGAAACTCCCTCCTGGAGACTTGAACTCCAGCTCTTGCCACTCACAGCCCAAAAGCACTTATACTTGTGGAGTGATATCGCATCAAGAGTGTGTGATGGTGTGTGGTGATTTTATTGAGTATATGTGATTGATTTTTTTTTTATAGTTCATTAATATTATATTTTTAGTATTTTGTACTCATTAACTCACTTAGCACAAAGATTAAAAAACTTAAATAGACACATAGCACAAACTTAAGTAAATGACTATGATGTGGTCCCCATATAAATTTAGACACATGGTGCAAAATTAGATTTTAGTTTCAAATTCTAATTAAATTTTCTCTAAACTTTTCCTATTAATATATATATAGATTTAGAATTGTACCTTTTTTTTTCTTCCTTTCCAAATATAAGTATAATGCATATATTATTAAAACTTCAATTTTAAAATAATCTTTTGAATATTTATCATTTTATCTCTAATTTCTAATTCTTATTTTTTGTATTTTTTAGACCAAAAATTAAGGAAGAATGAACTTTGGAACTCAAAATTGAAAAAGCAACATACAGAAATAATCAACTTAAGGTCCAATTAGACCAAAGTGGACCAAGTGGGCCGAATTGGACCAAATGGAAGGAGGTGGACTGAATTTGGCCTAATTGGACCAAAATGGAGCATAGTAAATGGTAACAATAAATGTTAAGCTTAGTTTTTTGATATTATATATAGATTTGTAAAAATTATATGTAGAAAATTTGTACTAACTATAGTATCACTGAAAAAAAAAATTAAGAATTTGTTTATTGTGTTATTGATGTGAAACTAACCAATTATGTCACTTTGTAAATTTTTTAGTTAATAACGAAAATGTTCTTTTTACTATTAAAAATTTAAATGAAAACATTCATAAGATGCATCATTTAAAATAACTTATTGTTTGATTAATATTAATTTAAAAAAATTCTTAAATAACTTAAATAATTATTATATTATTATATTATTATTATTGTAAGGACTCAATTTGGAAAGGCCCTCGAAAATAAGAAGGAAAATGATCCAATAAGCCCAAACAATAAATTTTTAGAGAGTGGGAGAAAGAACTAGTTCTATTCGACAGAAAAGGTTATGATCTCTATGCAGCTTTCAAAAATCTATCTCCCCTCCTTAATGTCATCCCCTTTCACGTTATATACCACGTTCTTACCTCCGTTTTCACCGTACACGTGTAGATTCTATCCTGGGAACTCCTTTCTGTCCCATCCAACCACCCCTAGAATCTCCAACTAGCAACCATAAGGCTGCTTGATCACTGTTCAGTCATCACCTCCACATTAATGCGGCCAGAGAGTTAGCTGGGAAGCATTTAATGTGGAGGTAGCAGCGTCAGAAGATATTTGTTGCCTCCGCCATCCCATATCTGTTTCTCAATTACAATACAACCTTGTGGACCATCCAGGGTAACAAGATAGTTGTATCCACCTCGGACTGTAGTTCCGAGGTGAACCTTCTCCTCAGGCACACTTTGGAATTTTATGTGCAATCCTCATCTCTTCTTCTTATATTATTCATATCATGTTCTTATTAAATCCTCCTCGGACGGGTTGCCACCCTTGAACTGGGCCACTGGGCCGCAGGCCCAATTCCTACAAACTTACCAATACCTCCTTACATAGCTGGCCCCACAATAGCCCCTCAAAATCTCACTTTTTGTCACCTCGGCAGAAGGGAGATTTTGATATCTTGCCGTCATCCCCTTTTCCTAATCTCTAGAACGCCTTTCTACCTGCCCAAGGTGCACTTCTGGCGTTTTGGCACCAGGAGCATGCCATCATTAAATTATGGCGGCCTCTCTGTCCCCCACGTTCAACGGCAAGATGCCAATCTAACGGTGGAGGGTTTTCAGTATTTATGAGCGGGATTTTTCCTGCTCACAATTTCTGCGCCCCTATAAATAGCTTTTCAAATCAACTTTCTTTCCAGTTACAACAGTCATATTATTATAGCGTACATCCATTGAACCTGTCACTCTCTTTTCTCTCTTCGTGCGTTCATAAATACCACAACCCTGTCCGAGGACCTCCTTTTTGAACCTGTAAGTCTCCTTGAACCTTCTTAGTTCTCGTTCCCTTTTTATTAATTTTTCTTCATAACTTCTAGAGAATGGGTAGGTTTAAAAGTCTGGTTGAGTCCGAGGAGAATATAGAGACATTTAGATCTAAGTATAGGATTCCCCCAACAGTGGGTATGAGATATGCTTCGCCAGAAACTTGGGTAAACGATAGGAAGACAGGGGAAGTGGTCATCCCTATGATCGCTTTTATAGAGGGAGGGATGATCATTCCCATGGGTAATCTCACTAGAAGTTATCTTAGATTCTTTAGGATATCTCCCACACAGTGTGCTCCCAATATGTTCAGGGTGTTAGGGAGTATAGAAGTCCTAAATGAGAAGATGAATCTAGGCCTGACCCATCACGACGTGAACTGGATGTACAATCTTAATCATCTAAAGGGTCAGGGCTACTATCTTAAGTCTAGGCACCCTGAAGTCAGGTTAATCCAATGTCTCCCTACATCGAATAAGGGTTTAAAAGATGACTTTTTAATCTTTTCTAGGGAGTGGCATGACGATCTACCCTGTCCGACTAGAGAGGGAAAACCAGGTGTGGTTTTTGGTTATAAGCCTATATAGTTTAGATTGTATTCTTTAGCTCAAGTTATTTTTGTTTCTAACAAGGTTTTTCTCCTGTTTTAATGATCTTGCAGACAAGCGCGCCACCAGACCTCAGTTCAGACTAGTCAATAGGGAGAGTTTAGATAGACTCTTGTGATCCGAGATATACGTGAACCCATCTGACGACCAACTGAGAGTAGCGCATATCATCCTTGGATATAAGCCCATCTCTACAGCATTTCAACCTCCCAAGTGCGTGATAAAGGCTAAGGATCCTCGGCTTCACCGTATCAGTGTTACTTTTGAGGGATTTATTGTTCCCAAGGGCGTTCCAATCCCTAAGGGGACTCCTTTTACCCAGCCGCTACACGTGGCCACGTCTTCCGTAGGGGCTTCCTCGTCGCGCTCTGCTCCTCAGGAAAGAAAAGAGGAAGAAGAAGAAGAAGAAGAAACTTCAGAGGGGGTCGTAGAACTGTTGGATTCTGCGGACGAATTCGAGGTATTCAACCAACCCCCATCTCCCGAGGTAGTTTCTGGCGAAATGGGCATCCAGAGAAAGAGTCAGAGGAGTTTGATGGACGTGATCGAGGGCCAGCCTGGAAAGGGTGCGCCGGGGAAGTCAACTCAGTCCAAGCTTCCCCCTCATCCCAAATCTCCTCTCCCCCCCTCCTCAACCATCCCAACCAGCCGTGATCGAACCTACTGATCCGAAGAGGAGGAGGGATTCCAAAGATAAGGAAGTGGTGGAAACCGGGAGATCTCGTCCGACTCTTGAAGATGAATCTCAACGAGCTGCGAAGCAGCAAAAGGTTAGCCACGGAACCCAACGAGTCGTGGGAAGGACCACCACTCAGTCTTCGAAGCCCGAGGCTTGGCTCCCTGCACCCATGCTCGGCGGTGAGCCCCTGAGGGAGGATGCCTCACTTAGGGATTTCAACGGCAGAATTGGGTGCCACGTTGCCTCAGTCCTAGAGGAAACCCTCCTACTTCCCAAGGACATGGCAGAGCTGAGAGGCATAAGGAAGAATGAAGTTTTTCTGAATGCTAAGAGATATTTGGGCATGGTATGATACCCTTTTAGCTTTGTTCCTTTAATTATAAATGTCATACACAACTTTATTTATTGCATTTCTAACTCCCTTTCTTCTAGGCCGTCCAAACCACTTTTAGGATGGAGGAGATTACCAATTCTTATGGCCAACAACTGGATGATGAGAGGAAGAGGCGGGCCACAGCTGTGCAAACACTCACTATTGCTGAACAAAGCAATGTGCAGCTGAAGAAGAAGTTATCCGAGGAAGAACACGCTCGTAAGAGTGCTGAGTCAGCTTTGGAGAACTCTCACAGGCAGGCTGAGGACCAGAGGAAGCTTCTGCACGATGCCAATGACCAGCTGGCAACCTCCAAGGAACAGATATCAAAACTGAAGAAGCAACTGGAGGAAGCCCAAAGGCTCAAAGACCAGGCTGAGAAAGCAAAGGCTGAGGCAGAGACAGCAAAAGCTGAGGCTGAGAAAGAAAGAGACAAAGCCAAACAAGAAGGATATGACATCAGCGTAGCAGAAACGGAGGACAAATTCGGGGCCGAGGTGACAGTCGTGTGCCGAGTATACTGCGCCCAGACTTGGACAGAAGCTCTCAACCGAGCTGGGGTTGAGCCTTCTTCCGAGTTGAGAAAGCTAGAAAATGTCTACTTTCCTCCAGCTATACGAGCCTCAAGCCCTTCCTCTCAGCCACAGGATGCATCCTCCACAGCTGCTGATTCGGCCAAAGAAGCCCAAATTCAGAATCCTCCCCCTCCCACTCAGCAGGAGCAACCTAAGGGGCCTGAAGTTGCCAAAGATATCTCTTCAAACAAGGCAGTAGAGGGGCCTAAAGATGGAGCAGCTTCTCAAAACTTTAAACAGGCTTTAGCTTCAACCACCTTGCCTGCTGGAGGAGTTCAAAAGGAAAAAGAAAAAGATGTTCCTCCAGAAGCAGCTGGCAAAGCTCCCCAACCTAAGCTCCAAATAAGATTAAAACCATAATTAATTTAGTTAAATTCTCTTTATTTTCCATTTTGTTTATCTTTTGAGGACATTTTGAAGGTGATGTATATTTTTCCTTTTGTTACATTTATATAAGAGGTTATTGTTTTATCGATTACTTGTGCAATTCTTGGTACAAATATTCTTTGTTCTTATACGATCACATGAAAGGGAAACCTAATACCACAAGGTAAAACTTAACTTTGTGTCTGCTAGTTAGAAACCAAAGTAGACCATACTCATGAATTTTACAACACTACCAATGCTTGCTTTTAATTCATTAAAAAATGTCCGAAATTGGAGAAGACATTCTAAATGTTTAAGCCAGTGAAGTATTGGGCACCTTAGAATGCATTGAGTGATGCTCATGGAGTTTGCTTTGATACACTACTTTAATTGCAAGGACCCCATTTAAGAAGCACTGACTTCTACTAAGTTTGTTGTATGAACAATCTATTGTACTTTATTTCCTGTTTAACACCTTGATGGATATGAAAAGGTATTAATTTTTGCTAAGTTCGTGGTCTGAGGACCTGACATAACTTAGTTTCTGTTTTATGCTTCAATAGATGTCATAGTGTATTAATTTTCACTAAGTTTATGGTCCGAGGACCTGACATAACTTTGTTTCTGTTTAATACTTCAGTAGATGTCATAGTATATTAATTTTCGCTAAGTTTGTGGTCCGAGGATCTGACATAACTTAGTTTCTGTTTAACACTTCAATGGATGTCATAGTGTATTAATTTTCACTAAGTTTGTGGTCCGAGGACCTAACATAACTTTGTTTCTGTTTAATACTTCAGTAGATGTCATAGTGTATTAATTTTCGCTAAGTTTGTGGTCCGAGGACCTGACATAACTTAGTTTCTGTTTAACACTTCAATGGATGTCATAGTGTATTAATTTTCACTAAGTTTGTGGTCCGAGGACCTGACATAACTTAGTTTCTGTTTAATACTTCAGTAGATGTCATAGTGTATTAATTTTCACTAAGTTTGTGGTCCGAGGACCTGACATAACTTAGTTTCTGTTTAATACTTCAGTAGATGTCATAGTGTATTAATTTTCACTAAGTTTGTGGTCCGAGGACCTGACATAACTTAGTTTCTGTTTAATACTTCAATGGATGTCATCGTGTATTAATTTTCACTAAGTTTGTGGTCCGAGGACCTGACATAACTTAGTTTCTGTTTAATACTTCAATGGATGTCATAGTGTATTAATTTTCACTAAGTTTGTGATCCGAGGACCTGACATAACTTAGTTTCTGTTTAATATTTCAGTAGACTTAGAAGCACGAGTTGCAAAATTAGGACAAATTGTAAAAAGAAGTAAAACGAAATTGTTCTTATTAATAATAGTACCTCCTTAGGTTGCTTACATTCCAGGGATGGAGTACAGTTTTTTCATCCAAATCTTCTAAGTAATAAGCACTTATTCCCGCTACAAATGTGATAGGATACGGTCCTTCCCAATTAGGCCCCAACTTTCCCTAAACTGGATTTTTGGTAGTTCCCAAGACTTTTCTCAATACCAGATCTCCTGGGGCTAACGGCCTCAACCTAACATTTGCATCATAACCTTGTTTCAGCTTGTGTTGATAGTAGGCCAATTGAACCATCGCATTCTCCCGTCGTTCGTCTATCAAGTCTAGATTCTTCTTCAATAGCTCATCATTTCCATCCGAGGTAAAAATACTGGTCCTTAGTGTGGGAAAACCCGTTTCAAGAGGAATCACAGCCTCAGCCCCATAAGTCATTGAAAATGGGGTCTCCCTTGTTGACCGCCGAGGTGTTATTCGATACGTCCAGAGGACATGTGGCAGCTCCTCCACCCATCTTCCATTTGCATCATCCAACCTTTTTTTGAGTCCACCCACTATGACCTTGTTGACAGCCTCGGCCTGCCCATTTCCCTGTGGATAGGCCGAAGTGGAATATCTGTTCTTTATCCCCAGATCGGAACAATACTTGAGATAAAGATCTCCCTCCAGTGTGACTTCCACAAATCCCTTCATGTAGCTCTTCTAATAGTGCCTCTGATGCTTCGGGATGTACACAAAGCAGATATGGACCAGAGAAAGAGCGTTTATATAACTTTTTGTCCTCGGACAGCCAGAACCGAAGAGCCTTCCTTTGTACCTTTTCAGCGTCTGATTTGTCCTCGGGCAGTATATCCTTCTCAAGGAATAACAATAGAGGATCCATCCAGCTGCGCGCCGAATTGACTTGATTGACCTGGAGCGAGTCCCTTGTTACTGGGGTGGGTGTGTTTAAGTCTTCAACCATTATCATTCGAAGTAATTTCTGTGCCAAGGAGGTAGCAAGGGTAGCCAAAGAGTCTGCATGGGCATTTTCGCTCCTAGGGACATGGGTTACTTCAAAAAATTCAAAATTTACTTGCATACGTCTAACCTGACCCAAGTACTCCTGCATTTACTTGCATACGTCTAACCTGACCCAAATTCAAAATTCAAAATTTACTTGCATAGTCTAACCTGACCCACGACCAGTCTCGAATCCGAGAAAATCTCCACTGCTTTTCCACCTAGTTTCCTGACCGTCGCCATCCCATTTAATAAAGTTTCATACTCTGCCTCATTATTAGTAGCTGAAAATCCCAACCTTAAAGACTTCTCGATAATGACTTTTTCAGGAAATATCAGAACCAGCCCCACTTCTAACCCCCGCTGGTTGGCTGCTCCATCCACATACACTTTCCAGGGTGAGGCGTGTTGCACGGAGATAAGGCCAACTGATTTTTCATCCATGTCCTGCGGACTTGTTTCTTTTTCTTCAAGGCCTTCAGCAAATTCGGCCACCAGATCGGCGAGAATCTGTCCCTTCACAGAGGTACGAGGCATATATTTAATATCAAAAGTTCCTAAAATTGTGCCCCACTTGGCAACCCTACCAGTGTAGTCTGCACTCCGAAGTACTGCCTTGAGCGGATACTGAGTGAGGGCGACCACCGTGTGCGCTTGAAAATAATGGGGAAGTTTCCTTGTAGCATGTACCACTGCCAAAATGGCCTTTTTCCAACGGCAGATATCGTACCTCAGCCTCATGAAGCGATTTGCTCACGTAATAGACTGGCTGTTGTACGCCATTATCTACTCGTATCAGAACAAAACTAATCGCATAAGTGGTTATCACCAAGTAGGAAAAAAGGACTTCATCCACCTCAGGGCTAGACATAATGGGTGGCCGAGATAGATATTCCTTAAGCTGCTGAAATGCCAGTGCACATTCCTCTGTCCACTCGAACCCCTTCCACTTGTGGAGTAAAAGGAAAAAAGGTATGCACCTATCTGCCGACCTGGAGATAAACCTATTCAAAGCAGCGGTCATCCCAGTCAATCTCTGGACCTCCTTGGGATTCCGAGGTGCTTGCAAGCTACTTATGGCTCTAATTTGATCGGGGTTCACCTCAATTCCTTGGTGAGTCACCATATAGCCCAAAAACTTCCCCGAGCTCACCCCGAATGCGCACTTGGACGCGTTCAGTCGCAATTGGTGTTTCCTTAGAATCTCAAAAGTGTTGGTAAGGTCCGTCACGTG
Organism: Quercus aquifolioides; assembly: GCA_019022515.1. Classification (NCBI taxonomy): domain Eukaryota; kingdom Viridiplantae; phylum Streptophyta; class Magnoliopsida; order Fagales; family Fagaceae; genus Quercus; species Quercus aquifolioides. The sequence goes on along the minus strand of CM032334.1, from coordinate 10,165,420 downwards.
CTCAGCCACTACCCTGCTCTTCATAACCATATCATCAATATAGACTTCGATGCTCCTTCCTAACTGTGGCTCAAACATCTTCGTCATCATCCGTTGGTAAGTAGACCCTGCATTCTTCAGGCCAAAGGGCATCACCTTGTAGTGATAATTTCCAATGGAAGTGAGGAAAGCGGTCTTTTCCTGATCATCCAATGCCAGTGGGATTTGATGATAGCCCTGAAAGGCGTCCAAGAAGCTCATCCGAGGGTGGCCTACTGTTGCATCCACCAACTGATCTATACGGGGCATAGGGAAAGGGTCTTTTGGGCAAGCTTTATTAAGGTCCGTAAAATCAACACATACGCGCCACTTTTCGTTTTTCTTTTTCACCACGACCGTGTTAGCCAACCACTGAGGGTAAAACACCTCCTTGATAGCCCCTGCCTGTTTGAGTTTGGTCACCTCGTCCCTGATAGCTTCGGCATGCGCCCTGGATGGACGCCGAGGTGGCTGTTTCTTCGGAATAACAGAAGGGTTAACATTCAAATGATGGCAAATGAAGTCTGGATCCACCCCTGGGGCTTCGTAAGCATCCCATGCAAACACATCAATGTTTCTCCTAAGGACCTTAACTAACTGCTCCTTCTCCGCCACAGGCAACTGCGCCCCGACCTGAAAGAACTTATCTGGGTCATCACCAATACTTACCCTCTCCAAATTCTCACACTCCACTCCCCCAGCAGATGTGCTTAAGAGGGTCGCCGGAGCCTTTGATTGCTATAAATCATTCTCGGCCGTGGCTGAAGTGTCTGCCTCTAGCCGATGTTGAATAGCCGTTATCAGGCACTGCCTAGCCATGGTCTAATTTCCTAATATCTCTAATACTTAGCCCCCCGATGGATATTTCACCTTCTGGTGAAGTGTAGATGAGACAGCCCCCAAGGTATGCAGCCAAGGCCTACCCAAGATCACCGTGTACGAAGAAAAAGCATCTACTACAATAAAATCCACCTCCACCACGTCCGAGCCAGTCTGCACAGGCAATCTAATCATGCCCATTGGAATGACCGATCTACCTTTAAAACTTACCAACGGGGAGCTATAGGCTGTCAGATCCTAAGGTCTCAAATTCAGCCCCCTATACAGGTCAGGATACATCACCTCGGTTGCGCTCCCCTCGTCAATCATCACCCTTCTCACCTCATACCCCCCGATTCTAAGTGTAACCACCAAAGCGTCATCATGTGGTTGTATGGTTCCTCTCTTATCCTCCTCTGAAAAGCCCAAAACCAGCGATGCGTTCAACCTGGCTTTCTTCGGCGTTGAACTGGATCCTTCATCCAGACTATGAGACACAGACATTACCATGGAGGGGTAGGATCCGGTTCTACCCGGGGTAGCAAATATAACGTGTATCGTACCTAAGGGGGGCCCTGAAGAAGCATCCCCCCGAAATGTTGAACCTGTCTGACTTCCTCGGCCACTGGAATGATGCAGAAGCTGGGTCAATCTCCCTTCTCGGACCAGCTGATCCAAGTGATCCCACAAATTCCTACAATCTTCAGTAGTGTGTCCATGATCCTGGTGATACTGGCAGTAAAGATTTTGATTACGTTTCGCAGGATCCCCTGCCATTCTGTTGGGCCATCTGAAGAACGGCTCATCCTTTATCTTCTCCAGAACCCGTTGCACTGGTTCTCGGAACACGGCGTTAACTACTTGGGAATTAGCAGATCCTGACTGCCCCCCAAAGTCCTTCCGAGGTCTGTTATTATTGTACCGGTCTGACCTGAAATCCCTCCTCTCCTAAGGGACCACCTTGGACTTTCCTCTACCCTGTATCTGATCCTCTTCTACCCTTCTATACTTGTCAATCCGATCCATAAGCTGGCGCACATTGGTAACAGGTTTACCAGTCAGAGATTTCCTCAGATCATGCTCGGTTGGAAGGCCTTCCTTAAAGGTATTAATGGTCACGTCATCATAGGCTCCATCTATTTCGTTGAACATTTCCCAATATCTATCAGAATAAGCCTTCAGGGTTTCCCCCTCCCGCATAGACATGGATAATAACGATCCCAAGGGCTGAACAACCCTCCTGCAGGTGATAAAGCTGGCACCAAAAGCTTGGGTGAGCTTCTCAAAGGAGCCTATGGAATTTGCTCTCAGACTATTGAACCACCTCATCGCCACTGGGCCTAGGCTAGATGGGAAAACCTTACACATCAAGGCCTCGTCCTTAGCATGAACAGCCATTCTTTGACTGAAATGGCTAACATGTTCCATCGGATCTGTCCGACCATTATAAATGGTGAATGTGGGTTGATGGAATCGCCGAGGAAGATCTGCATCCTCAATGCGTCGCGTGAAGGGTGATTTTGAAACCTGACTCAAAGCTTTGTTCAGGGCATCATTCCCTAAACCCTGGCGAGGCGGGCTTTTATCCTCTTGCCTACGGTGGTGCTCCTCATCATAGGAAAAGGATTCACTGGGCGGAGTTCTTGACCTCCGCCTATAACTGGTGTCATTTGACTCTTCAGAAGATTGCCTGGAGTGGTGAGACCTACGCTTTCGTCGCTCGTGTCGTAATTGCCTTTTCAATTTGCTAATCTCACGTTGCATGTCCTCGTCGTTCTTTACATGGGAAATATGGCTTTTCCCCCGAGAATGACTTCTCTCAGTATGGGTCGTCCGCACACTTCCCTCGCGATCCCCCCTTTGTTCATGGACTACCAACGAGTTATCATGCTGAGACCCCCTGGACTCTGCCTGATGTGGATTAACATCTGTCTGCTGTGGGTCCACCACGGGCTGTTGCAGTGCTCCCCCTTCCATCTCGACCGCTGCACTTGCCTTTCCCTACCAATAGATCAAGCTCTTCCCACAAACGGCGCCAATTGTAAGGACTCAATTTGGAAAGACCCTCGAAAATAAGAAGGAAAATGATCCAATAAGCCCAAACAATAAATTTTTAGAGAGTGGGAGAAAGAACTAGTTCTATTCGACAGAAAAGGCTATGATCTCTATGCAGCTTTCAAAAATCTATCTCTCCTCCTTAATGTCATCCCCTTTCACGTTATATACCACGTTCTTACCTCCGTTTTCACCGTACACGTGTAGATTCTATCCTGGGAACTCCTTTCTGTCCCATCCAACCACCCCTAGAATCTCCAACTAGCAACCATAAGGCTGCTTGATCACTGTTCAGGCATCACCTCCACATTAATGCGGCCAGAGAGTTAGCTGTGAAGCATTTAATGTGGAGGTAGCAGCGTCAGAAGATATTTGTTGCCTCCGCCATCCCATATCCGTTTCTCAATTACAATACAACCTTGTGGACCATCCAGGGTAACAAGATAGTTGTATCCACTTCGGACTGTAGTTCCGAGGTGAACCTTTTCCTCGGGCACACTTTGGAATTTTATGTGCAATCCTCATCTCTTCTTCTTATATTATTCGTATCATGTTCTTATTAAATCCTCCTCGGATGGGTTGCCACCCTCGGACTGGGCCACTGGGCCGCAGGCCCAATTCCTACAAACTTACCAATACCTCCTTACATAGCTGGCCCCACAATTATTATTATTATTTTTTGGACACAAACACAACCCATTCTTAGTCCTAAAAATCCTTATTTTCTTAAAAGCATTATGGTTTGCAAGAATGGAAAATAATTAAGAGGGTTTGCAAAGTACAGAGGATGCAAGCTGGAACTGCCACAATCAACATTTGGGTATAGCTTGTGTCATAGGCATATGACATAAATCAAAGCTGTTTGAAACTTTGAAACACATTCATTACAACATTTTCTTTCCATTTTAAGAACTTCCAGGGACTTGACACAATCGGTAAGTAAGCTTAATCTAGAAATATATAAACAAAGAGCAGATAAATGAAAATTGAAAAGTACATTAAAACAAGAAATATACAAAGTCATTTGAAAAGGTTATACAAAGTCATAGTTTAAATTTTTACAACATATCAAGCTGTTTCACTTTGTCCCTTCTCAATGGCAAGTGGCATGAAAGAAGTCTGCTGACTTCGATCCCCAAAAGATTTAGAAGAGCCAAATGCTGCGTTGCTAGATTCTCCTTTCCCAGATAGACGGCTGGAACTGAAAAGTTGCACACAGCAATATTGTTTTTTTAATAAAGCCGAAATAAAGAAAAAGAAGAAACTCACAGACATCCATCCAAAACTATCCATAATTTGCACACAGATATTACCACCAAAGCTGAATAAAAGAATAAACTCAGAAACATCCTTCAATCCCATCCATTCATCCTAAGTTCCTAACATCTCATTCAGTTGGTTATTTTGGACAATACTTAACCTCAGCCAAAAGGCTGAGAAAGGACAACATAGTAGAAAAGGAAATCTATTCAAAGTTCCAGTGTAGGACTTGGAAGTAATATGTTTACAATTCCTTTCACAATATTCATTTTTACAAAAGGATTAAATACTGTTGAAAACACTTATCAAAAAAAAATTAAATACTGTTGAAAATGAAATATAACCAGTTTCCCTGCTCAGAAAGTTCATATAATGAATTTGAAGAGTTTATCAAATTTCACCTAGCCTTTCTGTTCCCCCTATTTCCAAAATATCAATCATATGGGTATGGCAATCACATTTTTAAACTCGAAATAGTTACCGCTTGCGAAAGTTGGACAATTGGCTGCCAAGCAAGAAGGGACTTGAACACCACCCAGTGTAGTAAACTGCATCCTCAGATAGAGTTGTACTTGGCTGCACATAAATAAGCAAAATATGACAAATAAAATTGAATTTCGGTACAAGTTATGACCCAATGATATGAGATATTTAATTTATCATAAATATTATTTTGTAGCAACTAGCAAGTCTGTCATAACATTACTTCTGTGTGAGTGAGTGTGTGTGTGTGTTTTCCCATTTAAACTTTTGATATGATCCTATCAAAAGATACTCTCATAAGAAGCATTCATAATATTCCGCAACAAAAAATAACAATTTATGAAACAAAATGTGCTCTATTATGAAAACAAAACTAGGAAAAAAAATAAAGCATACTTACAGTTTGTTCAAGGGAACTTTGAACAATAGATGGCTCAGAAGACTTCATGTGTCGGCTGCTTCTTTCATTTACAAGAAGAATTGCACATCTGCATGTAAAAAATAGAAGCAACACCCCAAGAGAGAACACCATGAAAGATTCCACAACTATAGCTGATCCTAGGGCTGTACCCCCACAGAGACAGATATGGGATAATCAACCAGTTAGATATATATAGATATGACTCAGCTGCTTCCATACTAATGACTAAGGTGACAATGAATGATCTGAAAGACCATGCACTTGTCTTGCCTTATTTGGTGCTGCCCTCATAAATTACAAGGGTCCTGAATCTTTGTATATCCAAACGTAAATGCTTGCTTGGTAATGATATTTTGGAAGATATTATAAGCTAGTCTTGCATCAATCAAATTTCAAAAAGAATCTCTAAGAGTCTAATGTAATAAAGTTTTTCTAGCTGATTTGGTCAAAATAGTAACCGTCATTCGAAGAGTTGGAAATGTCTTTCCCAATACATTAATTCATTAAAGACACTTGGAAATAAGAATCAAAGGAAATAAAATCAACATAACTTAAAAGGAAAGACAGATGCTGAGCAATGTAAAGACACAAAAAAGCAGAGGTAACATAGCCGTGACTTTAAACTCAGACAGACCAGCTCTACCACATTCCAATTCTGAAGCAACTATCCAAAAAGATAATAAAGACAAGGCCTAAGAGAATGATATCTTAAAGAAACAACGATGATAACTCGGGATAAGTTGATTGTAACTTACAATGAGCTACCAATGAACTCATTGGCCTTCTTCTTATTAGATTTACAGCAGCCTCAGTATATAATGGCAATGATACCCTTTCAGAACAATCTGGATAACACCCATAGTTTCCCATATCATTTAATGTCAGCGTTAAAACAGCACCATGTCCTCCACCCTATACAAGAGAGACTCAATTACAGATTATTATGGTGCAGTATATTATTCCTACAATACAACTATTTTCACAAATTTTTAAGAGCTATTTGTACTTTGAACCTACATGGAAAGATATACATTGAATTTGAAGAGTTACAACACAACTTGATGCTTTTATGATGCCAATCATGTTCAAAACCTTATAACTGGGCTTCATTATACCAACAAATACTATGTGAATAATTGACTTGTAAAGAGTAACTACTTTCTATCCAACACATCAACATGTTCCCATCAAGCTTAATTCTAATTGATTATAACATGCCTAAGCGGTCTTATTGACATGCAAATAAGCAATAGCTTTCCCTCCTTTTGAGCTAGCATTATGAAACATAAGAAAGCAGAGGGTCTCTTGAAGTGTCAAAGAATATGTTTTACTTCATGGTGATGGTTTGAAAATAAGCTAATTCCTCATGTGTAAATTATGTTTGGTTATTTCAAGCACTTTTACAAGCGAAGGGAAAAGGCAGCATCCACATCACTGATCCAGAGGGTTGAAATAAAAATATACTCTCTTTGAGTGTGTGTGATTATTATAGTAGTAGTAGTTGTTTTATTGATATTGGATTTTCCAGAAGGGAAAAACCTGTTAAACACGTGTGGATCCACACACTGCCAAAATGAACTAAACTCATGAATTTAAGTCACAATTTAGTTCATTTTGGGCAGTATGTGATGCACAAATTTTGTGTAATAAACACTGCCCGTTCCAGAAGGGGGTGTTTGTTGAGGCTAAAATGTTTATTTGATCAAACAAAAAGGAAAATTGTATAAACTTCAGCTTTATCTTCCAGTGACATTTACTACTTGAAGGAGCACAATACTTCAACTCCCAAGAACAAGAAGCTCACTCACATGATAAAACAGCTGTTTCAAAATATTGTTGCAGTCATTCACTGTGCCCCGGAATCTAATACCATTAGCTTTGACCGTAAAATGTTTTGAGATAGTAACATACGTCTGAAGAGGTTGCCAAAGATAAATGTTCTTTAGCTTCAGTTCGGTTGTATTGATGAGCTCAGCCGGTAAACTAGTGACCAAAAATCCATCACTAACTTCCACAGAAAATGTGACAATAAAGTTCATCTCACCACCTGAAACATAAACCGTCAGCACAATGTCAAGCTATTAGAAGTCCACAGTCCTCAAAAATTTATGAAGCAAAAATTCCATAAAAAAAAATAACCAATAAGTTCAAAGTTTTACATAATGAAAAAACTTACCTCCAAACCAGTTTGGAAACCCACTACACGGCAGTTAAAAAGACCATCAATGTGTACTTTTAGTCACATAACTTTTTAATAAGTCATGTGATTATATTAAATAATACACGTGAATAGTCTTATAAATCACCATGTAGTGACTGGAGGAGATTCTAGGAAAACATTGCCGTTTACATAATTCACACCTATCTTGAACATGACAGGAGAAGAAAAAAAATCTAAAACTTAGGTTGTGTGTTGTTTAGGTTATGGGAGGAAAGCCCCTAAAGAAACTTTCTATTAATGCCCTAGACAAATTTATCAATAGCCAAAACTTTGAGATGCAACCATATTTAATGATCTGCCATCTTATTCATGCAAATTCCTCGTGTTAAGGCAAGAATTATATGTTAGATTATTCATCTAAAATGAAAAGTTTTAAGCTTGAATTAGCTCCTTTAAGAGCTCTTTTTTTCACTCAAATCTATTTTTGCATATGAGTGTAACATGTCTTTTAATTTGAATTCTATGAAAATTATATTTCCAAACGCACCAATATATAAGAAGATGACCGTCTGAAACCAACATCTCATAACGAAACATCTAAAGTGAAAACTATTATGCTAACACTACAATCACTGTGGCATATAGTAATAATATTCTGACTTTTGTAGTATGATGCTTTTAGATATGGCACAAGTTTGATATCTCATATCATACTTAACAATCACAATTTAAACCATACCAGGGAAGTTAAGAAGATCTGGATCCCCAATATAGAACTCAAACTTGTCATGTTCTCTGTTATAAATCAGAGTCTCATCTTCATTACCCTTCAGGATAATAATTTCAGGAACATGAATAAATGGAGGATCGTTAATAGGCTCCACAAAAACTGGAACATCCAAATCATTTTTTCCATTCTTGTTCCTAGTAGAAACTCGAATCGTATCATTTCCACTGAAGTTCTGATTTCTGGTTAGAGATAAATGAGAAAAAATATTCAGGTTACTAATGCGATTGTTGAGCACACCCAGAAGAAAGAGTTTTTGCAAGTGGTAATGTATTAATGAATTTGCATATCCAAACAACCTGAATTTCTACAAAGGTCAAATATGCAAAACAAATAAATAAAAAAGTGCATCATGAATACCCAAAAAAAACTATGAAATGCTGAAAGCAAAATTTTCAACTAACCAAAAGAATATTAAAGTGAAAAATAAAAATACCCAAGATACTGAATTGCCTGAAGTGCAGAATTGATTACTTCCAAAGAACCTTCTAAAATCAAGTCCTTCTCTTCTTCACCCCCTCTATTTACAGAAAGTCCACTCCACATTGGCTGCCAAAATTGCATCAGCATTGGACACAAAAAGATAATCCCAGATTGTGCACTGAGATTAACAGAGATGTTCTCCATCTGATCTGAATATCTTATCTCAAACCCAGAGAAACCCCTACAAAGAGCAAGAAAAAAAATGTGGGACATAATTGACCAAAATAAATTTTACAATAACAAACATATCAATAAAATTTTACAGGACAAAAAGCTCCTTACCCAAACCTGGGACTCAACACATCTTCAGTTGCTTGTAGTAGGCTTGGAGAGGAAACAAACTGGGGTGGGATACTAAGAACAGAAATGTTTATAGCAGCAGTAGCAAGATTTCCATTTATATCAGACATTGTGTAAGAAAAAGAATCATTCCCATAATAATCTTTGTAAGGAGTGTATCTAAGAAGCCTTCCATACTGTAGGAGTGAACCATGACCTGGCTGACCAAATATAACATACAGAACTAGATCAGCTTTCCAAGAAATTTCTTCTATAGAATATATATATATATATGCTTGATCATTATAATCTCTAAATTGAATAAGGGATATTGAACTCATAGCATTGATGCCATCATACACGTCAACTATCAACATACAGGATTCATCATCACACATATGTCTGCACTATGCACAAAGCCCTCTTAGAATAATAAATTCCATATTCAATCAGAGGATTCTGCTTTTTTATAATGCAACTGAACTATTAACTATGCCCTTATAAAGTGATCAAAAGATTCTATTGATGAAGAAGAAAGACCAAAGAAAATTCTAGACCAGGAAGGCAGGTGAGTCTCTGTTTGTTACCCTAATTGGCTTGCTACCAGTAAGATAATTATAAATGCCCTTCAGAGAATTGAGAGGTGGTGGGGAGGTTGTAACTAAAAGGCAAAAACTGCTTCAGCTCCTTATCTTACTTTTGTGTATTGAACAATACTTGCATTGTGGCCAGCAAAGTAGTCATTTGCTAAGGCATCAAAAGCAATGGACTCATCCTCCCAAACAGGTATTGTATCATTGTAGGCCATAGGAAAATATTCACCTGCAAAAGACATGAACTTAAAAGTAGAAAAGAAAGAACTGTAACTGTGTATTTATCAATTGCAAAGGTGCAAATGTGTATCTCTATTAACTATTAAACTAAAGACTCAAATTAAGTACAAGGAGCATAAATCCCATTCTCATTTATATACCCCAGATACCACTAGAACATAAATCATAATGTGTGTGTGTTTGCTTGCGTGTGTGCACATTAAGGGGATATATTGAATTTACTGTTAAGATAAGTTCTATACTACTATTTCGCTTACTACTGTATATATTGACCCCAAAGGGACAGGGTAGAAAACGATTTCCATCAAAAGAAGCACACATCTCATAAGTTCCAACATCCTTAGCCAGATAATTTACAGAGTATGTTCCATCATTGTTATCCACAAACATCCAACTTGAGAAACCAGAATTGTTGACAGAAGAAATCTCTAATTTCAGCCTTGATTGTTCTGACAAAACAGGGTTATGAAATGAATCCATGAGCTGCACTACCACTTCATTCTTTATTAGCTTTGGCGCCTTGGGAGCGTATCTCAAAACTCCTGAGAGAGACCCATTAACTTCCCCTGCAGATGAGGAGCCCATTAATCAGAAATGAACTGGAAAACTAAAAGGTTACACAAGTACATGCAATGATCATTTACAACAATATAAAGAAATAATAAGTTATGACAAACCTTTTTTATCCTTCTCAGGTTAAAAAAAGTAGTTGCTTCAAATACTTAACATTGTATGATTTTAATGTGTTAGTACAAATAGAAATACTTGGGATTTAATGAGACACTAATAATGAGATACTTTTTGGATTCAATGAGAGAGAGAGAGAGAGAGAGAGAGCACAAATGGGAAAATATTATATTATCTGAATAATGGTACCTGCTATTACTTCCTTGGTGATTGAATGACCACCATTCAGTAGAACATTTCCACAAAATACACGAATTTCATAAATCCCACTCTTATCAGGTGTATAAGCCACATTAAAGGAACTGGCCTGAATTTTTGAGCTCCCAACAGACTAAATCCAGAAACAGTACATATCAGAATATCTAAGTACAGCTGCTTAAAAGAAATATAAGATTATAATTCTTACAGTGTTACTCAGGTCCACAGATGGTGAAGGAGCAATTTCTATCTGGCTGGTGGCACCATATCTTAATGTTCTAGTGGGTTCACTGCCTAACTCAATGGTGCGCAAATATTTGTAAAATTAATAGAATATCATTTAAAAATAAAAAAGAAGCAAACAACTAAGAAGTTTCCGAATAGTATATACCATTGATGATATGCAGAGGGGATATGCTTGGCAATACATAATAGGAATCAATTTGCCTTACAATCTGTACTTGAAGCCTTTCTACTTCAACTGGAGAGGGATATTGATAAAAATCGTTCAAAAAAACCGAGAACTCTGCCATTTTCCCAGCAACCGAATTGTTTAAACCAGAACCATTGACAACACTTTTCAACCCATCGCTGTAACCTATTCATTTTCCAACATACAATGGCAACAGCACTTGATTAACAAAAGAATGACATTTATAGACATACGAAAGCATAATAAACATCTCCACCAGGACCACCACTATGATTCAAGGCCCCACCAAAGAAAAAGAAGAAGCAAGAATGGAGAGGGCCAAAACAACTCACAAGATCATATCATGGTAATAAAATAAAAGAAGTGACAATCACTGACGCCTAAATATTTTCAATGAAAAAATTTAGCAAGTAGATAACACACACCTACAAAGACAGTATAAGCATATGGCATATTGGAAATGCTTTTGTTATGCTTGCTATCATATACTGTGAGCAAAAAGTTCCCTGGTTCAGAATTGCTAAAAGAAAACAACTGAATTCCTGCCATGACTTCTTCAAAGTGCAAATCTGCAACAGGTATAGACAAATTTGTCTCTTTTTCAACAACTTCAGCATCAAATTCATACAATCCTGGAACAAGGTTTCCATATTGATCCATCTGGTGTATAAATATTTCAATCTTAGAGTATAATTGCCACCCATTTGGCTCAAAGTTCCATTTGGCCATGCAATTGGAAATCTCTAGAGGTCCTGGAAAAAGCCAGTGCAAAATATATTAGTAGAATGAAAAATAATGACACACAAAATAAATCTTAAAATTTAGAGTCAAATTTCTTGGTAAATTTATATGAATTAACAAGACTTGCATTATTGGTCCTAGAGCTATTTTTGGTTTTTTACATCAGGAACACACTGATATAAGCCACCAGTATCAATAAGGGACATTTTCTTCAGGTTATGGAATGTCCATATCTTCGAAAACCTTACTTCCCTGCTAAAAGAGTATTCCATTTGACAAGTATCTCAAAATTTATGAAAGTAGCATTTCTATTGAACAGAGAAAAGAATGGGAATCCAAAATTCTCATAACAATCAACCTTGAAATGAAGAATACATGGTTTCATCAGCACCATGGACTTGAAATGCAAAGAACTACAAGAATAATTAGTAACGAAGGAAAAATCCAAAGTCCTACATGTACAATTGGTGCCTCCCAACAAAACTTACAAGCTTATAACTAAAGCAACAATACTTCACCTGGGTTCACCTTAAATGGAAGTGGAGAGCCATTTAGAGTTTCGTTGTCACCTTCTACACGCAATAATAGGTCTCCAGCTTGCACTGCAACAAACTCAATGACGATATAACCAAATTCATTCCAACCCATGAAGGTGATGTTGGGGACACTTGCAATGGAACCATTTGCATAAAGTGCTGACATAGTAAAATTATGTGAATTTGGCTCTTCACAGTGGAAGAGATATTATTCCCAAATGCATCTTTTGGAAGTATTAGAACTATTGCTTTTGTACCTGCTTCAAACTCATTAACGAGATTCATCCATGAAGCGACGCATACAGATAAGTGCATTTGGCCTTCAATTAGACAAGAGAAAATTGGTTTAGGCACTTGGACACCACCAGGAATAACATGAGTTTACTAATTAATACATAGCAATACTGATCCTCGTTGCCCTACATTACAACATTTCTGAAAGAACTATCTATGCTATGTATTTCATACAGGATTGAGTATTTAGCATCAAGCAATTCAAGAAAAGGAACACACACAGACTCAGAGACAGTAGAATTAACATTAACAAATAACAATTCTACTCTCAAGACTGACTACAAATAATAATAATAAATAAATAAAAACCTGGTTCAACTTGGAAATGCATGGATGAATCTAGCACTTCATAATGGACCTCTTCAATAAACACATTGAATAAACCAGCAGTGATAGGAGTGAAGTAAATTCTCCAATCATTAAAATCACCCCCGAAATCCGAAACAACCCCAGATACAAAAGAACTATTCCCCATCTTTCCATTCACAGTGAGAGTGGGATTAAAAGCATTTTTGTCAATCTTGTCAGCATGTTCCAGTACTTTGATCTTTATTGTTGCGGTATCACCAGCCCTGAAAGCGTCTTTATCATCCAACCAACTGAAAGCAAATTTAGGCAGTGATGCTTTATCTGCAGGCCACAAATGAAACCAAAACGGTTACAAGAAAAAGAAAGAGAGAAGAAATGAAGAAAGAAAAATAAAGTTATGAATAAGTACCTGAAGTTGCAAGGTGAGAACCAGAGACTGTGATAAAAAATAAAGCCAGAACTGAAATGACAAAACGCAAGTATATTTGCAAAGCCATAATTGGTAGACAAAGTGAGAGTTCAAAGAATGACTAAATTTTGTAACGTGCAGTTCCATGAAGCGCATTGTTGTTGGGTTCTCTAGGCGGTTAGTTGCAGTTAGGAGCGGTTATTTCTAACTGCGACACACAACAAAAAAAGAAAACCTATAATCTACAAGTGGATGAATATTAAACCGTGTTACAGTAGTAGAAAGAACCCGTGCGCGAGATAAAAAGATTATGCAGACAACGTGTGTGATCAGTGTCGTACAAATAGAAAGAATGGTTCTTCACTTTCTTCTGGGTCAGTGACGTACGGTTAGATGCCTAAAGATCATGAATTGAATTCTTTGATTTTTCATGCTTCCGTGTAGGATATTACTTCCTGTTACTTATTTTACTTGTATATTATATTAAAAATATATATATTAAGAGTGCGTTTGAATACCACTTATTTTGCTGAAAAAAATATTTTCTGGTTACTGTTTATTAATAAAATCAGTGCATTTGTCTAATTGTACTATTCATTTAAAAAAAAGAAAAAAAATGCAAACGCAGGAATTATAATTTCTATCCAAACGCTTTCTAATTAGGATTTAGGGTGAGAGGGAAAAAAAAAACACTACTATTTAAGGAACTTCTCCGGTCCAAACAAGAGAAGCCTCTTAAATAATAGTATAGACTAGCCTCTAAGTACGTGCTCACATGTGTGGTTAGAGGCTCTTTTATTTTTTAGGAGGATTATTTTTTTTATTGATTCCATGAGAAAAATTACTTCCACTAAAGGGAAATAGAATGTAAAAAAAATTAATTAGAATAGATAAAGCTTGTGCTAATTTTATTCTTTTATTCTTTTCTAAGAAGCAAAACCTGATAACGAAAAGGGAAAAATATTTTAAAACTAATAGAATCAAATATGTGTCACAAATTAACAATTACTATTAAGAATGGCATCTTAATTATGACAAAATAAATACATAGTTTCGAAAAAATTTAAAGCAATCCTTATTGCAAAACAAAACAAAACAAAAATTGAAGTTTTTCCACTAAGTACAAACAAAATAAAAATAAGAAAATAGATGAATAAACAAATGTAAAATAAAGCCAGTGGTACTTGCTAGTCGGTAAAAATGAGTTTAAGATGATCACGTGCTTGCTCAAATGGAGTACAAAAGTAAGGCAAAATAAGAATTAATCGAGAGTTAAATGTGATGAGTAATAGACATATGGTAACAAGACTAGCAATAGTTGAAGTAATTAATTATTGTATATGAAAAATATAATATGAAGAGTGGAGATTTTATTTATGATATGAAAAAAAAAATAACTGAAAAAATTATTGTATAGTATAGATCTTGTTCTTCAAAATTTCCCATAAAGAAATTTAGAGAGGAAGAAATGTGAAGATACACATTTGTGCCCTAACTTTGATTTTTTGAATTTGAAGCTTGTATTAGAAACAAATAAAAATTGAAGAAGAATGGTGGTTATTCTTTGCTTTGTATTTACTAAGTAAGCACTTTTGGTTCCTAAAATTTCAAATGCACTATTGGTCATTGAAATTTAAAAAATAAGTCTTATTCGTGCTTCAGTTAACTATCGTTAGTCTCATTGCCTATATGGTTAATTGAGCAATGACATCATATGGCACATGTCATATGGTATCAATGGAAAGACTAAGAGTCTAGGGGAAGAGATTGAAGAGTTGATTGAGCAATGAAATCACATGGCATATGGTATCAATGGAAAAACTGAGAGTCTAAGGGAAGAGATTGAAGAGTTGAAAGCCCAATTAGAAAAGCTTCGTACATACGGTGCGTAATTATTACCACTCATTACTCAAATTATGAAATTTGCAAGTTTTAAAGGTTATAATGTAAAAGTGACCTAAACCTGTAGAATGCATTAAATTTAAAATAATTTCTTTTTAAATGTCTTAGAATGACAATTAAGATCATGCATGCCCTTGGCCCCACAAAGGACTTGTTGATTGGGTCGAAAAATATTAAACGGCTAGTCGTACAAAACGACATTGCAGCAGATGTGGTCTTGCGTCTTGGCCTACTACAATGCCTCACATAAAACCTTCGAAATTTAAAGCTGCCTAAACAGCAAATCAACAAAATGGCGCACTCGTTTTTGCTAGAGATGCTGAAAATTCTGCTCACTAACATACCAAGCAATATTTTGCTAGAGATGCTGAAAATTTTGATCTTGGATTTGTGCGATGATCAATACCCTCCTTCCAAGCAATATTTCACGGGTTTGAGTTTAGAAATCTAAAATCCAAACCCCACGTACCCCAAAAAAGTTTTCAAGGTTTCTGAACTTTATTAAATTAATTTTGAGAAAGAGATACCAATTCATATCGTGGCTTGAAATGAAGATATGATTCAGATATATTTGGTAATGTAACACATTTAACTACCAGTGAAACTATAACCCTAGTCCTATATTATCATTATTTATTTTTGCTAGCAATAGCCAGTATTATGTCACAAGCACTTCACTTAGACACAGTAACATGCATCTGAGAGCTAAAGATAAAGGCACGGTCTCAAAATCTGGAATTTCATCACCTAAATGATCAAGCATTATTGATGCAATAGGACTGAAACAGTGTGTTTTGAACAAATTGCTTGGCTGCTTTCTTCTTTTCAGATACAATCATCAACTAGAACCAGCAACTATGTTAGCACAGTCGAATCCCAGCTTACCTCCTTTAGCAACAAATGCCATTGCAATAGATTTGTGTAGATCACTGTACATTTTGCCCTTATCCTCTCGACAAACAATCAAGACGGATCATCTTCTATTCTGGACGTTTTTAAAGATCTCTCATTTCATATGCAACATCAACAGTTCCGGCTTTTCAATAAATTGTTTCCATTCACCGCAGAATCTTGCAACAGTTGCCCCATCCAAAACTCTATGATCGGCGCCTATATTAACCTGAGAAGGAAAATACCATGTCAGATTTGATAGATTAATTTCATCTATCACCAGATGGCTCATTAGTCATTGCATATGAAGAACCAAGTAACAGTCGCTAAACCTGAGAAGGAAAAGGATGCATATTATATCAAGTCTCTCTTTTGGTTATTTGTATCATCAATATATACATACTAGATATTGAATTACATGTTATTTAGCATTCCGGTAGGTTCAAAAACTGAATAATATCGGTCTTGTCTTTTTTTTTAGGTAAGTAATAACACATTTTTTTTCAAATCACACAGCTTATCTAAATAATCATGACAAATTTTGGTCAGTGAATGTTGAGTGCTGGCCTTGTATTCTATCAAAAACTCATATTTACAAGGCCAGTGCCCACATTCAACGACCAAAATTCATTATAATAATCAACTCAAATTCACAAAACCAAGTCATAACATACGACAAGAAGGTATCGCGATCCCCTATGTACTATCATATAGCTAAATCTTCTTCTATTATTAAGCAGATGGTTTAAAGTATTTAGGAATAGGTGTGTCACATATGTATCTGCTGACACAAAATCACACGTGAGAGAGAGAGAGAGAGAGAAGTCTATTCCGATGCCTGACCACTAGCAAGACTGACAGTTAAGAAAGTACACTAGCTTGATTTGCAGCAGCATCCTAGTTAGGGCAAGGATCCTTAAAGCAACTTCTTCCAAAAACATCAAATCAAACACTTAAAACATCACTGCAAGAACAAACTAGCATTTTAGTCATTCTGCTGAAAAAGTGTAAGAGGGGACATATTGACTGCCATGGCCCCTCCCTATCAAAGACTATTCCTTCCCTTTCAGCAAAATGACCAAAGCATTCAATTGAACCATGAGGTATATATGTTGTGTTTTATAATTAGATGTGTTTGGAGAAAAGTTTCAGATTTTTTTCTTTGGTGTGGTTTTTATTCTTATAGTATTATGATAACATTAGAGATATGAAACCAAGATAAATATATCATTGCTTACGGTCATGATTGATGCAGGATAAATGTTTCCATCATCTGTAAATTGAGGAACTTTCTGAATTCGTCCAATTGCAATAATGGAAACTTCAGGCAAGTTGAGGAGGGGTGAACCAAACTTTCCACCAATTGCTCCAATATTGGTTAATGTTATTGTTCCACCACATATATCCGCAGGATTAAGCTTGTTATCCAATGCCAATTGTTGTAACCTTGACAGCTCCTTTGTTATCTAAATGAAAAAACAAACTTTATCACTAAAAAGAACATTTGGAAATATGCACATCAAGAAGTTATCAAGCATGAGAAAACGATTTGTTGTGAAAAAATAAGATTGTGGGCACTAAGTCATTGTCATCTACACTTATATTCATAGGGCTGAAGCACTACATTTACAGATCAAATTCAACCTATTGCAATGTTCTAGTATATTATAATATTCAAAGTTTCAAACTAGAAAATCATTTAGTCAAAGCAAGTAACTGTCCTAGCAGCGGTAGAACGGCAGTGCTTGACATGGCAGCCAAAGCAACTGCAAAGCAAATTGCCTTTGTTGCCTTTTGCAACACATCATGTAAGTTAAAGCCCTAGATGCGGCACATCATCAATTGATTTGTTGCCCATGAATTCAAGCAATGAGGCAAATTACTATGAGTACAGGGTGGGGAGGCAAAGAGATTATATGTTCAATCAAGAGGCAGGTGTACAACCCAGCCCCATATAGCTGGGAAAGCAATCAATTGATCCAACTGGTAAATACAAAATTATCAAAATTTCTATCATATATGAACATATATATATTTATAGAGAGAGAGAGAGAGGAAAACTGAAAAGATATGATCGTGGAAGAAATAGAAAAAATGCAAGATAAAGAGGTTATATTGAAAAGGGAATTTGATAAATGCCTCTTCCCAAAAAAAAAACCTTTTTTTTGTGCATCTTGGAGAAACAGACGAGTGCTGGAAGAAATCAACTTCACACTTCCATGATGTAGAATAGTATGTATATGTATGTATCAAATTAAGAATCCATATTACTGACCTCCAAGATCGAAAGTGACTGAACATTCTTTATGTTTGGTACAACTAGACCAGATGGAGTAGCCATTGCAATTCCAATATTGTGAGAACCTATAATAATCAATAAGTCCAAAAATTGTATTAAACATTGAAAACGGCCAATATGATAGACAAAAACTTATGAGATCATGGCAGCCTGACAATGATTAACACAGCCCCAGAAACCAATTAGTTACTTACAACTATAAAAACTACACTTCCACAAAGATCCTAACCGGCCACATCAACTAATTTTTTGAATGAAACTCATTCGTATAACCTCTAGACATGTTCATATATACCCTTTGAAACTAAATCATTTCAATTTGTTTTGTAGCAATCAAGGAGAGTCCCTAGAAATATTAACTATAAATGTAGTACTCTTGTTCGTGAATGGCATTCTGAACACATTTTCACTTTCCCATGTCCATGTCAGTCACCAATTTAGACATTCAAATAGGTTTGGAAAATTTGCTAATAAGTTAGAGAATTATAACATCTCTAATTCATTGCCTAATCTGACACCCTACTTTATTATATATTCTACATCCACAGTTTTAGCCACAAAGATAAACAAACTTAATTACACATAAATGTCTCAATTCACAAAACACATATATGCATGTCAAAGAATAAAACAATGAAAATAGATGACAAGCGCCTGATCGAATTGATCGGGTCACGTAGGAACAAGGTTCAAGTCTACCGGTCTGTTAGGATATCCTACATCCACAAAATCTTGTGACATAACACTCTGATCAAATACCATAATGACCGAGAATATGAAGCGACAAATAAAATGGCATTTACTCACTGATAAAAACAGATCAAATCAGCACAAATGGCAGATGATGTGAATCATGTGATGCATATAGAAGTCCATTTTTATTAACTTAATAAGCATATTGGCTTATCAAAAACAGTTAAAATAGGAAGTCTACTACCTTTAAGGATGACTTCAAGTAACTCCTCATTGAAGCAACTATTCATTAAGGGATACTTGCTCAATGCCATTGAAAGCGACTTTATCAGTGTTGGAAGGAAAGTGTGCTTAACATCTGGATCGGAATTAGCATTTTGAAATGATGATTTAAGTTCCACCAATGCATCACAATTTATCTCGTCTACATAATGAAAATGTGGGACTTTTGCAGCCATGGACATTGATTTTACCATTGTTCGCTGGAAACCCCTGAAAGACCAAAAATGTAAGTAACTTGCCTAAAACTCTAACTCTGTCATATTTAGACCACTTATAAAATATTTTACACGAATTCATTACATTACATAAATAAATAAAGAACGTATCATCAAAAAACAAGCTAGAAGGATTTGTGGGCACAATAATATTGCTACTGAGTCAAATCTTATATTAGATAAGTCACTTTAACCTTGCATTTGCATGGAAATAATTTTTATGAAGCCAATGAAACCACGGGCACAGGCCACACCATCCAAAGTATTGGCTTAATGGAAAAAGTTCAGCAACATCATGGTCAATGGCAACTCTATAGTATTGAAACTGTCAAGTTCATCTTGGTTTTGTCCATCTCATGAATTATATGGCAGAGAATTCCATTAAAAAAAGATAAAAAATAGAAGAGGGTGTCTAGGTTCATCTTTTTATCCAAGTTTACCTCAGCGGAA
Organism: Quercus aquifolioides; assembly: GCA_019022515.1. Lineage (NCBI taxonomy): Eukaryota > Viridiplantae > Streptophyta > Magnoliopsida > Fagales > Fagaceae > Quercus > Quercus aquifolioides. Next base: position 10,145,482 of record CM032334.1, on the reverse strand, counting down.
CTGTCTTATCTTCATAGCTCCATAGAACTTCACCTGAAGGATGTGGATGATCCTCTTCTCTTCCAAGAAACTGCCTTCTTGAATCAGAAGTCAAGGAGGCAGATGGATCTTTAATGCTTCCTTTCTGGAAAGCATATTGGAGGACATCTTCTTTTAATATCCTGCCATCTTTACCAGTTCCCTTGACATCGTTTAGATCTACACCATGTTGCTTTGCAAGGTTCCGGACAGCAGGTGTGGATAGGACTCCACATATGTCATTTTTAGTTAGCTCTGAATCACAAGGCTTTATATTTTTTAGATCCTCTTGTGTTGGAGTTGGGTTTTCTGAAACATGGGTCGAAACCTGTGCTTCCTCAACAACAATCTTTAAAAGAGTTTCTCCAACCTGCAATTTGCGTAGCAAAAAAGCTTAAATTGTATTTTAGTATGAAATCAAAGTAGATGAAAGACAAAGCTGATCCAGGTTCTGATAAATCCTATACCTTTTTAGCCCTTGATGTTTATAAAACTTAAGTAGGCCTACTTAATATTCTTAAAAGAAACCAAAAATCAAAACCATGGTTTTTGAATGATGCCAACTTCCCTATGTTGTCTCTAACAGCCACTCACAAAACTGGAACTACATACTTGACAATCATAATGGTGAATCATAAGTCACGTATAGTTGAGAATAAAACATGCTCACTTTTCTAAAGTGATTTGAGTATTCTCACCTTTACAATGTCACCAGGAACGTACAGAATTTGAGCAGCTTTCCCTTTGTAACGACTTGTTATTTCTATGGTTGCTTTGTCACTTTGAACTTCACAAATTGGTTGAAACTCTTCAATTTGATCCCCCTGTCAGAGTAATCAGATTAACAATTATTTCCACCGGCTTAATCAAAACAAAAGTCAGGGTATAATGGAATATGTATAGATAAACAGCCCGAAAACAGTTGATTTGCATTGGTCTACGCGTCTATCCCATTTCGTTAACAGTGCAGAACATGAGGAACTTCATAATTCAGGCAAAAGAAGCCATAAATTATCCAGGAAACCATGGTAAGAAAAAGTTCAAACCAAAGCATATAAAAATCAATGCTAAAGCTTAAGCCAAAACCAATATCTGATAATAGATAGTATTCTCGATAATACATGTTTGACAGACCAAAGACAAATCTTGGCAAACAAAACTCAAACCAAAAACAACAAAGAACTTTACATCTATAAGCATCCTGAAATACCCAAATATACTACTGAGAATTAGGAAATAAGGGAAGAGAGCATTGATTATCAAAAAAGGGAGGAGAGCATCAATAGTTTCGAACAAGGAATACAATGAAAAAGCCATCAGCCATTGACAATTACAACCAATCATTGAGCTGACATCAACAAATAAATATAAAGACTTAAGCCAAAAACAAAACAAAACAAAAAAACATGAAGAAGAAGAAGAAGCTAATAAATGTAAAGACATAAACACAAACAATTAGCTTCATTCACTCACCTCCTGCACAAACCATTTAAGAAGTTCACATTCAGCAATGCCCTCACCAGTTTGTGCTAACAGTACATCAACTATCCCACCCACTGGAAGATCTGCTACAGCGTGACTTGAAAAGAAACTTCTATTCACAGCAATATATGGAACATTGAACTACAAAATGGAAAAGATCTGTATTTACAAGCAAGTTCTACATTATTATGCTTTTAAAACAAGAAAGCCGTATTGACAAGATCAATAGAATTGATGACAACTAATGTACACACGCCCACTACAAAACACCTAGTAAACCAGACAAATCATAGGACTGACCCATGGATTGGTCATCAGTCATTTGGATGGAAATCGACTCGACAAGTTAGAATGCTTTGCTCATTTGTATTTATGGAGCTATTCAATTATAATTCATCCAAGAAATGTTGTGCCAATCATAAAATGGTCATGATCACTTATGGTATTGAGAAAGGGTCCAATAAAGTCAATGAAGAACTAGTTCATCCTCAAATTTTCCTACATAAAGTTAAAATGAGATAAAGAAAAAATCATTGCCATTCACAATGAAACTATGAGAAATCGTGACTAGTAAATCTAAGAAAGAAAAATTAGAGTAACTTCATTACTCACAACAATGAGTTTTAATCAAATTAGTATAACTCTTTTTTTTTTCTTTTTTCCTCTACTTTTCTTTCCTTTTAATTGGTACACAAATTTTGGTCACGAAACTATTGACGTTACAAGTTGTGATCGGTGCAACATGACTTTTATTCGATACTGATCACCACTTTTATTGCACAATAATCAAACATACCAACCTCAGTATTAGTTGTGACAAACTAGACTTGTTGATATATGTTTCATGGTAATTATAGAAATGTTAATTTAACTCTATATGAAAACTATAATAAATAACGATTTGACTTTGAACATTAAGCTAAAAACGACGACGCACCGAGATAACAAAATGCAAGTAGAACAGGTGACTCACATGAAGAATACTACTATGACTACCAGCGGACCGAAACGACGCCGAAGCTTGGGCGGTGTTCGGGTTCGGGTTTGGAGCTTGGGAGGTGTACGGACATAGGAACCGCCGAACGGAGCTGAAAGACCTCTTCTGCAAAATCAAAATCCTCCGACCAATCATCATTTTCTGAGACTTTGATGAGTGTTTAAACTCCTTACCAATTACTGTAATATAAGTAAACCTCTTTGTCTTTGTCTCTCTCTAGTTGCTTCTTGAAACTAAACACTAATAACTACTAAGATAAAGATAGATTGGTCCTTAAAAAATTAAAAAAAAAAAAAAGGATAGATTGGTCCTAATCCTATGATCCTATCCTAGTCTAATCAAGTCCAGCTCTGCATTTTTCTGGTTTGTCTCTCAGCGTTTGCATTGGGAGGAGGAGTAACAACTAACAATCAGTTTTTTATTTTATTTTATTTTATTTTGAAGATTAAAGAATAATATTAATCCTACCACGTGGGAATCGGTGCATTAATTGATTAAAAAAATTGATAAAAAATTCGAAAAATGAAAAAAAAAAAAAAAAAACTGTCTTAAAATTTAATAATTTTTCCAATTCTTTATAATAAAAAAATTTAAAATGATTTACTAACCTATGCTTAAGGACATATGTTAATAAAATTCATCAACAAAAAGTTTCTTGTTGTAGATTAAGGAATTCCGACTTCAATATTTCATTGTTATGACTTATTAATGATAATAAACAATTATTATAAAATCGTACAATCAAATCTTAATGTGTTTATATTTTTTTTACAAACAAAAAAAAATGTTAAATTGTATAGTTGATGCTAATATTTGTAATTTGTTTCCAAATTATTTTTATACTTTAAAATGTTTTATAGAATTCTTACTGTTATTTGATAGACGAAAAAGATTTAATAAACATAATTTATGCAAAGCACTTGTATAAACCAATGGTTTTTCTTCTATTAAGCAGTCTTATTTTTGTGTTAACCATTGCTTATGGAAAAAAAATTCATGTATTTGAGATTTTTTTTTTTTTAAATAATGCAATTTGTAAAATTGTTTTGCTTGTAGGGTGTAAGAGAGAAAGGGAAATGGTCGGGATTCAAGTTTCTAAAGATGAGCTCATACATATATACTTAGATTAAGTTAGAATAGAATTCTATCTAAGAACAAATATATATATATATATATATATATTGAGCAATCACTTTTTCTTAACAAACAAAATTGGCAAAAATAACATTTGTTGAACAACATCCTATTAATTCTAATTTTTCATTTCATATACACCTACTAGTAACAATCAAGACAAATGTTTAGGTTCCATAACAAAAATAAAAAAAGATAAATGTTTAGGTACCACACAAAACTTAACCAAGTTTTTTTTTTCACCCTTTAACTTTACTTATTTAGCTTTACTTATTTAACTTATGTAAAACTTTTTAATACTTTAATTTTTTTTCCATATACAATTTTTTTGTTTAAATCTCAATAACCAATGAAAATAAGTTATCTCAAACACAAATTACTTAGAGAATTTCATAATATTACTTTTTGACCTATTTTCTTATGGAACAAAATTTAAGTTTAGTTTCTTAAAAGGCTTTGAATTTAATTGAATATATATATATATATATATATAAAATACCTAAATAACTATACCTAGTTTCCTATCAATCATGATTCGTGTTAATCTATGTGGGCTTTTTCATCCGTTTGGACCCAATTCAAGGAGTTGTGCCATTATTTTGGGTCTATGAGGATATCCATTGGATTGGTCCCTCGCCTCTGGGCTGTCAGTAGACCAGCCCAGTTTATGATCCCGGCCCGTGTTAAAGTTACTCCATATATGGATCAAACTTTTTTTTTTTTTTTTTTTTTGATAATTATATGGATCAAACTTTTTTAGAAAGAAATTGGTCCATTTTGTCCTGGTAAAGTTTCAAACCTGATAAATCAAATTAAAAAGCCCATCTTCGATGTAAATAAGCAAACGTGTTCCATTAAATCAACACCAAATGATTCAAGACCAAAAGTACGATTGTGAGAGGATGAGAGAAGGCTCTACCCTTCGGGTATGGTTCATGGTAGCCCTTTTTTCTTCTTTTCTTTTTTTGTGTAATAGAGGGTGAAGCATAAATGTGTTGAATTCATTGAACAATCCCACTGACACTCTCACTCAGACCATTAGTTGTATTATTCTTTTTTTTCTTCCTCTTCTTTTTTGGCAATAAGTAGATAGTGGGAGGAAAAAAAAAAACTGAGTTTAAATTACAAACATGTAATACAAAAAATATATCATTATCACATTACTATCACTTGAACAATTGAACCTCAATTTTTTTTTTTTTTTAATAAATAAGTTTTGGTATAAAGGGGAGAGGGATAGAGAGATATGCATCATTAAACATGGTTCTCATATGAAAATGCTACCCCCCATACTTTTTGACATTATGTTACTTGGCAATTTATAGTGTTAATTTTAATTATAGAGCAATTAATTCCTCTTTCTACTATAAGATAGTTCGTATAAGATAAGAATTAAAAGCTCATGATTAGTTAATTTAATTTTATTTCAAACATGAGCCAAGTTTGAGCTCATCACCACACTATATTACATGTTTAAACTTGGTAAATTTTCTTGTCGAACAAGGTCCAACTTGTTCACAAACTATTTGATATTCCCATATATAGTAAATACTACCACTAAAAGTTTTTATGCCTTCACAAATCTATGCTATTATATATTTAATAACTAAATTTAGTTGAAATTATATTATTTAAATTAATAGATAGAATTAATTTTGTTTATAAACTTAAAAAAAATTAGATTCATCAACCTTATTTTGTTAAGAATTATATCTAACTTTTACTTCCAAATGAACTATATTATATATGAACTAATTTTTAAACTGGCACAATTCAATTGAGTCTATTTAAGTATATCTTATACATGTATACATAAAACATAGTATATATATAATTATATATTTAAATCAACCCTCATACTCACAAATCACGAGATAGTAACTCCTACTACTGCAAATGTGCCACCTTGTTCACGAATACATTATTACATATGAGTTTAACTCGTTTAATAATCAAGTTTAAATCTAGGTTTAAAGCCTAATTTTGAGCAGCATTAGGGATTGGTTATTCTCTTTTAGATTTATATGGATATAGTAGGCTAGTAGCTACTAAGGTGCATGCCACCAAAAAAAAAAAAAGATGCACCACCTTATTCACGAATACGTTATTACATATGAGTTTAGCTTGTTTAATAATCAATTTTTTTTTTTTTTTGAATCTAGGTTTAGAACCTAATTTTGAGCAGCATTAATGTTGATTATTTTCTTTTAGATTTATAGGGATATAGTAGTCGAGTAGCTACTAAAGTGCCACCCAAAAAAAAACAAGACACATTAGATAGTAGGGTCACCAATGCCAACGACGAGAGATGTGCACGTTTGTGGTGATCAATGGATCCATCAATGCTTGTGATTTGTAACTTCATATTATTAATTTATTGTTACCTCTCAACGTACAAAAGTTCCTGACGTATTGGTTTGTGTTTCTCCCCTAATGGTTAATGCAAGGAGATTTAAGCAACCCCTTTTTCATTCCTCTTTAATCCTTCATGTCCTCTTATGGAAAATTAGTGTTTTTCAGGCTTTTCCCATGAGATATATGGCTTGGAGCAATTTGTTCTTATCATCTTTCTACAAAGTGGTGAAAGTTTAGGTTAATGTCAAGTCAATCACATGTTTATGCTTCCTGAAAATCACTTCTTCACATGATAATCTTACCCACTTTTTATAATCAGCCAGATATCAAAATTTGGTTTACTCACTTTTTTAAAATAAACGTTTTTTTAATATATCATACTTTTATCTACTTTTGGCAAATAACCCAATTCAATGCACATCAATAAACTTGAATTAGCTTGGATTAGCACTTCGATTCTTAGATTTTATTTAACTTATTTGTTTATTTGTAACTTTTCAGAGGCTCCCTTTTTTAGATCAATTATAATTTTGTCAACTTTTAACGACAAAGTTTATCCAAACACACTAATCATCATTTTCATGCATTTTCAGAGGGTTTCTAATCAAATGTGAACCCTTCTATCACCTAACATTGGATGCACTTATATATAAGACAAAACCAAGATAGTCTTCTTTTCTTAATCACTAGATTACATAGAACAACAAGATCATAAGATTTTCACCTAAAAAACAAAACAAAACAAAACAAAAAAATCACAAAAATTGATGATAATGATAAAGATTTTACCATTTTTTTTCAATCTCATTATGAAGATTGATTCTTGCTTTTTCCTTTATCATTTTCATTTCTTCATTATTATTTTTCCTAATTCAGATGAACTTTACAACTGTTGGGTCAATCTAATGATGGAAAAATAGGATTTCCAAAGATTATGCATCGTGGGCACGTAGGATTAATCTTAGTTCATTTCCAGAACTGAGTTTTCAAATGATAATAACCGAAATCTATTAAAGATGCTTAATGGAGGGGCTGTCTGATGTGTTCTTGTTATGTTAGGTATTTGAAAAGACTAAACGGAAGTAGGTGTATAGATCACTCAATTATGAGAATGAAAATCTAAAGGGATCGTAATATTTGTCTATCCAATTTTATCAGTGTATGTGGTTGCATATAGTTGATATATACATACTCAGTTTGCCTAAATCCCGACCAAAAATAAATAAATAAATAAATTGACAGTGTATTGATGGTTGTATACATATATATATATGAGATGGATTCAAGTTACACCTGGTGTAACTTTATAAGAGTTACACATTTTTTAAATCATTGATTTTTATTAGATCTAATGGTTAAAAAAACACTAGTGACTTGTCATATCTAATATCATTAAGTCATTAAATTTTCTTCTAAAAATAAACAAAAAGTCAATAAACACTTTCACCCTCCACCGTTTTCTTCTTCTTCTATCCTTCTCTCTTTCTCTCTCATCTACCAGTTACTCCATAAACTCGTCCAATGAACCGAATAAATCACCTAGGGAACTGATACATTGTAATTTTATTGGTATTAATGCAATTTTCCCCCTGCTCAGCATTACATGTATTGAGTTTGCATACGGGGTATCGAAAAGCTACATAAAATCCTTTTAAAAGACTTATTAGAAGTACCACCATCACATGTATTGAGTTCACATACAGGGCATCTAACACGGAATAGCCACTAGACTACAACATCTCTATAGTATCTTCATTTAATTGGAATTTTGGGTGGAGGGTATAACTTCTCTGTTAGGAATACAGAAGAGTCAAAGAAAAAAGCCCCAATTGGCATCCAATCAAACATTCCCATCACAAAAAATTAAAATTAATAAATGGGTTGATTTGCTAATGCAGGGAATGTTGTTTGTTACTTATATATGTTTACTTCAGGAGAATTGTCAAATAAAAAAATTAATTCAATCGTAGCCAATTCCATTGAAATCTATTTACACAGATGCATATAATTCACATCTAACTGAAAAGATGAAAAATGCTAATGCTTTATCCCTTGTTGATTTATTTGGTTCATTGGAGGAGTTTATGGAGGTCTTGGTAGATGAGTCATGAGAGAGAAAGAAAGAGAGATAGAAGAAGAAGAAGAAGAAGAAAACGGCGGGGGTGAGTGGTAATTGACTTTTTGTTTATTTTTAGAAGAGAATTTAATGACTTAATGATATTAGATATGACATGTCACTAGTGTTTTTTTAACCATTAGATCTAATGAAAGTCAATGGTTTAAAAAATGTGTAACTTTATAAGAGTTGCACCTTTTTAAAACCATTGATTTTCATTAGATCTAATGGTTAAAAAAACACTAGTGACTTGTCATATCTAATATCATTAAGTCATTAAATTCTCTTCTAAAAATAAACAAAAAGTCAATAAACACTTTCACCCTCCACCGTTTTCTTCTTCTTCTATCCTTCTCTCTTTCTCTCACATCTACTAGTTACTCCATAAACTCGTCCAATGAACCGAATAAATCAAAAAAATATATATATATATATATATATACACAGATGCATATAATTCACATCTAACTGAAAAGATGAAAAATGCTAATGCTTTATCCCTTGTTGATTTATTTGGTTCATTGGAGGAGTTTATGGAGGTCTTGGTAGATGAGTCATGAGAGAGAAAGAAAGAGAGATAGAAGAAGAAGAAGAAGAAGAAAACGGCGGGGGTGAGTGGTAATTGACTTTTTGTTTATTTTTAGAAGAGAATTTAATGACTTAATGATATTAGATATGACATGTCACTAGTGTTTTTTTAACCATTAGATCTAATGAAAATCAATGGTTTAAAAAATGTGTAATTTTATAAGAGTTGCACCTTTTTTAAACCATTGATTTTCATTAGATCTAATGGTTAAAAAAACACTAGTGACTTGTCATATCTAATATCATTAAGTCATTAAATTCTCTTCTAAAAATAAACAAAAAGTCAATAAACACTTTCACCCTCCACCGTTTTCTTCTTCTTCTATCCTTCTCTCTTTCTCTCACATCTACTAGTTACTCCATAAACTCGTCCAATGAACCGAATAAATCAAAAAAAAAAATATATATATATATATATATACACAGATGCATATAATTCACATCTAACTGAAAAGATGAAAAATGCTAATGCTTTATCCCTTGTTGATTTATTTGGTTCATTGGAGGAGTTTATGGAGGTCTTGGTAGATGAGTCATGAGAGAGAAAGAAAGAGAGATAGAAGAAGAAGAAGAAGAAGAAGAAAACGGCGGGGGTGAGTGGTAATTGACTTTTTGTTTATTTTTAAAAGAGAATTTAATGACTTAATGATATTAGATATGACATGTCACTAGTGTTTTTTTAACCATTAAATCTAATGAAAATCAATGGTTTAAAAAAGGTGTAATTTTATAAGAGTTGCACCTTTTTTAAACCATTGATTTTCATTAGATCTAATGGTTAAAAAAACACTAGTGACTTGTCATATCTAATATCATTAAGTCATTAAATTCTCTTCTAAAAATAAACAAAAAGTCAATAAACACTTTCACCCTCCACCGTTTTCTTCTTCTTCTATCCTTCTCTCTTTCTCTCACATCTACTAGTTACTCCATAAACTCGTCCAATGAACCGAATAAATCAAAAAAAAAAAAAATATATATATATATATATATGAAGAACCATTGAGCACTCAAACAGACATTTAAAAGCAAGTTTTCCCGAACCCAACTTAAAAAATATAGATGGGTCTAACTAGGAGTGACATATGGACACAGAATTACTTGGCACAAAATTTAGTATAAATGGCAATGTACAGCTTAATACAATTTGAGACCTAAGCTATTTTTTTTTTTTTTTTAAAAAAAAAAAAAGAGTTTCAACCTATAGTGTCCGCTCTTAATAATAGTTAATTATCATCAGACCAAGACACCAATTTGTTTTTTATGTAGGCAAAAATTAAATTTCAGATCTCTTATTCAACCATCAAAGACTTTATTAGTTGAGCTAATTAGAACCCGCCTTAATATAATAATTTTAAATGACACATTTTTTTTAAATATTTGAATATAAATTTAAAATAATACTATTAAAAATTGAAGTTTAAAAATTGTACTTTGAAAAGATGTATCTCAATCCTATCCATTTGAAGGCCATGATTTATATTTTGCCACCTCATTTAACTCTAATTTAATTTAACTGTATGGTTAAAAAGTTGTTGAGGTTCAAAAAAATTGGTCACAGACTAAGGCCCAAAGAAATAAAACATTGGGCTCATTTCACACAAAAATAAATAAATAATAAAGCTAAGAGAAAAATGAGAGAAAAAGGAGGGTTGGGCTCACACAATGAAGAAAAGGGAAAAGAAAGGAGAAAATGGCAAGAGGCACAAAGGATCCAAAGACTCATGGAAGAACAGAAAGCAAGAGAAAGGCCCAAAACCCTCCAGGACCAATAAACCAAAAAGAGCCCAGTAAGAAAAGACTGGGCTGGGATCCCAGAAGCCACCAGAATCCGGGGATCCCTGGGGCGCGCAAAGTAAAATTGAAGCCAATTCAAAGAGGGATAAAAGACAAAGAGCATGCGGGTCTCATGCTCCAGACATGCAGTGGGACCAGAGAGTACGAAGCAAAAACGCAGGAGTCGTGATTCCAACCATTTGGAGGCAATGACAAAGAAGAGTACAACTGAAAAAAGCTGGAGAGGTGGAAGAAAAAGCCAAATAGCTGAAGATCAACTAATGGAGAAGTCTAGAAATGGAAAACCAGCTGAGGGACTTTCGTTTGGTCTCACCAAAAGCAAGAAGCTATGAGAAAAAAAGGAAACAACATAGCCCTGAGCAAACTGGCACAGCACGAACTCTATGGGGCAAAAGGGAGAAATCACTAATATCCTGGAGCCCGAGCTGTGCTATAAAAGGAGGAGGGGGTCCATGCTGAAAAGGGCATTCGGATTTGGAATAAAGATTCATTTTTTGATTAGATTATTCAGGCGTTCATGGCCATTTTCTGGATTATCAGAAAGAATATAGAACCATAGGAAGAGCTCTGTAAAATTAAAAGAAAACAGAGGAACCGCTCCCGGTATCCCAGAGACAGCCACTATAGCACATACTCGGATCCAACAAATTCAAACTTTGCAAGTCTTGGAAGCTTGAATAGCTATCAAAGTCTGTAATTTTTGAACTTAGTTGAACCTTCTATCACGTCTTAGTGAGCATTGTAATCATAACAAAGGGAAATTAATAAAATGCACCTCACTAATTTGAAGATCCCTAACTTTTTCTTACATTATATTTCATTTGCTGTGCATTCCTTTGCTGTTGAAATGTCATTCAATACAGATATTCTTGTTTGTCAGTTATTTGTATTGTAGGAAGCTTGTTTTATGCACTACTTGGTTCTTAAACAGCCTTTTAGCTGTGGTGAACCAAGCCCAGTCCACCAAGAATATTTATTTGGCCCAGGATCTTTGGGCCACAGTGCTGAGAAGAAAAAGGCACTCTCACAAAAGTTTAAAGCTAAAATGCAAAACTTATTTTCTAAGTTTTACCAAAATTCATTTCAGTTCTCTAAACTTACTTTCATTTATTTTAGTCCTCTAAGTTTCAAATTTATTCAATTAAGAAATTTTCATCGATCAACTTCCATTAAATTTTTTTTTCTTAAAATTCTAGAAAATATTTTTCAATCATTAATTGGATTGTTTAATTTAAAAATTGTGAACAATTAACCGCAATATTTAACAAAAGTTAATATAGAGACCTTAATTGAATAAACTTGAAACTTAGAGAACTAAAACAAGTAAAAGCAAAGCTAAATAACTGAAATAATTGATGAAATATATTTTAGCCAAAATTAAATGAGTTGGCAAAATCTAGGCTTTTGATTTATATTCAACTTCAAATAATTGCTATTGAAATTGATTCTTTCCATTTCAAAGTGTAATGTAGAGGATTCAAATCCTGAAAAGATATAGTATTGACAAAGTTTTACCGAACTGCAATTAGTCCCTCTTTATTTATTTATTTCAATAAATGACAGATTTATTTGTATGCTTTTTGTGTTATCTAATATTAAAAAACGGTTTAGATTTTGTGAGTGCCGCTTAAAAAAATAAAAGGAAGTGATTATGAGGAATGATCCTTCAAATAAACATATATAGATTATTATTGAGACAGAACTTGTGGGGAATTAGCTCTGGAATGTGTTGAAAGCTTCCATTGTTGTCATGTTTGCAACAAATACTTTACAGGACATCTCTAGTGGTACATTCTTTTCCAACTTGTTTCCCATTAAAATAAAGGGAGTCAAAGAGATTAGATAAAGCATCGATCCCACATTTTGAAAAAACATTCCATGTTCAATCTTAGAATTTTTTATATATATATATTTCCGTAGGAAGGAGATGAGTGCAGGTAAAAAGGCCTATGGTTCACTAGTAATCTTCTTCTTTTGACTCAAAGATCCACCTCTAGCAATATTTTGGCACTTGATAAGGCCAAGAGACCAAATAATGTGGACAATATCGAAGAGAAAGATTTTCTCCACTGAGATTTCCCATTATAGGTGTGCTATCATCATATTTAGGGTTTAATACAAATGAAACCATTTTGACTAAATCAAACAAAGAGAAATTAGTACCATATCAAGTAAGAAAAATCAAACCTATGGGCTCCCACCAGGGATTATTACCCTAAGATACACAAAATCTCTTTATTTAGCTTTAGCTAGGTGTTTAATTTCACTTAAGTCGGTGTCAGTAAAGTATATTTGTCTCAGCTTTAAGTAAATAAATTGGTCAAACGCACACAGAATAGTGAAAACGGTTCCTTTTTTGTTATTTTTTAGTTTCTACGATTCATATCTTTTTCAACCAAAGAACACGGTATGCAAGCAACCAACACATTAATGTGGGGGCATAGATGAAGGCATCATATCAACTATAGTGCAAGATGTGTATTAATATTTGCTTACGAAGCTTTTGGACTGAGATAATGGATCTCTACAATGTGATTGGTTATTGGTGATATCCTTCTCTATCAAATATTGAGGGGATTCTACGTCAGACTTCTCCACGAAATGATGGAAGATATGAGTACTCTTTGTCACTTGTAAGGGGGGAAGTGGGAAAGGCGTTGATATATTGTTGTAGTTCTTCCACACAAATGCCTGAGACTGTGGTCTCTCTGTGGGACTGATGAAACTTTAACTACACAGCCTCATCAACACCCTGAAAGATGTGACTGCTTGAAACACTATCATTTCCTCCCTAACAACCCTTTGATTATTATATGTGTTGAAATGGTATTGGCTCGGAAGGTATGAAATCCCATCTAATTTTAGTTTAGACATTATAGAAAAGGTGATTGAAATGCAAAATTGTCAACAAGATTATCAAAAGTTGGGTGTAATAACTTTTTTATAAGGATTGATTCCTTTAGGGATTTGGTGTAACTAGATGCACATGCATGGTCCCATGTAAGTGTGACAAGAAGATAATTTCTATAGGTAGTGATGATGATTCTAAATATCATTTGTATAAGCATGCAACTAAAAAGAGAGAGTATTAATGGGAGCATATGTTGCTGAGTTTTGTGCAGAGTGAGTGTGGGACATTTGTGCACATATATATAGTTAATAACTGTGTATGGGAGAGGCTCAGATATTTCAAAGCAGTGAGTTGAATAATTTCAAGATGATTATCTATTAAAACTTTGCTTCTAATAGTCTCAAAGGGTTTGTACATTCTTGACAATATGAACAACCAAAAGGAAGAATAGTAGATAAGATAACCATGCCTAGCTACCACGTAAAAAAAGCATTCAAAGTTCAAACTTGGCACCGTCTTTAGGTTTGAAAATTATTACGTCCAATGCATACTTTTAAAACTATGTTGCCCATCGAAATGATCAAACTGCTTTTCAGTTTTCACCCTGATATCGTATTGGAAGAAGGAACTTTGAACTATGATAAAAAACAAAGAAAAATTCAAAACTACGGAAAGATTGCAAGCCACTCAGTGACAGAGTAAACTACAAAACCAACTAATAACTAGTATGATAATTATTATGGTTTTGTAAATAGGATAGAGAGGTGCCATTTCGTCAATATTCAAACCAAACTGATAAAATTATAGAAGAAATTTATAGTATATGATAAGAAAAGGAATTGCTGTTTGTAGTAACTTTTTTAGACAAGGTGTGTGTGCTTCTATTCAAACGTGGGGGGTGATTGGTCCTATATAGATCTGTTGGTTTTGGATCCATCCAAGATATATTGGGAACACATGTGCAAAAAAGCTTCTTGCTTCCAATACAATTTAAATCTTCTACAATGTGATGTGGACGCAGAGGTACCACACCCCTCCCAACGTTCATTATAGGCCCTAGTGATGATATAAGAAAGTGACCTAATACTATCAGTTGAAATGTTCTTCTCAAGATCCCTCAAGAAGTCTAGAATATAGCTTAATGTTACAATGTATAGGCATATATATGTTTTGGCTTAATACACTTGATGGATAATTAAAGTATATATAGAGCAATGAGCTTATAATTGGACATATTTTAGATGTTTATGTACAAATCAATGCCAAACCTAATCTAAACACGATCCAGTTATATATAATATAACTCTTTTTAATGCCACACTACTTCATATATATTTTAAATTTCAATGTTGGATTATATGTTACTTACTATTGGTCTTAACATGTACACCAAATATAATGTAAATTGAATATTATTTCTCATTCAATCTATAAATTCAGGTCTTATTTCAGTATGTTTTTAAAGGACAAAAAAAAGAAGATATTTAAGCATTTTATAGATGAGAGAATTCTTTTTCTCTAATTATATAAAAAATTTACAAATATATTAAGGGAATAAGAAGAACATGTATTTTAACAATAAATTTTTCATAATATATATCCAACAAAAAATAGTTAAGTATTGTAACAAGTCCAAATTAAAGTTACAACATATAATTTAAAATGTAGTTTAACTGACGTCTTCTGATATTTTCAATAAAGACAATCAGATTCAAATTACACTGTATATTATCTTCACCCTAAAAAGGATAGCCCATTAAAGATGTACTGTCAAGCAGTTGCCTTCAATGCTCGGAAAAAATAAATTGTGAAGACAGTTAAAAAGAATTTGATACACACAAAAAAAAACACAGGGGAAAGGCCAAAGAATAGTAGATGCCAGAAGAACATCTCCCTCAAACATGTAAAACTCCAGATTAACCGATTATAGAGACATACAAAACACCAAATATAATTTAACCTATTACCAAGTACACATACAAGACACCAGAGATAATTGATGATAATAATGATATGGTCACAATCACCTCGCGTGAATAAAGATTCAGGAACTATAAACGTATCTGTATGATTTTTTTCCGAAGAGGTGGATCTGATTGATCTATTTTGGAAAAATGACAAATTAAATTATGGAAATAGTAGGGGCTTGGCATGACTTCTTCGATAGCGCACTATTCAAGTTTTAAACAAGATTGAGCAGTGATTGTTGCACACAGTGTGTGTACGTATACACTGTGTGCACCAGGAATTACTGTCTGTTTTTATCTAAATGACATCAAGCACTTGATATATAAAGTGCAATGCTATACTTTTTTTTTAATTTTCTTAGAAGACAATGCTATACAATACAGATATTAAATATATGCAAGTGGGATTTTTTTTTTTTTTTCCATATAATATAAAAGAAGATGAAACCCCACCACCTCCGCTCCTTATAAAATTTAAATACTTCTCACTCTTCTAAATCTAACCATTGAGCTATTGAGCACATACACACTCTCTCTCTCTCTCTCTCTCTCTTTGGTGTGAGCGTGTGTTAGAAAAAAGGAGATCCCACCATCAAACACTTAGCTCTACAAATCCTTCATATTGCTCAGACACTGAAAACACAAAGGAAACAAGAAAAGAAGAGCAGGCCAAAAGAAACAAAGATGGTTGCAGCAGAGAAGCCCCAAAAGCACCCGACAATGCAAGAGGTACAAAATCTCATATATTCCTACAAAATCTTCTTATCTTTTCCAAGTCCAATATGGGGTTGGAGCTTTAACCCGGCCCAGTAGTACCAACACCTTCTATGGTACTCAGTGCTTGGAGTTCGAATCCCAACTTCCCCTTATTTGCGTACCTAAAATAAATTCAATATACAATGTGATACTTTTTGCTTTTTTTTTCTAATCTTTAGGTGGTGGAGGAGCTAAAGAGAACGACCGGCATAGGATTCCCTTTAGCAGCCACAAGCTTGGTGGGCTATCTGAAAAACATGGTCTTAGTCGTGTGCATGGGAAGACTAGGAAGCCTAGAGCTAGCAGGTGGGGCTTTAGCTATTGGCTTCACCAACATCACTGGCTACTCAGTCCTCTCAGGCCTTGCCATGGGCATGGAGCCCCTTTGCAGCCAAGCGATTGGTTCAAGAAACTTCTCCATAGTAACTCTTACTTTACAAAGAACAATTCTCATGCTACTTCTTGCTTCATTCTCCATTGGATTAATATGGATGAACCTTGAACCTCTCATGCTTATCCTTCACCAAAACCCAGAAATAACGAGAGTGGCAAGCCTATATTGCCGCTTTGCTATCCCTGATCTCATTGCCAATAGCCTTCTTCATCCCCTTCGTATTTACCTTCGTAGCAAAGGCACAACATGGCCTTTAATGTGGTGCAATCTACTAGCAATTCTTCTACACATTCCTATCACCATCTACTTGGCCTTCACACTTGGTCTTGGGGTACGAGGAATAGCAATCTCAACATTTGTAACCAACTTCAACACCCTGTTGTTTCTAATTTGTTACATTTTCTACACTCGTAACCCTGAGGATCCTTTGTACATGCCAATGTTATCACAACCTTTGCCTTTTCCGTTTCCTTTTACTACTTCCACATCATCGCAAAGAGAGGAATGGGCTACGTTGCTTGGATTTGCTATACCAAGCTGTCTAGCTGTTTGTTTAGAGTGGTGGTGGTACGAGTTTATGACAATCCTAGCTGGCTACCTTCAAAATCCAAGAGTGGCACTTGCAACATCAGCTATAGTAATACAAACCACATCACTCATGTATTCATTACCAACAGCACTGAGTGCATCAGTATCAACCCGAGTAGGGAATGAGCTTGGAGCAAATCGACCAGATAGGGCCCGTTTGGCCACAACGGTAGCCATAGGATTGGCCCTACTGAGTTCATTAGTGGGCTTGTTATGGACCACTCTTGGAAGAGAACCATGGGGAAGAGTGTTCACAAAGGATAATGAGGTTCTAGAACTAACTATGACTGTGCTACCTATAATTGGACTATGTGAACTAGCAAATTGTCCACAAACCACAAGTTGTGGGATACTAAGAGGAAGTGCTAGGCCAGGTATCGGGGCAGGAATCAATTTTTATTCTTTCTACTTGGTGGGTGCACCCGTAGCTATAGTCTTAGCCTTTGTTTGGAAGCTAGGGTTTGTGGGTCTTTGTTATGGCCTTTTAGCAGCTCAAATTGCATGTGCAGTCTCTATCTTAGCTGTGGTGTTCAACACTGATTGGGAGAGAGAATCTTTAAAAGCCAAAGACTTGGTGGGAAAGACTAGTATTAGTGATGCATCTTCACTGGCAGACCAAACAGTACTCAAACAAGAAGAAGGTGGTACTGATCTTGGGTTTCTCAAAGAAAAGGAATTTGAAAAGTGAAAAAAAAAAAGAATCAAACACAGATTTGAGGAACAAGCAGCAGCAGAATTTGGATTTTAACATGACAAATTCAACATACACTTTTATTTTATCAAGCCACCTTATATGTACGTGTCTCTTCTGCTTTGTCTTTTTCTAATATTTATTTTTGTCTCTACTGTCTATCTCCATGCATATTGGTCTGATTAAAAGTTGGGTTGTAAGCAGATGTTGCTAGAGTGACTAGATATTGTATCTTTTTTTTCTTTTTCTTTTTTCTTAAGCTGTTGTGAGGTAAGCTAATTAGGTCGACTCATTCTTCATTTTGCCAATGTAACAGCCTTCTTTCTCTACTTTTATTTCATCATGTGTAATAGAGCCCATTTAGCCAATTAGCTGTATTCAACTGGAATTTTCTTTTTCATATATAAAAATTGAAGTGAATTATAAGTTCAAATTAAGCTTGTGTTTAACAAGGGACAACTTGTTGACAACATACTCAAATGAAAAATTGTGATTGAAACAATATCAATTCCATATTGGTCTATAATTGACACCACTTATGCTATTAACTAATCACACGTGATGTTAGCACTTGTAAACAATTTTATATTTTTAGATTTATTGTTCAACAAAAGATGAATTGTCTTTATCTATATATGGACCTTCATAAAGCAATTATTATCTTACTTATCCTGGAAATTTTCTTCTTGTGTATTAATCTAAGAAGAGTATTATTGTGTTTCGATATGTTTATTTTTATTGGCTTATTTTGTTTAGAAGATTAAATTGTGTGAAAGCATATATATAGCATATAATTAGAAAGCAAAAAAGAAAAGAGTGAGGTTTATTAGTTTATAACTTACAACAAGTGTTTGGGAAAAGTCTTTTTGTTTTTTTATTTTTGTTTTAGCTTTTTTGTAAATAATTGAACTTTTACTTTTTTAAAATAAGTTAGTTTTAGCTTTTTGTCACACATTCAACATAAAAGTTACAATATATATATATAAAGTAAATTACTAGACTTTTTCCAACAAAAGGTTTTAAAAAGTAGTAATACCTAATCAAACAACCAAAAGAAGTCAAAAAAAATATGCTTTCCTAATTAAGCACACACCTTTATCCATGTGTGCAAATATTTAAAAAAAAATGTTATATTCATAATATATTTACAACAAATCTTAATTTGTAAAATTATTATTTGTTCTAATTTAGGTCCATCTGACCTCCTATAACAGTCAATAACGATTTATCATATAAGATTTATTATGAAATTATTGTAAAACTATTGTGGGCGTAAATCAACAATTATGAAACAGATGTGGAAACACATGCACATGTGGATATGTATGGGCACCTAATAAAATAAAGCATGCATGTGAGTAGGCAAGAGATGGTACGTTGATGACAATGGTACTAACCGAACGTGGAACATAATTCTGTAAGGTCATCACTCACCACGTTGGAATTACAGTAATATGATTCGAAATGCGAAACTTTATATATAGATCCCTTTCATCTATATATATATACACACACATCCGAGTAGCATAGCAATATACATACATAATAATATCAGAATGAAATTGTAAGAGACATGCAATTTTCATATGCAGTAATGAACAAATAATGCCTTATCCTCTGAAAATGACATACGAGTAGCATAGTAATATATATACATAATAATATCAGTATACAATGAAATTGTAAGAGGCATGCAATTTCATATACAGTAATGAACTAACAATGCCTCATCCTCTGAAAATGACTTGGTGGTGATGGTGATAATAATAAAAATTGAAAAAAATGGTGATCTTTTTTGACGTTATTACCTTGTGTTGCCAAAAATCTCTATCAGACAGATATCCCCATGCAATAAAGTTTTTAAAAGGTATGTTTGTACTTCTATGGCACGGGAAAACGACATTTTACCCAACAATAATGCTACCTTTTGGTTCAAAAAATATTTATAAAATTTAAAAACTCTTACAGATATATCATATTTGGGTCGGTCCAACTCAAGATTTCGTTGAACCCTACCTGTAATTAATTAAAATCTAATTGCTTATATTAACTTTGGTCCCTCTTCTTCTTCTCAAAAAAAAACTTTGGTCCCTCTTCTTCTCAAAAAAAATTTGGTTCCTCTTGCTTACTTTATCAGTCAATTAATTAGACTCAACTTTTATTTTTTGAATCTAGGATTTTTATCTTGGTCGGTGTCGGTACAACATTTCTTCCAATAGCAAGAGTTTCATAAATGAAAAGTGTGACATTAAAAATGGTGTGAAGGTCTCATTTTACCAAACTAGCTTTAGAAAGATTCACTATTTCTAATTTGAAATTCAGTAATCAGGTACTTATATATCAATTTTTAACTAGAGGCCAAATAAAATAGAAGATTAGGGGCATCCTATAATCAGTATAGGTCGGTTAATTAAGAATTATAGAACTTGAGAATTATGATTAAGCAAGTCGGGCTAATGATTATGGGTGGAAAAACTGGCTATGTACTTTTAATGATTTTCTAGGTTGTAATAAAGAAGAAATCATTGCATAATGTCGGGGATTCACCCTAGATGGGTTGAGATTAATTATAACATTATGGTTGAATGGTATAAAAAGATTACCTTATATTTGGATGGAGAGAAGAGACAAATAGTTATAAATAGGGTGAAAAGTTAATTAGCCTTTATTTTTATACTATTTGAGATTTTAACATTATGATTTAATGATGTTAAAAGATTACCTTATAATTGAATTATCCTTTATTTTAATGCGTATTGGGATTCTAACATTATGGCTTAATGATGCAAAAAGATTACCTTATATTTGGATGGAGAGAAAAGACAGACGATTTAATAGTGTGAAAAAATACCCTATATTTAAATTAATATTGAGATTTTGATATTACGGCTTAATGATACGAAAAGAAAGGAAGTGAGAAACAGTTTCCTAGTGTGAAAAGATCGCACTATATTTAAACTTGTATTGAGATTTTAACAATACTGTTTGATGGTGTTAGTGCAAAAAATTAACCTATATTTGAAAAGAGAGTGGAGAAGAAGAGAGTGAAAGGTAACTAAAATATACTTCTAAAAAAAATGTGAATCTTAACGCTTTAGGTGCTGTAATTAGGAATTAATATTGTTGAATGAGGTGTTATCCGCCAGCTATAACAATACTTGGACCTCTATTAAGTAATTTTGTGTGCTATTAAAAACAAGTTGTGCTATTGGAAGATGAATCTAGTTAGGCTATTGAAAATAGGATTTTAAGGTTTAATGTATATAATAGAACTTAATGGCTTAATGCAATGTCACATCAAAAGAAAGAAAGAAAAAAAAGTGATTAAACTTTATTGAGCAATTCAACTACAAAAAAACCAAAAGACCCCACTTCAAAATTTTCAATCCAATTGTTTTTTTTATACCTTGAGAAAGCTATAAAATATTGAATCATTTACTCAACAAAGTCCAACAAAAAGCTTCCTTCTAGTATGTAGAACCTAAATATGATAGGTAGAATGCATTAATGGAGTTCGCATTGGCTTCACAAAGTTTCATGGATCCCATTTTTAAAGGGTTATTGTCCAAAATCACTGATTGCAATGCATGCATGTTGCATAATATTGCTTCCACTTGCCTTAGACTTTTTTATATAGAATCTAACCCCCTAACCTGCCCTATAGAGGAGGCCTTTTCTTCCACTCACTTGGCCTATATGTTGGAGCCTAACTTTCTTTTATTAATTTCTTTGTTCTCTCATTTTATTGAATGCTAGCCCCTTTTTTTAAAGAGAGAGAGAATGGTACCCATTTGACTTATAGATCATTAGCATTTGTCATGTTAGTGTGCCAAAGACTAGAAAACTAAGAAAAGGCTTTGCGATCGAATTGAATTTTACTTCCATGACAATGATGTAACCCAACTTAATGGTGAACTAAATAGATAAGATAAAGTATTTGAACCTTTTTAATCCACAAGAAACTGTCACGCAATTAGGAGATCCCTTGGCTTCAAGCTATGAGTTATATATATGTATGATATGACAAGAGGAATTTAGGGCTTAGTGCTAAAGATGGCCTGAATAAACTGACTTATTTTCTAGGGTGATTTTTAGATTTCAAAGTACACCAATTAAGACCAGACAATATGCTAAGATTAAATTATTAGCTAAAACTCATAAGCCAAACGGGTGCTCAAACTCTTAGACCAAATTTTCATTTAATTAAGCAATATGCAATCATTTAATGGCTAAACATCACTCATATAAAGCTAGATTACATAGATGTGCGCTAGACCAAATTGTAGCACGCTGTATTAATTGATTCACGCCCTCTAGTCCTAATACCCCCATTCTTCTTTGTCTTCTCCTTTTAGGGTGTGTGTTTGGTAGAATGGAGTTTAGGGAGGATAAAAAAAAAAATATATATATATATATATATATACATATAAAAATAAATAAAAAATAAACTTTATGAAGAGTATTTGATTGGAAGGGTGACGGAAAATGTGTGGTGGAGCCTAGCTATTTTCTCCTCGGACTCGTCAGAAAATTTTCTCCCCAAAATAGAGAGAAAACTGAGAGGGGAGAAAATCACCCACCTGAGCTTACCAAAATGCTCATGTGCTGATGTGCATAGTGCACATGTCACATGGGCGTTGTTCTTGCCCCCTTTTTTTTCATCCAGACCTCTTTTTTTTTTCTTTTTTTTTTTCATCTAGGACTTTTTTTTCCCAGTTGCACTGCACGGGCTCTTTTTTTTTTTTTTCTTCCAAGGCTCTTTTTTTTCTTCCCACTTGCACTGCACATACACAATTATTTTTGCTAAAAAATGTGTTACTTTTTTGTTTGCAAATACACAATATTTTTGCTAAAAAATTATGTTTTTTTATTTTATTTTATTTAATGGGGACATAATTTTAAATTTATACCAGCTTCACTTTTCCATCCTCTCATTTTTCTTCTCAACCAAACAAATAAGTTTTCATCTTTCCACTTTTCTATCCTCCCAACCAAACACAAATAGGAGAAAACTAATTTTTTTTCTATCCTCCCACTTTTATGGTCCGTTTGGATTGAGGGAGAGGGTGGGGGAATAGAGTAGAATAGAGTAGATTTAGCACAAAATTAGCTTATTTTTAGCTAACTCTACTCTACTCTACTCCCCTCCACTCTCCCTCCTTCCCCTCTCCATCCAAACAGGCCATTATATCCCCTCCTCATTTTCTATTCTCTCACTTTTCCACTTCTCTAACCAAACAAACCCTTAGTTTTGAGTAGTGTTTATTATAAAGAAAGGGCCTCAAGTGGTGACAACTACAACAACTTGAGAAAAATATATTGAATTCTAAGTGGGATTAAGAATGTCTTAAACCAGTTTAAATCGCTATTATATTCTAATTGATAAGGAATTAAAGGTAGGATTTCTTTTAGTTTTTATTATTATTATTATTATTATTATTATTATAGATACGGTAGAATTTAAATTTAAGCAATCCATTTCATGATGATTGCTCTTATTATCAAGCGAAGACATCAGTTAATTTTTAGTGTAAGTGGAGTTCAAATCTCAGATCTTTCTTTTAGTATAAGCAGGGTTTAAACCTTGAATCTATTATTCAACAATAAAAGACTTTACCAATTGAGTTAATTGGTACCACTTATGTAATCTTTCTTTGATAAAGGAATATGTAGATTTTATTTATTTTAAAGTAACAAGTTTTATTTATCTCCTCTTCAGCTCAGAGGCTGGGTCTTCCAAAAGGACCAAAACTACACTAAATCCTTTGTAAAACTTAAAATCTACATATGGAAAAAAAAAAATGATCTTTCGTATTCCATTGGCTAGATTTAAGAGTTCTCGTTTTATTTAAAGCCAGATTTAAGATTTCTTAATTACCACCAGTAAGAGCATAGGGACAACCGGACAAACTATGTCGAAGACTTAAGTTTAGACTTTAGACGGAGCCGAAGAAATTTATTTGGGCTTTAAGGCCCACGAAGCCCATTACGTTAAAATTGGTCAAGAAAAAAAATTCTAAAGTGGGTAAGGCAGACCCAACTATCATGCCCAGTCAAAATTCAACCAAACAATGGTCCTTTTTCTTTTTTGGGCAAAGCAGTCAGCCATTAGTACTCAAGGACTCAAACAAAAACAAATAATAAAAATAAAAATTTCACCTAAAAAACATAAACACCATGGTTTGCAAGTTTGGGCCTTATAAATGAAGCGACTCTTCGGATTCTCATAGCCCCACTTAAAATATTGGTTGCACTACACTTTTGTTTTTTTTTTTTTTTTTTTAAACAAGTTATTCTAGGACCATAACAAATTATACACGTATTTTCACAACTATTTTAACTGGTAGATTGTAACTGACTACTTGTTACTTTTACATAGATCATTTTTTTTCACTACTCACAGTCAATCACATCAAATTGTTATAAAAATGGGCATAGAATTGGTTGTGATCCTATAAATTTTTTTTTCCCACCGTGAAATACTAAAGGCAGCTAAAGAATGTTGATTGAGTTTGTCATCTTATGTACATAACCAAATAACCAATCAATAAGTACACCTATTAAGCTATTATTATGGAACTAGAACATCATAGATATGTGAGCTATATAAACTACAATCAAATTTAAACATTGCCAAGAGTTTTATAACTAAATTAGTACATCTCCACGCTTGGAAAGTTTAGTAAGAAAAAGGTTCAAGTTGCGCTGCGAGTTAAATATAACTAAAGTCATGCCAACTGCCTAATACCTCAGTAATCCAAGGTCATTGACGCATGACCTCTTTGAAAGGTTGTGACTTGTGAGGTCAATCTTGGTGGTCCAAGCCTGTGAAACAAAGTTTGTAACTTGCAAGCCCTTTTTAGAAAAGCTTTTTCTTCTTTTCACTTTATTTACATTTTACACCACCATTTTTCTTTTTTTGATCAACAATGATAATGTCTATTTTTCCATTTGTTTTCATCTTTATGGTGATCAAAACTAACTAAGCTGACAGTGACTAATTGGGCATTATAAGTATGTACTTGGTCCTTCATTTCCCAAAAGGCCAAAATGAATAAGTACAATGTACATGGAGCTTTGGAGTCTTGCTCCTTTGTATGGGGATTGGGGACCAACCATATATCATCATGGTTCATTGAATACCAATATACCACCAATATGGATTATGGGGTCATTTTTATGTTCAAAGGAACTGATGGGATAAATAGAAAAACAATTTAACATAATTGTTTGGGGGTAGTGTTGGTTGCGTTTGTTTTATTTTTGTGAATTACAAAAAGAGAAGTTCAAAAATTGATGACATGGAACTCCATATGTAATTGTATATTATCCAGTGGTGTTCATTAAATTGGAATAAAATATTGTTTTGGATGGGAACTAGGAAGATATCTTTGTATGAATTATAAGCTAATTTCAAGGTTATTTGCCACTGTAATGGCTTGGATGTTGGATTATATTTTTTATTTGAGTTTTAATCCTCGGTTAAAGCGTGTCCTTAGGATATTTTTTAATGAGCCAAAGTTTTAATATTATTTTTATGAAAAATATAAAAAATTGTTTAAAAATAATTTATTTTTTCTTTTTTCATAAAAGGTTTCTAAAATTATTTCCTAAACCAATACTCTTAAGACATCTGTTGAATTCTCCATTAATTCCTAATAGAGCATAAAATGTTTCTGCTTGATTATAAAATTATATATATAATTTTAAAGGTCACAACCAAACACATGAAAACAAGTTAATTTTGCCAAAAAAAAAAAAAAAAGAGTTATTTTCTAGTAAATATTTTAGGCCAAATGAAAATAAGTGAGAATTTCATGTGGCTAATGAGTATTAAGCGAGGAGTTAGTGTTTGAGTAAAAATCTTAATCCCACATTGATAAGGAGACTGAGGCCTTATTAATTTATAAATATTTTAAGCTATTGAGATTAATTTTTCTTGGATAATTTCTTATTGAACAAATCAGAGTTTGTTTATAAGTTATTTAATTGAAATTTTTATTCCTTTTCCAGATTTAGAAAATAGTAATACCACAACTAAAATTTTCTATCATTTTCAAATCATTTTAATAATTAATGAATATATTATAACCAAAAATATACTATACAGTAGATAAAATGATTTCATTTATGAAGTTATAAAACTTAGATTTATAAACATTGTATTAATATATATAGATACACACATAACATTTCATTTATTTTAAAATGAGTATCATGTTTATAAGTTTATTCACAAATATATTATAATGGTTGAATTTTAGTTCATTAAATAATTGAGTTTATATTATGATTTTTTTTTATTAGTTAAAAACACTACATAATTACCTCACCCTTCCCTCTCGTGGTTCGAATCGAGGCTCCCACGTTGGTATGGGAAGATGCCATTAGACTCAACTTTGGTGGTAGTCTATATTAGAACTTGTTACTTGACATATTTATTAAATAAACAAATATACTTTTTTTTCTTTTGGTACCTAGTATGAGTTGGATAACGGCAGAAGTGATGTTTTGTGCGTCTATATTTTTTTGACTAGATCCTGTACACTGTCCACAAAACCTGCAAATACAGAATCTCAAAAATTTTGCTTTAAAATTGAATTCCACAGCACTATTTACATATTTAAAAATTATTTTCCTACCATTTTTTCAACAATAAATTTTTAATTTTTAACAATAAACAATATACAAACGGTCCTAATTTCTAAGTATTGATTCACACCTTAAGCTCTAAACGTAGGAAGTAGGAACAAAGGAGAAAACAAAAAACAAAATGAAACCGACAAAAACATAAAGTAAGAAATCGTGCTTGACTTCAAAGTTCTTAACTTGCCTTTAAACTTTGGTCCTTGTATCCATGGATTGTCAACACGTATCATAAAGCTTTTTAGCTACGAAAATCTTGTGGAGGGCCCTCCTTTTTGTCTAAACGTTCCAAAATAATTGGTCCCCTTACCGCTGGTCGGACCCGCTTATCAGTTTGATAAACCGCTCATCTTAATTGTTAGTTAATAAGTTGTTATTAACTAATATTGTTATATTAGTAATAATATATTAATAGGTGGGTTAAAATTTATCCTGAAAATATTGTTATATATCATGGTTTGGATGACAAGGGTTTTCCATATAGACCACCACGTGGCGGATTAGAATGATGGGGCGTAGGGTTGCACTGAGAACGATGGAACTGAGTTTGAAGTTGAAGTTGATATGACGTGTAAGTTTTTAACATAAATTGACCAGTGTTTGGAAACAAGTTATATTTATCTTGTAGGGTTTTCGGTTTAATTCCTAAAATTATCCAATCCTTAATTTAACCTAACCCAGTGTTGTAAGTCCCAACAAAAAAAGAAACAAAAGAGTCCTTGTGCGCAGTCAGCGATGGCTACTTGACAAAGAACTTGTCATGGACACTAGCTTCGCAACTAAAAAGGAACATCAAGATGGGGATTTGAGATGGGGATTGGCGAACAACCCAAAAGCGATGGAGATATTTCTTTTTAGCGGAAATTAATTCAATCTTTTAATACTTTTATGAATATTCTGCTATTAGTACAAATGGCAAACTTTCAGTATTATTTGGACAGAATGATATTGGACGGATACAAGATTGATGCGTATAATGTTTGTGTCGCATCTAGTGTATTCAAACCCTAATATAAAAGTTTGAACACAAACTATCATTGGACGAGAATTAAGTGTACTCACAAAACTTTTAAAGTTGGAGCTTAACTCATACTCATTAGAGCATTTACATTAGTGGAGCTATAATTTTAGCTATTCGGCTCTACAAAAAGTTACTTTATTTATTTTACCTTCTCATTTTACAAAACGTCCAACATCAGTAGTTTTATTTTAGCTTTCAATACAATAAAATAATATATCTACGACAATAAAAATAAAAATAAAGAAAAGAAATCAGTAAAATAATTAAAGTAGTATGAATGCAAAAATAAAAAAGTGTTTTTTTTTTTTTAACCTTTGAGCTACGTGCACAGCTATCTTTGGCCGTGCATTGTAGCAAAAAAGCTAAAAATTTTGGTTATAGTTCCACCAATGAAGCCTTACTTTTGCATTTGATGGTGCTAAAAATAGCAATATAACTTTCTAGTACTACCAATACTAATGCTCTTATTTTAACGTGTCACGGTAATGTTTTATGGGTTTGAATAAAAACACTAGCTAGTTCAACCTTGTGAAGTAAAATAATCCTGTCACGTGCCTTTAATTTTATCTCCTTAGATATACTATAATTTATGTAGTCAAAAACTGTTAAGACTAGGAGTTAACTCATTATTCTAACATGCTATGGGAATGTTTTACGGATTTGATTTGAATAAAAATACTAGTTCATCAACCTTGTGTCTCAATCCTATCGTGTGCCTTTAAGTCACCTTAGATAAACCAAACAAAAACTATAATTAATGGACTCACAAAACTTTAAAGTTTGAGCTAATTGTCACAAAACTTTCAAGGACTCACGGTTCATTGACGTTAACATTGTTGATAAGCAAGACAAAATTACTAATCGTAAGTAAACATTTAGGTTTACTCGATCTATCTTTTTGTTGTACAGATGGTGGACCCAGTGGTTAACATTATTGCGTACTCTTATCTATTTGTTAAACGGATGGTGGAACCCAATGTTTTACATTATTTTTTTTATATTAAAAATAAAAACTATTCATACCAAACTATAATGTTTCTAATGTTAACTATAAAATGAGAAACACAATAAAAATTCATAATAATTTCATAAAATTTTAAATCAGTCTAACTCTCATATAAGAACTCACCCCAATTTTTAATATATATTGTTTTAATAGCCCGTGTATGATGTGGTACAAATATTTATCATCCGAAAAAAGGAAAAACAAAGTTTTTGTCTAAAAAAATGCCTTGAGAAAGGAAAAATGTATAGAACTTTTCAACGAGATAGTACTTTTACATAAACTTTTAAAAGTCCACATTTTTCGATGTCATTATTTTAGTATATGTTTTTCTATTTGAGTTTAACTTCAATCGATAACCTATATTCATAATATATATGATAATTTATATTTAACTCAGAAATGTAGTGAAATTGCTGTGAATTTTTGTTACATCTTAGAAAGATTCATTAGTTGATTAAAATCAGTAGATAATTCCACCCTTTTTCTTTTCTTTTCTTTTTTCCCTGTCGATGATTCCACAATTAACATCGAGGAACATTTTGGGGCCATTCAATGGATAATCTGTGTATAATGTATTATGTCATTCTTCATATAAGGGTAGGTTCCGCTTAGAAAACGTTACATAAAAGCCACCCTTATATGAAAGAAAGGCCTAATAGTTATTAGAGGCTCAAGTCCAAATTAGAGTGCTTAAATATGCTGATAAAGGTTTTTGGGTGCATAATTACATATTTCATATAAGATTAAGAAATAAGAATGCAAGTCCCCTTAGTCACATGAGCAAGTCTACCAAAAAGGAGTGGGGGGGGGGGGGTTTGTTGTTGGTGTTGGGAGGAGGGGTTTGCATATGAGACTCTAACATATGCACCTATCTAACATCCTCCCTGAAATCAAGCCTTTTATAAATGCTAGTAATTATAAGATTTTCACCAATTTTAATATATTTTACTTATGGATTGTTGGCTTATAAATTATAATAGAGTAATCACAATTCACATCCACATGTTTCTTCTTAAGATTTTATCTATGTATCTCGGTTTTATGAGAATCTCCACTTTGCAAAGCCAATATCTGATGCACTAAACATATATAACACCCACCTCTCACATGGAGGTGGGTCTCAGGCTTGTGGGGTCCACCCTCATTTGAGGGAGTTATTGTATATACACGTTACATCTTATACTATTTTTTATCTTACCTATTTCTTTTTCTCTCAAATAAAGTAGATGCAACTTTGTTTCAAATGCCAATCTTATTGATGTTATGGTGAGATAATATGAAGGTCCAAAGGAAACATGATTTGGGATAAAATATTAGGTTGATTTTGTGATTTTTGGATTTTATTTACTTGATTCTAGATATTTTAAAAACTTTCCTAGTTATATTAGAAAGTTGTTATGGTAATGAATCAATTAAGATCTATTTAGGAGTATTCGTACTTGGAAAATCGGTTTGTGGTCTTTAAATATGCTTGTAATCTATAAAACAAAAATGAAATCTATTGTTAATAAGATTGTTATTAGTTTATTTCACTCATCCGGTGAATTTCAAAGTATTTCTTGTGAATTCAAAAAAAAAAAAAAAACCTCATGGATTGAAAGATTTTACATATAATTAAAACGAGATCTAGCTAGCAGTTTCATGATTTCCATTTTGCGTCAAAACATGTTTATTGGGTGTTAAAAAAAAATTGACCACAAAATTGTTTATTTTAGGAATTAAAAAGAGAAGGGATTTAGAAGAGATCCTTTTTTCTCCCCCTATTTAAGTAAAACATTTGAAATGGTATGATTATTAATAAAAATGTAGTGCAGGAAATGAAATCCAAGGGTGATTTTTTTTTTTTGGGTGGAGGGGTATTGAGCTTCCAATGGGATTTATAGCTCATGCCATAGTCAAATCTCTAGTCAGTGCTAAAAATCAAGATCATCTATCTACAGAAAATTCCCAACATGGTTCAGGAGAAACTGTTCATTGCGAGTCAGACGGTTCAAAGATAAAAAATCGGTGAGTATGTTCAACACCCAACTAGTCGAATGCACTACTCTCTGCCGTCTAGTACTGGATTTTGGTTCTTGGTCAGCAACAACAATGTGGGCCAAATTGGTCTTACTAATCTTAACGTTTCTCTAGAGGATACTGTTGGCGTGGACTCTTCCAGCTAGTTTGATTTCATAGTGGCCAACAGGAATTCAAATAGGGTTATCGCAAATCTTTTCAAATTTGAGATAATGTGTGCCAAAAAAAAAAAGTTTATCTCTCATAGAATTAAACAATATTACTTTCTAAAGTTTTAACTAAGAATTGCCTTGCGGTGAGTTATGCTTTAGTCTTAAATAGAGATTATATTGAAAAGAATAAGATGAGTTATGATTGCCTAACGAAGTTAGTTTCAGCCGGGATAAATAAAGTCGAAATTTTCAAATCACATATGATATAAGCAACGATTTTAGGACAAATGGATAAAGACATAAAGTAATCACTTATCCTTACAAGGAAAGAATATTACTTATAAGTTATAACAATGATATGCTTCAATACTAGTTGTTTAACGAAGAACCAATTAGCAAGAAAATGTTGATTAAAGAAAGAAAAGCAAGAAAATCTTCAAATGACAGGTTAAACTTTCTTTTTCACATGACCTGATCCTCCCATATATATATCCTGGTCGCAATTTACAACAAAACCCTTATCATGAAAAACGAAAAGAAAAAGAAAACCCTCCTCTAGAGTGGATTTACATGATATCAATATGAAGTAATCAGGAGAGAACACGTGCCCCTATCCACACCAGTTCCCTGTAGCGCCGGCTTTTACATAAAGGAATCTTTGTACTGGGGTAGCTACTGCAATAAAATTTTGTATTCTTGTGTAGTGTAGTAGTAGTAGGGATTTGTAGTAAAAGAGAAGGCAAAGCCAGAAGCTACATTGCTGCGACACCTCACCCTTTATTTGTAGCTCCGAGTTGTACCACCTGGAAAAAGCAGTGTTCTTTACCTCCAAAGTAGCATTAAAACCCTCTCACCATCTTTTTTTTTCTTTCTTTCTTAAAAAAAAAAAATCTTTTCTTTTTTTCTCTTTGTGCTTATCATCGAACACTGTGCTTACTTGCTCATCTACATCAAACAAATTATACTTGCCACCTTTGTTATAACACTTGCTTTCTTCCACTCATGTTGGGGCCCCTATTGACATCGTTTCCTTAGAGCTAAAGTTTCCCATTCATTACTTGATCATGAATTTATGGGATAAGACTCACACAGACACTTTTTTTTTTTTTTTGTTATTATGTTCATGTTTATGGCGTCTAGTTTTTTTTTTTTTCAGTGTACTGATTTTGACTGGACATATTATCCTTAATCCCAATTCTATTATAATGTAAGGTTGCTATATATACATGTTGCCAAAAATTCCAATGGGCTCCCAGGTTGTCGTTTTTCATTTATCCTTAATCCTTATCATAAATTTCATGAATTATGTCTCATGTTAGTTGAATTTGTCAAGCTATAAATATATGTAACCATCACCCAGAAATATCTAAAAAAAAGTAGAGTATGGGCTAAAGTATTAGTAGTCTACTTCTAGTAGATGGACATCATTTCATGCACTATAAGATAAATCTCACCTTGTAATGTGTTTAATTTTTTAATTCACTCTTCCAATTATTTGAGGTGGCCCAGTTTCAACTTTAATTCAACTTTCAGTACTCCCAGAAAAAAGGAAAATCATTGTGCAGAGTCTGCAGACCAGTTAGCAGAAGCAATAATGGAAAAAATTTGACCACAAACCGTAAGATAGTTGTGAAAAATAATGTAATAAATATGATATGGTCTATAATTACTACGAAAGAATTAGCTGAAGGAGATTTTTTGTGATATATTCTACCCACTTTTTAAGCCAACATCTGGCATGCATATGCAATATGCAGTCTTGTAATCCAGCTTCTGGCACATGCATGGGAGTGTTGTTTACTCTAGATTATATTGTTTTTAATATTTTGTTAATTTAAATTCCCCTTTCCACCCAAAAAAAAAATTTATTTCTACTAGATGAAAAAAAAAGGAACAAATTAATAAAATTTTACTAACTTTGAGGAGTTTTACAAGAGGCTCACGTCCATTGGTTGAGGAGTTTGGCATTTCAATGGTGTGCTACAAAACATTCCTGAGTTTATCTTCCATCAGGATGGTGACTATGGAGTGATCAGGCTCCGTTGGTTTTAACTAAAATTGATTCTCGAAAAATAATTTTTGTATTTATGGGTATTTAAAAATAATTTCAAATTGTCGATAAAATAAAGACTTTTTTTGTGTAAAATATTTTACGCCCTTAATGCTGTAATTTGCGGTCCTAAAATTTTCTACTCCAAAATCATTCACATTCGAGCAAGAGAATCCCCTACTCAACCACTAGACCTAATTGACCATCACGACCCTCCCACAATCCAATTGGACTTCAGTGACTCACCTAGCTGCTACTCCCTTGCTACTCTCTCCCATCCATGTCAGCAATCGATTTGTGGTGGCCCACATATCTATGTTTATCCACATTGCCAACCACTTGTTGCCCCACTCAACCACCATCTTGCCGCCGTTGGCATCGGTATGTTCCACCACTCTACTACCCTAGTAGATCAATGTTTCGTGACCTCCGTTATGCTCTCTCTTTCTTAACTTCTCCCTTTAAAAAAAAAATAATTTGGGTTGGAATGTAAATATTTTGGTTTATTATATATTTGTTTGAGGGTAGAGAAAATAGTAGAAAATATGTTTTCTAGAACATTCTCAAGAACACAACCAAACACTTAAAATTATTTTCTTTTTCCAAAAATATTCTCGAATGAAACAAATGCAGTTTAATATACCAAATGTGAATCATAAATTCAAAAAGGGCATAGCAAAACAAATGCAGTTTTATATACCTAATGTGAGTCAAAAATTTAAAAAGGGCACAACAAATTTCTTAGCTGCTAAGATGAAAGTTTGTGATTGATGTACAATAAAGTAATAATAAGCTGTGATGGTCTAATGTGAAAGTGGTGTGTCACTAATCATAATTAATATGCCACCTCAACAAAAATTGTTAAAAAAAAAAAATTGTGAAATTTGTGTACGTAGCATTATTGTGAGTGAGTAAACAGTGAATTATTTCTAAGGTTAATGATGGGGAAGGTCAGAAAAATTAAGAGAACTTATAAATCAGATATTGACTGGCATGAAAAATGAAAGCGTGAGCAACAAAACAAGCTCTAGTTTCCTTCTATAGTGAAATTGAACCTATGCTTTGTTTGCCTTTGAAATGATTTTCTTGCTTCAAGACTCGAGAGTTAGGATTCATAGTTGGGGTAGATAAGGAGGGAAAGTCTCATACGGAAATTTAGTAGGTCTACTTTGAAATCATCAAGACTAGTAAAAGAAATCCAACCGTAAAAATCATTTTCAGGTAGAGATACAAATTGGATTTTAGATAATTCAGTTTCAGATCATTTTAAATAGCAGAATGGGATCATCATTTTATAAAAAGGTTTCTTCAATACGCAATACAAAAAATAAAATTATTGAATAGTTTATATATATATACACACACACATATTTTAGGTTTATTTGTAGGCTCCAGAATTTTTTTTGGGAACAAAAATATTCTATTTGAAAAATCCTAAAACCGTTTAAAGTAAGAAATTAAACATCTAAAATCTGAAAATCCAAAAATTAGATTAAAAAAGCACACCTTGAACTTTTTCTATCTCTTTTTTCCTACCATATATTATAAGAGTTATGAAGTGAATGTTACAGATTCAAATTCTATCCCTTGAAATTACCAATATCTCAGATGTTGGCTGGTATTTTTTTAATTGATATCAAATTAATGGACTATCTAGGTTGGATAGATGAAGATAAGGTAAACAAAGAAAGTGCATATATGAAAAGAATATACTTGTATGTCGTATATATGTGATCTACTTTAATTACTTGTGTGTTCTACTTTCTCTGGTCAAAGGTCCCTATATAATTGTATGCTATAAGTTAGGCCAGCAATGTATTGTAAAATGAAAGGCTTTGACCCTCCAATTAATTAAAATTAAAGCATGCATGTGCTACTTCGCCTATGGTTAATAAGACTTGAGATTGGATTGGAACAGAAAGATTATTGGTAAGGATAACAGTGAAAGGTAGCTACTATCAAACTCGATCGGTCTTAATGATTTTTGTCAAAGCACCTTTGGAATGTTATACAAATAAAAGAGAGGTTTTTCTACTTCATCTGTGTGCTTCACCTCCTTTTTACCTAACCTTTTTTTGTTGAGTAAGGTTAGGGACACTAAAAATTTCTAAATCTGTTTTCACAATGCTTGATATTATGATTGTTTTTAATGATATAATAGTTCTAGCAGAGGTAGGAGATTTGAACACTACCTCTTTTTTTGGAAAAACCACCGTATATATTAGTTGAGTTCAATTTACAAGACTTTTGATAATTATGGTCTGTTTGGATACTGCTTATTGTTGAAAATTGAAAACACTGTTACAAAATAATTTTTAAATGTGTAAATAGTGCCGTAGGACCCAGTTTTATAGTTTTTTCCACTAAATGCAGGAACGCACGTTTTTCGTGCATTCCAAACGCACATTTAGTGACATGATAAATTTGCAATTTAAACGACATTATTTTTAGACTAAACAACATTTTCAGTCCATAAAATTTTGGATTCTTTTTATTTTGGTCATTTATATTTCAAAATTTTCATTTTAATCATTTATGTTTAATTAAGTTTTCTATTTAGTCTTTCATGAAAAATGTAAAAGTTTGAAACATAAAGAGCCAATATAAAAACGAATCAACATAGAAGGTCAAAATTAATTTTACGGATCAGAAGTGTATTTCAATATTATTTTATTTATATAATTTCACTAATTTTATTACTCAATTTTTTTTTTACAATTATTGATATGATAAATTGTGATTTGAACAACGTTATTTATACCAATTTTATTAGTATGAATAACAATGTATCATCTAAGTAGTTAAAAAATAGGTTACAAAAAAATTTATTATCTCAAAGCTTATTATCTGTGTTTTGATGGGGACTCTCTTCCCCTGAGCATTATTAAAAATCTGCATCACCTAGTAGTTCAAAAGATAAGAACATCTGTGTGTGCGCTTGTGTGTGTAAGACACGTTTTCATGCCAGGTATGCATAACATTGAAACCGCTTTATATTGTGTTTTCGGACTCATTCTAGAATTTAATTTTTAGATATGGATAGACTACACATATCATGCCATCTCATGCTTACAAAGAATTCCATAAAAAATTACTCATGTTATTTTTGTTTTCAGAAGTCTTTTTCTAACTTGTCCTGCCAATTTCCTAAACAAACTTTTTGAGCAAGTTTTCGTGAGACTAATCAATTTATTTCACTGAGTCAAACATTCTTATCTCTTTTATGCATCTGATGTTGACCAAGTATCAAGAATTTTTGTTCTCTAATTTACAAGCTCTTTATATATATATATATATACAAAATTGGTTGTAATAGACTACAATCTTACTCAATATTTTTTTTATGACAAATTCACTATTAGATTACATCTTCTTCTAATATCTCTCATGCTTACAAAATTTTTAGAAAATTAAAAATCAATAACTATATCATCAAAATTAAGTATAAAATATAAGCTTATAGATCATATAGTAAATAATATTCAATTAACATAAAATTTGACATGTATATTAAGAGTGTAAAGAACATGCAATTCAACGGTTAGATTTTCAAAATATGTAATAATTTTTATTTTATTGAGTAAGGTTGTAGCCAATTTTGTATATATTAAAAAATTAATAATTACAACAATGGAGAAAAGAATATTTAAATCTTATAAATGCGTATGCAAATATGACACCTTACACCTATTGAATTACGGATTTGGCTTACCTCTAGTACTTTTTTAACTGGACATGTCTTATTGTTTTAAATATATAATGACAAGTGGTAATGAATTTTAATTTCCACATTTTATTTAGATAATGGGTGACCTGAAAGTCTCTCATTAAAACAAAATAAGATTTCAATTTTAAAAGTACTGAAAATAAGCCAAACTCTTGAATTATGGCAACAAGATCTACGCTAGATTATTGTTGGATGAGGTAAGATGATTTAAACCATACAAACGTGTATGCATGCAAATATGACACTTTACACCTATTGAATTCTTGCAACAAGATCTATGCTAGATTATTGTCGGATAAAGTGATGAATTATTTGATACCACAAATAATTTCTCTTTCTACACCTCCTATATATAGGATAGCTGGTCATGTAAGGTGACAAATTACATGAATTTATTCAAGTTTACATTATTTCATAAATGAAGTGCTGCTTAGTGCCGACGCTGGAATGGGGGTGTGTCATTCACATGTGCCTCTCAATTTTCAGTCCTCTCTTTATAAACCCGAGTCCACAAAATGCCATTGTTTTATGTTAGTTACAAGAATCATGAACCAACAGAATGTACTAAGGCACAAAAAGACCAAGTGAAAACATTACTACATATAAATCTTAGTTGAAGTTTGTGTTGGTGCGCCAAAGACAAATCCAGACTGCTTCTTTGACTCGTTCAGATCAGATGTAATCACACAAGACAAAACCGGTCCATGCAATACTCAAAGAAAAAGCTCAACTACCGTAAATTAATTACTACCACAACATGCAAATCAAGGTGTTACAACTAAGTAGCTTAATTAATCACTCACTCAATGGACGGTGTTTTAAATTTTTTATTTTAGAGAAATATTAACGAATGCCCTTAGAGTATTAGTTAATAATTCATTTAAAAAAAATTATAGAAAAAAAAAACAATTAATATTTTAACAGTTTTTTTTTCATTTTCTGTAAAAGTTATGTCAAAACTTTCCTAAAATTAATTATTAACTAATATTCTAAGAACACTCATTAACATGATACTTTACTTTATTTGGATCCTCAAACTTGTGATAAGGATGCCGTACAGCCAATCAGTGGACTTGATTTGGGTTTATAAAATTAGAAAAATCAACTGCCTAAGTTGTGCAGCAAAATAGTCTGGAGGTGATTACCCAGTTAACTTGAGCCATATGCTATTTACTAATTTATCCAGCTCTATCTGTCAGAGCCAAAGTAACATTAATAAACTTAATAACATGTGCTACTTTATTTTTTAACTATTATTGAAGTGTTATGATTGATGCATAATAAAGGTTATATTAACAAGGGGTTAATGTAAAAGTGACATTAAACTAATCAAACTTATTACCTCAAGAAATTGTGAAATTTTTTTTTTGGTTTTGTGTGTTTCTAAATCTTACCTATGTCCTATTTTTTGCACCACTTATATTTGTTGAGTAAATTGCAAGATTTTCATAAATTTATTCAAACTTACAATTTTATTTTAAGAGAGAGTGGGAATTAAAAATATAAAAAGGAAGCAGAATCAGGGAGTGGGATTTTCATGGGGTGGCCTTCAGTTGCATCAATTAATAAAAAAGAATTCTAAAAATTTGAGTTCCCTGCAAAGCCAGAAGCGGTTGCTCTGGTGGGTTTATTTTATCCTCAGCCAACAGACTTGTTTAAGAAACCGAGGGCTGAAGAGTACCAAAGAAAAACAGATATAATTATTCTTTGCCAAAGAAACATACAAATTTGCTTCTCTTTCTGTCTCAAAAAGAAAAAAAACAATCACGCAAACCATGCACGGAAAAAAGCACACACACGAGTCACGACCGTTGTGACTGGGCCAACATGTACATCTTTATCTCTCTCTCTCTCTCCCTAATAATAATGGAAAAAGAAAAAAACCAAATTAAGCAAAATCTAATTAGAAATTAGCACGTAAACACAAGCAGACAAAACAACCCCAAGAACCAAAAATAAATGAAAATGAAATGGAAACTAAAGCCCATATACGTGGCACTTAACCACCAAAAGGAGTCAAATCGTCCGCTACGCTAATCGTCCTTATTACTGCTCCCATAGCTGTAGGGGTCCCACACCTCCCTTCGGTTCCGTACCTCTCTCTCTCATATCGCTTCTATTTACTCAAAATTTTATCAACCAAGCCCTTTCCATTTCTACCACACCAAAGCTCCTCCACATAGAGAAAACACACACACACATAGAAAGAGAGAATGATATAATAATAATAATAATATTATATCATAATAATGGTGGGACTTAGTGTAGTATTGGAAGCACAAAAGAGTGGTAGTAGTAGTAGTGGTGGTAGTAATAGCGGTGGAGGTGGTGGTAGTGGTGGTGGTGGTGTTAGCAAGAAGAATCATCCACAAGTAATTAACAAGACCACCATGTTGCTCAACAACAACAAGCTCTCTCCTTTGCAAGCTCATCACTCTAGTGGTTATTTCCCAACACCTACTTTTCTTGACCAATGCTTTCTCTGCAACCAAAAGCTCTTGCCTGGGAAAGACATCTACATGTACAAGTAAGCTAGCTACTACAAAACCCAGATCTTTGTTTTTTATGTTTTTAAGGTTTTTGGAATCATGGGTTTGTTTTATTTTATGATAAAGTTTTGATCTTTAAGGTGATATGTATTTTGTGTGTGTATATGTATGTGTATATTGTGCAGAGGGGACAGGGCTTTTTGTAGCGTGGAGTGCAGGTGCAGGCAGATTTTTATGGACGAGGAAGAAAGTCTTTATAAAGATCACTGTTCATTGGCTGCAATGAAACCCACTTCTTCTTCGTCGTCTTCTTCCTCTAGTGCTCGTAATCATCGCAAAGGAACAAGAAACCGAGTGGGTGGGTTTGTGAACTGAGTGTGAGAAAGATGAAAATCAGACCAAAAAAAAAATGTGAATGAAAATTTGGGGGGGTTTTTGGAGTTGTATTCCAGTTTTACCCTTGGATAAATCTTGTAATGACGATGATATCCTCAAAGTCTTTTTGTTCTGCTTCCTAGTATGAAGCCATAGAAGTCTCATTTTTAACTTATTAGTCCCCACCATGACTTTGAGTTTGCCCTTTTTTAACTTAGTTTGATGGTGCTTTGGTTTTTGCCCATAAAAAGAAAAAAATTTGGTGGGGAGGGGTGGGATTTTGTGAAAGTTTAAGGGCATTTGTGGTATTTGATTATTT
This sequence comes from Quercus aquifolioides, assembly GCA_019022515.1. NCBI lineage: Eukaryota > Viridiplantae > Streptophyta > Magnoliopsida > Fagales > Fagaceae > Quercus > Quercus aquifolioides. The sequence continues at coordinate 10,105,944 of CM032334.1, read as the reverse complement.
GTTTACATGATTAGATTTTAGTACATTAATTATGGTTTTGAATTTATAAAGTTGAGTGAGTTTTTTTTTTTTTTTTAACCCAAGGTTTGTTGTGGGAGTTATCTTGTTCTTGGGAAAAGCACTGTTTTGGTGTTTGTTCTTTATAGCAAGATGACAATGCAAACCTAAGTGGTTTCTTGGATGCGAATTTTAGTGAAATGGAGAATTAGTACAACTTTTTTTTTTTTTTTTTGGCTGAATAAGAATTAGTGCTACTAGGGAACAAAACAAAATGCCATGGTCCCAATAAGAAAAATTATTGCTGTGAATCATTTGATTTGAAATGTTTTTTCCCAAACCCCCTTTCCTTTTTTGTTCTTTTGCTTAATGTCTTGTTTTTTTTTTTAAGTGGAATGAAATGCATTGACTAGTGACAACTAACTATATGAGTACTCATAATCTCACATGCATCACATTCTTAAAAGCATACATCACATGAGCTGGACGGGTTACAAAATTAATAAAGCTTTTGTTTTTTCTTTTTTTTCTTTTTTTGGTGAGAATAAAGCTAAATTTTTTTTTTGTTAAATGGCCCTGCATCTGTATAGGGCATGTTTGTCTCCTGCAATAATGATAGGAAATGATTTTGATCATCAATGTCTTGTTTATCAGTCCCCATTCTTGAATAGATATGATTTATTGGGATATGAAAATATTTTCAATGAAAACTAGTGACTATAACAATGTTGAGCAAGGAAAGGTGTGACAAATAAAGTAAAGAAATAAGAGGTTTTACATTTATTAAGTTTGGATTTTGACTAGAGAGTCAATTTAGTTTTGAGAGATTTTGATTTTAACAATTAACACCTTGTACATCATGTTTGTGATGAATTGAACCTCCCCTCATTGTTTTTTATTAAAAATTTAGTGGATTTAATTATGTATATGTGTACATGACTTAAAATCATTGATAATTTGACACCAAAAATAAATAAATAAAAAGATTATGCATAAATCCTCTGATTAAATTCGTTAGTTTTTAATAGAAAACTCTAGTAAAAACCAGAAAGGTTTGATTTTCCACAAATCTTATGTACAGGAGATTAATTGTTCAAACCCAAAGTTGCAGGACCAAATTGAAATTCATATTAAAGTTTTAAGGGTGTTATTTATAAAATCCCCCAGGAATTCAATGAGAATAAGGCATTGAAAGGGGACAGTTGGTGAAGAATAAGCACTCTAATGATAATTAATAAAGTTACACTCCTTTTGAAATCGGTGCTATGCATTATGTATGTTGGGAAAACGCCAAGTCAGTATCAATCAACAGAGCTATTTTACACCCAAAAAAGAAAGTGAATGGATTCATAGCATTTTCAGGACCCAAAAAAAAACAAAATGCTTTTCATTGGCCCAGGCTACCATCATCCATGCAGTAGCAGAGGCTATCGTGCACTATGTTCCCATTCCATGGGTCACGCAAATTCCATTCTTGTAATTTGGAATCAAAACATGAAGCTTTGGCCGGAACATTTCCTTTACTGGGAGTAGTGTCTGTTTGGCATGATTAATTTTATTAACTTATTTTTACTATTATTTATGGGTCTTACTGCACTTTTTGATACTATTCATGAATTTTACTATACTATTTCAGCTAATTTTTACCTTTATTTTCAATACTTTCAGTAAAAAGTTTTCAGTTTCAGCAAAATAAACAGTTTCTAAACAGACCCGTAATATACTAGTATACTCTTTCACTGAATTGTAGTAGGTCTTGCTAATGAAATTTTGCAAAATTAAGTCCCTAATCATTTTTGAAAATTTGGTTTATATTTATAAAGCATCCACATGCATGGACAGTAGTTAAAAAACAAACAAACCAATGGGATTGGAGATATTAGAACGTCGATTCTTTTTATAAAGAGCATTGGATAATGCTTAAGTTAATATCTGACTTTCCCAATTTAATAGTTCAGAGTACACAATAGTTAAAGCTTCAAGGGGCAGTCATTTGCTTAATTGGACATGTTTTAGCTCTAATGCTTCAGTGAACTGGAGCCTACACAATACAGACATATGTCTAATTTTTGCCACGTGTCCACGTCATGTTAACTCTAGTGCTCAATTGTACTAGAGCTAAGCCTTATCATGCTTGATTTATGCCATGCAGCAAGTAGAACTTGCAAATACACAAATTAGAGACTATAAACCAACAAAAAATAAAATACAAAAATGAAGAAATATCATACATGTCAGGCCAATAAATAAGAAAATGTAATAGGAGGATTTAACAAGCACGGAGTTATCAGGGTGAAAAATGAAAATCACACACATGGCTGGCTGGTAGGAAGGGTGGGCATGAAATATTGGTCCAAAGAAAAGAATATAATAATGGGGATTAGGAATTAGGACCATAGAATCTTATACTTTCCTATGTGCCCATGAAGTTATGAAAATTGGAACTTTTTTTTTTTTTTTTTTTTTTTTTTGGGCTGAGTATGAAAGTTGGAACTTGGAACCCTAGAAAGAGCACTACAATGGAAAGAGAGATTGGATGTACAAATTGGAATAAATAGGGTTTGCCACTTATTTGTCCTTATGCTCTACTACAGTCCATATAACATTCCTGGAAAAAGACAGAGAGGCACTTGTTTGTCTTGCAAGATGAAATGCATTTTCAATCAATTTGAGAGGTGGAGAATGCATTCATACTGTCTAAACTCAAAATGCATTTGGACACTTCTCACCAAAGAATACCTTCTCAAGTTACACAAATTCAAAACCTTAAAAAAAGGAAATGGAAAAGGAAAAAAGGGCATAGGAAAAGAATTCCGCTTATAACCACCAAATATTGACATTAAGCCCTTCTTTGGCAGCATTGTCAAACACTCAAACTCTAGAGTATAGAGTCTAGACTGAAACTCGGGCTTCTATTTTGATGTCACTTAGAAAACCCCACGATATAGCACAGGTTGGGCATCACATATAGCTTCCAGATGTATGAAACCTAAGGTTGGTCCAAAGATTTTCATAGCCAAAAGTGAAACACCAAAGCTTATAATGGGACTTACAACTGGTTATGTATACTTTTTTTTTTTTTTTACAAAATAGAATTCTACTCTAGCCTAATCTAAGTGTATATGTGTGTTAAGCTCCTTCCTGGAAACTTGAACCCCGGCCCTTGCCCTCCACACTCCACAAACATTTATACTTGTAGAGTGACCGTCGCATCAAAGATGTGCAATGGTACTGGTTATGTATACTTAAATACATATATTTGTGTACAATTTCTAGCAATCCCTTTAGAGATGTGCATTTTCTCTCTCATTTCCATAAATAGCAATTATCATAACCTTTGCGGACACCTTTCACCAAGGGGTGGGTGGGACTAGACTAGACGCCTCACCACATGATTTCTATGGAAGATCTCAAATTCCAAATTATATATAATAATTCTAATTCAACAGCCCACTTGAATTTCAAATTGGACCAAACCTCTTTTTTTTTTCTTTTTTTTTTTCTTTTTGGGTCCTGTGGGAATGTTTAAAGATTTCAAGACAGAAGCTTCTTTCCAATAGCTCCAGCAACAAAACCACAGGACCCAAAAGCATTCTTATGAGTTATGACCAAAAGATTTAATAGCCATAGCCACAAGCCATCTTATGACATTGGACACAATCCAGTGCTATAGGTAGAAGTATAACTACAAGCCTAAATATCAGGTAAATCTGGGAATACCAAAGCCGAACAAGCTAACTAGAAATCTTATAGTCTGCAATGTGGCCTCAAAAGCTTTCATCCATATACCCTTCTAGGCAGGCCTCACTGTTTTCAGTAAAGTCTAATAACACAAAATTTCATAACTTTTATCATAAATGTGGCTTGCTGTTATTAGTGTATAATAAAAGTGATATTAGTGATAAACTCATGAAAGTATGCTACTCTGGTTATAATTTTTCACCTAAACAAATTGTGAAAAAGGTTGAAGTTCATAGCATTACTCGATAATTTGCTACAATAAATGGATACAAGTCAAGCCATTTATAACCAAATTTGAATTAACTCTAAATTGGACTAGAACAGATGACATAAATATGCTTTCAGACCCAACGTACTCACTTCAAGTTCTACATAAGGCATTTGGGAGCCATTTAGCTTCCCGGGAACACCAAATTCCCCAATCCAGTCTAATAAAGCATGGGAATTAAAAGGCAAAAAGCTTGATACACCACAGCTGATATTGAAAGTTCAAAGCCAATTCAGGTGATATTAGATATACAAGTTAAGCACAAGAATGTCCTGAAAAGGTTTGCATACTAGTGATTTCAGTTAATACATACAGATTCTAATTATAACGCCTTAATCACGGACTCTTCATTGTCGTCATCACCACATCACAATGATAGTCAACCAGATTTGAATAGCAAAACAGCTTTCTGATCCAAATAGAAATAAACAAAGTGGTTTGTTTCATGAGTCACATAAGAACCTGCACAGAAAACAAATAAATTTGTCAACATGAGTTAATTTTAGAATAAGAATCTGTAGTTACAGCTTTGACATATATCCAACGGAATATCACCAAGGTAACACAGTAAAGTTACATTTTGTAGTTACTTGTTTAACCATCTTGATGTACTATGAAAAACAACATTGTCATGAAACATTAAGAATAAATAGATGCAGGTGTATTTATATAGGAGTTTATAAGGGCAAGCAGATATAGAAGTGGGTGCTTTTGGAAGTCCATAACTGTCTGGAGCTGGAATGCCATCATCGCTCAGGACAATAAATCAAAGCATTTTCTTATAACGTATGGCATCCCACATCCCACACATCAACAGCAGAACATTGAAAATTATGTTGCAGCTATCCTAGTAACTGTAGGCAAATATTTAGTACGCAAACAAATATGAAGCAACTATGTCAGCCCTTGTAACAGAATTGCCCATCAAGGACCGCTGGAAAATTGCAAGGCAATTTCGAACAAGCAAGATGCCTCAAACTCCTGAAGGAGACATGACAAGCTGACAGCCTAGCTGAAACCAAAGAAGTATTGTTCCAATAAAAAATAATATATATATAAAAATAAAAAAAAAGAGAATATTTCTTTTTAAATGTGAAAGGGATTGGGGTCACCCCAGCCAGTGGTGGTTAGTCTACTCCAAATTGAGCAGTAGAATATTATCTTATTGGTTCCCCAGTTGGACCAATCTTCCTGCTTGCTCAAACTAGACGCCAAATTGGCAATAAGCAAGTAAATATGAAAGTCTGCCCAAGTAGACCCAAACAATCTGGACCTCAGATGAACATTCATAACCAGACATGACCCCATTTAAGAGGACATCCTGGTGAACCTGATCAAAGATTATATGATTCAAACAAAATATTGGTTAAATGGCATAAAGTAGCCAACCCTGACCCAGATAAATTATGTTCCCAAGATTAGTCATGATGCCACCATAGTCTTTAAAAGCTCCTAAGTAAAATCAACATATTGCTTGTGGTTTCTATATGTTATGGCATAGAAGATGAGCAGTGATAGACACCAAATTGTTTTTGAGTTAATTAGGAAACTGAATAATCTAAATCATCAATCATATTTAATAGTCAAGTATCACTTGAAACCAAAACCTTGAATTTTATATGTATTTTAGATATAAGGGCTTGGGATGGTAAAAAAATATATATGATAAATCAATATTTGAGATGTATCCCATCAATTAGATTTTTTCAATGGATACCCAAATTTATGCTTATACAAAACTGGAACTATTGAATTTAAATTCTTGCTCATAAACTACAGGTTATCCAGACTTCCCAAAAGTCAGAGCAAAGGGCACGTGTGCCTGGTGCCAACTGTATTCTGGATGGGCACTGCACCGCAGTAAGTCTATCAGTCCCAAACCCAATTTGTATTTTGAATTTCACTCATATACAAGCTGGAGATGGTGACCTTTTTATCTTCCAAGGGACAAAAAGCCTTGAACCCTTCTGTTAAATTACCACTTCTTTAAAAAGCTTAAACTATTAGAAAATAGTGAATTTAATCACTTAACCATAATTCTAACACTCCCCCTCACATGTAGTCCTAAACTCCCCCTTAATAAGTGGGGCCCAACACGTGGGATTTGTAACATGTTAAATGAGAGGTAGAGTAAAGCCAAGGTCAAACCAAGATCTCTTGCTCTAATACCATGTTAAATTACTCATTCTTCCAAAAGCTTAAGCTGTTAAGAAAGCTTAAGCTGCCAATTCTAACACCTTCCACGTACCGCAGAAAATTATTGTTTAGATTGATGTATAGTTTTTTTATTTCTTGTCTGGGCCTGAGCTCCATGCAAACTCTCCTTTCATAGTGTTTTTTATTCATTATGACCTACACAACTACTCACTACCAGCACCCGGTATATCACTTTTCATCATGCCTAAGCAAATTGCGATGCATATTCAGAAGTATAGAATTCGTGCCGTAGGTATAACTAGAAAAATGATATACAAAGACACATAGGCAGACATACTACAAATGTATGGGCTTGGACTACAAATGTATGGGCTGCCTGTTGTGTGATAGTGCATTGCAACCCAACCAATGTATGGGCTTGGACTGCAAATTCTAACCTTCCATTACTTGAATTTTCTAGCATGCTATCAGTTGTATTTGATCAATGGCTAGTATCAATAAGGTCAAAAATATACATGTCTTTACGAAGTGTAGATATCATGGCCTAAGCCAGCTGGAGGGAAAACATAACGTCTAGCCGTTACCTCATAGAGACTACGGAACCTATCAAGGCTGGGCTGGGCTTGCCTTGTGAACAATCCAACCCAACCAATCCAAGCTGAAACCATACAGATATGAGATTAAATAGATCTCTTAAAGAAATCTGTCTTCCACTAACATGCTTAGAGTTTCTATTGCACCAAATGAATTACCAATTTAATAGGTTTATAAAGAGTCATAGCCAATTGACATAAGTTAAAATAATGGTCAACCTATACTACTATCTAGCATGTTTTAGTTTTTCCAATAAAGTAATATGGCATGAGTTTTGCTTAATCTAGAGTATAATGTAAAAGATCCCTCTCTCTCATGGTCTTCCATTCCTCTAACTTCTACAAATTCAATGGGCATACAATTCTAATTTAAGAAAGATGGTTGATGGAGCCAATTAAAAATCCCCATCCCCTCTCATCTACCTGAACATCACCCTATCTGTTCATAATGCCAGATTACTTGAATCATTCACACTCAGTGCACTAAAAATTTTAATTGATCACATGACCTAAAATTGAAACAATTCGGTCAAGTCACAATGAATCCACAACAAAGGACATGCATTTTGGGACACATAAGAAATAAAGAAAACTAAATTAATTTCTATTTCAACCTAAGAGGCTTGAACTTGAAATCTCTAACTAGAGATCACTTGAAAGCCCTTCCAAATGCCTTAACACCATGGCTGCATTCCTTATCTCTAATATCACTCCCAAATTGTTACAGATCTCTTATTTACTTCTCCCTTCATGAAATGAGATGATCGTTATGTCCGAGCAAAAACTATTAAGTGAAGCAACTCGACACCAAGGACCTTCCAAACATCATTTGTACATTGGATTTTTAATCATGTGTTGTCAACATTTAAGGTTTCCATATCACAGAACAGAGAAAAAGGAACGACACACATTCATGAACCACATCAAGATCCAAACTCACTTTCCCTCATACTTTTGTTTTGTCCAAACTACAGCAACAGCAAAGTCCAGCCAATGAATTGGGATAGTGCCTAACAATGAGGTAAACTGAAGATTAAATGGGTTTCGGGCTTCAACTATAGTTTATCCTAAATGAACCATTGAACTACAACTATTAGGCTTTCTTTTAAGTTCTCAAACAAAGTCCAAACAGTCAGCTCAGCATTACCCTTAGTTATTGATCACACAGAGAAACACAAAGATACAGAGCTGCAACTGCATTAACTTCTTACCTTAATTACCAAAAACCACAAAAAGAAAGTAAATAAATAACACCAATCTACCCAGAGCCCCACAAATAAGTCAAAAAATTTAGGCTCCGCTTGGGAGGAGAAATGAAATGGAATGAAAATGAATAAAAAGAATAATTTTAGAATATTCTTCCCTTCTCTTGTTTAGGAGTTTTAATGGAGGGAATGAAAAGTTCATTCCCTTGTTTGGGAGTTTAAGTGGGAGGGAATAGAATGAGTAAAAGGGAACACTCATTCTTTTCTATTCCCTTAAAACCTCAAATTTTTATTCCCCCAAAATTGGGAGGGATGAGAGGGAATAGAATTAGATTTAATTATTTTTTTACTAAAACTTCCAAAATACCCCTATATATTCAACCCTTTATTTTAAAATAGGGGTCTAATGGTAATATTGTCATAAAATGATTCAATTTCATTTCCTCCATGTTGCTCCCAAACAGAATTACTTACATTCCATTCATTTTCATTCATTTCCATTCTTTTATTTTAAAACATCCAATCAAGGTTACTTAATTTCATTTCATTCAATTCTTTTCCATTCCTTTCCTTACTTAAATACATTCCATTCCATTCCATTCCTTTCTATTCCCTTACGATCATCTCATTCCATTCCCTTATAAACTCCCAAGTATAGCCTTAAAGTCTAACTTAAAACTCAACCACTAATATAAAATCAATAACCACATTCCTAGTATCCAATCAATAGCTTTAAAACTAGATCTATCCCATACCATCTCTCACAACAAAAAATGCCCAAAAATAAATAACTAAAACCAATACAGAAGCTCCAATTTCCAAAAAAAAAAAAAAAAACCCATATACCATTAAATACCATTAAATCTAAATCTGAAGCCCACCCCAAAAAAAAAACCCAGAAAGGAAAGGTTGTGCAATATGGATTGGGAAGTGTTGTTACCAAAGTTTCTGCCGACGATACAGTGCCAAGTGGAGCCATGCTTTTTATCAAACTCTTTCTTTATATGCTCTGCAACGTCTTTCTCCACACTGTGCTTCTCAAATGCCTAATCCAAAACCAAAAACAAAAATACACTCTCACACCTAGGTATAAAAACTAAGTAAAAATCACAAACCCAACTAAAAAAAAGAAAAAAAAAATTGATATAAAGTGAGATAGAAAGAGAGAAAAAGAGGCTAACGGAGATGGCGGTGTCGACGGCCTCCTTCTGCATTTCGGGGAGCATGTCGGCGCTCTTGATGATGACGCGCTTGCCGGTGGGAGGGGTGGCTGCAGCCGCCGCAGACGAGGGTTTCCGGTCATCGGAGCTCAGTGGTTTCATCGCCAGCGCTCCTTGGATGCTTCTCTTAGCGTCTTCGCTCATTTTTTTTTTTTTTTTTTCTCTTTCTTTCTACACTGACTCTGTATTTTTTTTTTTTTTTTTTTTTTTTTAGCTCTCTCTCTCTTGCTCTGTGATATCAACTAAACTAAAAACGAGAGAGAAGTGAACACTGCTGCTACTTTGCTACGAGCTTAAGCTCTTTCACTCTCTGTGTGGGTGTGTGTGGGGTTTGGTATTAAATGTGAGACACCGAGAAAACGAAGAGACTTATACTGTGTAATCTTAAATCTGAACTATAATAAGTTATTACTGTAGTTTTTTTTTTTTTTTTTAAATAATAATAATAATAACTATACACATTAATTTATAATTTTTTATAATAATGATTGTCCTGATTAGAGTATCATTATTTATACCTAGATTAACTACTAACTATTACACCAATTACATGTATTTACTCGAAAAGAAAAACTATTTAGCATTACTCGTAGATATAACTTTTTTTTTTTTTAATAATAATGATTCCAATTTATTATTTGTTAAAAAAAATATCAAAAAGTTAAAAGGAGAAGACAAAATTTAAATATATAATATGATGAGATTTAATTATTAAGATACAAACATAAAATAGATAATTAAATTTAAGAAACTTTTTTTTTATTTGGTCAAATTTAAGAAACTAAAAAGGAAAAGAATATAGCGCTGCTTGTGCTGATGTAATAATCTTTCAAAATTAGATTTTTTTTTTTTTTAATTGCAATAATAGCGACAAGAGAGTTAGCAAATTTTTTAATAATTATGTGATGTCGCTATATTTGCAATTAATAATAACCTAATTTTGAAAGATAACTACGTCCACATTCGTAGCTGTAGAGATTGTTTAAGATATGATATAACACATCAATGTAGAGACTAGAGAGATTAAAAAAAATGTGGCATATTATTAGCCTATTAAGTGTTGCTCCTCAAAAAAAAAAAAAGGAAGTGTTTTAACATTATATTATAGTAAATTAAGTGGCGGAGTCAAGAAATTTTCTTGAGACCGATAAATACATTTTTGTGTAATTTTTTGATTTATTACAAATGTAAAAAAAAAAAATGAAAAATTTCAAAAGCTAGGAGTAGCACCCCTAGCTCCGCCTATTATCAATACAAAAAGTATTCTCCAACAAATTTAAAATGTTAAAAGACATTCATGTGAAAGCACACACCAATTGATTGAAATGAAAATTAAAAACTATTTTCATTGAAGGATCCCAATAAAAGTCCCCACCTGCTTTCAAAATTAAAGAAAACTGTATAACATTTTTCAATTATCAGATACGCTTTTACCTTCCATGTCTTGCTGTCCAGCATATGATAATGGTTTGAAAACATCACTTTCCTAGAGCATTTTTAAAATAAGAAATTGTTTATATATTTATTTATTATTATAATAAATTTGAAATTGTTTGGGTTATGGAAACCAAAAGGAGGTTAAACTTAAACTGTACATATATCACTACCAACTCATTGGTCTCGAATATTTCAGTTGAAGCATCACCTTATCCTTGTCTTCATCTCACACTTGGTGCCTAAGAGCTGTCTTCTAACTTCCACCATTTTTTTAACTATAAAAGATGAGCTAGATGCTTCCAATTTGTTGTCAAATGGTTAATCATAAAATAATTCTCCAGCTATAAACATATAAAGTTGCTCATCTGGAAATTGCACACGGGTTATAAACAAAGATAACTCTTCAAAATCAAATTGCTGAACAAGCAGAGTCACGGACTCTGGAATGACAGACAATCACTATTCCTTTTTTTTATCCCCCGCTTTTCATTTTTTACCATTTCTCATTAACAATTGTGCCATAGCTTAAACTTATGTGTTATGTCAATAAGGAGCACCAAATTTAATATATACAACTACTCTCAATTCCCTCCATAAGATATTAACCTGCTTAATTTGTTCAAAACTTCTATGTTTCATCATCAGAGTCCTGCACTACTCTCCCCCTCTTCACCCTTTTGGCATTGGGAAGAGCATCACCATCTTCACCATCAGAGCCAGAATCCTTTGCAGCCAAAGGACTACAAGAGTTGGGTGATAATATTTTCTCTGATCCATTTCCTTCATTGTCTTCAGAATCCTCACATGATTCGTTTTCAACTGCAGTGGGATCATTATGGTTTGGAGCATCTTCTTCCCTGTTCATTTCGTTGGGGTCTACAATTTTGAAATCCCGAGAAGTGCTACGTTTCGCATGCCTCAATAAATTGACTTTGCTCACCTTGCTAAGCTGGATGAGATACTTTTCATAATCTTCTATCTGAAAGATCAGGTCCGGTATGCATCTGTTCTCCCTCTTAATTTTTTTGATGATCCCTTTACTAATAGCATTTTCTTGTTGTTTCTGAAAGTAGAATGGAACCCATTAAGAACCAAAATCTTCAAATGTCACCAGCAAATAAACTTTCCAAAGGATCCAGAGCCATACCTTTTGCACCAGCATCACAAAGTTATACAGAGGAACCGTGAGCTGCTTGCAAGTTAGCTCCACAAGCTTCTCAAATTTGAGGCTAGGAAGAAGCTGTTTGCAACCTTTAGGACCAATCCTCAGCTTTGACATCTGAGCTAAATGTTTATAGAACTTTGCAGCCAGTCTTAGCAAATGCTCTGCTTGAGGTTCTGCATACAATAGCAAAATGCATAAATTTAGAGTAAAAAAGATTGGATTGCTTTTTCAGCTCAAACTGCATACCTACCTTTGAGGCTCATCAGAACAAAGAAAGATAATACTTTCACCACTGCCTCAGCCCTTGTGTAAAGATTTTCCTCAAATGCCAATCCAGGAGCATGTTCTCCACTTTTATTAAGGTTAATGCTTCTTTGAGTGACCAAAGAGAAAATCTTCAGTTTTTTTGTGGTCCAATCCATATCAACAAGAATTGCTTCAATCAATTGCAGAATACAAGAATTTATTGCAGCACTTGTTGAATGATTTATCACGGGGTATGATTCAGACATCTCTATTGGGTCAATCGTCTCTGATCCAGTGACTTTTAACAGCTCTGAGGCCATGTCTTGAGCCACAATTAAATCATTTGGAGGCAAGCTTAAAGAAAGAGCAACCGTAACAATGCCTTTCACTACTTTGGAATTCATTATGTGATTGCGTTTGCTGACACGAACAGCCCAAGCACCATGAATGTTCTTCCAGTTATATGGCAATTTGTTCCCAATCATCAATATCATATCACAGATAATCTGAGAACAATGTAACGTTTTAAATGAATTTGTGCTCCTTATAAATAGACATACTAGCAAGGCAGCAAACCAGTAAAAGTTTATTAAAACAGTGCATAATTGAAAAGAGGAAGGTAAGAGTGCATTTACCTCAACTTCACCAAAATATGAAAGTGCAAGACATTCAGAGAACAACGGCATCAAGATTTTCCTAATAAATAATTCTTTGCTTCTTATCTGTTGATCATCAATCCTAGTGGCTGCTTCACAATCATCATCTGAACCAGGGCACTCGAGAGGGGAAACTGACACCATCTCTTCAAGCAAACCAGTCAGGTTTGAGCTCCATAAACTAACCATTATCAGTTCCTTGATGCAGATTAATGCTAGATGGAGATTCTCCCTTCGATCTTCATCATTTTTTTCCCCCTTAGCTTCTTTTTTCTTTTGATCTGTCGCAAACTTTGGCACAGACTTGAGCAAAAAAATCAATTTCAGCAATTGTGGCCCAAGCATCTTAATGTCCCCATAGATCAAAGTCTTCAACGAATTTTCAGTTCCAGTAACAGATAAAGACTTTAAATGACGAAGAAAGGCATTTAAGGCAAAAGAAATAATCTTAGAGCAGCATTTTGATGAATTGTACAACTGGCTACGATTCTGGGAAGCTCCAACAGTGTTAGAACAATCAGTATTGTATAGTTTTAGTGCTGTTTGCAATAGCTGATAGATGCTTGAAGTTGCCAAAAATGGAATTCGTCCTTGGGTAAATTTTATGTGGCCTGAATCTATATTGTTGGGTATATCTTGAGTAGCAGTTCGTAGATTCCCTCTTCTGATGCCATTATTTTGTCTTGATGTACATGTATCCTTATCCAATGAATCATGAAGGTCAACAAACTCAGTAATCTCCTTTTCAAGATCCACCTTCTTTATATCTGTTGCTTTCTCTAACTCAGTAGCAATAGCATTCAACAACACTTCAATTATTCCTGATAAAATTAAAGCACATGTACTTTTCTCTTCTTCAAGAGGTTTAGAGCCTGCATCCTGAGCTTGACCAAGAATGCCTGATCTGACATTTAACGATAGAAACTAGTAAGAAGCCATGGATCTGTTTTAAAATCCTTGCAAGAAGCTATGTCCAGAAAAAGACATGCTGTAAACTGTATCAAGTAAAAACCCTACAGACCTTCCAGATTTTGGTTTCTTAGAAACTTTCGAATCTTCAAGAAGGCACTGGAGAATGACTCACCAGACAAATTCCTTCCTACCTGCAGTAGTTCCATTAAAATAATGAACATTAAATTCAGTTGTAATCATTGCTTACGTGAACAGTTTTGTTACATTTGATAGTGATTACAATACCTCATTCTCTTGTGAAAGAGAGAAGCCCAAATTTGCCCATGAAGAATCAGAAACTCTATCAGTTTGGCCATGTGACTGAAGAATGAGAATCCAAGAGACACAAGATAGGAGACAATCAAGAGGCTCTTCGATTAAGACCTTGCCGCGCTCTACTCTAACACAATTTCTAATTTCAAGTTGAACTTCGGCATCCTGCTAACATTGTTTTTAATGCTAAGTGTGGAACTCAATTACATACGCAGAGTAACCGATACGAAAGATGCATGAGTAACATTATTTGCACTTTCCTTCCATAAAAGTTGAATATGATAACCAGTAAGTATATCAAAGAAAGATAACATGAGCCAATGAATAATTACCTCCCTGAAATAACGAAGAAAGTGCGGCAACAAAAAATCAAAGATAGCACCTGCACTTGAGGGGTCCATTAAGATTACCCTCACAAGCCCATGATACATCACTTCTTTGACTTTTGCCTGTACGCAACCATCTGATAGTAATGAGAAACAGGTTCCAGGGAAAAAGAAAAGAATAAATCACCATTTAAGAAGGGGGAGTATGAAAAAGCATAAACAACCTGCTGATAAAGACATCTCTGCAGCAAACCACTCAGCTCTTGAAAGAGACCTTCCCCTGGGCCACAGGGTATCTCAGCTTGCTGGCTGGAACTGGCTTGGCTAGAAGACTCTTGAAAAGAAAATGGACCATCTCTCTTAGATTGTTTTTCTGCCAAAATAAGATCAATAATGCTAGTAGTTGCCGCAATACGAACTGTATCTTCTCGTCTAAACATCGCCTTACGCAGTACCAGAATGGTGTAATCCTGCATCATTGAATACAAGTATACAAGAATGCTTTATACATTAAGAGGATTAAACATAATTTCTTATTCAAGCACTGCTTCCAAAGGATCATACTTCATTGGATAGAAAGCCCAATACAATAGTGTGGTTGAACTTCAAGAAAATTTATACATGGTGGCATGCTTAACACACACACAAATGATCCCGATATAGAAAAAAGGGAACATGGGAATCTTATAATGACTTGGTTTTCAAATCTATTTGTGAGAATCCATAGTAAAGGCATTTGTTTTCACTGAGCTAAAACAACATGTCAATGTTTTCATGCTCTTTTCAATACATATAAGGACTTCAGAATTCCCATCACAAGAATAACCACGTCCTTTTTTATAATAGTTATAAACTACAAAGAAAATACCTGAAGATCGCGACTGAACTTGATGAGAGGCAATAGAGCAGTGACAAGATAAGCAGCAACATTGCCATGCATGAAAGTGAAATAATCCAACAATTCCTTCAAACGGGAAACATGTTCCAACATGGGATAAGGATAAGTCTGAATAAGATTACTGAGAAGCCTGCATAAAAAAATTACGATCATGCCACTGTTTATCACTAATCAAACCAAGAGTTAACATTAATTTAACTGCAGTTACCTTATAATTGGCATGCTCTGTTCAGGCTTCAAAGAGAGTATGCGAAATTTGCATTGCTCAATAATCTGCATCACATTCACTAAATCAACTACTATTATCATAAATCAAAGCAACATTATTCTAGTTGTACCTACCTCATTTCTTGCCATATCATGGACCTCAAATAGAACTTTCAGCATCTGAATACCAAGGTCCTCAATGCCCAATAGACCGCTAGAATTCCACAGCTCTTTACTGCTTCTCTCTTCTACTGACTCTAGCAATACAAAACCAAACTGCACAATGCTGGGCACGATATGCTCTCTTCCATAGCTGCTCTCATTTACCTAAACTTCAGCAGAAGAGTAAATAGTTTATAGTTAAAGCATATTTTATTTAAGTTGTATCATTGTTAAGACACAGTTTTGCAAATTAATTGACATAATATGAAAGGAAAGTACAGCTCTTAACACAGCCTTCTCTACTAATTTGACATTCTCCAGATATTCTTCCTTCAAATCATCTGAAAGCCACTTACAGTCTCTGTAAAGCATTCACAAACGAGTTACTGAGAAATAATAAGAAATAAAATCTTACATGCTATGAACTTTAACTACTTCCTGCTTAATTATGTTTCACAAAAAAAACGATGGTGGCATTTGCACATCAGCCCAGATTGTTTTAGATAGTATTAAGTGAATGTGAATTATCTACTGCACCATACAGAGATGTCTATCATAATATGTTGCGACCATCATTCCTTTACATAAGTGAAACATACAACCACCAAAGAACTAGTCCTTAAATCCCACCTAATTTCCAATACACATGCCCCAACTAATTTCCAGCTTATTTGGTAATTATTTCCACCTGATTTCCGATGTTTGGTATACTATATTTCACGCTTATTTGGTTTACTTTTTTACTGAAATGTTCACTTGGAATGAACATGCATTTAGAAGAACAATGTGAAAAGTCAATTATAACCAAAATAAACATATCTGTAAAATTTAATTCAACAAATTTACAGTTGCCTTGATAACAACAAATGGATTTTTTTACAAATAACTATCCAAACCACATTTAACTTTTTTCAATGTATAACATTTAGGAAGGAGTAAGCTTCAATGGGGCACCCCAGACATTCATCAAAGACCAATACACCCGATACCACTAATTCATAGATAGGTAATTATGTATGCTTTTTAATGACCTCAATTTCAAAAGCGAACTAAAATAATAGAAACTTGTTAGAGACCTTTGACCCTTACTTGGCAAACTTGTAATCACGATACGCAGTAAGCACTGCCGTCTTCAAAATCCCTAATGAACTCTCACTGAACCTCCGAACCCTTGCGACTGACAACAAAATGGCTACCGTGAAATGATTAAAAGCTCGAAAATCTGACCTCACAAGCCCCATTACCTCCTGCCCCAAAGACAAGTCCTGCTTCACTGCGAAATTCACATGGAGCAACACTGTCCCTTCAACTTGCCTAAATATGGAGCTCATCTTTGACCCCATTTTCGACCCAAAAAACATCACAATCCCTTCAATCACCTCTCTCTTGCTAAACCCTTTTGACGCGGCCGACAAGACCAATAACTGGTACACAAGCGAAGGCAAGTCCTGCAAGTCCACCCGCTTCATCCCAACAAACACTTTGTCCAAAAACTCTCTCCTCCTCACCTTATCAAGAAATGCAAACTCCCCCACAATCGAAACCATCTTCATCAACAACTCCTTCGACCAATTACATTCAAGCATTTTATCAAACACCTGGCGTGCATAATCCCCACCTGAATCAAAAGCCAAGTTCAAACAACTTGGGAGAAGATCGAGGATCTGGGTATCCTCGGAATCATCAATTTGAGGCAAATAGGAGAGAATGGAATCGATAACTGCTTCGAGAGAAGTAACGGGTAGGTGGTGGAGGAGGGAGACAAAGAATTGGACGGTTTTGAGGGAGTTGGAGTCGTGGGGAATGAGAAGGGAAGCGAAGAGGTGAGTGTAGGAGGAGAGGAGAGAGGAGAGGAGGGAAGAGAGGGAAGGAGTGTGAGGGGAAAGGGAAATGAGGGAGAGGAGGGAAAGAGTGTAGTCGGAGACGGCGAGAGAAGGAGAGGGAGAAGAGGCGCGAGCGTGGAGGAAGGAAAGGAGTTTGGGGTGAGAGTCAAGGGAGAGTAAATAGGAGGGAAGGGGTGCTTGTGTCTGTGTTTGGGCATGGGGGTGCTGGGAAGCTAGGCGTATTATATCTGTGTCGCTTAGCGGAGCTGTGGTTGTGGCGGCGGTGGCCATGGTGGTGGTGGTGGTGGCGGCGGAGATGGGTTTGTGAGATACGACAGGTTTTTGTTTTTGTGATTTGTGATTTGTGAAGAGGCTGGGCGGGGAGTTGAGGAGTTTGGTTTTGGCCTTGGGGGGCTTTGTATTTTGCGCGGGATCTGCAAATTAAATGCTACTGTTTTTTTTTTTTTTGCTAAATTACTGTATTTATTTAATTATTTCAAAAAAATGCTACTGCATTTATTTAATTATTTCTTGAATTTTATTTTTTGATAGGAGTGGAGTGGAGGATAATTACATCACTTTGATATGTGATTTTTTAGGGGATTTTTTAAATTTCTAATGGTTATTGTGGGGCTAGCAAGTCAAACAGCCCCGGCCCACTTCGTACCAGGCCCGAAGACCCGCGCCAAGGAGGTGTCCAAGGTCCGAGGATGAAAGTAAGAAGCCCAGTTGCCCAAAAAACAATGCCGAGGACGATTCCTTCCTCGGTCGTTCGAGACCATAAAGTGGACAAGCAACACACCATCAAGGGGAGTCTTCCTGAATATCCAAAGAGCAAAGAGCAAGTACCACGTGCCAGCAATGGAAGCATGGTGGAGGAGCAAGTCCTGGATGAACTGTCACCTCCACATTAAATGCCCTCAACTAACGTCTTGACCGCATTAATGAGGATAGGACTCATAAACAGTGTTGTCTTGGTTGCTGCAACCCACAGGAAGAATGGGAATGCGGCTGATGGGACAGGCTCTCAAGTGGTGGCCCGATTGATCAACAAATGTAGGGCTGAGATCAATTGAGGGAGGAGTATATAATGTAAAGAAGTCCCTCTTGGAAAGGGGACCGAAAATCTGGACTGAAAGGTACTGTAGCAATTGGTATTCTCCCAAAAACTCTTATAACCATTCTCCAGAGAAAGTAATAAGAACTGAAGCTCCCTAAAGAAAGGCCGAGGAGCACCATTGTTCATCTTAACTAACGTTCATACTATTTAAACCCGCATGCAACTGTGTTTGGCCGTTGCATCCCTTACTAGGGCCTAGTTCTTGAACCCGCTCTCTACAAATTCATTGCAGGGCTAGCTGGGCTTGGGTCCACTCTCTAAATACCCAGAAGTGCTCAAACCCGGTCCCTACAGTTATGTTTACAACATTTCCTCAATATTTTTACCGAACAGGCCGTCATTTTCTTGCATTTTATGAAGTTGAAAGATAGACAAAAAAAATGTAGGAACATCTCCAACTTTTATTACATTTTCTTGCACTTTCTTGACAACCAAACACAATAACACAAAGATAATCTCAGTGAATTCAAACACTGATCCAACTACACTGTCTAATGCTTTCTAAATGATTGATTTTAAAACAAATAATACAATTATACAAACCCATAAAATGAAACAGTTTTCACAATACACCAATTTATAAATTCCAAATCAAACCCAAAGTACTTTAAAGAATTGCAACATAATTGCAAATTTCAAGTCATAAGATCTTAGATTCACTATAGAATTTCCATATATAAAGCCTCGATGAAAACGAATAAAATTTCTCTTCAAATTAGTTTAGAAAGAAACCCTTTAAACTCATTATATATCATTATATTGGGTGTATATTTTGAAAATTTAACTATTGGATTTGATGTTCTTATTATATCATATTTGCAAAATTTGAAGAAGATCAAAGATAAATTGCTATATCATCAAATAAATATTAAAATTTCAAGTTATTATTATTTAAAATTGTGTATAAAAAATAATTTTATTAATCAAATAGTAAATAACATCCGATTTGAACTAAATTTAATATCATGTTAAGAACATAAGGAACATAAAATTCAACAGTTGGATTTTCAAAATTCACAAAAAAAAAAATATAGATATATGAGAAGTTTGAAGAGTTTCTCTCTAAATCAGTTTGGAGATAAACTTTGTTCCACTTGAAAAATAGTAATAAATAGCATTATCAATATATAATTTTAGTACCATTTCTAATTAAACGGCAAGCATGTTTTTCTTCTACGCATGCTAGTCATCTAAACAAAAAGTTTTATTACTAACTACTAAGTGATTGAGCATAAGAGCATTCACAATGAAGCTCTTATATTGCCAAATTGTTATTTTTTAACAACCCACACCACAAAATAAAGCTACATCAAAGGTGCTATAGTTTTAAAAAAATGGCAATTAAGCTACAATAAATTGTCAAAGATGGCAGCTTACTGTAGCTGCAAACTTAAAAATATATATGTTTTTTATATTTTTTTCTCCCTTCTTCTCCTCAATTTTTTTTTCATTCTCTCTCCTTTTTTCTCTCTCTTCTTCTCCTCTCACCTCTACCTCCACTTCCCTTTCTTCAAATATTTGTTATTTATTTATTTCAAAAGATTGAAATTCTCTCTCTCTCTCTCCCCCCTCCCCCAGAAGAACAAGAAGGGACAATTATGCATTTTGTAATTAATAGATAGAGATCCTTTTTGCATTTGTCAATTATGAAAAAAAAGTTGTTTTTTAGTAATTATTATTTTTTGAATTTTTCTTATATTGATTTGTATATGTTTAGACATGTAAAGTGATGTTTATTAGTTGTTAATTTTTTTATATTGACCTGTATATGTTTAAGGACGTAAAGTGATGTTTATTATTTAAAATTGATGAAAATTGTATATTATTCATTACTCCCAAAACTATTAATATATTTTAACGGTGTAATCTAACAATTATTTAGCAAAAATATTGATTTAAAATATTCAAGGAATATTAATTATGATTCATATGATTTAAAAAATTGTTCACAACTGACAAACATACTGAATTGGGAAAAAAAAACCTTATTTTAAGTTATGAAAAGAATAACTTGTTCTAAATATGTTTGTTATAGATGAAAAACAACATATGTTAGAATGTGTAACAGACATATTTTATTTATATATGTAATAGGTTTTTTTTTTTTTTTTTGGATTTAATTTTTTTTGAATATATTTAACTTGACTTATTTGGAAAAAAAAAAGTCTGCAACTGCTTCATACTTACATTTAAAAAAGATTATATCCATTTTTTTTATGTTCTACTTATATTCAAATTATGTAGAAAAAATGATTAACACAAAAAAAGTGATTTATCTAAGGTCTTAAGCCTTATGAGCACAAAATGAAGCCCATGTCATTTTTCCTCATTTGTTGGGCATACACTTAAGTTAGCTTAATTGAAAAAGTTTTTGATAGTTAAATAAGAAATTTAAGTTTCAATCATCCCCTACACTAAAAATTAATTTGTGTTATAATTTGATAATAAAGAATTACTATTAAGAATTGACGCAGTAGATTGAAAAACACTTTCTATAATATATATATATATATCCTGTCTCCAATGGAAGATGGAAGTTGATGTATGCTATGCATATTGCATAGTAAAGTGTGCAACTTTGGAAAAATCCCTCTTTTTTAGTATCTCTTCTATATTCCATTCGGATAAAATGATATAAAAAAAAAAAAAAAAATACTAACGAATGTCTTTAGAGTATTGGTTAATAATTTATTTTAAGAAAATTTTAATACCACTTTTATGGGAAATGAAATTTTCTTACCACTTTTATGGGAAATGATTTTTTCATTTCCCATAAAAGTGGTATTAAAATTTTCCTAAAATTGATTATTAACTAGTGCCCTAAGGGCACTCGTTAGCATTTCCCTAAAAAAAAATACTGAAATAGACATTTTCACTTGGAAATGAACATTTATTTCTATAATATTACAGATTACTTCTACTAGTATGACTAAATATACGGGTAATTATTAGATATTTATAAAGTATTATAAATGTGTATTTCTACCTTTTACATACTGTGAATCTCATTAATTAAATTTATAATGAGATTCACAATTTATGTAAGAAAAAAGATTACGTGTTTATAATACACTCGGAGTACACAATAATTTTTCCTAAATATACAGCGAATAAGTATATGCCATTACATTATTGATTTTTGAATTGATACAACTAGTAAGTACAAAAATATAACGGGTTTGATTAATGTGTATCCGAAAGGCACGTATTAAGGGCTCGTTTGGTACATGTGTTTAAAAACTAAAAATTGTTGTTTGAAAATATTTGTGAAAATACATGTGGATGAAAAAATGTATTAAAATACGTGAAATGTTGTTTAAAAGCTGAAAATGGTTGTTTGAAAACACAAACCAAACACCCCCTAAGCTATCTATTTTTAAAAATATTTTTTCGTAGAAAAAATTATCAACATTTTTTCAATTCTTAAAAAAAAAAATTTCTAAAAATAATTCATTATTGCGTGCCCTTGACACGTATTAGCAAAATCCAAATATCATATCCAATTGCCTCCCAATACTATACCAGTTGGAGATACACGATAATTATGATTATGACTATGAGATTGAAACCTTCGAGAAAAATATTAAATAAAAAGGAAAAGATAATCTTTGAGCCTCCCTAGGCCTTCTCCTACCCATGAGACTTCACAATAAAATGCGTGAGAAACCCGACCTTTGGGCACTTCCCGTCTGCACAAAAATCCAGTGCACCTGAATTCTCTCACTCAAAGTAGTTCTAGAGAATTTTCTGCTACACTATTCCCTTTCCGTCTAACATGTGAGAAAACCACAGTTTGAAACCCAGTCACCAGGTGCCGAGAGTCCTCTATCAGGTGGCCAAAGGGGGCCAAACACTCCTCATTTGAGTTGAGGGAGTTTATAATTATTTCGGAATCTCCTTCAAAAACCACTGTCTGTAGATTGAGTTCCTTCGCATACAAGATCGCCCTTCTACATGCTAGTGCCTCCACGTCCTCAACAGAAGGAGGTAAGGTAATTCGTTCTGAAAGTGCTCCAATGACATTGCCCTCATGGTCTCTTTTTTTTTTTTTAATTTTAGGTACTGATGGTTGTAGAAGAAATCTGAAATTCAATTCCCACCTACACCAAAAACTGATTGGTGTCTTGGTCTGATAATAAAGAACTATTATCAGGAGCGAACGCCATAGGTTGAATATTTCTAAAAAAAAAAAGTACTGATGATGGACATTTTAAGGTATTTATTAATGAACTATTTAAGGAAACTCTAATACCATTTTTATGAAAAATATAAAAAAAATTATCAAAAAATTAACTATTTTTTTCATAAAAACTGTATTCAAATTATTCACTAAACTAATAAATGCACTTAGAGCATTTGCTAATTTTCCCTAAATTTTTTTGCTAAAAGCATTATAAATAAAAAGTAAATGTTAAATAAAATAGGTTGGGGGCTCACATAGAAGTCAAAAATACTAAGAAAAACAAAACAATAAGTTGGTTTATAATTGGGGGTGTACATGGGTATGGTTGGGTTGGGTTGGGTCGGGTCTAGTTTATGAGATTTTTTTTTACCCAACCCAACCTAGCCCACGTGGATCGGGTTGAATCCATGAGTTGAACAATATTTTTTATTACTATTATTATAAAATTGAGCATAAACAATTTATATTTCACTTGTCATTTGGGTTGATAAACAAAATATACATGAACGGTTGGGTTGAACAATTTTTTTTATTACTATTATTATAAAATTGAGCATAAACAATTTATATTTCACTTGTCATTTGGGTTGATAAACAAAATATACATGAACTAGTATCCCAACTCAGTTATAAACAAATAGGAGTGGAATAGGAGAGTGGGAGTAGAAGGTGGCAGAGAGAAAATAAGATTATTAGGATTTGCAAGATAATTGGGTTTTATATAAGAAGAGCTTAATAGGGGAAAAATTATTATTTATATAATATATTTTAAAATTTTAAATATACAGGTGGGTCGAGTTTGGTTAGATGGGTTTGTGATTGTTATGACCTGAACCTATCATGATCCACCATTAAAATTTTTTGCATAACCTAACTCAACCCACCAACCCCTAAAAACCAATCCAACCTGACAGGTTGGGTTGGGTTGGATCAGTTTTTGAGGGTTGGTGGGTTGACTGCACACTCTTATTTATAATTGTGGGAGTAAGACTCCAAATTTATATATTGGGCTTTGGGCCCTATTTGAGGATGTGGATACGTCCGTGGAGGAGTAAATGATTGGGAGAGGCCCCGTAATAGATGATCACGCAAGGAAAGAATGGAGGAATATAATCTGAGGAGGTTGTCCTTCTCGGATAGGACGAATATCGGCCAATCAAGTACTTGGGCGATTTAAGTGACCTTCCAGGAAGTTTCAACGATAAGGATGAACTTCAGGCACGTATAGAGAGGATAAGAATACAGAAATGTCTCAAAGAAAAGCTGCTACCACTGCATTAAATGCACTGCAATAACTTTTTTGACCGCATTTATGTGGAGAAGACTCCTGAACAGTACAGTCTCAACTACCGCCATTCACAGAGATCCAAAGAAGATGACTGATGGGACATATACTCAAGTGAAGACTTAGATGATTAACAAGTGTACGATCAAGATGATCTAAGAAGAAACTATATAATGTAAAAGACCTCCCATAAGAGGGGGATCGGAGGATATAGAAAAAGAAGAGAGAATAAGATTTACTGTAGCACTAAGGACTATCTTAGTTTTTAGGAACAATAGTTCAGTTCATAATTCATCTCCTCGGACATTAATTTAATCAAGTTTTGAGTGTGTTTTTGTGCTTATTCATCTTTTAAAACTCTTGCTAGCCGTTGTCCAATTTACATATAGGCCAGCTATTTCACCCACTCTCTATAAATTTATTACATTGTGATAATTGAGCTCAATTCCCACTTCTTTTGGGCTTAGGCTACAAAACGTGACCTTATAATAATCAAAACCCAAACACTCACTAAATACACAATAATTTTCACAACAAATGACTTAATAGGATTTTATTGATTTTCATCTAAACTTATTAATGATATCATTTTATCATATATTAATAATTTGTAAAAATTATTGTAACACTAGACTTATTGTTTTGAGAAATCCAAATCAGTTTAGTTATAATTTCAAGCAATGTATCTTAGGTTGTTAATTAAGTTCAATCATCTTTCTCAAAAAAAAAAAAAAAAAAATCAATCATGTGTGTTATTTATTTTTTTTATTTTTTATTTTTTTATATAGAAACAAACATACAAAAAGAAAAGGGATGAGGTTCTAATTTTAACATAAAAACACACTACAAACCCAATAAAAATATATAATAACTTTTAAGAGAGGGGATTTTAAAACAAATGAGTGCTATTAATTAGTGCAATAAAATTTAAAATAATTTTTTTGTAACTGACAATAAAATATATAGAAGAAGGGGAAATTTCAAAAGTAATCTTATGTTAGCATATCACAAGGAGATATGTCACATTTTAAACAAAGTAATAAAAACACTTTTAAATTTATTTACCACATTGTACGACAATAAAGATTGTATAAGATGATCAATCATATTTTTTTTTTGAGAATATCAATCATACTTATTATCATATCATTTTGATATATATATTTTACAACAATATTGGTAATAATTTTAATATATTTATTTTTAATAATTTTTTCTAAAATTGGCAATACCTTCAACATTTTCTCATGAATTATAAAAAAGAGGGGGAGAGGTGTAATGACCTTATCTATCTTATATATATATATTACTATTATCATCAAATTACGTTATATATCTATCTTCTTTTTCTTTTGGAGAAACAAATTAGTAAAATTACCTTATCTATCTTCTTCTTTTTCTTCTTCTTCTTCTTATAATAATAATAATAATAACAACAACAACAATAATAATAGGTATTATTATTATTATCATCAAATTACTTTATCTGTTTTTTTGTAGAAACAAATTAATTGTAATTAACTTATCTATATGGTATACTTTATATGTATTATCAGAATCCTAGTATTAGTCCTATGAAAAATGAAAAGAAAAAAAATAATCCTAGTCCTTTAAAAGGTGCTAACCTTGTCACACGCACTTCGTGTGTGGGATAAAACTTCTTATTTTTTTATTTTTTGGGTTTACAAGTTTTACTCAAGTTAGTTTTATTTTATTTTTTATTTTAAGAAGAATTTGTATTAGTACTTGACTATTAATGTGAGAGAGAAATGTGGAGGTGGGAAAAAGCAGTTTAGTGATAAAAAAAAAAAAAAGCAATTCTATTTTTTAGTTTAAAAAAAAAAAAGTTGTATTAGTACCTAACAATTAATGTGAGAGAGAAATGTGAAGGTGAGAGAAACAATTATTTTATTTATTTATAATTTAACTAAAAATTAAGAGTTTTTAAATTATTAATTTTATATTTTTAATCTTATGATTTAAATCCTAAAAACGGATGAATTTAAAGTTATTTTAGGTAATTAAATTAAAGATCCCAAATAAAAAAATCCCTTTAAATAGTAATAACCGGATCGAAAAATGCATTTAAAAAGAGAGAAAGCTTCCACTTTCCACTGTGTCTAAAAGCGTGTGCTGTTAACTCTCGATAGGCACGAGTGGGGGTTGAGAATTTTCGTCATCAGTGTGTGGATCATTCTGATTTATTACCAAGTCCAAGTTAGCAAGCTATTAAAGTTTCTTCCTAGCACACGTCACTGCACGCATTCTGACACGACTTCTCAATAATTAATTATTAAACCAATCCGAACAACCCCATCCTTAAAGGAGGACTCAAAACATTATTTCTATTAATATTTCTTTGCCCAATATAACTACAAAAACAGAGAGAGTGACACACACAGAGTGAAAAAAGATCATAGCTTTACAACACAAAATGGGTAGCAATGCAAAGGGAAGAGCAGTCATGGAGGTTGGAGCCGATGGGGTTGCACTCATCACCATCATCAACCCTCCTGTCAATTCCCTCTCTTTTGATGGTACTTTTTTTTCCCTTTTCCCACTTTTACCAGATCTTGTCAAATTCTTAATTTTTTTTTTTGACATACCCAATTGGTTTCTTAAGCTAAATTTTGAGTTTTTGTTTGTTGTCTTTTGTTTTTATCAAAAATATTTGCTTGGATTAGTTATGGGATTTTGTGTTTCTATTATCACCTATTAAATCGAATTCTGGGTCTTTAAATTGAATTGAATTTTGGAAATTGACATTAACAATTAGCAAAACCATGTATATGAGAGGATGTGTGGATTGCTGAATCTGGTAATTGTGTTTAGGAAATTCTTCTGGGGTCAGGGTGTACTGTTAGGTCAATTGTGATTGGATTTGACAATGGCATGGTTGTGGCTACTGGGAGGTTTGGATTGGAGGATCACTAATTTAGGAATGGAGGATGAAATGTAAAACAACCAAAGAGGTCCTCAGGGACTGAGCTGGCATGGGTGTTTGGATAGGATTGATGCTTGTAGTTTTATTTATTTTGTTTTTCATTTTTAATTTTATAGCTTGATTTGTGGGCACAGGATGATAACTAATAACATGACAGTAATCAGCTTGAACAAATCGAATTTGCATGTGCCAACTTTTGTTTTTGCAGACACACTAATGATCTAACATGCAAATGAATCCTAGCTCAAATGACACTTCATCCCCTTATAAAAGGCATGGTGGGGGAGTGAAGTGGTAGGTTCAAAACCCACTAGGTGTTCAGGGGTGCGTGTGTAATTACCAATAATAATAAAATAAGATTCAACATATGTAACTTTAGTTAATTTATTTATTTTACAGTTAAATTGATAATTGGTTATGATATTTTTATTATAATAGGGTATAGATGTTGTTATGATTTATGACAAGGGTTGTGAAATTAGTCTTTTTAAGACCAGTTGTTCAGGTCTCAACCCCCACCATGGAATTTGATGGACTCATTTGGTGAAGTATAAGGACAACGAGAAGCCTCAACTTCACCTGAGAATAATAGACCACATATAGCTGTGCATTATCACAAGTATATTGGAGCTTCCCCCTTTGTAATAGTAAGGTGGCGGATGGGGGTTCAAGGCCCACTAACTGTGTGTAGCTTACTAATAAAACCTTGATTCTTTGGGGTTTGGATGAGAATGGAAGTCATATTTGGATAGTTACAAAAAAGGCACCATTTACCCATTTCCCCAAAGTTTGTGTAGGTGCAGGGAAAGAGTCAGGCTCACTTTGGTGTTTTGAAAGATGGTTGCTCAAATATTGTCTTGTCTTCAAAAGAATATTGGATTTTAAATAATCTGATGAGATTTTGTATCTTTTCTCTCTCTTTCTTGCAGTGTTACGCAGCTTAAAAGCCATTTATGAGCAGGCCTTACGAAGAGATGATGTAAGGGCAATTGTTGTTACAGGTGAGTGATGATACATTAATATGTCTTTTTCTTGCATTGGATTTAATTGAGATATGAAGCTAATATCATATGTAACTGGAGCAGGTGCAAAGGGAAAGTTTTCTGGTGGATTTGATATTTCATCATTTAAAGGAAAGCAAATGGACACGGGTATGCTTTGCTTTTTCCCTGTCTTATATTCTGATGGTACTCTCTTAGTTCTTGAAATGAAGTTCCGGTAGTGTACTTAAAAAAAAAAATGAAGCACCAATTATGTATTACAGGGGAGATAGAACAAAGGCCTGGATATGTATCTATGGAGATTCTCAGTGACACTGTAGAAGGTACGCATTCGAATTTTTATCTGCATATTCATAATTTGGAGTTGATTTTCAATGATAGTACTTGATAAATGCTGACTATTTTTTTTTCAGCTGCAAAAAAGCCTTCAGTTGCTGCCATTGATGGCATTGCCTTAGGTGGAGGATTAGAGGTTGCAATGGTATGCGTAGCCATTTCTCTTTGACTAGAATCTCTTCTATGAACTTTGTAATATTATCTTTTCTCTCTTGTCTTCTTCTTCTTTTTATTTATTTATTATTATTGTTATTATTATTATTTTTTGGGTATCAGGCATGCCATGCTAGAATATCAACCCCCACTGCACAATTAGGGTTGCCTGAACTTCAGCTTGGAATAATTCCTGGATTTGGAGGTATAACTACTTTGTCCTTATTTTTTTGAATGTTTGATAAATAATATTTAGTCCTGATGGAATCATTGTGTTATGTATGTCATTGGTTGCCTGTTGGATTAGTGAAGGGTTAGTATGCATTTCATTTGATCATATCAGTATTAGAGTTTCTAATTAAGCTATGAAGGGTTCCAAAATCCAGTACTCTTTCTGCATTTGACCCCAAAACTACAACATTACTGTTTTGCAATGTCTATTGTTATGCAACATGGGTATCTTTAAATCAAACATAGAAAATAAACATTTCATGATAAACTCAAGATGATCAATTTCATTGTTTTGCATGGATCTTCCTTCCATCATGTGGAACAGATTGTCAAACGTGTTGCTTTTAGAGTGTAGATTTATAGTTTGGCTGAATTGGCACCTGGGGGAATAGTTAGGTTTTCAAAGAGCTTTGGACACCTTTGTTAGCAAAGAGAATAAATAACTGGGACATATGCATTTAGTTATAGGACACCATCATGAGATAGCAACTTCATCAATAGGGCTATCTGTGATTATGGTACAATATAGTAGGTGTTCAAGAAACAATCCGTTTGTAGAATCAAGCTAGTTAAAGAGAATGTTAGAGAAGGATTTCTGCAACAGATATAGTACTAATGGAGAACAATTATGAGAGGAAGTTGGCTAAAAATGTTTGCCATTTGCTGCTCAAGAGTCAAGACCAATGACTGCACTAGCAAGGAGTGATATTCATTTGGGGGGAGGCTAATAAGGATGGGGGAATAATGTGGGTGGAGGTCCTTTATGAGTAAAGTCATACACTGACCTTCCCAGAAGGTAGGATTGTAATGCTCATTAAGGGATTCACTTGATTGATCTCAAACCCCCGGGATCAGAAAATGGTTTTGACTCCTGAGCAGATATTGTGTACTCTTTTGGCTTTTAGTATGGTTTTGTACTTTTGACACTTTGGAGTATGGTTCATAGTGTTAGTCATACCATATGTAGATAAACAGAATAGCTGAGCTGATCTCGTTGTACTTTTTTATTTATTTGCTAAACCACATCATTTGTCAGTAAAAGCTGACTTCTATAATGTACATAAATACATACAGATATAACTGCACAAAAAATTATCCATTTCATATAACTTGGTTATGCTACTTTAAAGAATAAGCACATCATTTTCTTTCTTTGCTTCTTTAAAAGAATATGTATACACACACACACACACACACACACACATATCTTATTGTAGGTTCCTTCCATTTAAGCTTTTCTCATATTCATCAACTAGACCTTGTTAAGTAACAGGTGAATAATAGAATCAATGAATAATTTCTCCCACCTATATGATTTTAGGGTTCATTTTGGAGACCCCTTTCTTGACATTCTCTTTAATTAATTAGGCCTTGATATATAAAATTTTTATTACCTATCAAAAAAAAAAAAGCCCTTGGTATAAGTCAGCATCCAGTGTAAGAAAAGAATGATGCACAAGTACATATTGTTGTATGAAATTCTCTTGGATTATTATGCTCATCTTGATACATGCTCTTGATATGGCTCAGGAACACAGCGGCTTCCACGTCTTGTTGGTCTCTCAAAAGCACTTGAAATGATGCTTGTATGTCATGATTAGTCTTCTTTTTCACTTGGCTCTATTAATTTGACGTGCTAGCCGCATAAACTTCAATTCTCTCTCTTTCTCTTCCCTCTCTGGGGGTGTTCTTAAACAGACGTCAAAGCCAGTGAAAGGGGAGGAGGCCTATTCTTTGGGCCTCGTGGATGCCATCGTTTCACCTGATGAGTTGGTAAACACTGCACGTCGGTGGGCTCTAGATATCTTAGACTGTAGAAGACCATGGGTTGCTAGTCTTTTCAAGACTGACAAGATAGAGCCCCTTGGGGAAGCAAGGGAAATACTTAAGTTTGTGAGGGCTCAGGCGCGGAAACGGGCTCCCAATCTCACACACCCATTGGTTTGCATTGATGTTATCGAAGAGGGTATAGTTTCTGGTCCCCGGGCTGGACTCTTGAAGGTCCATTTCTGTCTCTGCTGTTTTTTTACTTCCCATAAAAAAAAGTGATGTGCAACTGCTTGATGTTGTGTCTGATATTTGCAGGAGGCTGAAGCTTTTCAAGTACTTATGCGTTCTGAGACTTCCAAGAGTTTGATCCACATCTTCTTTGCTCAACGTGGAACATCAAAGGTTTGAAAATTAAACTTTTATTTCCAATGCATTGTTGATTCATCTCCAATTTGTAAGGAAGAGAACCCTGCACATAGGACTTTCTTTTTTTCTTTTTATGTATCTATTGTTTACCATTAATATACTGCCAAGATATACTCAACCAATTCTTTGAACTTCAATTTTTCAAGAATTGAGACCTGCTCGTATTAATTTACTGAATTTAAGGACGTTTTTTACTTTTAGACATGTTTAGTTTAGTTCTTATTAAATTATTAGTTTATATTTTGCATAAAGGTTTGGCTACTCAAGTAAGGGATTTAAATTAATGGCAGTTTGAGGAAGTTTGGAGTCATGCTGGGTAATTGAATATTGAAATATGTTGACATTCTTTGTGTATCAGAACCTTTCTTCAAACTTTTGAGCTCTGTTGTTCATGACGCCATTCTATGGTATGGTTTAGCTGGCATTGAAGTGAAAACCCAGGATGCTAAATTGAATGGCTCATGGTTAATATTAATCATATTGGTGTCTTTAAAAACTTGGGTCGAGCTTGGAATTACAAGATTTATATTTAGCTTGAGTTTCAACTAATTCTGATCCTCTTAATTTAGGAGCTTGGATAAATATGTACATTTATAAACCTAACAATCTTGAAAAATATTTAATTTTTGTTTTTATTCTTTCTCAAAGGTAAGGTCTCATTGGATCAGTCCCATGTTGTTGAATTAGAGTATTTTCTCTTACACCTTGAGGTTGCAAACTTGATTCTGCCGTACTTATCTGACATGATTCTTCAACTGAGCACGTTTCTTCTCATAACTTTAAACAGGTACCTGGGGTTACTGATATTGGTTTAGTGCCAAGGAGAGTGAAGAAGGTTGCTATCCTTGGTGGAGGACTAATGGGCTCAGGAATTGCAACAGCATTGATTCTTAGTAATTATCCAGTCATCCTGAAAGAAGTAAATGACAAGTTCTTGCAGGCTGGGATTGGTAGAGTCACAGGTGAGGCTAGAATCCCACAAAGGTTATTACTTATAATTAGTATCTTAAAACTGAAACTTTTAGTTGGCTTTTGTTTTCAAAAGCTGTATGGTATTCCGCTTAATCTGCATGAAAAACTTATAGCTATAGTCTAGTAGACACGACTTTCCAATTGTTTTTATTTTTATTTTTATTTTTAATAAAGTTAAGTTCTCAAGGGTGTGTGAAATTTCTTTTCGTTTAGCCAATTTGCAAAGCCGTGTGAAGAAAGGGAACATGACTCAAGAGAAGTTTGAGAAAACCATATCTCTTCTCAAGGGTGTTCTTGACTATGAAAGCTTTAAAGATGTGGATATGGTGATTGAGGTAGTTTGGAATGCATTTGGATTTCAGTTTAGCTTTATCATTGTTGTTTATGCACACTGGGGAGAAAAAGTGTTCAGTGTCTGTTGTTGATTCTTGGAACAGGCTGTTATTGAGAATGTTTCTTTAAAGCAACAAATTTTTTCTGATCTTGAGAAATATTGCCCACCACATTGCATTCTTGCAAGTAACACCTCAACAATTGACTTGAACCTGATTGGAGAGAGGACAAAATCCCAAGATCGGATTGCTGGAGCTCATTTCTTTAGGTAATACGAGATTTACTGTTATTATTTTTCCTTCTGCAACTTGTTTACTTAACAATTTAGTGATGCCTCTGATGCAGTCCGGCTCATGTCATGCCACTTTTGGAAATTGTTCGTACTAAGCAGACGTCTCCCCAAGTGATTGTTGACTTGCTAGATGTTGGGAAAAAGATAAAGAAAACTCCAGTGGTGGTTGGAAATTGCACAGGCTTTGCTGTCAACAGGATGTTCTTCCCTTATACACAAGCTGGTCTCTTGCTCGTTGACCGTGGCACAGATCTCTATCAAATTGACAGGGCAATTACTAAATTTGGAATGCCAATGGGCCCTTTCAGGTATTTAATACCTGTGGAATAATTTATGTCTCAGTCATCTTGATCTTCTTGTTTCTTAAAGTGATCTGATTTCATGCACTTAACTGGCTTTATATGTATATTTTTATCCATGCAGATTGGCTGACTTGGTTGGTTTTGGTGTTGCAATTGCGACTGGCATGCAATTTATTGAGAATTTTCCTGAGAGAACCTTTAAATCAATGCTTATCCCACTTCTGCAGGAGGATAAGAGAGCAGGTGCTGGTTTCTTGTTAAAACTGAATGGTCAAGTGGTCAGCCTATTGATTTAAGTCTACTGAAATTCAGTATGGGTCTTTAATTATTTCATGGTTTACCATGCGCTTGATTCAGGTGAAACTACTCGCAAAGGCTTCTACGTGTATGATGACAAACGTAGAGCTAACCCAGATCCTGAATTAAAAAAATATATTGAGAAATCAAGGAGCATCTCTGGTGTAGCCATTGACCCTAAGGTCTCTCTTTCTCTCTCATATGTGCTCCTTTACACCCCCCACACACAGGGAGTTTATTATTTAGTTCTTTAGATTTTTTCTCACCTATTTACTAAGCTGGGGAGCCATAATGTGATCTAAGTCGGCAGCATAAAACCACAATATGGTGCTGTTCTTAACAATAGTTTATAAAAGTATAAATATGGAAGCCTCTTCTCCCTCCCTCTCCTAATCTTTATGAAATTGAACTTGGATGCAGCTTGTGAAGTTACCTGAAAAGGACATTGTGGAGATGATATTCTTTCCTGTGGTGAATGAGGCATGCCGAGTCCTTGCTGAAGGTATTGCAGTCAAAGCAGCAGATCTTGACATTGCTGCTGTTTACGGCATGGGTTTCCCACCGTACAGGTTAGTAAATTTCATTGATTTTGTGCAAGTTCCTAATCTCCATGCAATTCTTTCTATAACCTGTTGAGGTACATTTTGATCAGGGGAGGTATAATGTTCTGGGCTGATTCTCTTGGTTCCAAATACATTTATTCAAGATTGGAGGAATGGTCAAACTCATACGGAGAATTCTTCAAGCCATGTGCCTATTTGGCTGAAAGAGCTTCCAAGGGGGCTCCTCTGGTGAGAAATCTGAGAGTTTTTTTGTTTATTTTCTAAATATAGCAATGACGTAAGGACAAATCCATGACACATTACAGTAATAGTTTAAGAGAAGTGAACTAGTGAATCCCTGTCCACGGGGCTTAGGAGTTAAGATTGTCCTTTGAACCTTATGTTGTAGATTTCACTGTAGTGAAACAATAATTTTGTACTTATTTATGAGCTAGGGACTGGCTTAGGTCCCATCAACACAAATCATTCACATATGAATCCACTTTCATGCCATTGCACTTACTATTCATGGTTCAAGATTATTACGGTCGGTCACCGTTTAGTATACTAAAATTTCAGAAATAAGCTGATTTAACAAGTTTAATTACTTGATGATTTATTGTAATTCCTTGCCTACTAATACTCCTCTAATGGTTCTTGCACTATTGCCTTGCAGAGTTCTCCAGTGGGGCAAGCAAAATCGCGGATGTAAGATCAGTTTGGTCATTGCATTGTTAGCTTTGGATAAGAATTTCCTTTATTATTATTATTATTATTATTTTCTTGAAATAATTATAGATAAATGGCTCAGGAAGAGCTATATAATGTATGAGGGGGAGACTTGTACATGATCAACAAGTGAGATCTTAAGACAATAATGTTCTATAAGCCTGTCAAGTAATAATCTATATGAAAATCTTAAAAGTTTTTAGTGATGTATTGTTCTAACTTCTACCATGAACAAATCGGTTTATTCTAGCAAGCAAAAAAGGGAAAAAAAAAAAATTGAAGCTATTGAATATTTTGCTAGTGCTTTCGATTGTTTAAAAAAAAAAAGGAAAAATGCTTTTATATTTAAGGTGAAGAATTATTGTTTTAATTAATGTCCTTCATGCTTATTTTCCTAACTTATATAATGATGGTGGATGTACTATCTATGGTCATGTGGTATTTGAAGCCAGAATTTTGTTTGAATTCACATGACTAGGATTTTTAAAAATGAAACCCTTGAAGCCAGAAAATCCCACTTTGAGGTTTCAGTTTGATATGGAAGGGGCATTCAATGAGAGTGGAGGAACTGGTGTTGGCCATGATGGTTGCACAAGTTGGAATTTAGATCTCACAGGAGAGCTGTAATAATAAACCCTTTTCAACACCCCGGTCCGTAGGTTGCACAATTGAACGGAATTTCCACAATCTAAGAATACACTGTCGCCATCATTTGGGTGGAAAGCTAAGAAAGTCATGTCCCTATAGAGCATCATCTTTCTTCTCTCATCAGAATAATCTAGACCATAGATATTCTTTGCACGCTCAAGAAAGTCTCCAAAAACCATGTTGCTGAAGTAAACTTTTTGTTTCATGCACCATGTACCAGCATTACTGTAATCCTCAAGTTCCCATAAAGAAAAACTGCCAGCATAAAAATTGCGAGGGTAGTAAGAAATAAGCTGGAATATTCGAAGACGCCGTCGGAACACCCCAAGAGAGACATAGTGTCTAAGTGAAAGGTCGATGGGTGGATGGATATAATGGCATTGTTCTGAATCATTGAATGGATCGAACACCACAAAGCCTTTAATTTCTTTATCTTTCACACAAACCCAATGCAGCATCCCATTGCAGGCAATAACACCAGCGTAACAAGCAATAGGCATGAAGGGATTCAAATTCAACTTCCGTGGTGACGAAACGACTGAGTTGCGCCATTCATTAGTCTCAGAAGAAAAGATCTGCACCTGTAGTTGGGTTTGGAATTGAGTAGTATTTTCTTCAGGACAAAGAATGCGTACTACCATAAATCTGTAGTGAGCATTGGTAATACATCCCTGCTCTCTGTCACTGTCACTGTTAGTGTCACATATATAGGGATCGCATAAAAAGCCGATCATAACCCTTGTCCTGGTCCCGTCAGTTGGAATTGGAGGGAGCTTGAGCCAGTGTTTGGTAAACGGATTGCAGATGTAGTACTCAAAAAACGAGGCTTTTGGAACTTGGGTGCATACCAGCAACAAGTCGTTGAACGATGCCTGAATGCAAACTGGATAATGTAAACTTAGAACAGGAAGAAAGTCGAGAAACTCGAGTCCGATACGAGGGTCAAATTTGAACGAAGGGTTATCGTTATGATCATATGAAACAAGTCGGATATATGTATTTACGTTGAGCTCGATGGTATTCTGGAACACATGAGTAAACTTACAGACATAATGGCGGCGGTGATCCATGAAGCGGCGAATAAAGTAAGGATTGGAAATAACAGAGAGCCAGCGTTTGGAGACGGATTTGAACTGAACAGCACGTCGGCAACAAGGGAGTCGGTAAAGGATCTCCAACAGCATAGCATCTGGGAGTTTCTCTATGGATCCTTCTGCCTCTGTTTCATCCCGATGATGATGATGGTTAACTTTTGCGATTGACTTCATCTTTTTTTTGTCTTAGGTTTAGTAAGGGGATCCTACATAAAATATAGGGTTTTTGTACTTTTCCTTTTGTATTATATAGTGATTAGTGAGAGTGTTGCGTGTGGCTTGAGAGTTCGGTCCTTGTTAGGTGCGCCAATTCTAATTGGATTCAGTTAAAACAAGTTTATGGATTAATGCACAACAAGCCCACTGGCCCCGTAACTGTTGACACACAATTATTTTTATTTTTTAATTTAAATTTTACTTCTTAAAGTTTGAAAGTATTTAAATTTTATATCTTAAAGTTCAAAAATTTTGAGATATGAAATTCAAACACCCCTAAACTTTAGGAGTAAAATCCAAATTTCGAAACGTTAGGGTGTAGAATACAAATACTCCCAAACTTCAAGTGGTAAATTCTAAAATTTGAAACTTCAGGGTGTAAAATCCGAACATCTCCAAAAATTTGAATTTAAATAATTGATTGATGATATGGTTATTGATCTTTGATCAAATTGAAATTTTGCAAGCATAAAGAATATATGAAGATAATATAATCTAAAAGTGGATTTGTCAAAATTTGCATTCAATTAAATAATATTAAGTGGTGTAACATTACTTAAAGTTATACCAAGTATAACTTGAACCCAACCTTGTGTGTGTGTGTGGGTGTGTTTTGTAGCAATTTGTATGTGAGAAAGAGAGCCGATGATGTATTTGGAGTTTGGGTATTGTGAGAGTGTATGTGTGCTACTAATGGAATTTAATTATTTTATAGTGGAAATTTTTTTCTGCCACTTGCATGTGGATGTAGGCATATTGCCGAATCACATAAATTTTGCAATGCATACACGTGCGCCAACTTTTTGTGTGAAAGTTTGTATGTTGGACTTGGACTTAGACTGCTTATAGGGTTAAATTATTGTATACTACCCATGAACAAGAAAATCTAGTACCACAACTCTTTTTGTCATAACCTTTTCATAATTGTGACATGATAGATGGTAAGTAGTAGAGAAAAAGTGGTGTTTTCACATAAAAGTAATAGCTAACCACTTACAGTCTACCACGTTTTAAGGAAGAATTAAGGTTCAAGAACCACTCGTACTCCCTATGTCATATTGTCGTCCTTGTATTCAGCCGAATCAAATCATTTTTCCTAAAGAAATTAAATTCAATAAAGACTTGGCATAAAAGTCCATTTTTATAGCTCCAAAGCTATCATGCCATGTCATTTTTTTACAATTAAACGATTACAACTGGATACAAAAAATCACTCTAAAAAAAAAAACTATATTTCAAAAAATTAAAATCCAAACAATGACCGCCCTCCATGAACACCACCATAGCCTCTTTTGGTGGTGTAACTGGTGTTGACATCATCCATTCCAATCTCTCGTATTCTAGGGTTTCTAATTTTCACACAATAGCACTCTGATTCTCTTGATCATTAGGATCTACTCTTGTTATTTCTTTTAATTCACATTGGTTCTGTTTCTTCAAATCGATTTCTAATTATTTTGGGCAAAGATGAGGGTGTTGTAACTGTGTTGTAATTGCTTTGAAATCCATCTTTATTAATCAAAAAATGGGTTAAACAATTGAACTAATGCATATTCTCGTTGCCTTTGTTCTTTTGCTCTGGGTACATAATTGTATGAGATTTTTTGCTTCTTTTAATTCATTCATAGAGTTCATTTGATAAGAGGAACTATTTAAAGTTTAGGTGTGGGTGTGGACCGTGTGGTTGTGGTTGGTGATTGTGAAAGCAAAATTCTACTCACCAAACTTTAAAGTTTCACACTTGGTGTTGGATTAAAGTTACTTGAATTAGTAAAGTGGTTGAATAATAAATATGAGATTTGAATCTTGTCTATATAAAAAATCAATTGATTTCTTAGCAATATTGTTAGTGTGATGTAGTTTAGATTCTTTAGAATTTTCTTTTTTCGTATATTAAAAAATCTATAAAATTATTATTATCTATAT
Source organism: Quercus aquifolioides (assembly GCA_019022515.1). Lineage (NCBI taxonomy): Eukaryota > Viridiplantae > Streptophyta > Magnoliopsida > Fagales > Fagaceae > Quercus > Quercus aquifolioides. The sequence goes on along the minus strand of CM032334.1, from coordinate 10,067,819 downwards.
CATATCATATCATCTATATATATATATATATATATATATATAATATATATAAAACCGAAACCTATGAAGCTCCCACAATTTTCCACGTCATCACTATTTTTTTTTATTTTTTTATTTTAGGTTTTTTACTTTAATGTATTGTGTACTTCATTTTAGACTCTATAAAATAATACATTTGAATTATTCCTCCACGGCACTAACCCTAAACCTAATACAACTTCTTTTTATTTGACTTATAATCCTACGGTAAAGCAAGTTAGAAAGATTCCCAAGACGAGGAGGGATCGATCCATCAAGCCATGTAGCGGAGAGACCAAGATAAAGCAAGTTAGAAAGATTCCCAATACGAGGAGGGATCGTTCCAGCAAAGTATGTATAGGAGAGATTAAGGTAAATCAACTTATTGAGAGAACCAATGAAATTTGGGATGGGAATTTCTTGGAAATAGTTGTGGCTTAGGTCCAAGTAATTTAGATATTTTAATTCAAGCAAAGGAGATAAAAACACCACCCAAAGGCGTCCAACATGTATAACCAGACATTTGATCACAGAAAATTTGACCATTGAGGTCGAGTTTTATGATGAGGAAAGAGTTCTTGAAGGATCATCAAGACCTTCTTTAAATTTAAGAAGGGCTTCCCTTTCCATGTCAATGCAACCCACAGTGGAGTTGCCAGCACTAGAATTGGACCATATAGCTTCAAGTGAAATAAACTCAGTGTGCAAAAGAAGGAAAATAAGAGCAAGTAGAAAGGTGGTTTTCATGCTAGCCATCGTTGCTTGGCGATTTACAATGTTGAAGCTTCTTAGAGAGCAACCTTATTGCAAGGCTGAAGGTAATAAAAATTTTCCACCCTTCTGTTTTTTTTAATACGTGTTAGCTTGTGTTGGGAATGAATTATCAAAGGCGTACGGGCAGAATTTTTTTTAATCGGTTTTCCCTGCTCTCTTGCATATTGGAGTTTATTGCATTGATTAGCAATGTTGATGATTTTTTTTAAGGGAATGCCTCAATGAAGGACTGGTAGGTATATATATAATACTAATATATAGAGAGAGAGATTAAAGATTGGGGAGCTGTAGTTTTATTTTTCCCTTCACCACTAATTTGAAAAGGAAAGAAAATCTTTTGAATATTTTTTGTTAGTTTATTTGTTTTTCAAATCCTGAAGAGAATCACTTTTGCTATGGAATACCAGACATATTTCACCATTAATCTGTTACGAATATATTTGTATTTTAGCGTTCATATACAACTAGTCGCTAACCCATGCGATGCATGGAAGAGTCGAACAAAAGTTGTAAATTTTTACTTATAAAAGTTACAACTTAAGAGGAAAAATAAAATACTAAGACCAAAAGTGAAACTCTAACACCAATAATATGTTGTATAGTCTCAACCTTCAGATGAATAAAATGACATTGTTAGGGAGCGAAGACAAATAAATGTATCAAATATTGAATAAAGATTGCTTTAGTCATCTGGCTTAAATAGTAAAACTATTTATAAAAAAAAAATTCATTTGAACACTTTTAAGCCAATAAACAAAACAGACCCTTGTCACACACACAAATGCGAGAAATTTGGAAAGAGTAGATGTTGAAATATATGAATGCAAAAAAGAAGAAGAGGTACCAATTGAAAGGCAAAAAAGAGTATTAATAGAGTAAAAATGCAAATTGATCATATAAATGAAAAAAATAAAAATAAATAAAGGGTGAGGCATTAATCAAAGTTTACAATTATTTTATGTGTTAGTTTTTTATTTATTATAAATTATTATAGTTTCTTGATTACACCTAGCATCATTGTATATGAACGCTAAAATACAAATATATTCGTAACAGATTAATGGTGAAATATGTTTGGTATTTCATAGCAAAAGTGATTCTCATCAGGATTTGAAAAACAAATAAACTAACAAAAAATATTCAAAAGATTTTCTTTCCTTTTCAAATTAGTGGTGAAGGGAAAAATAAAACTACAGCTCCCCAATCTTTAATCTCTCTCTCTATATATTTGTATTATATATATATACCTACCAGTCCTTCATTGAGGCATTCCCTTAAAAAAAAAATCATCAACATTGCTAATCAATGCAATAAACTCCAATATGCAAGAGAGCAGGGAAAACTGATTTTAAAAAAAATTCTGCCCAGACGCCTTTGATAATTCATTCCCAACACAAGCTAACACGTATTAAAAAAAAAAAAACGAAAGGGTGGAAAATTTTTATTACCTTCAGCCTTGCAATAAGGTTGCTCTCTAAGAAGCTTCAACATTGTAAATCGCCAAGCAACGATGGCTAGCATGAAAACCACCTTTCTACTTGCTCTTATTTTCCTTCTTTTGCAAACTGAGTTTATTTCACTTGAAGTTATATGGTCCAATTCTAGTGTTGGCAACTCCACTGTGGGTTGCATTGACATGGAAAGGGAAGCCCTTCTTAAATTTAAAGAAGGTCTTGATGATCCTTCAAGAACTCTTTCCTCTTGGGTTGGCGAAGATTGCTTTATCTTGATCTCTCCGCTACATGGCTTGATGGAACGATCCCTCCTCACCTTGGGAATCTTTCTAACTTGCTTTACCGTAGGATTATAAGTAAAATAAAAAGAAGTTGTATTAGGTTTAGGGTTAGTGCCGTGGAGGAATAATTCAAATTTATTATTTTATAGAGTCTAAAATGAAGTAGGAAATACATTAAAGTGAAAAACCTAAAAAAAAAAAAAAAAAAAATAGTGATGACGTGGAAAATTGTGGGAGTTTCGTAGGTTTCGGTTTTATATATATATAGATGATGCTAGGTGTAATCAAGAAACTATAATAATTTATAATAAAAAAAAAACTAACACATAAAATAATTGTAAACTTTGATTTATAATTGTTAGGGTTTGTTTTGTTTATTGGCTTAAAAGTGTCCAAATGAATTTTTTTTAAAATAGTTTTACTATTTAAGCCAGATGACTAAAGCAATTTTTACTCAATATTTGATACATTTATTTGTCTTCGCTCCCTAACAATGTCATTTTATTCATCAGAAGGTTGAGACTATACAACATATTTTTGGTGTTAGAGTTTCACTTTTGGTCCTAGTATTTTATTTTTCCTCTTAAGTTGTAACTTTTATAAGTGAAAATTTACAACTTTTGTTCAACTCTTCCGTGCATTGCACGGGTTAGTGACTAGTATACTATATAATAAAAGTTGGGCTTAGAAGTCGTGGTTGTGCCAAGTGGCTTCACCAAATTGCAAAAAAAAATTTAGATTTAAAAAAAATATATATATATATAATTTTTCTTCTCCTATAATTTCTAAGTTGATAAATATCTTAATTTAACTACAATTCAAATTCTTCATCTGATCCATCTAATAAAAGTTGGGCTTAGAAGCCGTGGTTGCGCCAAATGACTTCACCAAATTGTAGAATTTTTTTTTGATTTTTAGATTTTTTTTTTAAATATATATAATTTTTCTCCTTCTATAATTTCTAAGTTGATAAATATCTTAATTTAACTACAATTCAAATTCTTCATCTGATCCATCTAATCCTTGTTTAATTATTATACTACATAAAAAGAAAACATTTATACATTAAAAAAAAATGGTAGCAATGTGTATTAAAAAAAAAAAAGCAACGTGAATTAAAAAAAAGAAGAAGTAGCAACGTAGTGTAATCTAATCCTGATATATATATATATATATATAATTAGCAACGTGTAATAAAAAAATAAAAAAAAAAGCAGTAACATAGTGTAATCTAATCCTTCTCAAGTTCTTCATCTAATCCTAATTTATATTCAATAATAAAAAAAAAAGATAGCAAGTTATTTGTCCATGATTTACCAAAAATGATTTCGGATAAAGTGTTGTGCCAAGTGGCTTCACCAAATTGCAGAAATTTTTTAGATTTGTAGATTTTTTTTTTAAAAAAAATATAATTTTTCTTCTCCTATAATTTCTAAGTTGATAAATATCTTAATTTAACTACAATTCAAATTCTTCATCTAATCCATCTAATCCTTATTTAATTATTACACTCACATAAAAAGAAAACATTTATATATAAAAGAAAGGGTAGCAACATGTATTAAAAAAAAAAAAAAAAGCAACGTAGTGTAATTTAATCCTTCTCAAATTCTCCATCTAATCCTTATATATATATATACATAAATTAGCAACGTGTAATAAACAAAAAGGAGCAGCAACGTAGTGTAATCTAATCATTCTCAAGTTCTTCATCTAATCCATCTAATCCTAATTTATATTTAATAAAAAACAAATGATAGCAAGTTATTTGTTCATGATTTACCAAAACTGTTTTTGGATAAAGTTAAAAAAAAAAAATTGTAAATAACATAATAAGTATTTGAGTTTAAAGTAAACACCTTCTCTTTCTTCTAAAAAAAATATTTATATATAATGATGGAGTAACCACATACGTATATCAACTTTTGTTTTGTTTTTTGTTATTAAAAAAAAAACACTTTTCCATTTTTTCCAAAAAAAAAGGTGTTAATTGTTTCTTTTTATTCCCATGACCTTTTTTTATTCCACTTTTTATGGGATTTATGAGATAGCAACAAACACGTTGATTAGAATTCATAATTCCAATAGGATTTAAATTCTATATCAAATGAAACTCTACCTATATATTATATAAATACACACACGCGCGTGCGCACACACACACACACATGTATATATTATAAAAAAAGAAAAGAAAAGCAGCAACTTCCTTATTTTTTTTAATTACTATACTACATGTAAAAAGAAAACATTTACATATATAAAAAAAAAAAAATTAGCAACGTGTATTGTAAAAATTTTAGAAAAAAGTAGCAACATGTATTCTATAAAATTAAAGTAAAATTAATTGTGTGTATTATCTGTGTGTGTGTGTGTGTGTGTGTGTTTTATATATAGGTATATACATGGATAGGTTGTAATAATGATGTTTGAGTTTGGATAATGTTGTTTCATAAAGTGAAAATTCAAGTTTTGAAATTTTCTAAGTGAAAATTCGAAATACATCATTTTCGATCGGTTGATCGATCGAAATGGTAAAGAAAAAATCTTGGAGTCTCTGGATGTCTCGATCGCTCCTCGATTCCCGTTCGACTAATTGAAAAGAGCACTCTACTTTCGATTGATCGAAAATCGTGAAACAGGATTTTTCTGCAGAATTTTCTGGTGATTGTTCAGAGAGTTTGAAAAGGTTTTAAGCCTTGTGAATGGTTTTGTGAAACATTTTAACTCTCCATACGTGCCTTTTGATGAAATATAACTCTATGGATATAAATAGAGGTTTATGTTCACTTGAAAAACAAGAAATCCTGTGGTCATTCTCTAGAATTGCTATCTGTAGAATCCTTTAGTAACAACAGTGTGGGGGCAAATATTGTCTAAGGAAAACAATATTGTGCCTCCAAGTTATCTATTTTCTATTAGTCTTTTGTGTTAACCTTATTCTTCTATAATTACTTTGTATAATATCCCCAATAGTGTTGTATGTATCCTTTTTGGAGTGAAGTTTACTCCAATATGTGAATACCTAAATCTCATGACAATGCAAGTATGCATCTTTCTTCATTATTATTTTTTCACTTTGTTTAAGCTATTTTTCTTTAACTACAAAAAAATTAATAAAAAACTTCTCGCATATGTACTTAAATTCATGAATTCCACATTAGAAATTGATAGACAAATTAACCTAATTCATAATATTAAACTTTTGTACTCATTTGTTCTCTTCTACAATAATTGGTTTAGGTTTTTGTTACATACTCACACTTTTATCTTTCAAAGTGATAGAGGAAACAAACATGTATATTCTTTATTCTTTTTCTACATTTATATCTTTGCAACAAAGCTAAATAGATAAGCCTAAGAAACATTTACTAATAATAGTTTTACTAGTATCTTAACATGATTTAAAAAAAAAAAAAATCAATAGAGTTAATTTATTAAAAAATAAAATAAAATAAAAGAGTTGATATCAATTTGGCAACAAAGCAAAATAGATAAGCCTAAGAAACACTTGCTAGTAATAGTTTTATCAATAACTTTTTATTAACGTGATTTTAACAAAAAATTAATAGAGAGTTAATTTATTATAGTGATTTAAACTCTACTAAAAAATTTTAAGGGATTGGTTTAAAAAAATTCAAAGTAATTTGCTAATTATTAATTGCTATATGCTAACTTCTAACTACCAAAACCCACAATTGAAATACTAATTTGTATGGGATACCACTTTCAAAGATTAATATCTTAGCTATTATATAGTAATTTAGATTGTTCTTAATTATTGAGTTGAGGTTTCCACTTAAATATGATTTCAATTGTTGTTTTCGATAGTTTTTAATTATTATATTCAAGATTTTTCCATTTAAATACATGTGATTATTCAATGTATTATTCAAAATCCTTTTATCTTTAAAGTTCAATGTATTATTGAAAATCGTTTTAGAGTTTTTTAGGTATCTCTACTATAAGGACACAATTTGACTCCCAAGCCTAAAGGATGGATGAACTTAGGCCCAAAGAGCCCGATACAATGAATTTGTAGAGAGTGGGTTGAAAAATTGGGATTTAATAAATCAGACAACAAGTAAAATGGATCTAGATGACAAGAAAATGAAGATAGACTAGTTTAATTTTAAAAAAAATCGTCCTTGACACAATCCGAGGAGATTAGTTCTTATATATTTCTTCTCAAGTTTGATTACAAGTTCAATTCTTGATTGCTACAGTGTTTTCTCTTAATTTCTCAATCCCTCTCTTCAGGATCTTCTTTCTATTTTATACTATCCCCCTCCTTCGTCTCTACCCTCCATGTGTAGACTAGATTGCTAGTGTTGATCCTTGTCCCATCAGCACCTTCTTGAAGTCTTTTGGGAGTAGCTGTAAGGCTGAAAGATACTGTTCAGGTATCACTTCTTCATTAATGCGGCCAGAAAGTTAGCTGCAGAGCATTTAATGCGGTGGTAGCAGCTTTCTCTTGAGATATTTCATGGCCTCCCTCTGTCCTGTTCCTTCTAGATACTTATCATCATCAGTGGAATCGTCCGGAACGTTGCTCTTGGTGTCAGACTGCACATTCTGACCTCGGCTTTGCTCAGTTGAGGAAGTATTCCTCCTCGGACCGCCTTCTTGGATGATCATGATCAGACTTCACCTCTTTACTTACCAACACGGATTCTTAGTAAGGTGTTTACCCGTCCTCAGACTACTTAATGTCCTTGGATTGGGTCCCTGGCCCAATATATACATAGATATGTAATCCTCGGCCTATCACCCCTACATCTACCATATTCCATTCAATTATATATATATATATATGTGTGTGTGTGTGTGTGTGTGTGTGTGTATTTTATGATACTTTAGTCTCACATAATACGCATTCATTATATAACTTAAAAGTAAAATATTCATATATTTTTATTATTTATTTTTAAGTAAATTAATAAAAAAAATTATTTGCATATGAATCATATTATATACTATATATAAAAGTAGAAGTCTTTTCCTGCAATTAAGGCAGTTGCGACATGTAGGAAAAGTGTCCACTTAAAACTTTGACACGACATTCACACAGAGCAAAAAAAAAAAAAAAAAAAACCTTTGACAAATTGACAGTAAAAAAGTTACAAAAACAATCATTATACCGTTTGAGTACTCTTTTAAAAAGCGAAAAGGAATTATAGTTTCACTAAAACACTGTCTAAAATCTCAAACCTAAACGGTACACCGGTTCAGTATCCTTTAATCTATGGTACCAGTGGGTGAGTTAGGCTCGAGGAACCAAGTTAGCCCACCTGGACAAAGCCCAACATGAAGCCCAAGGCTCGTTAGGTGACATAAGCCCAATACGCATGGGGGAAATAACCCCGGGCCTTACCACAATGGGCCCGATCTCTCGCTGTGTATCAGGAATCGGGGTGGCAATACCTGAGGAATTACTAAGAGATCGGCGAGCGGAACCAACCACAACGTGAATCTGTGCACAACCCCAATGAGATCAAACATCGAGGACTATGGTTTTGGGAAGGATCCACTCCCGAACACTGTTCAGCGTCTAGAACAAGTTCCAAGAGAATCCTTTGAATTCACAAGGATCTCTTGGGATTCTGGTAGACATGGGAATGTGTGGGTATGTGGAGAAGGTAATGATAGTAATCCCACTAACAAAGGGCTATAAGAAGGCGTGGAGGCCAGAGTTAAAGGGGTGGGACATTTGAAAAAGAAGAGGAGAGAAAAACATAGAGAGAAGAAGAGAGGAAGATACAAAGAGAGAGAGTGTGTGAATATGCTGGGATACTCAAGGGAATTAAGGGGGAGTACTATTACTTGTTTGGGGCCTCGATTAGTAGGATTGAGCACAACCCCCACATACAAATAAATTGTAAGCCCATTATTGCAGCAGAGACGATCACGGGCACGCACGCTACCGTTTCACTAAAGACAAGATATAAAAAGTTCAAAAACGATTTGCAAACCCATACCTAGACAATCCGTTAAACAGAGAAGGCATAGAAGAGGGAGAGAGCAAAAAAATGAGAAATTTGTACGCCAATTGCATCAAGATGTAAGACAATCCAAGCTTTTGCCACCTTCAGAGATACAGAGATAAAGAGAAAAAGTTCCTAATCCTAAGCCGCCAAAAGAGAAATATCTAAGCCTGTCATCACCGTCAGTTTTTCCACTGTCGTCTGTTCACTTGACAGAACGTTGTCCACCGAAACCGTAGACACAAAATTTAGATATCATCAACACCGTTGATCACCCTTAGATCTGGTAAAGTTTTTTTTTCTTAGATATGAGTATGAAATATAACTTAGTTTTTGGATATTTTGGTTGGATTGGTTTATATTAAGGTATTTGGATTGCCTTCAGTTTTGTTCTAATTTTTTTGCCAATAAACCTTTTCAATTATATTTTCTTTTGTTATTTCTTATTATAGACTACAGAAATTACAATAATGAAAGAAAATAGTTTTGGTTTTTTACTATAAAGAAACGGAATCAAAACATTTATATATGTAACTAATCTTGAAGATATTTTTGGGATCCTATTAGAATAGGATTGAATGTTTTGCTGCTATATATTTTTTGTTTCCAATTTTATTTTAGGTTTTTTGTTTTGTTATGGTTTGTGGAGATTTAATTCTGATATGGTTTGTTTTTTTGTTTTTTTAGTTCTGATATTGTTTGTTTTGTTATGGATATATTTATGTATAGATGATTTCCTCTTTGCGGTGATGGAAAAATGAATGGGCCATTTTGGGGAAGGTTGATACCATAGATGTGGGTGAGGTTGTTTTACGGGTTTATTTATCCATTCTTCTATATGGATACAGAGTTTTCTTATTTGTGCTTACTTGGTGATTTAATTGCTTAGTTACATTATTTAGACAATTTCTTCTACATGATTATCGATGTAACTAATCTCCAATTTAAAAAATTTTAATATTGATTTATTATAATCATTAATAATGGCATGCATGGGGAATATTGGTAATTGTTTCACAAATTAGATGAATGATTATCTACAATAATAGACATCTTGAAAACCACTATGTCCAAATTGAAATTGATGTGAGTTTATCCCTCAAATGTTTAAGTGAGTTGATGCAATTATAAACTCACAATTTCTGTTGATGGGTATAGAGATCAATTTATTTCAAGTTATTATGACTTTATGATTATAAATTGAAAACAGTGACAAATTGGAAATTATTACTCATTGGCAAATTACCACTCACATTATATCACCAAATTATCAATCGCCTAATTTCCTAATATTAAGAGAATACCACTCTTTGTTTAGTATGTTAACCCATCAGGCCATAAACTGTCATATAATAATTTATGTTCATTTACTAGCCAAGTTTGTTCATCCTCATGAGTTACTAGCAATATTTGTTAATTATAATTACTCAATATTCATCTAATGGCCACCCATCTCATCTAATTATCCTAAGAGCTATTATTCATAGGTCCCTTACAACATAAACCTATCTATGATGGTCATCAGCTTTAAACGTAGATTACCTGTGTACAGCCTAAAACATAAGACTCATTGAAAATAAGTAACCCATTGAAATATGTGTTGGCACTTAATTTATATGATACTAAGGCCAGATTTGTTGATCTATAATGGGTGCAAGCAAATCTTCAAAGTTTTCTAACCAATTTTTTTTCAAAATTTTTTTAATGGCATGACAATTAGTATGTTGATTATTTGTTCATTTTTATAAAACTCAATTCCTTCAGCATACTAGGTCTTACTCATGTTGTCCTTTTATAACATTTGGTTTGATTGTCTTATCATGATACTATGATAATAACATGGGAATTTAATACTATGATACTATGCATTTTTATTTTATATAAATTGATAGCGTTTATGTTTGATTGAACTTGGATCAATTGAAGGTTTTTTTCACTAATTTAGTTTGCTGTGTATGTGCTATACTCAATTTTCTTTACTGAATTTAATGTGAAAAAATGTTTTCTTACTTGGTCTTGACATTGATTTGACTTAATTTATATTGAATTTATTTTCCATTTTTAAATGATTCAATCTTTGTTGTAAAGTGTCATAGTGTTTGGGTTTTTATTCCCATCAAATTACATTTCAAGATTTGTTGTGGCTTGAGCCACATTTTTTAAGGAAGTCAAACACTTTAGTGAGAGTTCTTTTGTTTGTGTCCTTAGTATGTTTAATTCTTTGGTTGATTTATTGATTCTTTCCCTTGATGTGCTTTATCACAATAGGTTGTTGGTTGTTGCATCTTCATCATGATCACAAGGTGAAGATAGAGATTACCCTCATCAATAGCTATTGTCTCTTCGTCATTATCACAAGATGAAGATAAATTTCTTTTGTTTTGCCAGACCTCATCTTGCTTGACAAACCTTACATTTATTTATTTGTACCACATATATGTATCTTACTTTTTAAATTGATTCTATTATTCATGGTAACATTTGTATATGTCTCTTGATTTTTTATTGTATAATTTTTATGTTAAGTTGATCATAATAGCTATTTTAGAATTGTAATGTTGCGCCAATTGGCTTCACCAAATTGTAGAATTTTTTTTAGATTTTAAAAATATATATAAGGGATAATTACACTAAACCCACCTGTGGTTTGGGCGAAAATCACTTTGCCTACCCATGGTTTGAAAAGTATCACTTAACCCACCTGTGGTATGTTCCGTTTGTTTTCTGTAATCCACCTTTGTTAAAATCAGGGATAAATAAGTATTTTTGCTCAAATTTTATGTCTCTCTCCTCCCAAAACAAAAAATAACACAAAATGCAAGAGAAACAAGATCAAAAAGGGAGGGTTTTTTGAAATTAATATTTGGACCCAATATTCAAAACTCCTAATTTCACCTCTCCCTGTATTCACGTCTCTCTCTTTGCACTCTCAGTCTCAGAGTCTGCCTGGACTCCAATATGGAATCCAAATCAAGAAATGTCCTCCTCCCCTTTACCTTCACCACCACCCTTTTCTTCTTTCTCTCCACTTCTTCCTCAGCCTCGCTTCAAACCCAAACCCAAACCCTACTCCTCAACCCTCTCACTGCTCCACAAACCACCCTCTCATGGCCCAAACCCGAATCTGAATCTCTCTCCTCCTCCACCACCACCGAAGCCGACCCAGATTCCACCTCCACCGCCACTCTCCAGCTCCAACACATAGACTCCCTTTCCTTCAACAAAACCCCAGACCAACTCTTCCAACTCAAGCTCCAACGCGACGCACTGCGGGTGGACTCCCTTCTCTCCCTCATAGCCGCCAAGCGCGGGCGGCGGAGGTCTGGGCCTAGGGTTCAGCAGCTTAATCATCTTTGGTCTAGCCTCAGGCAGCGGTGAGTACTTCACACGCATCGGTGTAGGAACCCCACCTAAATACGCCTACATGGTCTTGGACACAGGGAGCGACGTGGTCTGGATCCAATGGTCTTGGACACAGGAAGCGACGCGTTGAGATCGGTGTGCGTGGGGTGGTGGAGATGTGGCAGATCGGTGTCTCATGGTGGCGTTGGTTGCTGGGTTTGGTACAGTGGTGGGTTGTGGTTTGGGTATGCGATCTATGTCGTGGTGGTTGCTAGGCTTGGTTCATGTGTTTGCTGAGATTTTTTTTCCGAAATTTTGTTTGAGTTTTGGATGCTGGGATTGTTTCCTTTTGTGTTATTTTCTTTTGAGTGTGTTACAAAAATATAGTTTGTGATTTATTGGAGTTCTTGAGACAAGTTTCTAAATTCTTACAAATAGCATCTTTTGATCTTATTTTCTCTTGTTTTAGTGTTTTTTTTTTTTTTTTTAGAGGAGAAAGACATAAAATTTGAGCAAAAATACTTATTTACCCTTGATTTTAACAGAGGTGGGTTACGGAAAACAAACTAAACATACCGCAGGTGGGTTAAGTGACACTTTTCAAACCACGGGTAGGCAAAGTAATTTTCGCCCAAACCACAAGTGGGTTTAGTGTAATTATCCATATATATAACTAGTTAAAGGCCCATGCGTTGTACGGTTTACTTAAAAAAATATATGTAAATAAATTAAAAGATTCAAAACTATATTAATAATTAGTTAGTCACATTATAAAACATATTAATTTTACGACATATAATTAATACATACATTTGAGTCACTTTTATGAGCACGGTGTGTAATATATAAATTTACATATTAAAACATAAAATAATGATATATAATAAAAAATAAATATTAAATTTATTTTAAATTATATACTTGAAACTTTTGCTAATAAAATTTTTATATGAAGTAGAATTTTTAATTTCTTATAGTTTAGAATATAGATTGTTCCTATCAAAAAAAAAAAAAAAAGAATATAGATTGTTATTCATAGTAAAGTATTGGTAAAAGAATTTGATCTACATTAACTATCTATTGTCACTATATTAACAATTAATGACAATTAACTATCTAATCAAAAAAAAAAAAGACAATTAACTATGTCACTATATTGGGTGCGGCGGCGTATGAGGTGGGGTGGAGCTTCGGTGAGGAGAGGAGGAGATGGATTTGGGGTTTAGGCGTTTAGTTCTTCAGGTCTGAGAGACTATCGTGTATTCGTGTTTGAGGATTGTAGGTTTAATTGAGTTATGATTGTGTGTACTCGAGTGTATTGATTTTTTATTAAAATTATGACGTGGCTTTTATTCATTGGCGGCGTAAAACAGGTCATTTACGCCAGTTCCTGACTGAAGTTAAGCTCTAGTACACACAATCATAACTCAATTAAACCAACAATCCTCAAACACGAATACACGATAGTCTCTCAGACCTGAAGAACTAAACGCCTAAACCCCAAATCCATCTCCTCCTCTCCTCACCGGAGCTCCACCCCGCCACATACGCCGCCGCACACGCTGTTTCTGGAGCTAGCGCCGCCGCACCCAACCTCAAGGTTTGTTATTTCTCCAAATTTTGGATTTCGAAATTTTGATGGGTTTGGGTTATTACTTATTTTTTGGATATCAATCTGTTCATATTGGTATGGGTTTTGTTGATTTGTTATGGATTTTGCTTTTTTTGATATTTTCATGGTTTTTGATTGGATTCTTAAGTGGTAGGTTCAAACCTTAAAAAAAATCTGATTGTGGTTTTTTTTTTTTTTTTGTTTGCCTGGGTTCTTATGAATTTTTTTTCTGCTCCAAATCATGATTCTTGTGCTTCCTTTTTATTGCTCTGCCCGTTGTTTTTTATTTTATTTTATTTTAATAGGTAATAGTAACTTTATTGTGAAAATAGTACAACATATATGAGACAGAGAATGTGAATCTGTTAAGAGTTGTTAGAGTTCTGTTAGATTATTTACAGTAATAACACCATGTAATTCTCACACCATTACTGAAAATCTCCATTGATTATTTACGCATTTTCATAGTTAGTACTTTGGCTGCCAACTTTCGAGCACACATGCACAGGTCTTCCCAATAAGGGCAAGAAATTGTGTTTGCCCCACTAAAATTTTCAACTCTTAGTGCCTGCATTCAAAATTTTAATTTCCTACTAATCATGATTAAGCAAAGACATTTCTTCTATAAATTCTTGTCCTTGAGTTCAATATTCATCATTTGCATCTAATAGAAACAGAGAAAGAAGATATATTGCTCCAAGATGTTCAACATTGTCTGGTTCATTTGAGTTGTAATTGCATTGTTAAATTATATGTTAACCTTGGTTCGGTTGCTTAAAGTGCTCCTAAAATTCACTTATTGGTTTTTAAGTGCAGGTTAATCATGTAGTCAGTACTTGTGGTTCTGGTTGCTGTGGATTACTCTTGCTTTGTATCCAAGGTGATGCCAAAAGGTTTCTCTTAGAAGAGGTGACCGATGTTGAAACTGATGTAAAGCCAAATAATCAACCTAGGAAGTCAAGCTCAAAGGGAAATCCAATATTAGGTTCAGTGCCAACAGTTGAATAATAAGAACAAGGAAAGCAACACTTCTGATGAAGATAACACAACAGTGAGGATGATAAGAATGAGAGTTATAAAAGTTATGGTAATCCTTCAGGATCATCGACTGAGAGACACCATCTTTATATAACCACATGCCTGCCTACAAGGCCAGATTGTGAGAAGAAGGTGTGAATTAATATGTATACTGGTATAAAATAGAGATAGTGTGGCAAAATATGTCACAATAGGTTTGTATCACATCTTTGATGTTTTCTTCTGTGCTGTTTAGCATATAAGTAAGGCATGCCATATGCGATTTTTTAACCTCTATCGATAGTTTGTCATGGTTTTATAGCCTCCTGGCCCAGTACCTATGTGTAAATCACTGTAATGAAATAAAATCATTGCCAGTATAGTTTTCATGTTTTAGAAGCTGGTGTCTTCTCAATCATTATTAACATGCCACCAAGTATGGCAGGAACTTAAAACTATAAAGTCATTTTTTAGTTGGTTTCTTCTCTATCAACATGTCATCAAGTTGGGCAGGAATTTAGATTTCAACAAAATCTTCTTTTTTCAATCTTAAAGTATATCATCTCCATTTGAAATCATTGGTTCTGTTCTGTTCATTGGTAGTTTGGATCAAATTTTCCATTACTGACCTCTGTTTTTTCTGCTTCCTCACCAAATTGGCACCCCCAACTTTCTTAAGGAGACCTTACCAATAATCCTTGCATGAACATCTTCCATTTTTGAAATGATGATAGTACACACGGTCCCTCACAGTTCTCTCTCGGTCTTTAAACATTTTCAAGTGTGTGGATTGGACAAGTAATGCAGAATATGACCCCTACAAGTACGATTATCCCTTTCAAAATTCCTAATAGAAGCAGAACGAGCAGGCTCATGCATTTCATCAGATACACGATCATTGAATAACACATAATCCACATGAATAGATTCAAGATAAAATAACATCCTCTCAGACCATCTCTTATAATGGTTTCCATCAAATGGTTCCAGTTTAGACATGTCAGGTGCAGTGCTCATATTTGATTATTAAGTAGAGCAAAGGGGATGAGCTTAATTAGTTAAACCTTAATGTGAAATTTAAATAGTTTTGGTTGGATTTTTTTTGGAAGCATAGTAACTAACTTGTTATTTAAATGTAGTTCAATTTTCTAAGGCAATTATTTGTGTTTCAGGTTGGTGAGATTATTAGCAGGTTTGAGAAGAAGGGTTTCTCTTTGAAAGGTACTACCTTTTTTTACTGTTCATCTTATAATATCAACTGTGACTGTTATGGTTTGGCTTTAGTATGTGCTAGGAAGCTTTATATATATATATATATATATATATATATATTAACAGTACACCTACCACATTTCCATTTGTAAATGCAGAAGAGCCTTTCTTCCCCTCAAACTATATATATATATATATATATATATAGGACAATGATGTCTCTATCACAATTCCATTATGTCCTTTTGCATCTTGTCAGGTTGCACTTGTTTCCCTTCTTCGATCTTTTCTTCTACTTCTCTATTAAGTGTCCCAAGAACGACAACAACTTTTGGGGGTCCATAATAACTCCGGTGTCTATATATATTATACACCTTCTACTATACAGATAAAAAGTGAAAGCCAAGCAAATGGTACTCCTAAAGTGATTCTTTCCTAAAGGACTCTATAGTCCATACAACAACCAAGCATTAGTACTGAATTATTTGATTTCAAGCATTAGTCCATACAAAAAGAACCTCAAAATTGAAACAGAAGCTTATCAAATTATGTGTCATTTATGCAAGATATGTAATCGCTCCTTTCCTCAGTTCTCATCCTTCTAGAAATTACATGGCCCCCCTCCCTTAATCCTCTTTTTCCGTATACACATCTAAAGTCAGTTTTTGCAAGATCCTTATCACTCTAAACCCATTATTTTTCTCAAGCTATTTTGGATGTCATACAACTTGTGATTCTTAATTTCATTTCTTTCAATTTATTAGAAGTAATTGATATCAAAATTCATTTTATTGGCATAATAACCTTCTCTTGTGCCTAGTAAAGTCTGTAAAACATATTATGTCTGACTTAGTTTTTTATTTGCCTCTAAATCTAGGTCTATTCTAATGTGCTGCAACATTTAAGCTGAAAATATTATGTCAGGACGTGAACCCTAAACCTAAGATCCCTTTCCTCTCCCATTATTTTCTTGAAGACTCTAGGACCCTATGTAGATATTGGATAGTTTTTGAGTTTTAGAAAGAGATCGGTGTTCTATTTGGATTTCTTCCATTTGTTCTCTAAAGCTTTTGATTTTAATCAATTTGCAACCATGGGATCTTGTAACTTCTTATCACCACAGTTTATATTGTTCATTCAAGAGATAACTTCAACTATGGCTAAATGTAAACTTAAGCCCTAATGCAAGATTTCTTCCTGCTGTTTGTGATAGCTTGAGTTTCTTTGTGAGTAAAGGAAAAGGCTAAGCTCCAAGTAGGAATTAGATTACATTTAAGGTACATTTTTTTTTTCTTCATAGATTTTGTTTCTTGTTATTTCTTCAAAGTTTTGGGATGGCTTCGTTAGGAAGGCAGCATTCTGTTTGTTTTGCTTTCTTTTATTTTTCCATGGATGTTTTTCGGATGAGTAGAGCTTCCTTATTCTATATTTTTTACTTGCAATATAAATTTGATTTGTATAAATGGTGGTCTCAAGTGCTATTTTCAGTATACCTATAACATGGTTTTGGTATTTTATCTGAATTCATCTAGCTTGATCTAGTTGGTTGGGAGGTGATTCCATAACGTTTATCTTTAGGGAGACGTATAGCAAACTTAAGCCCTAATGCAAGATTCGCTGGGCCTCTCCCTCAAGATCTTGTATATCCGGCCACAATTATTCCTTTGTAGGATCTAAACTGAACTTTAATATATGGCTAAATGTGACCTTGATAGTTATATTGACTCATTTTTTGAGGTAGCATTATTAGAGCCTTCAGGAAGTCTTATAGGGGTCCACCTATAATATGGTTTTGTTATTTAATCTCATGCCTTTAGATTTACTGCCTCCTTTCAGGTCTTCGTATGCCTGGAATATTTAAGGATGTCTTTCTCCTATATTATTGGAGCATAGTCTGAAATTTTTTCTTTACAACCATCAAACCTTAGACAGACCACTGGCCTTACAGCTATAGAATTTCATTATTTTAGTTCAATCAGGTTTATATAAATGCCTCTTTGTTCTTGGTGAATATGAGTTGCTTAATCGCGATGCCTGTGTAGTAGTGGTAATTTACCAACCCCCTGGTGCCACACGGAGTGGATTTGATGTTTAAGGGTTTAGGTAATAAAAATATTGGATCTTGAATATTTTTGATGGTTTAAACTAAACCCAAACAATTTGGCAATTAGGCATTTTCCAGTAGAGATATGAGAATGAAGTAGAACATGTAAAACATACAGATAATGGTGCTTACGAAGTACCATTGATGGATATCAAAATCAATTTCCAGCTGCAACAAAATGAAGCAAGCCCTTGAACAGTATATTTCTGGCATATGTAATAAGCATAAAAACAACCAAAGGATGAATAGCTTCCTTATTATGCTGAAGAAGCAAGCATTGCACAACATAAGTCTCTCGGTTAAGGGACAATAAATTTCAATCCATCCACCCCAATCAATATGCTGGTTGCATGAGCTGAGATTAGGATAAGGTGATGATTATCAATTTACAATTACCAGCATCAGGAAGCATATTTGCTGTTCTGGTTTCATTCATCATTATTTTAACTGCTGGTTTTAATTAATTGTCAACAATTATTTCTTTGGTCACCCCTTGAGGCAAAATAAATAAATAAATCTTTGCATAACCTCATTATGAACTGTTGAGCTCACCTTACCTAGTCGAAGTTTTTGACTTCCAACAGTCACCTTCAGTACCATGAATGTTGGTACTACTTGATTGCAGTTTAGCCATTTGAATTATTGACTAACTTCCTACTCTAGCCTTTATTTTACATGAAAAATTAATTTGTGAAGAATCTTGCTTGCTAATCTCAATCACATCTATGCCTAGCACACATTACATGCTTTGGCATAGTGGTCACATAGTCTCTGCCCTCTCTGGTTCTGAATCCCAATTTGTTATGAAACACACCTTGAAAACTCTATTGAAAGCAATCCAAGACTTATCTGCAAAGATCAATCAAATCACACTGGGATCCATGCCTGAATAGATTTAATGGAGGCTTCATTCCAAAGAATGACTAGTAGCCACAAGGGAGAAACTTCCCACGTGGGAGGCAGGCACAATGCTAGTAATGAGGGCATGGAGCCACCTAAACAAAACCCACAATCAATTCCTATAGACTCAGGTCTAGGACACATTTTCAGTTTTCAAAATCATCTTGACCGTAGGTAACATAGAGGCCTTGATGAAAGGGTGATAGAAATATCAAAGTGGAAGTGCTTACTTTTGATGGTCGCCTAAACATAAAGGCCTCCACTGGTTGTTGTATATGTGAGATGGTCCACTTTGAGTGATACAACTTGATAGATAACAATACAACTTGCTGGCTGCATTGCAGTCTTTGGCCTCTTTAGATATATGCAAATATAACCATAATGGCTGGCCATTTTGCCTCCTACTTTTGCTGGTTCCACAGGTAGGCTGGGACGACCTAGAATACAAAAAATGGGGATTGTGAAACAAATTGTTATAATTTATATGATGTTGTTCCACATGTGATTTTTCACCTTGTTTAACACTTCTATTAATTAATTAATTAATTTATTTCTGTTAAACCTGCTTGAATTTGATGAACCCTTGTTGACACTAATATGTGTCATGGAAATTTTGTGGATTGCAGGTTGGGGAAGAACGCTTTTCCATTGAGTTAGACGAGAACAACCAAGTGTGGTATGAACTACTTTCCTTTTCAAAATCTGCCCACTTTTTGTCATTTATTGGGTATCATTGCATTATTTATTTTTGTTATGACACTGCGTAAAACATAAAGCAAACAACATGACTCCTTTATTTAGGCATTGTTGCTGAATTATGTTCATATAGGTCATTTTGAACCACATGTTTGGTATGAAACTAGTATCACACTCTTGCATCCACACTGGTTATTCGGCACATATTCATGAACATACAAACAACATCATTACAATTTTAATTGTCAAGCAATCTTTTTTAACTCACTTTTGACCAATGACCGAAGTAATTAAGCATCATGGTATTACGGATTTAATAATCATTACAATTACATTCATATGTGATTTGTTAATATCTTTTTAAAACAATTATGCTTAAATTCTTTTAGAGCTTAGCACACTGAGTTAGTCTTCAATGAGTGTTATATGTTCTAAGAAAATTTAAGCATACTTGGGTATGTTTGTTCTTAACAAATCACATAAGAATCTAATTCTAATAATTATTACTTTCGTAATAACAAATTTTGCTATAGGTAAAATTCTGTAAATATTGTATCGCAATGGATAAAAGTTGGATGGACAAGAGGAGGGATTCAAGGGAAGATTCTAATTCTTAGGGATTTTCATGTTCAATTGAACGAGAAGATTGGTTTTTTACAAGAAGGCAAAATGGATTCGAACAATTTAAAAGACAAATTGAAGATTGAAGAGGAAAATTATACATTTTTGGATTCTGAACTATCACTTCTTATGTTTTTCTTCATGGAACCAAAAGTATTCATTCCAAATGCTCCAGCCATCTTCATACAGCAGGAGCCAGGGGTGGATTTTGTAATAGAACCACCTATTGATGAGATTGGACCTAGAAATCAGCCATTTCATAGAGCCTTGATAAAGCTGGAAAATAGCCTTAAACAATAGAGTGAAGAAATAACCAAGCTAATCTCTCTTTTAGATGAAGATGAGATGGAGGAGGCTTATGAGGTGGCAATGAAGTTGGCAGATGTGGTGCTGGATTGCAAAGGAACCAAAATTCTCAACCTTAAGCATTTCATTTGGCGGGAGCAACTGAATCCTTGAAATTCAAGCAGCCAGAATTTTTGTCCTGTGCATGGTTGTTTTTTTTTTGGTAATACAATTCTACCTTAGATTTCAACTCCCTCGTTCAATTCTATGTTCCAATTTTGTGTGTTGTTCCCTGATTTTTTTGCATGGTTGTTTTTTCTTTGCTACCTACTGGATGTTTTACTGGTTTGCCCAAAAATTAGGGAACAACACACAAAATTGGAACATAGAATTGAACGAGGGAGATGAAATCTAAGGTAGAATTGTATTACCAAAAAACAACCATGCATGGGATAGGAGTTGTGGCTGCTTGAATTTCAAGGATTTGGCTTAGTGTTTTGCTCTTTCTTCGGCAGTGGAATGAATTGCTTGAGGTTGTGATTGTGTGCTTCAGTGCATTCCACCACCATATCCGCCAACTTCATTGCCACCTTATAAGCCTCTTCCATCTCATCTTTATCTAAAAGAGAGATATTTCTTCACTCTGTTGTTTAAGGCTATTTTCCAACCTTATCAAAGCTCTGCCAAATGGCTGATTTTTAGGTTCAATCTCATCAATAGAGGGTTTTTTTACAAATTACCCTTGGCTTCCGTTGTATGAAAAATGCTGTGGCATTTGGTATAAATTCTTTTGGTTTCATGAAAGAAAGCATAAGAAGTGATAGTTCAAAATCCAAAAATGTACAATTTTTTTCTTCAGTCTTCAACATGTGTTTTAAATTGTTGAAATCCATCTTGCCTTCTTGTAAAAAACTAATCCTCTCCTTCAATTGGACATGAAAATCCTTGTGAATTAGAATTTTCTTTCTGATTTCATTGTCACCACCACCATCCCTACCACTTAGACCCTCACCACCACCATCACTAGACCCTTTGGACAAAAGCAGTGGAGGGCCCAAATTAAATTCTAATCTCTGTGCATTTAATATGCACTCAACAAGTTCTTTATTCTCGAATCTTTCTTCAATACTCAACAATCCTTGAAGGTTTAGTTTGAGATAATTGGAACTTGGAGTACAATTCTTGAAAAAATCATGATCTAACAAAATCTTGATAGAAGGCCTCTTAGACTCATCTACATCAAGGCACTAGATTACCATATCTTGAAACTCTTTGGAGAACTTGTTTTCATAATTCTTGTTTCTTTCATGAACATCTGTGAACCCAAACCTCCCAGAAATCTTCTTAAAAAGCATAGAGTTGGATGGAGGGAGTTGTGACAAAGGAGGGCATCCCAATGCTAACTCCACAGCGGTGACTCCAAAAGCCCACATGTCAGTTTTCATACCGTACCCATCAACCAAGTTTGGGTTTGGGCTTTTGACTTCTGAAGCAATCCAATAAGGATTTCCAAATGAGGAAACGAAATTAGGCCCAATTGAGCGAGTCTTACAGAGCCATTACAGTCCATAAGAGTGTTGGAACCTTTAATGTCACAGTGAATCTCTTTTCGGTCATTGTGAAGATGGGACAGGGCTTTAAGAACATCTTTAAGAATAAAAGAAATACACGGTTCAGATAACCCATTTTGGAAGGACGATGTCATAATGGATTCTATGGAATCGGCTGAGAAAAATGGCATTATCAACTAAAGACTACCATCAAAACTTTGACAATATTTGGATGAGTGTGTTGGGGTTTATGCCCTAAAATCCAATTTATTGACATGTCATAAATAATTAAATTGTTTAATTATATGAGACTATCTATAAATGAACTAATGAGACATTATCTTAGTCCATGAGATGCATAGTATGTGATTTATATCTTCTGTGACTTTTCACATAAATCACATACTATGCATCTCATGGACTAAGATAATGTTCCATTAGTTCATTTATAAATAGTTTCATATAATTAAACAATTTAATTATTTATGACATGTCAATAAATTGGATTTTAGGGCATAAACCCCAACACACTCATCCAAATATTGTCAAAGTTTTGATGGTAGTCTTTAGTTGATAATGCCATTTTTCTCAGCCGATTCCATAGAATTCATTATGACATCGTCCTTCCAAAATGGGTTATCTGAACCGTGTATTTCTTTTATTCTTATAGATGTTCTTAAAGCCCTGTCCCATCTTCACGATGACTGAAAAGAGATTCACGGTGACATAAAAGGTTCCAACACTCTTATGGACTGTAATGGCTCTGTAAGACTCGCTTAATCGGGCCTAATTTCGTTTTCCTCATTTGGAAATCCTTATTGGATTGCTTCGGAAGTCAAAAGCCCAAACCCAAACTTGGTTGTTGGGTACGGTATGAAAGCTGACATGTGGGCTTTTGGAGTCACCGTTGTGGAGTTAGCATTGGGATGCCCTCCTTTGTCACAACTCCCTCCATCCAATTCTATGCTTTTTAAGAAGATTTCTGGGAGGTTTGGGTTCACAGATGTTCATGAAAGAAACAAGAATTATGAAAACAAGTTCTCCAAAGAGTTTCAAGATATGGTAATCCAGTGCCTTGATGTAGATGAGTCTAAGAGGCCTTCTATCAAAATTTTGTTAGATTTTGTTGGGGGGTATTTTGGTCATTTTAGAGATTTTGGGTCATTTTAGATTTTTTAGGCTTTTTGTTTTGCTCATTCTAGAGGGTTTGAGGGCATTTTGGTCATTTTTGGTGATCTAAAGAGTATTTTGATCATTTTAATGATTTTCAAGGGCATTTCGGACATTCTAGTGATTTCATGAGTATTTTGGTCATTTTTAGGTTTCAGGGGGGTAATTTGGTAATTTTTGTTGGATTTAGGGTATTTTTGGTAATGTCAGAGGTTTCCTGGGTATTTTGGTCATTTTTTTAGATTTTGAATGTATTTTTGATGTTTTAGGGGGTAATTTGGTGATTTTGGGTCTTATGGAGGCTATTTTCAATGAATTTGTGATTATAATAATTTTGATTGTTTCTAACAATGTTTATGAATCAAGTATTTGAATGTTACATTTTTGGATTATGATCAAAATGTAATTAATGAACCAAACACCTTAATCTTATATTGTTGTAATATAATTACATAAATCTAAGATTACAAGAATGCACATTACACCTTTTTTTTTTGGGAGAGAAAACGATAGTAGACTTTATTCAATTAAATCACTTTGTACAATGGGGAAGGGGAAAAATGGACATTCTTCTAACCAAACAATGACCTCCTTATTCTCTTTTGCAGCATTAGCTAATGCTAATGCAGCACGATTACATCGCAAAGGTATACTATGAAAAGAAATAAAAGAAAAACTATCTCTAATTAAACCAATGTCTTCAATAATCCAAGTAGCTTCTAAATAGCAGATTCTATTCGAATTCAAGAGATTTACAAGTTCCGCAAAGTTGCATTCCACCATCACCTTATAGAAACTGGTATTTTGACAAAACAAAAGAGCCAATCTCATCATTGTAGCTGCTGTACAGAGGGGGTTTAAATTCTTCTGCAGACGATGACATGATGCCACTAACACTTCACCCTTATTGTTACTTATAAGATAACCAAAACCAATAGAAGTGTTCTTCTTCGAATGGGAAATTGCTAGATTGAGTTTATGGATTGAATCAGAAATTGGGGGCTGCCACTTCATATTCTGCACTTCAGCAAGCCGGTTTGGTTTTTGTTGCACTTCCATGAATTCCAACCTGTAAAGTTCAGCCTGAGCCCATAAATCCTTTGATGAAGGAGGTTTATTCTCAAATATCAGCTTGTTTCTGCAGTTCCAAATCATCCAACAAGCAATACAAAGAGTATCAAAATCTGCAGAATTCAAGTTGTTTAAGGCAGCCTCCATTGCATCAATAAAACTGATCGGTTGTGGTAGCCAAAGACCATTCCAGAATTGAGTTTGCAACCAAACAAATTGTGCAAAAGAACATTCCAAAAACAGGTGGCTATTTGTCTCAGCTTCATCATTACAGAGGGCACATGAGAAAGAGTTGGAGATCGTCCTATCAAAAAGCTTTGTCCGAGTGGGAAGGCTATCCTTGCAAGCTCTCCAAATAAATGATTTAATTTTTGGAGGAATTGTAGAAGACCAAATACCTTTCCAAAAGGAATGAATCTTAGTATGATATGATGTGGTAGCCGAAGAAGAAGCATTGGATTGTTTTTCAATTTCCAATTGTAGAAAATAAGCACTCCTAATAGAGAACCTTCCCGATCTGGTTTTGGTCCAAATAAGAGTATCTTCAGGTCGCCGAATATTGAGAGGAATGGTTTTAATGATTGATGCTTCAAAGGGAAAGAAAATAGAATCAATGAGGAAATCCTTCCACCTCGGTTGTGGGGCTAAGAAATCCATAAGATCAGCTATTGTGGCTTCAGTTGGTAAAATCGTTCTAGGCGAACATACTTTCTGGTTTGTCACCGAAGGCAACCATCTGTCAGTCCATATATTGATCAAAGAACCATTACCCACCCTCCATCTACTGCCTTGAATGAGCAAATCCCTCCCATGAGTTATACTTCTCCATGCAAAAGAAGAATGATTCGGAACTGAAGCTTCAAGAAAGGATGTATGTTGAAAGTATTTAGCTTTATATACTTTGAAAAGTAGCGAGTCCTGACACTGCATTAACCTCCATCCCTGTTTGGCAAGCAAAGCTAAATTGAAACTCTTCAAGTCACGAAAGCCAAGGCCTCCATCCTTCTTTGCTAAACACATATGCTTCCAACTTAACCAATGCATTTTCTTCTCTTCATTTTTCTACCCCCACCAGAATTGCCCCATCATTGAATTGATTTCATCACAAAAACCTGCTGGCAATAAGAAACAATTCATGGCATATACTAGTATCGCTTGGGCTACGGACTTGATTAGGACTTCTCTCCCTGCCTGAGATAATAATTTAATTTTCCACCCACTGAGTTTGGATTGGATACGAAGTTTGATTTCAGCAAAAGCTTGTTTCTTGCCTCTACCAATGATTGGGGGCAAACCAAGATATTTTTCAAAGGGTTCTGTGGATGTAGTATTGAGTAACATTCTGATCTCATTTCTGGTTGACAAAAGAGTGTTGGTGCTGAAAAAAATTGAACTCTTCTCACAATTAATTTTCTGACCTGAAGCTACTTCATAAATTTGTAAGATCTCCGTGATTATGTGACACTCAGATGTGGAAGCTTTGCAAAACAATAAACTATCGTCTGCAAATAGAAGATGTGTAATCTGAGGTCCATTACGAGAAATACTTACTCCATGTAGAAGTCTTTGTTGGAGTGCATTTTTGAGAAGAGCAGAAAAACCTTCAGAGCATAACAAAAATAGGTAGGGAGAGAGAGGGTCTCCCTGCCTTATGCCCCTAGAAGGTTTGATAAATCCCGATGAAACCCCATTTACCAAAACAGAATATGAGGCCGACGATATCCCCGCCATAATCAGATCCACCCACCTTTGATGAAATCCCATTTTTAACATAATGCCTTTTAAATAACCCCACTCCACCCTATCGTAAGCTTTACTCATATCTAACTTGAGGGCCATGTGTGGTGTGTTACCTTGGCGTTTTGACTTCATGTAATGTAAGATCTCAAAAGAAATAAGGATATTATCTGTAATCACTCTTTTAGCTACAAACGCACTTTGACAGTCAGAGATAATTCTTCCCAAAATTCTTTTCAGTCTGTTGGCCAAGACTTTTGAGACAAGTTTAAATATGACATTACATAAACTAATGGGACGAAAATGAGACATGAGTTCTGGATTTTTCTTTTTTGGGATCAAAGTGATATGTGTGAAATTGATGCTTTGTAAGAATTTTCCAGAATTTATGCAATCAAGAACAGCCTCAGACACATCAGTTCCAATAAAATGCCAATATTTTTGAAAAAATAAAGGGTTCATACCGTCAGGACCAGGAGCTTTTGTTGGATTCATCTGAAACAACGCCTTCTTTACCTCATCATGAGTAAAATCTTCCAACAGCATGTTATTCATTTCCGGGGTGACCACTTCATGAACATGATGAATAACTTGAGAATAGGATCCTGTAGAAACACTTGTAAACATCTCTTGGAAATAATGAACTGCAATTCTCTCCAAGTCTGTTTGGTCAGAATAGAAATTCTCAGAAGAATCCTTCAATTTGTTGATCTCATTACGTTGTCTTCTCTGCGAGGCCACTGCGTGAAAAAACTTCGAGTTTCTGTCACCCTCTTGGAACCAAGAGACTTTTGCCCGTTGATGCCAGTAAATATTCTCCTGAGCAATGAGTTCATTCAGTTCAGCTCTAATAGAATTCCGTCTTTGAGAGAGCTGTTGATTGGACGGTTCGGCTTGGCATTCTGTTTCAAGATTGACCAATAAGTATCTTTTCAATTCAATAGACTTGATGAGACTCCTGCCATTTCCACCACCCCATTGCAGCAAGGCCATTCTAATTGCTTTGATTTTTTGAGTTAGCTTGAACATAGGAGTGCCCCAAAATAATAAATCCCAACTCGATCTGATGATATCTTCACAATTAGGATCTCTCATCCAAAATGCTTCAAAACGAAAAAACCTGTGTTTTTTGGCAGGTTTCATTTGAGTATTGGTTTGAACTTTCACCATAAGTGTCATATGATCTGAGAACCCAAACGGGATATGAGATAAACTTGACTGTGGAAAAGACTGAAGCCACTCTTGATTATGCAGTCCACGATCCAATCGTGCATATACTAAATTCCCTTCAAAGTCTTTGTTACACCATGTGAATTTTGGCCCCTTAAAACCTAAATCCATCAGTAAACAATCCTCTACTGCCCTTCTAAATTCAGCAATTTGATTGTATGGCCTACTGCCACTACCCCAGTACTCATCAGGAAGTAATATTTCATTAAAATCACCTAGCAACAACCAGGGGAATGAAAAAGAAGCATGAAGTTGTCTCAATAAATCCCAAGATTCCCCTATTCTTGAAGTTTCTGGATGTCCGTAAAAACCTGTAAGGCGCCAAACAACACATTACACCTTGATGTAACATCAAGCTGTAAACACCTTATACAGCAAAAAAAAAAAAAAAAAAACTGTAGACACCTCATCTCTCTCTCTTTACTTAGAATCATCATTCACATTAGTGGAAGCATAAGCTGTAAACAAGAATCATCATTCACATTTACATCAAGCTGTAAACACCTTATACAGCAAAAAAAAAAAAACAAAAAAAAAAAAACTGTAGACACCTCATCTCTCTCTACTTAGAATCATCATTCACATTAGTGGAAGCATAAGCAACAGTAAAAGAAAAGGAGCTCCGATTAGCTGCAAGAATCTTCGTCAGAAAATTCTTATTAAGCAGAAGCATTATTGGGTGAGCAAGTTCCAAGTCTTAAAACAATCCATTCTTTTCTTCATTATTTTCTTTAGCGTTGAATTTCAAATTGTTCAATGTGGCTGTGAGTTTTGGTCTTGTCCATTTCCAGTTAGTGGATATTTGGCTGCCTCACTAACAATCAGGGGAGCCTGGATTAGAGTGGTAGGTTGAACTCCCCAAACGAATTTGGATCGTTTTGTGGCAATCCATACAACTAGATTTGCACTTCTTCGAACAGAAGCAATAGAGATGGATTGACAGTGAAATTCAATGCGATATTGTTGTAGAGGGAGTAGATGTCTTTGTTAAATAATAATAATAATAATAATAATCTAGAGCCATTCAACAAACATAAACCAAACAAAAACAAGACAAAACCAACAAAAAGCCTATTATAAACAAAAAGATAAAATTTGTAACTTGTCCAACTTATTCAATAAAAATAATTTCTAATTTCATTTCTCTTTAAAAAATGGTACCCAAAAAAAATATTATGGTGATTTAAATTTCATAGTGACCACTTTAAAAAAAAATCCTAAAACTGTTTACACCTCCACAAGATGGACTAACATTCGACTTTTTGTTCATGTCAACTTCTTCAATTTGGAGTATATATGTATCAGATAATTCATAATGAATACCTACCATAGGGTTTTTCCTCTATTCTTCATTTCTTTTGCCTACAACCTTACACGTATGTATTTGTTTATTCTAATTTTTTTTAATGTATTTGTTTACTTTAATTATATTCCATCAAATTGAATAGCTTTTGTGTATTTTTTGTCTTTGTTTAACTTAATTTCCCTAAGTTTTATCTTATTTATATGATTATTGTTTGAGAATCAATTTATTATCATTTTGTATATCATATATGAATTACATTCAACAATAGCACACTTCTGTTTTCGTTTAGTCTAGGAAGTCCAGACTCTATTAGCACTCACGCATGTTCACAAAACATGAGTTTTAGTTTCATTAGAAGTTCTGCATATTGGACAAACTGCTTCAACAGGAACACCACGTGTAGATAAATTGTCCAATGCAGGTAAAGAATTACTTAATGATCTCCAAAGAATAAATAAGACATTTTCCCCCTTCACTTATTTTATTCTATCCATGCCTCAATTATTATTATTATTATTATTTGGTCTTTTTGCTTCTTTATTTATATATTTATTTGTATTTATTCGTATTGCTCATATTGATAACTGGGAAGCTACTGTGTCCTATTCTCTTATCCAAAAATTGGCTCTTATAATATCCAGGTAGTAGCATACAAATCTGTTTTGTCATCTCTAGACCCAACAAATACCTGTCAAAACCAATGAGTATATAGTTAAGGAATTCTATCAAATACTTTTATGAGTAATCCATAGCCAATTCAAATCTAATACTTTCAATTCGTCACTTACATTTAACCATATCCTAGAATGATTTCTCTTCCAAGAAATTGACTCCAATTTCAGGAACAAAGCGAAAACTGGCCTGATGAGCAAAATAAAAAATCGAGCAACACCTCAATTTCTTGAAGGCTCAGGTCCAATAAATCCAATTTTGGAGAGTAAGCATCAATTCAAAAATAAAACCACTTCCAAATTTCAACGATAAGGTGATGTGAAAAGAGAATAACGTGCATAAATTGTGGAATCGAACTTTTACAAATAATATTTTTTTAATGCAAATTAAGCTATTAAAAAATCCTCGTTTTATTTTTTTAAACGGTTGAATGAGCAATAAATTTTAACTCAATGATACAGCCCAACTTTTCAAGTAAAATTCAATTACATTCCATAGACAATAACCTTGAACATAAAACTTCAAGTAAAAATGTATTTTATTAATTAAATTGTTTTGGTGTCAGGTCATAATCAGTCACTTCACTTATTAAAACATATAGTCATAAAAGTTTTTTTATTTTAAATTTTTAGAGAGAGAGGTTAGAAAAAGAAAAAAGAAAAAAAGTGAAATGGCTCCGTTAATAAACATCAATACAAATAAATTGAATAAATTGAAGAGGAGTAATTCTAGAACCATACTATTTTACTGCACTTTTTTTTTTACCAATTATTATATATGGCAAACTATGATTGGCTGCCTATTATTTTCATATTAATCTGTTACTTTTTCTTCACTACTCACAATTTATCACGTTAGAATTGTGGTAGGGTTGTGTCACAACATTGGCAAATACAATAGAGTGCTCTATTTTTTGTGAGAGAGAGCCAATGATGTACTTGGATTTTGAGTATTGTGACAATGCATGCGTGCTAATATTGTAATTTTGTTATTTTATAGTGGAACTTTTTCTGTCGCCACTTATGGATGTAGACATATTGCTGAACTGAGTAAATTTTTTTATGTCAAATTCTCTTATCTCTTCTTTAATCTTGCGTAAACGAATTTTTCACAACAGAGATAGTCAATTTAGTAGATTACAGTGTGCGCGTGCGCCAACTTTTTGTGTTGGACTCCTCGTAGGGATAAATTATTGGGTACTACTTGAGAAAGAGAAAATCTAGTACCATAACTCTCCTTGTCATAACATTGCCATAATTGTGACATGACAGATGGTAAGTAGTTGAGAAAAAATGGTGTATCCATGTAAAAGTGATAGCTAATCACTTATAGTTTGCCACGTCTTAAGGAAGAATTATGGTCATAGAACCGCTCGTACTCCCTAGGTTATCTTACCGACCTTGTATTTGGCCTAATCAAATAATTTTTTCTAAAGAGATTAAATTCAATAAGGACTTGGTGTAAAAGTCCATTTTTATAACTTCAATATTATCATGCCACAACATTTTTTTACAATTAAAAGATTACAAACCGGATACAAAGAATCACTCTAAAAAAAGGGTAAATTGCAAATTATACCCTTAATGTTTGGTGGTGTTTGAATTTTACACCCTGAAGTTTCAAAATTTAGATTTTACCCTCTGAATTTTGGGGATGTTTGGATTTTACACTTTAGCGTTTCAAAATTTGGATTTTACCCCTTAAATTTTAGGGTTGTGGAGATTTTACACTCCAAAGTTTGGGAAAGTTTGGGAGTATTTTGATTTTACTTCCTGATGTTTCAAAATTTTAAGAGTGTAAAATCCAAATACCTCCAAATTTAAGGGGGATAAAATTTAAATTCTAAAACATTAGGGTATAAAATCCAAGCACCATGCACCCCCAAACTTCATGGGTTAAAATTCAAAATTTGAAATTTTAGGAGGTAAAATCCAAATAACCCAAACATTAGGAGTGTAATTTGCAATTTACTAAAAAAAAAAAAAAAAATTTCAGAAAATTAGGCCTCGTTTGGTTTTCCCATCACTCATTTCTCACTTGTCATATCTCAATTTTCATAACTCAATACTCATTCTCATATCTCATATTTTATTCTCTCTTTTTCTCTTAACTTCCTCCTCAACGTGTTTGGCTTTAGTTTTCTACTAAAAATACTCATCTTTAACTCAAATTAGCAGGTCCCACAAAATCTGACCAGTTAGAACGATAACAATACACAGTACTCACAAATCACAATTCTCCTCCTCCTTCACTCAGCCACCACTGCTCCTCCTCTTTCCCTCACAAACACGCCAAGCTATGTCATACTGCCAAGATCATCTTCCAAAAAGATAAGTGTAAAACCTAACTCCACCTCCTACCATCACGGCCTTGGCCAAAAATGTCACTCCACCTTCTACCACCACCGATAACCATTGCAACCTAAAAAAAGCCACAAACCCACCGATCAACCCTTAAAAACCCAATTCACAGTACCTAACCACCGTATAAAACACAACTCTTGTCCCACTGATCTCACCATCAGAACCCACAAACCTATAATGTTGAAACATCCACAACTGCACACGATGGTTCACCTGGGTTAAGATCTCAGAAAATGAAGCAAGAGAAAGATTAAAGACCCAAAAATCAACAACAAGTCCTTCAAGAGAGAGAGATTAAAGACCCAAAAATCCGACCATTGTCTTTCCCTCCTCTGCATAAGCCCAAACAAAACCCACTAATACAAAAACAAATAAACCCATAAAAAGTACAGAAAAACCTACAAACAAAAACCCACAAAAGCATCCGTGTGAAGAGATGAAAAAAGAAGAGAAAGAAAGAAAGAAAGAAAGAAGAAGCAATAGATGTGAAGAAATGAAGAAAAAAGAAAAGAAAAGAGAAAGAAGCACTGAACTTGCAATGGGTGGAAAGAAAGGAGGAGCAAATGTGAAAAAGTAAGAAAGAGAAATGAAAAAGCTTTGGTGTTTGATGTGACAACACAAAGCATTGGGTCCCACAAATTCCATTTAATTACTAAATTGTCATGTAACTCATAACTCAAGTATATGAAAACACTTAAAACTTGTTTTCATTTTCAGCTACTCATTACTCACTTTGGTGAGTGATAGGGATAAATCCCAAGGCCAGACGGATCCAATCTACAAAGTTAGTCATAAGTGACGGTATTGCCAAAAGAGACGGTCTAGATGGCCTAACAGTTAATGAACTGGTGAGGGAATCGTCTTCCGGACAAAAAGGTAGAGAGACAGACGGACTCTTTGAAGTGGATGGACTCAAGTAAGACGGATGGATTCTTCATAGTGGATGGATTCCAATGAGATGGACGGATGCAAGGGAGACCGGTAGTAAAGCCACATGGCACCTACGTGGCCTAAGTGTTCTCCAAGAAACCTAATATGGAAATATCTTACATCTCACGCTCAACCGTAATCAGAGGAATCCCTACAAGGAAAAAATCCTACGATATATGAAGCACTGAAAATGATCTTCTCTAGAAGGAAATACTTTCTCCAACAAGAAACGAAGCTCTGCTCTATACCACTATAAAAACCCCAAATTCCTCACAAATCGAGGTACGGGTAATTTTTCCAGCTCTGACACTCTAGAGTTGTAGTAATTCTCTCTAATTTAACCTTCGGAGGGTATTTGGCTGGTACCACATCGGTATTCTCTGTAGAATTTTCTTTGTTTTTGTTTCGCAGGTTTTGTCTAGAGCACGTGAGGACTGCGTAACTTACTGACGATTTTTGCATCATCAGTTGGCGTCATCTATGGGAAAAGACTATTGTAGTAGAAGCCATACTATCACTTCTCAAACAAAGAGTTGTATGGTACTCACTCGCTCGATGGCAACCAACAACAACCAAGGAGATGAACCGCGCACTACTACCCTCGAAAGGCAGATATAGACTCTCGCTGTGGTTGTAGAACGCCTTACTGAGCAAAACCATGACCTGGAGGAACAGCTGCGCCAAGGGAACACGAGATCCAACAATCATAGAGAGGAGCAAAAAGGTACCAGTGCTGAAAGGAGGGACCAAGAATGACTAGAAGGTAGCAACGCCCCAAGTAGACAAAAGCGACAGGACACCAATTGTCTATCCGTTGTAGATACGACACCACCGTACATGGTTGCAGAGATGCAGATGATGAAGGAGAGGATGGACTTCATGATGAACACTCTCAGGGGATAGGTGTCAAATGACCTCGACAAGTTGGTACACTGAACGGACCCGCCTTTTACTATGCCCGTCCCTTCATTCCCCCTTCCACCAAAGTTCTGTATGTTGTAGATAGAAGCCTACGACGGGTTTAAGGATCCCTTAGATCACCAAGAGTCATTCAAAACCCTCATGCACTTACAAGGTGTTGCAGACGAGATTTTGTGTCGAGCTTTCCCAACTACGTTGAAGGGTCCCGTAAGGGTATGATTCAGCAATTTGCGTTGTACTTTATCGGGGGGCACAGGTATAAGAAGTCTACTGCATGCCTGATGAGCATCAAGCAACGGGAGGACGAGACGCTGAGGTCTTAACTAACACGCTTCAACAAGGAAGCCCTCTCGATAGACAAAACTGATGACAAGATACTTATTGCTGCGTTCACCAGTAGGTTGCAGAAGAGGAAGTTTTTGTTCTCTTTATACAAAAACGACCCAAAGACTATGTCAGATGTGCTTTATTGAGCCATTAAGTACATGAACACAGAGGACGCGCTACTGGCCCGAGAGGAGAAAGCCAAAAAAAGGGAAAGGCAAGAAGATGCATGGCAGGACAGGGGACGGAAGACGACTAGAACCAGAGACCGACAGGAGGATTGGCGCTCCAACCCCCACTGGAAGGTTCACAAACTTAACCCCGCTGATTGCCCTGATTGATCAGGTATTGATGCAGATCAAGGACGATACGACCTTGACGTGGCCTGGCAAGTTAAAGGGAGATCCCAGCAAGAGGTCTAGAGACAAGTATGATTTGAAGCAATAGATTGAAGCCTTTATCAGATAGGGGAAACTACAACGATTTGTCAACAAAGAAAGGGCAGATCTACCGTAGGAACAAGCTGCCAGAAGGGATGACGAGTGCCCCAGGCCACCTTTAGGGGACATAAGGATGATTATAGGGAGCACCACAGCGTCTGGTTCATCCAGGAAGGCATGTAAGACTTACTTTAGGATGGTTCAGAACGTCCAGCTGATAGGATATGTTCCAAAGATGGTACGGGTCGACAACCCCATAATTAGTTCCTCGGAGGAAGATGCTTAACGTCTTCACCACCCTTACGATGATGCACTCGTTGTTAGCATACGGGTAGGGGACTACAACACTCACCGGGTTCTAGTTGATAATGAAAGCTTTGCTAATATCCTCTATTACCCAGCGTTCCAGTAGATGATAATTAAGAGAGAACGGCTCGTACCGACCAATGCATTACTCTTCGGGTTTAGAGGAACGAAAGTATACCCCCTCGGTGCAGTTACATTGCTTGTGACAGTCGGTGATTATCCTCAACAAATTACTAAAGATGTTACATTCCTTGTCGTCGACGGTTCGTCTACTTATAATGCCATAGTGGGCCGGCTTACCCTCAATTCGTGGAAGGCCGTGACTTCGACCTATCACTTGATGATCAAGTTCCCTTCCGAATACGGAGTAGGAAAGGTACGTAAAGACCAAGCGGCAACACGCGAGTGCTACATAACAATGTTGGAGATGGACGACCATTTACAGACCATAAGCATAGAAGAGCAACGGACGGTTGCAGAGCTCGTTAAAGGGTTGGAGGAGATACTTCTCGATAACTCCAAACCTGAGCAAATGACAAAGATTGGCACTCTTGCCAGTCCGTCAGTTCGTCAAGCACTCACGACATTCCTAAGAGAGAACTAGGATGTTTTTGCTTGGAGCCACGAAGACATGCCCGTGATCAACCCTTCAATCATGGTTCATAGGTTGAATGTATCACCCTCGTTCCACCCTATCTGGCAAAAGAAGAGAGTTTTTGCCCCGGAGCGAGACAAGGCTATAGCGGAAGAAGTTCGCAAGTTGCAAGAGGCCATTTTCATAAGAGAAGTATACTATCCCGACTGGCTGGCCAATGTAGTGATGGTCAAGAAAGCCAACAGAAAGTGGAGGATGTGTGTAGACTTCACAGACTTAAATAAGGCGTGCCCCAAAGATAGGTACTCACTCCCGTAAAGCGACGTCCTAGTAGACTCAACAGCATAGCACCAGTTGCTGAGCTTCAGGATGCTTTTTCTAGTTACAACCAAATCAAGCTGGACGAGGCTAATCAGGAGAAAACTTCATTCGTTATTAGCCAAGGCCTTTTCTGCTACAAAGTGATGCCATTCGGTCTTAAGAACGCAGACGCAACGTATCGGAGGCTCATGAACAAAATATTTGCACATCAGATTGGGAGGAAAGTCTATAAAGTGATGTCGTTTGGTCTTAAGAACGCAGTCGCAACGTATCGGAGGCTCATGAACAAAATATTTGCACATCAGATTGGGAGGAAAGTCTATGTGGACGACATGCTAGTGAAAAGTCGACGGGAAGAGGACCATTTGGATGACCTCAATGAGACCTTCGATACCCTCCGCTCTTATAACATGAAACTCAATCCAAGCAATGCGCATTTGGAGTAATGGTTGGAAAATTCCTAGGGTTCATGGTGTCTTAGAGGAGCATTGAAGTTAACCTAGACAAGATCCGCGCCATAACGGAGATGGCACCACCTAGGACCATAAAAGAAGTGCAAAACCTTGATGGCAAGGTAGTGGTGCTGAACAGGTTTGTGTCAAGGGCAACAAACAAATGCCTGCCTTTCTTTCGCACGTTGAAGAGGTCCTTCGAGTGGACAGTCGAGTGTCAGCAAGCATTTGATGACCTGAAAGCATACCTTTCTTCCCCACCGTTGCTAAGTCCTTCAAAACCAAGGGAGGAGCTAGCCTTCGCCTTAGTGACCACAACTTGCAAGCTCAAACCATATTTTTAGGCCCACACTATGGTCGTTATGACGGATAAGCCTTTACAGAGAGCAATAAGTAATCCTGAAGCCGCTAGATGAATAGTGCTATGGGCAATTGAGTTGAGGTGAATTTGACGTACAATACCGCCTGCGCACTGCCGTGAAGGGACAGGTGGTCGCTGACTTCATTGCGAAATTCTCCAATATGGAAGGCCAGGGGGCAGAAGAGCATCCTCAATGGAGTATCCACACGAAGCCAGTATAGTACTTCACTCTCCAAAAGGGGATGAGATCGAGTGCATGGTTTGTCTCAACTTTCTTGCGACCAACAATGAGGCAGAGTACGAGGCTTTAGTGGCAGGACTGGATCTTGCTAAAGCGGCAGGGGCCACAAGTATGGTTGTTTATTGCAATTCTTAGTGGTCACAAGTCAGGTGAACGGTGACTATGAATGCAAAGGTGAAAGGATGAAGAAATACCTAGAGCAAGTAAGGAAACGGGTAGGCGACCTTTAGGCCAAGTTTATTCAAATCCCAAGGGAATAGAACGAGCAACCCAACCTTCTTGCAAAAGCCGTATTAGTAAAACACCTGCTTATCCCCAGCAAGGTACTTTCTTTTATTCAGCTTCTACCTTTGATAGATAGCGTCGGTGTGCAAGAAATAGGCTCGGAAAGCAACTGGACCACACCGATAATTTCGTACTTGAAAGAAGGCACACTGCTTGACGGTAAGGAGGCCGCAAGAAAGCTGAAGGTTCAGGCGGCATGATTCGTCCAAATAAAGGATGTCTTGTACAAAAGAGGCTTTTCCCGATTGTACCTTAGATGCCTAAGCCTCGAGGAAGCAGATTACGTCATGAGGGAAGTTCACGAAGGGATCTGTAGGAACCATTCGGGGTCACGATCACTAGTACACAAGCTGATTCGGGTAGGGTACTATTGGCTTACCATGCAGAAGGATGCCTAAGCCTATGTCAAAGCTTGCGACAAGTGTCAGAGGTTTGGAAACGTCATCAAACAGCCAACAGAAGAGCTCACTCCAATGGTAGCTCTGTGACCCTTTGCTCAATGGGGGTTAGACATCATGGGTCCATTCCCGATGGTGGCAAGATAGCTAAAGTTCCTAGTGGTTGGTGTAGATTACTTTACCAAATGGGTAGAAGTTGAAGCGCTGGCGACCATCACGGAGAAAAACATACAAAGCATCGTCTGGAGAAACATCGTTTATGGGTACGGGATCCTTAGAGTCTTGGTCTCGAATAACGGGAAGCAGTTCGACAACGAGTCATTCATGAATTTTTGCTCACAGCTAGGGATCAAGAACCACTACTCCTCGCTTGCCCACCCTCAGGCCAACGGACAAGTTGAGGTTATAAACTGATCCTTACTCAAAATCATCAAGACTTGGCTTGAGGGGGCAAAGTTTATATGGCCAGACGAGCTACCGAGTGTACTATGGGCGTATAAGACGACGGCCAGAACACCTATAGGGGAGACACCATTTCGACTAGCATACAGGAGCAAAGCCGTTATCCCTGCTGAGGTCGGACTCATGAGCTACAGAGTGGAGAACCATGATGAGAGTAGGAACGATGAAGCCATGCACCTATAACTTGACCTAGTGGACGAGGTTAGAGCAAAAGTTGAACAAAGGTTAGCACGATACCAGGACCTCATGGGTCATGGCCAAGCACTAAAACTCTAGAGTCAAACATAGGGATTTTCAAGTTGGAGACCTTGTCCTGAGGTAGGTGACGGGTGCCGCAAAAGATCCATCCCAAGGAAAGATAGGACTTAATTGGGAAGGAACCTACAGGATCGCTTCGTGGCAGAGGAAAGACACCTATCACTTGGAGACACTCGAAGGACAGAAGTTGCATCATCCGTGGAACACTGAGCATCTAAAGAAATACTACCAGTAGATGATGGCATACAGACCACCACTCA
Organism: Quercus aquifolioides; assembly: GCA_019022515.1. Lineage (NCBI taxonomy): Eukaryota > Viridiplantae > Streptophyta > Magnoliopsida > Fagales > Fagaceae > Quercus > Quercus aquifolioides. The sequence goes on along the minus strand of CM032334.1, from coordinate 10,029,866 downwards.
TCATTTCTAGTTTATTTCTTTCTAGTTTTTACTATCCATAGTACTTTTTTAGCCCAAATGGCAGCTTTCCATTTTTTCAAGAACAGTTTTTTGACTTATGCACGTATTTATCATAATAAGAGGAGTTATTTAGATATACCATACGCGTATATACATTTCTACAAAATTGCGTTTACGACTAAGTCCTTAAGTGGACGGATGCATCCCAAGGGATGCCTTGAAATTTATTTTAGTCCTTAAGCGGACGGATGCATCCCAAGGGATTCCTTGAAATTTATTTAAGTCCTTAAGCGGACGGACGCATCCCAATGGCTACCTTGAAATTTACTTAAGTCCTTAAGCGGACAGACGCATCCTAAGGGGTGCCTTGAAATTTATTTAAATCCTTAAGCGGATGGACACATCCCAAGGGGTGCCTCAAAATTTATTTAAGTCCTTAAGTGGGCGGACACATCCCAAGGGGTGCCTTGAAGTTTATTTAAGTCCTTAAGTGGACGGACACATCCCAAAGGATACCTTGAAATTTATTTAAATTCTTAAGTCGACAAATGCATCCCAAGGGATGCTAGTCCCTAAGTAGACGGATGCATCCCAAGGGATGCCTTGAAACTTTTTATCCTATATATGGACGGGTACACCTGGTATCCCAAAAATTACCAAGTCCATAGGGTGAACGGACCTTAACTCATGTTATAAATCCCCCCAATGGACGGATATGAACCAACATCCAAAGGTTGCTAAGCTCATAGATGGATGAATAGAAGATACAAAGGGTCCGAACCCAACATCACTAAGTCCATAGAATGGACGAGTAAAAATTTGTACTACACACATCGGATCCCAAAAGGGAACGGACAGGTGTATTTGGTCCCACCTGACCTTAACATGGACGGAAAAGTCCATTGAAATATAATGGCAAAGGCATGTTCAAACAAGCAAGCGACGGATATGAAAAAAGATAATAGATAAAAGCCCATGGAAGGCAAATGTTTACATCCAAAGCCCAAAAACAGTGGGCAACGTTAAAAATTACATAAATATTGTTCTCCCAAGGATTTTTACAATAAAGATAACAAAAAAAGGAGGAAAAAGAAAAACAAGACAATAATAAACTTTAAAATCTACAGTTGGTCAACGGGGGCCTCCTCGTCCACGACCTTCTCATGTTCAGCCATCTTGGCCACCTTAAGAGGACGGTTCTCATCCTCAATGGATTTAACCTATTCATCTTGTAGAGCGGCCTCTCCGTCACCTTGAGTGTCGGGAGTGGGGTCAGCCTCAAACAGCTTGTCGGTACCTTCAGGCTCGACGGATCTAACTGGGGTCTAGGCCATGACGTCAATGGAGATCTGAGACAAGTCCAGATTGTGAAGGAAGCCTTGACCTGATGGAGGCACTCGTTGAAATCGTCAGCGCAGCAACCACTGAGCTCGTAAAGGAAGCCGTCGGAGTGACAAAACTTCGTTTTCTCATCCTTCTTGGCTCGAAGGACTTGCTTCCTTAACAAGGAGATCTCCCCCTCCTTGTCCGTAAGCACCTTCTTCAGCGCCTCGGCATGACCCTCCGACTCCTCCAGGGCCATTTTCATCAAGTCAAGCTTTTTGATCTACACCTCCCTTTAAGCCTCAAGCTTATGCAGCCCCGTCTCCGTGGCCTCAGCCCTCTTTTTCAAACGGTCAACCAACTTCTCTTGGTCTATGCAACGGTCCATCAGGCCCTTCATCATTAGCACCCCCTGCAAAAATCAAAACAAAGTTAGAAATAAGGGTAGCAGAAAGACGGAGAGAAAGAGGACAGTTACACACCTGAGCCAAGTTGAAGAGGCCCGTCATCATTAGCAACCCCTGCAACTCTCATCCCCCATGTTCTCAGTTGCATGGTTGCCCAAGTCTTCATAATCATCGTCCTTGATGATGGATGAGAGTTACTCGATGGCATATCGCGAATCCTCGCAAAGGAGGGGGGCGCTGCTCAGCGACGGGACCTTTGGCCATTATTAAACCCTTCCCTGTCCCATGATGGGACGGAGGAGGCAGCTTAGCAGTCGGAGGCGTCTCCCTGACGGTTGGACCAATAACCACCTTTGGCTTCTTTGCAGGACGATAAACTTTGTCCTTCGTTTTCCTTTTGATGAACGGCTTAAGTGGACCCGTCCCTCCGGTAGGGGGCACGCCCTCCTCCTGTTGTTTCTTCAATTGGGCGGCGGCTTGTTGACGGATGAAAGCCCTTCTCTTACCGTCTTCCATTTCTGCGCCAGAGGGGACGGGAAGAAAGAGTTAAGCAAAAAACTTATAAGGAACTAAAGGAACAAGGAATAAGTGATGGACTTACGTTGGCGTGCTTGTATGTCGTAACGACCGGTAGTATCTGTAGGCTCGGGACCCTCACAGTACCAGTGCAGGGTGTCCAAGGTGACGAGCTTCTTCCACGTCCTCTCTTTTAATGAAATTTTGAAGATCTTCTCTAAAAAGCTCCATTGTTCAAGGTCAACCTCTGGACGGTCCTGAGCTGCAACAAGAAACGGTTAGACTAATATGTAAAACAGACAAATTAAATAAACGAGTAAATTTAAGCAAACGGATGCCTACCAGACGAATGCATTATACCCCAAGTTCTATCAACAAGGGGCATGTTCTCCCGTTCATCAGAGTGGCACATCAGTTGTCTCCCTAGATTAAAAAGTATCGGTTCTTCCAATTCCGGTTGGAGTTAGGAGTCTCGTACACTAGCCTAAGCGATGGTTTCCTTGGCAGGAAGCTGTAAATGCCCTTAGACTTAATAATCTCAAAGGACGGTAACAATGGAAGAAATCCTCCACGGTTAGTTGTCTTCTCCCTTTACTTAGAACCCTGTATAACACCTCTGCACCAAGGAAGATTCTCCAAGCATTTGGAGTAATTTGGGTGACGACTAGTCTTAGGTATTGGAGTAAGTGACGGTGGAGAGCACTTAAGGGCAGTCTAAATCCTGCCTTGAACATTTTCTCGTACACCCTGACGTCATCAACACCACGGTAGTAGCACTTCTCAAACTTAAAAGGAAGACGGATGGGGATGTCGACGGGAATCTGATATCTCTCCTGTAGGGTGTCGAAGTGTTTTCTTTTTATGGTCAATTTAAAATCGTTGACTGTCCACATAAGGGGAATAATGAAATTCCTAAGGCTGTCAGGGCCAATAACAGTCCTAATAGGGGATTCAAAGTTCTTCTCACCATCTGAGTCTCCATCTGTGTCACTCTCTGACCTGTCCACATCTGAGTCCTCATCCTCCTTCTCGGAAGGTGAGTTGGCAGATGGAACCCTTTCAGGATAAGAGGCGCTGGGGTCATCTTGACCTGACGGGTACACCTCATTGTAGTCCGCTCCTTCGCGGACACATGATTGTTCACTCGATACTTCATTAGACATCTATTACACCTATAAGTGACGGATAAACTCCTAAGACTCTACAGGTCTGTATATGCGACACAGACATACAATACTTAAAGGAAATAAGAAAATAAAAAATATGTGTGCAGGACGGAGAGCACTTACAGGTGTACAATGTAGAAAAGGGATGGAAACGGTGTGGTGAACGGACGCACTGAGGTAATAGAATGACATATTCTTGCAGATGATGGTGGCGCTCTGACACTGAAAAATGTTGCGAAAAGTAGAAATGGAGGGGAGAAGCAGCATATATATAGAGGAAACAACGTGGAAGACAAAGTGACACTTCAGTCCGAATAACCAACCACTGAAATTATGCCACATGTCCCCTCAGCATTTATGACTCTCAACTACCCTGTCAATCAAAACACAACTCCCTAGAATTAGGTGATACCATCACTCCACTTGTTCGTTTGGGATACCAGGCGACGGACCTATAGAGTGAGGGGGCAGCTGATAAGGATAAATCCCAAGGCAGACGAATCCAATCAACAGAGTTAGTCATAAGCGACGATATTGCCAAAAGAAACAGTCTAGATGGCCTAACAATCAATGAATTGGTAGAGGTAATCGTTCTCGGACAAAAAGCCAGAGAGATGGACGGACAGACTCTTTGAGGTGGACGGACTCAAGTAAGGCAGACGGATTCTTCGTAGTGGACGAATTCCAATGAGATGGCCGGACACAAGGGAGACGGGTAGTAAAGCCACGTGGCACCTACGTGGCCCAAGTGTTCTCCAAGAAACCTAATATGGAAATGTCTTGCATCTCACACTCAACCGTAATTAGAGGAATCCCTACAAGGAAAAAATCTTACAATATATGAAGCACTAAAGATGATCTTCTCTAGAAGGAAATACCTTCTCCATCAAGAAACGGAGGTTAGCTTTATACTACTATAAAAACCCCAAATCCCTTACAAACTGAGGTACGCAAAATTTTTCCTGCTCTAGCACTTTAAAGTTGTAGAAATTCTCTCTAACTTAACCTTCGGAGGGTATTTGGCCGGTACCACACCAATACTCTCTGTAGGATTTTCTTTGTTTCTATTTCGCAAGTTTTGTTTGGAGCACGTGAGGACTGCGCAACTTACTGACGATTTTTGCATCATCAATGAGAATTGAGTGATGGAAACAAATTCAGAAAACAAAGCCAAACAAGCTGATGCTTCGTGGGACCCACCATTTTGAGTGATGAGTGAGGGAAATTGAGTGATGAGTAATGGAAACATAGAAATCCAAACAGCTCCTTAAAATCCAAACAATGACCGTCTAAGGGGAAACCCATTGCCTCCTCCATATGTTATGACCTAAAGCCCAAAGTTGAGGCCCATGAAGGCCAACTATTAGAGAAGGGGAAGAAAGTGCAAGACTTCCTCAGTTTCATGTATGGCCCACCAAGCCTAAGAGTAAGCTTGTTTTAATGTACTACCGTTTCTCAAGAGTACTTTTTCTTCGTCTTCATCTTCTTCTTGTAGCGAGCAAATCAAAGAGGAATGGCAGGATCTCACCTTCCCCACAAAATCTCAAATCCATGCATCTCGAATAGCATGGATCAATCCCTTTCAACAAAGTCGAATGGCAAGGTACAACTATGGAGGGCAGGTATCCTTCACCCATTGGCACCTTGTGAGCTTGCAATCGGTGTAGGTGGCCTAAGGTACACAGTGCTGGGGTGTGGTTGCCCAGGGCGGCCCAAAATCCCTTGGGCCTAAGACAATGTTTAAATTAAAGTCTTTTATATATTTAAATTTAATTAAAGATTTTTTTTTTTTTTTTTATACTTAATATCTATTCTTCAAATTTATTTAGATGCAATATTTTTTCAGTTTTTTTAATGAATTTTTTGTTCATGTGTGTTGTTCATCTAATTTTTTTTATAACCTTTTTTGAATTTTTTAATTTGTTTTTTATATTTCACTTTTTTTTTAATTACTATATTGTGTATTGCTAATAATAGATTATCTAAAGAACCCTTTTAATACTTGATTAATTTTTCACAAAACTTTTTTCTTTTGTTAATAAGGAGTATTATATATATAAACTATAAAGTTACAAATATTTTTTAAAACAATTAATAAAACAAAGAATGATTGGACAGTTGTCCACCTTCACTTTGCTAATTTTTTCTCCTTTTTTTATTATTTTTTATTGTCTTTGATAAACAATTGAGTAATACTATATCCACAAAATTTTCTCAACAAATTCTATTTGGTAATCTATTAGTGGTTCTAATTTATGTGCACTACTAACATCAATTTTTTTTTTTAGCATTACTTTAAACAATTTCTTTTGAGTAATGCTAAGTACACAATAATTTCACTAGGATTGTCTACGGGTCGGTCTGGGTTAATTTTGGCTTCAACCTGCACAGGTTGGGTGGAAGGAGAAGGCACCCGCAACCGACCACTGACCACCACGGGTCGAGTCAGATCAGGCGCAGGAGAGCATCGGTCGGTTTGGTCAAGTCTGATGAGCAGCGATGGTGGGCGTAAGGAGATTAGATCTCTATTAATCTGAATGAAGGCAGAGTCGGGTCTCACTAAATATCGCTGGATTTGAGTAGATCGGGGCCGAATCAAGCCAAGTATAGCCGGATTTGAGTAGATCTAAGCCAGATCCACCCAAATATTGTCGGATTTGACCAAATCTGAGCGAGGAGGAGAGTATATTTTGGTCGGATTTGAGAGGATTTGAGTAAAGGAAGGCTAAATGTGGCCGGATCAGAGTTGAGGAGCGCCAAATCGTTGCCGGATCGAGGTGACTTTGACCTTATTTTAGCTTTTGTTGGTCGGGTTAGGTGGCTCAGGTTTTAGAGGACGAAACCCGCCACTCGACCAATTGGAATCGGTTTCTGAGTGCTGAGACCCATCACCGACTGCCGGAGGTGTCAGATTCGGCCTTAACGGGTTAGTTTCAATCAGGTTGGTCGGTTTTTTCAGGTCTCTAGGCTGCCTGGACAGCCCTAAATTTCACAACATTCTTAAATTAGTATAGCAAAATATTTAAATTAGTGATTATGGTGAGCCCATGTGTGAGTTGACATGTTAATTTAGGAATATTGTAACATTTTATTGCGTCCATTGCATTACTAATTTATTTATCTTATCTATTGGCTACTATTTGGAACCTAATTAATACTCTTATAGGTTTAAAAATATTCTTACTTATTAAAATTTGGGGTCAAGTGATTAATCTACTAAGGTTAATAAGCTTGTTCTACAAATATATAGGTCTACAATTGGCTTGGGTCACTTGAGCCATAATATATCTAACACTCTATCAATTAAATAAATTAGTAAGGGTGACCTTTTCTTGTTCCACACAAATTGGATAGTTTTTATTAAGCTAAATTTATAGAATTACGCTACTTTCATTTGGTTAACTATGCTAGTACTGATGGATTTTAATTACCTCAATCAGTAACATGCTAATCGTGTAACAAGGAGGCTTCATCATGGTTTAATTTGGATATTCAGGAACTTGGAGAGAATTGCTTTTAAATTGAGTAATGATAGGACCACCGAAATTGACACAACTTTTTGGAGGTCCTAACATTACTCTTTCAAATTTTCTTTCTAGCTGGTGGAGTTATGTCCTATCAAACTTTTATTTCAAAGTTCAAAGTTCAAAGTTCAGACCCTCTCCCCCACAAAATAATAATAATAATAATAATAATAGTTTTTTTATTAAAAAAATCTTATGTCAAAGGACGTCAGCAAATTGGCTATGAATATATAAATTGAACATGTAATAGAAAATTTTTGGGAAATCTTGGCCACCATGTGTGTGTATGTATATATTCCCGATAAAGAACTAATAAATGTCCAACCTTTTTGAATTTTTTTTAGATAATTTTTTTTTAGATAAGAAGTTAAGAGTTTTAGATAATGTTTGAAATAAAGAGAAATATGAAGAAAGTAGAGGAGAAGTAATTAAAATATATATTAAAATCCAGTACATTCCTACCACGTTTTCTCATCTTCTCTCCTCTATTCAAACAGAGGGTTAGAAATGGCTATCATAGACGCATCAGGAGAAAAAAAGAAGAAACAAAAATAAAAGAAATAATGTGTACAGTGTAATTAGTCTATGGAGACCATCTGTCATTAACGTAATGATGCATCGTAGTCATTGGGGTCTACCTTGTAGGGACTCTTGTTAATAATTCATAAAGCAAGTTGGTGCTATAAAGTATAAAGTGGGAAAGCATGTGATTCACGCCTCAACCATGTATGCGATGAAAGTGAACTTTTTATGTCCTATGTATGCTAAGCGCAATAAACCATTACGTGATGAATGCAAAAACTTTCATTTCTTACTCATGTGAGCCAATTTGTGCGAGGAGCATGTATATGCATAGGGAACAAATCTAAGAAGGTTATGGTCTAAATCTGTAGTGTTAGAGCAACCGCATCAATTGTCTAAAAGATTTCATCTATTTTACACAAAAAATTTACTTTTTCTATTTTATACCATCATTTTTACAAAATACTCACATCAGTTTATCTATTATATACACTTTTTTATTAAAATAATATTTCTCCTCACTTTTTCTATTATTTCCCACCTATCTCCACCTAACACCCACTTCTTTTTTCTCTGAGATCTGAATACACCCACTACTGCTTGTTGTAGACGTAGAGGAAGAGAAGTAGTTTGATAGAGAAGAGAGAAAAAAAATACAAAAATCATTTGCACATGAACAGTAACCGTGTGTGGGGCTTGAGAACTTGGCAACCCCGGTCCACTTTATATCCGGCCCAAGGCCCATGCCGAGGAGGAATGAGCGTCCGAGGACGACCCTGTCCTCGGCCGGCCAAGACCAACACGTTAGCCATGGCAGCCTGGTGGGGGAGCAAGTTCAGGATAAGCTGTCATCTCCACATTAAGTGCGCTCACCTAACCTCCATTGCCGCATTAATGGAGATGTGACCTCTGGGCAAGGTTGCCTTAGTTGCTGCAACCCACATGGGTTCTGGTAAAGTGGCTGATGGGACAGGCAGTCAGAAGAAAGGAGTGTGGATGATCAATAAGTGGAAGAGAGAGGTTGTGAAAGAGGACTATATAAGGAGAAGCAACAAATGAGAAGGGGGGATTTTTCCCCAGAGGATCCCCTAGGGCGAGAGAGACCGTTGTCGAGCTCCTTGGACCGGTGCTGAGGACAAACTTTGGAGGATAATCTTGGTTCGCCAGCCTTTGGCGGCGGCGAATGCTACATTGGGCGTTGTCTGCTTGCTAGGGCCTAGTTCTTGAACCCATTCTCTACAAATTCATTGTACTGGGCTAACTGAGTTTGAGTCCACTCTCTCAACAGTAGAAGTGCTCAAACCCGATCCCTACAATTGGCGCCGTCTATGGGAAGAACTAATGCGTTGGCAAGCGCAACAGTCAATAATTCCCACGTTGAAGGCTCGCACAAGGTTAGTACAAGACTCAGAGAAAAGTAGAAAAGTAGAAGATTCAGAGAAAGGAGAAAGGGAGTAAACATTGCAGCATTTTATTAAACAAAAAATAAGTACATGATACAAACAGAGGCTCAGATAGGCTTGTTTTAAAGCTAACTATACAAACAGAGGCCCAGACGGACTTATTCAAAAGCTAACCCTAAAGGAAAAGGGGCTGAGGCAGGCTTGCTTCAAGGCTACCAACAACCCCCGGGCCGGTATGGATGGTACCGGCGAGAAGAGAGGAGTAGATGCAAAAGCGCCCAAGGGCCCCGCCCCATGATGTTCTCTTGATGCTCCCCCAGCCTCACGATGATTGAACGTTGGATGCAGCAACACCCGGGCATCAAACATGACGTAATCTTACGAGCCTCCCTCGGTAGGTAAGCTGGGAGCGAGTCACCAATAGCTTGAAGGGCAGGCATGGACGCGCACCGGAGAAAAGCGTTATGTACTTCATGAACCTTCCTCCTAATCGCCAGGCACAATACCACCAGGATGACGCCCAAGCCTTGCCACGCCGGAAGTCTGACGCGGGCTACAGCAGCAGCGGCTCTCGATCGAGGGAGGAGGGCCTTTGGCTTGCTTGCCCCCGCCCTCATCCAGAGCCATCCCATTCCGCCAAGCTCTGATCACAATCCTAGCAAGACTATTGAATGGGCTTAGAGGATGGGAGAATCATGCTTCCTGTTTAACTAGAGGGTTCGTGAGGTGTGGAAGGACGACTCCCCCAAAAGGCCTTATATAGAGGGTGAAGGTCGGTGGGAATTGGTCCACCTAGAATTCGAAAGAAGAGTTATTAGCGGCATTAATCCTAACCGAATTCCAAAGAAGCCATCAACCGCGGAACGCGAACAGTTAGGAGATGCCTCGTAATCCAAGAGGGCAGAAAATTGGAGCGAAGGAGGGACTGCTGCCACGCGTGAGGATAGAAATCCGAGCCACCCCTGTCCAGGGCAGCGCGGGGTCAAGGGTCCAGTTTGATGAATAGCCAATTTTCGGTGAAGCAAGGCCGAGGCTGCCATCACGCTAAAAGCAAACTTCCCAACGCTGAGGACAAATCCCTTCACTCCAAGCAGAAGAACACCTGGGTACTAGACTGAGCCAAGGTCTTCCGTGGTCCTCGGAGTCAAACCTTCGGCGAAACTAGTTATTTACAGAAGAACACCTGGGTACTAGACTGAGCCAAGGTCTTCCGTGGTCCTCGGACTTAAACCTTCGGCGAAACTAGTTACTTACAGAAGAACACCTGGGTACTAGACTGAACCAAGGTCTTGCATGGTCCACGGACTCAAACCTATGAAGAAACTAGCTACTTAAAGAAGAATATAAGCGTTAGACTGAACCAAGGCCTTGCATGGTCCTCGGACTCAAGCCTATGGGAAAACTAACCACTACAAGGAGAACCTAGGTACTAGACTGAACCAAGGTCTTGCATGGTCCATAGACTCAAACCTATGGGGAAACTAGCTACTTACAGAAGAATATAAGCGTTAGACTGAACCAAGGCCTTGCATGGTCCTCAGACTTAAGCCTATGGGAAAACTAACCGCTGTAAGGAGTACCTGGGTACTAGACTGAACCAAGGTCTTGCATGGTCCACAGACTCAAACCTATGGTGAAACTAGCTACTTACAGAAGAATATAAGCGTTAGACTGAACCAAGGCCTTGCATGGTCCTCGGACTCAAGCCTATGGAAAAACTAACCACTGCAAGGAGAACCTGGGTACTAGACTGAACCAAGGTCTTGCATGGTCCACGAACTCAAACCTATAGGGAAACTAACTACTTACAGAAGAATATAAGCGTTAGATTGAACCAAGGTCTTGCATGGTCCTCAGACTCAAGCCTATAGGAAAACTAACCACTGCAAGGAGAACTTGGGTACTAGACTGAACCAAGGTCTTGCATGGTCCACGGACTCAAACCTATGGGAAAACTAGCTACTTACAGAAGAATATAAGCGTTAGACTGAACCAAGGCCTTGCATGGTCCTCGGACTCAAGCCTATGGGAAAACTAATTGCTGCAAGGAGTACCTGGGTACTAGACTGAACCAAGGTCTTGCATGGTCCATAGATTCAAACTTATGGTGAAATTAGCTACTTACAGAAGAATATAAGCGTTAGATTGAACCAAGGCCTTGCATGGTCCTCAGACTCAAGCCTATGGGGAAGCTAACCACCTCAAGGAAAACCTGGGGGCTAGGTTGAACCAAGGTATTGCATGGCCCTCGGACTCAAACCTATGGGAAAACTAGCTACTTACAGGGGAGTAAAAGTGTTAAATAGAACCAAGGTATTAAGCAAAGCATTAAAGTACAACAAGTAAAGGGAAGCACCATTCGAAGAACTAAAGACGAACAACTGAATATATTGCAAAAAGAAAATATATAGTTTCGTTACAATGTCGCCAAGACAAAAGGCAAAATAAAATGAAAAAGAAAACAAATCAGAGTGGCCCAAGCCATCAGAACAGGATAGCCCGACGAGATGGCCTACTTCCCCAACTCGGTAGACTGCTTGTCCTGAGGAGTCTGTCGGAGGGTTTCGTTCGGTACCTCGGGACACTGGCTCGGAAGGGCTACTTCGGAGGACCTTTCCTCAGCAGGAGGGATCTGAGGGACAACGAGTGTGGCTTGGGAGTTAGCAGGAGGCTTCACCACGTCCTGGGGCACTTCTTGACTATCAGTTCCTGCCCCCTCCAACGCTCCATGACGCTCAGCCTCCTCAACAGGCTTATTAGCTGAAGTTGTGTCCTCGGCAGCATTGGTCTGGCCTTCATCTGTCGCTTGTAAAGCGGAGCCCGCCTCAGGAGCGACGGAGACAACCTCGCGAATTGCGGGGGGATAATACACCTTATCCGCCCTCCTAAGGTTAGACGAGACCTCGACCCTCGCTTGGTTGAGGCCCTTGAGGGCCTCACTCCAAGTCTGGGAGCAGAAGCACCTGCATACTTCAGGGACTTAAGCCTTCAGGGCAGTCTCAGTCTTAGCCACTCCCTCAGCAAAGGCTTCTTCCTCCGCTTGCTCTATGGAGCGCTCAGCATCTATCCTTGCAAACACGGCTTCTTCTTTAGCCCTCACGGTCTCGTCCCTAGCATACTCGGCAACGCCTCTCGCCCCCACCGCCTCAACTAACTTCTGCTTCAGGTCGGCAATATTCTTTTTGGCAGCCTACAGCTGACCCTCGACATCCCGCAAGCGCTTTGTCTGGTCCTCGGCCTGTTTCATAGCGCCGGTTAGGTCAGATGCCGCGCTATCTCTAGCCCTCGTCATCTCCTCCAAATTCTCAATTGCCTTCTTGAGATCCGCCTCAGATCTCTTAAGGGTATTCGCGGCATTCAAATACTTGTCGCGCTCCTAACCCAGAGCTTTACTCTGGCTGTCGGCCTCCTCGTCCAGCCTAAAAGTGGCCTGGATAGCCTGCCAACCAAAATAAATACACCGTAAGTGGGGGACTAAGCAATAAAATTCAAACGGCAGAACAAGTATCAGAAGTCTTACCATGCCCAGGTACCTCTTAAGGTTACGGGCAACTTCTTGCCTCTTCATGCCCCCCAGCTCAACCATGTCGACGGGGAGAATGAGGGACCTCTCCAAGGCATCGGCTACGCGAGCCCCTTCGCCCCCTTGGAAATCCCTGAGAGTGGCGTTGTCCATCAAAGGTTTCCCGTGAAGCATGGCAGCGGGCAGCCAGGCTTGGGGCTCGGACTGTTGGACAACTTCTTTCCCTTTACCCTGACCACCAATTCTCAGCTGCTTGGAAGGTCGGCGGGCTTCATCTTCCTCTTGAGAAGAATGAGATCTGCCCCCATCCTCTGGGTCTTTGCCCTTGGAAGACCTCTTCCTCTACGAATCGGAGGACTCGAGCAAAGAGCCCGAGGTTGGCAGAATGGAGGACGACCTGGTCTGCGCAGGCAAAGGCTTAGGTGGGGGAGGAGGAAGCTTGGGTCTGGATGAAGGAGGCTTGGGTTGTGACTCCCTCGGCGTGCCCTTCCCGGGCTTGCCCTCAAGCAAGTCAAACAGGCTGGTTTGGGGTTGTCTCTTGGAACCCATTTCTACCTGAGTACCAACCCTTGGGGGCTGAAGATCGACTTCGGACAAATGGGGGTCCCCCAAGTCACCAGAGGGATCCTTGGACAGATAGGCCTGGTCGAATGCACCAAATTCGTCCTCAGACGAAACCAGATCGACTACTTCTCCCTCTTTTTCCAAACTCTCTCCCTCGACCTCCGCAGCTTGATGGGACGAGGAGGAACTTGCCAACGGGACGCCCTCCGGAATGGAAGATCCCTCAGAAAACGAGAATCCGTGCTCCACCACAGTGATTTATCTAAGCCGAGGATCACGAGCCCTGATCACGTACTTCGGGGCCGGGAACGACCTCTGGGTCGGATCGTACCCGAGGATCTTGTGAGCAGCCCTGACTTGATTGTCGCCTTCGTTCACGAAAATCTCCGCCCTAAGGACGGATTGCAAGTCTTCCTTGTTGACCAAATGGAAATGCCGTTCGAAGGCGTGTGGATCTGCAGTAAAACAAACTCCTGTCATCAACCGAACAAAGCAGATTTACAACAAAGAAAAAAGAAAAGAGGCTAGACCCTCTCCTATTCCAAGCACCCTACCTGACTCTCCCTCTACTGTCGGACAATGGAGACCGTCGTGCCATTCCCCTGATACAATGAGAAAATCCTGATTCAACCCCTTACTGGACTCGGGGAGGCACTGGATAAGCCGAACCCTATCGTCTCTCGTCTTCATATAGTTCGTCTTACCCTTCAGGTGTTGGAGGTTATAGCACTAGTTTACATCATGGTGGGTCAACCTCAACCCCATCTTCTCATTTAAGGCATCGACGCACCCTAGTATCTTAAACACATTGACGACACATTGGGTGGGAGTTAACCAAAAATGCCGGAGGTAGCCGCTTGTCACCGGCCCCATAGGGATTCTCATGCCTCCCTCTAAAAAGGTGATTATGGGAATCACAACTTCGCCCTCGTTCCTCCTAATATACCAATCCCCTTTCTCGCAATACCTCAAGCCCACGTTGCGGGGTATCCTATAATCGGTGATGAACTTCTCCATCATCTCTTCGTACTCAACTAACTTCTTAAATCTACCCATCCTTAACAACGACTAAAAGACTCGAAAAAGAGCGAAGGAAAGAAAGGAATAAGAGAAGAAATTTGTGCTACAGAGAGAAGAAAACTTACAGAATTGAGGAAAAGCTCCTCGGACAGGCTTTTTATGCTGGAGAGGGACGCTGGTTGATTTGGAGATTTGACCGGATTCAGAGTATGTGCGCCAGAGTTCTTGAGTGCACAAATAAGAAGGCAAATCGGTTCAAACGGGTATTTGTACCCTCCATTAAAGATAACCAGGTGGAGTTTCCCGCCCATAAAGGCAGGAAATCCCCACCGACTGATTACCATTACACCGTTGAACGTGGGGAGGGGGGTATGGAGCCGTCAGAATTTAATGCGCGTGTGCACCGCATATCGAGGAGCCAAAAACGTGCGTTGGGCAGGCGAAAAGACCCCAGCGCTGACGTAGGTCAAGGCTGGGCGAGTCATGACGAAGGCCCGAGGATATCAAAATCCTCTTCCCCGTCCGAGGATACGGACAGCAGGATTTTGAGGGGCTATTGTGGGGCCTGAGAACTTGGCAACCCCGGTCCACTTTATATCCGACCCAAGGCCCATGCCGAGGAGGAATGAGCGTCTGAGGATGACCCTGTCCTCGGCCGGCCGAGGCCAACACGTCAGCCATGGCAGCCTGGTGGGGGAACAAGTTCAGGATAAGCTGTCATCTCCACATTAAGTGCACTCACCTAACCCCCACTGCCGCATTAATGGAGATGTGACCTCTGGACAAGGCTGCCTTGGCTGCTGCAACCCACAGGGGTTCTGGTAAAGTGGCTGATGGGACAAGCAATCAGAAGAAAGGAGCGTGGATGATCAACAAGTGGAAGAGAGAGGTTGTGAAAGAGGATTATATAAGGAGAAGAAGCAAATGAGAAGGGGGGATTTTTCCCCAGAGGATCCCCTAGGGCGAGAGAGACCGCTGTCGAGCTCTTCGGACCGGTGCCGAGGATGGACTTTGGAGGATAATCTTGGTCCGCCAGCCTTTGGCGGCGGCGAATGCTACATTGGGCGTTGTCCGCTTGCTAGAGCCTAGTTCTTGAACCCATTCTCTACAAATTCATTGTACTGGGCTAACTGGGTTTGAGTCCACTCTCTCAACAGTAGAAGTGCTCAAACCCGGTCCCTACACCATGCATATATGCACGATTACTATTCATTTGCAAAGCAGATGTGTATATTTGCACATTTTTACAAGAACTGATGTGGGTGTTTTTTGGGTTAAAATGTGTAAAATTGAGCACTTTTTTGTATTTTGCACATTTTTGCAACCACTGATGTAGTTGCTCTTAGAACGTTGTAAACTTTATTGTCCAATTCTTTTCTTGTGGAATGCTTGAGTCTGAAACTCCTTTTCATTTTGTTAAAGCATTCACGTCAGTTTATGTAAAAATTTCTATTTTTAGTATAAGAACTTACTTTTTTTATTTTACATAATTAACTACTTTTCAAAAATACTCACATTAGATTATCTATTCTAAACTTTATTTCATTAAAATATAAATTTTCTTAATTTTTTTAATTGTTTTTTTTTTTTTATACACAACAACTACTATCCACTCTCTTCCTTCATCTTCGAAATACATAAAGAAAGAATAAAAACTAAATGCAAAATCAATAGTGTTAATATAAATTTACACGGTTAAGTTATTGTAACTATGAATGAATTTTATACAATTACACGTACATAGATGTGGAAGGTTTTGGGGGTTAGTTGGACAAAATGTATAACTTTTTCTTATTTTACCAAAATAAATAAGAAAAAAAAAGAAAAAAGAAAAAAGAAAAAAGAAAGTAAATGCTCGTTGAGGGGAAAAAAAAGAAAGTTCAGCTATGGTCATGTTTCAGCACGTGATTATATTTGAGAGTTACAAATTTGGGCAACAAAAAGAAATATCTCAATATATGACGCGAAGTAGCTATCATATATATTTAAACATCTCATCATCACGTAGTTTTTAAATAAAAAAACAAATCAAAAAACAAAAAATCCTACTCCTCATGTCGTAGCATTTCTTCGCATCCTTGTCAACTCAGCAACTCTCAACCACTGAATTATTGCTTTTCAATTATAGAGAATTTGTAAAAGCAAACTTGGTTCCCCTCTCTCTTTTCAACTCTCACCTCTTCCCCTAATAGAAATCCATCCATTCTAAAAGTCTTCTCTTTTTTTCTTCAAATCAAAAGCTCTTTTGTTTGACATGGAAGTAGTAAGTTTTTCTATTGGTGTCATAGGTGAGGAACCATCTTGTTCTATTTCTGTATAATGTTATTAAGGTCTTTATTTTATTTTACATGCAAGTAAAGATAAAACTCATGTGGGCTACTCCTTAATTTTGCAGGCAACGTCATCTCACTGCTAATGTTTCTTTCTCCTGTGTAAGCTGATAAAACTTCTAAGCCATATTTGTATTCATTCTCTCTCTCTCTCTTTTACATTAAGCATTAAGAGAGCTTACTGTAATTTAGTATTAACCTTTGAATGGTGAATTCAGCGGAACATTTTGGCGAATAATAAAGGATGGCTCCACAGAGGAATTTGAGAGCCTTCCTTACATTTGCACACTGTTAAACTCAGCCCTATGGACTTACTATGGAATTATAAAGCCTGGCGCATTACTAGTTGCCACTATTAATGGTTTTGGCGTACTTGTTGAGACTATCTTTGTTACCTTATTTCTTAAATATGCTCCGGCAAAGTCAAGGGTACGTAATAATATATTTTTCGTTACTAGTAATATTAATATATGACCATAGCTGTGAATGTTATAAAATGTGCAAAATTTCAGGCTAAAACTGCCATTCTTGTTGGGATCTTGGATGTGGGCTTTCTAGCAGCTGCTGTTCTACTTACTCAGTTGGCATTGCATGGAGAAACGCGTATTGATGCGATAGGGTTCTTGTGTGCAGGGCTAAACATTATAATGTATGGATCGCCTCTCGCCGCCATGGTAAGAATGGAAAGCTTAATCATCTATATCTGTTTTGGCTTCATAGGCGAATGTTTCATTTCATCAATCAATGTTTAGACCAAAAAACTGGATTTATTTGATGACTGGCTGATATAGGTCAACTAATTAAGCTTAATCGGAATTTTCCTGCTGAACATGATATATATATATATATATATTCTGTTTACTCTTTATCTTTTTGTTTATTTTTACTTAGATGATTAATTAATTAGTGTTGATCAGATGAGTGGACTGAACAATTTAACACAAACGAACATCTTCTGCTAATATTTTTTTTTTTGATTTGCTCTTTTTTATTTCAATTAATGTGAAAATGGTCCATGTTAAGTAGGACACTTTGGTCGAAAGGGACATGGGTGGGATTGTCACACAGTGTGACAGGTGACCCGCCATGATTAATTATTGGGTCTGAGTGTGAATGTGACCACAGAAGCTTTGTTACCAGTTGCGAGAAATTGATGCCCGAAAGATCTAGCTAAACAGAGATGTTACTATTCGTTTGCTCTTGGAGACGGGTATAACCTAACATTTGACTCGGTCTCTGGCCATGATTGTGTCTACGAATGTTAGCTCAAATACACGAGTTTTTTTAATATATATATATATTTTATTAAGAGTTTTACTAATGAATGCTTTTGACAGGAGTGGAGCTAAAAATTTTAGTTTGGAGGGCTAAGTTAAGATACTAATCTATTAGTTAAGACAAATCTTCACACACACATATATACAAATTAATTTACTAAAAGAATTTATTATCTTCTAAATTTTAATGAGTATATAAAAGTCGTGTATTTCTTATATTATATTAATTAGACATGTAAATTTTTTTATCATTTTCTATCTAGTTTAATTTGTTAAACCTCTTAAATTATATGATTTTAAATATAAATTCTCTTTCTTTAGCGCGATTAAAATGACTCAAAATTTGGCAGAGCGAACTTCAATTTTTACCAACTATATTTTTTAAAATGTAAATAATATACATACTATAGAATGATCTTTTAAAATTCTGGGGCCTTGACCCCCACCCTTGTGCATGTCTCCACCACTAGCTCTTAATAAATTATTTTAAGAAATTTTTTTTATTGAAAAATAAAAAAGTAACTCACGTTTTTTTTTTACAGTTTTTTCAAATTTTTATAAAGAATTTCTTAAATTTGATGAGAGCATACATTAACCAAACTCTTTTACAAATGAGTTTTAATGTCAAGAATTTTGTAACTCAATAATACTTATAATATGTTTTTAATTTTTTAAATCAATATTCAAATTGGGGACAATTGAATTATTTATTTATTTATTTAAAAAGGTAGATTATACAGAGTGAACTCGTTATCCACGTGAGTCAACCCCACTTTTCTTTATATTGCAAGCTCTGTCTTATATGATCACCAAGCATGATGGACATCATTGTCTATGTCATTTTTTTACCAACTTGATTCACGGAAGACCCTGTCAACTCACTTTTCCTTTCTTATTATTCTTCTATTTTTTCCATAAAATTTGGACTTGCCTATTCACTATCCAAAAACGCCTAAAAAACACAGTGACCAAATACTACTCTAACCTCAAAAACAGCTAACATGGCAGTACTGTGAGTGTACAGTACTTGAACGATTTTATGGGCAAGACTTGACATGTGCACTAACAGGATCGCACGGGCGTGTTGTGTACTTGTGTTCATTATACTATACGCACTGAAATACTAGACACGATTGAATCCCTAATTTTATTTGTATCCTATTAGACAGCTACCTAGCTACCTAGGATCTTTTATGACCATAAACAATTTCACATCCATTTTTATAACTATTTGATGTTGTTAATTATGAGTGGTGAAAAAAAAGTATAGATTTATGTAAAAAATGACAAACAATCAATTATAGTTAATCCCATAAGATAATTGTGAAAATGAATATGAAACTAATTGGTGTCTTAAAATAACTCATGTGCCTCTGCTAGCTCTACCCAAGCTTTTGCGCACCTGAAAAGATTGTGAACAAATTCTTTGTTGGACATGCAATAGAGATTAATTATGTATTGTTATTGTGATTTGTTCAGAGGACAGTAGTGACAACCAAGAGCGTGGAGTACATGCCATTCTTTCTCTCATTTTTCCTTTTCTTGAACGGTGGGACATGGACTATTTATGCTTTGCTCGTACGTGATAATTTCCTTTTGGTAAGTTCTTCCCTCTATTATATATGTCCACCACCATACCTTAGTCACTACTCACTGTCACCATAAGGTGAATCACAGTCCTCATTAATTAAGTACTGTTATACAAATACCCGTTTGGGGGAGATCAGTGGTACTAGAGCTAGGAGCCTAGGATTTCTTGTTTGGGGTTAAATTGTGGTATTAATATATTACTCAAGAGTCAAGAAATACTCCCAGACACATACATAAACACATACATATAATACTTGCTATTTTTATATTAGGAGTAAGTCATAATTTATTATCTCTATATATTATATATAAAATTATTAACTTTGATATACTCGATAATTTTTTAGGAAAGGAGCATACAACGGTTGTCAAGTTTAATATTAGACCTCTACAAAAATATCAACAAAAAGAGCTTGGTATCTCATATAAAACCTATACTTGATGATGATCTTTTACGAAAAATAAAACTCGTATTTTACATTTTACCTTCGTCATCATGAAGTTATTAAAATTTTCATCTTCGGTATAAATTATAAAATTTTCAACTGAAGTGAATGAAAAACTTTAATGGAACCCTTGAAGTTTTTGAAAACATGAATGATCCAAAATTTTTTAACAAATACAAGAACATATTTGACAATAAAATTTGAAATTGAGAAAACAAAAATTATCTTCTCTCTATAACTATTAGACTAATTGACAATATATATATATATATATATATATATATATATATATATATTAAAGAGCACCACTGAACTAACTCAGATATTAAGAGGGGGTGGAATTCTTATTTATGTGGGCTAAATCTTCAATTTTTTTAATAATTATATATACTATAAAAGAAAATTTCCAATTGTGTGTTTTTTTTTAATGCAATGATAATTTATCCTATGAGGTTCTTAATTATTTTGGTCGGGACTATACTTTAAAAATTCTACCTAACCCTATTTGCCAACTATACATACATACATACATATACATATATATATATATATATATATATATATATATATTTATATATAGTTTCTTAAAAAAAAAAAAAAAAAAACTATACATATATATAAAATAGACTGTTGGTGATGGTGACTAGGGTTGTTCATCAAACTGTAAAAACCGCACAAACCGTACCAAAATTGCCTGCAAAATGGCATAATTACACCGCACTGCAAGTAATAATGTACTGCACCACACCGTACATTATGGTGCAGTGCAATTTGTGGTTTTATAATAAGATAATCACACAAACCGCACTGCACTGCACCCTTTCAATATATTAATATATTTATTTTTTTAATATTAAATATATTATTAATAGGTTAGTAACCTTAGTTTTCAAAAAATAAAAAATAGTATAATAACCCTAACAAGTGTTGATTAGGAAAGCCAGCCCAAAATAAAGAAAAACTAGCTTTATAGTTTAAAACTTGGCCCAAAATAAAGGGAAAAATTAGTTTTGGGCTAAGCAGGAAAAGCCCAAAAATTTGAAAATTATACTGGCTACAAGCCGCATCTTGTACACCGCACCACACATATTATTGTAAAAATGAGGTGCAGTGCGGTTATGATTTTTGCTAAAATCTAAACTGCACTGCACTGCACATGTGACCGCAAAAATAAGGTGTGGTGCAGTTATAGTTTTGGCTAAATTAAATAGCAAAGTGCGGTGCTAAAAATTATCCAAAACTGCACCGTACTAGACTGCGAACACCCCTAATTGTGACCGTGGACCTATATCTTCGCTTTAAATATCTTTGGATGGCTCAACAGGCATTTTTTTTAATTAAAAAAAGAAAGAAAAAGAAATTGGGAAGTTATCTTTTTTTTGTGCTAATAATTGGGAAATTATCTTCGTTATTAAATTCAAAACTCAAATGAAAAAAAAGTTACATCATGAGCAATAAGAGCTTCCATTTTAATAAGAGAAGTGTTACGTGCACAACATTTTCACAACAAATTATAGGTGGTTAGTTGTTATTGGTTCAAATTTAAACCTACCACTGAGATTACTTTTTTGCCCCAACAATAACAACCAGTAACAACCTACCACTTAGAATTTGTTGTGAAAATGTTGTGAACATACCATTTCTCTTTTAAGAAAGGGCTTTGAGCACAGATTTAATTTCCATACTTTATTTATTTATTTTAAAGGTTATTTATATATATATATATAGAGAGAGAGAGAGAGAGTTAAATGGGAAGAGGGATTCGAACCTTAGATATCTTTATTGAAAACATCAAGAGTGCCAATCGATTGAGATACAAATGAAAGTTAAAATAAGCAATTAATATAACATAATTCGTGATGCGAGGATATGGTGACAACTTATATAGAACCATGTGGGTGACATGTGTCATCTATTTGGTGTATCAAATTGTCTTTAATTTATTATTATTATCCAATAAAAGTTATTTACGGAGATTTGTTGTAGTTTTTTTTTTTTTTTTTTTTGATTGGAGATTTGTTGTAGTTGTTACAACCTAATTATCTGTTTATTAGGTAATGTAAAGACTACCAAAAAGTTGTCTTTGTGTTAGAAATTTTATAGTTATTATTGTAAGCTTGTTTACTCTAATCCACTATAATCACCAATTTATATCAATGAGAAATCATACAAAACAGAAGAGTGTTTTGATTCAAAATATTATTTGCAAGTGTATCGTGTTTTGAGGTTGAATAATTCCTTCTAAGAACCAAGCATGTAACTTGGTTGCATTGAGTGGTATTCCAGCCTTTCAAGGCTATCCTCTTTATCCTTGGTTAGATTGAACCAACCCAATAAGCCACGACATATACCAATTGGGAGTCTTGGGACCATATATTTAACCTTTTGGATTATAAAGATCAATGTTAGACCTATTAAGGCCTAAGCTTGGCTCAAGCCTACAGTAAGCCAAAACTTGTAGAGCAAGTCGTTTGATCACTTCACTTGTTAGACAAGTAATCTAGTCTTATTATAGTTAGAACATAGTTGGTCTACGGTTTCTCTCCCACAAATACTTTACGTTGTACAATTAATTAAAAAACTTACATTTTAACATTGTAATCGCAAGTAGTTAAAGTTTAAGGGTCTGTTTGGTTGAGAGGATATAAAGTAGAGGAATGATGGAAAAGTGGGAAGGATATAAAAATTTTTAGTTTTCCTCATTTGTGTTTGGTTGAGAGGGTGGAAAAGTGGAGGGATAGAAAACTTTTTGGTTTGGTTGAAAATAAGGTTTGTATAAATTTATCATCATGTCCCTCTTAAATAAAACAAAAAGTAATTCATTATATTTAAAAAAAAAAAATTGTGTATAGATTAAAATGGAAATTTTTAAAAAAAGCATAAGAAATCATCCAAAAGTGTTTTCTTAAAAAAAATTAAAATTAAAATTAAAAAAAAAAACAAAAAAAAACAAAAAAACAAAAAGCCAGCATTACTAGAGAAAGGAAAAGTCAAAAGAAAAAAAGAAAAGAAAAAAGAAACGTTAAAAGAGGTGGGGGTAGTTTTGTCCAAATATTTTTCCCTCTTTTCACACAAATTTTCTCTCTAATTTGGAGAAATTGTATTTTGAAGGGGAATAGAGAAAACTTGTGGGCCCCACAACTTTTCTCTCCCCCTCCCCCTCTCAACCAAACATCCTTCCCACTCATTTTCTGTCCTATTTTCCACACTTTTTTTTTTTCATCCTCCCTAAAATCTACCCAACCAAACATTCCCTAAGTATCAACATGTATCCTAATTTAATGGAATTGAAATATTTTACTTTTACTTTTTAAAACTTTTTTGTTCAATATTTTATTGTGAGAAATTGATTTGTTTTTTATGTGGGTGTGTGTGAGGTTGTATTTTGGAGTAAAATTTGATGAGTAATTTTAAATTTCTCAATTTACATTTATGTCCTTAGATGAGTTGTGTACTTTCTTCTTACTCACAAGAAGGTTTCCAAATATGTTGGCCAATAAAAATCTAACCCAATAATTGTTTCACTAAAAAAACAAAAAAGTTGTGAGTGTGTTGAATTATCATTGATGACCAATTTCCTTAATGAATTTAATCTTTGTAAGTCTGTCTAACATATACTCCTAGATTCTCAACATTTGTCAACCAATATCCCACACAACTACATACCAAAACATCTCTCTCTCCCTCTCCACCAAAATCAAAATTTGAAATTAAATTTCAGCCTTTTCTTTTCCCCAAGCGTCACATCTTTTAAAAAATTAATATCTTTTTGTTAAATTTTGAATTCCAACCATCATATTTGATTATCTATATGAAATTAATTTTGGTTTGATTAGTATTAACTCACTGAGTTATGTGTTGATTTTAGGACTGTCCACGGGTCGGGCCGGGTCGGTTTTGGATCCAACCTAGACTCGACCTGCCGGCGTCGAGTGTAGGGCAGAGGAACCTGAAACCGATTGCTGGAAAAATTGGTTGAGTTGGTTTCGGGTGAGGGTGAGTGTCGATTGGGCTGGGTCGATACCCGGAATAGAAAAAGGCATCGAAATTTGGAAAAAAAAAAAAAAAAAACGTTGCCGGAATCTAGAAACTTCATCGGAATTTGCATTTTTTTTGCTAAAAATTGTTGGGATTTGGCCGAATCTGGCTAAATCCCACCAGATCTAGCCAAATCTGGTCGAAATCTCACCAGATCTGGTCGAGATCTTGCAAGATCTGGCTTGTTTTTGCAGGATTTGGTTGGATTTTTTTATAGCTCCGGTTGGGTTTGAGTTGCTCGGGTTTTGGAGATGCAAATCCGTCACTCAACCTGCCGATGTCGATTTTTGAGAATGGAAACCCACCATCAACTGACTGGACCTTCGGTTTGGGCTGAAATCGGGTTGGCATCGGGCGGTTTGGCCGGGTTGTCAGGCTCTAATCGAGTCTAGAAAGCCCTAGTTGATTTGACTTTATTGTTAAGTGAAGTTGGAATGATGCATTAAATAAATTAGGCCCTATTGTTTTACACTCCAAAATTTATTTTATTTTATTATTGTCATATTATAATTTTATATTGTATATAATGCTTTTTTGTTGAAAATTTATTTGATAGTACTTCTTATTTGTAAAAATATATTTTTAATTAGCAATGTCAGAGAGAGAGATTTTTTACTAGGAATATAAAACATATAATAGAAATTTAGATGAAAACCTCACAAATGAATAAGAAATTCATCAAAAAAAAAGTTGAAAGATAATGAAATAATACAATGAAAAGAAAAAAAAAATAAATAATAACGACGTTTAAGCATTTAATATAGTTTTTTTTTTTCAAAATATAAAATATTTTTCAAAAATGCATGTATTGTTTATAGAATTTTATTAATAATTCTTGTTATAGTTGTTTTTGCATAAATAATTTTTTTAATATAAAAATTGATAAAATATTAGTTAAGATTATGTCATAAAAAGATAAAGTGGATTAGACATATAATTAAATGAAAAATAAATGATAGGAAACTTTGAGTTCAAAGACGTAATAGTAATTTTGTATCTTAGAAGGGAGAGAAAGGATTAAAAAATTATGATATAGAGAGTTATATGTATATATTATATATATATATATATATATATATATATATGGGTTGGGTTCAAGTTACACCTAATGTAACTCTAAGCAATATTATACCACCCAATAACTTGTTATAGGATTAATATTTTGAAAATTCCACCGTTGAATTATATATTCTATATATTCTTAAAATTAATGTCAATTTTCATGTTAATTGGATGTTATTTACCATTCAAACCATAAACCCATCTTTTATACGTTATTTTAAACTACAAAAACTTGAATTTAAACAATTGATTGATGACATGGTGATTAATTTTTTATTACCTTGAAATTTTGCAAGCATGAAAAATATATGAAAATAATATAATCTAATGATAGATTTGTCAAAATTTACACCCAATTAAAAAATATTAAAGGGTGTAATATTGCTTAAAGTTATACCAGATGTAACTTGAATCCAACCTTATTATATATATATATATATATTAGGGTCTCAAGTATTTTGAGCAAGCCTTAGACACAAGTTCAAAAGTAAAGATGTAATTGTTTCAACTATGACCTCCTTTTCTAAGATGGAATTAAAGTTATGCGTCTCATTTTCTATCTCATTGTATAATATATATTATAAGTGTACATACTAGCGCACAAAAATTGATTGTATACGCATTTTGTTGGGTTTCGAGTGAAAGCTCAATGGTATTGGCACTATGTCTATTTGTGGTGTTATGTGTTTCTGTTTCGAATCTCATCTCTTCCCTCTGTTTACCATTTGAAAAGACAACCAAAAAAAAAGGGTACTCCAATTAATCACAGTAGCGTTTGATTTTGTGGTATAGGTACCAAACGGGTCAGGGTTTCTGCTTGGAACAGCGCAACTAGTGCTATATGCGATTTACAGAAAGCCCTGGCGATCCGAAAATGATTCAGAGAGATTGCAAGAAGAATGGCAACATGAGTGCCTCATCTCGTCCTCAAGTCATGATCAATCACATTGAAAGAATGCAGAGTAGAGACTGTTATTGTGACACATTCAATGCTAGTCCTGCTGCTCCTAACCATATGAGAGTTTTGTGGTGTACTTTCTCAGCTTCATACAAATAAAATTGGTGGCACTTTGCTAGAGCTCTGTGGTACTCTAAATGTCAGAAGTTCAAGAGTTATCAATTTAGAATTGTGTGAAGAGGCTTGTCTTACTTTCTATTCTTATTTTGTTTCTGATTATATTTTTTGGTGAAATAATATTACTGGTCCTTAAAGTTTACCTTATGAGCGCTATTAGTCTCTTAGGTTTCCAATGACTACTATTGATCCCTCTAATTTAAAATATAAGGACTATTAGTCTTTTAATTAATTGCCGTTAGTATTATTATCTATGTGGCTAATGAAAAAATGATGTGACATTTTTTTATCTTTAGTGTAAGCCTATACGGCAATAGTCACGTTGATGAATTTGTCAGGCTAGCATGTGAATCATTATTATTATTTTTTTAATTTTGTTAAAAAAATTCCACATGTTTTCTAGGGACTTCCCTTTACGCTTTTATCTTCCTCCTCTCCCAGCTGGTGGTGCTGTCACTGTTGCTACTATTGCTGCTACTTCAGCCACTCCCACTACCATTAGCCATTGGCGATTCAAACTGTTGTCATTGCCACTACATCAGCAGCACAAAACACAAAACATCTCTATGTCCTTCGCCAATCACCACGGATCTCCACGGCTAATCTTGAAGGATCTCTATGTATCTTTGTTCTTAAGATTTGTTTCCAATGGATCTGTAAATAAGATAAAGAGGTTTAAGTATTATATTCAGATTTGTTTTCTTTTGCAAAATGTTAAAGATTTTTTTTTTCCCCCGGCCCAACCAATCTTTGTGGGGATCAACGGTTGCCTTTTAACAAGAAAGATTGTATTCATTGAATCCTTTTGGTGGGTTTCTTACACCCAATCAATAAATATTTGTGTCCAGTGAATCTTGATATGAAAGAGAGAGAGAGAAAGAGAGTTTTATAAGACTTTGTATGGTCAAAGATGGATCTACTTACTTTGCCAGCAGATTTGTGTTTCCTTTGATGTGATTTGGTGACTGGATTGGTCGTTTGGAAGACAGCGGAGCAGAGAAAGAGGAGGAAGGGAGGGGCTGAAGCCAATATATATATATTTTTTCATTTTTTAAATATATAAATATTAATGAAAGGTTACGAAACAAAATTAAATAGCTGACATGTCATTACATACCCATCAGTTTTTGTCATTACACTCATGTAGACAATAATCCTAACAGAGCTAACAAAAAAAACTAATAGTGTTCATTTTTTAAACTTAAGGGATCAATAGCACTCATTTGAAATTTAAGGGACTAATTGCACTTATAAGGTAAACTTCAAGAGCTAATGGTGTAGTTTCACCATATTTTTTCATGCCAAAACTTTGAAGATGAAGAAAAGAAAGATTAGATCATTAGAAGAATCTGCTAATCAAAGTGAATTGGATTGCCTTTCATAGAATCAGTTTGTTTTGCAAATCCACTTTTGATGACTTGTATTTCATAGATCCAAGCTGAGTTGATTCTGAGGTAATCATAACAATTATCACTTGATTTGAGTAAAATTTGGTTAAATAATAAATGTTCCTATCTCAATATTTATTCTTGGAATAAAAGAGTGAAATTGGCTTAGAATTATGAAATAGTATTGCATTGAGTTTCTCCTCATACCAACATAACAATTCAACGAAGAGAACAAGCTAGGTAAGGCTAACGTGTGGCCTCACTCATCACTCACCACGAGAAATTTCTCCACAAACATTTTCCAATCAAACACTGGTCCAGTTGCAGTTGGGCTGACCTAAGCCCAACTCTAACATTAGTGGGTCTTGGAATGAAATCTTGAGAAAGGTGCTCCGCCTAAAATGAAAACTCCAATAGTCTTACCCAACCTGAGTTGGGCTTTTAATTATACTTTATGGAACCTTATGCAATCTTCCAACGTGTGTGTGTTTGTCGAATTTATTTAGTAAAAAGTGAGTTTAACAAATAAGTTGTTTTTCTTTAAATAAATAAAATTTGTTTATATAACTTGAAAATTTTTGGTTGACATAAGTTTGTTAGGGAAGTATAATCATTTGTTATACAAATATATATTTGTTTGCTTAGAATAGGTGGATCAGGATTTGAGTTCGAATTTCTCTAATAGAAGTAATACCACTGAACGACAAGGCTACTGGTCAAATAAGATTTTCTTTGTCAAATAAAATTTATCTTTATCTTTATGTACACATACATTTTCATTCAAGTAGAGAGACTTTAGTTTTTTTTTTTCAAAAAAAGAAAAAGAAAAAGAAAATGAACCCAAAGAAATTAAGTTAGAAACTTGTGGACTAATTTGAATTACACAAATTCGTTGTCTTTCATAAACCATATCAATAATAGTTATCTTTACCCTTTGTGGTAAGCCCTTCAATGGAGGTACTTTTTCTTCTATAAATCTTGACAGTTGTCACAACTTACAAGTCCTGCTCTTTTGGAGTAAAGCATATTCGATACCTGTTAATGAAAGGATATGTGACCAGTTATGACCCAATTCCAATAAAGAATTCCTAGCCTGTGCTTTCTTTTCTAGAATCTCATACCATTGGATCAGATAAATTACCATTGGAACTCGTTGTAATTGTTTATATGGCTCAGATCAACCTAATAAGCACCTGGGATTCAACACATATTACTTAACCAATTAAACCAATCACATATAAATGTTAATTAAAAAAAAAAAAAGTGCAATGGTTATTTACATTTGTCCAAGGAACTCATGCTGCTAGATTAGATAAAAATGCAATTAGACCCTAATACGGCTTACTACCAATTTTAGTCGATCATTCAAATTTAAGTCATGGAAGTTGCTTAATCAATTTAAGCGTGTTAGGACATATATGTTTTAACTTGTTTAAGAACATATGTCACTTAGTTATGTAAATTGGCTAATCCTTTGACAAAACGCACTCTGCTTGTAATTGGGTAGATCTAGGTGTTTTTGATACTTCAAGGAACAATGTTTCAAGGTCAAGTGTTGAAGTCATCAAGTCTGTCCAAGAAAAAGCAAGCTGAAGTGCAAAGTTTTTAAAGCTCGACACCTCTCGATAGCTACCTCGACACCTGCTATCTGTCGAGATTTAAAAAGTCAGAATTTCAAATCTGATTTTCTTGGGATCCGTGAATATGTTTTTGGGACTTCTTTTCTTCTAACCCTAAACATATAAAAGGATTATTTTAAGAGCCGTTTTGAGTGACACAAGTTGTATTATCATTGAGCAATCTCTGTTTATGCAAATTGTGATCAACAGACGAAGTTCTTGACCTAGTTCATCCTTCATCAAGAAGTTGCTGTGTCTTTGCACCATAGGGTTTTGTAACCAAGCATCTTCCTGCTATTCATCACGTGGATGAACTGAAGAACTTTGCAGCCAACCATTCTTCCTCAAGTTGGTGTTCTGAAGTCGCGTACTGGGATCCGCGCATTGGTTAGTCACGTACTTGGGAGCCGTGCATCAAAGGTGGAAATTGTCACTACAGATCAAGTCCAATTGGGTATTGGGGTAAGGGTTCAACTGTAGGTTGGTAAGGTACTTGAGATTCCTTTCTTGTAACCGCTTGATTTGATAATAGTGGAGTTTCGGGAGTGGTGACCTGAAAATCACCCGGTGGGGTTTTTGCCGTTAGGGTTTTCCCCATTCGTAAACAAATCACCGTGTTATTTATTTTCCGCTGCATATTTAGTATTTGGTGATTTGTTTGTGCTTCCACGCAATTGCATGCTTAATTGATTAATTAACAACTTGGCTAATTAATTAATTAATTAGGGTTAATCACAAGGGGTCATTCAGATTGTGACCTAACAAAGCGCAACATTCATCATGGATAAACAAGCATAAGATAAACAACATTGAACAACTCTCACACACAAAGACAAGTATTTGTCCACGGAGTGAAAACCCAATGGCTAAAAACATCTTGGAGCAAAGCAAAATCAATAAGTCCTCTATTGAATATTGTTGCAATTCATACGTTACTCATGTGACTTCTCGTACACCACATGGTCAAATTAAGTATAGGAAATTTGAGAGGTATGAACTGGAAGGCTTGGTAAAGGTTTTTCTTGGTTTTGTGTAGTTGTCTTCCTTCTTCGTAAATTAGGGTTGAATTTTCGTATGTATATAAAAGTGTAAGGTTTGAGGCATGGTTGGCTACCGAAAAAAAAAAAAGATGTTATGAATGCCCAGGTCTGTGCTTTCCTTAAAGGGTTCGCTTGATTGTAGTCTCACAAATGATTGGCAAACCTTTTTGTCCAATTTAAATTTTCAAATTTGTCAAACGACCGAATATCTTACGAACTTAGCCCACAATTCTATCCAAATTTCATAGTCGATTGAGCTAACATTTTTGCTCAAACTGAAAACTTCATTACTGCACATTTTTTCAGTCTTCAAATAACCTCAATTATACCACACAAAGTCACAAATACAATTGAAAATAGTTCAACAATTACAAACAAACTTAGTCATCAAATTAGCCAACATTAAAAATCTGTAACAATAATTGTAGAGGGATAAGACCGAATTGTTTTCTTCCTTAACGTGCGTTTAGTTTACTATAAATCCACTTAGAAAGTGACGATTTAGAAAAGCTAAACATAAATCAATAAACTAAAGAGCTAAAAACCAAAAGCTAATCCTAACATGCACATGTGATCTCACCTTCTCCTTCAACACCATTGATTCTCGAGGCTTTTCCACAATATCATTTGATTCATTTCTTTGTTTCCTTTCTTCTCCTACACTCGATCTCTCCTTTTTGGGTCAAACTCTCAACATCAATCTCAGTATCACATTTAACACAGGGTCCAAGACCAAATCGATTGGTTTCTTGCTTCTGCATACAGCAACCAACTCACAAAACCCTACACCCCCAAGGAAGGAAAAATAAAAAATAAAATAAAACACTAACTTTGAATTACCATTGATGCAAATATATATTTTCATTATTCAAAGAAGCAGATCTAGCTAGTTGAGAGCTGATTTGTACTTTGTAATGCTTATTCTACCTGTTCATGCAAATAATAAAATATAAACCATTTTAAAATACTACTACTAATAACTAAATAGCATTTATAGTATGGTAGTGTTATTGTCTCCAAAAATATGAATGGTCCCCTCCCATAAAGTCTCGAGGTAACACCAAACTTTTTGTCTTCATATACTAAACTAAGTATCATGATTACCTAAAACATTAGTTTTAATCCTAAGCAAATTAAGAATGAGTACAACCATAATGTTCTGATAATTAAGATAGATCCAAGCATGGTACAACTAAAAATTCAAGATTTTTTAGTTGGTCAAAAGAAAGAAAAATTTAAGATTTTAGTCAGGACGGTTCATGAACTATGAAATGCATGCATGTGTATCTGAATTGGATTGCACAAAGAATCCATATTGAAATCAACTTATACATGCGGCGCAAGATTTTTAATAAAGTAGGAGATGAAACTGAGTTTTTATAGAATATAATATTTTGATTACAGTTTTCATTGATATTAATATACTCTTTTATTTATTTTATTTTATTTTTACAATTCGATAGTTGGGAATGAAGAAATTTGAACTCTAAATGTCTTCAATTGAAATACCAAAAATTATCAATCGAATTACAAGAGTACCCTTGGTCTTTTAAAATTTTGTAAACAAGTTTGTGTATTAACGTTGGTAAACTATTGGTTTAGATTAGAGCTCTTTGTTGGTCATGATGCCAAAAAAACATAATAGTTAAGCTTCTTATGCAAACAGGAAAAACAATTTTATTTAAACATAATTGGAAGAGACTCTTCCAACTCATTAAACAACTGTTCATACTTCGTAAGCCTATAAAGCGTATTTTAATCACATGACTTATTAAATTATCTAAAAAATTATGCATGAATGTTCATTTGAATCTTCACATAATAAGTTGGAGGAGCTACATTCCAAACAAACTGAGTCCTTTAAATAGCTGTTAGCAAATGAGACTAATATTAATTAATTAATTTATTTACAACATTTTTAAAATTCCTAAGTAAAAAAAAATATAAAAAATCTCAAAAATGCAATATTCCTCAATAACAATATATTATCACGTTATCATAATCTCATCACTGAGTTTAGGCACACAACATTTTTTCACAATTATTTGTTGTCGTTAGTACACAATAAAATTGGTGTCAATAATTTTAAAATATTATCGTGGGAGTTTAGTTTCACGGCCACAACAACTCCTCTTACTAGTTTTCAGTTTTCAAATAATGTTATTTAATACCACTTTTGTAAATATGTTGAAAACTATGGAGATTAGACAAAACATAAACTGACTTCTCTTTCCTCAAATAAAAAAAAATATTAAATTGTACTATATTGGTCGGCTTTTTAAAATTAAAATACACACATATACCAAATACACAATTATGTTTTTTCATACACTGAAACATATTATTTAAAATATAGTACTAAACACATTTTTTGGTTTATAAATACTGTAAATATGTGTTTTCATAACATTTTTTAAACTACAATTTTTACATCATTTTAAACAACGATACTAAAAATCTTCAACTAAACTGCCTCTCTCCTACCACCGGTTCCATTTAACATCCCAAGATAGCAGTGTAATCAGTTTGAACTTTGGACGATAGATTGAGCCGGATCAAGTCTATTTCACCCTTACACATTACTCTATTCTAATAGTCGTCAAAACAGTGAAATGAAATTATATTTTATACAGGCAGCAGTTTGTTTCTTTTCGTTTGTTTGTTTGTTATTATTGTTACCATTATTATTGTTATTGTTATTATTATCAAGTAATGGTGAATACTAGGTATAGACCTTAACGTGCATCGAGAATTAATTTGGAAGTAGCTCTCATGGTTAAGATTTTTCATTTCTCCTTGATCAGATGTCATCTATAATTCTATACAGTAGTGTGGGATCTAAGCTAGCACTTCACAATTAATACTTTGGCACAGGTGACCCGTTGATTTGTTCACATCACAGAGATGAATGATGGATGACCATTCAATAAGGCCTAGTTTTAAGCTTTAATAAATGATCAATGACTGAACTGTACCATATATATAATATAGGAGGAAAGAGACGATGAATTAAGGGGGCCACTAAATTAAACTCTTGCATGCATGGATGTACCCTGTACCTTGTATATGATCTGGGACCTGAAAAAGAACAAGAACAAAGAAACAGCACGAAGCGGCTAGACCTAGTTCTTGTATTAAATTAACAACGAATAAGTCCTGTTTACCATAATGAACTTTGTCTTCATGGGGTCTCATACATTTGCTTTGCATAGGACAAATACAGTGACACACCCCCCATGTGCATTTTAATCCAACGGTACCCATTAACAGGATCATAGTATTAATTAAAATATATAATTTTGGTAATTTTTATATTATAAATTACAAATATTAAAATTAATTTAGGGTCCGTTTGGTTTCCGTAAAATATTTTCCGAAAAATATTTATTTTCTAGAAATGCTATTTTTTGGAAAAGGAAAATATTTTTAAGTGTTTTGTTGTATTATGAAAATTGTTGTAGAAAATATTTTTATGTGTTTGGTTCTATTCTGAAAATGTTATTTTCCTACAATTTTTCACATTTTCTCAGCTATTTTCTCAGCATCCAAACAAATTTTGTTACAAAAAATTTCAAAATCACAGCCAATTCATCAGCAAATTCGAGCAGCAAATTCCGGCAATCAAAAGCCACAACCACCAAAACATCACCACCACAACAACAACAACAATCAATTCATCAAAAAAAAAAAAAACAACAACAATCAAACTTAAAAAAAAAAAAAAACTGAGAGATCGAGGAAGAGGGAGCGATGGGTCTGGGTCGACGACGATCAAAATCTGGCAATCAAAAGCAGAAACAAAACCAAAAAAAAAAATATCAAATCCAGTCAGAGGCGATGGGTTATGGGTTCGAAGGAGATCGACGATCGACGGTGCGACTCGCTGGGTCTGGATCGAAGGTGCGACTGGGTCTGCTCGTTGCGGTGAGGCGATTGGGACTGGGTTCGTGGTCGTTGGCGATGGGCTCTGGGCTGAGATCGACGGTTCGTGGGTTCGTGGTCGCCGGCTAGGGACGAACGCAGGATTTTAAGTTGGGGGGGGCCGGAAATACGAAAAAAAAAATTTCAAATACGCATTCATATAGTATTAATTAATAAACTATTAACCAAGACAAATACCCAAAAAATCATTGTTTCTTAATATATTAAGATACAATCATCTACTAACAAAAACAAAAAACACGAAACACTATTGTTTCTTTATACAATCATCTATGAAAAGGGAATTCGACGCTCTTTCAAATTTTCAAAATCATCTACAATTGAATCCAAACTAAATGTCGAAGCTATATCATTTTATGTCTTTGGGTTGTCTCCATCTTTTTGACACTGACCCACTAACCTAATGAATCCACCACCAACACTATAAATTTATTCTCTGCACTACTAACAAAAACTTTCCTTTAAGTTTTTAACTTTATCTTTTTTTTTTTTTCTGTCACTTGCCCGTTACCCAACCTCACTTGTCCCTATTATACCCAACTAACAGTCAACAAAGAAAAAATTAATCTCTACAAACTCACTTTCTGTCTCTCTCTTATCTATATAAACAAGAGAGAGAGTCACAAACACAGACAGAGTCACAAAGCCAAAAAAAAAAAACACCACAGGCAGCAAGCCAGCAACACAGATTCAAATATTCAATTCACAATCACCAACACCACAATTCACAAATATTCAATATTTCAATTCACAATCACAATCACAATCACCAACACCACAAGTCCACAAGGCAATCTCAGATTCTCAGATCACAAAGTCACAAACATTTTGAAGTTGAAGGAAAAGATAAGAGTAAATACCTGTGAATTGTGAAGGCTGGAGCGACGAAGCTAGGATGAGTAGATCGAGCAACCGGCGTGGGCGGTGGCAAGTGGGTCTGTGGGTCTCTGCTCTCGCCAGTCGCCGGTGTGGGTATTAGAAAATGCCAAATGGGTGAGTCCGTGAGTGGAGTGGCCGAGTGGGTCTCTGCTCTCTCAGTCTCAGATCGAGGAGCGAGCATCGTCGGCGTGGGTCTCGTCGGCATCGTCGGCGTGGGTCTGTATATCGCCTCTCCCTTTCCTCTTTTTTTTTTTTTTTTCTTTTCTTTTTTTTCCTTCGTGTTTTTGGTTTGCTCTTTGGGTCTCTGCTCTCTCAGTCTCAGATCAAGGTCGTCGGCGTGGGTCTGTATCGCCTCTCCCTTTCCTCTCTCTTTTTTTTTTTTCTGTTTTTTTCCTTCGTGTTTTTGGTTTGCTCTCTGTTTGACTAGTGAGAGCTGGAGTTGGACTAGTGAGAGCTGAGTGTTTTTTTTTTTTTTATACATGGACTGGCCGGAAAATGTGGGCTGGGAACTAGCCGAAAAATGGACTCCTGGACTGGCCGGATTGGGCTGGGGGGCTCATGATTTCTGGGAGGGGGGCCCGAGCAAAAAACGTAGGGGGGCCAAGCCCATTTTTTTTTTGTTTTTTGAAAATTTTACCTGCTAAAAAAAAAAAATTTTGGGCCAGGGGGGGCCTGGGCTCCCTTTGGGCTCAACGTGGGTCCGTCCCTGTCACCGACGATGGGCGCTGGGCTTGGATTGGCGATGGGCGCTGGGCTCTCTCTTTCTTTCTCTCTCTCTCTCTCTTCGTGCTCTCTATTTCTCAGTTTTCCGAAAAATAGAATTTGAAGTGAAAATAGAAAGGGAATTGATTTTTCCCTTTGACCACTGGTCAACTGAAATCAATTTCCGGAAAATTGATTTTTCGTGCGTAACCAAACACCCGAAATTACAGAAAAGCATTTTCGAAAATGATTTTCACCCAAAATAAACGCAGTCTTATTTTAAAAAAAAGTTGATAAATTAAACCAATACAAATGCAAAACTTTTTTCAGCAATATGTCAGGTACGTAAGCCTATTGCAAGTCAAGAAAAGAATTATTAGAGATAAGGCTCTTTTAAGAGTCTTCATTACTTGGGCAATGAGATATTCAGACGTCTTCCATAATTATATTTTCTGTACTTCCTTGTGGACATCAATTCTTGCATTGTCAATGTCAATTTCATCTTGTTTGTCCCTTTGCTGGCATGGAACCTCACCTCACCTTGTATTGAACTAGTCTAAGAACCACTACTTTTGTGATTTAAGATTTTGGTAATTACATACTTTGACTCAAACGTGTGGGGTTTGAAGGACTAAAAACATGTTAGTTCGTTTGATGACCAAATGACATTTTCGTGTTTATAATTGAGATTTGTAGGATTTGAATCTACAAGAAGAGTCTGGAATCCACTAAAAACATATAGAGGAAATCAAAATTCTAATTTTTTTATTAATTAAAAATTTTAAATTGATTTGGAGGCTACAATGCTCTTAAATAGGTAAAAGAACTCTAAGACTACTAACCACATTCTTAATGTGATTAGAAAACATCTAAAAACCTTGAATGAAATTAGGCTATAAAATAGAAAAAAAAATTAGCAAACAAATGCAAAATTGAGAAAATTACAAAATCAAATCTAGTATATTGTTTCTAATTTAAAAGTTAGAATAGAAAAGACATTATTCTGATTTTTAACTTAAAAGTTATAATGAGATGAAAAATTACTATAAATGGCAAATAACGATTAATCATGGGTCTAAAGACTCTAAACGAAAAAATTTGCCCCCAAAAGGGGCCTAGGTCGTGGTCAAAGGTGGCATTTAGATTAGAATAATGCTAGAAATACAAACTATATTATAATTTTTTTTACAAATTACTGATGTGATTAGTGATTATTAGTAAATAAAAAAGTGATATTAATTGTGGACCTAGATGAAAACCAATAAAAGATTGACCACATCAGCGTTTATAAAAAATTGACCACATCAGTAGTTAATAATCTATTTTAAGAAAGTTTTGATATCATTTTTATGGAAAATGAAAAAAGCTGTCAAAATATTAATTACTTTTTTTTTCCTCATAAAAATTTTCTTTAAATGGATTATTAACCAGTGCCCTAAGGGTACTCATTAATATTTTTCTTATAAAAATGTAGTTAAATAGTTTGTAACTGTAATATTATTCTTTTGATTAATGCAAATTTTCACACAATTTAGTCATTATTTTTGATAATTTTTACTAGTACTTTCCTACTTAGTACATGTCAATTTCTAACGATCTCTTTGTCCAAAAATCATTTTTATTGTCCGTTCTTTATCACTAATTTTCTTAACCATGTGATATGGATGGATATGAGTTTGATATTTGATGCATCCACCTATTTTCTTTATTTACTTAAAAAAAAAAAAAAAAAGTGAGACTGGGGACTCTCATTAAGTAGCTGGTGGGTGTTGTACGTGGCGCCATTCTGGTGATACATCCCGGCATTTATCATTTTGATCAAAATGTTAATCATGTCAACAAATTTTGGGAAGCTCTATCAAATATTTGATTCGCTTTCAAGCTTTTAGTATGTTTCCATACCATGCCCAATCTGTTTATTAATGTATTATTTCTTTAAAAAAAAAAAAAACAAGTAGAAATGGTATATAGCTATATATATGTTCGATATATGTTGGCACTATTTTAATGAATTGGTCTATTTAAAAGAAAAGAAAAGAAAAAAAAAGATTTAGTCGTCTCTACCTAGAATCAGAAAGGAAAGTTTTGGATCCTTAGAGCATTCTCATCAGCTCTCTCATAAAAAATGTCATTTTAACACACCAAAAATCTACTTTATCATTTTAGCACATCATTTTACAATATCTCATTTATCAGATGTTTTATCCTTCAATTCTATACATTAAAATAATATTTACTACACATCAAAATAATATATTAACTACTCCATATCATCCTCATTGTCAACAACGGCACAACCACCATTGCCGCAACAACATCGACAGCCACCACCGACACAAACCCACATCCGCCAACGCCGCCTCCAAAAAAAAAAAAAAAAAACACAACCAGAGAGATCGGCACAAACCCACATCCACCCAACCAAACAAACCCACATCCCAAACCCACCACCAGCACAAACCCACATCCACCAAATTAAACAAACCACATCCCAAATCCACCAAATCAATTATAAAATTAATTACAATTTACACTAAAATCATAAATTGAATCGGTACAAACCCATTTTTTTTCTCTCCTCCTTTAGTGTTTATTACCTTTCAAGAGCGACAATCAGATCAGGACAATCACCTTCGTCGCCGTCGCTGATGGAAGTTTTCACTTTCGGCCACCATGTCCTTCACACTGGAGTTCCTCTTCGTCGCAAAGTGGGTCAGTGATCAGTGGCGAGCCTGGGCGGTCTCTGTCTCTCGGCATGGTGAGATTGGCGTGGCGAGACAGCGTGGCGATGAGAATGCCAGACAGAGAGAAAGAGAGATGTGTTGCAGACGGAGAGAGACAAATGATAGGAGGAGAGAGAAAAAACGAATTAAATAAGCCAAACAGTGTTTGGCATTGATGTTCGTACCGTCTCATATTTGAGACGGTACTATAGATATGTGTCAAATTTTTTGAGATTTGGAACAGCTGATGAGGGTCCGTTTTTGTGTTTGGTGTGCCAAATATACCAAATATTTG
The DNA here is from genome assembly GCA_019022515.1 of Quercus aquifolioides. Lineage (NCBI taxonomy): Eukaryota > Viridiplantae > Streptophyta > Magnoliopsida > Fagales > Fagaceae > Quercus > Quercus aquifolioides. The sequence continues at coordinate 9,991,492 of CM032334.1, read as the reverse complement.
GCATTTGGCACATTTAAGAGAGCTGATAAAAATGCTCTTATCCATCTCTACTGTGCTACTCTCTAAGCGACTGAGCCTGAGCCTGAGGGAGACGGTGATGTAGCTCTAGAGCTTTCGTTTTAGAATTAGCTACCCTTTTTTGTGTTTATTATTATGTACTTATTTCATAGCAAGGGAAAAAAAAAAAAAAAAAAAGAAAAGAAAAAAAGAAAAGAAAAGATCACGTATAAAATGTATTTGATGAGTTTTTCAAAAGTACCGACAAGAAAGCTTCAAATACAAGTGAATTTTTGTAAAATTTATTTTTTGGTAATGAACTTTTGGCTAAAACACCATATAAAAAAAAAAAAAAAAAACACTTAGCATGAAAATTGTTTTTGTTAGGGCCAATTTTTTTTTTTTTTTTTTCTTTTTTTCATAACTCCTTTAGCTTAAGAGGGGGTATATAATAAATGTTTATTTATGTAACAAGTTTATCTACAAAATTAGTTGTTGCTTAAAATAAATAAATATTAATACATATTTTGAAAATTTAACCATTAAATTGCATATTTTCTGCGCTTTTAATACATATGTCAAATTTTATGTCAATTGGATATTATTTATTATATGATTTATAAGCTTATATTTTATGCATAATTTTAAACTATAAAAACTTGAAATTTAAACAATTTATTAGTAATATAGCTATTAATTTTTAATTTTTCAGAAATTTTGCAAGTATGAAAAATATAAAAATGAAATATAATTTAATAATAGATTTATCAAAATTCACCTCCAATAAAAAGATATTGAGTAAGATTATAGTTTTACGTTACAATCAATTTTATAACTAAATTTTGTCTTTTATATATATATATATATATATATATATAATATGATATATGAAGTTTTGATATAAAAGATCTTTTCATCAATATCATGAGTGGTGATAATTACCTTTAAACTTGAATTTTTTATATTTATTTAACAGAAAATACAGATCAATGAAAAAACTATTTTTTGTGATCAATGTACAACAAATCCAATTTGATAGCAAAATATTATCCATTCTAAAACTTTTTTTTTTTTACGAAGGAAAAAAGAAAAAAAGAAACTGTGCAAACGTAGAGAGTCTTGGAAGTGTATTTGAGGGACAGTCTTTTGTAGATTCTTGTGTCTGGGCTAGTGCAAGAGAGAGATAGAGTTCTGAAAATAGTTTATAGAGTCTTGCTTGTCTTTTTCACACTTTTTAATATCTTGGTAAGTCAGTCTTCCACGTGCTCCTGGGGACTCTCTCCCACACAGTCCTCTCTCTTCCCTCTCCACACCCTTACTTCAATGCAGCAATAAGCAAATATATAATTATATTTTTATTTTTTTGTTCACTCAATTACACTCTCTGACTATCTATGCCCCTTTTCTTTGTTTGTATCTCTTATCCTCTCTGAAAAGCAAAATTGCAAAAAGGCATTCAAGGTATGAAAAAAGAGTAACAGCAACAAGAAAGAAAAAGAAAGATAACTAGATCATTGGAATCCAACAACATTTCCCTAGAAGCCAAAAGAAGACTATGATGGAAGGAATCAAAGGAATAGTAGTACCTGGTGGTGGTGGTGGTGGTGGTGGAAGAGTTGGTGTGGGTGAAGAAGACATGGGAGATGGAATGCAATGCAGTGACCATCCATACAGAAACAACCCAGGTGGGATCTGTGCCTTTTGTCTTCAAGAAAAGCTTGGCAAGCTTGTATCTTCATCTTTTCCTTTACCTATTCGTGGCTCTTCCTCTTCTTCTTCATCTCCTTCTTTTAGATCTGATATTGGTAATGCTGGTGCTTGTGTTGGTGCTGGTTCTACTTCTTCACTCTCAGTCCGACCCTCATCATCAACAAGAGGTGTCAATGATGGTGGCAACAAAGATGGTCATTTTCATCATCATGAGTATTACAATACTAGGCGGGCCAGGATCCCTTTTCTTTTGGCTAAGAAGAAGAAGAAAGTTACATCAGATCGTGGTGGTGCAGCACCTGCAGATATTGTTTTCAAGCGAAGCAAGTCCACTGCAACTCCTAGGAGAAGAAACCAGTTCTTGAATGCTGAGGATGGTGATGAAGACTTTAGCCCAAGAAAAAGAGGTGGCTTTTGGTCATTTCTCTACTTTTCTACTTCTTCTTCATCAAAGCCTAGTGGTTCCAGGACAACGGACAGAAGCTTCAGAGACGACAATAGCAACAGCAACAGCAACTCAAAGATACCAACTTTGACAACAGGGCCAACAACAAATGGTTCTAACAATAAGCAGAAAGAGAAGTGCCATCTTGGGTCTTCTTCTTTGGGAAAGAAAAGTGACATTGTGGAAGATGATGAAAGTCCTAATAGCCAAGCCACTGCTTCAGCCTCTTCCTTTGAGCGTAAAGTTTCAAGATCCAGATCTGTTGGGTGTGGAAGTAGGAGCTTCTCTGGTGACTTCTTTGAGAGAATCTCAACTGGGTTTGGAGACTGCACTCTAAGAAGAGTGGAGTCTCAGCGAGAAGGCAAGCCCAAGTCAAACTCTTCAGCTGTGCACATGAAAGAGAGAGTCAAGTGTGGGGGACTATTTGGTGGGTTTATGATAACTTCTTCATCTTCATCCTCATCTTCCTCTTCTTATTGGGATCATATGAATAATAATAATGGGAAGTCAGCAGTGGGTGCAGGAGGGAGCACTAGTGCTAGTAGTCTTGTTCATGGTCGAAGTAAGAGCTGGGGTTGGGCATTTGCTAGTCCAATGAGAGCTTTCAGCAAGCCTAACTCTAAAGACGGGAAAAGGGATATTATCAGACAAGCTTCAGATAAGAACACCAACCCAAACTTGGCTGCAATTCCTTCCTTATTGGCTGTGAGAGGCTAGTGAAGATTAGTTTGTGCCTTTTATTGATTAATACAACATTACGTACATGTTAATTACTTTGTCTATTTCTCTATCTCCATGTTTATCTTTGTTGGTGTCAATTCCATTAGTAATGTAACACTTTTTGTTTCTAATCTTCTTTTGGTTCCACTTTCAAATTATTTTCGTTTGGAATGGATTGCTTAGAAAAGGAGAAGAAATGCTACCTATTCACTATGTCATTTGTTGGAATTTTGAGTTGGAACCTGTTCTCTTTATCTTGTTAATTAATTTTGTAATTTGTAAATGTTTTTCTTTGCTGAATTTTTTTTTCTGAATTTGTAATCTGCAAATGTTATGGCTGAGATGTGTGTATTTTTTTATTGGATAAGGGATACCTTCATGTTATGGTAGAGATATGTATATTTTTAATTTGATGAGAGACAATGAATTGACTTTTATGTTTCACTCTTCACATGTGCACGCATGTTTATTGGTATTGAACACACACTGGAAGATCTAATTCTTTTCAATGGCTGCTGGCAATGTTAGTGACCCCCATGCTATTTGACCAAAAAAAGAGAGGCCCCTATGCTATTTGATTTTGGACCAGCAGTGTGCGATTAAAAGTACATATCTTTTATGTTCTTACTTCTTATTTTGATGAAAAAAAAACACTAAATTTTCCAGTAGGGTAAAGATGTTCTAGAGGTCATTCAATAAATTGAACAATGAAGACCCAATGTAGTCTACGGTAGACAGCTAACATTTCTATGATCTATGTCCCTGCAGCTTGAACAGGCTTAGAACTGTATGATAGTTATTCTCCAGCTACTTGTAGGACAAGAAGTTGGTCTTTATGTTATGACATTGACGAGTCCTTGGGGATCTTTAGTCCCCCCTGTATCTTCCATTTCAGGGAGATTAGTTGCCCCCACTCTATAATCACTAGGTATTTGTACTCCTTTAATAAATTGTGGTAAAAAACTAGGTACTTTGTAAAGAAACAAATATTTTTGAAATTATCAATATATCCTTTCAAGTAATTCAACATATCCTTAAGAATAGCAATGATAAAAGGATATTACTGGTAAAACCTTTGGGATAGGGTACTGGGTCTTGGTTTGAGATAGGTGTTCTATTTTTGATGAATGTTTGAGATTGGTCTTGGGTTTGAGTTTTGAACATATTGGGAAACGGCATGAGCATGATGCTAGTTCAGCTCAAGTATTATTTGCTTTTGACCTTCTAAAATCAGAACTAGAACTGTTATGATTACGTCCAAGTAAGGTGTCTCTTAAAAGAAAGAATCAACTATATCTTTTCTACACAACACAAAATTTGATGTATTTTCTATTCTCCTTTCCTGAATTCATATTTATAAGGTGTTCTATATTCCCAAAAGTACATGAACTTTGTTGCTTTATAAAAGTGAATGATTGCCCAACAGAAACTTTTATTTTTTATTTTTTATTATATTATGTATCTTTGCATATGTAACTTATGTATTCTTTTAATTTTTTTGTTATCCAATTTTAATGATATTATTGAAATATTTTCCTTAATTTACAAATATGTTATAATTAAGCTGTGTATCGTATTTGTTTAAGAGAAGGAAATTATTGATTTAGACTTCATTTAATTCTGGAAATTTGGGTAGTCCTGTGAATTAAAAGAGTTGGGTATATTTAGTTTCATAAAATCCAAAAAAATAAAAAGTTGAAAGGAAAAGCTGAACACTTTTAAAATAGGAAATCCTTCTCTTTTGGATCGTAATTAGGAAAAGTCATAAGGAGTCATTATTGTGACACAAACTCTTCGATGAGGTACACAGTTACTACAAGACAGGAGAAAGCTGCTTGGCCGAATACTGTTATTGGCTTAGAACATTATTATGTTTTATATATGTTCTGTGGACCACCGGACTTAGTTAGATTTTCCAATACCCACAGGAATTTTGTAAAAGTGAATGAACTCGGTTAGAACTTAGAATCTTTGAGAGGTGCAAAACGTTCAAATGATGAAATTCATGTCAGATTAAACTGTTCAATATATAATTTGAGCTCTCTCTTTGTGTAATTTACATGGGAAAATGGAAATCCATGGCTGAAAGCTACCATTTATTACCATAACGCAGAGTACATATTTTACAATTTATTGCAATTATTTACAAGGTTCTTCGAGGATGGTCAAGGAAAATTTCCCTCTTGTAGTCCACTGAAGTCTGATGGCAACAACACAGACTGATTGTTGGGGTGCACATGTTGCTAAAGAAATGATAATAGCCAACTTGATCTCTGATGGGGACTCAAACCTGTGCATGAATGCCTTAGTCAAAAGACAACCCGGCCCTGATTGGGATATAATCTATCTGTTAAAAAATATCAAATCTATTAGTCTGTACCTTTAAGTGTTGCCCCTTTGTTGGGATCAACAGAGAAGGAAATGCAAGTATGTAACAACTCACATTTTGATCATATGGTCTCTTTGAAGTTGAACCGAGTCAGTCGATGTTTTGCCTTCTTCATTCTTTCCTTCCATTAAGGCCATGTCAAGCGCAAATGGAGGATGATTATACCTTTTGATTGTTTGGAACAAAATCTTGTCCCTTACACTATGTTTGGTTGGGGTGAGAGGATGAAAAATGAGGAGAGGAAAATCTAGGAAATACAAAATGTAATTTTTCATGGTCTGGTTGGAGTGAAAAGGGAGAGGAAAAAAAAGTGGCGGATGTAGTTTTCCACCCAGGTAGCCAAGCCCACTATTTAGTATTTTCCTCCCTCCCAAATTGGGGATAAAATAGGAGAAAAAATGGTAATGAAAATGAAAGTATAAAATCACCCCTAGTTTTCTTCTCTTTCTACTTTTAATAATAAGGACATAATAGTAATTTACTTTCTATTTTTCACTTTTTATCATCTCTACCAAATACATATGGTAGAAAACACAAATATTTTATATCTTTTCACTTTTCCATTCATCCAACCAAACAAAGCCTCAAGGAAAAAAAAAAAACCAATAAACTCATTTTGCAAACTTGCAATTTCATTTCTTGTATATTTTTTATTTAATGATGTTCTTGTATATCAAAAAGGGTTCAGTCAATCCAACACATAGCGCAACCAAATGAGAGGCATATTGGTTGCATGACTTCAAATAATCATCAAAAACTATATTATTAGAACATATTGAGTTATTACCATAATTCATAATTGTGTAGCCCAATATCCTTAAAACATATAAGTATATACTTTTGAATGTGCATAACATAGTTTTGTACCAATTTTATTAGTTATCGTGATTTTGTAATACCATAGACTATTGTGGTTTAGGATTAACATACTAAACAATGTGTTTTTTTATTCATACATTTTTATTGGGTTTCTTGTAACTACAAAAGTACAAATCAGTATGTTTAAGGTGTAATTGTTTAGGTTTTCCATTGTGTACAGTAACCATAAGGCAAATCACATTAATATCTCTCTCTCTCATTTATTTATTTATTTCCTTTTTATTTTAACACCTGTATACATGTTCCCAAGTGTGTCCCTCTATTTTGAAGGGATCTATGGCTTTTCTGAGTTTTTGAGTTCCCTTGTCCTCTCTCCTGTTATGTATAACTTCTCATTTCCTACTCATGCTTTGCTAAATTTAATCAACTAGGGATCACACGGATCCATGCAGTTTTAGTATATTAAGCTATATTTATCTAAAGTGACGACAAAGGTCAAGAACATGTCTACTCTCTATATTTCTCAAGGCCAGTTGTCAAGAACATGTCTAAGGTGTGAAAAAAGGTGTAGAGGAACGAAAAACAAGTAACAAGAACATGAAGACATATGATGAACATCGACTATAAGTTGTCACTTTCTATTTAGTATTCACTAGAAAATACATATGATAAACTTGACAACACTATACTAGTGGTTGTTGGTGTTCACACTTCACATATGACTAATAATAAATACAGAAAGCCAACATTGTTATGGGGAGCCCATCAAATGGATCGCTCTCCCTTGTATGCAAATTTCTTTAGGTATAAATCACATCAACATGCAATAAGTCTCATCTTGTATCGACTGCGATGCTTTTAATAATTCCTCCGATATTTGATTGTATGAACATAGGAACACAGCCATCACTACCCTAACTATGTTATGTCACAAAATCTTTACAAGTAGATCAATTAATTCAAGCACTAATTGGGGCGAGCTATTGTGAGAAAGTGAAATTAGAGAGGTTAATGCATTACTAGCATGATGAGGCACCTAATAGAAAATGACATAATTATCCCCCTTCAAAAAAAGAAAAAAAGAAAGATTGACATGTCTGTTTAGAAACATCTTATCTAGTTTTTTGCTGAAATCGTTTTGTTAAAAATACTAATGGGTAAAAGTTAAATAAAATAAGTAAGAGACTTACGTGAGACTTGCACATGAATGTAATTTTTAGTCGCCATAAGTTTTCTGTCTTGGTTTGCATTATTTGACTTTAATTTACCTGAACAAAATATGAGATGTCTAATTTATAGGTAAGGGTCTAAAAGAACATATATGTAGTCAATGCCACAACTCACAAGTATCACATAACCCTACTACCCTATTGCTTGTGTTGACATGGGTTCATGTGAGGTCTTGGTTAAGAAGTGAGTCTTTAAATATTGACCTTGAAAACTTAGTCCCACCACAATACAATCCCTCTAAAACATAGCCCCTTTATAATTTAATAATTCTTGTTAATGTAAAGCTACTACTCAGGCCAAACAAGCACAATGCCAGGCCCCAGAATCAGCATTTTGGTGAAACAAAATATAGGCAACCTTTATTGTGAACTGTGAAGCAAAGCCGATGATGTTTATATATGTGCAAGCCGGCTTGGGCCACTAGTTATAGTACCCTCGTTAAGTGGGTCAAAAGTGGCCCCCAAGTGGAGGTGCCTCTCATACTATCCATGTCTCGTCCTTGAGGATATTGGAATCTAAAATTATCCCAATCTTTGCAGTTATTAGTTACTCCGCTTTTTATTTTTTGCTTAGCTATTTTGATTGTACAAGAGGAGAATACCTCTTTTACCCTGTCCGTGTGCCTAAGTTGTGATTAAGTGCATTGGTTTAAAAACTATTTTTAGAAATATTTTATTAAGAAAATAATAAAACAATAAATATTATTGACAAATTTTTATATTTTCAAAGTGATGTCAAAATTTTCCTATTATAGTTTATTAACATTTATTTTAAGGACATTCGTTAACATGACTCATAAATTAATAATGACTCTATATCTTTATCAATGTAGGATTTCAAATTTAATTGACACACTAGCTCCTTATCTACTACATAAAACTCCCAAATTTTTTCATTAAAATTTGCCGACTCATTAATCATTCATTTATTAAAATGCTCCAACACTAACTAGTAATTTAGGCATGTCTATTTTTTCAATTTACATATTTATTTTTATGATCAATAACACTTTTATTTATTTATTTATTTACTAACTCTATGGTTCATCTGGTGAGTGGAGACCTCGTCTTGTACAAGTTTAATAACTATGATTTGAAAGCCTTCCACCGCGTCTTCAAGTTTTTGTTGGGGGGGTTATGATATGAGATTTTTGTAGTTTTTTGAAATACATATAAATGAAAAAGGGTATAATGATGTTTAAAATGTAAAAATGTGAATTTGAAATTAGAGACCAAACAGGCCTTTTTGTTTGATGAACAAATAAATTAGAGGGGCAAACTTTTACTTTGAAAGTACTAGTAATCTCAAGGTCGTTATTTTTTTTAATAAAAAGAAAATACTCAAATTAAAAAAAAGTTAAATAATACATAAATTTATAAGTTTTAAAAAATCCAAGACGAATTTTTTGTTAGGTGTAAATGAGAGAGAGAGAGATTATCAAAAAAAAAAAAAAAAAAGAAGAGAGAGAGAGATACTTTGAGTGGTTGTGTCTTTTTTTTTTTTTTTTTTGCTGAATAAGTGGTTGTATCATTATTGTGGTCAAAGTGATCAATGATTGATTGATTGATTATTGATCCAAAGAGAGAGATAGAAGAAGATTGATTTGAGGCTGAAAACAATGACTGATTTAATCCAAGTAACTTTTCTTTTGCTGAATGATTTAATCGAAGAAACTTAGTCAACATTTTCGATTGTGCAAGATCTTTCCCTTTCCTTTTCAATTATATTAGTCATCATATATAGAAGATTGTATCACAACGATGTTATATATGATCGAGTCACTGAAGTGTTTTGATCGTGTTCAAAATAAAATCTTTTCGAGATATCACAAACACGAGCATATTTTAAGTTAGAAGTGTGATGCAGTCGTATTGGACACAAACATGGAAAAATTTACTGTGTGGACATGAACACTGAAATTTTGTTATATCCATGCTTTTTAGACTGAAAAAAAAAAGTACGGATCAAGAAAATGTTAAAACTAGTGACATGATTTGATCTCTTAGATAAACTAGTAGTGTTAACATAAACTTTTAACTATTTTTGGGATTTTATCACGTTTGATTATAAAATTCAAGATGTTCATATGGTTGAGATAAAGGGGTCTGTAACTAAGAATTGCATATTTGTTGATATACTCACAAAGCATAAAAAAATAAAATAAAAGACGAGGAACATCATCATTATTATTACATAAAAAGTAACTGGTTTACTTCTCCATGTAAATAACTGAAACCACAGTACGTACTAGATAGTCACTCATTGCCATAGATAATTCAACAAAGGTGCAATACCACAAACACAGTCAGAAATGGTTCCACAATAAGTCCAAAGGGCAGCACAGAATCCTCTGATAAAACCACATGTGATCAGTGACCTCCATGGCTTTTAGCGTGCTCTCACCTTGTGGTTCAACAGCAGATTTCGAAGCTCGACTGCATCAATTTCCGCTGCATGATTAATGGGCCTGTAGTACCCAGTAACTGGGTCTGGGGCCCATGCTGAAGAGGCCCCAGAATCTTCTTTCATCGAAGCCCTCTCTTCTATTTTACTCATCAGGATTCTACTCCTATTACTACTAGACCCTCCTCCATTAGCTAAGCTTGCCGACACTGAGGCATGTGATGCAGCCGCATAACCCCGCCTGTCCACACCAATCAAGACATAAATCATCATTACAAGCTAAACAATTATTTATTCTATCTATTAATAATTGCGTTGATGAAAATTTACTTATTAATAATGAAATATAATATGATAATGCTTTATGTAAAGAGTACTCTAATTCTGAAGATGATGGGTTGGCCATATTATTTTTTGTTTTTTGTCTCTTGGACTAAGTGAACAATACTAAAAGGTTGATTAGTATTAGACTATAATATTGCGTATGCATAAAGGGAGCAACTCCGGTGATAGTTACATTAGAGATGGGGATTTGAATTTGGATGTTTTCATTGAAAACATGAAGAAGAGTCAATTAACCTGCGAGTGATCTGTGTCTTTAAGACAAGAATTATAGGCTAAATCTGTTAGTAAATTGGCAATGGAACTCCTATAGTAGTTTATAGTTTTCTCACTCCATTTGGATGTATTAGTTCGCCACATAGTATGATTCAGCTTGGGTTTATCAAATTGGGCTAATATATCTCTTAACACTCCTATTTTGATAAAATCTCTTGACTCCAGCACCTAACTTAGCCATACTATGGACTTTGCCCTTCAAAAAGAGTGACAAAAAGGGGACTAATCATGACAATTTTATTCGAGTACATATGGTAGCTTTTCAACTTAGCTCGATTAAATCCTATCAAAAAAAAAAAAAAAAACTTAGCTCGATTAATTAAGTCTTAATAAAGAATTATAAGACTATTGGTGTATTTATAGAGTATAGTTTTCTAAAATCTTTTTTTTTTTTTTGGTTAAATAAAGACTGATTTTCTTTGAGACTGATTCTCATAAAAAAGAAAAAAAAGAAAAAAGAAAAAAAAAGACTGATTTTCTTTTAATAAAAAAAAAAGCTAATAAAATAATGTTTACCCAAATCCATTCTAAGTCGAGAAATTTATGCAGGAAACAATTATATAAATTAAATTCCTAAACTTACCCCATACCAACTAAAAAGAGAAGGCATTTGATTCGATTATCAGACTATGTGACAAAAGAAAAAAAAAAGATTAAAACTCGGTATTATTCATCTCCAGTTAGCAGTGGACTTATTATTCAGTTAAATTTGTTGTTTTGTTTGGGCAAAAACAGAAAGTCTTATTTTGATTCGAAAAATGTCAAAATCAAATGTTGGGACGCTGCACTCGTGTCCCCTCAAATCATGGAGCTATTCCTCGAGACCCTGAGTCTCATTCAATGCAGGTTTTTTAGATTAGATTTGTTTTCTTCAAAAAATCAAATCAAGGCCCAATCTGATATGATCATACACAAAATAGCTAGAATCCTATCATCCACCGTACCTTTTTTTTCTTTTATTTTAATGACAATAAATCAAAGTAAAAACAAAAAATCCCACTCCTAGTCCAATCAATGGCTAGTACTACGATATGATCAAACACAAAAATAACAAGAAAAAAAAAATACACCGTATATTCATTTTTTGAACGAAAATAAAAAGTGGGTTTTGAACATTTTATAACTTACCGATTGATAAAGAGAGAAAAACCATCTGCAATGGACTCAGCAAGAAGCTTAGCCTGAGTGAGAGAGCGAGCCATCTGATAATATTATTTGATCCAACAGCTATTAACAACTTATTTTGTTGGTGTTGCTGCTGTAGAAGCTGTTTCTTCTTGGAAAAACTTTCCCAAGAAGAGAAAAGAGACTTCCACAGCAGCTTGTTCTGAAGCTCGCCCCCTTTGTTCTGTGTATGGTGGCGTAAAGAAAAACTAGGGTTTTTGTGTTTATTTATATAGAAGGAAAAGTAGGGTGGCACTACTCGAGGTGATTAGTTGGCTTTTCTAGAAAGAAGTGAAGTGCTTTCAAATTCAATGACTTTGGAACGAAAAATAAGAGCGTGTCAAGGTCTTATCAAATGTTTTCTATGGATCAGACACGTGGTTTTTGCATGTTGGACAAGTCACAAAACAGTTAAAGATTTTAGGTTAACCCCAATTTCCTGTGTACAAGGTCACAAAAAGGTGATACCCATTATACGTGTGACGTGTCTGTACCAAGATAATCTTATCTTCTTCATTTTTATTATTATTTTTTCTTCCCCAAAGCTACAATCTTATCTTCTTAATTGAACAATAATTAACTTTATGTGATTTACAAGTATCGGGGTTTGATTTTATTATGGCCTTGTATTTTTGCTTTGTCACCAGTCAATCAAGCTCAATCAAAGTTGTTTGTTTTTTTTTTTGGCTGGAAATCAAAATTGTTTGTTAGCTATATAAACATGGCTTTTGAAATGATTTATTGATGGTTCATCTATATGAACAAGGTGCCAAGTTAAATTTCACTTTCGAGTTAAAGTTCAAATTAGGGCACTTTGGTAAAATAATTTTAGTAACGTTGTTTAAATTTTGTGAAAATACGTATAGATGAAAAAATGTATAAAAAAAATGTGTTGTGGTATTTAAACAACCGTTTTTGTTATTTAAACAACACAATCAAACGGGCCATTAGTATTGACAACTACACTTAGTATTTTAATCATTTTTGAAAAAGCTTATGACAATCAATTTTGAAGCTTTATTTGTTTGTACACTATTTAAAAAAAAATTTGGCGTTAATGTTGACTATGAGAATTGAGTTTAATCAACTTGGAAAATTATAGGGTCATCTTACAACTGTTTGAATCATGCACACAAAGTAAAAGAATAAAGCATCATAATTTGAAAATTTTGAAGAGTTGTTAGGAAAATCTTCAAAGTAAATTATTAGTAGATTTGCAATTATATAAATTGGAGAACAAGAACGTGATGGCCCAAAAGCATCTACAAGATTATGATGGTTTTCAACTTTAGACATGGTTTGTGTCTAGTGCATTAGTACTATATTGGACACAATTCTAACCCTTCAACTTTTCATAATCCTTACATTTAAATGCAATTAAAAAGAAGAAGAAGAAGCAATTCATACTTTCATAGCCCATATTGTGTTAATATTTGCTGTCAAAACTTGTGTGTATATATGTAAATTGCTAATTGTTAATTGCTCTCATATATAATATAGACACCATCAATCATAAACCTTGCACGAAAGTTTTCATTGTGGATGCCATTCAACAACTCAGCAGAATAATAATAAATTGTGTAATTTTGGGACACAAAGACGTGATTAGATTGGAGGCATCGAGTAACGCAGTGTGGACGTGATCAAAATTAAGCATAGGGGCTAGAGACAACATTGGGAACACTGGCACCGACCTTGCCGCCTAGCATATGATGGTGGGTGGGTGTGCTTCGTTTTCTTCATGCAATCATCAATCATGGCTCAGTTGGCTTCCCTGTGCTGTGATGGAGCCTTCGAGCTAAAGACAAACTTGCTTGTACCAAACGCAATACTAGCCGACTTCGCGAAGTTTTTGTTGAAAAATTAAATCAAGGCCCATTTTCTCTAACCCAATATTGGGCAACCCAAATGGAATTAGTAATTTCAGGTGTTATTGGATCCGTTAACCTTGTCCTTCTTTTTTGTTTTGTTTTTATTTTTTTTGTTTGCTTGTTTTCATTATTTTTTGTTTTTTTTTTGTTTTTACATCTATCTGGCACATGTCTAACAAGGAAAATCATTGGAAATTCGTGGTTTAGACTTTGGAGGGTGAAAGCGAATTTTTATCATTCTTTCTTTTTTACCACTAAGCTCACCCATGGGCTCCAAGAGGAAGTTCGCAAAGTGGGCTTAGAGCACTTGTTATTTTCCAAAATTCATACTGGATATGTGCGCTTTCATAGATATAAATGTATAGTTTGACTTAAAAAAAAAAACAAATTATAAAAAAATTATTTAATAAAGCATTTAATGCACATTAATATATGTGAAAAGTTTGACTTGAGTATAACCATGATAAAAATAAAGTATTTAATGCACCTTAAAATGACAGGTGATAAAATAATCATTTTATGTGACACAACAAAAATTTACAACATTTCAAATTAATCAATAACCTTGCACATACATCAACTTCACATAGATCCACTATAATTTGAAATTTAATTTTTTTTAATTGCACGTGTAAGAAGATAGACTACTTGAAGAATATTTCAAATTGTTGTGAACATTTGTTATTTCCTCAAGGGCAAAGTTTGGCTGCAATTACATTTAATATCTTTTTATTAGACGTGTTTAAATTCATCATTGGATTGCATTTTTTTTCTTCTTATATCATTTATGCTGGAAAAATTTTTAGAAGATCAAAGATTAACAGCTATGTCATCAATAAAATGTTTAAATTTTTAAGTTTTTGTAATCTAAAATTATGCATACAACGGTTAAAATTTTAAAATATGTAGCCATGTTAATTTTTACAGTAAGAATGCCAAACTTTATCCTTTCCCTAAAATGAATTCATACTTTTTAAACAAGTTTAGATAAAGCCTTTTATTATTATTATTAGTAGAGATGAACCCTAAAGTACTGCAAATAAGTTCATACTCATAAATTAAAGAGATACTATTATTAAGAGTACTTGGAAAGAAAAATTCTACCATAGTAGTGATTGATTATTTTGATCTTGTTCATGAAAACTATCATTAGGCATCTAATGCTTTTATTGCTCAAGCTTAGGGAACTACATGTGTTAGGTTCTAAAAGTTTGGAACAATTGACAAATCGTGAACACAAATTTGTCTAGATATAGATTCTCGAGTCTATAGGTATTATTAGACAATGCTCAAGGTAATTCAAGTCAAGATTCAAGAACAAGTAAGCTGTAGAAAGAAGAGTTTAGAAACTGCCTGGTTCGATCAATCGAAAGACAGGCTCGATCGATCGTAACACGTATCTGTAGAATTCTATTTCAGCCCAAACTCTACTTAAACATATTGGGTTTCAAGTAAAACACTACTAGTATATAAAAGAAACTCTAAGCATGTTTTTATAAGGCTTTTTAGAGAGAGGAGAGTGTGCCTCCTTTGTATCTAGGGTTTTGTACCCAAAAAGCTCTCTCCTATTTTCTACTGGTGTTATTCCTTGAAGAATCTTAAGATCCAGTGTTGTAGAAGTTGCTGCATTCTCTAGTCATCAAAGGTGCTGATGATCTAAACTTTCAAGAGTGATCTTGGAGTTACAAACAGGAGAGTTTGTGTTTTTTTATTTTTATTTATTTTTTATAAATTTTATTTTTAATCACAAATGTGGGTGCTTGTGTTGCAAAGGCCTTATAGAGAAGGAGTCCGTGGATTCGGAGTTTGCACGTGGTCGTGTCAGTAAGTTCTACATGTGGTAGCAATAAGATGTTAGTGGTTTAAATCTTATTATAAACTTCGATTCTCTATAGTGGATTTGCTTTTTACCTTGAGGATAGCTAGATTAAATCATCTCTAGGTTTTTTTATTGATTAGGTTTTCCTAAGTTATTATATTGTTGTGTTCTTTATATTTCCGCATTATTTACATGATATGATTGTTTTGTTTTAACTTAGATCTGAATAATAAACCTAAGTGTTCACTTGATTAATTAATTAAGTTAAACAACTTGTGTTAAGGGGTCTAAAAAGGTACAATATGAAATTCCACTGGAATAATGCTTGAAATTTTGAGATCCCCGAAAATAATATCCCCTACGTAATTCAAGGATGATTCCAAGTGCCCCAAAGTAGGTTTGGGGCACTGGGAGAGGGGTGAGATAAGCACTAAATTGCGAATCTTCAATATTATAGGGATCGTATAACGTTGATGATCTATGGAAAACAAAAATTTTCCGTTGCCATTGGTAGAGGCAGAAGAAGCCACTTGTCCTCCACACATGACATGTATTTCAGCATCTGTAAGTAAATAAATAAATAAATAATAAAAAAAAAACCATGGTTAGGTTGCAAAAGTACGATATATATAGTTGAGACCAAACAAAAAAAAGAAAATGTGTATATATAGTCGTTGTGTAAAGAAAATTTCTTAGGTATTTCAGAATATAAAAAATAGAACCATGCAAGGAAAATAATTAACTTGAACAAACTTACTTGGGAAACGGGCCGTTTGTTGATACCATTGGCACCTATACTGCTGCTGCTTGGGCAATACACAGTGCCGTAGATGAGAATATCATAACCCAAGGCTTGTACTCCAGATATTGGAATTGCTAGAGCAGCAACCATAAGGAGCATTTGTAACAGTGGTGCTAAAAAGCTAAAAAATTATTTTTAGCACCGTTAAAAAGCTATTTTTAGCACCACTAAAAAGTTATTTGGAGCTGCAGTAGTGGAGTTATAGTAAAAAAGTTTGGCTTTTTAGCTACAGTGCACAGCTAAAGAGCTCAAAGGTAAAAAAAAAAAAAATTTATTTTATTTTGTGTTCACACTGCTGGTTAGAATATTTGTGGTGTTTTTTTTTTTTTTTTTTTTTTTTTTTTTTTTGTAATGAGATATATTATTTTATTATGATGTTTATATTATTTTATTGTGTTAAAAACTAAAATAGATCCATTGTTGCAGCATGTGAGTAGGTAAAATAGATAAAGTAACTTTTTATGGTTTCAAATAACTAAAAATATAGCTCCACCGGAAACAAAGAAAGTTACTTTCATTGCCATGGTTATTTTACTATTAGTCTCTTACAATTGACTTGCTAAAATGCTAGGCATTGGGACCAATTTATACTATATGAGAAAGCACAAGCAACTATTACAAATAAGGATTACCAGTGGAAAAAAAAGAAAAGAAATTAAAGGATTACCATATTTATGTTATATTTTATATATTTATTTATCAATGTTGAGATACAATACTAAATAATAAAGATGTAAATGTATTTATACATGTGTGTATATTTGCTTACAATGGTTGATGCAAATCATAACTTACTGAGGTGGCAAATTATAATTATTGCAGCATAATTTGTTTAAACATAGTATTGACATTACTTTTATTATATACAAATCACAATACACCTCGTTAACGATCGTGGGAAAAAAATTTATAAATTTGAATATGAGAAAGCACAAGCAATTATTATAATAAGAGTATCATAACAATATAGTTGACCAATGTTTTATTTGATATATACCATGGGGTACAATGGAAATGGAGTATGGGGGTGTGGTTTTTTAGTATCTTTAATATGTGGTTTTAGGATTGTCATATATATCTTGTTATGTTTTATAATAATTTATATATTTATTCAGAGGTGGGTTTAAGTTATACTTTGATTCATTTTTTTAATGAAAAATACTTTAATTCATAATTAAATTTTATATGAGTTACACATTTTATTTATTTATTTTAAGAATATAGATTGTTTGAGAGATCTATATGATTTATGTGGGGCCAGAATAAGTCAGCAACCCCAGCCCACTCCAAACCAAGCCCAGAGGCCCACGCCGAGGACGCCTCCACGATCCGAGGTCCGAGGACGAAAGTTTAGAGCCCAGGGCTCAAGGAGCATTGCCGAGGATGGTTACATCCTCGGTAGGCCGAGGCCAGAAAGTGGGCATACAGCATACCTTTAAGGGGAGTCTCCCCAAGCATCCAAGGAGCAAATAGCAAGAACCAATCACCGGACATCGAAGCATGGCGGAGGAGCAAGTCCCAGGCGAACTGTCACCTCCACATTAAATGCCCTCAACTAACGCTCTGGCCGCATTAATGAGGATAGGACCTCTGAACAGTGCCGTCTTGGGCGCTGCAACCCACTGGAGGTATGGGAATGCGGCTGATGGGACAGGCTCTCAAGTGGAAACCGGGCTGATCAACAAGTGTAGGGCTAGGATCAGCTGAGAGGGAAGTATATAATGTAAAAAGTCCCTTTTGTGAGGGGGACGGACGAAAAACCAGAGAAAGAAAGAATACTGTAGCAGAGTATTTTCTCTCAACCATTGTAACCTCACTTGAAAGAGATAAGAAGAACTTCGACCTCTGTAAACCAGTCCGAGGAAGCTTTATTGTGTATTCCAACCCATATTTAGGATACCAGCATTCACGTACAACCATGCAGGGCCGTTGCATTCTTTGCTAGGGCCTAGCTCTTGAGCCCATACTCTACAAATTTATTGGAGGGTTAGCTGGGCTTGGGTCCACTCTCCCAACCCGTGGAGAGCGCTCGAATCCGGTTCCTACAATTGGTGCCGTCTGTGGGGAGAGCTTGTGCGTTGGTAAGGACAACAGTTAAGCATGGTAGGATCAAGCCTTCACCAAGGAACTCCTAATCGACCCGAACCGGCGAAGTCACGGCACCTGGGTAACTATGGCGACCCCGGGGGCGGTCAGAACGACAACAGACAATTTCGAGAAGGAAGCGTGCATACTTCAACGGCGAGCGAAAGCCGAGGGGACGGGCACATTCCCCAGAAGCGCGACGATGGCCAGGCCACGCGATCACAAGAGGCCCACAGCCACGCTTCCCAGAGAAAGGACGATAAGGTGGCCATGCAACGCGAGATAGATGATCTGAAGAGGAAGCTGCGCCGTGCGCAGTGAAGACGGTCCGAACCCAGCCCTGACCTGCCCTCCGATGACGAAAGCGATGATGAATACAGGCAAAGGTCAAGAACGCCCCCCAGCGAGACTTTCTCCCACGAGGAGGAGCGCTACCAAAGGCGCAGGCGTGCCAACCCAACCCCCAGGGGCTTAGGAGGCGATGCCATGAGCAGGGCGCTGGACCAGCTCTCCAAGTAGCCCTTCACGCGTCGTATAGAGGACGCGGAGCTTCCTCGGCGGTTCCAGCAGCCAACCTTCATTGCTTACAACGGCAAAACGGACCCCGTGGAGCACGTGAGCCAGTTCAACCAAAGGATGGCTGTCCACTCCAAGAATGAGGCGCTGATGTGCAAAGTCTTCCCATCCAGCTTGGGACCTGTGGCAATGAGGTGGTTCAACAGTCTAAGGACGAATTCCATAGACTCGTATAGGCAGCTGACCCAGGCTTTTGGTTCCCGCTTTGTCACAAATAGCAGGCCTCCCCGGCCCATGAGCGGGTTGCTGTCCCTGTCCATGCGTGACGGGGAGACCCTCAAGGCTTACTCGGACAAGTATTGGGAGATCTACAACGAGCTGGACGGCAGGTACGACGCCGTCGCCATCAATACGTTCCAGAATGGGCTACCTATGGGGCACGACCTGAGGAAGTCCCTAACCGGTAAGCCCGCCACCAGCGTGCGGCAACTGATGGATCGGATCGACAAGTACAAACGGGTGGAGGAAGATATGCTGCAAGGCAAAGGCAAGGAGAAGGCTATCCCTCAGGAGAGAAGGGATTTCAGGTCGGACCGTTATGACAATGCCCGTCCGAGAAGGGATTTCGGTGGGCAATCTGGAGCGACCAACACACAGACGATTGGCGCAGTGTTCCGAGAACCCGTGCACAGGGTGCTGGAGAAGATAAAGAACGAACTGTACTTCAGGTGGCCGAACAAGATGGCTGGGGAACCTGGTAGGCGCAATCAGAGTCGCTACTGCCAGTACCACCAGGACCACGGACATACTACGGAGGACTGCAGGGACCTTTGGAACCACCTGGACCAGTTAGTCTAGGAGGGGAAGCTGAAGCACCTCCTCCACCATTCCAGCAGCCAGCAAAACCGGACCTACCAAGAGCCTCGGAGGGACGCCGCCATGGGGCAACCCACCGGGACGATCAATATAATCCTGGCCGCGCCAGGAAGGACGGGCACACCCCCTTTGCGAGTGTTGTCTGTGGCCCAACTGCCCGCCGAGGACCCTCGGACGGGGCCAAAGAGGTCCAGGAGGAACCCTCCCCCAGCCTTGTGTTTCTCTGAGGAGGACAAGATTGGGACCATCCAACCACACGAGGACGCCCTAATCGTCACCATCAGAATTGGGGGCTACAACGTGAAAATGGTGATGGTGGACGGTGGCAGCGCAGCCGAGGTCATGTGTCCAGACCTCTACAAGGGGCTGGGGCTAAAACAGGAAGACCTCACACCCTATAGCTCCCCCCTAATGAGCTTTGACGGAAAGCTCGTCATCCCAAAGGGCATGATCAGACTGCCTGTACAGACAGGCCCGGTGGTGGTGGATGCGAACTTTATCGTGGTGGACACATACTCCCCTTACACGGCCATAGTAGGAAGGCCCTGGCTACACGCCCTGGATGGCGTAGCGTCCACCTTGCACCAGAAGGTGAAATTCCCATCAGGGGACCAGGTTCTAGAGATCCGAGGATGCCAATCCACGGCTAGGCAGTGCACGGTGGCTGCCATATCCTATCGGACTGACGCACAGTCCTCGGCCCCAACCGAGGAAAATTCATAGCAATCAAAGACCCAGGTGGCGCCTCCGGATGCACCTGCCGAGGATGCTAAATGCGAAAACCTGGAGAAGGTGGTAATTGGCGATGATCCGGAGAAGTTCTTCCAGGTCGGAATCCAGCTGCCTCCACAGGAGAAGGAGGAGTTACTTGAGTTCCTCAAGAGGAACCTTGACGTGTTCGCATGGGACCCCTGCGATGCCCCTGGGATTGATCCATCTTTCATCTGTCACCACCTTAACGTCAACCCATCTGCGATCCCCAAGCAGCAGCCACCTCGGCGCCCGTCGAAAGAGCACGCTGATGCGATCAGGGAAGAGGTCGATAAGCTTAAGCACGCGGGGGCTATCAAGGAGATCTTTTACCCCACGTGGTTGGCCAACACTGTGGTGGTCAAGAAGAAAAGTGGGAAGTGGAGGGTTTGTGTAGACTTCACAGACCTGAACAAAGCATGCCCAAAAGACCCCTTCCCAATGCCACGAATAGACCAGCTAGTAGATGCGACTGCAGGCCATCCTCGGATGAGCTTCCTGGATGCCTTTCAGGGTTATCACCAAATCCCACTAGCCTTGGAGGACCGAGAGAAGACGGCATTTGTGACACCCATTGGGAACTACCACTACAAGGTCATGCCCTTTGGCCTGAAAAACGCCGGATCCACCTACCAGAGGATGATGACGAGAATGTTCGAGCCGATGTTGGGCAAGAGCATCGAAGTCTATGTTGACGATATGGTGGTGAAAAGCAAGCTGGTGTCCGAGCACTTGGAGGACCTCGGCCGCACATTTGGCGTCCTGAGAGAGCACAAGCTCCGCCTTAATGCCTCAAAATGCGCATTTGGCGTAAGCTCTGGTAAGTTTCTGGGGTATATGATCACCCACCGTGGGATCGAGGTCAACCCTGACCAGATCAAGGCCATTAACAATATGAAGCCTCCGCAGAATCCCAAGGAGATCCAAAAGCTTACTGGGATGATCGCGGCGCTGAACCGGTTCATTTCCAGGTCGGCTGACAGGTGCAGACCCTTTTATCTCCTGATCAATAAATGGAAAGGATCTGAGTGGTCTGAGGATTGTGTCGAAGCCTTCCAGCAACTCAAGGATTACCTCTCCCGGCCGCCTATCATGTCCCATCCTGAGGCCGACGAGGTCCTATACGCGTACCTTGCTGTGGCGCCCCATGCGGTGAGCCTAGTACTGATACGGGAAGATAATGGCGTTCAAAAGCCAGTTTACTACGTCAGCAAGTCGCTGCACGAAGCGGAGGTGAGATACCTGCCCTTAGAGAAGGCCATCCTGGCTGTAGTCCATGCCACGAGAAAGCTCCCCCATTACTTCCAAGCTCACACCGTGGTTGTCCTAACCCAACTGCCTTTGAAGTCTGTGCTCCGGACCGCTGATTACACAGGCAGAATCGCGAAGTGGAACACAATTCTGGGGGCTTTTGACGTCAAGTACATGCCCCGGACTTCCATAAAAGGCCAGGTTCTGGCAGATTTGACGGCCGAGTTCGCCGAACCAGTTGTAGAGGTGACACCGAGGATAAGAGCCATGACGAGAAATCAGTCGGGGCAATCTCAACCCCGGAATCACCATGTTGGAAAGTATATGTGGATGGCGCGGCAAACCAAAGGGGGTCCGGAGTGGGGCTGGTCCTAATATCCCCTGAAGATCATATCATTGAGAAATCCCTGAGGCTCGGATTCACGGCCACAAACAACGAGGCCGAGTACGAGGCATTACTACAAGGGATGATCATGGTGCAAAGGATGGGAGGAAAGTCGATAGAGATGTTCTCGGACTCGAGATTGGTGGTAGGACAGGTAAATGGGGAGATGGAGGCCAGGGATTCAAGAATGCAAGAATACCTGGGCCAAGTCAGGCGCTTGCGATTGGGGTTTAGCCTCTACAGCCTGTCTCATATCCCCAGAAGCGGGAACAGCCATGCCGACTCATTGGCCACGCTCGCAACCTCCTCGGCAGGAGACCTTCCTCGGATAATACTTGTAGAACATCTGGGGAGGGCAAGCGAAGCGCCAAGAGAAGGGATCCTCGTCCACCAGATTGAGGTGGGTCCCAGCTGGATGGACCCCATAGTGAGATTCCTCAAAGACGATATCCTGCCCGAGGATAAGTCAGAAGCTGAGAAGGTTAGAAGGAAAGCTCCTCGGTTCTGGCTGTCCGAGGATCACAAGCTATATAAGCGCTCCTACTCTGGACCATACCTACTGTGCGTCCACCCCGGAGCGGCGGAATTACTACTCGAAGAGCTGCACGAGGGAATATGTGGGAGCCACACGGGGGGGAGATCCCTGGCTCACCGAGCCGTCACTCAAGGATATTGGTGGCCAGGAATGCAGCAAGAAGCCCAGGAGTATGTCAAGAAGTGCGACCAATGCCAAAGGTTCGCCCCAAACATCCACCAGCCAGGAGGGGTCCTCAATCCGTTATCCAGTCCATGGCCATTCGCCCAATGGGGCTTGGACATTGTGGGACCTTTCCCCAAGGCACCAGGGAACAAGAGGTATCTGTTGGTGGCCACAGACTACTTCACCAAATGGGTCGAGGCCGAACCACTAGCCAACATCAGAGATGTAGACGTGAAGAAATTCCTTTGGAGGAACATAGTTACACGGTTCGGGGTCCCTCATACCCTCATCTCGGATAATGGACTCCAATTCGATAGCAAGGCCTTCAGGGGGTACTGTTGTGAACTTGGGATCACAAACATGTACTCAACGCCAGCCTACCCCCAGGGGAATGGGTAGCCCGAGGCGGTCAACAAGGTCATCGTCAACGGGCTTAAGAAGAGACTGGATGACGCCAAAGGGAGATGGGTAGAAGAGCTGCCCCATGTCCTCTGGACGTACCGGACTACGCCCCGACGCTCAACGGGGGAAACCCCTTTTGCCATGACTTATGGTGCGGAGGCAGTGATCCCCCTGGAAACTAACTTCCCGACACTAAGGACGAGCTCCTTCACCCCAGGCAGCAATGATGAACTGCTGGGGCGGAGCCTGGACATGGTAGATGAACGAAGAGAGCAAGCAATGATCCAGCTGGCCCACTACCAGCAAAAGCTCAAGCAGGGATATGACACCAATGTAAAACTCAGACCACTAGCACCGGGAGACCTGGTGCTGAGAAAAGTCGTAGGAGCTGCCAAGAACCCTTCTTGGGGAAAGCTCGGACCCAATTGGGAGGGCCCCTACCGAATCACCTCGGTGGCAGGGATAGGAGCGTACTATTTAGAAGATTTAGATGACAAACCTGTACCTCGTCCGTGGAATGTAAACAACCTGAAAAGGTACTACTATTAATAAAGAAGCCACTTTGTTTCATATTGTTAGCCTATCTTTGTTGTGTGCCTCGCGTCTTAACCACTTTAAGAAAATTAAGTGTTAGACAGAACCAGGGAACTGCATGGTCCTCGGACTCAGTCCCATGGGGAAACTAACCACTTTAAGAAAACCAAGTGTTAGACAGAACCAGGGAACTGCATGGTCCTCGGACTCAGTCCCATGGGGAAACTAACCACTTTAAGAAAACCAAGTGTTAGACAGAACCAGGGAACTGCATGGTCCTCGGACTCAGTCCCATGGGGAAACTAACCACTTTAAGAAAACCAAGTGTTAGATAGAACCAAGGAAATGCATGGTCCTCGGACTCAGTCCCATGGGGAAACTAGCTACTTAAGGACGCTAAGCGTTAGACAGAACCAAGGAACTGCATGGTTCACGAACTCAGTCCTATGGGGAAACTAACTGCTTCAGAAGACTTAAGTGTTAGACAGAACCAAAGAACTGCTTGGTCCTCGGACTCATGCCTAAGGGGAAACTAACCACTTTAAAGGATCCTAAGTGTCTACTTCAAAAATTCTACCTGCTCCTTAGGACATGAAAGGTCCGCCCGAGCATACGAGCCCTTACGTTATAATGATCAAGTGCCGCGATTGGCCAAGGTACAATTGAAGTTAAAAAAAAAAAAGAAAAAAAAGAAAAAAAATGGATAGCGTGCAAGTAAGGAAATAGCCACAACAAACAGAAAAAGAGATAAAGCTCCCATTTCATTAAGTCCAAAAGAGTTACACCAACAAAGTCACATTACAAATAAAGAAAAAAGGGAAGGAAAAGATGCAAAAATGAAGTGCAGCAGGTAGAAGAGCCAAGGGGCCTAGTTGCCTGCTTCAGTGGGAGGCTGGCCCGTAGCTGCCTCAGGGTCCTCTGAGCCCTGACTGAGGGGGATGGCCTGCAGAGGCACGGCAGGAATGGCTGCCCCCTCGGCAGGAGAAACCTGGGCGTCGAGGGAAGGCTTTGCAGCCTGCTGAGGTGCATCCTCGTTGGAGCCATCACTCAACTCAACCGCCAAGGATGGACTACTCCCTGGGACTGGCGCATCTGTGACCCTAGCATCCGAGGCCCCCTCGCCCGGAGTGGCAGCAGTTTCCGGAGCAGCCTCCTCGGCCTCAGAGCCCTCTTGGGCAGCCTCGCGGATAGCAGGAGGGTAGTACACGTTCTCCTCCTTCCACAAGTTAGAAGAGGCCTCCACCCCAGCCTGTCTGAGGGCTTCACTCCAAGTTTCGGAGCAGTAGCGCCTACATACCCCAGGGACTTGGGATTTGTAGGCAGCTGCTGTCTCAGCTGCCCCAGCAGCATAGGCTGCCTCCTCAGCTTCTTCCCTGGTGGCCCAGGCCTCCTCCCGGCCTTGATCTGTCTCAAGCTTGGCCCTCTCGGCCTCCCCTTTGGCCCATTCGGCCACCCTCTTGGCCTCCTCAGCATCGGCCACTTTCTTCGCCAGGCCAGCTATCTGCTCCTCGGCGAGCTTCAGCAGCCCCTCTACCTCGCCCAGACGCTTCGTCTGGGTTTCGGCCTGCCTCTGGGCGCCCTCAAGGCCTGACACCGCGCTGTTCCTAGCCTGGGTCATCGCCTTCAGCTCCTCCCTGGCCTTGGCAAGGTCCTCCTCTGACGTCTTGAGGGTCCGGGTAGCCACCAAGCGCCTGTCGCGCTCCAAATCCAGGGCCTTTCCATGTTCGTTGGCCGCCTCTTCCAGCCTGAAAGTGGCCTGTACAGCCTGCCAAACGAAACAGACAAGTTGCAATTAGCCGAGCCCAAAAAAAAAAGAGAAATGAAAGCAAAAGAAAAACTAAGGCAAGAAAAAGCACAAGTGTTAAGGTCTTACCATCCCCAAATACCGCTTGAGGCAGAGGAAGACGTCCCTACTCCTCATAGTTCCCAGCTC
Organism: Quercus aquifolioides; assembly: GCA_019022515.1. Taxonomy (NCBI): domain Eukaryota; kingdom Viridiplantae; phylum Streptophyta; class Magnoliopsida; order Fagales; family Fagaceae; genus Quercus; species Quercus aquifolioides. The sequence goes on along the minus strand of CM032334.1, from coordinate 9,966,073 downwards.
CGCCATGTCCGCGGGCAGGAGCAGGCACCTCTCCACAGCGTCGGCCACATAGGCGCCTTCGCCATCCTTAAAGTCCCTAAGGGAGGAGTCATCCCTCAAGGGAGCCCCGCGGAGCATTGGGGCGGGGAGCCAGGCCTAGACCTCGGGCGGGGGAGCGACCTGTTTATCCTGCGTTGAGGGGCCTATCCTCAGTTGCTTTGATGGCCGCTGAGTGCCATCGCCCTCCCGCGTGGGCCCAGATTTGTCCTCAAGGGTCCTCTTACCCTTGTCCTTCTTCTGCTTAGGGTCAGCAGGCTCGTGCCTAGACGACGGGCTCGCCTGAGGCGGAGGAGGAGGAAGCTTGGACTGTGTTGAGGCCGACCTGGTTTGAGCAGGACGATTCTTTGGAGGAGGGGGAGGAAGCTTCGGCTGGGACTTCCCCGGCTGCCCTTCGAGTAGGTCGAGTAGCTTGGGTTGGGACTTCTTCTTGTAGCCCATCTCAAACCGAGAAGATGTCTCTGAGGCTCGGAGATCTGCTTCGGTCAGACGAGGATCACCCAAGTCTCCAGAGGGATCCTCGGACTGATGGAATTGCTCGAAAACGTCGAAATCCTCCTCGGCAGGACCAAAATCTGCGGGTTCCCCTTCCCTCTCTAGGTTCTCTTCCGCGGCCTCTGAGAACGTATGGGAAGACGAGGGGACTGCTACTGTGACGCCTTCTGAAGTGGAGGTGTCCTCGGGAAACTCGAAACCGTCCTCGGTCACTCTTATTTTCTGCAGTCGAGGATCCTTAGCTCTGATCACGTACTTTGGGGCCGCAAATGACTTTTGGAGCGGAGTGTACCCCAAAATCTTGTGCGCAGCTTTGACTTGGTGGTCTGCTTCGTTCTCAAATTCCGCAGACCTGAGCACCTTCTGCAAGTCTTCCCTGTTGACCAAGCTGAAATGGCGCGCAAAAGAGTGCGGATCTGCAAAAGGAAAACACATCCATGGTTAGAAGCCAAACAGTACAAGAATAAACAATGCAGAAAAGAAGTCGGAATCTTTGAATCCCCTCCTATTCCCACTGTCCCACCTGGCGTTCCCTCTGTCGTCGGGCAATGGAGGCCATCGTGCCACGCTCCAGACATGATGAGGAAATCCTCATTCATCCCCTTGTTGGACTCGGGGAGGCACTGGATGAGCCGGACCCTGTCGTCCCTCGTCCTCATGTAGTAGGACTTGTTCTTCAAATGTTGAAGATTGTAACAGTAGTTGACATCATGATAGGTCAGCCTCAGACCCATCTTTTCATTAAGGGCGTCCACACTGCCCAGAATTCTGAACATGTTGGAGGCGCATTGGGTGGGGGTCAACCGAAAGTATGTAAGGTAACCCCTCATCACCGGCCCCATGGGGATTCTCATCCCCCCTTCAAGGAAGGCGATGACGGGAATCACCACCCCGCCCACCTGCCTCTGGAGGAGCCACTCTCCTTCCTCACAATACCTCAAGCCAACGTTGGCCGGTATCTTGTAATCGGCGATGAATTTCTCCATCGCCTCCTCAGTGCCAACATACTTCTTAAGTCTACCCATCCCAAATGACGCTTAAGCGAACTAAAGGAGGAATGAATGAAAGAGAAGGACGAGTAGAGAGAAAAAGAAGCTCAGAGAGGGATAGAGAGACTTACAGAAATGAGGAGGAGCTCCTTGGACTGGCTTTTTGTGCTGGGGATGGAGATGGAAGTTTGGCTGGACTCAGAATAGAGGCGCAGGAGCTCTTGATTGTAAATGAAACGAGGAGGAAGCGGTTCCAATGGGTATTTATACCCTAGGTAGAAGAGCCGCGCGAGTTTTCCCGCCCATAAAGGCCAGACGCATCCCCACCGTTGGATTGTCATCTGCCCGTTGAACGTGGGGAGCATAAAGCCGCCCGAATTTAATGCAGGACACGTTACGCGCATCGAAGCGCCAGTAACGCACCTTGGGCAGTTGAAAAGGCCCCAACGCTGACGAGGGACAAGACTTGATTAGACACGAAGCAGGTCCGAGGATATCAAAATCCTTCTTTCCGCCCGAGGATGCGGACAGCATGATTTTGAGGGGCTATTGTGGGGCTAGAATAAGTCAGCAACCCCAGCCCACTCCAAACCAAGCCCAGAGGCCCACGCCGAGGACGCCTCCACAATCCGAGGTCCGAGGACGAAAGTTTAGAGCCCAGGGCTCAAGGAGCATTGCCGAGGATGGTTACATCCTCGGTAGGCCGAGGCCAGAAAGTGGGCATACAGCATACCTTTAAGGGGAGTCTCCCTAAGCATCCAAGGAGCAAATAGTAAGAACCAATCACCGGACATCGAAGCATGGCGGAGGAGCAAGTCCCAGGCGAACTGTCACCTCCACATTAAATGCCCTCAACTAACGCTCTGGCCGCATTAATGAGGATAGGACCTCTGAACAGTGCCGTCTTGGGCGCTGCAACCCACTGGAGGTATGGGAATGCGGCTGATGAGACAGGCTCTCAAGTGGAAACCGGGCTGATCAACAAGTGTAGGGCTAGGATCAGCTGAGAGGGAAGTATATAATGTAAAAAGTCCCTCTTGTGAGGGGGACGGACGAAAAACCAGAGAAAGAAAGAATACTGTAGCAGAGTATTTTCTCTCAACCATTGTAACCTCACTTGAAAGAGATAAGAAGAACTTCGACCTCTGTAAACCAGTCCGAGGAAGCTTTATTGTGTATTCCAACCCATATTTAGGATACCAGCATTCACGTACAACCATGCAGGGCCGTTGCATTCTTTGCTATGGCCTAGCTCTTGAGCCCATACTCTACAAATTTATTGGAGGGTTAGCTGGGCTTGGGTCCACTCTCCCAACCCGTGGAGAGCGCTCGAATCCGGTCCCTACAATTTACATATGATGGAGGATCCAAATCCAATTATATACCACATATATGATGGGTGGGTGTGCTTCTTTTCTCCATTCAATCATGGGCTCATGGCTCAGTCGGCTTCCTGTGCTGTGATGGAGCCTGGAGTGCTAAAAAAAACCTTGCCAAGGCCCATTTTTTCTAACCCAATATTGGGCAAACCCAAATGGTATTAGCAATTACATGTGATATTTGGATTTTTTTCTACATCTGTGGCACATGGTCTACCAAGGAAAATCATTGGAAAGTCTAGAAGAGTGTGGTTTGGGAGGTGGTATTATGCATAACGCGATATATACGTAATACCTCACTTACGTAAGAGTAACTCATTCACATGTGGAATCCATCATGTGAGAGTGACGTTAGAGATCACTGTTATACAATAAAAATTAATGGTTTGGACTTTAGAGAGAACCAAAGAGATTTGTTTTTGGTTTTGCTTACCTCTAAGCTCACCCATGGGCCCAAGAGGAAATTCGAAAAGTGGGCTTATAAGCCTACTCAAGAAACATGTTGTATTAACATAATTTTCAGTCGAATTGCCTTCGACTATTAGTTAAATGCTTGGCCGCCATCATTTATGTGTAACTAACTGAATATCTTAATGGCCTATTTGGAAATTTAGAGAGGGAGGAGAGTAGAGGGGGATGGTTTCCCTCCACCTTGTTTGGATGTTTTTAAAATTAGTAAGGGGGAAGAGAGTAATTAGCCATTCCTATTGTTTGGATGTTTTAAAAATTAGGATGTAGAGGAGAGGAAATGATTAAAATAGACAAATTTACCCCTATTTGAAAATAGACTTGCAACATTGGTCTATGATTAATTTAGAAAGGATAAATTAGGGAATTTACTTAAATAATAATTTATCTAATTTACTCTCCCTCCAAATCTCTCTAATTTGGGGGAATTAAAAATGAGGGGTTAGAGGGAGTTGAAACCCCTCCAAACCCCCCCTCCCCCTCCCCCTCCTTACTTAAAAAACTTCCAAACAAGGTAATTGGATTACTCTCCCTCCCTCTACTCTACTCTCCTTTATTTTTTAAACATCCAAACAGGCTATAAATTTAGCTGTTTTGGAAGGGACTAATTAGAAAAGAAAACCAGGGGAATTTTGGTTTGTTAGTGTATTTTATGTTATGGGCTTTAGGCCCGCTAGTTTACTTGTATAGCACACTTGTACTTGTACTACACCTTACTTGTACCGCACACATATGCTTACTTGTACCGCACACATATGCCTCCTATATAAAGGCATCACATGTATATTCCTCAATTCACGAAATACAATACAATCATTCAGTATTTCTAACATGGTATCAGAGCCACTGCTCTGACCTTTCTTTTAGCAGTCTTGTCTCTCTTGGTGTTACTCCACCCTTATCGCTTCCGCCGTCACAACAGCCACTGCAGCCACTCACCGTTGAACCTACGACGTCTCTCAGCCGTTGTCTTCAGGTTCCGGAACTGCAGCCGCCGTCGTTGAGGAGTCCCACACCACACAGACCACTGCAACCACCGTCTCCGCCGTGTATCGTCCTCCGATAAAGTTTTTGCACATACCACCATGATCGTCTCGCCTCGATCTACGCATTCGTGGAAGTCTCGCAAGCATCGGAGCCTGCACGCGCTCTCACGCGCCACCTGAAGAAGCCGCGCCTCAGTCACGCGCCCCACGCGCTGTCACGCGCCGTCACAGCCTCAGTCATGCGCCCCACGCGCTGTCACGCGCCCTCACAGCCTCAGTCACGCGCCTCACGCGCCCTCACTCAGTTCTGCTGACGTCATCCGTGACGTCATCTTGCCACGTCACCTAGGGCTGACGTCATCATCCACTCATCTGCTGACGTCATCCACCACAGCTGACGTCATCATTGACTGACCGTTGACCGGGCCGTTGACTTTGACCGTTGACCAGAGTTGACTTTGACCGAGGTTTGACTTTGACCGCTGACTTTTCTACGGTTGACTTTTTACAGTCCAGGTTCTCCTTACCCAGTTTTTCGCGTAGATTTCATTTTTGCAGTCTGTTTTTGCATATTGTGTTTCTAAATGGATAAAAATGATGTTTTTCTTCCTCGCCCCATCAATACTGTATTGGAGGGGAACAAGAATTACTTATCTTGGTCTCAAGCTATGCGCAGTTTTCTTAAGGTTCGCATGCTCTGGCAATACTGTACTGGTGCAATTTCCATTCCTGTCAAGGGAGCAAGTGAAGAAGATGCTGCCTTCCTTGGTCGCATGATTGAATGGGATAGTCACAACCACATGATCCTCACATGGATTCGGAACACTTCCATTCCCTCCATCTCCAACCTGTTGGGCAGCTTTGATGATGCAAAATCAGCATGGGATATGTTGGCCAAAAGGTACTCCACTACTCACGGATCCATGAAATATCAGTTAGTGGTTGAATTGCATCAACTTCGACAAGAACCAGGGCAATCCATCAATGACTACTATGATCAGCTTCGCTTCATTTGGGACCAAATTGACCTTTCTGATCCAATTTGGGCATGCTCAAAGGATGCTCAGCAATATGCTACAGTTAGAGATGAATTTTGTCTCTATGAATTCCTGATGTCACTTCGCAAGGACTTTGAGCCCATCCGAGGTCAGCTTTTTAATCGCAATCCTCCTCCCTCTCTTGATACTGCTGTAAACGAGTTGGTTAGAGAAGAAGCTCGGCTTGCAACCCTTCAAGCCCAGAATAAGTTCAATGTTTTGGCTATTACTCCTTCTGCTCCTGCCATTGAGCAACCTCAACAATCAGGTGATTTCTCTGGCTCCAGCAATCGTCGCAAGCAGACCAACAAGAAGTTCTGCAATTATTGCAAGCGTCCTGGCCACACCATTGAGACTTGTTACCGTCGCAACAAATCTACTGCTGCTGTTGCTAATACTGAGCCTACTCCGCCGATGCCTTCCATTTCAGCTGAGTCCCAGTCTTCTAGATCCACTATCAACCTCTCCCCCACTGAACTACAGGAGATCATAGCTCAGGCTGTTCGTATGGCTGGTAATGCATCTCTTTCCACTGCTCTCTCAGTTCTGCCCGGTAAGTCTCAAACTTGGCTTTTTGATTCTGCTTGTTGCAATCACATGACACCTCACTCATCCTTATTCTCCAACCTTGGCCCTGCACCACATCCTCTTAATATTCATATAGCTGATGGTTCCACCATGCATGGGAATAGTCTAGGTTTTGTTTCGACCTCTAACCTCTCTGTTCCTGGGGTCTTCCATGTACCTGACCTATCCTATAATTTGTGCTCTGTGGGACAATTAGCTGAACTAGGATATCGCCTTATTTTTGACTATTCTGGGTGTATTGTGCAGGATCCGAGGACGGGGCAAGAGCTTGGGACCGGTCCTTGGGTTGGGCGTATGTTTCCCGTGGACAATCTTCATCTTCCACCTGTTGCTCCTGTCTCTGTTGCTGCTGCAGCTGCTGCAGTTTCTTCTTTACCTTCTCTCGCACTTTGGCATTCTCGTCTTGGTCATGCCTCATCTACTCGGGTACAACAGTTAGCTTCTAAGGGTCTGTTGGGTTCTGTGTCCAAAGACAATTTTGATTGTACTTCATGCCAGTTAGGAAAACAGCCAGCTTTACCTTTCAATAATAGTGAATCTATCTCTAATAGTATTTTTGAGTTAATTCATTCTGATGTTTGGGGACCTTCTCCTGTTACTAGTATTGGTGGATCTCGTTATTTTGTTGTTTTCATTGATGATTATTCTTGTTATAGTTGGATCTTTCCTATGAAATCTCGTTCTGAAATCTTACCAATATACAGTAACTTTGCAAAAATGGTTGAAACACAATTCTCCAAACATATCAAAACTTTTCGTTCTGATAATGCTCTTGAATATACTCAATATGCTTTTCAAGCTCTGTTACATTCCTATGGCACTGTACATCATCTAACCTGTCCAGGTACCTCTCAACAAAATGGTCGAGCCGAAAGAAAACTTCGTCATATTCTTGACACTGTCCGTGCTCTTCTTCTTTCTGCCAAAGTTCCTGCCCCATTTTGGGGTGAAGCCGCTCTTCATGCTGTTCATGCCATTAATCGCATTCCAAGCACTGTTATCCATAATCAGACTCCGTATGAGCGCCTTTTTGGGTCACCCCCTGACTATCATTACCTTCGCTCCTTCGGATCTGCTTGTTTTGTTCTTCTTCAGCCTCATGAGCACAACAAACTTGAGCCTCGATCTAGACTTTGTTGTTTCCTTGGTTATGGTGAAACTCAAAAAGGGTATCGGTGCTATGATCCTGTCTCTCATCGTCTTCGTGTTTCCCGTAATGTTGTCTTTTGGGAACACCGCTTGTTTGTTGAACTCTCTCACTTTCGTTCTTCCCTAACTAACTCTTCTGTTTTAGAAATTTTTCCAGATGAGTCACCTGTTCCTTCTACAGATACTCTTGATCCTCCTTTGGACTTCTCTATTCCATCTCCAGATATTTTTGATGATTCTCCTAGACAGGTTGTAGATGAACAGGTTGATGACGAGCTACCCCACCTTGAGCTTAGGTCCCCTGCTCCTGCTCCGCCTGAAGATCCTCCACAAGACATTCCACCTCGCCAATCAACCCGGGTAAGATCCATTCCTGCACATTTACTTGACTATCATTGTTACACTGCCCTTGCTACACTCCATGAGCCTCAAACCTATCGTGAGGCCTCTACTGACCCTTTATGGCAGATTGCAATGAAAGAGGAAATTGATGCATTAACCAAAAACCATACTTGGGATCTGGTTACTCTCCCTCCTAGTCAGTCTGTGGTTGGTTGTAAGTGGATCTATAAGATCAAGACTCGCTCTGATGGGTCCATTGAGCGCTACAAGGCTCGTCTTGTTGCAAAAGGTTTTACACAGGAGTATGGGATTGATTATGAAGAGACTTTTGCTCCAGTTGCCCGTATCTCCTCTGTTCGTGCCTTCTTAGCTGTTGCAGCTGCTAGTAAATGGGACCTTTTTCAGATGGATGTTAAAAATGCCTTCCTTAATGGGGATCTGCATGAAGAAGTCTATATGCAACCTCCTCCTGGTCTTTCTGTTGAAACAAACAAGGTTTGTCGCCTTCGACATGCACTTTATGGCCTTAAACAAGCTCCACGAGCTTGGTTTGCCAAGTTCAGCTCCACCATCTTTCGCTTGGGTTATACTGCCAGTCCTTATGATTCTGCCTTATTTCTTCGTCGCAATGATAAAGGCACTATTTTGCTTCTCCTATATGTAGATGACATGATTATAACTGGTGATGACCTCAGTGGCATTCAAGAACTCAAGGATTTTCTTAGTCAACAGTTTGAGATGAAAGACCTTGGACATCTCAGCTATTTCTTGGGTCTTGAGATCACTCGTTCCACAGATGGTCTCTACATTACTCAAGCCAAGTATGCTTCTGACCTTTTATCTCGAGCTGGACTCACTGATAGCAAGACTGTTGACACTCCAGTTGAACTTAATGCGCATCTGACGCCCTCAGGGGGGAAACCATTGTCTAATCCCTCTCTTTACAGACGATTGGTTGGCAGCCTAGTTTATCTCACAGTTACTCGTCCAGACATTTCTTATGCTGTTCATCAGGTGAGCCAGTATCTGTCTGCTCCACGATCGACTCACTATGCTGCTGTTCTGCGCATTCTACGATACTTGAAGGGAACTCTCTTCCATGGCCTTTTCTACTCTGCTCAGTCTCCCCTTGTACTCCGTGCATTCTCTGATGCTGATTGGGCAGGAGATCCCACTGATCGCAGGTCCACTACAGGTTATTGCTTTCTCCTTGGTTCTTCTTTGATTTCTTGGCGAAGTAAGAAACAAACTTTCGTGGCCCGCTCCAGTACTGAAGCAGAATATCGTGCTCTTGCTGACACCACATCTGAGCTCCTTTGGCTACGATGGCTTCTTAAGGATTTGGGTGTGTCCACATCCTCCGCTACTCCCCTTTATTGTGACAACCAGAGTGCCATTCATATTGCTCACAATGATGTCTTCCATGAACGGACTAAACACATCGAGATTGATTGCCATTTTATCCGTTCTCATCTTGTCTATGGTGCTCTCAAGCTTTTCTCCGTCTCCTCCAAAGATCAACTTGCAGATATCTTCACCAAGGCACTTCCTAAGGGACGCACTCGTGATTTGGTTGACAACCTCAAGCTGGTCTCACATCCACCTTGAGTTTGAGGGGGGCTGTTAATGTATTTTATGTTATGGGCTTTAGGCCCGCTAGTTTACTTGTATAGCACACTTGTACTTGTACTACACCTTACTTGTACCGCACACATATGCTTACTTGTACCGCACACATATGCCTCCTATATAAAGGCATCGCATGTATATTCCTCAATTCACGAAATACAATACAATCATTCAGTATTTCTAACATGGTTAATTAACTTTTCCAAATCGACATCAAACAAAATTATCTCAACCAGCCATGAAACCTGTCACTAAAGATTGTCACTCTCTCAAACATCCAACAACCAAAAGCCGTTCTCACCGCCTAAAGGTGGATCTTATATTTTCCCTTGAACTTCTCTAAAGGCATAGCCAAATGAAGGCATTAACCAAGTTTCCACCTACCTTCAATTAATCACATTTATCACTCACTCAAAAAAAAAAAAAAATATATATATATATGAAGTATTAAAATTTTAATTTGCATAAGAATTGTCAATTCTTATGCATAAGTATAAGAATTGTGGGGTGTGGGGGATAAGGGCTGAGGTTCAAGTTTTCAGAAAAGAGTCTCACACATATATACACTTAAATTTGATTAGAATAGAAGTTCTATATTGTATAAAATAAAAAATAAAAAAATTAATATGCATTACGTTGATTTAAGTATTTAACCCCATTTTCATAAAAGAGAAGAAGAAGTAGTTAACCCTTTGATAATAGATTTTATGATTAGTTGATTATGTAGAAATTTCTAACAATTATCGCGGCTTATGTTATTTGGGAAATCTTTGTCATTGATATCCTTTAATCAGACTTGGATAAATGTTATGAAATTTGACAATATTAATTAAACATGTGAAGTCTTAATGCTTTACACTTGTATCATTGTATATTTGTATGATGATTATTACGTCTTTCATAAAAAAAAAAAAAAAAAAAATGATGACCATTACGTCTTGGTCATTAAAAAAAAAGAGTTACTCAGTATTACTTTGTGATATCAGTTTTGTTTTTGTGAAAGACTAATGAGTTTATTATTATTGTTGTTGTTAATAAATGTCTTAAGGGCACATGTTAAAAATTAATAAACTCTCAATTATGAGTTATAATATATATTTTTCAATAAAAAAAATTATATTTATTAATGATTCATTAGTTTGCATGTACAAATTCATTGTAATTATGTGTGCTTTTTTGGATATATATTTTTTTGAGAAGTGAGCTATACATCAATTGTGGGTGGGAATTTCCTTTAACTCAAGGGCAAGAAGTATGTTGAATATTGACTCTATGGTAGACAAATCAACATACAAGCCACATCCTATCTTGACTTTCCATTTTAAATGTATAGAAATATTATTTAATAAAACATTAAATGAACATTGATATATGTGCAAAGTTAGACTTGAAATAACCGTGATAATAATAAAACATTTAATGTACTTGATTCACCTTAAAACAACTGTAGTAAGATAACCGTTTTATATGATACAATAGAAGTACACAGTATTCCAAAATTAGCCTACTACTTCGCACATATAGTAACCTCACATAGATCCACTATAATTTGAAATTTAACTTTCTTTAATTGCACGTGTGTAAGAAGATACGCTAAGTGAAGAATATTTCAAATTGTTGTGAAAATTTATTATTTCCTCACAGATAAAGTTTGGATATAATTACACGCAATATCTTTTTATTGGATGTAAACTATATCCATCATTATATTACATTTTCTTTTTATATCATTTATATTGGTAAAATTTCTAGAAAATTAAAGATTGATAGCTATGTTATTAATTAAATATGTAAATTTTAAGTTTTTGTGATATAAAATTATGTATAAAAAATAAATTTATAGATTGAACAGTAAATAACATTCATTTGACATGCATGTTAAGAAAATAAAGAACATGCAATTCATCAATTAAATTTTCGAAATATGTACTCATATTAATTTTTTTTAATGATAGTGCTAAACTTAGTCATTCCTAGAAACGACTCAATATTTTTAAACAAGTTTAGATAAAGCCTTTTATTTGTTGTTGTTGTTGTTATTATTATTATTATTATGTGAGAGAAACCCTTTATTTATTAATTTTTTTGATGTGACAAACCCTCTATTAAGTGCTGCAACATTAGTCATCTTATGCTTTTATTGCTCGAGCTTAGGGAACGATATGAAATCCCACTGGAACAATGTAGGAAATTTTAAGATTCCCCCCAACAGTGGTGTCCCCTGTGTACTTTAAGTTTGATTCCAAGTGCCCCATAGAAGGAGAAGGTTTGGGGCACGCGGTGAGGGCTGAAATAACCACTAATTTGCAAGTCTTCAATATTTCAGGGATCGTATAACGTTGATAATCAACGGCAAACAAAAATCCTCCATCGCCATCGGTATAGGCATAGTCAATCACTTTTCCATCGCACACGACATGTATTTCAGCAACTGTAAGAAAATTGAAAACAAAAAAACTTGGTGAGGCTAGCTGCAGCAGTACCATATATATATATATATATATATATATATGCAGGTAAAATAATTAACCTGAGCAAACTTACTTGCGAAAGCGACGATATTGGTACCACTGGCATTTGTATTGCTGTTGCCTGGGCAATACACAGTGCCATGGATTTCGATAAGGTAACCCATGCGTTGGGCTCCAGAGATTGGAACTGCTAGTGCAGCAACCGTAAGGGAAACAAAGAGAGCTAATTTCATTGCCATGGTTATTTTACTATTAGTCTCTTACAATTGACTTGCTAAAATGCTGTGCATTGGAACCAATTTATAGAATATTAGTCGCTATCTCGTGCTATGCACAGAAAATTATCTATTTGTGAAGTAGATTAAAATAATTTTATAAAATTTTAAATTGATTAAGAAACTACACCATTGTATGATTTGTTTTTGTATGACTTCAATTTGTATTACAATTTGATAAAGAAGTCATTGTTTGAATGTGCAACGACTCACAAAAAATTTGGCAGATAGTTTCAGATACTGCAAAAAAATAACTCAAAAATTCATATATTAAAACTTCTGAAAGACAAAAAAATATTAAAGTTTAGAAATTATTGAAACAAAACAAAATATATATGACTAAACAATAGAGATATATAAGAAAAATATGGGTTACATTCAAAAGAATAAGGGATAATTACACTTTACCCACCTGTGGTTTGCCTCTAATTTGATTTACCTACCCGTGGTTTCAATTTTAACACTTTACCCACCTGTGATTCTCTCTGTTAGTAATCCGTAACCCACCTCTGTTAAAAAAGGGGGGTAAATAAGTCTTTTTACACCCATTTTATGTCTCTCTCCTCCCAAAACAAGAAAAACAAAAAAAACAAGAGAAAAACAAGATTAAAATATGGTATTGGTTTCTCATCATTCACAAACATGAAGAACATACACCCAGAAAACTAATACAAATCAAATGAAGCAAAACCATGAGAGAGAGAGTTCTTTGTCTTCTTCCTTATACTTATTTTTTGTGCCTGAACTAAGAAATTTATTAAAATCAAAGCATAACACAATTTACAACAAAACAATAGGGAGGACCAATAATTTCCAGCACTTAATTTCTAAAGTTTTGATTTTCAACATCCAAGATCTCACTCCACAAAGCCATTGTATGTACATTGGCAGTACCCAAGGGGAGGATCGGCAAAGCTTGACCAAGGGAATAGAGATATGAGAGAGGAAGGTTTCAAAGCCAAACAACAAACCCACCAGAAAAAATCACAACATCGTGAACAATAGAATAAAAATTACTTGATTTGCTGGGTATAATAGAAGTAAAGTGAAACAGATCGAACGACGGCGCATTCTCCTTGGTCAGATCGAGCGGCGATGGATGTCAGATCGAATGGCGATGGCTTGGATTCGGAGGGGATGGAGGTCAGATCGAACGGCGGCGCATTCTCCTTGGTCAGATCGAGCGATGATGGAGGTCAAATCGAACGACGATGGCTTGGATTTGGAGGGGATGGAGGTCAGATCGAACGGCGACGCATTCTCCTTGGTCAGTGAGAAACAGAGAGAGCAGTGAAACAGAGAGAGGGAGTTTTGTGAAACAGAGAGAGCGGTGAGAAAGTTATCTGAGTACTGACACTGATGGTGTACCCCCTGCTGCACTAGATCTTTGCCCTTGTCTCCCAACTCCGTTCATCTCTCCGATCCTAACTCCGATTTGAACTTCTGGGATGACCCTTTTGACTATAATAGACAATTTCTTTGAATTATCTGTAATTATCCTTTTGTTTTTCGTTTTTTTACTGAAACTTTAAAGTATCTAAGCACAGTAATTTGTCAAACACAATAATATCTGTAATAAATCATGATTGAGAGTAAGCACAGTAATTTGTAACAAGCTTAGAATGCTGAAAATTTGTACGCATGAATGGGAGTGTGTTTTGGGAGGCAGAGAAGTGTTTGATATGTTTTGAGTTTTGTTTTTGAGAAAAAATGTGTTAGAGTAATGTCTGAAAGGAGATGGGTTACGGATTACTAACGGAGGGAATCACAGGTGGGTAAAGTGTCAAAATTGAAACCACGGGTAGGTAAATCAAATTAGAGGTAAACCACAGGTTGGTAAAGTGTAATTATCCCAAAGAATAATCAATGGCTATAACTATTGAAATGAATTAAATGATTCAGAGCCTACAAATTATAGATAATATATATGTGTGTGTGTGTGTGTGTGTGTGTGTGAGACTACACAAATTCAGATGTTAAAACTTCAAAAATGCCAAAAATATATATAATTAAAGAATAAGTTATTGAAACAATTAAAAAAATATATGACTATTCAAAAGAGAAATATAAGAAAAAGAAAAAAAGTACACAAACTCATAAAGCAATAAGTTTTAAAATTTAATGAGTTTAAACTTTAAACAAACCTTATTAGCATCTGGCTCACGCTAAAAAATGTCGAGTAGGAGCTCACATTGAAATAATGAAAGTCATACCTTCTCTTAATATATCGTTTATAAGCTTTCTGCTCAAAAAATTAACATACTTTCATATTGTGAGGTGAAGCAAAAACATATGTAGTAGCAGCAACTTTAAATTTCAATTATTACAAACTTTTTTATCTTGTAAAAAACAGCTAAAGAGAGTTTGGTGGTTCACGTATAAAAATTACTTTTTAAAAAATATATGAAGATAAATTATCAACATTTGAGCTTAAGTTGAACTTGTTAGAAAGATAGAGTTTCACTCCTTGTTGAGTTTGAACTAAACAAAAATAATTTTATTTTAAAAAAATGTTAGTAATGTGGCAAGTTTGGAAGAAATCAATAAAAAGTTAAAGGTTTCGGTTATATATATATATATATATATATATATATATTATGAACCACCACATGACAAAAAAAAAATAAGAAGAAGAAGAAGAAGAAGCTAGCACAGTCCACACCCCTACAACGTAGGCTACACTACTACTTTGTATTTTCGTATTATTCCCACTACTATGAGTCCCATGATGATGCCAATCCCAATCCTATTCATAATAAAACATTTCGGTATTTCTCTAAACTCTCAACTAAAAAAAAAAAGGGTAAATTTCACTTACCACTCCTGAGGTTTGGCCTAATGCCAACCAGGTCCATAAGATTTCAAAATTGACCACTTTAGTCCCCAAAGACAGCTTTCACCCTAACACCGTTAGCACTCTGTTAGCTTGTCTCTCTTCTTGGTAACTCTCTCCTCCTTCATCCCTCTCTCTCTCTCTCTAACCTTAGATCACTTCTCTTCAATTCACTCACCCATCAATACAGGAAACATGCTGTAACATAGAAACTAAGCAAGGAATTGGGATGGGTGTGCTTGAAAATAGAGAAAAACTGCACCTTGAGGAACAAAATTGAGGAGATTGAGAGCAAGATCAGATTCTCAACCCACAACCACCTTCACCAGCCACAACCACCAATCTCAGCTTCAAATCCAAAACCAAACCCATCAAATCAAAAAAAAAAAAAAAAAAAAAACTCAAATTCACAAA
This sequence comes from Quercus aquifolioides, assembly GCA_019022515.1. NCBI lineage: Eukaryota > Viridiplantae > Streptophyta > Magnoliopsida > Fagales > Fagaceae > Quercus > Quercus aquifolioides. Next base: position 9,950,982 of record CM032334.1, on the reverse strand, counting down.
AATGTCAAACCCTAGCATAAAATCAAAATCCAATCTCAACTTCAAATCCAAAACCAAACCCAACAAATCAAACCCCAAAAAAAAAAAAAAAATCTTCTCAAATTCACAAAAATGTCAAACCCCAAACAACTCACTCCATTACCAAAACTCTGGATCTCTATGAAAAATCCCCATCACATCTCTATGTTGTAACTAGGTTGAATTAGTGAGTGACCCATCATGTGAAGGTCACCTCGGGAGCTTCCCACTCTTTTGATTCACAATCTCATCCACTTGCATGCAATTGCAATTCTCTTGGCCTTTGCTTTCAGTGAGTGACCCATCGAGTGTGAAGGTTGGAAATGTATGGATCAAGAGACCGTGGCGGCGCGTGCATTTTATGACAGTGACTGTGGAGGATGAATCAACATGGGAAATTCTAGAGGCGACAGCCACATGCCTTCGCCGATCCAAACCAAAAAACCAAAATCCACCAGTCCCAATCCAAACTAAAACCCACAAAATTCCAAAGCCAATCCACGAAAAATACCCAAATCTTCCAACAAAAATCTAACCAAAACTCACAAACCACTGCGAACCCACCATCGAGGTGCACCACAAAGACAGAGAGGTCAGAGAGAGGAACGAGGAAGCCTTATGGAGAAAAGAGAAAGAAGAGCTCTGGGACGAAAGAGAGATTTAGAGAGGTCTGACATAGAGAGAGTAAAACAAGTAATGTGAAGGACCTGGACGAGAGAAAGAGAGAGAGAAACAGAGGGATGAGAGGGAGAAAGAGAGGATCCAGAGAGTTGGAGAGAGAGACAGAAGAGAAGTGATGGGTGAGGAAAAAAAAATAGTAACGGAGGCTAACGGAGCGAGGATTAAATTGTCTTTTAGGGACTAAAGTGGTCAATTTTAAAATCTTATGGACCTAGTTGGAATTAGGCCAAACCTCAGGGGGTATAAGTGGAATTTACCCAAAATAAAAACTATAATACATTCACGCACAAGTCATGATGTTTGAAATTTCAAACCACGAAATCCCTTTTCTACACTCAACCATAAAAAATAAATGAAAAACCAATTATTATTTTTTTATTTTATTATTTTTTTAACAAAGCAAAGGAGAAGAAAATAACATAAGAAGAGCTCATACCTTTACTTGGCTTTAAAAAAAATAAAAAAATTTGGGGTTTGCTTTGCTTTTATAGTGTTCATGATTAATCTCGCAAATTTGGAGACAAATTATCAATGTTTGAGTTTGAGTTAAAGTTAGACTTGTTAGAGGGATAAAATTTCACGTCTTGTTAAGTTTGGATTAAACAAAAATAATTTTGTTTTAAAAAAATGATAATTATAAGTTTGAGTTTAAGTTAAGTTTAAGCTAAGTTGGACTTATTAGAAAGATAGAGTTTCACTCGTTGTTAAATTTGGACTAAACAAAAATATTAAATAAAATGATAATTTTATTTAAATATTGTGCTGACGTGAAAAATTGTGAAAGTTTCAAAGATTTCGATTATATATATATACTCCGTATATAGTAATAAAATGATAATTTTATTTAAATATTGTATTGACGTGAAAAATTGTGAGAGTTTCAGAAGTTTTGGTTATATATATATATATATAGGTAGATGAGAGAGCACAAGTAACTGTTACAATAAGAAACAACATAACTACGGTTCACCAATGTTTTTGCCTAAAACCATGGACTACAAGGATTTGGTTTTGTAACCCATAATATGTGGTTTTAGGATTATCATATATATTGATTCTTAAAAAAGAAGAAGAAAATATGTTATATTTTATAAATTTATTTATCAATATTGTGAGATACACACCGCAACAAATCTAATTTTTTTCAAGGGTCAAAACCCTTAAAAAAAGTATTAAAAAACCTTGAAAAAAATTATTTCAAGAGTCCAATTAACTCTTGATAACCTTCGAAACATATACCGTCGAAAAGGAAATTTTGAAGGCCTTCGTGGCCCTCAAAACAAGTGCTCTAATCTTATTTTGAGGGCTATTAGACCCTTAAATAACCTTTTACCAAGGTGGTATATTGCTACAATTACACTTTCTTTGATCTCTAAACTCAAACCTACAAATTAACAGATTAGAGGACGCATACAAACTGCCGATATGTCAATTATTGTTTAAAAGAAAAGATATCAACAACTACAATTTGTACAAAGACCAAATTTGTCCAAGAGTAAAAAGTTTTGATATATTTTATTCTTCATCATCATCTTCAAAGCAAGAAGTTATTAGCTAGTACATTTGAACATTTCAACTATTATGGGTGCCCTCAAGTTTCTGAAAAAGAGAGAATGATACCAAAAGTTTTTTAATTTCCCAGCTAATGTATCTACACACCTTTCCACAATATCAAATTCAAGATACCCACAATTTTAAAAAGAACAAAAAAGGCACAACAGAGTTCATATATCTAAATAAAACATGCTGATTAAAGAAACGTCATTCATCAACAAAGTCTTATGAAATTACTTTCTTTCATAAAAATCCATTTATCCATAAAAAATAAAAAAATAAAATTAAGAAGAACACTTAGAAAGAACATAGGTCCATAAAATACGTGGGTACCTCTCTATTATTTCATATTTTATTTTTAATATTACAAATAATCACACCAAGCAAACACAGCAATTTAGTTTCCAAAGCAATCAAATTACAGCACATCAATATAAAACCAAAAAAAGAAAAAATTGCATGTGGCAATTGCCAAGCACAGGGTATATCCAACCTTGAAGCAGAAAAAATCTGCCACAACCAAAAAAAAAAAAAAATTGAAAGTCAATTCAACACATACATATAAAAATCCATGTACAGAACAGAGAGATGGGACATATGGTAGATCTTTTTGGAAGGATTGATGAGACAAATACCAACGTTTCTCCTATAATTCTTTTTAATTTCAAAAAGAATTAAATAAATGTCTTGGTTCAAGGTTTTGGATTTATGGTTTTAGAGACACTCACCAATTTCTAAGGTAATGAACAGAGTCTGAAAATAACTTACATCATCCAAATTATTCACAAGTTTATCATCTTTAATTGATGGAGCAGAATTTGAATGAGGGAGAGGAACATGATTAATAGAAACATTATGACTTGATTTTGATTTACCTGCACAGATGCATGAATTGGCCAATTAAGGATAGAAATTTCGAAGAAACTAAATATTTATGATAACTGAGTATAACTAACAGCACAGTTAACTAAGGAACAAAACAACAATAAAATATAGTCATTCAAGAAGATATAAGCTGACTCATACGGTGGAACTCAAGAACATAACTAAGTAGCCAACAAGAGAAATTACTCATACAGTGGACAAAGATTCATGTACGACAACTAATAAGGATTAAAATGACAGAGCTTACTTCCAATAGTGTACTTTCTTTGCAAATCCTGTGAAAAAAAAAATGAAGACAGAGACACCATCAAATTATTTTGATATTTTAACTTTTAATTCAGTGAAATGATTGCTTTAAAAATTCACATTAGTATGGCAGCACACTCAGGATAAGCAACTCAACCATGGCAAGATTGAAATCAATGAGATAGCCTTTATTTAGCTTCCAAGAAAAGATGAAGTTTCCAGGCTTAACATCTCTGTGAACCACTCAATGCAATTACAAAATAAAGACCTTTACATATGCTCCACATAAATCTACTCCTCTATGCTCATTTCATAAAAGTCATTCATCACAGCCCCCATAACTGCTTCAACCTCAATTCTCTCTGAATCAAACCCATAGATCCACAAACTTTCATGCCCCAAACTCCACTTCGTAAACCCAAGCAAAAATTACCAATTTCTCACAACTAAAGCAAAACCCAATCATTGAATCAACCAAAAAGAGGCAAGTTAGATCAAAAAAGGGAATTTAAATACAAACTGGGTTTCGGTCATAGATGAGAAAAACAAGAGGTAAAAAATTAAAAAGAAATAAAAAGGAAAATGAAGAAGAGAAGCAGAGAGAGAATCTGAGGAGCGGCAGCCACCGCTAGTGGTGACGCCATCGTGGACTGGTGTCTGTTATGGTGTCACGAAAATCGATCATGGCTGAGCTCAAAGACCCAGTAGTGAGATGAGAGAGATAGAGAACCACCCCCGTTGTGACTTGTGGCGGTTGTTGACGGCAATCATGAGAGGTACATCCATGGAGTTGAGGTTTGGCTATTTTGGGTATTTGAGATGATTTCTAGTTGCGTTTGGTATTATATTTGGGTTGATTTATGGGGTGTGTTTTGGTATTATATGTTGATTTTCGGTTGTGTTTGGTAGCCAAGAAAGTCAAAGAAAAGCTGGAGATATTTTTTGAATTCACCCTTTAATTTTTTTTATCCGATGTGGAGTTTTTAATTTTTTAAAATTGTTACATGGCTTTATTTAATAGTAATTAAACATTTTTTTATTGTTTAATTAGCCATGTATGTGCCATGTGTGCAAATTATTTGCCACGTAGATATTTTTCGTTAGTGTGTTAACGGTAGGGACCAAAGTGACTACAAGTTGAAAATAGCAAGGCTAAATTGACTGTTATTAAAATGTAAAGACCGAATTAATTGTAATTTCAAAATACAGAAACTAAAATAGTGTTTTTGCCTAAATAAATATATTATAAATTCTTATGGGAAAATATGCATCACAGATTTTTTTTTTTTTTTTTTACACGTGCCTTTACAAAGTACTTAAAGGAAGTTAGGTATAATTGTTAATGTCTTTGAAGAAGAGGTAAGCTACTCTGCAAAGCCATGGATGGCTTTTGGGTGCTTTATTCAAGTTGTAAGACATTGTGCAAGACATGGTGCAAGACAGCTTGCAAAGGGTGGCCAAACTGTATGGTGCTCCACCAAGAAAAAGACAGAAGCCCAAGAGTCATTAAAATAGGTATGCCAATGAGCTATAATTCAAATGACACTACCTCTCACAAAAATGGAAGGAGGGTGAGGTTGTGGGTTTAAAACCTACGACATGTTTTGTATAGCAACAAAGCCTTAGTCCCAAAACTCAGCTTCGAATCTTCAACATACTAATTAGATTAATGCAACAAATCAACACTTATTATTTCTACACTTTTTAAATGCAATTCATTATTCCTTCTCAAAAAATTCAACACTAACTACCAGAATTACTGCAGTATATACCTCATACATTAAAGGGCTCTCATCAAAATCAACATTGGTTTTTATCAATAAATCCATTACACAGAAAACAAAGGAAATAGGAGTCCTAAAACCAGAAAATATGATGCACAAACCTTAGGAGCCAACGTAAGCATGATTTAAGAGTTAGTTCACGAAGGAAAGCAGATGTGTCAGAGAACCCGGTAGCAACATGAGGGTAAACCTAGTTGCAAACACCAAATGGAATTTTAGAATTTCCACACTGCTAAAACAATAGATAATAGAAGAAAAGTAATTAGAGTTTGCATGATTGTAAAAGACATTAAAATCATTTGTATCAATGACCGCATACTTGTAAGTACATTTTTGTACGGCATTAATCCATAGTAATTAATTTTAATGTTAAGGTAAAGGAATGCTTTATAAAAACTTGGAAGTCATCATTTAAATGTCAAATTGCCCATATTTGCAATCAAAATTTTAACTCAGATGGAAGGTCTTATTCCTGTTATCCACATACTCAAATGGTGAATTTTCTAGCACTACAGGAAGTTTTACAAGTTTATAATGCATCGATATGATGCATTGACACCATGCCATAACTACACTGAGTTAATACTTTTAGGTCAGACATAAACATCTTATCAAAAAGAAAAAGTATGCAGGCTCTGTATTCATTGGAATAGAACAATAACAAATATAAGGGAAAAATAGATTGCCAATTCCAAGCTACATAACTTGAAAATGAATTTATAAACTTCATAAGCTCTAGTAAGTTTTATAAACAAAATGAGTGTAAAAAATCTCTGCAATGTAAAGAAGCTGAATAGAGCATTGAATTGCAATGACCCAAACCAAGTAAAAATTGAATTAATACTATTGATAAACCAATGCTCATTTCCATAGGAAACCTAAAATTAACAAACATAGCAACACAAAAAAACCTCATAGATCCAACCCATACTTAAATTGATATTAGTGAAATACTACACCATTAACACTTACCAACTCCTTTTTAAGAATTTCTTCAATATAATATGTTCAAACCATACTTCAGATTCCAAAGGACTAGTATGTAATTCCATTTCCAAAGTATCCAAACCTTAGCCCCAAATTATATTATTGGCAAGGAAGAGAAATATCAATGGAGAGAATGAGAGAGAGAAAACAAGAGAGAATACCAAAAAATTCTTTGCAAAGTTCTACTAGGTAATTTCCAAATTCAATTTTTTTTTCTCGGGAAACAAAGAGAGAGAGAGAGAGAGAGAGAGACCTGTAATCGGACAAAAGGGCGGAGGAGAAAGCTTTGACTATCAATGGCAGGATGACGTCGGAGATAGGATCGCCGACCATTACGCCTCAACCTATCGTCGGACGTGATTGAAATTAGGGTTTCCAAGTCACCGGTCAGCAATTGACACTGAAGATTCACCGATGAGTCACAGAACTCTCTGAGCTTGACCATCAACTCAAAAAAAAAAAAAAAAAGATTAATTATTCACAAAAAACCAAACGAATTCACAAAAATCGAATCTGAAAATGGAAGAGCACACAAACCTGTGAAAGAAATAGAGTGATCGACGGTGAGGACATGTGTCAGGCCACCGGCGTAACGAAGAGTGCCGTTGGTGTAGCGAGGGAGGATTTTCCCGCCATAACTGCAGAGGAATTTGATGGTCTCTGTGTTTTTGTTGTTGTTGGCCTCCATGAAAGTTTTTGAAAGTTCGAGAGAGAGAGAGAGAATTTTCTAAGAGAGTGAGCAAAGACTTTATTCGAAAATTGGTTTTCTGAATTCTGAGTTGGAGGGAGACAAAGAGACTTTATTTCGAGGGTTGAAACATTTGGATTTCTTTTATTAAGGGTTGTGTAAGAATTTCGTTGAAAAATGTAAAAATTTGGGGGCAGCAATTACGTGGGATTTTAGTTTTTTAGTTTATTTCAAGGGTTTTAATGACCATTGTAACAAGATTAGTCAGAATTTAATTAGCGTGCCAGTTTGTTAGCGTTTGTTTCAATCATTTTCAGTGAACCATTGGAAAAAGTGGGTTGAAACAAGTCATGTTTTTTGTAGTGACAATACTATATAAAAAAGATGTAAATGTATTTACGCATGTGTGTATATCTGCTTACAATGTTTGATGCAAATCAAAATGTATTATCAATTCATGTGTGTATAGGGTTTACGCATGTGTGTATATCTGCTTACAATGTTTGATGCAAATCAAAATGTATTATCAATTCATGTGTGTATAGAAGGAGAATAGAAGTAGGTTAATCGGCCAATTTAGTGAAGAATTTTCAGCTATAATAATAATAATAATAATAATAATAATAATAATAAAGAAATGACAGATATAGAAAAAAGAAGTCATAACTTACTGAGGTAGCAAATTATGATTGGTGCAACATAATTTGTTTAGACATATTATTGACATCACTTTTATTATATACAAATCACAATACACCACCTTGAATTTGATAGGATATGAGAGAGCACAAGCAACTATTACAATAAGAAACATCATAACAATAGTTGACCAATGTTTTGTCTGATGCAATGGGGTACAATGGAAATGGAGTATGGGGGTGTGGTTTTTTAATATTTTTAATATATGGGTTTAGGATTTCCATATATATCTTGATATATTTTATAACAATTTATATATTTATTTAGAGGTAGGTTCAAATTATACTTTGATTCTTTTTTTTTTTTTAATGAAAAATGAACGGTTTCAGACCCCTTAAAAACAACCAGATTGGTTAGCCTAGATTAATTAGCCAAGTTGTTACTTAGTCAAATTATGCAATTCTAGGTTAAAGCAATCAAATAATCATATCAAAAGTATAAAGCAGCAGAATAATAAAAGACACAATGATATGATCACCCAAGAAACCACACGGTAAAAACCTGGAGAGGATTTTACCCACCGATCCTCAAGGCAAACCTGAATCCACTATGAAAGAATCGAAGTTCATACAAAAGGACTACAAGCTCCCCGCTTGACTTCCTAATGCTACCCACCAGTAGAACTTACTGAGACGACCACGTGCAAACTCCGAATCCACAGACTCATTCTTTCTTGAATTCTTCAATCAGCTACAAGCACCCACGCTTGATATTCTTTAAGCTTCAATGGTAGCAACCGAGTTGATCATCAAGATGTTGAAGTAATCTCTATCTCGAAAATCCTAAGCTTTGTGTAAAGGAAAGCTCCTCTAGATCTCACAAGAGATTTACACAAAACAGCAATGTATGAGCAACAATACAACTGGAGCAACTCTAAAAACGTAGCTAGGGTTTTTCTTTATATACCTAGGGTAAAAACAGAAAACCCAAAACGTTTAATGAGTTAGGACTGAGTTGGAAAAACTGCAGAAAACGCATCTGGTCTGTGATTCGATCGATCGAGCCTTTCCTTCGATCGATCGAGCCAGACCGAAATGCCCCAATGCATCTACAGTCACTCGATTCCAACTTTACAATATTTTATCAACTTTGAGCAAGCCTAAACAAGACTAAACACATTGTTTTGATCATGGTTTGCCAACATTACATATTAGAGTTCTAAATACATAAAATCCTAAATCTTTAGAACCTAACAAACTCCCCCTTTGGCAATCCGTGACAAAACACAAATAATAAGCTCAAAGTTTACAATTAAAAAGCCCTTTACAAAATAATGCTCATAAAGACTAAAATTCAATCCTAACTACTATCCATCAGTTGCAAGTGTAGACAGCAGCTCAATTGAATCAACCTGTATATTCCTGAAATACTCAACAAACGCATAAACGCATGTATGACAGAAAATAGTATATAAACAGGTATAACATTCTTGTAAGATTCACACAACACATAATAAAGATATATATCAATGAATAACTCATAGAATATAAATCAATAAACAGTGAATCCAAGGAAACAAGAATCAAATAAAAAAATCATGTATATCAATCAATGTTACTCCCCCTAACATGAATATAAAAAAAAAATGATATACAAAGTGAAGCACCTAGATACAATCTATAAAACTCCACAAGCTCCTCAAAACAAAAAAATCTCCCCCTAACTACAAAAACCCCTCTACAAGTCAAAACTCTACTCCCCCTTTTTGTGACGGAATGCCAAAGGACAATCACAATCCATCATCAAAAGGAGGCGGTGAAGGCGAACGCAGATGCGCCAGATCAGCACGCAAAGCACGGATCTCGTCAAATAAGTCCACCAAAAGCTGACCATGAGCCGCCTGAACGGTCATGACAGTCTCTAAAGTACGACGGATATCAAAGTCGGCCAAAGGAGGTGGAGGAACAGTAGAAGCAGCAGCATCAGGATCAGGAACATCCTCACCAGCAGGACCTGTAGAAGAAGAGGGAGGAGGTGCGGACCCAGAAGGCTCAGACCTAGGGTGTTTAGAGCCAGCTCGAAGATGAGCAACCCTTTGTCTAAGAAAAGACGCACCGATAGGAGCAATCACATGAACGGGCTCAGAGGAAGGGAAGCCACTAAGATCAAGATAAAGTAGAATCCTATGAATGAAAATAGGATGTACAAGAGCATGAGCAGAAGATGAACTTCTATAAACATCGTTCAAAGAACGAAGAAAAAGATGGGGAAAACTAATAGGAGCATCAGTAACCAGAGCATATAAAAATACACACCTCTCGAGAGGAATGGTGTGAACATGAGATATGGGCCAGATAGAATGACAGGCTATCCTAAAGAAAAGATAGTGCAACCCAGAAAGCTCAGCAGAGGTGATCCTAGGATCAGAACCCCACTGGACAGAAGTCCCAGTGATGTAAGATAAGACATCACTCAACTCGGGAGACACATCATAAGGAAAGACAGGATTCTGGACCAAAGGTACCCCTAGAGCATCAGCCACTACCTTGGGAGTAATGGTGTACTCTACGCCTCATATCCAACTCTTTACTAAAGTGTTGGAATCATAGATGCGGATAGAGATGTTTGAAAAGAACTCTCTAATCAAGGCAGAAGGTGGATGAGGATCAGAAATATCCACCAAGGGTAACCAGCCCTTACGCTCAAAGTTTGCCCTAATGGCAGGATCAAGTTCATCTAAGAGAACAGAACGCTCAGCCCAAATCTTTCTCCTAATGTTTAGCTTCTCATAAATCTCTTGGTTTTTCTCACTCGGAAACTTCTCACGGTTAAAGGAGGGAGGGGGTGGAGAAGGTGAGGAAACATTCCTACGGGCTCTAGTCTTCCTAGGCATAGTGCTAAGGAAAGGACAGAGACACAAAGTGAAAACCAAAAGAACATAAGAAAAACAAAACCAAGGGCAGACTGCAAGTTAGCACAATAAAAAAAATAGAACAAAAATCTATATGATGCATGAACAATAACAATGTTGTGATGCATGAACTAATGCAGTAAACAAGTTCAAATTAAGTTCAATTACACAAAATTGGCTCGAACATAGAGTTTCTAACAAAAACCCTAAAAATTTGAAAACCACTTGAAAAATTTTGCAACAAATTGATGAATTGATCATTACACAAGGTTGAAAATAGATTAGAATAACCAATTTCATCAATACAACAAACCAATTTCATCAATTAAACCTTAATTGAACAAAATCCCCAATTCGGATCAATTAGAAACCCTAGAATTTGAAATTTTTCACAAAACCCAAAATTGATCAAATTAAACTATCAAGATCATGTTTATAGCATGTCCCCACAAAAACCCATTGATCAATTTCACAAAATTAGGTTTGAATCAACACAAATCCCAAAAAGAAAAAGGTCCGAAATTTTGAGCAAAAATGCATGAAATATGTAAATAAACTCAAAAAGGAAGGACAAAACAGACTTACCGGCTTGAGGAAAGAGAAATTTTGCAAAAATTTCGGAGGAAAACGACAAAAATTTGACTGTGGAGCCTTGCCTCGTCGGAGAGAGAAAGAAAGTTTGAAAAAAAAACTTTTGAAAAAGTGTTTGGAATCAGTCAAAGACACCATGCCCACAATACAAACACAGCTTTGAAATACAAGAACACAGACACATCTTCTTTAGTGAAACCAACCCAAATCCAGCGCACAGTCTATTCAAGGAAAACAAAAGCACAAGTATATTCAAATAGTAATAGGAAAAAAAAAAAAAAAAACTTCAAAATCCCACACCCATAATAAGAAATTAAGAGAAACATGGACAAAAGGTAAGTTAAATCAATAATCACAAAGAACCCAGATACTTTGATGATAAAATTAACAGAAACAAACAATAATAAAACACATTAAAAGAATTAAGAAATGAAAGAGTTTCACATTCCAATACACATAGATACCCGCCTAATCAATCAAAAACAATGAAATTCCACATATTGTTATTAATACTGGTATAAATTTTTGGCTTTTTTTTTCTCCCTGTGTTTGATGTTTGAGGCCCTGAGCCATTGTCTTTCTAGAAAAAAAAAAAAAAAAATCCACTACCTTCATCTCTATTTAAAACACAAGATGAAAAAAAAAGAAAAAAATGAAGAACAAAATGAAATAGAAGCAGTAAAGAAAGAAAGAATAACAAGAAATTGATAGAGAGGAGAGACCGAGAGAGACCATTCCAATAGTTTGAAACTTAGAATGAAAACATTGGGATAAAAGGAGACTCTTCTATTTTTTGGGGTAAGGGTTAATTTAGAGCATTTATTATAATTTAGGATTACTACATTTTCCAATCACAAAAAAAACCTAGGGGTGTGATGAAAAAAAAAAAAATCACCTGCAAATGCATCGCACTCATCACACTCCTAGGTTTTTTTTGTGATTGAAAAATGTAGTAATCCCAAATTATAATAAATGCTCTAAATTAGTAATGCATTAATAATAAAAGTAAAAAAATAATATTATATTGAATTAATAATAATAGTGTTATTTGATAATTTTATGATGACTAATTTGCTTGACTTATGGTTTAATTATTATTATAATATTGTACTCGGGGCTTGACCTATTTGACAATAATTAAGTTCACGTTCGTGACAATTCTAACTCATATTTATTTGGTTAGAATAAATATGAGCAATTCTAACTACCATTTTTTTCTTTTACGGTAAAAGTGTTAATTTTTTATTTATTTATTTATTGTTAAGGAAAGGCTCCAGATGTGCATTCACCTTTTTTTTCTTTTACGGTAGAAGGCTCAATTTTAATCCTAAAATGTAGTGTTTTAATCCTAAAAGTTAGGCACTTACTACACATCCATAACAAAAGTTAAAAAGAGTTTAAATTTCAAATATGTTAACTACATTTAAAACTGAGGAAAAGGTACGTAACATTTTTTATGGAGTAGTAAATTAATAACATTTTTGTTAAAGGAAATGATGTTGTTCTTTTTTTCAAATTTTTATGTATGGCAGTTATCATTTTTTGTCTAATCCTAAAATGTAGTTGTGGGGGTAAGAGCCCAAATTTGTATATTGGGCCTTGAGCCTTATCTGGGGACATAGACATGTCCGAGGAGGAGTAAATGATTGGGAGAGGCCCTAAGTTGAGAGTCACATAAGGAAAGAATGGAGGAATACAGTCCGAGGAGGAACTCCTTCTCGGATACGATGAATACTGATTGATGGGACTGACGAAATCAAGCATAGACGAGACAAAGTGTGATGACGAGATAATCCCTTGATGACGAGTAACCATCTTACTGACGAGTATTTACTTCACTGACGAGGATAAACATCTCATTGAATGCTGCCAGTAAGCTCCCCGGACGGTTACAAGAGCCAGCTATACAGACCGTTGGAGGAAGTTAAAGCAACATTATGAGGCCATTGAAGCCACCATAACTGCCTCAACGGCTAGAAGCTGAATCAACATATATATACAGCCTCTACACTGCCAAGAGGGAGGTACATTTTTCATATACACACACTAAGAGACTATTCTTTCTATTATCTTTACATTGCTCACTCTCTAAATAACAATTGATACTGACTTTGGCATCGGAGGCTTTGTGGCAGGCACCACACCGGTGACCATTCTCGAGAACACACTACTTTGCAGACCGGAGTACATTCTTGTCTGCACATTTTGACTGACGAATTTACGTTTCATCAGATCAAATCTGTATTTAGGCAATCTAGGTGACATTCCAGAAAGTTTCAACGATAAGGATGAGCCTCATGCACATACAAAAGCGATAGGAACTCAGAAATATTTAAAGGAAAAGCTGCTATCATCACATTAAATGCACTGCAACAACTTTTTTGACCGCATTTATGTGGAGAAGACTCCTAAACAGTGCAGTCTTAGCTACCACAACTCACAGAAAGCCAAAGAGGATGTCTGATGGGACATGCACTCAAGTGAAAGCTTAGATGATTAACAAGTTTAGGATCAAGATGGTCTGTAAGGAACTATATAATGTGAAAGATCTCCCATGAGAAGGGGATCAAAGAAAAAGGGAAAAGAAACACTGTCGTAAGAAAAAGTTGTATTTATAAACAGTTATATTGATTTATACTCTGAATGATCTCCTCGGACAGTGAATTTATTCAATCCAATGAGTCTTGTTCTTGATTGATCATCTTCTAAATCCATAGTAGCCGTTATTAACTTCATTAAGGCCTAGCTCTTTAACCTATTTTCTACAAATTTATTGTATTGGGCTCATTAGGCCATCATCCAATTCTTCTTTGGGCTTGGGCCCTATATTGTGACCCTATAGTAGTTTTTTAAACCTAAAATTTAGCAATTTACTAGACATCCATAATAGAAGTAAATAAAAGTTTAAATTTAAAATTTGGGATAATTACAGTAAACCCACCTGTGGTATCCCCTGTTTTCACTTTCCCTACCCGTGGTTTAATCATTTACACTTTGCCCACCTGAGGTACCTTCTGTTAGGGATCTGTTACCCACCTCTCCTTTTGCTGTTAGGAAAACACTTTTTTAGAGAAAAACAAACATAACAAAGATCAAAAAGCTAGGGTTTTGATTGTTAAGAAAGAACAAAGTGGAGGAATAGCACACAAATCAAAGGGCTCAATGAAAATCACTTTTAGTGGAGGAATAGCACATAAATCAAAGGGCTCAATGAAAATTATTTTTAGTGGTTTACGCGCTGTACAAGCCCCTCTTAGCTCGTGGATCGGAGAGTAGTTTCTGGGTTTGAGAGGTAGAGAGATTAAAAAAAAAAAAAAAAAAAAACTAGAGTAGTATTACTTTAGTCGACCAAAAAAACTAACGATTATGTCCATCTTATTCTCAGGTGCTATGATCTTAACCTTTCCAGTCCAACCATATTCCTCACGCAGTAGAATGAGAGCTTTAAGTTCTTTCCTTGTAGACACAGTAACTATTCTCTTATCCATAATAAGTCGGGAAGCCTTATTGAGTTCGGTTCTTGTATCTCTGATTAGCGTACTTCGTAAAGCATCACCAACATTAAGAGCCTTAACATATTTCCACCAAGCACATATCTTCGCAACAACTTTCATCTCTATTGCTGTGTCTAGATTCTTCATCATGTCTCTCTTCTTTATTGTTTTTGTTTTTGTTTTCGGCACTATGGTCAATAGGAAGAAATTGTGCTCAAATGAAACCCAACCACAGTAGCAAACCCATCCCAAATTCCAACTTCAAATCCACTTTGAATCCCAGCCACAGTAGTAAAACACCTGAATAAGCAATCAAACTCATTTTGAATTCCTCCACTTTGTTCTTATAGAAGTTCTTAAGTAATCAAAACCCTAGCTTTTTGATCTTTGTTATTTTTTCCCCCCTAAAAAAGTGTTTTTCTAACGGCAAAAGGAGAGGTGGGTAACAGATCCCTAACGAAAGGTACCTCAGGTGGGAAAAAGTGTAAATGATTGAACCACGGGTAAGCAAAGTGAAAACGTGTCATACCACAGGTGGGTTTATTGTAATTATCCCTTTAAATTATTAGAGATACACTTTTTTTTTTTTTGGGTGTTGTTGTTCTTTTTTAAAAATTTAATAACATTTATCAATTTTTGTTTAATCCAAAAATTTAGTTTTTTAGTTCTAAAAGTTAGCCACTTACTACACATCCATAAGAAAAGTTAAAAAGAGCTTAAGTTTGAAATTTATCAATTACCTTTAAAACTGAGGAAAGGTACGTAACATTTTTGATGGAGTAGTAAACTAATACTTATAAAAAAAAATGTAAATTGAATTTCACATAGAATTATACAAATGATAAATATATTTTATGTTACAAAAGACATTTTTTTACAACAATTTCTTAGATAACAACTACTTTATGTAAGGTTTGAATCATATAATAATTCTTGTAAAGTCTCTCGCCCGAACTTATCTAATATTCCATTCAAATGACTCCTCAATGCAATCCAAAAAATTTGTTCGTATGTGAACCTGAGAGAGATAAAAGAATTAGGGTTAAAAAAAAAAAAACTTTTATCAACAAACCAAAGTTAGCGTGCGTGTTATTAAAGATAATAGTATAAATTTGTTAGAGTTTGTGTTTGATTTAAATTTTGATGAGATAAATTTTCCTGAAAATCTTAATAAAATTGTTCAAAATAAAGATAATGGTTTTTTAGAGTTTAACTCTATTATGGAGCCTTTAAATCTTATCACCACATCATCAACTATTTAAATAAATAACTAATTATTAAATGTTTTTAAATTGGGTAACCATTAACATGATACATCAAATTAATATATAATAATACCCTCTAAAAAAGAGTAGTGTAAATTACATTTTTTTAAATAAAAAACCCAGAAAGAGAGTTTGTGTTTGTTTTCAATAGGGTAACAATTAACATGATACATCAAATATATAATAATTAAAAAAAAAATAACAAACGCTAAAAGAAACATAGAATATTCATTACTTATCAAAATATTAGTCATAAAATATTGAATAATAAGGTGGTGCTGCTATTACAATTTAAGATACATTAGTGCCCAATATGATGATAGACACGGAGGGAAATAAAAATTATAATTAACATATAGGTGCAAGCTTCTTGGCCGAAACTATATGACAAATTTCTTAAATAAAATGTAAAAAAAAAGCTAGTAAAGGTGGTAAGGGAAGCCATACTGTTCATGAACGATTTTGAATGCTTCTTCTGTAGCATAAAGCAGCCCTGTCTTTGAATGACGATACCTACAACATGAAATAACAATTCATTAAGAAGTATAGTGGTACAGTATATGAAGGAACCATTCATTTAAGAATTACAAAAAAAAAAAAAAAAAAAAAAAAAAAAAAAAACAGAAAGAGAGCTTGTGTTTGTTTTAAATTGGGTAACCATTAACATGATACATCAAATATATAGTAATTTTATTTTATAATAATAGTAACAAATGCTGAAAGAAACATAGAATCTCATATCATATTACCTTATTTTTTTTATTTTTTATTTCCAGATTTTGGTAAAGTTCACCTCTGTGATTTTGTTTGCCATGGCATGTAAGAACTCAAAGAAAGTCAATCATAAACAAAAGAAAAGAAAAGAAAACAAAGACAAACTTGCAAAAGATAGAACTTGAAAAGTTGTTGGAGCCTCTAACAGTAAATATCTTTAACCTGAAGAAAAAGAAAGGAGGATGTAGAGCTAAACTACATGTCTTCAATCTGAGGAAAAATAAGAGATAGAAAGTGGCAAAGTGTATGTGAGTTTGTGAGTCTTAAAGTGTAGGAATTTCAATTAACATATTTATCTCTATTAATTGAAAACTTGTAAGTAGGCATGATGAATGTATTTTAGGCATCAAAATTGAGAAATCCAAACATGGGATATATATATATATATGGGAGAGAAATTTTTAAAATTTTTTTCGATTGTTTTTTTTTAAAGGATTTATAGTGGCGTTTATGAAATGCTACTATAGGTCCCTCAATTTGTTTTTGTGGGGTTGGGCTATAGTAGCGTTTCACAAAGTATGTTGAATATTGATCCTCCCTGTACCAATGAACATACAAACAACATCCCATCTAGCCAATCCTAACATATATTCAACAACTTTAATGTCCCAACTTGACTTTCCTTTTAAAATGTATAGAAATATTATTTAATAAAACACTTAATGCACATTGATATATGTGCAAAGTTTGACTTGAAATAACTGTGATAATAATAAAGCATTTAATGCACTTTAATTCACCTTAAAACGAATGTGATAAAATAATCATTTTATATGACACAACAAAAGTTCACAATATTCCAAAATTAGCCTACTATTTCGCACATATAGTAACCTCACATAAATCCACTCTAATTTGAAATTTAATTTTCTTTAATTGCACGTGTAAGAAGATAGGCTAATTGAAGAATATTTCAAATTGTTGTGAAAATTTGTTATTTCCTCACGGATAAAGTTTGGATACAATTACACGCAATACCTTTTTATTGGATGTGAACTAAATCCGTCATTACATTGTGTTTTCTTCTTATATCATTACACTTGTAAAATTTTTAGAGATCAAAGATCGATAGCTATGTTATAAATGAAATATTTAAATTTTACGTTTTTGTAATATAAAATTATGTATAAAAAATAAATTTATAGATCGAACAGTAAATAACATCCATTTGACTTTTAATTTGTCATTTATTATTATTATTATTACTATTATATTATTATTATTATTATTATTATTATGTGAGATAAACCCTTTATTTATTTATTATCCATTTGACATTTTTATTATTATTATTATTATTATGTGAGAGAAACCCTTTATTTATTTATTTTTTTGATGTGACAAACCTTTATTAAGTACTGCAAAGTAGTTCATATTCATAAATTAAAGAGATACTATCATTAAGAGTACTTGGGAAGAAAAATGCTACCAGAGTAATTGATAATTTTTTATTTATTTTTAATCTTCTTCATGAATACAAACATTAGTCATCTTATGCTTTTATTGCAAAAGCTTAGGAAACGACATGAAATCCCACTGGAACAATGCTGGAGATTTTAAGATCCCCCCCAACAGTAAAGTCCCCCATGTACTTTAAGTTTGATTCCAAGTGCCCCGCAGAAGGAGATGGTTTGGGGCACCTGGTGAGGGCTGCGATAACCACTAATTTGCAAGTCTTCAATATTTTAGGGATCGTATAACGTTGATAATCAATGGTAAACAAAAATCCTCCACCGGCATCGGTATAGGCATATTCAATCGCTTTTCCATCACACACGACATGTATTTCAGCGACTGTAAGAAAATTGAAAACAAAAAAACTTGGTGATGCTAGCAGCAGCAGTACCATATATATATATATATATATATATATATACAAGAAAAGTATAACTAACACAAACACTCTAACAAGATATAAAGCTATTACAAACCCTTGCATGCTGAGCTTGCTAAGGAACTATATATATATATATATATGCAGGTAAAATAATTAACCTGAGCAAACTTACCTGGGAAAATGCCTTTGTTGGTACCACTGGCATTTGTATTGCTGTTGCCTGGGCAATACACAGTGCCGTGGATTTCGATAAGGTGACGCATGCGTTGGGCTCCAGAGATTGGAACTGCTAGTGCAGCAACCATAAGGGAAACAAAGAGAGCTAATTTCATTGCCATGGTTATTTTACTATTAGTCTCTTACAATTGACTAAAATGCTGTGGATTGGAACCAATTTATAGAATATGGGAGAGCACAAGTAACTGTTACAATAAGAAACAACATAACTTCACCGATGTTTTTGCCTAAAACCATGGACTACTAGGATGTGGTTTTGTAACGCCTAAAATGTGGTTTTAGGATTACCACACAGATATATATCTTATATTTTCCTATCAAATATATATATATATGTTATATTTTATATATTTATTCTCAATATTGTGAGATATAATACTAAATAGTAAATAATAAAGATGCAGATGTATTTGATTATACATGTGTATTGGAGAATACAAGAATGGCGATCGACAAATTCAGTGAAGAGAGAGAGTTACATTCTTGTTGTTAGTTCCCCTTTTCAGCTATAATAATAATTAAAAAAAATGAAGATTAAAAAAAAAAGGAAAAATCATAACTTACTAAACATAATTATTGTTTAGATATATTACTGACATTACTTTTATTATACACAAATTAAAATACACCACCTTGATGATCATGAAAAATAAATAAAAAAATTATGAATTTGATTGGATATGAAAGAGCAAAGCAACGGTTACAATTTAAAACATTATGACAATAGTTTTTTTTTTTGAGAAAGCATTATGACAATAGTTGAACAGTGTTTTGTCTAAAACAATGGTCCACAATGGAGTATAGGTGTGGTTCTTTAATACCTCTAATATGTGGTTTTAGGATTACCATATATATCTTGTTATATTTTATAATAATTTATATATTTATTTAGAGGTGGGTTCAAGACATCTTTTTAGAAGACTATTTTTTGAAAGTTTCAATTTATAGCATCCACTTCTAATGATTGTGTTCTTTATCATCAAACTAAAACACCAATTGGTTTTGGTGTAGACGATGATTGAACCTCATATTTCTTATTCAACTATCATAGATTTTACTAAATATAATAGTTAAAAATACACTATTGACATGTCATCTTTGAAACATTTATTGCTTACCATTTTAAATTGTCCCTTTAATAACATTATTTATTTTGAGAGAGAGAGAGTAATGAGAATTCCCACCACGAACCTTTGGTATGATGGTCACTCCACAATTACTAGTTATTGTGGGAGTGGAGATCGGGGTAAGACCGGGTTCAATCCTCTAGGAGGGAACTTCATATACATCATATCATATATTATTATATAATAAAAGTTGTGCTTAGAAGCTGTAGCTGTGTCAAGTGACTACTCTCACTAATTAGTAAATTAATTTCATATAATTTGTTAGGTTATATATTTCCTCAAATTAAAGGATAAATTTAACAACGGTTTAATTTAGATAAAATTTTATCATTTAAATTTCAACAAACTTAAATTTTATTCAACATAAATTCTAATATAAAAAATTTCTAAAATAAAATCTCACGCAAACCCACGTTTTCATAAAAATAAAAATTTAATTATTATTATTATTATTTTTTATATTGGGCTAATCCAAATGGAATTAGCAATTTCAGGTGTTATTTGGATCCTTCACATGGTCTACCAAGGAAAATCATTGGAAAGTCTAGAAGAGTGTGGTTTGGGATGTGGTGTTATGTATAACACGATATATACGTACACCTTTTTTTTTTTTTTTTTTGATGGGATATACGTAACACCTTATCTACGTAAGAGTGAGTCATTCACTTGTGGAATCCACCATGTGAGAGTGATATTATAGATCACTATTACGAAAAATAAAAATTAATGGTTTGGGCTTAGGAGGGCGAAACAGATTTTTTTTTTGCTTACCTCTAAGCTCACCCATGAGCCCAAGAGGAAATTCGAAAAGTGGGCTTAGAGCACTTGCTACATCCATATGCTAATGAGCGAGTACAAGTTAATTACATCCGTTAAACCTACTCTAGAAACATGTTGTATTACGGGAAATTATTGCCTAGTCCCTGACTACAAGGTCAGCATGTTGACCTTGTAGTCACAGCCAATAGGAGCATGCCAGCACATTAAAACTTGCTTATCTCAGTTGAACTGCCACATCAGCCCAATAAGCGTTGATGATCCTAACGTCTGTTTAACCATGAAACGGTGAAAGCAAATTCAAAATTTGGGAACGTGAATGGCGGGCTCAGATTTGGGTTTAATTAATGTGTGCAAATTTCAGAATCCATATCTCTCTCCATTTTCTCCCTTTTCTCTTCTCTTCAATTCACTTTCTCTGTTCATTTTCTCGATTTTTCCTTCAGCTTCACCAAATTTTAAAATTTCTGCTTCTACCATACTTTTCTGTGGGACACCCATGGCCGAATCTCCATGGTTGCATCAGCCACTGAGTCCCACACCACCACCACCGGCTGTGCTTGCCCATGTGACCTCCTATCTTAAGGCTTTCTCATCTCTCTCTCTAGCCCAAATGTGGCTGATTTATATTTGATTTGATTTTAATGTTGTTTTTGAAATGCACAGATGGTGTTTGTGAAAATACCTGTTAAAAACTTTGGTTCCAATGCATTGTGCTTTACGGTTTTGCCTTGAGTTGATGTGTTATTTTAGATGGTGGTAGTTGTTTTGCTTATTTTTCTGCCAGTTGGTGTGTAACTAAACTATATTCATATTTTCTTAAATTTTATGGTTCATTATGTTAGAGTGGATGATTTTAAAATTTTAATACATTTGGAATATTTCAATCAATGTTAAAAAATGTTGCTTTTGATCTTATGTTGGTTCAGTTTCATGGTTGAGTAAGAAGACTACTTAAAGTTTGTCATAGTGTTTCATGGCTGAGTAAGAGGACTACTTAAAGTTTATCTGCGTTTTTAGAAAATTGCAGACAGTTTAGCAGTGCAATTTCTTCCTGAGAATCGATAATGAAATTTGTGCCAGAGCACCTATGCATGTAAGAACAATGTTGTTGATTTAGAAGATAACGAGTCTGCCATGGACATCCAATTGATGAATTTGGAGGAAAGAACATCATGAGGAAAAGAATGATTGCTGAGATTTAAATTGTGCATTAGTAGAGGGAGAGGGACTACTTGTTTACTTGGCACTAAGTTTTTTGTTGTTTTTGTGGTCATTTTAGCCTGTTTAGTGAAAGCAAAAAAGACAAGGAGAGCACTTGTATTTAGAATAGGTGAAAATGTGGATGAATTGTAGTTTGGTGATTGTGATATATTGTAATGACAATTGTTTTGAGATATTGGTAAGCCTGGTCTCTTGTTTTTTGTAATGAAAATTGAAATGGCCACTAGTTTTACCATTTTGTAATGGAAATTGAATACACTGCTTCATGAGGAAGTTTGGTCGTTGTGAAATATTTGCACCAATTGAAAAAAGTAATTTTCAAAAGATACAGGGTGTTCATTATACTAGATACCTTCTATCTATACAAAAGTGGCAGTTTCCTTGTATAGTAACAGTTTTGCAACAACAAAAATTTGTCCAAAATTATGCAACAACAATTCTGCCTTCTGCAAAGCCGACAACCCAAAATTAAAAATTGAACTTAATAGACACAATGGTCTCATCAACTAAAATTAAAACGATCAATATGGATTCATCATAACATTGGCATAATATTAAGTTGGTCATTACAAAATTGCCTCATGAGTACGCAATGGCTCTAAAAAATATCAACACAAAAAAGAAACTCGTGAAGAGCTTACAAAAGAGCGACCACAATAAACCTCAATCTAGCACTAACATATCCTAATAATATAAAGTCCTAACAACAACAAAAAAAATGAAATCCATCAAATGTTGATTCAAGTACACATCATATATCTCACGTTCTAGCTCTTCCAGTCCCAGCTCTAGCTCCAACTCTACCTTTTTCATATCCAAATCTAGCTCTTCCTTTTCCAACTCTAGTTACAAAAGAGTGGACATATGAAAAGATTCTTCTACCATATTTAGACACAAGATATACCAAAATATGCCATAAGGTGGCCTAGAGCAAATTTATACTGAGGGTAGCATGAAATTTTCCCCCTAGAAACATTTAAAACATTGCATCAATTAGAATGGAACAAAAATGAACCAAATCCCAATTAATATAAGCTATAATAAAAAAATACCTTAATGAACTCTCTTACTAAGTTCATTGTGGCCATTGCCCATGTCTTACTTTTGTAGCTTTTCTATGTGGTTGAAAACCTAATTTAAAGAAAATAAATAAATAAAATGTATAAAGTAAGTAATCCTTGAGAACAAGAAATAAATGACACTATTGATATAACAAATATGCCACAATAGTCCTCTTACTCAACCATGAAACTGAACCAACATAAGATCAAAAGCAACATTTTTTAACATTGATTGAAATATTCCGAATATATTAAAATTTTAAAATCATCTTCTCTAACATAATAAACCATAAAATTTAAGAAAATATGAATATAGTTTAGTTACACACCAACTGGCAGAAAAATAAGCAAAACAACTACCACCATCTAAAATAACACATCAGCTCAAGGCAAAACCGTAAAGCACAATGCATTGGAACCAAAGTTTTTAATAGGTATTTTCACAAACATCATCTGTGCATTTCAAAAACAACATTAAAATCAAATCAAATATAAATCAGCCACATTTGGGCTAGAGAGAGAGATGAGAAAGCCTTAAGATAGGAGGTCACATGGGCAAGCACAGCCGGTGGTGGTGGTGTGGGACTCGGTGGCTGATGCAACCATGGAGATTCAGCCATGGGTGTCCCATAGAAAAGTATGGTAGAAGCAGAGATTTTAAAATTTGGTGAAGCTGAAGGAAAAATCGAGAAAATGAACAGAGAAAGTGAGCTGAAGAGAAGAGAAAAGGGAGAAAATGGAGAGAGATATGGATTCTGAAATTTGCAGCACATTAATTAAACCCAAATCTGAGCCCGCCATTCACGTCCCAAATTTTGAATTTGCTTTCACCGTTTCATGGCTAAACAGACGTTAGGATCATCAACACTTATTGGGCTGATGTGGTAGTTCAGCTGAGATAAGCAAGTTTTAATGTGCTGGCATGCTCCTATTGGCTGGGACTACAAGGTCAGCATGCTGACCTTGTAGTCCTGGACTAGGCAATAATTTCCGGTTGTATTACCATAATTTTCAGTCGAATTGTCTCCAACTATTAATTAATTAAATGCTTGGATGCCATCATTTATTTGCAACTAACTTTTTTTTTTTGGTTTTGGAGAAAGAATTTGCAACTAACTTAATATCTTACATTTAGCTGTTTTGGAAGGGACTAATTAGAAAAGAAAACCAAGGGACTTTTTGGTTAATTAACTTTTCCAAATCGACATCAAACTAAATTATCTCAACCAGCCATAAAACCTGCCACTAAAGATTGTCACTCTCTTGAAAATCCAACAACCAAAAGCCATTCTCACCGCCTAAACAACGCTTATTTGGCTGATGTGGCAGTTCAGCTGAGATAAGCAAGTTTTAATGTGCTGGCATGCTCTTATTGGCTGGGACTACAAGGTCAGCATGCTGACCTAGTCCGGGACTAGACAATAATTTCCCATTGTATTACCATAATTTTCAGTCGAATTGTCTCCAACTATTAATTAATTAAATGCTTGGTTGCCATCATTTATTTGCAACTAACTTTTTTTTTTTTTTTTTGGAGAAAGAATTTGCAACTAACTTAATATCTTACATTAAGCTGTTTTGGAAGGGACTAAGTAGAAAAGAAAACCAAGGGAATTTTTGGTTAATTAACTTTTCCAAATCGACATCAAACTAAATTATCTCAACCAGCCATAAAACCTGCCACAAAAGATTGTCACTCTCTCGAAAATCCAACAACCAAAAGCCATTCTCACCGCCTAAAGGTGGATCTTATATTTTCCCTTGAACTTCTCTAAAGGCATAGCCAAATGAAGGCATTAACCAAGTTTCCACCTACCTTCAATTAATCACATTTATTCCCTCACTCAAAAGAAAAAAAAAAGGTAAGAAGTATTAAAAATTTAATATGCATTACGTTGATTTAAGTATTTAACCCCCTTTTCTCCCAAAAAATAAATAAATAAAAAAGAAGTATTTAGCCCTATGATAATAGATTTTATGATTTATTTGATTATTTAGAAATTTCTAACAATTATCGTGGCTTATGTTATTTGGGAAATCTTTGTCATTGAAAGCCTTTAATCAGACTTAAATAAATGTTATTGTTAAATATTAGCATTGATACACCATGTTGAATATGCTAGTATGGATGCGGAAGCAAAAGCATAAAGTATAGAACATAATAACACACGAGGATTACGTGGTTCAGCCTAACGGCCTACATCCACGGAGGAAACCCTAAAGGGCTACATCAATAATATATTAGAGTGTAGTATAAATCCTGTGTTACAATGAATCATAACATGTGTATATATAGTAGACTAAACCCTAGACTAATAGACTTCTAGTACAAGTAGGAGACTTGGCTTGCACACAAAGTAGAATTAGGCTTGGGCCTATGCTAATGGGCTAATATTTCTCTAACACCCCCTCTCAAACTCAAGATGGAAGCTTGATGAAATCTTGAGATTTGATAAGGTTGAGAAGATCCCTTGAATGAAGTTTGGCTCTGTGACGGTAAGGCAATGGTCTTGCAGTGTTGATGCGACTTCTAACGGTGGCTTGACTATACCGGAGAGTTTTAACGGCAGCAGTAGGAAGCCAAAGAAGATGAACGCAGCGAAAAAACACCGAGAAAGACAAAGATTGCTCTTAAATGTACCGCAAGGACAGAAAACCATGGCTACAAGAAGGAGGCTCTGATACTTGTTAAATATTAACATTGATACATCATGTTGAATATGCTAGTATGGATGCGGAAGCGAAAGCATAAAGTATAGAACATAATAACACACGAGGATTACGTGGTTCAGCCTAACGGCCTACATCCACGGAGGAAACCCTAAAGGGCTACATCAATAATATATTAGAGTGTAGTACAAATCCTGTGTTACAATGAATCATAACATGTGTATATATAGTAGACTAAACCCTAGACTAATAGACTTCTAGTACAAGTAGGAGACTTGGCTTGCACACAAAGTAGAATTAGGCTTGGGCCTATGCTAATGGGCTAATATTTCTCTAACAGTTATGAAATTTGACAATATAAAACATGTGAAGTCTTTATGCTTTACATTTGTATGATGACTATTACGTCTTCCATCAAAAAAAAAAAGAAAAAAAGAAAAAAAAGAAAAAAAAATGATGACTATTACGTCCTGGTCATTAAAATAAAAAAGTTATTAAGTCTTTGTGGTAGCAGTTTTGTTGTTGTTGTTAATAAGTGCCTTAAGTTCACATGTTAAAAATTAATAAATTCTCAATTGTGAGCTGTAATACATATTTTTCAACCAAAAAAAAAAAAAAAATCTATATTAATCATTCATTAGTTTGCATGCACAAATTTATTGTAATTATGTGTGCTTTCTTCGATATATATATTTTTGAAAAGTGGGCTACCCATCAATTGTGGGTGGGAATTTCCTTGGACCCAAGGGCAAGAAGTATGCTGAATATTGGCTCTATGATGGACAAATCAACATACAAACCAAACCCTATCTAGCCAATCTCAACATATGTTCAACAACTTTAACGTCCCAACTTGACTTTCCATTTTAAATGTATAGAAATATTATTTAATAAAACATTTAATGAACATTGATATATGTGCAAAATTTGACTTGAAATAACCGTAATAATAATAAAACATTTAATGCACTTTAATTCACCTTAAAACGACTATGATAAGATAACCGTTTTATATGACACAATAGAAGTTCACAATATTCCAAAATTATCCTACTACTTCGCACATACAACAACCTCACATGGATCCACTATAATTTGAAATTTGATTTTCTTTAATTGCATGTGTGTAAGAAGATAGTCTAATTGAAGAATATTTCAAATTGTTGTGAACATTTGTTATTTCGTCATGAATAAAGTTTGGATATAATTACACACAATATCTTTTTATTGGATGTGAACTAAATCCAATATTACATTGCATTTTCTTTTTATATCGTCTATACTTGTAAAATTTCTAGAAAATCAAAGATCGATAGCTATGTAATTAATCAAATATTGAAATTTCAAGTTTTTATAATATAAAATTATCCATAAAAAATAAGTTTATTGATCGAACAGTAAATTACATCCATTTGACACTTAATTTAATATGTGTGTTAAGAACATAAAGAACAATCCACTTGACACTTAATTTGACATGCGTGTTAAGAACATAAAGAACAAGCAATCTAAAAATTAAAATTTTAAAATATATAGCCATATTAATTTTTTTAGTGATAGTGCCAAACTTAGTCCTTTCCCAAAAACAAATCAATATTTTTTAAACAAGTTTAGATAAAGCCTTTTATTATTATTATTATTATGTGTGACAAACCCTTTATATAATTATTTATTTTTAATGTGACAAACCCTACCCTTTATTAAGTACTGCAAAGTAGTTCATATTCTTAAATTAAAGAGATAATATCATTAAGAGTACTTGGGAAGAAAAATGCTACCATAGTAATTGATAATTATTTTTAGGTGAAATTGCACTTTTGGTCCTTACATTTTGGGCTTATTCTCAATTTGGTCCCTAAATTGATTTAGCTCCTAAGTTTGTCCCTGATTTTTAAAAATCGTTTTTAAAATAGTCCCTATCGTCAACCCAGTGACAGAAAATGCTGAGGTGGCAAACTGCGTGTCCTACTTGTTGACATGGCGCTGACGTGGATATTAAAATATTATTAAAAATACCACGTCAGCATCCATGTCAGCATTTTAATTAATAAAAAAATAAAAATAATTTAAAAAAAATTAAACTGAAAAAATTCAAAATCAAAAACAAAAAAAGAAAAAACTTTTTCAGATTCTCTATTTCTCTGTGTTTGTGTCTATATCTTTTATTTTATTTTATTTTTTATTTTTAAATCCTCCCTTTCTCTGTCTCTTCCATTTTCTCGTTGGCCATGCGGACGAGGTACCGAATGAACTCCGGCGAGACCATGACGAACTCGGTGGACCCTAACAGAACCTCCAGTCGGATCGAGCAGCAGATTGTGACGATCACGCGCTTGTTGTTCTCGTTGGTTATGCCGGATTCTCTGAACCCGGCCGACCTCGCCGTGGCGACCAGCGATTGAAATGAGGCAAGGTCTTTGAACTCCACGGCGATGATGAGCGGTTTGAAGCGGAGGATGAGTTCGGACTCGGGTTCGGGTTCAGAGCAAGTTGGTGAGTCGGGGAAGAGAAGGGAGATGACCGAGTTGGGATCAGCAGGGTCGTGGGAGACGAAGAGCCAGGAGTCGCCTTTGAATTTTTTGTTGGGTTGGGTTTGGTGTATGGGTTGGGAGAGGATAGAGATACGACCAGAGTAGGAGCTGGTGGTGAAGTAGCAAGGGTGGTTGTTGAGGGTGTTGATGAGAGGGAGGATGGGAGTGTCCAACGTGCCCTTCAGTGATTTGTTGGTGTCTAAGGATGCCAGTGACGCTAGCGTTGCCACTTTTTTCTGGGTTTCTGTAGGGGTGGGTGGTCGGTAGTGGAGGTGGAGATTGGTGTGGCCGTGGAGATCGGTGTGGCCATGTTTGTGTTTCGGAGATGGAGTTGTCTCGGTGAGTTTGGTTTTGTGTTTGTGGTTTTTTTTTTTGGATGTGGATTTGTATATTTATTTCTTGGATTTATTGGGTTTGATTTACTAGAGGTTTATGGGTTTGATTTCTTGGATTTATTGGGTTTGATTTACTGGATGTTTATGGGTTTGATTTCTTAGATTTATTGGGTGGTTTATGAGTTTGATTTCTTTGATTTATTAGGTTTGATTTGCTGGATGTTTATGGGTTTGATTTCTTGGATTTATTGGGTTTGATTTGGGGAAGAACATGAAGCATGAAGTTCATGTCCTGGGGAAGAAGAAGAACAATGTTCTTTCGAAAAATAATGAAAAGCAAACCCATTTTTTAAACTCAATTTTTTAAACTGAAAAAGCTTTTCTTTTTCTTAATTTAATTAAATTAATGTTTATTTATTTATTTATTTTAAAATTTCTGACTTGGATTTTTGTTTTAATTTTTTTATTAATTTAAATCTGACGTGGCATTTCAAAAATGCTAAATAAGTTTTTTTAATAATATTTTAACATCCACGTCAGTGTCATGTCAGCAAGTAGGACATGCCGTTTGCTACCTCAGCATTTTTTGTCACTGGGTTGATGGTAAGGACTATTTTAAAAACGATTTTTAAAAATCAGAGACTGACCTAGGAGTTAAATCAATTTAGAAACCAAATTGAGAATAGACCCAAAATGTAGGGACCAAAAGTGCATTTTCGCCTTATTCTTAACTTCATGAATACAAACATTAGTCATCTTATGCTTTTATTGCAAAAGCTTAGGGAACGACATGAAATCTCACTGGAACAATGTTGGAAATTTTAAGATTCCCCCCAACAGTAGTGTCACCTATGTACTTTAAGTTTGATTCCAAGTGCCCCGTAGAAGGAGATGGTTTGGGGCACGCGGTGAGGGCTGAGATAACCACTAATTTGCAAGTCTTCAATATTTCAGGGATCGTATAACGTTGATAATCAACGGCAAACAAAAATCCTCCATTGCCATTGGTATAGGCATAGTCAATCGCTTTTCCATCACACACGACATGAATTTCAGCAACTGTGAGAAAATTGAAAACAAAAAAAACTTGGTGAGGCTAGCTGCAGAAGTACCATATATATATATATATATACAATAAAAGTATAACTAATACAAACACTCTAACAAGATATAAAGCTATTACAAAACCTTGCATGCTGAGCTTGCTAGGGAACTATATATATATATATATGCAGGTAAAATAATTAACCTGAGCAAACTTACTTGCGAAGACGACGTTGTTGGTACCACTGGCATTTGTATTGCTGTTGCCTGGGCAATAAACAGTGCCGTGGATTTCGATAAGGTAACGCATGCGTTGGGCTCCAGAGATTGGAACTGCTAGTGCAGCAACCACAAGGGAAACAAAGAGACCTAATTTCATTGCCATGGTTATTTTACTATTAGTTTCTTACAATTAACTAGCTAAAATGCTGTGGATTGGAACCAATTTATAGCATATGAGAGAGCACAAGTAACTGTTACAATAAGAAACAACAAAACTACGGTTCACCAATGTTTTTGCCTAAAACCATGGACTACTAGGATGTGGTTTTGTAACCCCTAAAATGTGGTTTTAGGATTTCCACACACACACATATATATCTTATATTTTTCCTATCAAATGTTAAATAATATCCAATTGACATAAAAATTGACATGATTGTTAAGAACGTATAGAACATGTAATTCAACAGTGAGATTTTTAAAATATAAATTCTATAACAAGTTATTGGGTGGTGTAACATTGCTTAGAATTACACCAGGTGTAACTTGAACCTAATTCTTCAAATTACACTTAGTATAATTCTTACATCACTCAATAACTTGTTATAGAATTTAAAATACACCACCTACACCAGGTGTAACTTGAACCTAATTCTTCAAATTACACATGGTATAATTCTAAACAATGTTACACCACTCAATAACTTATTATAGAATTTAAAATACACCACCTTGATGATCATGAAAAATAAATAAAAAAATTATGAATTTGATTGGATATGAAAGAGCACAAGCAACTGTTACAATTTAAAACATTATAACAATAGTTGACCAGTGTTTTGTCTAAAACAATGGTCCACAATGGAGTATAGGTGTGGTTGTGTAATACCTCTAATATGTGGTTTTAGGATTACCATATATATCTTGATATATTCTATAATAATTTATATATTTATTTAGAGGTGGATTCAAGACATCTTTTTGAAAGATTATTTTTTGATAGTTTCAACCTATAACATCCGTTTATGATAATTGTGTTTTTTTATCATCAGACTAAGATACCAATCGGTTTTTGGTGTAGGTAATGATTGAACCTCATATCTATTATTCAACTATTAGAAACTTTATTAAATCTAATGGTTAAAAATACATTATTGACATGTCATCTTTGAAACATTTATTGCTTACCATTTTAAATTGTCCCTTTAATAACATTATTTATTGAGAGAGAGAGAGAGAGAGAGAGAGAGAGAGAGAGAGAGAGAGAGAGAGAATTCCCACCACGAACTCTTGGTGTGATGGTCACTCCACAATTACAAGTTATTGTGGGGGTTGGGATTGGGGTAAGACTGTATTCAAATCTCTAGGAGGGAGCTTCACACACATCATATCATATATTATTATTATATAATAAAAGTTAGGTTTAGAAACCGTAATTGTGCCAAGTGGCTACTCTCACTAATTAGTAAAGTAATTTTATATAATTTGTTAGGTTATATATTTGCTCAAATTAAAGGATAAACTTAAGAACTGTTTAATTAAAGTAAAACGTTATCATTTAAATTTCAACAAATTAAATTCTATTCAATCTAAATTCTATTATAAAAAATTTCTAAAATTAAATCTCACACAAACCCAGGTTTTCTTTCTAAAAAAAAAAAAAATACAAAAAACAACCCATATATGACTATGGATAAAACTTTATCATCTAAGTTTTAGAAATTTAAATTCTACTCCAACTAAAAGTATATTATCAATATTTTAAGAACAATTAATTGGTAAATTAATTTTATATTATTTTTTAGGATATATTTTCTCAAATTAAGGGATAGTATTTAATAATGGTTTAATTTAGATAAAATTTTATCATTTAAATTTCAAAAAATTAAATTCTATTCAAACTAAAATTCTATCAT
Source organism: Quercus aquifolioides (assembly GCA_019022515.1). Classification (NCBI taxonomy): domain Eukaryota; kingdom Viridiplantae; phylum Streptophyta; class Magnoliopsida; order Fagales; family Fagaceae; genus Quercus; species Quercus aquifolioides. The sequence continues at coordinate 9,919,484 of CM032334.1, read as the reverse complement.
CAAAATTTTTTAAACTTAAATCCCACAAAACCCACGTTTTTATTTTTATTTTTTTCCCTCAAGTTGCATCTTATTTTAAATTAATATTTTATTAGGGTATTAAGTTACAAGACTCTTGACTAAGGAAATCTATTCAAACTAAAAGTCTATAGTCAAAATTTTCTAAACTTAAATCTCATACAACCCACGTTTTGTTTCCCTTAAGTTACATCTTATGGGGTAATATTTTATTAGGATACTAAGTTATAAGACTCTTGACTAAAGGATAAGATTTAATAATAATTTAATTTAGATAAAATGTTATCATCTAAATTTTAGAAATTTAAATTTTACTCAAACTAAAAGTTTATTATCAATTTGTTTTGAATATATATATATAAATATATATAGCCATGACTTTTCAATTCAATCCATTTTAACCATGAAGCCATCTCTATAATTAAATCCCACGCAATACACCCCATGCTTTTTTTTTTCCACTTTTTTCCCCACAAGATGCAACTTACACTTATGTTTTAATCTAATAAATTCATCTTACTTATCGTTCTTTGCTTCTAAATTTGCATGTAGAATATTATGCTAGAGGAAGTTTACTATAAAGAAGCCTGCAAAACAATGGTCATTCGTTTTAGTTCCTAGTTCTCTAAAGTAAAATTTTAATTTTTTTTTTTATATTCTAAAAATTTTGAAATCTTTTTTATATGTTTTGTTTTGGGTTTTGGTTGTCGTATTTAAATTTGTGAGTGGTTTGATTTTTTTTAATTAGACTATCACTAGGAAAAAATTGGTATTTATTTTATAACTTGCCCCACCATTAGACTACCATTATTTTATAAGCCATGATTGTGCCAAGTGGTTACTCTCATTAATTAATAAATTAATTATATATTATTTGTTAGGATATATATCCTGGAATTAGAGTTTAAATTTAACAACTGTTTATTCTAGGTAAAAAGTTTTCATTTAAATTCTATTCAAAATAAAATTATATTATAAAACATTTATAAACTTAAATCTCACACAACAATCCATGTTTTCTTTCTTAAAAAGAAGAAGAAGAAAACTTAATGTTTTGACTAAGGATAAAACTTTATCATCTAAGTTTTAGATACTCTAACTAAAGTCTATTATCAACATTTTGATAAGAATTAATTAGTAAATTAATTTTATATTATTTATTAGGATATATTTCCTCAAATTATGGGACAATATTTAATAATTGTTTAATTTAGATAAAACTTTATCGTTTAAATTTCAACAATGTTAAATTCTATTGAAACTAAAAGTATATTATCAAAATTCTCTAAACTTAAATCCCACACGAACCGCTCAAGTTTTTTTTTTTTTTTTCCTTAAGTTTCATCTTATTAAATTAAAATTTATTTATGATATTAAGCTACCAGGCTCTTGATAAAGGGATTATATTCAAACTAGATGTTTAGAGGTTGTTTGGTTCACTAGTTTTCATGACTCAATTCTCTGTTTTCATAACTCAATTTTCAAAAATGGTGGGACCCATAGCAAAATACTCGTTTGCCTGCACAATTTTTTTGTTTTCATAACTCTGTTTTCAATACTCAATTCTCTACTTTTTGAGTTATGAGTTGTGGAAACTGAAAACAATTTTTGGCTGTTTTCAGTTTTCAATTCTCATAACTCAATGACATTTTTGTAATTAAACATACAAAGGGACCCACAAACAGTACCAGCCGCACCTTTTGACCTCCTTTTGACTTTTTTTTTTTTTTTTCATTTCTTCTCCTGGTGGGTTGGCTGTTCGGGTTTTTTTTTTTGCACTGGTTCGGTCTGTTCTGGTTTCTTCTTCTTCTTCCTTTTTTTTTTTTTTTTTTTTTTTTTTTTTTTCTTCTTCTTCTTCTTGCACTGGTTCGGTCTTCATGTTCTGGTTTTTTTTTTTTTTTTTTTTCACTGGGTTCGGTGAGGTTGGGTACTGAAAAAAAAAAAAAAAAAAAAAAAACTGCAGTGGTGACAGGTATGGGCCCACAAATAGTGTGAAAAATATTGAGTGATGGGAATTGAGTGATGGTGCCAAACAAACATGGTATTTTAGAGTGATGGGTGATGAGTGATGAGTTATGAGTTATGAGTTATGAGTGATGAGTGATGGAAATTGAGTGACGGAAATTGAGTGACCAAAAAAATCATCCAAACAGCCTCTAAGAGGCTGTTTGGTTCACTAGTTTTCATGACTCAATTCTCTGTTTTCATAACTCAATTCTCAAAAATGGTGGGACCCATAGCAAAATACTCGTTTGCCTGCACAATTTTTTTGTTTTCATAACTCTGTTTTCAATACTCAATTCTCTACTTTTTGAGTTATGAGTTGTAGAAACTGAAAACAATTTTTGGCTATTTTCAGTTTTCAATTTTCAATGGCAAACTCGTAAATAACATTACACACCCGGTCCCACTTGTCATAACCCAGCCGCACCTTTTTGACCAATCTACCTCTTTTTTTTCCTTTCTTCTATTCAGCTTGTCTTCTCCTTCAGTTCATCATTTTTTTTCTTTTTCTTCGTTTCCTTTCTTCTTTCTTCAGTGGGTTCGGTCTTCACCTGGTTTCTTTTTTTTTTTTTTTTGTTTTTTTTGTTTTTTTTTTTTTTGACCAGCTCGTCTTCTTCTTCAGTTCTTCCTTTTTTTCTTTTTCTTTTTTTCCTTTCTTCTTTCTTCAGTGGTTCGGTCTTCTCCTGGGTTTTTTTTTTTTTTTTTCACTGGGTTCGGGTATCTGGGTACTGAAGAAAAAAAAAAAAAGTTGCACCAAGTGACAGAGCTGGGGCCCACAAATAGTGTGAAAAATTGTTGAGTTATGGCATTTCAGTGACAGAGCCAAACGGGTATTAATTTTAGAGTGATGGGTGATGAGTGATGAAAAATGAGTAATGAGTGATGAGTGATGAGTGATGAAAATTGAGTGACGAGAATTGAGTGATGAAAATGGTGGAGCCAAACAGCCTCTTATTATCAAAATTTTCTAAACTTAATATCCACACAATCCACGTCTTTGTTTTTATGTTTTTCCTCAAGTTGTATCTAATTATCAAATTAATATTTTACTAGGATATTAAACTACAAGGATTTTTACTAAGGGATAAGATTTGACAACAATTTAATTTACACTAGCCTCATCACACGAGTTTCGCTCGTGCAATGAGACTCCTTTTTTTTTTTTTTTTTTTTGAATTTAATGTAATTTTTCAATTTGAATTATTCTATTGTTAGTGAGGTTATATGTGAAAGGATTTTTAAGAAGTTAAAATTTAGGATTTTGAAAATGTGTAAACTACTAGGTTTAGCATGTGTTAGTTTTTAGGAAAAAAATGTATCTGGTAGTTTTTTTTTTTTTTTTTTTATATTTTTTATAATAATTTTGTTGAATTACAATTTTAACCATATTTTTTATTTTTTAGGAATAACGATTTTCTTATTAGATTAGGGGCATTGTTGACATTTTTTGAAACCATAATTAAATTTCTGAATCCTCTTAATATATAGAGATAAACATTATCATCTAAATTTTAGAAATTTAACCATGAATTTTCAATACAATTTCTCTTAACCAATAAGCCATCCCTATAATTAAATCACATGCAATACACCACGCTTTTTTTGTTTTCTCTTCCCCCCACCCCAAGATGTAATTTATGCTTATGTTTTATTCTAATAAATTTATCTTACTTATTTTTTTTTGCTTTTGAATTTGCGTGCAGGATATTATACAAGAGGAAGTTTACTATAAAGAAGCAAAACAATAAACACCCATTTAAGATCTTGATTCTCTTATGTGAGTTATTTTATTTTATTCATATTCTCAACCTTTGAACTCTTTTGTGTATGTTTTGATTTTGGGTTATGATAATTCTATTTAATTTGTGATTGTGTTGATTTTTTTAATTAGACTATCACGAGGAAAAAATCAGTGTTAAAGAACTATTTTGTTTATTATTATTTGTGATGGCTAGGGCATGGATTAAACATAACCCAAATAGGAATGATCAAACTCATACCACATCTCATATTATCAAATTAACACAAGGCACAAAGATAATTTTAAAATATAAAAATAGATAAACACTGATAAAGTCTAAAGTCTAAACAATTAAAACTTAATATAATTTTTTACTAAATTTTTTTACTTATTTTATAATTTATTATTACTATTTATTTAATAATTTAGTTTTAATTATTTAAAAAAAAAAATCTAGCTTACATATGAATCTTCATCAAACTATGCATCGATTGATGAAATAGGATTTAATTATATATTTAAATTAGACTAAAATATGATTTCTATCTCAATTTAAAAAAAAAAAAAAAGTTTAGACAATTTGATTGATGTAGATCATCTCTTTCAAGTTAACTTTCTAAAATAAAAATCTCAATCTATGTGCATGAGACTTTTTTTTTTTTTTTTTTTTGAGAATTATGTGCATGAGACTTAGATTTCCTAATTTCATTGCTCTTTGTTTGGATTTATTGTAAATATTTAAGATAAAATGTGCCAAAGTTATTAATTCGCTAATGCCATTATTATGCGATTCTATAATTTATTATCTTGTTTCGTCCAATTTATAATGGTATATCGGGTTGCTCTCCTCTCCCCATTCTATTTATTTATTTATTTATTTTTAAGTTTTTAAATCAATGAAATAAAGCATACTAAATATTTATTTTTCCTTAGTTTTAAGATAGTTGAAAAAATTTTCCTCAAAAAAAGAAAAAAGAAAAAAAGATAGTTGAAATTGTCTGAGAAAAAAACAAGCTGGAAATTTTTGAAAGAAACATTATCGCAATAATTATTTTCATTCAGCCTAAAGCGATTAAAAACTATTACACTCTTTGTGTTCGGCAGAAATTGAGTGGGAAAAAAAAAAAAAAAAAAAAAAATCCTTTTTGTGTCCTACTGTGTTGGGATTTTTATTTGAAAATTATGTTTTAAATGTTGGTATACATGTAAAAATTAATTTTTTAATATAAATTTTTTTATTTAAAGTATATAACTTTTTCTTATTATTTATTTACATTCAATTTGTGGTAAATATTATTTTATTTTAATGTAAAATATTTTCACACTTTACTATGTTTATATTTTCAATCGAAGGAAAAAATCAAAGGCAAAAACTGTAAAATATATTTTACACTTAAAAAATCGGTAAAACATTTCACAATTCCTTCTCCTCTCTCACACCCGACTCTTTATCAGCTTCTGCTCTCTTAACTTTCTCAGTTCTTCCTCTCTCCATCTCTCAGCTCTCTCACTCACAAGTCACAAGGCTACAACACTCTCATCTCCACCCATCTCACACCGTTGCCCACCCACTGACCGACCCCAACCGCCATCATCGGCACTATCAACCTCATCATGTCTCTTCTCTCTTGCACCGCCTTGGATTTGACGATGATCTTAAGTTTTTGGTGGCTACCTGATCTTGCCTCCGTTGGGCTTAGATTTTCAAATTATATTCTTTGTTTCTTGGGTTTTCGATCTGAGTTCGTGGAGGTTTTTCTTGGTTGATGGTGGTTGTCTTTTGGTTGGTTTTTTTTTTTTTTTTTTTTTTTTTTTTGGTTTTTCCGATCTGGATTTTTGGTTGATGGTGGTTGTCATTTGAGTGGTCAGTGGTGGTTTGTTGGTTGGTGGCCGTTTTTTGAATGGTTGGTGGTGTTTTGGTGGTTGTTTTTCCTTCCGATGTGGAGTTTTTTTTGGGGGGGGGGGGTCTGTGCACCAATTTTTCTTTGTTGAAGGTCTGTACACACTGCACAGGTTTGTGCACCAGTTTTTTTTTTGGTTGAAGGTTTGTGCACACTGCATATGTTTTGTGCACTTTCACTGTATTTTCATCGGGCCGGCCCTAGACATTTTGGGCCTAACCGAGAACTAAAATGTGCATTTTTTTATATTTATGTATTAATTAAATTAATATTTATTTAATATTTTTTATATTATAATATATTTCATTTAAAATCTAATTTTCTTTCTACTAATAAATCTCTTAACTTTGTGTCAATATTTTTCCAACTACCTTTATTATAAATATTTGAAGGAATATAATTCAACATGTCATTATTGTTTTCATTTTCTTCTAGTTGAACGTCATTATGGTGAACTTGTTCATTTGTGACATTTTCATCATTATTTTCATTTTCTTCTATATTCTTTTGAAGCTCATTATCAAGATTTGTTGTATTGCAAAATTGAATATCATTGTTATTTTGCAATTGTATCATTTCATTATCTTCTAACTCTTTTTGGTAAATTTCTTGCTCATTTTTGATATTTTCATCTAAATTTTGTGTTATATTTTGTTTATTACTAATAACAAATTTATCCATTAATCCTTTTTGAAACTCAATTATTATTATTTTTTTTTTTTAAGTTTTTCATATCCAGATGCACATTTTCTAGTAGATATTTCTAATCAAACAATATATTTATAAAAACTAAAATAAAAATAATTTTCAAGTATAAAGTAAATGAGAAATATAACCTGATTTATATAAAAAATATTGTTGTAGTTTCACTGAATAATAACAAGTTTTTAACAATCTCAACCTGCATAAATAAAGATTTATTCATTATATTACCAATAACTAATATATATATATATATAAACATAATATTAAAAAAAAAAAAAATTAAACACAACACTGTACAATCCCAGCGCCCCAGCCTAGCCAAGAAGATGCCTGCCAAGAATAAATCCCAAGATGGCACCCACAAAAAACATAAAACAAATCTTATTGCACCTAAAAAAAAAAAAATCAGGCTTAACAAAACAAAAATAAAAAGCTTGAAGGCCCAAACGTGGTGAAACGTCCAGCCCACTGCCCAGAGAAAACTTAAGTCTTTAACAAATCTAAAGAAGAGTCAAGAGAAAGGCAGAAGGCAGAAAATCAGAAATCCAAGTACCTCAAAAGTCAAAAGTCAAAACCCATTCAGCCATTCTTTAGTTCTGCAGAATCAAAACCCAAACTTAGCAGCAGAGATCGAAGGAAGCTTGGTCTAGGGCCGGCCCTGGCAGTGGGAGTGGAGAGAAAGAATGAGAGAGGTGGAGAGCAAGAGTAGAGAGAAAAAAATAGAGAGAGAATGAGAAAAAGAAGGGTAAAAATTTTAGGGATTTGAGGTTTTTAATTTGTTTTGATTATTGATTGTTTTGTGGTTAATTTCTTAGACTGGATTTGTAGTTTATTTTGTTGAATTTTGGTTTGTCTAGAGGACAATGATGTTAGTTTTGGGACAATTGATTTTATTTGAACCAAATTTTTTTTTTTTTGTACTACTAATGTTAACCGGGTATAACATAAATTTTGTTTTTAGGTCAAAAGGATGTGCCGGATTTTTTTTTATTCATCTAAAACCAAAATCCACCCCCCCCCCCCCCCCCCCCCCGGCCCCTACCACGCCTTCTTTTCTAAAATTTTGGGGCCTCTCTTCCACTTGGGGCCTTAGGCAATTGCCTAATTGGCCTAGTGGAAGGGCCGGCCCTGATTTTCATGATGACAATCAAACATGGTAAAATGAAAATATTTTACTGATTTATATTTATAAATATTTTACTTCGAAACAAACAGAATGAAAAATGCTAAGAGACTCCCTGAACTTTGGATGAAATTATAAGTTTTTCATAGTGGACAAGTGATGTGGTTCACTATTCCACTAAAAGATTTTCATATGTTTAAAATTGCTGAGTCAAATTTTTTTTTTAAAACAGAAACTGATTATGGACTAGCAATTTTAAACAAGTATAAGTCTTTTAGTGGAATAGTGGACAAGTGGCATGGTCCACCATGAGGACCGTATAATTTCTCGAACTTTGGGATAGTGATTACATTCCTAAACTTTTGTTTTAGCCAATTCACTTCTTAAACTTTACTCATTTTCCAAATCAATGCATCTGTTACTCTATGGTTTAAACTCCCTAATGTTGCTCATCTGAAACTCACGTGCAACTAAATCGCCAAAGCTAGTTGCCCAAACTGATAGAGAGAGAAAAACATGAGGGGTTCAACGGTGATACATAGAGAGGCTGAGGGCTTGCCGGACTTTGTTGTCCCAACGCCGCTTGTTGTTTCCGCCGTCAATCTCGTTGTCCTTGGCTTCTATTGCTGTTCATGCAGTAACTAATAAATAAATAGGCACAATCTGGAACATTGAATGGAATCAACAGTATACTGTACTACTGCTCCATTTAGAATAGCTCTTAACCTTTGCACATGTACCTGTTGTTGTTGTTAAGCTTCTTCATTAAGCCGTGAAAGTGAACCCCTCTCTCTCTCTTGTCAAAGATCCCCAATCGCACACAAGAAGTAACTAAAATAACTCTATATTTATATGTTTTTGATTTTTTTTTTTTCACTTAGATTTGATCCATTCATCCCAATTATTTTATCGTGTTCACTGTTCAGTGTTTTCCAATTGGTTATTCATGGAACAAAACATTAGAATTACAGTTTACATTTAATGGACTTCTGTATGTTTGGTTTTTGTGTGTGCACCTATTTATATATTAGTTGCTGTTAAAAAACCATGAGTGGCTGCCAAGGACAGGGATATTGGCAGCAGCAACAGGACCATGAAGTCCGGTGAGCCATAGCCTCTCTCTCCTCTCAGCCTCTCTCCGTTTCACCGTTGAACCCAAGGTTTTATCTCTCCCTATCCACCGGTTTGGGTTTCTGGCTTTAGTAATTTAGTTGCACATTAGTGTCACGTGAGCAGTGTTAGTGAGTTTAAACGGTAGAGTAACAGATGTGATGATTTGTCAATTGAGTAAAGTTGAAGGAGTAAATTAGCTAACGTGATGTGAATTTTCTGTTAAGGGTCCGTTTGGTTCGTGTAAAATAATTTTCGGAAAATAACTTATTTTTCGGAAATGCTATTTTCGGGAAGGGAAAATGTTTTCAGGTGTTTGGTTGTATTATAAAAATTGTTGTAGAAAATATTTTCATGTGTTTGGTTCTATTCTGAAAATGCTATTTTCTGGAAAATTTTTCACATTTTCTCAGCATCCAAACAAATTTTATTACAAAAAATTTCAAAATCACAAAATCACAGCAAACTCCGGTGCGACTCGAAGACGATCGACGGTGCGATGTACGAAGACGATCGACGGTGCGACTCGATGGGTTCTGGGTTCACCGGTGCGAAGGCGATGGGTTCTGGGTTCGTGGCGAGATCGACGATCGACGATGGGTTCTGGGTTCGTGGCGAGATCGCGCGGCAGAGATCGGGGTTCGCCGTTCGTGGCGAGATCGCGCGGTACTGGGTTCTTGGGTTCTTCCTCTTGGCATGGTCTCGGGGTTCGCCAGCGACGTCTCCGGCTTATCTCGTGCTGGGTTCTTCCTCTCGGCGTGGTCTCGGCGAGCTCTGGTCTCTTCTTTCTCGGATGGTCTCAGCGTGGTCTTCTTTCTTCGAAGTTTCTCTGACTCTCTCTCTTTTGTGCGTGACCCGGAAATGGTTTGAAGTGAAAATGAGAGTGTAAAACCATTTCCGGGTCAAAGGAGTAAATTTGGTCAAACTGAAGCATATTTTCCGGAAATTAAAATTTTCCTTGGCTTCCAAACATTGAGGTCAGGTGGTAAATGATTTCCTGAAATCATTTACCACCAAAACAAATGGACCCTAAGTTTCCCTTTCTTTCTCAACTGAACCCAGCTCTATCTCAATTCGTCCCTTTTTTTTTTTTTTTTTTTTTCAATGGCAAAGTGATATAAGTATCTATTTGACAAATGTGTAAAGTTCAAGGGCTAAATTGGTCAAATTAAAAGTTTAGGAGGTGTACTAGCCTTTACATTAAAGTTCAAGGGGTGTGAAGGCATTTTTTCTTGTAATGATCACTACTCCAAGGTTCAGAGGATCTCTTGGCATTTTTTCCTCAATTTGCTAAATAACTTGAACTAATTTCATTAACAACAAAATAGAAATAACATCCCGTGTCGCACTGGTTACAAGTAAACTTGTTGATGATAATTTATATCCCATTTAAAAATCTAACAATGATGTGCAATTAATATACAAACATCCATTCTTTTGTGGTCAATTGTCTTCGTATTTGGGTATTTGATGTAGAGCTTTGACTTATTTTTGTGAATTTATTAATCTACAATTGATATGGATTAAATTGTGTAATATAAATTTATGCAGCTTTCTAGATGTGGGTTGACAATCTTTTATGAAATGAATTATCTTGGAAAAAAGAAGAACCAATATAAGTCATAAAAAACCTTGAGTAGTGTTAGGAACCCCCAATTGTAGATGAGTGTTGGCACGAGTGTATGTGGTGCTGATGGCTAATGCATGTGGTGCTGATGGCCAATGCATGTGGTGCTGCATGAGGGGGTGCTACAGAGGGTGCCTAGGCTGATGGTGTGAAGGGCAGGAGTTGCTGATGCAGCATGCGTGCACAGCTGATTATGGGAGGCTTCCAGTGGGTTATGCGTATCTGTTACATATGCATTGCATATCTGTATTATAGCTAGTGACACGTGTAAGGAGGTTGTGTGTGTGTGTGTGTGTTAGCTGATGTAAGAGTTAGTTAGATTGATGAGTTGTCATGGCAGTTACACACCTACGGTTGGGAAGGGCTATAGGTATATACTTGTGAATTGAATATTCCTTTTCTCTGTTCTTTCTCTCTATCTCTAATCTCTATCTTTTCTATCCCTCCAAACTGCTTTGGAGGCCTAGTTGTCCTTGAATTCAACTACCCAAATACTTTGTTCTTAACAAGTAGGTACGGGGTGCGACTTTAAAAAATAATTAGTTGTTTATTTTATACCTAGACCGGGCTGTACGTGCAAGTCATACAACTACCTCAAGTAGATCCAACATAATCTAAAATTTATTTATTTTTAATTGTATATGTGTAAGAAGATAGGCTAATTGAATAAAGTTGTCAAATTGCTGTGAAGTTGTAAACATTTGTTATTTCTTTCTTGACAAAGTTTGACTATAATTCCATTTAATATTTTTTTTATGAAAAATTGAAAAAATTACCAAAAAAGTTAGTCACTTTTTCGTTTTCTCATAAAAAATTTCTTTAGGTTTACTAACATATTTCATAAGAACATACGTAAGTAAAATCTTTTTTTTTTTATTGAATGTAAATTAAATTCATCGTTGGATTACATTTACTACTTATATTATCCATGCTTGTAAAATTTTAAAAAAAAAAAATCGATAGTTATGTCATCATTCAAAAAATTAAATTAAATAAGGAAATAATGTAAATCCTCTTTTACGTACCCTCCAATACACCCCCATAAAACCTGATTAAAATCCAATATAATCAGAATACTTGGTATTAAAAAAAAAAAAAAAAAAAAATGAAGAATGATCTTCACTGGAAGTCGTGGTTTGAGGCTTGGAGCTCCAGCACGTTCTTTATTCAGATTTGCTATAAAGCATTAAACAAAAAGAAGCTTTGTCCACCATGGATTTCAATATGTAAAAGGTTAATTTGAAGTACAAAAACCTTTCTAAACTTTCTAAAATGTGATTCCTTTGAATCATCCATGGCAAACCTTTCCATGCATGCTGTTAGAGATATATATTAGACATATTAGCCCAATGTAATAGGCCCAAGCCCATTCCTGCTTGTACTAGTAGTCTAGGGTTTAGTCGCCTATATATACTCATGTTAGGGTTCATCGTAACACAGGTTATTGTACTACACTCTTATACAATAAAGATGTAGCCCTTAAAGGATTCCTCTGTGGATGTAAGCCGACAAGGTTGAACCACATAACCCTCGTGTTCTTGATATCATATTCTATGCTTCCCCTTTCGCATCCACTCTAGCATATACAACATGGTATACATTGCGTTGCTAATAATATATTTAACATGGTATCAGAGCCAAATTTCGTTCTTGGCATCAAACAAACATCTCTAGCAAGCAAAGAAGATTCTCACGTGCACACCACCGTCAGAAGTCACACATGCTTGTCTACTGGATCTAGACTCCACGACATCTTGCAGCCACCATGGCTCACTACTGTGTCCAGATCCTCAAGCCCAAGCAATCCGTGCCTCTCCCTATCAAATCTGTGCACATCAAGCCTTCGCCTGATGAAACCAACAAGATAGACGTGCTCCACGGCATATCGCGACCAAAACCTAAGAACCCGACCTCCAACGGCAGTCACACGTGCCACCACGCGCGGACAACGACTCCTGGAACTCTCACACGTGTCGCCGAAGGTTCTTGACTCCCAGCTCGGATCTCAGCCACATGCGCCGCCAAGACGGCCTTGTCGTCCCCCGATCTACATGGCCTGAGAATCTGGTCCTCATTCGATGTCAGACGCGCCCACACGTGCCGCCAGGGTATCTGTCTCGCCATCACGCGCCGGTACATGCTGTCATGCACCGAAGAAGTCCTGTTGATGTCATCTGACATCACGGGATGACGTCATCACTCCACCTCAGCATGACACGTCATCAGACACGCAAGCCCCTAGTCCAATTTAGCGACACGTCATAGGATGACGTCAACAGCTCTGCTGCCAGATCCGTGACTCGACCCGAAAACCCGGAACTGACCCGATCCAGTATTCGTTGACTTTGACCCTAGACCAGTTGACTTTTTGACTTTGGTGACTTTGACTTTTTGCGTTGACCTTTGACCAAAAGTTAAAATTTCCGAAAGGGCCTATCTTGCTCAGTTTTTTGCGTAGATTCCAATTTTGGACTCTGTTTCTTTATTCAAAACTCCAAAATTGGTCACTTGGCATATTCTTCATTGTGGTTTCTTCAAAAGCATTCTTCAAGGCATCTCCAAGTGATCTTCTCATGCTTATCGAACCTCAAGTGTTCATCGAGCTTCCACCTTGAGTTTGAGGGAAGGTGTTAGAGATATATATTAGACATATTAGCCCAATGTAATAGGCCCAAGGCCATTCCTGCTTGTACTAGTAGTCTAGGGTTTAGTCGCCTATATATACTCATGTTAGGGTTCATCGTAACACAGGTTATTGTACTACACTCTTATACAATAAAGATGTAGCCCTTAAGGGATTCCTTTGTGGATGTAAGCCGACAAGGCTAAACCACATAACCCTCGTGTTCTTGATGTCCTATTCTATGCTTCCCCTTCCGCATCCACTTTAGCATATACAACATGGTATACATCGCGTTGCTAATAATATATTTAACACATGCTTTGTCCATGGATGCTTGCATTGCTTTTAACTGAATATGGGTGAACTCCACATGGGAGATCACATCGACAACTCTCGGACAACTCCATATGATTGATCTGCTGTTTCTGGTGACTCTTTCAAATGGTCCTGGCAAAGGTGGCGGCTCCACACACTATTTCTTGCTGTTGCCGATGTCTCACCTCCGGTGGCTTTTCTGTTCCAGCTAAAAAGTTTTTAGGCTCTTTTTCTTTTTCTCTTTTAATATTCAGACTATGGGATTGTGATATAGTGTTTTAGTTTTCATTCTCGCTTTTAAGCAAATCTGATATGGCAGTGCTTGATTGGTGGGTATAAACGTATGTGTTCAAGCTACATCTTTATCAAATTTAAACTCCATTAATCAAATATTTAAATTTTAAATTATTGTAATATAAAATTATGCATAAAAAAAAAAGTTTACAAATCGAATAAAAAATAATATTTGTTTGGCACAAAATTTGACATGCATGTTAAGAACACAAATAACATGTAATCTAAATGTTAAAATTTCAAAATATGTAGTTGGTCATGTTAATTTTTTGGGTAAACTATATAATTGGTCCTTATCCTTTACATCATATTTCAATTTGGTTAAAGACCTTTCAATTGTGTCAATTTAGTCCCTAACATTTGGGAATCGTGTCAATTTGGTTCTTGCCATTATGTTTTGGATAGAAATATCTGACGTGTCTAACAATATAATTAAAAAATAGTTTTTCTATCACATCAACTGCCAACAATACAGCCACGTCATACTTAAAAAAAGAAAAGAAAAAAAGATCCCCTCATGTGTTTGTATTTAGAGGCCAGGTGATTGACTTTATATACTAAAACTCAGTTTGTCAGTTATAGCCACTGCATAATGGCTATGCACAGCATATATATTAATGGACTTGGTTAGATCTATTGGTAATACAAGCAAATCATTTCCTTTCACTCCATATTTCTTGATTTCCTCTTATTTTCTCACAGTAGTTAGTCACATTACCTTCTAGAACTTTCACAACTGTTTGGTCACTTCTATGAGATCCACTACTGCCAATCCTTTCGAGCTCTCATCAATAATGATACCTGCAACTTCATATTGGATGAGAGAGTTAGGGATTAATGGCGTGAGAGTGAGGGAGAGAGGGTCTGATGAGATAGAGTGAGAGTTAGGGATTTAATTTTTCCCCCAATCTAACTCACGTGAGAGGAATTTTGTTCTTAATTTTTTTTAAGTATGACGTAGCTGTATTGTTGACTGTTGATGTGATAGAAAAACTATTTTTTAATTATACTGTTAGACACGTCAGATATTTCCATCCAAGACATAACGGCAAGGACCAAATTGACACGACTCCAAAAGTTTAGGGACTAAATTGACACAATTAATAGGCCAGAGACCAAATTGAAATATGGTGTAAAGGATATGGATCAATTATGTAATTTACCCTATTTTTGTTTTTTTAGAGAAAATTCCAATTAAACTTTGTCATTAATTGGGTCATTAATGACTCAATATTTTTTTAAAGAATTTTTTGAGATAGTTTTTTTTTTTTTTTTAATTTTTTTTTTAAAAGAAGTTTAGATTAAAGCCTTTAGTATTATTATTATTATTTCAATGTGAGATAAAGCCTTTATTAAGTACTGCAAAGGGATTTATATTCAGAAATTAAAGAGATTTCTATTATTAAGGGCACGTTTGGTAGACTGTAATAAAAACTGTAATGTAATAGATATTCCTATGGCAAAACTATTAAGTTGTTTGGTTATGTTTTTATTACAATGAATAATTATTTCTTATGAATAGCTATTTTTCAAAATGAGGAATAACTATTCCTTATCAAAAGTACTGAATATCTATTCCTTCACCTTATGTAATAACTTTTTAAAAAAATTTCATAAAAAACCATTAGTTGCCACATCTTCAAAAAGAAAGAAAATAAATTTTCCTTGTTGTTGATTATTAGCTCTATTTTGAACACCCTAAAATAAGTGTATTTTAAGAAATTTGACTTAAAAATAATTTAATTACACATTCTTTTTATACTCTACTAAATTGTGGATGCATATTTAGGATTCTATTCCTAAATGGTCACCAAACTAATGAATAGTAATACTTATTACATTTCAACTTAATGTATTCTTTGTAATACTTATTCCTATTTCCATGTAAATAATCATTATAGTGTACCAAACGTGCCCTAAGATTACTTGGAAAAAGAAATGCTACCTTACTAATTGATAATTTTGATCTTATTAATTCATGAATTCTAACATTAGTAATCTTATGCTTATATTGCTCAAGCTTAGGGAACGATATGAAATTCCACCGGACTAATTTTCGCAATTTTAAGATCCCCGACAACAGTCTCCCCTATGTACTTCAAAGGTGATTCCAGGTGGCCCACAGGAGAATTGGGGCACTTGGACTTGATGTACGGTGAGAAAACCAATAAATTGCAATTTTTCAATATTATAGGGACAGTATAATGTTGAGAATCCATGTAAATAATCATTATAGTGTACCAAACGTGCCCTAAGATTACTTGGAAAAAGAAATGCTACCTTACTAATTGATAATTTTGATCTTATTAATTCATGAATTCTAACACTAGTAATCTTATGCTTATATTGCTCAAGCTTAGGGAACGATATGAAATTCCACCGGACTAATGTTCGCAATTTTAAGATCCCCGACAACAGTCTCCCCTATGTACTTCAAAGGTGATTCCAGGTGGCCCACAGGAGAATTGGGGCACTTGGACTTGATGTACGGTGAGAAAACCAATAAATTGCAATTTTTCAATATTATAGGGACAGTATAATGTTGAGAATCCATGTAAAACACAAATCCTCCGTTGTCGTTGGTAGAGGCATTTGAAACCATTTGACCTCCACACGTAACTTGTATTTCTGCATCTATAAGTAAATTTATAAAAAAAAAAAAAAAAAAACACCATGGTGAGGCTGCAGAATTAATTAGTACCATATATATAGTTGAGACTAATGTGTATATATATATATAGTCGGGGTGTAAATACTTTGGGGGAAAAAGAAAGTATAACCGACACAGACACGCTAACAAGATATATAAAGATATTACACAACCTTGCATGCTGAGCTAGCTAGGGAGCTATGCAGGTTAAATATTTAACCTGAGAAAACATATATACCTGGGATTACGGTGTTGTTGGTACCACTGGCACCTATATTGTTGTTTTCTGGGCAATACACAGTCCCGTTGATGCGGATATCATAACTCAAGGCGTCACCTCCAGGCCCCAGTTGGACTCCAGATATTGGAACTGCTAGTTCAGCAACTATAAGGGAAACAAAGAGAGCTAATTTCATTGCCATGGTTATCTCTTACAATTGACTTGCTAAAATGAGAGAGCACAAGTAACTATTACAATAAGAAACATCATAACTACGGTTCACCAATGTTGTCTAAAACCATGGTTTACTAGGATGTGGTTTTGTAACACCTAATATGTTGTTTTAGGATTACCATATATATTGATTTTTTTTTAATTAAAAAAATGATTACCATATATATCTTGTATTTTATATATTTATTTTGCCAATATACAATACTAAACAATAAAGATGTAGTTGTATACTTGTATTTATTCATGTTTGTATATCTTCTTACAATGTTTTGATGAAAGAGTCAATAACAGAGGACTAAGCTTCTGTAGTGATTACAGAGAAGTCAAGTGTATGTGAACAATTACAAAGAAGAGAAAGTCTGAGAAAATGAGAGAAAGAGCAAGAAAATTGAGGAGCGGAGAGAGAGTGAGAGAGAGAAAGAATGAGAGAAAACTTCTATACAATTCTAGAGAATTCTTTCATACATTACAACTATGCCCACAGAGTGGTTTATATACAACCAAATTAAGCTAAGCCATTAAGTTAAGCTCCTGATATTTAGGGAGTTAGTTATACAGCTCTAACTAATTTTTGCTCCAAGCCTAAATTGCCAAGTGAACCAGACAAGGGTGATGTGCACTGTTTCATTAAAGCACGCCTAAGAGAGTCAACACAATACATAAGTGAAACGGTGCGTTTGATTGAAGTGCGTAATCTTATGTAAAATGAAACTGTGCGTTTTCTTCACATTTAATATTCTTTGTCTTCTTCACAGGTTTGGAACTGAAACTATGTTCAGCATCCCCCCTCAAACTGATGGGGGAGGAATCAACCAACAGTTTGACACGATGAAACCGAAACAGAGGAGCAGGAAGAGGCTTAGTAAAGATATCCGCAAAATTATCTTGGCCAGAAACAAAACCAATTTGTAATTGCTTGCGAAGAACCTTTTCACGAGTGTAGTGGTAATCCACTTCAAGGTGTTTGGTGCGAGAATGGAAAACGGGATTAGCAGAAAGAGCAATTGCAGATACGTTGTCACACCAAATTACAGGAATATGATGAAGAAAGACATGAAGCTCTTTGAATAAGGTACGAAGCCAAGACAATTCCACAGCTGTGGAAGCCAAAGCACGATACTCTACCTCTGTGGAAGACGGAGAGACAGTGCTTTGCTTCTTAGCAGACCAGGAAATTGGATTGTTACCAAGAAACACAAGTAAGCCTGTAGTGGAACGACGATCTGTAGGATCACCAGCCCAATCTGCGTCTGAGAACGCAGTAAGAGTCAAAGGGCTAGGAGTAAAAGAAATCCCAAAATGCAATGTACCCTTGATATAGCGTAGAACCCTCTTAGCAGCCTCAAGATGAGTGGTGGTAGGATGTCTCATGAATTGACAAAGCTGTTCTACACTAAAGGCAATATCAGGGTGTGTGAAAGTAAGATATTGAAGAGCACCAACCATGCTCCTGTACTAAGTAGGATCAGAGAGAGGGACACTGTCATGAGGAACCAAATGAGTGGAAGAACATGAGGGAGTCTTAGTAGTTTTTGAATCCTCCATATGAAATCTGTGAAGGACATTCGAGGCATACTTAGTCTGAGTGAGAGTGAGACCATAAGAAGACTGAGTAATTTGGATGCCCAAGAAATAATTGAGGGGCCCCAAATCCCATGATTTTAAAAACCGGACCGGACCGTCCGGTTCAACCAATTCAACCGGGAACCGGACACCAATCCGGTTCGGTTATTCATAAAAATCAGAAATGAAAGAAAAATTAGAAATAACTGGTAACTGTAGGTTCAACCGGAAAAACCGAGAACCGAAATGGTTGAACCGGTTTTGCAATGGTTCTGCAAAATGGGCAAAACAGATCTGAAACCAAACATTTTGCAGCAAAGATCTATTTCTTTTTTTCCTTAGATCGGCGTCTACCTGTGATGACTGAAGGCTTTGGTGAACAAGGCATCAAAGCTAGCCTCTTGAGCATTCAAAATTCCTGACCTTGCCTGAAAACACACATCTTCACAAAGAGAGAGGCAAAGAAGAGATGGTTGAAAATCTACACAGATACACACACATCTTCACAGATAGAGAGAAGAGATGGTTGAAAATCTTTGTTTGGATGTGAGAGAGGAGGACCACAATACACACGAAATTAAATTGATCCATTTTTCTTATGAGAGCTTCTTCTTAGTTTGTAAGAGAGAGACTGGTTTGCACAGTTTGTAAAACTATGGTGTGCCGTGCTCTGCCTCTGTTACTTGTTCAGTGTGCACACTGCACACAATAGTCAATAACACAATGAGAGCCACACATTTTTATTTTTTTATTGATTTTTGAGAATCAATGACAGCCACAACTTTTTAATTTTCCTTAGCCTAAGACTTTACTTTTACCTTTAGTACTTAAGGGGCAGCGTGAGCAACTCACGTGGATTGTGGGCCCCATCCCTTTTACATTTGATTAAGATAATTATGATATAAAAAAAATAGTGGTTTTAATAATTAATTAAGTGAACAATCTTAAAATTCACTTAATTTTTCTTTAAAATGAATGCATAAAACATAGACCATTTTGAGGGAAAAAAATAAACCGAAAAGAAGGGTGTCACTAAATGTTATGTTTTGAAAATAATTTTTGGTTATTGTTTATTTATATTTGGTTATTGTTTATTTTCTACATGTAAGATGTAAAAACTCACATAATTTTTTCAAAATATGTTATATATATTTTATTAAATATTTTTATAATTTTAAAATTATTAATTAAATATTTATGACATCATCGGTTCGACCACCGGTTAGACCCCGGTCAGACCACAAAACCGGTAATCACTCCCTTTCCTGGTTCTTTGACCGTACCGTTTTTTAAAACCATGCCAAATCCTTAAGTTCAAACACTTGACCAAGAGCTGCAATCAAATGTTGAACCTGAGAGGCATCATTACCAGTGACAATTATATCATCGACATACAAAAGAAGGTAAATGATGGCCTTGGCTGAACAAAAGATGAAGAGAGAGTTGTCTGCCATGGAAGCAGTGAAGCCAAGGTGAAGTAAATGAGAAGCAAATCTCTCAAACCATGCCTTAAGTGCCTGCTTAAGACCATATAGGGACTTGTGCAATTTACATACAAAATTTGGATGAGCAGAATCCACATAATCAGGGGGTTGATACATATAGACCTCTTCTTTAAGAAAGCCATGAAGAAATGCATTTGAGACATCAAGCTGTCTCAAGGCCAATCCACAACTCACAGCAATGCCCAAGACAAGTCTCACAGTAGCAGGCTTCACTATAGGATTGAAAGTCTCATGAAAATCCACACCTGCCTGCTGATGAAACCCCTTAGCAACTAGCCTGGCCTTATATCGAGAGATTGAACCATCACTATTCAATTTAAGCTTAAAAACCCATTTGCATCCAACTAGATTAACACCAGGAGGAGCAGGAACAAGAGACCATGTCTGCTGCCTCTGAAGAGCCTGAAATTCAGCATCCATAGCCTCACACCACTTTGGATATTGAGATGCAATTTTGTAGCTAAGGGGTTCAGTATAGGAGTAATCAATAGTGGTCTTATAACATAGTTCAGAGTTAGGTTTGGAAATCCCACTCTTGGACCTGGTTTGCATAGGATGTGTGTTGAGAGAAGAAATAGGTAAAGGAGGATTGAATATAAGGGTAGCATCAGAAGTAGTCTCAGGAGTTGGTGTGTCAGGCAGATGAGATGGTGCATCACCAAATTGGGAAGGTAAAGTAGCACAATTGGGTGAAGGCATAGGGGTGAGAGGTGCTGGTGCAGGTGTTGTGACAGATTGGAAAGGAGGATTAGAAGATGGAGATGGACAAGAACCAAGCAAAGAGGGTTGATTGGTAGAGTGAAGGAAAAGCTGATTAGACAACCAAGTGGGAATGACAGAGTTGGAAGAAGTGGAAGAAACAGCTTGGACAGAAGGTAAAACAGGAAATTTAGACTCATTAAACACAACATGTCTGGAGGTGTAAACATGTTTGGTGTGAGGATCAAGACATAGATAGCCTTTAGTGTGGGTAGGATAACCAATAAAGATACATTCCCTAGTCCTAGGTTTAAGCTTGTGAGTAGTGTAAGGTCTTAGATTTGGATAACAAGCACAACCAAATACTTTAAATTGAGACACATCAGGTGAAGTGGAGTAAAGAGTAGACCAAGGAGATTGCCAACCAAGGACAGATGTGGGAAGCACATTAATCAACGAAATAGCAGTCTGCACTGCAAAAGTCCAAAAGGAGTATGATAAAGAAGCTTGAGACAAAAGGGCAATTGCAGTCTCTATAATATGCCTGTGTTTCCTCTCTACAACCCCATTTTGTTGAGGTGTATAAGGACAGGAAATATGATGAGCAATACCATGGTTGGACAGATAAGTTTTAAATTCATTAGAAGTAAATTCTCCTCCACCATAAGACCTAAAGGTCTTGATTTTCAAGGAAAATTGATTGGCAACCATAGCATTGAAATGATCAAATTTAGTAAAGGCTTCAGATTTGGACTTAAGCAGATAAAGCCAACTAAATCTAGAGTAATGATCAACAAATAAAATGTAATACCTATAACCATTGACAGATACAACAGGTGTAGGACCCCACAAGTTAGAATGCACAAGTTCAAAGGGAGAAGAAGTTGTAAAATCAGAATGTGGAAAAGAAAGGTTGTGCATTTTACCATACAAACAATGAGTACAAGTGTGAACCTCAACATTATTAGTATGTACAGATCTGACATTAGGAAATAAGCAATGGAGAGCTTGATCATTAGGATGACAAGTCTCATATGCCAAAGAGTCTTATTAAAAACAGAAGACTTAGAAGTGTTATTACAGGTCTTAGGAGACAAGAAAAGTTGAGAAGCCTGATGAGGATAGATGGGGTAAACACCACCTTCACTCCTGCCCTGGTAGAGAATTTTCCCTGTGTCCAAGGCCTGGATTGAAAGAATATGTTCATCAAAATAACACCAGCAATTATTGTCATGACATAGTTTTTGAATAGAAGCAAGATTAGAGGCAATGGATGGAACTCTAAGGACATTGTGAAGTTGAAGTCTAGAAGAAGAAGAGGGAATAAGGGTTGTACCTATATGTGTGATAGGTAATGTCTGACCATTACCAACAGTAATATGATCCTGAGTGGTGTATGGCTTAGGGAAGCTGAGCTGGTTGAGACTGGCAGTCACATGATCAGTGGCTACACTGTCAGCAAGCCAAGGTTGATTTTGAGTGAAGCAGACATTTGAGGCAGTAGCCATTGCTGCAAGCTTTGCAGGTGGATGCTTGCCTTGATAGACATAGTCCATTCTATGATAACAGTCCACAACCAAATGACCAACTTTTCCACAGATTTGACAAATTGGCCTGTTTGATTTTGCACCACCAGAATTGGATTGGCCTTGTTGGAAATGATAAATGGACTAAATTGTGGATATTGACCACTTGATCCTCTACCACCTCTGCCTCCTCTATTATTGAAATTCCCCCTGCCTCTTCCTTTATTCTGATTGTGATTATAGCCATTGCCATTAGATTTCTGATTAGTCAATGCAGCTAAGGCAAAGATAGAGTCTTTACCATCTAAGCCTTCATTGAGAGACTCTTCTTCTGCATTTAACATAGTATAAAGTTCATCAAATCCAAGCTGAGTGCTCCTAGTTCTGATTGCAGATCGGAATGTATTATACTCTTTAGGAAGTCCCTTAATTGCAATGTGGAGTAATTCTTCATCATCAACAATGAAAGCTCGAAAATGTGTTGAAAACACAAGAGCTGTTTAGACCCCCCAATTAAAATTACGGCTTGGTTGATTTTACACTAACTTAATACTAAGTGCGGAATCGTGTAAACACAAGCGTATAAGCAATAAGTTACTCTAATCCATAAACTAAGCAACACAGCAGTATAATGGAATATAAAAGAGTAAGGAAGAAAGATGCAAACACAGAAAACACCAAGACGTGTTTTCGAAGAGGAAACCGAAGAACTCGGCGAAAAACCTCTCCGCCGCCCTCCAAGCGGAAATCGATCCACTAGACAATCAGTTGGGATACATGAGTGAGCAAAAGACCCTCCAAGCCTAATCTACCCGATGCACCTAAGCCCTCCAAGCTCCTACTCCAACAAGGCTTCTCGGAACCGTGTCTTGTCTAGTTCTCCGGATCCCGCAACAAGCTCCATGTTGCATCTGCCATCCTTGGCTTCTTCCAATGCTTCCCAGCAGCACCAAAACGTCACTCAACACTCTCAAATGGTGTGGTAAGTGTTTGGGCTATCAACCTCTCAATGGTGTGGAAATGGAGAGGGAAGGGTTGAGGAGATACCACAAGCAAGTGTATAGAGAAAGGTGGGGATGAAAATCTCTAATTGCAAATGTGTTTGGCTAGGGTTTTCTCTCTGAAGCATTCCTCAACATTTGTGGGTAAAGGGGGTTTATATAGGATAGGTGCAGAATGTGTGAGTCAGTCAGTACAGGCTGGCAGAACAGCATGTCTCGCGGGTGTCTCGCGGGAAGGCCTTACCCGCGAGATACTCGCGAGAGACAGCTGTCTCCATCTGTCCTGACTCTTCGCATTCCAGCATGTGCAAGGCACATGCTTCACTTCGCGGGAAGCTTAGTCGCGACATACCCGCGAGATTCCATCAGCTTCCACTTTGCTTGAGTCTTCACACACTCTCTATCACACACCCCTTACATCAATTCCCACAACAAATACAGGGTATAAACAATTGAAAGTAATTACAATCAAATTTGACACGGAATAAAAGCCAACAAAACACATAGTTGTAAATCACAACTTTACAAACAATTACTCCAACAGCAAGCAATTTATCTCTAACCACTTTGATTTTTTGAAGGTAAACATCAACATTATCATTTCCTTTCCTTAGATTATGAAGCTCACTCTTAAGATTCATGATGTGAGACCTTGATACTGAGGAAAACCTATTTTCAAGCACCTTCCATACTTCAATAGCAGAGGCACATCCAACAGTGAGTGCTAGTACAGATGGAGACAAAGTTGAGCTTATTATAAAGGTGAGCAAGGCCTTTTCCTTTGATTTCCAGATCAAGAAATCTGGATTCACAATTGTAGTATATGATCCAGACAAATCTTAAAGAAATTTCTCAGGAATTAGTTGAGGTTCTTCAAGCAATTCATACAAAGAATAAGTTTCAAGAACCATGGTAATCTGATGTTTCCAAACTATATAATTGGCATTATCTAACTTCACAGTCATCATATTTGACATATTGGACAGGAGTAAGAGAGGCTGATTTACCAGATTCATTGGTGAACCAGATGATGTTGAAGAAGTAGATGAGGACAAAGCCATTGTTGAGCTTGAAGCCGCCATTGTTGAAGATTGATTCGCAGCAGTAGTTGCGTGCTCTGATACGATGATGAAAGAGTCAATAACAGAGGACTAAGCTTCTGTAGTGATTACAGAGAAATCAAGTGTATGTGAACAATTACAAAGAAGAGAAAGTCTGAGAAAATGAGAGAAAAAGCAAGAAAATTGAGGAACGGAGAGAGAGTGAGAGAGAAAGAATGAGAGAAAACTTCTATACAATTCCAGAGAATTCTTTCATACATTACAACTATGCCCACAGAGTGGTTTATATACAACCAGATTAAGCTAAGCCATTAAGTTAAGCTCCTGATATTTAGGGAGTTAATTATACAACTCTAACTAATTTTCGCTCCAAGCCTGAACTGCCAAGTGAACTAGACAACGGTGATCCGCACCGTTTCATTAAAGCACACCTAAGAGGGTCAACACAATACATAAGTGAAACGGTGCGTTTGATTGAAGTGCGTAATCTGATGTAAAATGAAATGGTGCGTTTTCTTCACATTTAATATTCTTTGTCTTCTTCATAGGTCTGGAACTGAAACTATGTTCAACATGTTTGACGTAGATCAAAAAGCAACATCCATGCATGTGTGTATATATAGAAGGAGAATACAAATAGGGTGATCAACAAATTCAGTGAAGAGAGATAGAAACATTCTTGTTGTTAGTTCCCCTTTTCAGCTAGATTAATGATGATGATGATGATGATGATGATGATGATGATAATAATAATAATAATAATAATAATAATAATAAAAAAAAAGAAACAATAGAGAAACAAAAATATAAGATTTTATGATTGGTGCAATGTAATTTTCATTTAGATACATCATTAACATCACTTTATATATTATATACCAATTACAATACACCACTTTAACGATCGTGAAAAATAAATAAAAAAATTATGAATTTTGTAGTATATGAGAGCCCAAGCAACTATTATAATAAGAAAGATCCATATTTTTCTAAAACCATGGTCTACAATGGAGTATAGGTGTGGTTTTGTAATGAAAAAAAAAAAAAAAAAAAAATCCTAAGACGATATTAAATATCACAAGTTTAATCACAACTGTCTACGTGGTAGACCATGAGTAGTAATACCTCTAATATGTGGTTTTTGAAATGCCATATATATATATATATATATTTTATGTTATAGTAATAATTTATATATTTATTTAGAGATGGGTTCAAATTACGCTTAATTTACATCTCAAAAAAAAAAAAAAAAAGTTACGCTTAATTTAATTTTATATGGGCTACACATTTTTTAGACTAAAAATTTTTAAGATATCTAATGGTTAAAATACACTATTAACATGTCGTTTTTGACATTCTAAAAAAAAAAAAAATGTCGTTTTTGAAGCATTTATTTTTTACCATATTAAATTATCCATTTAATGACAATTCAAAACTTTTATTGCTTAGCCTTGAGAGAGAGAGAGAGAGAGAGAGAGAGAGAGAGAGAGAATTAATGAATTTTAAGTATCAATAATTCAAAACATTAGGGTATTTTGGTTAACTGTTTTTTTCCCTTATTTTCTGTTTCCAAAAATAATTTTCTATTTTGAAACTAAAAAACTTGTTTGGCAACTCAAAATGAACAGAAAACAAAAACTGTTCTCAAAATTCAATTTGTGAAAGAAACTGAAAACATACAAAAGACTGTTTTCAGTTTCTAGTTTTTATAAGTCAAAGAAAACACACATTTAATTTAGGCGGAAATCACATTTTCTTTCTTACATTTTCAGGCAATTCCCACTTTGGTCTATAGATTTTATTTTTACCACTTTTAGTCTCTATCCTGAAAAACGCTACCTGTTTTGGTCCCTGTCATTATATTAAAGATGGAAAATGCACACGTGGCAAACGGAGTGCACTGTTGGCACACTAAAAGCTGATGTGCCCATTAAAATAATAATAGTAAATGTTATTTGGCATTAAAAAATGCCACATCAGCATCTAAATTTAAAAAATTAATTTATCAATTTTAACTAAAAAAAAAAAAAAACTAAAAACATTATTAAAAACCAAAAACCACATGAATCAAGATCTAAGTGTATCTTGAACAAGAACAACAAAAATACCAACCTAGATGTTTCTCAAAAAAAAAAAAAAAAAACCAACCCAAATTTAAATACAAATTCAAAGTTAAGTAGTCCCATATATTATTATCAACCCAGAGTTAGCAGAACGAGGACATTGAGCTAGACTTTGGTGAGGACTACAGCGACGATGGTGATGATGGAGATCAAGACCAAGATGATGCGGCTGTCGACAGTGATGTGGAAGAGGAGGAGTGGACGGTCATGGATGAAGTAGAGGAAAGACCAGGCGACGAAGATGGCGAGGAAGACGATCATGGAGATTGGGTGCCAAAGGATGTTAAGGAAGAGGATGAGGAGCGCGATGAATGTGTAGTTCACGCGGAAGTGATCGAGGTTGCGCTTGACATGGGCAGTGGCTTCGCCGAGTGTGTAAGGGCAGGTGAAGGAGGAGAATGATTGGACGAGCTCGCACCATGGACGGTGCGTGGCGAAGACGGAGCGTGCGGCGGCGGCGTTGGCGGTGGTTGTGGATGTGGAGGGAAGTGTGTTGTAGTAGCCTAGTGATGACTGTGAAGAAGACATTGCTGAGACCAAACCCTTTTTGTGAATTCGAAGAGAGATTCCAAAATTCCAATCCTCAAATTGAAAAGAAAAGAAGCACAGAGCAACAGAGAGAGATTGAGATTTGTGGTTTTTTTTTTATTATTATTATATTTGAGAATTTGTAAAATGTGGAAAATGGACAACATTTTCCTTTTGATCATGGTTTTGTATATGTTTTTGCTTGTTTGGGTGCTAAGAAAATGAAATAAAAGAGAAGAAAATCTTGAATTTTTTATTTTTTGGGCAACCATGTTCTTGGGGGGGAAGAACATGAAGAACAATTATTATTTAAATAATTAAATAAAATTTTATTTAAATAATTGAATGATAACTGAAATTTTATTTTATTTTAAAATAAAATAAAATATTTTTAATATTTTTTAATTCTGCCGTTTGCCACATGTGCATTTTTCGTCTCTGACGAAACGGCAGGGACCAAAATGGGAAGCGTTTTTCAAGATAGGAACTAAAAGCGGTAAAAATAAAATCTAGGGACCAAAGTGGGAATTACCTGAAAATGTAGGGACGAAAATGTGATTTCTGCCTTTAATTTAATGAATCTGTCTCATTTAATGAGTTAGCATTAGAGTTCAAATTCTAGTAACAACATATTTTATTATTATTATTATTATTTTTTTAATTTCAACTAACCAAACATATTTTTGATTTCAAAAATACAAGAAAATTGTTTTTTTTGTTTATATTCCTAAAAACAAGTTTTCAAAAATAGAAAACAAAAACTGTTACCAAACATAACCTTAATGATCAGTAATTGGGTTTTTTTTATTTTTTTATTTTTTTTTTATTTTTAAAAGAAAAAATATTATTATACAATAGTTCAACACATTAGTAATAGTGTTTCAAAAAGACAAAGACACAAGTAATTAGCAACAATGGGTCATTGTTTCAAATGTTCTCATCACATTATCAATGGAAGTATGGAACCGATTATGCAGAACTTAATTAGTAATTCCTAAATTTTTGAACATTTTATAAAACATTAATTGTAATGAAATTTGTATTTCTCTCAAGCCCCATTATTTATGCTACTTAATGGGCTTTGGCTTAAATGCGACATAAAATGATTTAATTTTTTTAATTGCACATGAGTAAAGAGATAGGCTAATTTAAGAATATTTTGAAATTTTTTTGAACTTTTGTTATTTCCCCAAAATGACTCAATAAAAAAAAGAAAAAGAAAAAAATAGAAGTCTTTATCAAGTACTGAAAAGGAGTTTACACCCTCCAATGTTCATGGTCATATATTTAAAAATGGTCCGGTTAACATGTGTTGGGAAATTTAGACCCCGGTTGATAGAATTAACAAGTTTTAAACCCAAATTGTTAATTAGATTTATTATGAATAAAACTTGTTAAAACAAACAAACATCAATATCATGTCAAAATCATGCAGCGAAAAAAATAAATAAGACAAGATATGATGACCCAAGAAAACTAATGAAACGAACTAGTTTCACAGTAAAAAACCTGGGGGGAAACCTTCCTGAAAAGCAATCCACTATAGTAAAGAGAAGTTTCAGATCTAGTACAAAACCTTTGTCCCTAGACTCTACAATCCTCGTAGATGAACTCACAGTAGAAACCTTCTACTGCTTCAGAACATCTGAACTCTTCAATATATGAACGCCATCCTTTGATGATGCACAAATCCCAGTATGTGACTAACCAATTGCGCGGATCCCAGTACGCGACTTAATCACCAACTAGATGAAGATTGTTGGCTGCAAAGTTTTTCACTTCATCAACAATAAAGATCAAGAAGCACTTGGTTACAAAACCCTAAGGCGCAAAGACATAGTAGCTTCTTTCAGAGAGAATAAGGCATCGGTCACTTTTTTCATATGTTCTCATTGTATTCTCTTATGTGACGGCCTCTAAAATAAGCCTTATATAGGTCTAGGGTTGTGATAAAAGAAATCCTACACAAATACATAAGCTTGGACCGAAAATCAGATATGGAAATCTGAATTCCCGTAATCTCGATAGATAGCAAGTGTCGAGCAGGTGTCGAGCAGGTGTCAAGATTTAAACTTCGACAGATACAACTATCAAGGAAGTGTTGAGGGGATAGAAACTTTCTCGATCGATCGACCAGCTGTCGAGAAGCTATCGAGATTGCGATAAGAATCAGCTGAAGAGCTCGACAGATAGCCTAGCTGTCGAGAGGTGTCAAGCAGCTATCGAGCTATCTGTCCGCAAGTGTCGAGCTATCTGTCCAGTTTTAATGAATAGCTTTTCTTCACTTGTTTCTTGGTCCAATCTTCATGGCTTTAATACTAGACTTGAACAACATGTTTCTTCAAGTATTAAACACATCCTAAATCTACCCAAATATAAGTAAAGTGCGTTTTGTCAAAGGATTAGCCAATTACATAAAATATGTCCTTAACAATCTCCCCATTTGGTAATTCGTGACAAAACCACAACAACCAAATGAGCATATGAGAGAAGTCATAAATCACTCAACTCATATTCACTTGTTGAATACAATAAAATCTATCCTAACACAAACTCTTGAAAAATTTTGCAAGAAGAGAGTTTATGGCAAGTAGACTTTGACAATCTGTATTTCTGAAACACTTTAAACAAAATTCATCAAGGCATCTTAGTGTGAAACAGAAATAATAGATTGCATACAAATAATAAGAAACATATGTATAAAGAAAGAAAAGAAACAACACATGTAGAGGTAGATGAAGAAGACATACATCAACATATAAAGAAGATAAGTACAATGTATGTCAATAATGGTCACAAGACCCAAGGTACAAGAAGAAGGAGGTAAGCACTCCCCCTAACAAGATGAAACACAACTCCCCCTTACAAGGGCATGTATTTCTCCCCTTAACATGTAGAATCTTGTAAAAAGAAACCACAATTTCTCCCCCTTTTTGTCATGATTGACAAAGGGTACAAGAAGCTAGAAAGCTTCACCCGAGAAACATAAAGATGATCAAGGATGATCTAGGGGGTACAAGAAATCATATAAATGCATGAATGTAATGAAACAAGATGCTATGGATGACTAAACATGTGAAAAAAAAATCTCTCAACAAGAAAAATGTTAAGCAAATAGATCCCAAAACACACACACACACACACACACACACACACACACACACACAATAAGTTTAATCAATTTTATATTTCAAAAATAAGTCAAGACAATTTAGTGAGCATACATTAACACATGTAAACCTTGTGATGGCCAAATCACATTGTACCTGCACATGTATCAAGAGTAGCAAAGAATATTGCGTATTGTGTGTGAAAAACATCGCAAGATTGCATAAGTGTATTCATGTTATGACAATTTGAGATATGAGAAAATCACTTTAACTCACACACAATCATAACTGTTTGATGGGGACTATCACCTTCGAGGTACATCCTATAACTCCCACATCTCCTAGAATACACGCTTGCAATCATATTTAAAGCATTTTTGATCTTTTTGGTTTTTAATTTTCTTTGCATTTTTTTTTTAATTTAGCATATCATGCATGGGCATAAGAGAGAGAAAAGAAATACCCAATGATATTTGACATTCCAATTTTTCTATGCCGAAGCACACAAATGTCATTGACACTGCACTTTTGCTATGCCGAAGCATACAGGTGTCATATTATGATTGACGAGTAACAGTGGTAAGATGATTATTTATGTCTTTCTCTTAGGATTTTCTAGTCCTACCCGTCAAAAAGAGTGATATGAGTGTTAAGTACAAGAGATAACTTAATCTTACTCATCACAAACAAGAGCCACAAAACTCACCTTCTTAGTTGTGCATAGAGATGCTCATCTAAGCTACAAGAGATACAAAGTTTAGAAAATTTTGTTTCAATAGGCCATCCAAGGAACACAAGTACCAATGTACACAAAACATACTGTTTTTGTATTTTTCTGATTTTTTATTTTTATTTTTATTTTGAAAACAAAATAAAATAAAAACTAAACAACCAAACAAAAACAGACAAACAACATGAAAGCATGAAAGAAAGATGCATATGCATGAAGGCATGATAGAAAGATGCAGATGTATGAAAGCATGATTCCAAAACCGATAAGAAATCAAGTAAAGAGAGTCCTACTTTAGATAGAAAGAATTAAAGTAGAGGACAAACAGAAAAGACAATTAAATCTTAGGCCCCTTTCTCACCCACACAGCACGAGTTTTTAGCCATGAAGATGAAAAGGCACGTGTCCTAGTATGTCTACTAAAGGACATAGAAGAATTAGAATTCTCCTGAAATTGAGTTAAAAAGCTGAAAACTTTTAATAACTCTCCAAACAAAGGTGTAGGTCATTGAGAGGAAACTTGTGACCGTTTGGACAATTGCTTATGAGGATACATCTTAAAGCAATTAGGACGAATGTGTCCAGCAACACCACAATGGTGACAAACATGAGGTCTAACAAAGGATTTAGAATTAGCCAAGTCAGTTTTAGATTTCATACCTTTATCACCTTTCTCAGACTGGGGCATAAAGACAGTCCTTGATCCAGAAGCCGTGGAAGAGGAGGGGCTAGAGGAAACAGCATATCCTAAGCCAGTCTTATCAGAACTAGGCTTTTGAGCACTCAATACCTCATCAAGCTTTGCACTAGACATCCTCTCTATTTGATTTCTAGCTTGACTAAGTTCAACCTCAAGATTCTTGACCTTTTCTTCTAATGAGGTGCTCTCCACAACAAGAGTCTCAACTAGCCTTGTAGTCTCATCTAGCTTGACTAACAGATCAGTTTTTACCTCATTAAGCTCTTTTCTACAAAGATGAGAAGTCTTTTTGGATTTTATAAATTCAGTGCATAGCTTATCATAGGCTTTCTGAAGGGTTAACTTCTTGGGTACTTCATCATCAGAAGAATCCTCACTGTCACTAGCACTCTCCACAATCACCTTATCGGTTGAGGCAGCAAAGGCCATAACATGATGACATTCATCCACATACTCATCAAAAGAGTCATTCTCAGTATTACTCCAAGTAGCAGCCAACCCTTTATCTTTTGACTCCTTGGTCTTTTCCTTGATGAGGTAGTTTGGGCACTCTATCCTCATATGACCAAAACCTTTGCACTCATGGCATTGGATGAGGGGTTTCTCATTCTTGCCCTTTCTTGAGGATTTAGATTTCTTAGGAGGTTTGCTCTTATCCTTTTTTCTAAATTGAAGAAGCTTGATAATCTCATCAGTTATGAAGGTTAGATCCTCATCTTCATCTTCACTTTCATCTTCATCTTCAGAGTCCTCAATCTCTTCCTCTATACCCTTAAGAGCCAAGTTTTTACTCTTTCCACTTTTTCCCATTGAGCCTAATTTGTTTCTTCAATGACAGTGATCTTGGCATGGACTCTTTTAGGTAAGGACCTAAGGATTTTCCTAACAATTTTGGATTCCACAATAGATTCTCCAAGATTGAAAGCAGAATTCACAATATCCTTGAGTTTAGCATAAAACTCATCAAAGGTCTCATCCTTCTTCATCCTTATTTCTTCAAAACTACTAGTGAGTCTTTGCAGCTTCACAGTCTTTATAGCCTTGGTACCTTCATAGGTGGTCTCAAGAATGGTCCACGCATCCTTGGAAACTTCCGTGGATGATATTTTCTTGAATTCCTCATTGGTCATCCCACAAAATAGAGCATTCAAGGCCCTACTGTTGAAATTTGCCGCTATGATTGTTGCATCATCCCAATCCACTGGCGCTTCCTTTGGCTTAATCCAGCCAACTTTAACAGCTTGCCATACCTGTTCACCTAGAGCCTGCAAAAAACCTTTCATACGAACTTTCCAGTACACATAATTAGTTCCATCAAATAAAGGAGGAATCAAAAGTGATTGTCCACGATCCATGACAACAGGGGTCAAGGATCACACTTAGGAAATTAATCCAATTAGAGTGAACCCACTTTGATACCACTTGTTGGGAAATTTAGACCTCGGCTGATAGAATTAACAAGTTTTAAACCCAAATTGTTAATTAGATTTATTATGAATAAAACTTGTTAAAACAAACAAACATCAATATAATGTCAAAATCATGCAGCGGAAAAAATTAATAAGACAAGATATGATGACCCAAGAAAACCAATGAAACAAACTAGTTTCATAGTAAAAATCCTGGGGGGAAACCTTCCCAAAAAGCAATCCACTATAGTAAAGAGAAGTTTCAGATCTAGTACAAAACCTTTGTCCCTAGACTCTACAATCCCCGTAGATGAACTCACAGCAGAAACTTTCTATCGCTTCAGAACCTCTGAACTCTTCAATATATGAACGCCACCCTTTGATGATGCACGAATCCCAGTACGTGACTAACCAATTGCGTGGATCCTAGTACGCGACTTAATCACCAACTAGAAGAAGATTGTTAGCTGCAAAGTTCTTCACTTCATCAACAATAAAGATCAAGAAGCACTTGGTTACAAAACCCTAAGGCGCAAAAACGCAGTAGCTTCTTTTGGAGAGAATAAGGCATCGGTCACCTTTTTCATATGTTCTCCTTGTATTCTCTTATGTGACGGCCTCTAAAATAAGCCTTATATAGGTCTAGGGTTGTGAGAAAAGAAACCCTACACAAATACATAAGCTTGGGCCGAAAATCAGATCTAGAAATTTGAATTCCCGTAAACTCGACAGATAGCAGGTGTCGAGCAGGTGTCGAGCAGGTGTCGAGATTTAAACTTTGACAGATACAGCTATTGAGGAGGTGTCGAGGGGATAGAAGCTTTCTTGATCGATCGACCAGCTGTCGAGAAGCTATCGAGATTGCAGAATCAATTGAAGAGCTCGACAGATAGCCTAGCTGTCAAGAGGTGTCGAGCAGCTATCGAGCTATTTGTCCGCAGGTGTTAAGCTACCTGTCCAGCTTTAATGAACAGCTTTTCTTCACTTGTTCCTTGGTCCAATCTTTATGGCTTTAATACTAGACTTGAACAACATGTTTTTTCAAGTATTAAACACATCCTAGATCTACCCAAATACAAGTAAAGTGCGTTTTGTCAAAGGATTAGCCAATTACATAAAATATGTCCTTAACAACAGGTGCTCTTAATCTTAAAGTATTTGCTGATAAACTATTTTACTTTTATGGAAAATATAAAAAAAATTGTAATGAAAAGTAGTTACCTTTTTTTTTCCTTTAAAAAATTTTTAAAAATATTTTTTAAACTAATGTCCTTAGAGCATCAGTTAACTTTTCCCATTTAAAAGTATTATTCTTAATAGTACATGGAAAGAAAAATGAAGCTACCATAGATTGATCTTATTAATGAATAGTTGAACACTAACAATGGTAAACTTGTGCTTTTGTTCCTCAAGCTGAGTGAACGAGAATAGATCCATTTGGAATAATGTTCGCAACTGTAATATCCCCGAAAACAGTCTTCTGTATATACTTCAAGGGTGATACCAAGCGCCCCACAGTAGATTTGGGAATGCACTGATCGAAGGGTGAGATAATCACTAATTTGCAACTCTTCAACAATATAGGAGGAATAGTAATGTGTATATATAGTCGTGGTGTAAATACTTTAGGAGGAATAGTAATTACAAACAGTACTCTAACAAGATATAAAGCTATTACATAACCTTGCATGCTGAGCTAGCTAGGAAACTATGCAACTAATATAACTTGAGCAAACTTACATGGGAAAACAGGGGTGGCGGTACCA
Source organism: Quercus aquifolioides (assembly GCA_019022515.1). NCBI lineage: Eukaryota > Viridiplantae > Streptophyta > Magnoliopsida > Fagales > Fagaceae > Quercus > Quercus aquifolioides. Next base: position 9,885,195 of record CM032334.1, on the reverse strand, counting down.
TTGGCACCCATACTGGTGTTGACTGTGCAATACAGAGTCCCCCGGATGTGGATCAAATCGAAGATGATACTTCCAAGCCCTGGTTCGGCTTCAGATATTGGAGCTCCTAATGCAGCAATCAAAAGGGAAACAAAGAGAGCTAATTTCATTGTCATGGCTTGTATTCTGTTATCAATGACTATCAGTCTCTTACAATTGACTGGCGAAAATGCTAGGTATTGGAATCCTTCTATAGAATATGAGAAAGTACAAGACTACAAGTAACTTTTACAATAAGGAACGTTATAGCTACGGTTCAACAATGTTTTGTCAAAAACCATGGTCTACTGGGACGTGGTTTTGAAACGTCTAATATGTGGTTTTAGGATTACAATATATGTTGATTCTTAAAAAAAGAAAAGAAAAAAAAGCATTACCATATAGAATGATTCTTCTGTATTTTGTGATAAAATAATCGTATCATGCTAATTTTGCTAAAATATGGAATGATTTTCTTAAGTATATATATAAAATCGTATCATGATTTTCTTAAGTATATATATATTGGCCGAGTTGGTTGGGCTCTCGGTCTCAAGGTGCTTGTACTGGGCTTGACTGGGTGTGCTCCCTAGTTCAAGTCCTGCTACCTGCACTTTGAAAAGAATTTCCTGGGCCAGTGCTTTACTCCTTCGTGGGCCCACCCGGCACGAACAGTGATTAGTCTCTGGTTGAAAACTTTGAGGAAACACTGTGGGAAACCAAAAAAAAAAAAAAAATTGTATTTAAAAATAGGCAAAAATGTAAAATTGACCTTTTAACTTTCACATTTTTTCATCTCAGTCCTCTAACTTTTAGTTTTGTCATTTCAGATCTCTAACTTTCAAGTTTTGTCAGTGCAGGACTTCGTTACAACTCAGTTAGTGGTTGCCGTTAGAACTCTTGAAATGACGTCGTTTTGCATTTTTTTTTTTTTAATTCAGAATTAAAAGAAAATAAGAAAAATCTGAAAAGAAGAAGAAGAAAACATGAAGGAGAACGACGTCGACGTCGTTCCTCTTCCACTGAAATCAAAACAAAGATCTGAAGAACACCTAAATGAGGGGCTAATTCACTGACTCACGTTTGCACGTGAGTGTATCTATTTGGGATTAAAATCCCTAAAATCTGAGGAGCAACTAGCACTTGGTCTAGAAAGAAAGGGCGCCGTTGCCGTTACCTTTTCTCCGAATCACGACGGTTCTTCCGGTGGCATTGAAGACGACATAGTTTTGTCAGCCGCGGCGGCTCTTGCAAAGGACGTTGCCTTGCACTTCCAGTCCTCCAAGTTTGCCAAGTGCGTTGAAGTCCTTAACCAGCTCTTGCTCAAGAAACAAGAAGATCCCAAAGTAAACCTTGTCTCTCTTGCACTTGTTTTTGCTTTAATTCAAATCTTCATTTCTGTTTGTTTTTTTTTTTTTTTTTTGGAGCTAGGTTTTGCTTGCGTTGTTGTTTTGGTATGGATCGCGTAATTGGATATTAGTGTTTGTTTTTGTGAGAAATGCATGTAGGTTGATTCGGTTTTGGATGTGAAGTTCAAGCCTTATTTGGATGTCTTGAGTGAGTGAAAATGGCAGAGATTCATAATTGAAGTGGTGTTGGTAATTAGTACTGGAATTTGATAAACGACAATAAATTTAGGCAGTTAGAAGCATTTGTTAGTTTGTGTTTCGTTTGAAAACTAAGGTTTCGACGGCAATGAGCAATGACAAGGTCCGACAGCGAGGTCCAGCTCTGTTCCGGTCAGTTGTGGACCTCTCTATCTCGTGATCTCTCTCTTGCGATCTCTCTCTCTATCTCAGCTGAACTAAAATGGGCCAAAGACTTTAATTTCATGGTTTAATTTATTGGGTTTTGCTTGTTTTGGATGTTGGATGTTGGGTGTTCTTCAGATCTTTGTTTTGATTTCACGGGAAGGTTGTCGTTCCGATCCCCTTAATGTTTTTTTTTTTTATTTTTTAATTTTTTTTTTTTTAAATTCTGAAATTTAGAAAAAAAATGCAAAACGGCGTCGTTTTAGAAGTTCTAACGGCAGCCACTAACTGAGTCTTGCATTGACAAAAATTGAAAGTTAGAAGACTGAAATGACAAAATTGAAAGTTTGAAGATTGAAATGAAAAAAAGTGAAAGTTAGAAGGTCAGTTTTGCATTTTTGCCTTAAATATATATATATATATTTCTCAAAAAAAAAAAAAAAAAACACTATACTTTCTAGAACTGAAACCCGATATGTGCCCTCTTCTCTCTGTGTATAGCAGCCTTTTGTTGGTCATCGTCTTTCCATGAGTTTTCTGAACGAGAAGCAGCTACTATACCTAATTCTGGTGCCGAAAGATTGAAGGATCAAGGCTGCAGGGAGGCTTTGATTCGCCACACCAAGGTGAATCTATCTCTATCGCTCTTGCTCTGACACGTAGAATTTGCAACTCTCACATTTTTCCACATAAGTTGTATTTAAAAATATATATATTTCTCCAACTCTATCGCTCTTGCTCTGACACGTAGAATTTGCAACTCTATCGCTCTTGCTCTTCTCTCTGTGGATAGCAGCCTTTTGTTGGTCATCGTCTTTCCATGAGTTTTCTGAACGAGAAGCAGCTACTATACCTAATTCTGGTGCCGAAAGATTGAAGGAGCAAGGCTGCAAGGAGGCTTTGATTCACCACACCAAGGTGAATCTATCTCTCTCGCTCTCGCTTTCTCTGTCTCCCTTTGGCATCTTAACTCTCATTCTCTCACTACTTCGTTGCCTCTTTTATTTTTATTTTTTCTTTCCTTTTGTTCGTCGTCATTTACAATGTAATAAAGCATGTGAATAATAATTGCAGACCTCAATACTTATCCTCCTCCACTAGACAACCATGTGTGTGGTTGAAATCCTTTATACAAAAGCAAGTGTGTAGCCGTGTAGGCTACTCCCACTTTTCCAAGTACTTTTATTTTATTTTCATTTTGTTTCATTTGATTTTTCTCATCTATTATAATATGTTTATCTGTTCTTTTTAGAGATTATTTGTTACATTATTATAAGTCAAAGTTGGAGTGAATATATAATCGCAACTCACAGCTGAAAATTTGTATTGTTTAGTAACCAAAGTGAGAATTTTTACAGCTCTCTTTGTTTGTTTGGATTAGTTGAAAATTTTTGGAATTTTTATTGCTCTCTTTATTTATTTTTGTTGGTTGAAAAATTCTGATTGTAAATAAAATTTATTGGAAATATTTTATTATGCTATAAGTTTTGGTTTAGTACCCAATATTATGTACTTGGTTAGATGGTTATACTAGTGTGATGATTTTGAGTGTTGTGTGGAATTTTGTGGAGCTTAGAAACCCGATATTTATGTCTTTTTTTTCTTTTTCTTTTTTTGGTTTGTTTATGTTTGTATTCATAATGTGCATAGGATGTAGACAATTGCTGAATTTGGAGTTGTCTTCTTATTGTTAAATACTAACCTTGAGCTCTCTACTAAAAGGTTAATATTTTGTTTGATGGGGTTGCAAAATATTTTAATGCTCCTATATGGCTTGCTTTTTTTTGTTCTTCAAAAATATTTTTAAAAGTCATTTATTTGGCACAAAAGAAACAAAATCTTCATACATAATAACTTTTTCGTGCATCGCACACTAGTTTAAGAATATAGTGAAATTGTTGTGAACTTTTGTTATTTCCCTAAAATGACTTAATTTTTTAAAAATAATTTATGAAAAACCTTTATTATTATTATTATTATTATTAATGTGAGATAAAGCGTTTATTAAGTACGGCAAAAGAGTTTTGATGAACATCATCAAGATTAAGATCCTACATGGGATCGGTGTCAATTTTTCGCACGTTCAACGTCCACAATTTTTCTAAAAGATTTGCATATTTAATGAACACTACGATTCATACAATTCACACAATTTTGGACGTTCAAAAGACGCAATTTATCGAGGAACACTTAAAATTTTGCACGGTTAATGAACACGATTTTTCGAAAAATTTTGTGCATTTAACAAACACTATTACTAAGAAACAATTTACATAATAATGTACGTTTGAAGTGCGCAATTTTTTGAAAAATTATCTTTGGGGATCAGATTGTAGGATCAGCGATTCTATTTTTAGATTAAAAAAATACCTAAAAATACCTATAATTATAATTCATAATATATATTAAAGAAACATTGAAAAAAAAAAGTAATTTTTGACACAAATAAGTGAAATTACTAATAAAAGGTAATGTACCAAATTACAAATACATAAACAAAGTTCAAAAGTTACAACTCACAAATACCAAGTTCTAAGTTAAACAATTCAAATACCCGAAAATAAACAATTTTTTTATTTTATTTTTAATTTTCCTTTATAATACGGGATCTTTAGTATTGTTATGAGATCGGGATCTTATAAGATCCGAAGATCCAGATTGGGATCTCACACAAATTTCACTTTAGTAGAGATTCTAGTGAGATTTAGAATGTTTTAGGGATATAGGATCTTAAGATTCGGATTATGATACTAAACAACATGAAGAATTTTATTAAAACAAAGACATAAATTAACTTCAGGAAATACTTGTGAGGCAAAGCTTATTACAAAAGAACCGAATATTCTTTTTAAGTATTGCAAAGGAGTTTACACCTCTGATGTTCACAGTCATATATTAAGTACTTTATTAGTTACTTTTCTATTTCCAATAAAAAGTTTTTAAAAATAATTTCTAAAGAGTTTATGAAATGAAAAATCCTGCTACGATTGTTATAGGTAAGGTTGATCTTATTAATGAATAGTTGAATGCGAACATTGGTCAACTTACACTTTTATTGCTCAAGCTTAGTGAACGAGGTGAAATCCTGCTGGAATAATGTTTGCAATTTTAAGATTTCTGACAACAGTGTCCCCTTTGTACTTCAAGCGTGATACCAAGTGCCCCACAACAGGTTTGGCAGTGCACTGGGTAAGGGGTGAGGCAACAATGCCAACAACTAATTTGCAATTCTTCAATAGTCTAGGGACAATATAATGTTGAGGATCAATGGAAATACTGAATCCTCCATTGCCATTGGTATAGGTAGAAGAAACCATATGTCGTCTAGCTCCACACCTGAGTAGTACTTCAGCATCTATAAGTAAGCAGTAAAAAAAAAAACATTTTGAGGCTGCAAAATACAATTGTTGAGAATGTGTATGTATATATTCGTGGTGTAAATACTTTAGGTGGGAAAAAAGTACAACAAATACAAACACTCCAACAAGATATAAAGTTATTACACAACCTTGCATGTTGAGCTAGCTAGGGAACTATGCAAGTATTAAGTAGTATAACCTGAGCAAATTTACTTGGGAAAACGGGGCTGTTGGTGCCACTGGCACCTATAGTACGGTTGATTGTGCAATACACAGTCCCCTGGATGTGGATCAAACCGAAGATGACACCTCCAGGGCTCCAGATATTGGAACTGCTAGTGCAACAACCATAAGGGAAACAAAGAGAGCTAATTTCATTGCCGTCGCTCGTATTTTGCTATTAATGACTATTAGTCTCTTACAATCGACTGGAAAAAATGCTAGGTATTGGAACAATTTTATAGTATATGAGAAAGCACAAGCAACTATTACAATAAGGAACATCATAATTACAGTTCACCAATGTTTTGTCTAAAACATTTGCTACTATGACGTGGTTTTGTAATGCCTAATATGTTCTTTTAGAATTACCATATATATTGATTCTTAAAAAAGAAAAAAGAAAAAAAAGGGGTTTACCATATAGAATGATTTTTATTTTGTGATAAAATAACCATATCATAATTTGAATTTGAGGTGGGTGGTATAATCCTAATATGAGTAGATGAATATTTTTCAATAACGTTAAGGAAATAACAAATTAAAGTAGTTGACAACATTCCCAAATTAGCCTACTAGCTACCTCACACATAGATCCACTATAATCTGCAATTAAATTTTTTTTTTCTAATTGCACGTGTAAAGAAGTAGGTTAACTTATGTATATTGTGAAAGGACAAAGCTAGTTTAGCTACGAAATTGGTTGTAGCCTAAGGATATCTTTTTATTGTATTTGAATTTTGACAAATCGATCGTTTGATTATATTTTCTTCTTATATCCTCCATACTTGCAAAATTTCTAGAAAATTAAAGATCAATAGCTATGTCATTAATAAATTGTTTAAATTGCAAGTTTTTGTAGTTTGAAATTATGCATAAAATATAATCTTATAGATCATAATGTAAATAATATTTGATTGACACAAAATTTGACATGTGTATTAAGAGCGTAAAGAACATGCAATATAACGGTTAGATTTTTGAAATATGTAGTAATGTTAGTGATATTGAGTAAATTAGTATGTAGCCTTAGGTTACAAATAATTTTGTATCTAAAGTTTGTCCATTGTGAAATCATTATGAACTTTAATTGTATCCCTAGAAAGATTCAATATTTTTCAAACAAATTTAGAGAAAGCCTTTATTAAGTATGCTTTGGACGCCTTCTATGTTCATAGTTATAAATCAAAGAGATAAGAATACAAATTTAAGAGTACTGGGAAAGACAAAACGCTGCCCTAGTCATTGGTAAACTTGATCTTATTCATGAATACTGACAATGACCACAATTTCATGCCTCACGACAACAGTGTTCCCTATGAACTTCAACAGAAAGTTTGGCGTTGCACTGGATGACACTACAAAAAACGCTAACCTATAGCCGTGTTTTTAGGAAATGTGGCTTAAACTTTGACCTATAGCTGCGTTTTTAAACTGTGGCTATAGGTTAAGTCTATAGCCGCATTTGTAAGTGTTTTTGGCCGCGTTTTTAAAGCGCGGCTACAAGTTAAGTCTATAGTCGCGTGTAAAAACGTGTCTATTGGTTCAGTTGAATAAATTTTTTTTTTTTTAAAAGGTGGACCTATAACCGCGTTTTGAAATGCAGCTATAGCTAACCTATGGCCGTGTTTCTAAAATGCGATTATAGGTTATTTTTATAGCCGAGTTTAAAAACGTGGCTATTGGCCTAGCAATTTTTTTATTTTCTTTTAATATGGACCTATAGCCGCATTTAAAAATGTGGCTATAGGTCCAATTGAATAATTTTTTATTTTTTTAAAAGAGAACCTATAGTTGCGTTTTTAAAACATGGCTGCAGGTTTTGTCTATAATCTCATTTTTTAAACGTGGCTATAGGTCCTACAACAGCATCTTGAAGAACTTATAATAATAATAATAATATAATTAATGTCTTTTCATACTCGCAACTTTATGTTGCAACTTTGTCTTTTCCTACTTGTTGCTGGAAGCTTTTAAGGTTTAAAAAAAAATTAAAAAAATAAAGTTTTTAAAACTTTGAATTAAGTTCACGTGGGTTAGTGTCCTATCAAAGGCACACTGCCCAAACTCCACACTACCCAAACTTCAAATTTAAAGGCCATTAATGCTACACTTGTCCTAAAAAAAAAAAAAAGTTAAAAAGCTATTAATTGTACCTACCGTCCATAACCATAACATGGATCAGCATCAGGTGCAATACCTCAATTTTCTTCACAATTTTTTTTAACTTTTTTTCACTTTTTAACTTTAATTTTTTTACATTTTTTTAATATATTTTATTTAATGGCTGAGATTGAAAGTTGTTTTTTCAACTTTCAATCTCAGCCTTTGATAAGCTATTGCACCAGGTGCAATACCCTAGGTATTGCACCTGATGCTGATCCCCATAACATCTACTAATCATATAAAAAGCGTGAATGCCTCTACAGTGAATTTTTGGTTTCATCAATCATTGCCCAAAACTCACCGTTTCATCTCTATGAACAGTGATTTTCGTTTATTCAAGTTTTTGTCCGTTTGTGGAGGGCTAAACGATGCATTTGGCTGAATAAAACAATAACAATTAAAGGGAGAGAGGCGAAAGGTTTGGAAATCTCTCCCGACTCTTTGTATCTCTTCTCTCTCTCTCTCTCTCTCTTTTCTCTCTATCATTTTAGTGAAAGGTCTCTCTTTTCTCCGTACCAGATCAGGCACAAGTCAAATTTCTATCAGAAAAAAAAAAAAATATGCGAAGAAAAACTGACTAATTTTTCCAGTAAGTATCTTTGTTTTTATTTTTTTCTCTGTTTCTTCAAAATTTACTCTTTTTTTTTTTTTTTAATGATATTGATCTTAAGTGGGTACTTTGGGTTTCATTGGCTTCTTAAGTAGGTTTATGATAAAAAAGGAGATTTGGTTCCATTTTGGGTATTTTCGGCTTACACAAGAAATGGAGATGGGAGTGGGTGAGAGTGAAAAACAGAGAGGGGTGAAAGACAAGAGACCTCATCAGTGATAGCAGAGCTGAAAAAACTCTGAGTTTCTCTCACCGATCCGCACTCTATTTGCTGAAAGAGCAGAGAGGGCTTTGCCTACTTGGATGAAGAGGTCTTTTCAACTATTATACGAATCAAAGGTCTGGTTTGTGGCTTTGGTTTTTCTCTCAATTCATACCATAGGTATTTACATTCTCTCAATTTATCTTCTTTATGACTTCCTTGATTTTTTCTCTTCATTTGCTAATATGGGTATTTTGGGTTTCTTTTCTTCTAAACTTTTAGCTGCTGGGTATGGAGTTGTGTGTGCGTGGGTTTCTCCTTTCTAAGGTGAGAAGATATTGAAAGAGGGAGAGAGAAACAGATCATAAAGAAAGGGGATTTGGTTCCATTTTTGGCTAACACACTATAGGTAAGTGCTCTCTCTCTCTCTCTCTCTCTCTCTCTAATATTTCTACTTTGAAGTTTCACTTATCATAATTTGGTTCCATTTTGGCCTAATCCCATGTCATTCTCTATTTTTTAACAACGGGAAAAATTGGACTGATGATACAAACCTATACACTAGAGACAAAACCAATTTTGCCAAAAAGAAAAGCTTCCTACTCCATTCGATTGTAAAGTTGCTGTTTTTCCATTAATTTCATAGCAAAATTTGTGCTTTATGTATCTCTCTATACACATAAATGAATGATCCTACATGTAGAAAGAATTAAAAGAACCATACAAATTATAATATTCTAGAAGAATATATCAATTGTTGTTGTTTTTGTTTCCGGTAATGGTGGTGGTGATGTGGTTGGTCATGGGGTTTGTAATCTTCCTCTTTTTTATTTTTTTGGTTTAAACAAATTTTTTAGAAGTGCTAATTTGTTATATTCGATTTGCAACCACCAAGCTGAGCTATTTGATTCAAAAGTAGGGACTAATCTTTTGGATATCATCCTCACAAAGGTAAGGTATGCTTTGTGTTTTTGGTAAAAATGTTAGGTCTTTGAATATATATATATATATATATATATATATTTGTAAATATTTGATATATTAATTCTAGGCATAACGTGATCAGTGATCTGTAATCAAATTAATTGTCACTCAAATTAATCTCTTTTCTTCTTGTTTGATTCGTTTTCATCGTGGGTTTTGGATTTCATCTCATCTTTCTTCTTTCTAAAAATGCGCTTCTGTCACTCTCTCTTATTTAACTCTATATTTCTGTTATTCTCGAATGTTAGTTTCATAGTTCTTGGAATTTTGGGAGGATGATCAATTTTGTTCTTTTATTATTTATTTTAAGCTTAGTTTGGCTGTTGATCTAATCTTTATATATGTGTGTGTATATATATATATATATATCTTATATTTTAAATGGGAAATCTTACACTATGTGATCTGAACTTCTGAAGCATATTTGTATATTAAATTGGTGTGTATGACTAAATTTTTTACCCCATCTATGAATATTAATTTTGAATAACATCATCAAAATTTTGTTAAGATGTTTCATTCCTAATTTCTTTGCCTTTTTGTTTGCGAGATTTTTGAGTTGCTAATCCCAATTTTTATCCTAGGTCTTTTTTCCAAAGTTGACTTGGAAAATTATTTGCATTAAATCAAGTTAGCATAACTAAAAAGAGCTTGACCAAACCAATGTGCCAATTTATCCAAATTATCAAGGATCAGATTCTATTAATCTAGGCAAACCCTAATCATGGCAGAATAGGTTCAATCATATCTCATCTCTCTTCCCCCCTAATGTATATTTTGATTCCAAGGCTATTTTTTGTGGTTATGCTTCTAAAATCACCATTTTTGTACATTGCAGATGGAGAAGGTGTTCTTGATTCTGCCCAAAGTTTTCCTCATGTAAGATTTCTCATTTTCGTTCGAATATAGCTATATCCATGCCTCTTTTCTTTGCTTTGAAAATGTTGCATGTGTGTCTTTTGAGATGAGAATGGTTAAGAGCAAGTTTTGGATTTGTTTTCTTTTAATATTCTGGCATTTTCTAATTTAGCCAATTGAAGTTTGTGTAATCAATTGGAAGGCTGTTGGTTACTGAAAATGGGTAAGAAGAAAAGTATAGAGATCTAAATTTTGAAATTCTTAGATCTTTTGGGTTGTGTGTGTGTGTGTGTGTTTATGTGTGTGTCTGTTTAGATATGGGAATAGTGAAGGGTGAGTATTAAAATTTGGATTTGATTTCTTTTGTTTTTTGACATTTTCTTATGTAAGAAAACGAAGTTTGTAAAATGAATTGGAAGTCTATTTGATAACTCAAAAAGGATAAGAATAAAAGTATTAGCGATTTGAATTTTACAAATTCTTAGATATTTTGGGTTATAAGTTTTTTTTTTGGAGTTCAAATATTATCTTTCCCCTTTTGTTTCTATTTGCCTTATCATTTTTCACTTATTTATTTATTTTTATAATTTTTGTAATTTGTAATTAAATTTTTGTTTAATATAAGAATATCGCATAAATATGTTTTTGTTAATAGTTGTGCAAATGTGTGGTTTTTCCTCATTCGTTACATTTTATAGGAGACTACATAATACTTGCTTGTGGTTTAAGCCTATTTTGGCTTTGAAATATTGCAATTTCATGGTTCACAATTGTCATTAAGACAAATGATATAGTAGATGTTTAAATGAGATTTCTCTTTGCAATTTAAACTCAGTTCAACCATAATTTTGACTCTCTTTTTATTTCTTGCCACCAAGATAAATAGAGAAACGAACTTTAACTTACATGGTTTGTTGAAATTATACCTTCTTTGTTAAAGCAAGAAATTATGTGAATGTGACTTCTTTAGAAAAATTTGCTTCTTGGAGTTAAAGCTCCTTTCTTGCTTGTCAAGCCACAAGAATTGTAAATAGTAATTAGGAAGCCAAAGGAATGGACAATTTTGATTTATGGCACATCACATAATGATATATAAGGTTATGTTTGTTTCCTTTGGCCGAATATCATTTTTTTCTAATGTTTGTTTCATGGTCTTTTATATATCACATCTATATGTGTGTGTGTTTTACTGTAATTTTGGCTTTTTAGAAAATAAAAAATAGAAAAGAAAGTGAGCTTTTTATTTTTCATGTCGAAGCTATTAGCTTATGTAAGAATTAAATTATAATAAATTCAGAAGGTGACAAAAGTATAAATTAATGAAATGGTACAAGTTTTGTTATTTAAGGATGTCTTTTGGTAAGAGAAAAATGGAAAAGAAAGTGAGCTTATTACTTCTCTTGTTGAAGCTATAAGCTTAGTTGAGCTGATGTGAGTTCAATTACGAGAAACTTAAGAGGGGTGAAAAAAGAAAAGAAAAAAATAATAGTCCAGATTGTGTCATTTTGGATTTTGGGTCTTTTAGTAAGAGAAAAAATGGAAAAGAAACTGAGCTTATTACTTGTCTTGTCAAAGCTATGAATTTAGGAAGCTGAGGTCAGAGTTAAAATATAAAAATCCCAATAGAAGAAAAAAGAATGAATTGCTCAAAATTTTGCTTTCTTTCCCATTCTTAAGTAAACAAATGGAGAGCTTAACAATTTTGCCTCTCTTAGGAGAGGTTGTTTGAATTTTAAGCAATAAAATTAAGTGAATGCTTTTTTTTTTTTTTTTTTTTTTTTTAATTCGTCAATAAGGATCAAACTTGGTTCATAATTAGGCAATGAGGTTATTAGAACTTGTGAATAAGTAGCTTACACTCTTGTCTCTTAGCTTGTGCTTTTAGAGTAATTGGTAAATTCGCCTGACATGGGATGTTTCTGATCCTCTAATTTGACATGGAATTAGCCAACACTAGAAATCCAAAAATATCTTAATCCTGATGTTACTTGCAGACATTTGAAATAAGGTTGGATATTCTTCTAAAGGCAATTGGATGTCATCATTTTTGTAGTTGTTATTTATGTGCATCTCAAGTGTTTGTACACTGTCTATTTCTTGTTACTTTGATCCAAACATCTTGCAGTAGACTTGCTATATGGCAATTGCTGGTCTGCAATTGGCGTTTTGTTCAAGAGAGAATCTAATGAAATTGCAGAAAATTGATAAGCTGACGGTAATAAATGATTAGTTTTCTCCTCTTTCTCCCCCTTGTCACGGTGCATTAAAGGAATTTGTCAATCTCAAAGTAGCTATTAGAGCACACCTCTCGGAACTAATGATGGGTCACCTTTCATCATAGTAGGAAAGCTGAAATGTGAAAAGCAACCTAAGCATTCAAAGGATATTTTTTCCTGCATTACACTTGAGGTTCCTTAAAGTTTTTGTTTTTGAAGTTTGAGGTTTGTTAAATAATCATATTCCTTGGTATAAATTAATATATTAATTGAACACAAATGCTTAAAGAGTTTACAAAATTGATGCACTTCATTTCTATTTGTCTCTAACTCATCCTTTGGTACTCTTTTCATAGGGATCAGCATTGTAAGCTTTCCTAAAATTTTCATTGTTACATGTCATTATTTAGTTAGTATCATTCTGTAATGGTTTGTGGAAAATAAATACTAGCATATTCATAGCCCTATGGCTAGACCTTACTTTTTCATGCTTCACAAACTTTCAATTTTACATTTCACTTGCCTTTTCTGCAAACATTCAGGGACAACCAAGATTAAGCATGTAGATGATAATGTTGGCTCCTTGAAAGTGAAGCTCACTGCAGAGGACTTGAAAGAGATTACAGATGCTGTGGCCATCAATGAGGTGGCTGGTGCTAGAATCCATGCAGGGATAGAATTGTACTCTTGGAGGTTTGTAAACATGCCTTCAAAGAGTGACAATGCATCAGAACAAGACTCATGATTTATTCGGTTGAGCTTGACTGGCTTAATGTTATAATTATAAAACTACTTTGAGGAAGGAGATTAATGGTGTTACGGTGGAGGTGCCAATTCATGAAGGTTTTATGGCTTAACACTACATATACTTGAGAGCCTAAACCTTTGACAGAGTAGAAAGTGTGGATCAGCAAATGAGATTAAGAGTATAAAAAGTTTAGAGAAAGATCACTTTTTATAAATTCTTTATGATGTTTTGAATTTTGATAATGTTCAATATTTTGATGACAATGAAAAGTACATTGTTTCATGACATAGAATATATGTGTCTTCTTTAATTAGGATTTGATTGTAGAAGTGGGTTTGATCTAAATTGGAATTTATATTATAGAGACAAGCTGATAATAGGTTCTATATTTGACTTTATGTGACTATCAAGTATAATGGCAAGCACGTGCCTTGCACGTGCTGCCCCAACTAGTAAGATAAAAAATAGAAAAGAAGGAAGATGTCTGGCTTTTGGGACTTTACGCGAAGAAGAAGAAGATTAGACGGTGGACTAGATGAGAGGATGAACGGAAAAATAGAGTCACTACTAGAACATCATGGCAACAGTGGGCAGGATCTGAGCTATTTGGTTTTTTTATTCTTATCCACTGACATCGTATATATATATATATATATATATATATTTTTTTTTTTTTTAAATAACGGCCATATTTCATTATTCCTTCTCATTTTTGTTCCCTTTAACTTTTTGTCTCTCTTTGCAGTAGACCTGAAGATTGAGTCTCTCTTTGCTTTAGATTTGAAGATTTTGAATCAATGAAGCTAAAGTGCCTCAAAAAATTATCTCTCTTTGCTTTATTTTTCTCTGACCCATGGCCGAAAAATTATTTTCTTTTGTTTGATTGTGTTTTGATTAATTTTGGGTTTGAGTATATGAACTCTTTTTGGTTGTGCTTCTGTTATTGGGATTTTCTGATTTTTGTTTGGGATTTGATATTGGGGATTCAAAAGGCCGTATTTTTAGCTTGGATTTGTGTTTGATTTCAAAGTGGGTTTGGATGTGGGTTTCAGGTAGACTAAGGCAAATGGATTTGTGTTCTTGTACTATTTTCTTGTATGTTAGAGCATGTTGTGTTTATATTGTGAGCATGTTGTGTATGATTAATTTTGAAATTTTTTGGGTTTTTGTTTGAATTTGAATTTGCTGGGTTTGTATTTTTGTTTTGAATTTCTTAATTTAATTAAAATTGAAATTTTAAAGTTTGAAAGCATTAATTTTAAAAATTAAAATTTTATTTAAAAAAAAAATTTTGATTACCGAAAATTAATTTTTGGTAATCAAAGTTTTTTTTTAAAAATATAAGGGTCTGTAGTTGCATTTTTTAAATGCGGCTGTAAGTTGAGGACCTATAGCCGCGTTTGTTAAATGAGGCCTATGTAAAGGCTATAGTAGTGTTTTAAAAATGCGGCTAAAATTGCTCCTATAGTCACGTTTAGGAAAAACGCAGCTATAGACCTGTTTGACTTATAGTTACGGTGTTTAAGCCATGTCTTGAAACGCGGCTATAGACCAAATGGACCTATAGCCATGTGTTAGAACATATGTGATTCAATGTTAGGAACATATGTCAATATTTTATGTAATTGGCTAATCGTTTGACAAAACGCACCTTACTTGTATTTGGGTAGATCTAGGATGTGTTTAATAGTTCAAGGAATAAGGTTTCAAGTTCAAGTGTTAAAGCCATGCAAGTCTGTCCAAGAATCAAGTGAGAAAGTGCTGGATTTTAAAGCTTGACAGCTAGCATCTATCGAGGTTTAAAAGTTGTTTCAGCCCGTGGCTCGATAGCTAGCTCAATAGATGACTATCTATCGAGGTTTATGAAACTTAGTTTTTCAAAATTGATTCTCATCCAATTCATGAGTATGTGTTTAGGCTTTCTTTTCTCATAATCCTAAACATATATAAGGATTATTTTGAGGGCTGTCAAATGTTACACAAGTTGCACAAGTGTGAAGTAAAGTCTTGTTCATGCAAATTGTGACCGGAAACAGAATTTGCCCTAGTTCATCTTTCTCTTGAAGAAGCTGCTGTGTTTGTACACCTTAGGGTTTTGTGACCAATGAGTTTCATGATCTTCATCATGCGATGAACGGAAGAACTTTGCAGCCAACATCTTTCTCAAGTTCGTGATCAAGTCGCGTACTGGGATCCATGCATTTATTGGGTAGTCACGTACTGGGAGCCGTGCATTGAAAAAGAGAGATTGTCACTACATAACAAGTCCAATTGGGTATTGGGGTAAGGGTTCAACTGTAGATTGGTATAAGGTATGAGGATTCCTTTACTTCTAACCGCTTGTTTTGATAATAGTGGATTCTCAGGAGTGGTGACCTTAAAATCACCCGGTGGGGTTTTTGACGTGTAGGTTTTCCCAATTCGTAAACAAATCACCGTGTCAATTTAATTTTCGCTGCACTTTAGTTAATTGGTGATTTGTTTGTGCTACCACGCATTTTGCATGTTAATTTGATTAATTAATAAACTTGGCTAATTAATCAATTAATTCATCACAAGGGGTCAATACATTCTTAGCCTATTAAGTGGTATCAGAGCAGGCACACTCTGATTAGGGTTAATCTTTACTGTGTGATCCATTGACTCCTGTTTGTCATGAGTAGAAGACAGTCTCTTATTATACCTCCTCTATTTGATGGCACTAACTATGCATACTGAAAAGTACGCATGAGAGCTTTCTTGCAGTCTTTAGATGAGAAAGTGTGGCAAGCTGTGGAGATAGGCTGGACTAAGCCTACGGAAGCGCCGGCCGACTGGGATGATGCTAAGATCAAGGCGGCAAACTTCAACAATAGGGCATTGAATGCCTTATTCAGTGCAGTCACAAATAAGGAGTTCAAGAAAATATCCTCCACTGAAACTATAAAGGAAGCATGGACCATCATCCAGACAACCTATGAGGGAACCAAGGCTGTCAAGGATTCAAAGCTTCAGAGGCTCACTACAAGCTTTGAAGAAATCAAGATGGAGGAGGATGAGTCGTTCGATGAGTTCTATGCCAAACTCAAGGACATAGTGAACTCAGCCTTTAATCTTGGGGAAACCATTCCTGAACCCAAGATTGTGAGAAAGGTGCTCAGATCTCTACCCGAGAGATTTCATGCCAAGATTACCGCGATTGAGGAATAAAAGGATATTGACAAAATTCCTTTGACATAGTTGGTTGGCAATCTGCAAACCTATGAGTTGGGTTTGACAAGGATCAGGAAATCGAGCAAGAGCAAGAGCATGGCATTGAAGGTCTAGAGCAGTGATACTGATGAGTTTTCAGACGATAAAGATTCTAAAATGAAGTCCTACATTACAAGGCAATTCAAGAAGTTCATGAAGAATGCCAATGGGAAGGGCTTCGACAAGGACCGCAAGCAATCCAGTTCCTCACAATACAAGAGCCAAGATAAAGGGAAGAAGGATGCTAAGGATGACAGTCAGTATACTGTCCCCTCAGGACCAAAGTGCTTTGGATATCAAGGTTTCGGTCACATGAAACAAGAGTGCCCTACTTATCTCAAGACCATCGAAAAAAGCAAGGCACTTGCTGCTACCCTAAGCGACACCGAGCCTAAAGATGACTCCTATAATGAGGATGATGGAATCCTAAATGCCTTCACTGCCACCGTAAATCCTACTGAAGGGATTGTTGAAGATGTGGATGAAGAAGAGGACTTGGTGGAGTCTAAATTTGAGAAGATAGATGAACAAGATGACATCTACACAACCTATGCAAAGTTATACAAGGTCTTCAAAAAGCATGAGAAGTTGTATAGGTTGGCCACCAAGAAGCTTAGTGATGTGGAGCTTGAGCGAGAAAAAATCTCTACCAAGTTTGATGAAGCCAATTAGACTATTGGAGCACTGAGATTTGAAAATAATTTCTTGGTTGAGAAGACCAAGAAGCTTGAGGCAAAACTGTTCCAAGTCAGAGCTCAGTTGGAAAGGACTTCAAGTGCTAAGCTCGATGAGATGCTCAGTCTTTAGAAATCTGCTTTTGATCGAACCGTTTTAGGGTATGCTTTCTTTTCTCCTAATATTGCTACTTCTAGTACTACTGTTTTTCTTCCCCCTGCTAATAATATTGAAATTGAGAATAATGATGTTAAAAATGAATTAGCGAGTGAGAACATAGATAAAGGTAAATCTATCTTAGGAGCACCCCCTAAGCTTGTTAAGAACCCTAGGACTAAGAAGGGAACCTCTCAAAAGCCTAAAAGAAGAAGCAGTATCTCTGTCATCACTGTAGAGCAGCTGGACATACTCGACCTAATTGCTATAAGTGGTTGGCTACTCAATAGAGCAACAGTATGATCGCGTCAGGAAACTAGAATTAGCTTCCATCCTCCTTTGCTCCTCTTGGAGATCTTCTCAGAGCCCTCATAGTCCTTTCGAACTTGAACGGTTTTAATTCTTCCCCCTCACCGCCGGATCAAGGGTTTGCTAAACAGAAAGGTTCTTCCAAGGTGTGGAAGGAAAAGGGCTCTACATGATTCTGTCACTTTTTCTCTCTCTCCGCTTCTTGTTTTTGTTTTTGCATAACTTGTGTGTTTTGCTTTACTGTTTTGAGTCAGTCTAATTTTATGCATTGCTTTATTTAACTTGTTTTTGTTTGTTTTCTTTTCAGTTTTGGTTTATTTTGTTTTTCATATAAAATAAAAAAATAAAAAAACTGAAAAATTAGAAAAATACAAAAATAGTGTATACCTTGGGTGGCCATTGAAACAAAGTTTTCTAAACTTTGTATCTTTTGTAGCTTAGATGAGCATCACTATGCACAACTAAGCAAGTGAGCTTTGTAGCTCATGTTTGTGATGACTAAGATTAAGTAATCTCTTGTACTTAACACCAGTATCACTCTTTTTGATGGGAATGATGGGAAAGACTAGAAAATCCTGAGAGAAATGCATAAATAACCATCTCACCACTGTTGCCCGCCAATCATGAAATGACATTTGTATGCTTCGGCATAATAAAAGTGTAATGTCAAATGCTTAACATAATTGGGTATTTCTTTTCTATATCTTATATGCCCATGCATGATTTGCTTAAAAGAAAATTAAAAAGCAAAAAGAATCAAAATGCTTTATATATGATTGCAAGCGTGTCTTCTAGAAGATGTGGGAGTTATAGGATGTACCTCGAAGGTGATAGTCCCCATCAAACAGTTATGATTGTGTGTAGACACTTATGCAACCTTGTGATGTTTTTCACACACAACACGCAATATTCTTTGTTACTTTTGATACATGTGCATGTACAATGTGATTTGGTCATCACAAGGAATACATGTGTTAATGTATGCTCACTAAACTATCTTAATTTGTTTTTGAAATATAAAATTGGTTAGACTTGTTTAGTGTGTGTGTGTGCTTTGGATCTTTGTACTTAACATTTTTCTTGATTGAGAGATGATTTTGAGAGCTTAAAATGTTGTTTAGATTTTTGGTTGAGTAGCATGCTTGATTGCATTCATATTTGTGTTTTTCTCTTCTTTGAAAAACTGTTTTTAAGCAATCTCGATAGCTTCTTGATACCTTTCGACAGCCAGGCTATCTATCGAGACTCTTCAGCTGTTTTTTATTGCATTCTCGATAGCTCTCGATAGCCACTTCGATCCATCGAGAAACTTTCTGTACTCTTGATAGCTACCTCGATCCATCGAGCTTCATTGCTAAGGAAACCTCTGGACAGCTCCTCGATAGCTAGCTCGATAGCTAAAACACGCCTTTTAAATCTCGATAGCTCTCAATCGATCGAGGTTTATGAATTTTCTATATATAGGCTCCTTGCGATTTCTCACTCATTTCTCTCGATCTCTCTTGATTGCTTTGGCCTCTTCACCTCCCAAAACACCTCTCGCTCACTTTAAACTTCTTCCCCACTCATTTTTTGGCCTCAAGAGAGATTTCTTCCTCTGATATGATCTCTTTTCTATCATTTTATCATGCATTTCATATTTTCTGACCTAACTTTTAGGGTTTTTGAAAATTTTTGGGGGTTTTCAAAATTAATGAAGTTTTCGTGAAATGTTTGGGATGGGGATTGCTTCAATGAGTTTAAAACTTCATGCATTACATCACACTTGCATTATAACTATATTTTCATGCATTTTAGATGTGTGCTATATATGTTGAATTGTTTGTGTGTTGTTAGGTTTGGATTGGGCTAAGCCCATGATGCATTTAAATTTGCATGTCAAATGTTCATGCATTTTCATGCATACGTACCTTACTGTTTTTATCCTTTGATATTAAAACTGTTTGGTGCTTTTTTGATTGTCTCTCTTTCTCCCTCTCTCTCCCTCTTACGTTAGTTGCATCATGGCACCTAAACGTAAATCCATTCCATCCCGAAACCCTCTTCGTTCCGAGGCATCTTCTTCTTCTATTCCTTTTGACCCCACTCCATCTCACGTACAGTTCCGTGATAAGAAGGCCAAGTCGGACTTCTTAGAGAACTTTTCACAACGAGGCATTCATTTGGAACGCCAAGTCGTTCTGTCAGATTTCTCTGACATTGATTTACCCAGTGTCATCTACAGTAGGGGTTGGGAGTCACTGTGTGGCATCCAGGTCATGTGCCCTTCCGTGATCATATAGGAGTTCTACTCCAATATGCACAGATTTGATTATTCTATACCCCAGTTTGTCATTCGCGTTCGGGGTATACGCATGGTAGTTACTCCGGATATTGTATCCGAGGTACTACACGTTCCTAGGGTAGAGCATCTTGACTACCCTAGCCGTGAGCGTCTGCGGACAGTGTCCAAAGACGAACTCGCGTCTTTCTTTTGTGAGACACCATCATCTTGGGGTAAGCGTTAAAACACCCCTTGCTCGGCCTTTGCAAAAGGTCCGAGATTCCTTAATACGGTGATGACATTTATTCTTCATCCTTTGTCTCACTATAACACCATCACAGAGCCTCATGCTTGATTTTTGTTATCCCTCTTAGAGGATATCTCTATCGACTTCCCTTCTCACTTCATACTCTCCCTTATAGATGCCTATAAGGATACGACGACCCGTGATAAGCTCATTTTTCCTTCGGTTATCACGTGGCTCATTCGCCATTTTTCTGTCTCCTATCTTAAGTCTCCCCACTTCACTTGCATGTGCGCCATTGATGTTGCTACCGTTAGATGGAGCGCAGCTCAGCTTAGACCGAGGCAGCCCTAGACACAGACGGCAGCTCCTCTAGCTTCTACAGCTTAATCCACCTTCGCTTTTTCGTATTCTGCGGGTGGAGTGATATTTGAGGCCATCATGGCACAGCTTATGTGCATGGATGCTCGCCTTGACACTCTCAGCGATGAGTTGTGTCAGGTGAACACCCGTGTTGGTCGTATCGCACGACGACAGGCTGTCATGGGTGGTTTCACTATGGCTTCCTCTCCTTCTCTCGAGGCATCTGAGGATGAGAGTGATGATGGCTCCGGCAGTGATGATGCTGATAAGGATGATGATGCTGGCTCGCCTAGTGATGATGAGATGTCTACTTGATTTACTTACCCTTTGTCACTCGTGACAAAAAGGGAGAGTAGTTTTGAGATGAGAGTAGTCATACTCATAGGGGGAGGGTTAGTATAGGAGATAGGGGGAGTGTGTACATAAGGGATGTAGTGAGGATTTTTGTATCTTTTCTTTTCTTTCTATTTTAGATACATTATCTCTTGTACATTGGTCTTGTGATCATTTGACATACATTGTACTTATATTTGGTTTATATATATATTGATGTATGTTATTTCACCTATCTCTCCATGTGCTGTTTCTTTTCTCTCTTTATACACATGTTTCTTATTTCTTGTATGCAATCTTATATTTCTGTTTCACACTAATATGCCTTGATGAGTTTTGTTTAAAGTGTTTCAGAAATACAGGTTGTCAAAGTCTACTTGCCATAAGCTCTTTTCTTGAAAAGTTTTTAAAGAGTTTGTGTTAGGATAAATTTTATTGTATTCAACAATTGATTATGAGTTAAGTGATTTATGACTTCTCTCATATTTCATTTGTTGGTTGTGGTTTTGTCATGGATTGCCAAAGGAGGAGATTGTTAGGACATATGTGATTCAATGTTAGGAGCATATGTCAATATTTTATGTAATTGGCTAATCCTTTGACAAAACGCACCTTACTTGTATTTGGGTAGATCTAGAATGTGTTTAATACTTCAAGGAACAAGGTTTCAAATTCAAGTGTTAAAACCATGCAAATCTGTCCAAGAATCAAGTGAGAAAGTGCTGGATTTTAAAGCTCAATAGCTAGCTTGATAGCTAGCATCTATCGAGGTTTAAAAGCTGTTTCAACCCGTGGCTCGACAGCTAGCTCGATAGATAATTATTTATCGAGGTTTATGAAACTCAGTTTTTCAGAGCTGATTTTCATCCAATTCGTGAGTATGTGTATGTGTTTTCTTTTCTCACAACCCTAAACATATATAAAGATTATTTTGAGGGCCGTCAAAGGTTACACAAGTTACACAAGTGTGAAGTAAAGTCTTGTTCATGCAAATTGTGACCGGAGACAGAATTTGCCCTAGTTCATCTTTCTCTTGAAGAAGCTGTTGTGTTTGTACACCTTAGGATTTTGTGACCAAGGAGCTCCGTGATCTTCATCGTGCGATGAACTGAAGAACTTTGTGGCCAACCTCTTTCTCAAGTTGGTGATCAAGTCACGTACTGGGTAGTCACGTACTGAGAGCCGTGCATTGAAAATGAGAGATTGTCATTATAGAACAAGTCCAATTGGGTATTGGGGTAAATGTTCAACTGTAGGTTGGTATAAGGTATTGGGATTCCTTTACTTGTAATCACTTGTTTTGATAATAGTGGATTCTCGAGAGTGGTAACCTTACCCGGTAGGATTTTTGCCATGTAGGTTTTCTTCATTCGTAAACAAATCACCGTGTCAATTTAATTTCCGTTGCACTTTAGTTAATTGGTGATTTGTTTGTACTACCAGACATTTTGCATGTCAATTTGATTAATTAATAAACTTGGTTAATTAATCAATTAATTCATCACAATGGGTCAATACATTCTTGGCATATCACCACGTTTTTAGGAGCTATAGCCGCGTTTTAAAAACGCGGCTATAATACGCTTTTTTTTTTTTTTTGTAGAACTTTTTCTTTCAAAATAGAAGTTGTCATGAATCTCATCTTCACCATGCACACCAATTTCGTGGGCTTCCACCTAGCCTACTCTTTCTAGATTAATGGTTAGGATGCTTTCTATTCCCTCGCTTCTTTGTAAGCAATTGGAGCTCTATTTGTGGCTAAGTTTTATACAAATCTAGATTAAAAACTCGATATTTCCATAATCATATTGATATGTCATATATAATTAACTTCCAAAAGTTGTAAATAGGCTAGAGTACTAGCTAGGTTTTGTCACCGTTTCTATGATCTCATGCTCTAGCCACAGGAAGTTGCTTCCATGAACAGGCATGGATGTGAGAGTTTTAGTAACAATTTTAGAATATCATCTTGGATGTGCATTGACTACAAATTGAGAAACTATTTCATGAATTTTATATACACACACGCTTAACAATCTCACTCGAATGCCACAAAAAAAAAAAAAAAAAAAAAAAAAAAAAAAAACTAACTAACTAGAGAAACTACCATCATTCTGATAGTGGAATCATATATTGTATCATGCATTTTTGTGCGTCATCTTAGGCATCCGAAATACATGCCTTTTGGCAATGGAATAGCTTTCATTATCTTATACAAGCCAAACGAAATCAACAACTTTGTCCAAATATTGAGATAAACAATTGCATCATGTGAATTTGTCTAATTAATTTCTTTCTTAATCATCATGATTTGAAATTTAAATTAAGTGGTAGACTATAAAATCATGTAGTAAACCCAATAGCTCTAGCATAACCACTCACCCAATCACCCTTAGAGTCACAAATAATTCCTCCTCCGCCTGTTCTGCCTGGATTTCCCATGGAGGAGCCATCAGAGTTCAGCTTAAACCACCTGCCAGGAGGAGTATTCCATCGAACCTGGATTGATGTTGTGACGCATCTTGCCTTCGTATGAGCACCAAGAAAAGCAAACTCAGTAGCTTTGGCAAGAGTTTCTGTCCTGAGAGACTTATGGCTGGGATTATTTCCAAATACTACTTTGTTTCGCAGAAGCCATAAACTCCATACACCAAATGGAAATAAGGTACCCCAGCTTATGCCCGATGTGAAACTTAGATTTGAAGCACAATTGAGACGCAGCCAATCCCCGAGATTTATGTTGTAGAACCAGCTGCTATGATCAGAAGGGAGAAGTGAGTCCCAAAAGATTCGGGCTTGGGGGCAATCTCGCAAAGTGTGGATAATAGTTTCAATTGCATCATTGCACAATGGACAGAGGGTAGGAATGTTAATCCTTCTTGTAGTTAGGACTTCTCTTACAGGTATGCTCTTGTGTAAGCATTGTCATAAAAAACACCTAACTTTAGGGAAGGTGTTTACTTTTCAAACCCAAGCACCGGCAAAAGGAAGTTCATGGGGGCAATCAATTGCTATACAAGCCAGTTTATATGCTTCCTTGAGATCAAATTCACCATTGGGAGAAGAAGCCCAAGCTATTCGGTCAACACTTGTTGCTGTTATCGGAAGAGGAGTAGCTTTAATGTTTTGGCTTAAGTGATTAGGAAGTGAAAAAGACACACCTCCTAAATTCCAAAAATTATGTTGAGCAATATCTTTCACACGAAGATGCTCCTCCCCTCTTTGAAAAGGGCCTACAACCAGACTTCTTAGTGTGCCATCACCCAACCATTTGTCATGCCAAAAGGAGAGATCATTATTTTTTCCATCTATCCATTTCATACCCTTTTTAAATACTATTTCACCCTTCTTAATTGCTACCCATGTGGATGAACAGGATCGGGGCTTAAGGAGGTTTTGCCTCCTTGTACCAGAGTATTTGTGAGATAACACCCTGGCCCGAAGAGAGTCTTTCTCCTAATGTAGTCGCCAATTCAGCTTGGCCAACAATGCAACATTCTTCTCCTTAGCTGACTGAAGGCCCAAACCTCCATATTTTTTCTCTGTAGTAATTTTCTTCCAGCTAATTAAATGCAACTTCTTTTTATTATCTGTAGACCCCCAAATAAAATTGCGGCACAATCTATCAATGCTCTGAGTAACCTTACCAGGGAGAGATGCACACTGCATGGCATAGTTCAGGATGGTAGAAAGTGTTGCCTGGGTCAACACAACCCTCCCAGCAAAGGATAGGAGATGTGTTTTCCAGCTCGCTAGTCGGCTTTGGACTCTTTCAACAATGGCCCCAAAATCTTGAGGTGTTAAAGTGTGCTTAATAGGAAAGCTGAGGTATTTTCCTAAACTAGGAGTTGATCGAAACTCTAAGATATTGCAAAGCTCTTCTCTTGTGTTTGGACCAACATTGGGGGAGAAAAACACACGGGACTTTTCTGCACCAACCTTTTGTCCAGATAGATCACAGAAAGTGTCAAAAACATCTCTGATAGCTCTACAATTTCTAACATCAGCCTTTGCAAAAAGAACTAGATCATCGGCAAAGAATAGGTGAGAGAAAGTTGCACCACCTTTAGAAGCCGAGATAGGATCCCATAACTTGGCATCACATTTTTCCAAGATGAATGCCCCTAAGATTTCCATACATAAAATGAACAGGTAGGGCGAGAGCGGGTCCCCTTGCCTTATGCCACTTGATGGGAGAAAAGGGTCCAAAGCACCACAATTGAAGAGTACAGATATGGAAGAGGATGTAACACAACTTATAATAAGAGAAATCAGGTGGATCAGAAACTTGAAAAGGGATAGGGTGTCCCTTATGAAGCTCCATTCCAGGCGGTTGTAAGCTTTTTCTAAATCAATCTTAATTGCCATACACCCTTCTTTGCCTTTTTTTTTTGGACATGGAGTGTACAAGTTCTTGCACAATGATGACATTGTCCACACCCTTTCTCTTAGGCACAAAAACAGTTTGAAGAGGAGAGACTAGATAATCTAGAATAAGACAAATGCGGGCCACAAGAAGTTTTGTGATAACGTTATATACTGTATTACAAAGGCCAATGGGTCAGAAGTTGTTAAGTGATTCCGGGCTGTTGCACTTCGGAATGAGTGTGATCAAGGTTCTATTGAGGTACTCGGGGATTTTTCCAAAATAGAGAATCTGAATAATCTCCGCTTTAATCGAGGGACCCACAACGGGCCAAAACCTTTGGAAGAATCCGGCATGAAGTCCATCTAGCCCCGATGCTTTATACGGTTTAAGAGACTAAGGTAGCAAGGATTTCATCTTCAGTGATTGGGAGCTCAAGCTTGTTAATATCGTCATCATTCAGCCTACTTTTCCAAAAGGGGGGCTGCCATTCCTTCAGAGAGGAATTGCAATGTAAGGTAGTGAATAGGTCCAAGAAGCCTTGCCTAATGAAATTAGCAATTTTAGACTCCCCATTTAACCAATTTCCCATCCGGTCCTTCAAACTTGTGATGCGATTCCTTCTTCACCTAATCAGCGTAGAATTATGAAAGAATGCAGTATTTCTATCACCTTCCACCATCCAAGAGATTCTAGACTTCATACTCCAAAACTCAGCTTCCAAGGTGTCAATTGTTGATAATTCGCTAAGGAGAGATTTTTCGAGTTCAACCAAGAAGTTGTTTGGATTATTGCCCAAGGCAGTTTGGATCCCCTTAAGCCTGGCACAGATACGTCTCTTTCTATGAAAGATATTTCCAAAATGATCTCTATTTCATGTTCTAGCTTTTGTTGTAAATGTAGTAATAGCATCAGCAAGGCTAGAAGGGCCTGACCAGGCATCGCTAACCAGACCAGCAAAAGAAGGATGGTTAAGCCACATTGGTTGAAAACAAAAAGGGCGGGAATGGTGAGTCCCACGCTCATGCCTTAGGGAGAGAAGAGCAGGGCTGTGGTCAGAATGAGAACGTTCCAAATGCTTGACACGGGCTTCTGGATAAAGAATATTCCAAGCAGAATTTACAAAGACTCTGTCAATTCTTTCTTGCACAAGATAAGGAAGTGGTTGCCGGTTGGTCCAAGTGAACCGAGGACCAGAAAAACCCAAATCGATCATACCACAATTATTCAAACAATCTTGGAATTTAAGCGCTTTAGAGATGCAAACAGGTCTGCCCCCAGACTTGTTTACGCCAAGTAGAACTTCATTAAAGTCACCCGCAATAATCCAGGGTAACGCTTGCAACTCTGCCACCATAGAGAGGTTATCCCACCAAAGACGTATTTTCGTGTATTTAGGGCTGGCATAAATAGCAGATAGCAACCAGTAAGCATTTGAAAACAGGTCTTTCACTAAAGCATGAATTTCTTGCTTTGTGGATGAAAGCTTAGAAACTTCCACTTGGGTTGAATCCCAAAGCAGCCAAAGCTCACCTGAATACCTATATTGTTGGCATGGAATGCCCCATCAAAAAGAAGTCTATCTGGAATATCTTTAGCTCTGGAGCCACTCACTTTAATCTCAGTAATAATCATAATAGCAGGGCAGTGAGTTTGATTCATATTATGCACAAAAAATTGAAAGGAGGGGTTCAGAGCACCTCAACAATTCCAAACTAATATATTCATTATATACAAGAAAAAAAAAATTAGAACAGATCAGTCAAAAGCAGAAGGCTCACCTCCACCTTCAATTTGCATTCCATCCGAGCCCACTTCATAATTTCCTTGAGCAGGATATTTGGGAATTTCATCTTGCACCATAATATCTTCTTTTTGGGCTAAGCATGGGCTTGATAAGACCTCACTTCCCTTCTTAGGGGGTCTAAGCTTAGGGTCAATATGTTTCAACTCCGCCGTCGAGACGTTGAGTGTAGCCGTTGCAACAAGCTCCACCATATCCTTATTAGAAGAAGGAGGTTGATTTGAGATGTCCCTTAGAGGTGCTTCCACCGAATGCACCTTCATCTCCTCACTGCTGACACCATCCGTGATCTCCCCCTGACCCACATCACCAAATGTAGAAGTACCCACATCGGGCAGAGGTTCAAACCTAGATACCATAGAACTGCCTGCTAAGAAAACAATCGGCTTAGTCAATTGGTGATCAGAATCACTGCCAAGCAAAACGATTTTGCTCGCTGTGGTTTGCTTCAGCCTGTATTCCTTTATCCCCAAAGCACCACGCCCTCTCTGTTTGGATTGTGTATTTCGGGAAAAAGCTTTAGGTGTTGACTGGGAAAGTGTGGTCCTAGGCTTATCTTTGGCTTTAGCTTGGCTAGTGCGATCTGTTGCAGGCGCACTAACCTCTAACAGAAGCTTGGAGTTTTGTGGCTTGTCTTTTACCACAGAGGCTGATGGGTCAGGCCTGGGAAAGATTGGACTTTCGGCTTGGTTAGGGAATCGGGTTTTCAAAAGGGGAGCCATACCAAAAGAGGGTTGTTGGGCTGGGTCTTTTTTCTCTTTTTTGAAGACCTTCTTTTTTCGTGAAACAAGGACCCATGGCCCATACGCCTCTTCATTGGGTTCATTGCATTCTGACGCTACTGAAACGTGCCCATCAACTTTATCTTCTTCCTTCCTAGCATCCTTACTTGATCCAGATTCAACCCATGCAAATACATAGTATATTAACAAAACAAAGATATAAACTAATGTTTTGGACCAGCCTTTTTTTATTTTTTATTTTGCCAAGGTCCAATTAGAAGTGTAGCTAAGAACAACCCAACATATCAAATGAAGCCCATCGTATTTTCTACTTTATCTTATCCCATATGATCCTAGCTCATTTGAAAGGATCTCTTTTGGGAGGATTTTCAAAGGTGTGGTTTTGAAGGCCTAAAGAGAGAGCTTTCAAAATTAAAATAAATAAAAAATAAAAAACTTTTGAGACCTATAGAAGAGTAAGCACGTGGGCTTGGAGAACATGCACCTTCATAAGTTCACAGATGTCTCACATGCGTATCAAGAAGCCAAAAAACGGCATTTTGCTATAAAAAGCTCCATATTTCACACTTACACCACCGATTAACTTAATTTTAATTGTAGATTCACCATCACCAAATGCTCATTGACATAATCTTCCAAATTCAGCAGCTTCATTAGGCTGCAAACCTTCAAGTGAAGCCTACCAAATAGCCTACACTACCAAGATTATCCACAATCAACAATAAACTAATTAAACAGACTTCTCCCCATGAAACCTCGACGAAAATTACAAAATTCATAAGAGCTATCAATTACGATCAATCTTGGAGGATTTTAGACATCCTTGGAGACCTCTATAAATGCCAAGAATACGTGGGAACTTTTAAAAGAGGAGGTAGGTAGCAAGGTTTTCAGACCCGGACCACTCATTGAATAGTAAAAGAGAGAGGTTCAAGGTTTTTGAGGTCGAACCGGGGTCGAACCGTGATGACGTCATAATTAATTTAATAATTATTTTAAATATATATAAAAACATTAAATTAATAAAAAATAGAAAAATTAACTAAAATAGTCTAATTCATTTAGAGATTTATCTTTCAAATGTTTTTTATATCATAACTTTCAAGACAAATAAGAAATGTCAAATCCTTAGCAAACATAAATATGAATTACTCAATCAATCCATAAAACTACAAAGTAAAAATGCATAAACAAGCCTCCAAGTTACACTGTAACTTGGAGGCTTGTTTCTGCATTTTTACACTATGTTTTAAATTGTCTTCTATTTACACTGTTTGACACCATGAGTCAGGCATGAGAAACAAGATAAAAGAGTACTAAATTGTCATTAAATAAATAAAAAGGATACTGAACAACTTTGCGTTTACTGAACAACTTAAACAGCATTGCCATTAAATAAATAAAAAAAAGGATACTTCTCTCTATAATTTCAAATGCACACTAAGGCAGGCAACAAGCAACGAGCTGATGCAGACACAATGAGCAATGTTGTAAAGAGTATTACACATAAATTTTCTCTACATGTATGGCAAAAGATGTACTAGCTCAATAATGAACCATCAGCAGGACTATATCATTTGCAATTTGCCATATTGCGCAGATCCAGAAAATGGTTTTATATACTTTAAACTAACTTTACTGAGATCCCTTTAAGAATGTAAGAAACTACTTTGTGCATTAAGGGGCTGGCTCATTTGCATTTAAACCACAATGCACCATTTGGACAGTGTTGTGAATAATGCAGAACAACTCAACTAGATTTTGTGCATGTCTTTGGAAACAATTGTGCAATTTAAATTATTTAATCGTTCATAATAAATCCATCATATTGCAAATAGTAGTGTATTGTTTCCGTTTGAGTTTAAAGTACTGCTCTATGCTTGAAATTTTATGTGTATATAAAAAGGTTGAAAACATTTTTTATTATGGAAGTTAGAATGTTATCCTGGACCCCTGGTACGAAGGCTTACATCCAATGTGGTGAATTCACACTAAAGTTCTCATAATTTCCTATAATTTCCTTTTCCTTTCTTTTTCTGCTCTGACCATAAATTCTTAAATCCAATCACATTAAAAAACCAAGCACAATTTAAAGTAACAAAATTGAGTGTCCAAAAAACAACCTTAAAAAACAATCAAAGTACACACACAATCCAATCAAAATCTACAGCTTGGATCTAACACTCACCAAATAAAGACAAACACAACCAAATCTAGTACCTCCAAAACACAACATAAAACAAAATATAAATTGACAAAATTTGATTATTGTACCAAACGACGGCGACGGCGACGAGGGAGAGCTGCGATGAGCGTGAGAGAGAGGCAGAGAGTGAGTTGCGATCTGGGCTGAGCTGCGACAGCGACAAGGGAGAACGGCAGAGACGAGAGAGTGATTGAGAGAGTGAGGAAGAGGCAGAGAGTGAGCTGCGATCTGGGTTGAGCTGCGACGGCGACGAGGGAGAATGGCAGAGATGAGAGAGTGAGGAAGAGGAAGAGAGTGATTGAGATTTGAGAGTGATTGAGAGAGAGTGAGGGTTTCGTTTCAGGGTTATTCAGGATGCCCCAAATGATGTTGTATTAGGGAAAAGAAAAGAAAAGAAAAGAAAAAAGGGACAGAACGGTGCCGTTTAAGCTAAAACAAGGCAGCCCGTTTGAACCGTGTGAACTGGTCACGGTTCACAGAACCGGACGGTCGGACCGCGGTTCAGACGGTTCCATGTTTTTTCCGCATGGAACAGTTCTTCACCTTAAATGGACCGTAGATGTGAACAGTTCGAGGGTTTCCCGGTTGGACCGTACGGTCCGGTCCGGGTTTAAAAACCTTGGTAGGGAGGGAAGCTTCACCAACTTAAAATCACTCCATTACTATATATGATCTCTCTTAACCTAACTTTTTTTTGCCAAATACAAAAAAGTTCAAAATTAGTTTCTTAAGTCCTTGATCACAGTTCACATATGCAAGATCATCTTTCTTTCCCTTATAACATCACTTCCAATTTTTCCTCTTTTTTGTTTCAAAATGATATTGAAAATAGTTTCTTGGAAATCTCATTTTTCCTTCTTTTACAGGTGTTGGGTTAAGATAGTTTTACCCTAGAAAATTAATTTAATTACCCAAGTTGATTAATTAAGTTCAATTGCATGCAAAATGTGAAGGCACCAACAAATCACCAAAAATACTAAGTGTAGCGGAAAATAAATTGGACACGGTGATTTGTTGACAAATGGGGAAAGCCTCGCAAAGCGAAAACCCCACTAGGTGATTTTAAGGTCACCACTCCCAAGAATCCACTAATCAACAATCAAGCGGTTACTTATAAGGAATCTTACCAACTACCCTAGTCTATCCCAAAATACCAACCTACAGTTAAACCTTTGCTCCGATACTCAATTAGACTTGATCTTGTAGTAGCCTTCTTTCCCTTTGATGCACAATCCTCTAATTTGTGACTAACCCTTTGCACGGATCCCAGTACGTGACTAATTCCAGCAACTTGAACAGATGTTGTTGGCTGTAAAGTTCTTCACTTCATCAACAATGAAGATTAGGAAGCACTTGATTACAAAACCCTATGGCGTACAAACGCAATAGCTTCACATAGAGAAAATAAGTCTCTTGGTCTCTGTATTCGTGTGTGACGGCTCTTAAAATAAACTTTATATATGTTTAGGGTTATGAGAAAAGAAACCCTAAACAAATAATTAAGCCTGGGCCAAATTTCAAATCTGGAAAACTAAAAATCGTAAATCTCGATAAATCGAGCTGCTATTGAGCTTCACATTAAGTCTCAATAGCAGGTATCTATCGAGACTAATTTTCTTCATTTGTTTCTTAGACCAATCTTCATGTTTTTAATACTTTACTTGAACAATATGTTTTTTAAAATACTAAACTCATCTTAGATCTATCCAATTACAAGTAAAGTATATTTTGTCATAGAATTAGCCAATTATAATAAATTATGACCCTAACAGCAGGTATGATGACTTAAGCGTTGCTCTGAGTTTCTCAAAAAAAAAAAAAAAAAAAAAAAGCGTTGCTCTAAGACGCGCTGCTAATGCTATCCTTCACTTTTAGTGTAGGTATGAGTACCGGGGTTAACTTCCTAATTTAAACCCGAGTACCAAAGGTCAAGCCACTTATAAAAACTTGATACATGGTAAGCTAACAAAAACGATCTCAACAACTCAATACATAGAATCTGTGTGATCACTAATAACCGCCACACACTTGCATGAAAATAGAGATGGGATGAGCTTATTTCAAGATAATTTGGTTAGCACTATTTAATAAACTGAAGGTACGTACGTAGCTCCATAATGCAAAGAAACAACATTAATTCACAAGTAAATTAATTACGTGGCCCTTGCGTGCATAACTTTGAATTTTCAAATAGCGTTGAAAACACTATGAACGTTTAGACCTGTTAAGGACATATTTTATGTAGTTGGCTAATCCTTTAACAAAACACATTTTACTTGTATTTGGGTAGATCTAGGATGTGTTTAATACTTCAAAGAAAATGTTGTTCAAGTGTAGTATTAAAGCCATGAAGATTGGACCAAGAAACAAGTGAAGAAAAGGTGTTCAATAAAGCTGGACAGATATCTTGACACCTGCAGACAGATATCTCGACACCTGCAGACAGATAGCTCGATAGCTGCTCGACACCTGGCTATCTATCGAGCTCTTCAATTGATTGTTATCGCAATCTCGATAGCTTCTCGATAGCTGGTCGATCGATTGAGAAAGTTTTTGTCCCCTCGACACCTCCTCGATAGCTGCTATCTGTCAAGATTCATTAAATCTCGACACATGCTCAACACCTCCTCGATAGCTGCTATCTGTCGAGGTTACGGAAATTCAGATTTCTATTTTTGGGCCAGGCTTATGTATTTGAGTAGGGTTTCTTTTCTCACAACCCTAGACCTATATAAGGCTTATTTTAGAGGCCGTCACACAAGAGAATACAAGGAGAACATATGCAAAAGGTGACCGATACCTTATTCTCTCTGAAAGAAGCTACTGCGTCTTTGCACCTTAGGGTTTTGTAACCAAGTGCTTCTTGATCTTCATTATTGATGAAGTGAAGAACTTTGCAGCCAACATCTTCTTCTAGTTGGTAATTGAGTGAGTCACGTATTGGGATTCGTGCAAAGGAGTTAGTCACGTATTGGGATCCGTGCAACATCAAAGGGTGGCGTTCATATATTGAAGAGTTCAGAGGTTCTGAAGCAATAAAAGGTTTCTGCTGTGAGTTCATCTACGGGGATTGTAGAGTCTAGGGACAAAGGTTTTATACTAGATCTGAAACTTCTCGTTACTATAGTGGATTGCTTTTCGGGTAGGTTTCCCCCCATGTTTTTTACTGTGAAACTGGTTGGTTTCATTGGTTTTTCTGGGTCATCATATCTTGTCTTATTTATTTTTTCCGCTGCATGATTTTGACATGATATTGATGTTTGTTTGTTTTTAACAAGTTTTATTCATAATAAATCTAATTAACAACTTGGGTTTAAAACTTGTTAATTCTATCAACCGGGGTCTAAATTTCCCAACAAGACCCCCAAAAACAAATTACCAATTCAAGCTTATAATCAAACAATAAATGTGGGGAACATGAACATAAACTAAACACAGAATTGATAAACAATCTAAACCAAATAAAATCACATCCACAACAGAAATTAAATGGCAAAGATTAAGGGAAGACATGCAAACATAAGGACAACACAGCGATGTGTTATCGAAGAGGAAACCGAAGCCCTCGTCGTAAAACCTTTTCGCCGCCCTCCAAGCGGTAAATAATCCACTAAAGAATGTAGTTGGGATACATGAACAGCAGAAGACCCTCTAAGCCTAATCTACCAAATGTACCTTAACCCTCCAAGTTTCTTGCTCCAACGAGGTTACACCAAACCTATTTCTTCTTTGGCTTACCGGATTTCGCTATAGCCTATAGCATCAACCAATAGTTATTGGTCCCTTCTTAACTGCTTACCAAAGCACCAAAAAGCCTTCTCATAGATATGGGTATAGTGAGAAAAAGATTTGGTTAAGAACCTCTCAAGGATATAACAATAGAGAGGGTGAGAGTAGAGGAATTTGAAGAGTCTCTATGTGAAGATTGTGGATGAATCAATCTTGTTTTTCTCTAGGGTTTTTCTCTCAAAATTCTCTCTGGAAGCTCTCTACGAAAAGGGTATCTATCATGACAGATGGTGACAGTTGGTTTTTGGGAGTGTTTCGCGGGTAAGACTTTCCCGCGAGATACCCGCGAAACATTCTGTTTTTCCATTTTGTCATATCTGATACACCAAGTCTCTACCCACACTATATATACCTTCATTACCCATATATTGTAAGGAGTGCTTTTCAAAGAGAAAACTCTAGCCATTACCCTTGAGAGTGAGAGATTGTCATACCCACAATCCTTTACACAATCCATTGTGGCTTTCCTCAACTCCTACCTCTCCATATCCAAATCCTTGAGAGGTTGATAGCCCAAACACTTACCACACCCATCCTGAGTGTAAAGTGAGGTTCTGGTGTTGCTGGGGAGCATTGGAAGAAACCATTTGTTTGGTGGACGCAATCGGGCTAAATTGCGTGATCCAGAGAGCTAGAGAAGACAAGATTTCATCAAGTCAGTTGGTAGCAGGAGCTTGGAGGGCTTAAGTACATGGGGGTAGACTAGGTTTGGAGGGTCTTTTGTTATTCGTGTACTCCAACCCATTCTCTAGTGGATCGTTTTAATGCTTGGAGGGCGGCGGAGAGGTTTTTCGCCGAGTTCTTCGGTTTCCTCTTCAATAACATGTCTTGGTGTTATCTGTGTTTGCATTCTTCTTCCCTACTCTTTTAGCTTTCATTTTATTGTTGATATTTGATAAAAATGGCTTAGAGTAGTTATATTGTTTGTTCCCTCGCATTTACTCTATTCCACACTTAGTTTAAGTTATAGTAAAATCAATTGAGTTGTAATTGTAATTTGAGGGTCTAAACAACTCTTGTGTTTTTCACAGAAATTCGAGCTTTCAATTGGTATTAGAGCGGGTGCACCCGCCGTAGTTTCATTACCTAAGTGTGATCCTAGACCCTTTTTGAGATGGATTGATCTCAATTGCTTAATGCTCCTCCAAACTTTGATGAGAGCAATTATGCTTTTTGGAAAGTCCGTATGAGGGCATTTCTATATTCTATTGATGATAGTGTTTGAGACGCTGTCAAGATAGGATGGACTAGGCCTGAGGCCACTAAGTCCACATGGGATAAGGTAGCTCTTACGGCAGCTAATGCTAATAGCAAGGCTTTAAATGCTATTTTCTATGGTGTTTCTCCTAACGAATTTCACAGGATCTCTCATGTTACAATTGCCAAGGAGGCATGGCAAATCTTGGAGACAACCTATGAAGGCACCAAAAAGGTGAAGGACACCAAGTTGCAAATGCTTACCACATGCTTCAAGGAACTAAAGATGAGTGAAGACGAGTCATTCGACTCATTTTATGGGAAGCTAAATGAAGTGGTAATTGGGAAATTCAACTTGGGAGAAAACACGGAGGACTCCAAGATTGTGAGGAAGATTCTACGATCATTGCCAGAGATTTTTCGTGCAAAGGTCACTACCATCGAAGAGAGCAAAGACCTTGATGAGATTAAAATTCAAGAACTTATCGGTTCTCTTCAAACTTATGAGCTATCTCTACCATCTCAAAGGAAGAGCAAATCTCTTGCTCTCAAGACAGTCAATGAGAGATTGGAAACTTAAGACAGCTCGGATGAGGATGAGATTGAAAAGATGTGGCGTACCTTGCTAAGAACTTCCGTAAGTTCCTAAAGTTCAAGAGAGATGGAAAGTCCTTTGAGAAAGGAAAATTCTCAAATTTCAAGAAGGGCAAGAAAGACTTCAAGAAGAAGGATTCAAGAGATTCCT
Source organism: Quercus aquifolioides (assembly GCA_019022515.1). Classification (NCBI taxonomy): domain Eukaryota; kingdom Viridiplantae; phylum Streptophyta; class Magnoliopsida; order Fagales; family Fagaceae; genus Quercus; species Quercus aquifolioides. The sequence continues at coordinate 9,849,640 of CM032334.1, read as the reverse complement.
CACCATCTCAAATGGTCACATGCTTTGAGTGCAAAGGACATTGGCATGTGAAGAAAGAATGCCCCATGTATTTGAAAGTAAAGGGTAAGGTCTTTATAACTACCCTTAGTGACTCAGATGGTTCAAATTCTAATTCAGAAGGAAGTTATGACAGAGAAGGAAATTACTCCGCATTTATGGCCATTACACCTGTGGACTCATCGAAAGATTTGAGCCTTCAAGTGGAAGAACTCGGTGAGCACACCAAAGTAGAGTCTATGGGAATTGGGGAAGAATTTGATGACGAAGATGAAGATGAAGGAACCAAGGAATTGCAAGAATCTTATAATTCTCTTCTTGAGAAAACCGGAGAGTATGCTAGAGTGGCTAAGGAAGCCATTAGAAAAATGAAGAAAGTTGAACAAAACTACAAGAGCATACTTACAAGGTACAAGGAAACGAAGTGTGAAGTTGAGGCATTGAATGGAGAACTAATCGAGGCCTACTCCAAGATCAAGTTTCTTGAGCTTGAAGTGATTCAAGCTAATGCCAAAGTGGAGCACGTTGCCTCCAAGAAACTTGACGAAGTGCTTGCACATCAAAAGCCTTTTTCTGACAAAAGTGGATTAGGATATTCCAGAGAGAGTAGTATGAGTGCCAATGTGTCCAAGGAGATGAAATTTGTTAAAGCTAAGGAACCAATGGTAGCAACTCCAAGTGTTGAGAATGAAAAAGTGGAGAAGAAGCCAAATGTAATTGTTCAAAAGGTTTTAACAAAACCTCAAAATCCATATGTGCTCAAACCCAAGGCTAAAGGGAAGTCTCTCCCAAAGCATCAAAGAGGTCCTCAAGTTCAACACTTCTGCCACCATTGTGGAGTTTGAGGACACACAAGACCTAACTGCTATAAATTTCACGCATTGAAGAAAGTGGATTCTCAAAGGCTAAGAGGACAAGGAAATGGGAATTGGAACATCAAGCAGTGAAAAGGGCGAGAAGCTGATTCCAATTTTGGTGATGTGATAAAGATAATAGATACCATCATTTTTTGTTTGGCAAGCTTCAGCCAAAAGTTTGAGAATCACAGCTCTAGTACCCAATCCTCTAAGGATATTACCCCAAACGCACGTGCCGTGTGGGTGAAGAAGGGTACACATGCATAAGCATTAGACCATGTTCATACATCAATTCTTCCTATACACTGTGACTTTGATTGGTTGTTTGCTTATGTTTCTCATTTTAGCATGTTTCATTTCAAGTTTGTTTTGTACTTGTTTTTTGTTGATCTTACTTTGCATGTATAGTTTTTGAGTGTGTTGAAAAATTCAAAAACCCATAAAAATTGAAAAATTTCTAAAAAGTTTGATCACTTGTGTTGTGTATATCACATGTGAGTTTGGCCTAGTACCTTCGTACTAATGGCGTAGTGCATTTACGAGCTTAGCTTGTTATGTATGCACATCTATCTTTGTGGAAAAAATCTTGAAATCTATGTGTGACTGTTATAAATCGATTTTCAAGTTTGTCATGAATGATTTGTCAATAATCTTGATGGTTTTGATACATGCATAGACATGCGCCTATATATCTTCCCACACATTTTTATGTTTTTGCTTTATAGCTCAACAAATGTCAAATCTTGAAAAGAGATAATGAGCTACAAAAGCAGTCGCACATACTAGTATTTGACTAGGAAAAAAGGAAAGCGACTTGAATTGAAATGTATGGTGCCTAAAAAGCCAAAGGCTTACTCACAAAATGAAATATAAAAAATTTCAAGTATCGATCTCAAAAAGAGATGTAAAGATCAAAATTGATCAAATGTTATGAATTGTAAAGAAGCCAAATGAAAAGCTTCAAATATATGTAATCATTTTCTTGTGTGAGGTCATATATGTTCATTTTTATAATTGAGATAGACCACTTGACTTAGTACCAGTTGTGTATGACTTGATTGAATTGATCATTGAAACTTCACTCTGGACTAAGGACTATTTCACATTTGATACACACACATAACACACAAGACTTTTGTTCAATGAATGCTTATTTCATTTGTGTGATTGTACATGTTCAAATGTGATGTGTATACTCAATTGCTTGTCGATCAAACCCAAAAATATTTTTGAGTATTTTTTATGTTTTTGAAAGGGTTTTTATGCTTTTGTGTTTTGAGTTTTTGTTCAAATTGCATTTTTTGTGTTTTTCATAAAAAACTCATTCAAAGGCATTTTTGCGAAAAGCTTGCGACTAAGCTCTTCCCGCGAAAATGGGTTAAGGCAAAATATGAAAACACAAAATTCAGACAAAAACTTTCATGAGTGTCTCGCTACTGTTTCACGAGTAAAGTCTTCCCGTGAAAAGTTTTGTGCTTCAAAGGCATTTTTTGCGAGTAACTTCGCGAGAAACTAATCCGTGAAAAACGCATGTTTTCAGTTTTAAAGGGATGATATAGACAGTTTTTCAAATTCATTTGTTTTCCCTCACTTTGCCTCCCTCAAGCCTCAAACAACAAAAAACTTAATTTCACTAAAAAACCTAATAAAATTTCAAATGCAATCGTTTCAAAATCTTTTCTAAGATATGTTTATACAATCTTTTCTTTTTCTTTCCTTAGAATATGTAGAAAATTCTAGGTTTTACTTGAATTGGGTTATTTTGAAAAAGGGTTGGGAAACTTTAAATTTTGTGAAATTTTTTTCAATTTCTTGATTGGGCTCTGTCCCATTTGATCTTTTTGTGTTTGTGTTGGCTAATTGTGGCAATTTAACATGTATTTAGGCAAGATTCACTCATGTTCATGCATTGTTCACATGTTAGTTTTATAGGTGCACATCAAGTGTTTGATAAAATGTCCAAATGACATTTTGGTGTTGTTTTGGACTCCAATGAGTTCCAAAATTTGGGGATTACAATGATTGGACTTGTTTATCATATTTTGATAATTGGGTATGTGTTTTACACACTTTGACCCAAATGTGCTTGGTCATACCTTGCACATGCATCACATATGCACACCACATGCACACTTGAAGCACACACTTGCACACTTGTCGTGTTTTTGCATTTCAATGATATTACATGTTTTAGCACTTATAACATGATTGTGTGACATTGTTTATGTTCCTTTTAGGACTTTGTGTTTGATTTATGGACTAACTTGGTACTAATCAAGTTTGTGTTCTTGTTTTGTGTTTTTGCACTTGTTCTTTTGTACTTTGTGTCTGTTTTTGCAGATGTCTCCTACTAAGCACTCTGCCTCCAAGAAATCCTCAAAGTGTCCATGCTCAAACTCAGAGAATTTTCGAACCATTGAGGCAGACATGGCATACAACAACTACTACAAAAGAGCAATAATCATTATGGAAAGGGTTGTAAGAATGGAGATCCTTGAAAACACTTCCATACTTGAAGTGTTCAAGGAGAGAACTTAGACAAAGTTGTTGAATCCAAGTGGAAATGTCTATGCTGAACTCATAAGGGAATTCTTCACTAATGCCACTGTGGAAGGAGATCACATCAACTATTGGGTGACACAAAAAGAATTCACTATCACAAGGGAGTCCATTCAAGAGTTCTTAGAAGTTTGTCCTGATAGGCCAAAAAATGTATTGACCCCTTGTGATTAATTAATTAATTAATTAGCCAAGTTTATTAATTAATCAACTTAACATGCAAAGTGCGTGGTAGCACAAACAAATCACCAATTAAACTAAGTGTAGCATAAATTAAATAGACACAGTGATTTGTTTATGAACTGGGAAAATCAACACGGCAAAAACCCCACCGGGTGATTTTAAGGTCACCACTCCCGAGAATCCACTATTATCATAACAAGCGGTTACAAGTAAAGGAATCCTGGTACCTTATACCAACCTACAGTTGAACCCTTACCCCAATACCCAATTGGACTTGTTCTGTAGTGACAATCTCTCCTTGTAATGCACAGCTCCCAGTATGTGACTAACCAATTGCGCGGATCCCAGTACGCGACTTTAATCACCAACTAGAGAGAGTTGTTGGCTGCAAAATTCTTCAATTCATCCAAACGATGAAGATTAAGAAGATGCTTGGCCACAAAACCCTACGGTGCATAAACACAGCAACTTCTTCACAAGAATGATGAACTAGGGCAAATTCTGTCTCCGGTCACAATTTGTTTGAACAAACTTTGCTCAACACTTATGCAACTTATGTCCACTTTGACGGCCCTTAAAATAATCCTTTTATATGTCTAGGGTTGTGAGAAAAAAAAGCCTAAACACATAATCACGGATTAGAGTCAAAACATAACTGAAATTCTGTTTTTCATAAACCTCGATAGATAGCCATCTGTCGAGCAGCTGTCGAGCCACGAGGCTGGAACAGCTCTTCAAGCTTGATAGATACTAGCTGTTGAGCTAGCTGTTGAGTTTGAATGAACTTGTACTTTTCAGCTTGAATCTTGGACAGAATTGCATGGCTTCAACATTTGATCTTGAAACAAAGTTTCTTGAAGTATTAAACATATCCTAGATCAACCCAAATATAAGTAAAATGCGTTTTGTCAAATGTTTAGCTAGTTACATAAAATAGTGACGTATGTTCCTAACATGTGAATCATATATGTCCTAACAATCTCCCTCTTTGGCAATCCGTGACAAAACCACAATAAACAAATGAACATATGAGAGAAGTCATAAATCACTCAACTCATATTCACTTGTTGAATACAATAAAATCTATCCGAACACAAACTCTTGAAAAACTTTGCAAGAAGAGAGTTTATGGCAAGTAGACCTTGACAACCTGTATTTCTGAAACACTTTAAACAAAACTTATTAAGGCATCTTTGTGTGAAACATAAATAATAGATTGCATACACGTAATAAGAAGCATGTGCATATAGAGAGAAAAGAAACAACATATGTAAGGGTAGGTGAAAGAAACATACATCAACACATAAAGAAGATAATTACAATGTATGTCAATAATGGTCACAAGACCCAAGGTACAAGAATAAATGTATCTAATGTAGAGAAAAGAAAAAGATACATATAATCCTCTTTACATCCCTCAGATATCAACACTCCCCTTAACAAAAAGGTCCTATATTAACTCTCCCCCTAAGTATGACTACTCTCATATACAAAACTACTCCCCCTTTTTGTCATGAGTGACAAAGGGTAAGAGTGTCAAGTAGACATCGCATCAGAATAAGAAGAGCTAGCATCTCCATCATCATTATCCTTGGAAGCATTATCACCATCACCATCCTCAGCATCAGAAGCCTCTGGAGTAGGTGGAAAAGAAGAGACAAAGCCACCTATGGCCTCTTACTGTCGTGCAATACGACCCACATGAGTGTTCACTTGACACAACTCATCACTGAGAGTGTCGAGGCGAGCATCCATGCGTTGCAGTTGCGCCATGATGTTCGCAAGAGTCACATCGCTCGTAGAAGAGGAGGGAGCGGATGTGGATGGAGCAGATCAAGATAGAGTCGAATGGGAGGGAGGAGCTGCTGACCCAAATTGCAACAACCTAAACTGCACCTTGCTACGTTTAACGGTAGCGGCGTCTATGGCACAAATATGAGTAAAGTGGTCGGACGTTGGAAAGGGAACAGAAAAGTGGCGTAAGATCCTCGTGATAGCCAAAGGGAAGATGAGCATATCACGGGATGCCGAATCCCTATAGACATCCATGATAGAAAGAATAAAGTGAGAAGGAATTTTATAGTAAGATGCTCAAGAAGGGACAACAAAAATTGAGCACGAGGCTCTGTGATAAAGTTATAATGAGAAAGAGGGTGAAGAACAAAAGTCATGACCATGTTAAAAAACCGAGGACCTTTAGCAAGGTCCATGCAGTAAGTGAACTGACGCTCACCCCACTCAGAAAGGCGCTCACAAAAAGCAGACTTGAGCTCATCCTTGGACATAGTCCTCAGATGCTCATAACCAGGATAGTCCGAAAACTCTACCTTAGGAACACGAAGCACATCCGCAACAATCTGCAGTGTGACAGCAATGCGCGTACCTCGAACGTGAGTATGAAAGAGAGGTACTGAAAGATCAAATCCATGCATGTTGGAGTAAAACTCCTAGATTAGCACAGATGGACAAGTGACCGAGATGTCACACAATGACTTCCAACCTCGACTGTGAATGACATCGGGTAGGTTAATGTCAGCGAAGTCCGCCAGGATGACTTGGCGTTCAGAATGAATGCCTCGTTGAGAAAAGTTCTCCGATAAGGCCTTTCGGGCATCCTCATCATGGAACTGAATATGTGATGGGGTAAGATCAGAAGAAGACGATTCCCTAGAATGAAGAGTGTTCCAGGATGGAGCAGACTTATGTTTAGGTGCCATAGACGCAGACTAACACAAACAGAAGAGAGAGGGAGGGAGAAAGACAATTAGAAAAGTCCCAACACAGTTCAAATATAGCAAGTATATTGAAAAGAGAGTATGTATGCATGGGAAATGCATGAACTATGACATGCAATATAAAAAGCATCATGGGCTCAGCCTATTCCAATCATACCAGCATACAATCAATTGCACAAATCTAAATTGCATGATAATATTGTTATAATGCAAATGTGATGCAATGCATGAGATTTTAAACTCATCTAAACAAAAACCCATCCCAAAATTTCAACAAAAACTCATCAATTTTGAAAAACCCCAAAATTTTTCAAAAACCCCAAAACCTAGGTTTCAAAACATGAAATGCATGAAAATGAGAGATTAGAAACTCACCAAGTGAAGAAAAACTTGGAAGAACCTTGAAGAAACCTTGAGGAAGAAGTTTGGAGTGAGTGAGAGTGGTTTGGGAGGTGAAAAGACAAATCTGTCAAGAGAGAGATCGAGAAAAGTGAGGAACAGATCGCACTGAACCTTTATATAGAAGGTCAGTAAATCTCGACAGATAGAGGTGTCGATAGGTGTCGAGAAAGATGTCGAGAAAAAAAGGCGTTGACAAATTCAGCTGTCGAGGAACAATTCATCAGACACGATTAAAGAGTCTCGATCGATCCACCAGCTGTCAAGAAGCTATCGAGGAGACAGGAGCTTTCTCGATTGATCCACCTAGCTGTCGAGAGGTGTCGAGATTGCGATAAGAAATAGTTTAAGAGCTCGACAGATAAGCTAGGTGTCGAGGAGCTATCGAGAAGTTGTTGAGATGCTTAAAAACAGTTTTTCAAGAAGGGAAAAACACAGATATGAATGCAATCAAGCATGCAACTCAACCAATGATCCAATCAACATTTTAGAGTCTCAAAATCATCTCTCAACAACAATTTTAATCACATGGATCCCAAAAAAACACACACACACACACACACACACACACACTAAACAAGTCTAACCAATTTTATATTTCAAAAACAAGTCAAGACAGTTTAGTGAGCATACATTAACACATGTAAAACCTTGTGATGGCCAAATCATATTGTACCTGCACATGTATCAAGAGTAGCAAAGAATATTGCGTGTTGTGTGTGAAAAACATTGCAAGATTGCATAAGTGTATACATGTTATGACGATTTGAGATATGAGAAAATCACTTTAACTCATACACAATCATAGCTGTTTGATAGGGACTAACACCTTCGAGGTACATCTTATAACTCCCACGTCTCCTAGAATACACACTTGCAATCATATATAAAGCTGTTTTATTCTTTTTAGTTTTGATTTTTCTTTGCATATTTTTCTTTTTAAGCGAATCATGCATAGGCATATAAGAGATAGAAAAGAAATGCCCAATTATGTTAAGCATTTGACATTCCAATTTTGCTATGCCGAAACACAAAATGTCATTGACATTGCACTTTTGCTATGCCGAAGCATACAGATGTCATTCCATGATTGGTGGGAAATAGTGGTGAGATGGTTATTTATGCTTTTCTCTTAGGATTTTCTACTCCTTCCCGTCAAAAAGATTGATACGAGTGTTAAGTACAAGAGATAACTTAATCTTACTCATCACAAACACGAGCCACAAAGCTCACTTGTTTAGTTGTGCATAGAGATGTTCATCTAAGCTACAAAAGATACAAAGTTTAGAAAACTTTGTTTCAATGGCCATCCAAGGTACACAAGTACCAATGTACACAAACACACACTGTTTTTGTATTTTTCTGATTTTTCAATTTTTTTTTTAAATTTTTATATGAAAAATAAAATAAACAAAATTAAAAATCAACAAACAAAAACATGTTAAGCAAAGTAAAGCATAAAACTAGACTGACTCAAAATAAAAGCAAAACACACAAGTTATGCAAAAAGAAAAACACGAAGAGAAAGAAGAAATTGATAGAATCACTTGGAGCACTTTTCCTTCCACACCTTTGAAGAACCTTTCCTTTGATTAAACCCTTGAGCCGGCGATGAGGGGAAAGAATTGAAATCGTTCAAGTTTGAAAGGAACATGAGGGCTTTGAGAAGGTCTCCAAGGGGAGCAAGAGAGGATTGAAGCTGATTATGGCTTCCAGATGCTATCACGCCGTTGCTCTATTGAGTGGCTAACCACTTACAACAATTTGGTCGAGTATGACCGATAACTCCACAATGATGACAGAGATGCTGCTTTTTTTGTTTAGGCTTTTGAGAGTTAACCTTCTTAGCCCTAGGGTTTTTAACTTCTTTCTTATCTTGTTTAGGGGGTGCTCTTAAGATAGATTTACCCTTATCTATGGTCTCATTAGCTAAATCTGTTTTGACATTATTGTTCTTAATTTCAACATTATTAGTTGGAGGAACAAAAATAGTAGAACTAGTAGAAGCAATACCAGGAGAAGAGAAATCATACCCTAAACCGGTTCGATCTGAAGCAGATTTCTGAATGCTAAGCATCTCGTCAAGCTTCGCACTTAAAGTCCTTTCCAGCTGAGCTCTGACTTGGAATAGTTCTACCTCAAGCTTCTTAATCTTCTCAGCCAAAAAGTTGTTCTCAAACCTCAGTGCTCCAATAGTCTGATTAGATTCATCAAACTTTATGGAAAGCTCCACATCACTAAACTTCTTGGTGGTCAACCTATACAACTTCTCATACATTTCTGAGACCTTGTACAACTTTGCATAGGCTGTGTGGATGTCATCTTGTTCATCCATCTTCTCAAACTTGGACTCCACCAATTCTTCTTCTTTGTCCACATCTTCAACAATCCCCTCAGTGGGATTGACAGTAGCAGTGAAGGCATTCAAGATTCTGTCATCGTCATTGTCGTAATCGTCCTCAAGCTCCGTGTCACTTAAGGTAGCAGCAAGTGCCTTACTCTTCCCAATGCTCTTCAGATATGTAGGACACTCCTGTTTCATATGTCCAAAGCCTTGACACTCGAAGCACTTTGGTCCTGAGGGAACAGTGTACTAACCGTCATCCCTAGCATCCTTCTTCCCTTTATCTTGGCTTTTGTACTGAGAAGAACTGGATTGCCTACGGTCCTTGTCGAAAGTCTTCCCATTGGCATTCTTTATGAACTTCTTGAATTGCCTAGTGATGTAGGACTTCATCTTAGAATCTTCATCGTCTGAAGACTTATCCGTATCACTGCTCTTGGCCTTCAAAGCCATGCTCTTGCTCTTACCCGACTTACCAATCCTCGTTAACCCTAGCTCGTAGGTTTGCAGATTGCCAACCAGCTCTGTTAAAGGGATCTTGTCAATATCCTTTGCTTCTTCGATCACCGTAATCTTGGCATGGAATCTCTTAGGTAGAGATCTGAGTACCTTTCTCACAATCTTGGGTTCAGGAATGGTTTCCCCAAAATTGAAAGTTGAGTTCACTATGTCCTTGAGCTTGGTATAGAACTCATCAAACGACTCATCCTCCTCCATCTTTATCTCTTCGAAGCTAGTAGTGAGCCTTTGAAGCTTCGAGTCCTTGACAGCCTTTGTTCCTTCATAGGTAATCTAGAGGATGGTCCATGCTTCCTTAGCAGTTTCAGTGGAGGATATCTTCTTGAATTCCTCATTGGTGATCGCACTGAATAAGACATTCAATGCTCTGCTGTTGAAATTTTCCGCCTTGATCTTAGCATCATCCCAATTGCCCAGCACTTTCTTTGGCTTGGTCCAGCCAATCTCTACAGTTTGCCACACCTTCTCATCTAGAGATGACAAGAAAGCTCTCATGCGTACTTTCCAATATGCATAGTTAGTATCATTAAACAATGGAGGTATAATAAGAGATTGTCCTCTATCCATGACAAACAGGGGTCAATGGATCACACAGGAAAGATTAAACCCTAATCAGAGTGTGCCTACTCTGATACCACTTGATAGGCCAAAAAACATATTAACCCCTTATGATTAATTAATTGATTAATTAGCCAAGTTTATTAATTAATCAAATTAACATGCAAAGCTCATGGTAGCACAAATAAATCACTAATTAAACTAAGTGCAATGGAAATTAAATAGACACGGTGATTTGTTTACAAATGGGGAAAACTAACACGGCAAAAACCTTACCAGGTGATTTTAAGGTCACCACTCTCGAGAATCCACTATTATCACAATAAGCGGTTACAAGTAAAGGAATCCTAGTACCTTATACCAACCTACAGTTGAACCCTTACCCTAATACCCAATTGGACTTATTCTGTAGTGACAATCTCTCATTGTAATGCATGGCTCCTAGTACGTGACTAACCAATTGCGCGGATCCTAGTACGTGACTTCAATCACCAACTAGAGAGAGTTGTTAGCTGCAAAGTTCTTTAGTTCATCGAGATGATGAAGATCAAGAAGATGCTTGGTCACAAAACCCTACGGTGCACAAACACAGCAACTTCTTCACAAGAATGATGAACTAGGAAAAATTCTGTCTCTGGTCACAATTTACTTGAATAAACTTTGCTCAACACTTGTGCAACTTGTGTCCACTTTGACGGCCCTTAAAATAATCATTTTATATATCTAGGGTTGTCAGAAAAGAAAGTCCAAACACATAATCACGGATTAGAGTCAAAACAGAAATGAAATTCTGTTTTTCATAAACCTTGACAAATAGCCAATTGTCAAGCCACGGGGCTGAAACAGCTCTTCAAGCTCGATAGAGACTAGCTGTCAAGCTTTAATGAACTTGCACTTTTCAGCTTGAATCTTGGACAGACTTGTATGGCTTCAACACTTGATCTTGAAACAAAGTTTCTTGAAGTATTAAACACATCCTAGATCTATCCAAATACAAGTAAAGTGCGGTTTGTCAAAGGATTAGCCAATTACATAAAATAGTGACATATATTCCTAACAAGTGAATCACATATGTCCTAACACGTCCACCATCTCAACAAATCTCTATACAATATGATGATAGATTAGATTTTGTTGAGCCAATGGCGGATCTCCTCAGTGGCTCTTTCAAAAAGAAGTCAATGAACACAATCCCTTTCACTGCGGAGATGACGACATTGGCTTACATAATGATCCATAACCTCTACCCGGTGACGAACTTGACCACATTATTTGCACCAAGAACTATTTTCCTGTATGATCTCTTCACACATAAGGAGAACGACATATGCAGTCATATATACTACCTTCTGACCAAAAGCATCACCAAGAGTAACTCAAGGACAATATTTCCATTCCCAAGTCTCATTATGGCTCTCATAGCAAAGACGAAGCTTAAGATTCCAAGCAGTCTTACCATCGTGCAAAGAGACTATCCCATTGGTGCTCAAATGGTGACTCGAAGCAAAGCCCACATCACTGGATCAAAAACTGGTATTTCTTAAATCCCAAGGGACGATATTGAGGAAGAAGGTGGGGACACGGAGGAAGAGATTGACAGGTTCACATCAGCCCTAAAGGGCTCTGCATAACCATCTTCCCAAGCATAAGCACGAGGACCCGATCATCTTGATCGTCTCATTGCCAAGGTTGAGCAGATGTATGCTAGAACATGTGCAGCACACCTCAGATTAGTTTACTTATGTCGAAGGCCAGATTACTGTGCTATCGTCTCCGATTGAAGACATGATGATGGAGCAGCGGCAGCAACAAGAAGGATCCGATTCAAAATTTGAGTAGTTCTAGCTCCTATGGCCATTCTAGTCAAAAAGGGGGAGAAAGTTTTGAGTGGAAGTTGCATAGTTTGAGGGGGAGCATAGCATAAGATATCATGGATATTTGTTTTTTCCTTTATAGTTTTTATAACTCTTGGATATTTACATTGCTTTCTTTTAAAACTTTTAAAGTACTCTAGTTTAAAACTTTCAGTTTATATTCAGTACTTTGTTTTTGTATCCTTGCTTTGTAGCATTTTTAAGTACTTTTAGATTTTGTTGCATTATCTTCAGTACTACACACTTGTGCCCTTGTTGGATCTTGTATCCTTGATGCAAATACTTCTTGTATTTCACATTGGTTGTGTATTATACATGCAATTGATTTTTGCGTTGCTCTTAATTGCATTGCGTATCCGAATGATCATTTACTAGCTAAATGTTCATTGTAGTCATTCTTTTATGACTGCCATTGTTTGATCAAGATATGCTTAATTGTTTATATATTGTTTATTACCTTGATCGCACTTTACTTGCTCATATATGTACCGTGTATTCAACTTGTCATAAGTTTAATGAAAGTTTTGTTTATGAGCGAGTGTTTCAGGTTACAAGTCTATACGTGCAAGTGCTTCACCGCTTCTAGATTAGGTGTGAGTAAGTTTTACCACTGTTTCCAAACTCACGTTTAAGTCTAGAGTTTGTTTTAGGGGTTTTGTCACGGAATAGCCAAAAGGGGAGATTGTAAAGTTGTGATTTACAACTAATTTGTGTTGGCTTTAATTCTGTGCCAAATTTGGTTGTAATTCTGTTCAATCTTATGTGCCCTGTATTATATGTGGGATTTCTTTGTATGGATTGTGTGTGAGAGAGGGTGTGAAGACTCGTATATTGGCACCTATACTGCCGTTAAGAGAGCAAAGCATAGTTCCCTGGATGTGAATCGAAGCAAGGCCACCAATTAGGAGCTCGACATCACCTATTGGAACTGCCATTATAGCAAGTTAGCAACCATAAGGGATGCAAAGAGAACTGATTTCAAGGCCATTACTTGTATATTGTTGACGAATACTGTGAACTGGCTTGTAGAAATGTAGGTCATTTCACCATTTTATATATAGGGTAAGTGTGGCCAAGTTGCAGCCGATTTTTCTGACAAAATTCAGAAAGCGCTCTATGTGAACGTCCTTTTGCACAAAATGTATATGGATTGTACAGTGGTATAACTAATAAGTAAAGAAGGGAAATGTTAGGTAGATGGTTGAATTTAAAAGGTAGGGGAATATGGGCTGTTATTACATGATTACAGTATTTACTACTACTATTTTTGGTTTAAAGCTTCTGTTTTTATTTCAGTATAATTTCAGTAGTTTATTTTATGATATTTTCTATGCTTTGTAGCATATCTTGTTTGTACCCATGTTGCTTTTGTAAGCTTTTAGGGTTTGTTTAATTGCATGTTTTGTAGGTTTTTATGGTTTGTGCCATGCATATGCAGTACCTTGATTATGCAGCCTTTTTGCTTGTGTGCTTGATGTTTAATGTCATACATTTTACTTCAGTACATCACTCTTGTGCCCTTGTAGGATTGTTCCTAGATGCATATACGTTCTATGCATTGGTTGAGTGATGAACACTCTTGTGCCCTTGTAGGATTGTTCCTAGATGCATATACGTTCTATGCATTGGTTGAGTGATGAACACTCTTGTGCCCTTGTAGGATTGTTCCTAGATGCAAATACTTCGTGTATTTTGCATCGGTTGAGTGTTGGATTTGCAAATGATACTCTTCAAATGAGCTTATCATCCTGCATATCTGGATGTTCATTCATTATGAGAATGAGCATAGTGATCACTTTTGTATAGTGATTGCTTGTTTGATCTTGCCATGGTCTATTGTTTTTATTCCATTTTGCTTGATCATGCTAATATTGCTCCATATGCTTTTCAAGTTTTTCTGCATTCAATGTCTTGCCATATTGCCTTACACCATCATTAATTAGTTTTAATATCACTAGTTGGGGGAAGAAGACTTTGATAATACTCTAATTGAAACCTTAAAATAACATATAGGATACTACTTAACCCAAAACTTATTATCTCCCCAAAAAATTTCACATAAATTATGAAATTCCCAGATAGTGTGGATTGGATTGAATGAGTTTGTGTTGCATGAGCATATGCAATATTGATCAAAGAAATAAAAAACTTTGACTAAATTAATGGAATTTAAGTCTTAATGATAGCGATCTAGATTCATATGTGGCTATAAATTTTTGAAGTATTAATGGTCAAAGTCACCTCTACCTGTAATTCTTTTGCCGTGGTCCAAAGTAATAAAGTATTATGTATGTAATTCAACAATGTAATAAATAAAGTGGTTTGGATAATGAAATATTCATTATTATATAAGTTGTGAAATTGAGTGTGAATTTGAATGTGTTTGTATATAGGCCGTAATAAATAATATACATATAAAGACGGATTGAGAATTAGGGTAAAAATTATAAATGTGTTTACTTTGTTAAATATTAAATAATACTCTTTACTAATCAAGATTACATGTGTTTCCTCGGATTATATCTGTTTTACTTGTTAAATATTGCTCCTTGCCTATTCCATAAGGCCCTGGACAACGGCCCATTATGAACCCATAGTGGCATGTAAGCAGTTTTACTTATTTACTCTGTGAGTTACTTTTTATATTTTTTTAAGTTTGTCAAATTCAAAATGAACATGTGCACACTAGCATTGATCTCTTTATGTAGTTGTATTTCGTAGCCAATGCAAATTTGTGATTGTGTGCGTATTTCACAACAAATGTCCACAGCAAGAAGCAACTTCATGTGGCTGGAGCATGGGATCATAGATGTGAGGGATTTCACAATTCGCTCCAATACCAATGAGCTCGGTTTGGATCAAATGCTATAAAAGATTTTTGCCCCCTCATCCTTCACCAATTTGTTGTTGGATGGATTGGTAAGGCACACGGTCCAATAATAGAAGAGTTGAAAAAACCAGTTTTATGACTTTTGGAAGTCGGGGAGTTATTAATGACCACGTAAGAAACCAATTAATTTGATCCGGGTACATTTAGCAATGAGCCTCAAATAGAGTTAGAGCTCCAATATTGCCCCAAAAAGGAAATTAAGGGCAGAATAGAACGAGAATTTTTTCAGGAAATCAAAGATTAAAAAAAGAAAAGAAAAAAAGATCTCTAAATATTTTCAAACAAATCGATCTGAAGGAATCTCCTCTAATCCACTAGCAATTTTTTTTTTTTTTTGGAAATATTTTATTTTTCAAATCCATTCCCTTAAGGCCTACTTCAACTCATTCATTCATGACTTCTTATATTCTTCCAATTACATTTTGTAAAACTCTTCCTCTCCACATTTTCACTCTTATTCTCCCCCTCTTCTTTTGGACCCAAGCAATATTCTTCCAACAGTTCTTTCTCTTCCATTTTATTTTTCATATAAGTTTTTTAATGGAAAATTTTTGGCTCCAAAAATGTTAATTTGGAGCTATTTTGCTCTAACTTATTATATGACGGTTAAAGAGACCATTCGTTGTAGTTTTTTGTCAGATGCTCTTTTAATATATTATGTGGCTTGTTTAAATAATACACACAGAAAGTCTTATAAATAGTCACATAATAAGTTAAAAAAGGTATCTCCAAACAAGTTTGGAACTAAACTTTTCCCATTTTTCATTACTCCTTTTACTCTCATCCCAACCATGTATATATAATAAACTCCATTTCTTTAACATTTTAAATATTTTGGTAGTTCTTTTTTTAATTGTTTCTAATATTTTATTATTGATCTAATTGTAGCATCACATTTTCAAAAAAATTTCTTTTTATTCATCTCATTATGATATGATAACATAATAGATAGTAACTATTGGAAATCTTCGATATAAATTTGATAAATCCAAAAACTAAAAAAATTGATTCAAGAATAGTATTTTCAATTTGACTCTATCAAAACTCACAACATTATGTTTTACTCACCAAAACTACAAAAAGAGAAAGAGATCATTTTTATATTATAATCTGTTCCTCGTTCTTTTAACTACATCAACACCAAAACATACAAATATAATTAGCCTTCACTTTCTTAATTTTTCCAAATTCATATTCTAATAGTTGAAATTGGTAAATTAACTAAAAAAAATATAATAAATAAAGCATAGAAAAAAATGGCATATTTTCCAACTCAAAAATTTTAGCCTTTTGTATCCAAGAAAAAAAAAATCATTAATAATGATTAATTCAAAATCTTCCTTTTCATAAAATTAATTCCACAAAGAGAGAGCAGGCTTAGAGGAATGGAAGTCAGAGCTTTTGTCCAACCCATATTGATGGTAGTGTTGAGATCCTTGAGGTATTGGTGGTCCTAGATGAGTCGATACCTTCAATATAGAAACACTACATATGGGCAAGTTGGCTACTTATATTTTTTGGGCCTCTTTGGACCAATTTAAATTTAGTGAGGGAGTTACTTACAAGTCTCCAAAGTATAGACTACATACTTTTACTATAAACCCCATTCAAAAAAAGAAAAGAAAAGAAAAAAAAAACAGAGAATCTTAGGGCCTGGGAAGGCCATGGCATCACTTGGTCTCTAGACTAGATTCAAATCTTTGATCCTAAATTGTTGTCAACATTTTTTATATCGATGACCAACTATTAATAAAATACATGCTAAAATTTGGATAAAGTTTGGTAACAAACTTGATTGTAGTCAATGGCAATAACATACTCAATATTTATTTTTTTACATTGACTATGAATTTTGACAAATTCACTATTTAATAACATTTACTTTTTGTTATATCTTCCATGTATGCAAAATTTCCAGAAAATCAAAAATTGATTGTTATATCATCAATCAAATGTTTAAGTTTTAAGTTTTTGTAATATAAAATTATGCTTAAAAAATAAGTTTATAGATCAAATAGTAAATAACATATTATTGATATGAAATTTGACATACTTGTTAAGAACATAAAGAATAAGCAATTTGATAATTAGATTTTCAAAAAATATAGCAATGTTAAGTTTTTTTAGTGGGAGTTGTTGATTTTGGCTACAACCAAGTTTGTAGCCTAACGTTGTCCCTAATATATATATATATATATATATATATATATATATTAGAATGTATTTATAAAACAAAGTCATGTAAATTTTCTCAAATTGTAACTAGAAAAAAACGTTATGTACTTTTTTTTCCTACTAAAATTAAACTAAAATTAAAATTAAAATCAAAATTAAAATTTTAATTAAAATGAAGCAGATATTACTTTATTGTTATTATTTTCTTATTTTTACATTTTAATAAATTAGTGGGTAATACAATGTAAAGCCCTCAATATATGGGGGAAAATATAATTAATCGATTTTATTGAGATATTAACGCAGTTCTTCTACCCATTCATTGGGGTGGATCTCGAGGTTATGGCTCTTGCGATCAAATATTTTATATTCTAGATAGTTCGTTTTTATTTGAAAATATTTTTTAATTATAAATGTTTACTAGAAAATATCAATTTTAATATAAAAACTTATGAAATAGACATAAATTTCTTAATTGAATCTCAAATAGAATTTTTTGATAAATATAGCACAAGATTTTAATGAAATTCTCACACGCCAACAAAAAATATATATTTTTGTTCACTTATTATATATAATATAAGATAATGAAATAATATTAACAAACTTCCACATAACATTTTGTCTTTAATTACATTAAATGGCTCAATATATAAATATATTTGTTATATTAGTTAATTTAGAATTTCAAGTGACTCACTATTATTATGAAGGTTGTGATAATATATATATATATATATATATATATATATATATAATTTGTAATTAATTTGTGCATAACATGAACATGAACTGATGAACACGGTACCAATTTAAATATGAAACAAAGAAAGAAATTCCGCTTAAATTTATTGCACTAAGCCTCAAACTACATCAAGCTGCTGCCTGCTAGTAGGTGTAACCCCACAAAGCCGGCATCCATGGTGAAGGTGAACTTCATGTCATACAACATGAGAGTTATTATCTCTCTTGACTTGCACAGAGAGCTCTAGCTTCGTGATTTATGTCAGAAAAATCGGCTGCAACTTGGCCACACTTATCCTATAAAATGGTTGAATGGCCAGCATTTCTACTGCAAGCCAGTTTCGACTTTCGATAGAGCAATACACTGTGATTGAGAAATGGCCTTGAAATTAGTTCTCTTTGTTTCCGTAATGGTTGCTGCATTGGCACTTCCAATAGCTAAAGCCCAGTTATCCATCAACCCCTCGACTGGCCTTGGCGTTGTGCTGCAGGTCCAGCCGTCTTTTGTGCCTTGCAGTTTAGGTGCGAATGTTACTGCCAACCCAGGTTTCCCAAGTAAGTTTGCTCAGAATTTGTTACAGTTAGTCCAATGCACCATGACTACACACATTAGTCTCAGCTAATAAGGTACTTCAATCTCACCATTGTTTTGTTATGTTTACTTCTAGATGCTCAAGTACAACGGCAGTGTGGAGCTGGAAATGTGGTTGCTAGTTGTTAAATGTAGATTATTATTAGCAAACGCAATGTGTTATACCATGTTGTGTATGCTAGAGTGGATGCGGAAGGAGAAGCATAGAATAGGAACACTGAGAACACGAGGGTTACGTGGTTCAGCCTTGACGGCCTACATCCACGGAGGAATCCCTTAAGGGCTACATCTTTATTGTATAAGAGTGTAGTACAATAACCTGTGTTACAATGAACCCTAACATGAGTATATATAGGCGACTAAACCCTAGACTACTAGTACAAGCAGGAATGGGCTTGGGCCTATTACATTGGGCTAATATGTCTAATATATATCTCTAACACCCTCCCTCAAACTCAAGGCGGAAGCTCGATGAAGGCTTGAGGTTGGATAAGCATGAGAAGATCACTTGGAGATGCCTTTGAAGAAACCACAATGAAGAATGTGCCAATTGACCAATTTCGGAGTTTCAAATGAAGAAACGGAGTCCAAAATCGGAATCTACGCGAAAAACTGAGCAAGATAGGCCCTTTCGGAAATTTTGACTTTTGGTCAAAGGTCAACGCAAAAAGTCAAAGTCAACTGGTCCAGGTCAAAGTCAACGGATCCTGGTCCGGGTCGGTTCCGGGTTTCCGGGTCGGGTCACGGATCGAGCAGCAGAGCCGCTGACGTCATCCTATGACGTGTCGCTGACGTGGACTAGGGCTGATGTGGCAACGGCTTGCGTGGCGCTGACGTGTCAAGATGACGTCAGCAGCAGTCTTCAGGCGCGTGTGGCGCGTGCTGTTATTCCACCGGCGCGTGGAGAACTCCGGAAGGCGCGTGAGAGCGCGTGCGACGGAGATTGATGCTCGGACTTCGGGGTTTGACAGATCGGTGAGCTACGAGGCCGTTATGGTGGCGCGTGTTGCTGGAGGAGGATCTGCTCCTGAGGAATCCGAGGCGGCGCGTGATCTACAACGGAAGCGCGTGGTGGCGCGTGAGGCGGCCGTTGGTGGCCGTGTTTCTGGGTTTTTGTCGCGGGAGGTCGTGGAGCACGTCTGTGGTATTGGTTTCATCAGGCGAGGCATGGATTTGCACAGATCTAAAAAGTTAAGTCACGGCTTTGCTTGAGTTTGTGGATTTTGGACACAGCACTGAGCCATGGTGGCTGCAAGATGCCGTTGAGTCTAGATCCGGCAGACAAGCATGTGTGACTTTTGATGGTGGTGTGCACGTGAGAATCTTCTTTGCTTGCTAGAGATGTTTGTTTGATGCCAAGAACGGAGTTTGGCTCTGATACCATGTTAAATGTAGATTATTATATTAGCAACGTGATGTGTTATACCATGTTGTGTATGCCAGAGTGGATGCGGAAGGAGAAGCATATAATAGGAACATCATGAACACGAGGGTTACGTGGTTCAGCCTTGACGGCCTACATCCACGGAGGAATCCCTTAAGGGCTACATCTTTATTGTATAAGAGTGTAGTACAATAACCTGTGTTACAATGAACCCTAACATGAGTATATATAGGCGACTAAACCCTAGACTACTAGTACAAGTAGGACTGGGCTTGGGCCTATTACATTGGGCTAATATATGTCTAATATATATCTCTAACACCCTCCCTCAAACTCAAGGCGAAAGCTTGATGAAGGCTTGAGGTTGGATAAGCATGAGAAGATCACTTGGAGATGCCTTGAAGAATGCCTTTAAAGAAACCACAATGAAGAATGTGCCAATTCACCAATTTTGGAGCTTCAAATGAAGAAACGGAGTCCAAAATTGGAATCTACGCGAAAAACTGAGCAAGATAGGTCATTTCAGAAATTTTGACTTTTGGTCAAAAGTCAAAGTCAACTAAGTCAAAGTCAACGCATCAGGTCAAAGTCAACGGCTACAAGGACCGGGTCGGTTCCAGGTTTTCCGGGTTGGGTCACGGATTGGGCTGAAGAGCCGCTGACTCATCATGATGACGTGGTGCTGACCTGGCCTAGGGCTGACGTGGCAACAGCTTGGGCCGTGCTGACGTGGCAAGATGACGTCATCAGATGACGTCAGAAGCAGTTTTCCGGCGCGTGGAGGAGCGTGATAAGTCCACCGGCGCGTGAACGAGATGCCAAAAACGCTAGCGGCGCGTGTGGGCGCGTGTCTTTGTTTCGGCTGCCGGGCTTCCTGGGTTTTGTAGATCGGTGGGTGACGAGGCCGACAGAGCGGTGCGTGTATCATAATGCAGTCTAAATTCCAGAATTTCGGCGGCGCGTGGGAGGAGCAAACGGAGGCTTTGTCAGCGCGTGGAGGCGCGTGCAGCCGTCGTTAGATTCCAGGTTCCTGGGTTTTAATCGCGAGAGGCCGTGGAGCACATCTGTGGTGTTGGTTTCATCAGGCGAGGCTTGGATTTGCACAGATCTGAGAAGTTGAGTCACGGCTTTGCTTGAGTTTGTGGATCTTGGACACAGCACTGAGCCACGGTGGCTGCAAGATGCCATGGAGTCTAGATTCAGCAGAGAAGCATGTGTAACTTCTGATGGTGATGTGCACATTAAAATCTTCTTTGCTTGCTAGAGATTTTGTTTGATGCCAAGAACGGAGTTTGGCTCTGATACCATGTTAAATGTAGATTATTATATTAGCAAACGCAATGTGTTATACCATGTTGTGTATGCTAGAGTGGATGCGGAAGGAGAAGCATAGAATAGGAACACTGAGAACACGAGGGTTACGTGGTTCAGCCTTGACGGCCTACATCCACGGAGGAATCCCTTAAGGGCTACATCTTTATTGTATAAGAGTGTAGTACAATAACCTGTGTTACAATGAACCCTAACATGAGTATATATAGGCGACTAAACCCTAGACTACTAGTACAAGTAGGACTGGGCTTGGGCCTATTACATTGGGCTAATATATGTCTAATATATATCTCTAACACTAGTAATACAACCAATGGCAGTGGAATATTTTCATTATCCGTGGATTTTGCACGAGTTGTTATCTCAGCAACAATACGCTTGAGTGATTGCAATCTAGTGGTTGTAACACCCCTCTCCACCTGCAACGCCACGCTTCCTGCTGTGGGAGTCTTGCAATCGGCCATACAGTTCGTTCGAACCGATGTTTCCACCGGCGGCCGTGTTGTTTTCATTTATAGGCCAGTTGGGTTCCGTTACATTTCCTCAACTTGAGGAATAGAAGAGTATTTACATGAATAAGGTCAATTGAACCAATGATATAGTATTTTCCTTTCCAACTCTTTAATAATGTTATGAAGATTGTCATCCAATCTGTAAACTCCTTTCCTAATTAAGGAGTACTCCTGTTGCTATATATAATTAATAAAGCCTTTAATGTCCTTCAAATGAATATGGACTTAGTTGTGGATTTCTTTTGACTTGTATATGATAATCAAGGCTATGTTAATTGGGAAAAAGCCTTTTTGATGGTGTTCGTTTTGGTATTATTGTACGTAGGAAGTAAAAGTTTAATTTTAAAACTTATTTTAACCGGAAAGAATTATAGAGTTTAGAATATTTGGTAAACTACAGTGTTAAGTGTTGGAATATTTTTATAAAAATCATAATATTTTATATTTATTATTATTTTTAACTATTTGTTATGAGTTGGCTGCATAGTAAACGTTAGTGGCTAACGTTTTTCTATTATTCAATCTTAATTCATTGCTTGAAACCATCATCTTTAATTGGTTGAGTTTGTACAGTTTTTATGTTACCGTTGGCATTGATATATTATGATTCAATATAATTACTATTTACTATCCATTTTAAATATAATTATAACAACAATATAGTAAATTTAAAACCCAAATAAACTTGATCTTTATTGTATGTTTCTTCAGCCAATATGAATATGCAGCCAACATGTCCGATTTTAGATGAGAAAATCAATTTTCTTATGTGCACCATTTTCATGTAAAGAAGAAAACTACCTGCATTTTTGCAGAATCAAAATCTAATTTCATGAAAATAAGATATCCTTCGATACACTATTTTTTTGGGTAAAAGAAAAGTACTATTAAGAGATTCCTATTCTACAAGCGGCGTAGGCTTGTAAGGATAATCAGTAAGGTGGATGAGTTGTAGTATCCCAAGGGCGACACGCACAATGTTATTAGTCTACTACACTGGAAATAGGAATGGTAATGGGGTGGGTTCGGGTTGGGGGGAAAGTTACAAGTGATGGGGGGAAGCCATCTGATTACATGAAAGTAAAGGGTACAGGTTACAGTTGTAGATACAAGTGTAAGCTGGGATACAAGCTAGAAATGCCATCTGATTACAAAACTGTAATGGAGAGGGTTGTGAAGTGTTTTGCTGGAACTGAGCTAAAAGACTTCTAAAGTAGCTAAAAATTTAGGACTTGCCTCAGACTAGAGGAGAGGCTGCCTTTTAAAGAGGAAGGGAGCTTTGGATCCTGCCGAAGACTGTTGGAAATCCGAAAGGTAAAATGCTTTTACTGCGGGTGAATAATCATTTCTGCCGAAAGCAAATAGTGACTTCAGGAGTTTTGTCTGGCACTGTAGAGTGAATAGTAACGGTCACTGTACATGAATAGTGCTTTGTCCCCTTGCTTTTCTGATTCACTGTTCATTATTACTGTTGGAGGAATAGTGAATTGTTTGAAGAGTGCGAGTACTGTTCATATAAGGAATCTTGAATAGTAACCGGGTCTGAACACTGTTCCAAATAGTGACTGGTGCTATCTGGAGAATCTAGTCTTCATCCAAATTGTAACCATCATAAGGATCTTGGGAGTCCTGAGATGGGTCAATCGGATTTCCGTTGACTGAAGCTTCAGAAGAGGCAGGAGAAACTCTTTCTGCTGACTCTATCTTTTCTGATTGTAAAAGCAACTGCTGGGCAAGATCTTTGAGTTCTTTGCTAGATTTTCCAGCAATCTGGACGGAGTCTAGGCTGGACTGAGACCTTGTATTGTAAGCAATAGCATTCTGAGTGAAACCCTTAAATTCTGGAATTTTCTTAGGGCTTGCAATCCTTACTAATGGATGGATACTAATCTGTACCATAATAATCCGAAGGAGGACTATGGAGGTAATCATGCTCATGAAAAGTGGTGAAATTATCATAGACACCACACCAATTAAGGGCTTCATATTTTGGTTCTCTTGTGATGAATCTCCTTGGATCATTGTTGTAGTTGGCCCATTGGAGGTCCATGGCTGCTGTGGAATATGGTCTGGTAGTAAAAACTGAAATTCTGCCAGTGCTACCGACAAAGTGATAATTTTGCCATAGTTCTTGAGCAATGGTGAGAATTTCATTGTTGAAGTAGTTTCTCCAACATTCTGCAAGGTCAATAGGTTCTTTGTAGGATAAATAGGAGTCTCCTTCAAACCAAGGACCTTGATAGTTGTAACCGTTGATGAGTACAAGGTGTGTGGAAGGTATGACATTCATCCAGTTGTTACCATCCCATTGTGGGAGAGTGCTCCAACATCTAATGGACACAAATGTACTTCTGATCTTCGTGACAACTTGTTGTATGATTTGTGGAAGCTGGCTGATTTGGCCGTGGTGAGTTAGTTTGATTAATCGAATGAAACCATACTCAAACATTTGCGAGAGCCAGCTTGGATCTCTATCTTCTTCATCCGTTCCGTCTTCATAATTAACTATGAGACCAGGGAAAGGATGCCGTTTTTGATAAACCCTGTGACTGCTACCAAAGTATTGTTCCCATATAGACTGTGCCAGTGCATGGTCAACAGCAGTATCGACATCACTATCTGTTTCGCCAAAGACGGGGAAGTGGGTAGTGACCGGTATTTTGAAATATTCAAACCATCAGTCAAATGATTCGAACATTGCCTTGCAACCAAAAATGTTGGTTTGTATTTCTGGTGGCAAGTTGGCAATAGCACATCGTAAGATAGTTTGAGCCTTAAGGCTAAATTTAGCATAATCAGTGCCCATGATAGTCTTTTGATCCATTGATTGGATATCCTCTTTGCCAAAGAGTTGACTAGTAAAGGCTTCATTTCTTGCTTCAAGGTCGACTAGGTAGATTTCTAGGGCTTTGAGGGTTCTTTGGAAATGGCCTTTTCTGTTTAGGTTCCAGGCTACCTGGAAGTTATCAAGGATAAATTTAATGGAGAATGGCAAGTCTTTGTATGCACCTTTTTTCCATTGTAAACCTTCTGATAAAACTTTATGTAAAACAACAGCCATGTCACAACTGGAGTATGTCACCTCTGCTGGGACATAATCCTGAAGGGATGTTGATGCTCTTTGGTTTCCCTTAGATGATGCACCTTCATGCTTTACAAAAGACTGTCCCGCTGCTGGGAGCCTTACGTCTTGAGCATAGCCCTGTGTAGGTGCTTTCCAATTGTTCCTTTTCTCTGCCAAAGAAGTCAATTTCCTCCACATTTTAGTGGGCTTGTTTTAAGAGTTATTTGCTTTCTTTCCTGCCAAAGATAAGTAGTATGAATTTGCATATTGTTGCAAATAGTATTATCAAATGCATGTGATGTTATGAAGCAAATATTTTTATAATAAATGTTTTGTGACGAGTTTTGAAACTGAGTTGGTTCAAAAGAATCATCAAGATTGAGGAAATTAAGGTTCTTAGCGGAACTTGTTGAAGCAAGTGTTTTGGAATGGATAAGGTTAAGAGTTTTGAAGACAGCTACTTCTTGGAGGGTGTTAATATCTCGAGGTTCAGGGCTCCTAAGAAACTCAAACTTAACTTGTTGGCCAAAAGGATGGGTAGTGATTCCTTCACTATCTGTGGTGAAAGGGTACAATAGACACATAAAGGGATTTCCTAATATCACTCTATTCGTCATGTTTTTCACAAGGACAAATGTGGTTTTGAAGCATGTGTTGTCCTGACACACATGGGCTTTGGGAATTTTGAATTCAATCTGCATTTTACCTCCACTTGCAAAAGTTAACCTTTCTTTGGTTTTTCTGAAGTACTTAGAGGATATAATTCCTTCTTGAATGCAGTTAAGGTTAACGCCTGAATCCATTAGGGCTATGACCTCGAAATCAAAATCTTTACTTATGACAATCCTGACTTTGGAGTGCCATTTCTGGAAGTTAATTCTACTGATGGCTTTTAAGAACTGTTCACTGGGTTGTCCAGGGTCATGTTCTTGAACCATATCGGCAGTTGGATTCACTGTTTCTTCATCATCAGAAGGGTTCTGGAATGAGGTTCCTTCCTCATTGCCTTGATGAGAAGTACTTTCCAGATTTTTTAATCTTTGATCAAGGAAATTGTGATCAACTCTAAGGATGGTTAGCTCTTGCTTAAGGGTTCTAACCTCAAACTTAGTTTCCTTGATTTCCTTTTGAAGGTCGTTGACTGTCAACTCTTTCTTGGATTTGGTAAATCTTTTGTAGATTTGTTCCAAATTAACTTTGGGTTCCTGAAGCTTAGGTTCGGGTTTACTGGTTTCCCTAGCTAAGGTTCTTTTGAATTCTATAAGTTTCTGAGCTTTGATGGCTGGGTCTTTGATCTATTCTATGAGATCTAAGAGGAGCTCTTCTTGCTTAGAAAGAACATTGATAGTTTTGTTTCTGCAACAACTATCCATGCAAGGTATGGGTTCATCTGGGCTACTAGAGGTGCTAGAAGAAACTCTAGAGGGTTCAGAGAATGACTGGTACATCTTACGAATCTCACTGCTAGAGGACTCACTTTCAAAGTGACTAAGTTCTAGGAGCTTAAAGATTTCATCTTTACCGGCTTGGTCACTAACGAGGGTATTGATAAGGGATTTGGCCTTAGCTTTACACTCTTTCCTGAAATGACCTTTCTTTCCACAGTTGAAGCATTTTCCTGATGCTTTGGGTATGAATTTTCCTGTGGATTTGGATTTACCTTTCTTATAGAAATCATCTTTGCTGTACTTCTGTTTTCGATAATACTTGGCTGAAGTTTTCTTTCTGTGAAAATGTTCAGAGGATTCATTGCCTCTGTATTTGGATTTTCTCTTGGGAAGGATGGAGGGTAAGCCATACTGTGTACAAAAGTTTCCTACTTCGTACTTGGCTTTTCCTTTGTTGGTTTTGCTCTGGATTTTGAGAATCCTGCACATCTTCATTCCTTCACTTCGAATAGTGCTAGAGATATCTCCATAGGTTAGGTTATCATAATCTATGACACCTAAGGGGTTACACAGGGTTTCTTTAACCTTTTCTCCAAAAAGGGTAGGTAAACCATTGATGAACTTCTTCTTCTAGAATGGAGAGTTGCAATCACTTCTGTGCATGACTCTGGTAGTAAACACATCTTCGTACCACCTAAAGTCACCAAGGGTTTTACATCTAAGGTTACTCAACTGATCATAGATCCCAGATGTGATATTGCTGGGTTTTCCTACGAAGTGTTTCATGATCGTATAGACCAGGGTATTGACTCCGTCTGGGATACCTCTACCTATGTTGTCGTCAAAGATGGGGAGTCCTTCCTCATCTTTTTGGACAGCATGCTTGATGTCTTCCTTAGATTCTTCTATAAGGCAATTGTTCCACCATTGGAGGAGTTTACCTGTGAATCCTAAGGATATGAGTTCTATGACCTCAGTATGGGGATGTCCTTCACTGATGTAGTTGTTGGCTACCATGGTCATATGCTGGAGTTTATTCAGGATTTCCTGTTCAGACAAACCATCTATGTTCCATTCATAGAGTTTACCTGAAGAGACTGAGAATTGGCTGCTAACATTCCTTTCCTCGAACTGGAGGTCCGGGGGTGTAGGCCTGGGATACCAATTCCTAGTTAGGCTAGTAGGGGTTACCTTTGGATGGGTAAGCCTTTTTACCTCTAAGTTCCTGAACTAGTTTTCTAGGTGTTCTATCTCCTTTTCATTGTCTGAGGAGGTTCTGCTAGAACTGCTAGAAGCTGTGTGGACATCTAAAACCACTAATCTATTTTCTAGACGAGGATCAACACTGGTTGAAGTGCTAACTGGTGGAAGGGTGACTGGTTCCTTCTTCACTAGTTCTTCAAGCTTTTGGTTGACTATTTCTAAGGCTGTTCTATCCTTAGATCTAAGGCTGGGTTGCTTAGTTGTAGGAAGCTTGACTAAGGGTTTCTCTAGGGTTTGGACAGGTTTACTAGGGTTTCCTGATTGGAGGATAACCTTGTTGTCTATCCTATCAAGCTGTTTTCCTACAACACCTAAACACTAGTTGGTGTAGTTGTTTTGCTCTATGACCTTTTTTACTATCGTTTCTTCTTGGGTGGTAGGGGTTTTGAAGGGAGAGGCAATTAAATCACTTCCACGGTGGTTGAAGACTACGGCTTCCTGAGGTGGATGGTGAGATCTAACAACTTCTGGGGGTTTGGGTTTGCCACTAGCGTCTTTACTAGGGGGTTTTGTCCAATTGGTTTTGGTGAGAACACAAGACTTCTTGTGCCACTCAAAGTGGTTCTCAAAGTATTCAAAGAAAGTGACATTATTGGATATCTCTTTCATGAATGTTGTCCAACTTTCGAGAACTTCTTTCTTTTGTTCAAGGGTATGGTTGGCTCTATAGGCTTCTTTTTTGAGTCTGTTTGCTTCTGACTCAAACTCCTTGCCTAAGGCAACTAGATCAGGGGTGAACACTTTCCTGATAACCTTGAGTTCATAATCTATTTCAGTTTCTGGCTGAAAAGGATCCTGGGGTTCATGTTGATATGGATTCATCATATCACTACCTGATGGTGATGGGGGTTTCTGACTTTTTTGACTTTTGTTGTCTTCTTCCTCATCAACAATTGAATCTTGCTTGGCTGTGTAGCATGGTGTACTAACCTGGGATTTGGTCTGGATACCTTGGAGCTCTAGTCCTAAATCTCTTCTAGATCTGGTAAAGGGTGCTAGAGGTCTGGATAAGCTACACTGGGATGCAGGTCTATCTCTAAGAGGGATAGGGAATTGCGGGATGTGTTGGTGTAGATCTACTAGGGATCTAAACCTTAAGTCTCCATATCCTATGGGTGAATCTAGGGGTGTTCTAATCCTAGACTGGTCAAAGCTTAACCTAACCGTTCCGTCGGCTAGTTGTTGAGCAAAATCTACATCTGGGTTCCTAGAGGGTTGTTGGATCTGTAAATAATGATTTTCATTTTCCAGAGTCCAATTGTCAGGGAAAGTGACATTTGTCCATTTCAGGGTCTTGGGAACCTGAATCTTGGATCTAAGGTCTTTGGTTTGGATGAGAGTGGTTTCTCCCATCTTTCTCTTGTCAAGTGCTTGAACATTTATGTTCGTCCTCATGCACTTGTAATAGACTCTGTAGATCAAGGCAACTTGCTGGACACCGTGCAACATGAAGGTTCCATGGGTCTTGATGTTAAGAGTGAGGGTTTTCATGACATGTGGGCAATTAAGGGCCACTGCAAAATTAGGGAAATAGTCGAAATGAACTGGTCCACTGCTTAGACTGGCTTGGATGGTGCCTAGAAGACTATCATTAAATCTGAAAGCTCGAAAACGTGTTGAAAACACAAGAGCTGTTTAGACCCCCTAATTAAAATTCCGGCTTGGTTGATTTTACACTAACTTAATACCAAGTAAGGAATAGTGTAAACACAAGCGTATAAGAAAGACAACTACTCTAATCCATAATTAAAGCAACACAACAGTAATAATGAAATGAACAAGAGTAGGGAAGAAGGATGCAAACACAGAAAACACCGAGACGTGTTTTCGAAGAGGAAACCAAAGAACTCGGCGAAAAACCTCTCCGCCGCCCTCCAAGCGGAAATCGATCCATTAGACAATCAGTTGGGATACATGAGTAAGCAAGAGACCCTCCAAGCCTAATCTACCCGATGTACCTAAGCCCTCCAAGCTCCTACTCCAACAAGGCTTCTCGGAACCGTGTCTTGTCTAGCACCCCGGATCCCGCAACAAGCTCCATGTTGCATCTGCCATTCCAGGCTTCTTCCAATGCTTCCCAGCAGCACCAAAACGTCACTCAACACTCTCAAATGGTGTGGTAAGTGTTTGGGCTATCAACCTCTCAATGGTATGGAAATGGAGATGGAAGGGTTGAGGAGATACCACAAGCAAGTGTATAGAGAAAGGTGGGGAAGACAATCTCTAATTCCAAATGTGTTTGGCTAGGGTTTTCTCTTTGAAGCATTCCTCAACATTTGTGGGTAATGAAGGTATATATAGGATAGGTGCAAAATGTGTGAGTCAGTCAGTACAGTCTGGCAGAACAGCATGTCTCGCGGGTGTCTCGCGGGAAGGCCTTACCCGCGAGATACTCGCGAGAGACAGCTGTCTCCACCTGGCCTGACTCTTCGCATTCCAGCATGTGCAGGGCACATGCTTCACTTCGCAGGAAGCTAAGTCGCGACATACTCGCGAGAATCCTTCAGCCTCCAAATGCTTGAGTCTTCACACACTCTCTATCACACACCCCTTACATCAATTCCCACAACAAATACAGGGTATAAACGATTGATAATAATTACAATCAAATTTGGCACGGAATAAAAGCCAACAAAACACATAGTTGTAAATAACAACTTTACAATCTCCCCCTTTGGCTATTCCGTGACAAAACTCTAAAACAGACTCTAAACTTAAACGTGAGTTTGGGAACAAAGGCAAAACTGACTCACACCTAATTCTAGATTCTGATAAGCTCTTGAAACATATGAACAAGTAACTCCTGAAACACAATAACAAAATATTATCATTGTATGCAGAAAACTTGAAAAGCATATGGAGCAATAAAAGCATGATCAAGCAAAATGAAATAGAAACACTAGATCATGGCAAGATCAAACAAGTAATCACTATACACAAGCAATTACTATGCTCATTCACACAAGGAATGAACATCCGGATATGCAAGATGATAAGCTCATTTGAAGAGTATCATTTGCAAATCCAACACTCAACCAATGCAAAATACTCGAAGTATTTGCATCTAGGAACAATCCTACTAGGGCACAAGAGTGTTCATCACTCAACCAATGCATAGAACTTATATGCATCTAGGAACAATCCTACACGGGCACAAGAGTGATGTACTGAAGTAAAATGAATGACATTAAACTTCAATAGCACAGGCATAAAGGCTGCATAAGCAAAGTACTGCATATGCATGGCACAAACCATAAAAGCCTACAAAATATGCAATGAAACAAACCCTTAAAGCTTACAAAAGCAACATGGGTACATGCAAAGTATGCTACAAAGCATAGAGAATATCACAAAAGAAACATCTGAAATAATACTTAAATAAAACATAGTATCAAAGCTTTAAACGCAAAACAAGTAAACATAAGACAACAAAACATAGGAATTGTTGACTTCTTCTCCCCCTATCACCATACTCCCCCTATCAATGACATCATCTCCCCCTTTTTGTCATGGAATAGCTAGTCATTCTCTTCTAGCTTCCGTTGAATTTCGTCCAGCTGAGTTTGGAGAGATGTGAACTGTGAATCAAGACGTCGGTGGTGAGTGTACATGATAGTCGCCAGTCCGGACATCTTTGTACTCATCTCTTGAAGAGCAGTGAAGATATTGTTGAACTGTTCATCATTGGTACGAGTTGCAGAACTCGAGGAACTCGATGGTGCATGACTTTCTTGCTTGGTGTTCTTCTTGGCGTGGCTCATACTCGCATGGAGAGACCGAATGTTGATTGGACTTGGCCTTGGATATGGACGTTCATCTTCCAATGGACGGACACCTTTGAGCTTCAAAATCTTTGAAATAAGGCGAGAGAAAGGAATACAATTCCTTGAAGCAGTCCGGTCAACTGTTTTTGCCAAAATGTGAAAGATATGAGAGCACACATGAATCTCTACATCCGTGATCAGATCATTCAAAAACAAAGCTTGACCAAGATTCATATATCCGGTGCTGGACAAGGGATAGAGATTGCTACACATGATCATTGAGAGAAGTCGTAACTCGGAAGAGAGGGATGCCACATTGATTGACTTCTTAGTGGAGGAGAATTCCAAATTGGCTCCTAAAGACTGTTTGAGATACTCTTCATCTGGGTTCAGCTCATCATATACCGGCGGTATGGGGAGTATTGGCCGGTTAATGTGTAGAATTTCCGCCAAGTACATTGGTGTGACAGAAAAGCTCTTTCCTCGAACCCAACATTTAATCTCTTCGCCGACGACACTAGCATTGGCATAGAATTCCTTAACCATGTTCTCGTATGTATCCTCGAAAGTTGACAGCAGATAGTTCCAATCTTTCATGGCAAACCAAATGGGTATTTTTGTGTCCCTGAGTGATGGCTGGTCAACCCCTCTTTCAACTATCAAAGGAGCACCCTGAAAGTGGTTCTTGAAGGATTCAAACGCAGCATAAGACTTAAACAAGTGAGGATCAAAAATTCCTGTTGAGCAACGAGTTCGCTTTGGTCTAGGTGAATCAGCATCAACATCAATGATCGGCTCTTTCCCTTTGTTGCGGCCTCCTTTCACAGCTGAAGTCTTGAATGGAGACATCTGTGCAACATAGCACACAAAACAAATAGGAGACAAGTGCACAACACACAGAACACAGAACACAGAACACAGAACACAGAACTTGATTAGATTCAAGTTAGGTCAAAACAGAAGTAACACTACTGAATGCATAGACACAATGCAAGGAACTAAGCAAATGTGCATGTGTGTGTATATGTGAGCAAGTGCTAATGTGTGAGTGGCATGTGCAAAGTGCATGAGACACACTATCAATGACCAAAATGAGTGAAATAAGGTCAAACATGTGAAAGTCCATGGATTGAAATCACTTGATTCCGAATTGGCACAAAAATGTCACTCAGACATTTTGACAAACACCTAACATGCACAAATGCAAATATAACATGAATAATGCAGGAACATGGGAAAATCTACCCTCAATACATGATAAAATGCCACAAGGGGCCAACACAGAGGCAGAAACAACAAATGGGACACAGCCCAAGCAAAAGATTTGACAAAAATTCACCCAATTTTGAAAAAATAGCCAAATTTTCGAAAAACCCCAAATTTTTGAAACCCTAACGAAAGTTCTGCATAAAGTAGGACAAAACTTGAAGGGGAATGCTTTAGAAGACATACCTTGAAGTTGACAATGCAAAAAGGATGCTTGAAAATGATGGGTTTTGAAAAAAATGACCTTGGGTTGAAAAAGGGTTCGACAAAGGTTGAGCGAGGAAAGTTTTTGTGTTTTGAAAAAACTGTCACATCAGCAATATAAAAATTGAAAACACGCATTTTTCGCGGGTTAGGGAGTGGCGAGACAGTCGCGAGAAGGGCCACTGAAGCACAAAAATTTCGCGAGAAGCATTAGGTCGCGAAACAGTCGCGAGACAGTCGTGGTAACTTCTGTCTGAATTCTGAAAAATCCAATTTTTAGCCAAACAGCATTTCGCGAGAAGCTGTTGGTCGCGAGACAGTCGCGATACAGTCGCGAAAGTTTCTGTGTGACAGGAAGAAAAAAATATTTCCCTCAACTCCTTTTCGCGGGAAGCTCTAAGTCGCGAGATTCTCGCGAAACAACCCGTGAACCAGTTTTTGAAGAAACACAAAAACATGCATTTTAATAACAAACAAAAGACATGAAAGTATAAAATCACTTTCAAAAACAAATAAAACACTCAAAAATCTTTTTGGGTTTGATCAACAAAGATTGAGCATGTGAAAACACATTTAATCAAGTACAATCACACACATGAATATGACATTCATTGAACATAGACTTGTGTGTTGTGTGTGGATATCAAAAATGAGATAGTCCTTAGTCCAATGTGAAGCTTCAATGATCAATTCAATCAAGGCATACACAACTAGCACTAGATTATGTGACCCATCTCAATTATAGAAACATGCATATATGACCTCCCACACGTACTTGATAACAATTCATTGAAGCTTTTCATTTGGCTCCATATTCAACATATCATTTGCAACTTTTGAGCAAAGAAAATCTCATTTAGAGAAAGCTGCCTGAAATTTTTGATATTTCAATTGATGAGTTAGCCTTTGGCTTTTTGGGCATCATACATTTTATTTTGGTCGCTTTCCCTTTTTCCTAGTCGAATACTAGTTTGTGCGACAGGCTTTTGCAGCTCTATATCTCTTTTCATTTGGAGATTTACATTTAGAGAGATCTTTTAAGCAAAAAAAATAAAAGTGGGAAGATATATAGGCATGAGTCTATGCATGTCTCAAGATCAACAAAACCATTCACTAATCATTCATGACAAGGTTGAAGATCTATTTATAACAGTCACATAGATTTCAGAATTTCTTCCACAATGATATGAGTGCATGAGGGACAAGCTAAGCTCGTTAAATGCACAAAGCCATAAGTACAAAGGTACAAGGCAAAACATGCTTTGAGACAAAACTCAACAAAGTGATCAAACTTTTTGGATTTTCTATTTTTTATGTGTTTTTGAAATTTTTGAACACACCCAAAACAGAGCAAGAAAAGAATGATCAACAAAAATAGCAGGTGCAAACCAAAACAGATAAATGAAAAACTATTAGACACTAAACATGTGGAACCAAAACAATAAGTATGCAACAAAGAGTAGTATAGGTTCACACAAGAGATAGAGTTCAGGGAATGATACCGACACCGATGGTCTTACGCAAAGATTCAAACTTTGGGCCATCTAGAGGTTTAGTAAATATGTCTGCCTTCTGATTCTCAGTGTTGATGAACTCTAAGTACACGGTCCTTTCCTCCACCAAATCTCGAATGAAATGATACCGAATTTCGATATGTTTTGACTTCGAATGTTGAACTGGATTCTTGGACAAATTTATGGCACTTGTATTATCACAATATACACACATCGTGTCTTGAGTGATTCCATAATCATGAAGAAGCTTCTTCATTCATAGTAATTGAGCACAGCAACTTGCAGCAGCAATGTATTCAGCTTCGGCTGTTGATAAAGAGACTGAATTCTGCTTTTTGCTCATCCATGACACCAAGTTATTTCCAAGATAAAAGCATCCACCGGAAGTACTTTTTCTATCATCAATGCAACCGGCCCAATCAGCATCAGAATATCCGGCTAAGCATTCATTTGAATCTCTTGAGTACCAAATCCCATAATCAGAGGTGCCATTTATGTAGCGGATAATTCTTTTGACAACTGTTAAATGTGACTCTTTGGGGGCTGCCTGAAATCGAGCACACACGCCTACACTGAAGGCAATGTCTGGTCTGTTAGCAGTGAGGTATAAGAGACTGCCTATCATGCTTCGATAAAGCGTTGGATCCACTTCTATACCTGCTGCATCCCGACTCAGCTTTGATGAGGAGCTCATTGGAGTGGAAGTATGTTTCTTAGAGTCTAGACCAAATCTTTTAACAAGATTTTTGGCATATTTCTCTTGAGATATGAATATCCCATCTTTCCGTTGTTTCACTTGAAGCCCAAGGAAATAGTTCAGCTCTCCCACCATACTCATCTCAAACTCCCTTTTCATTTCTTCGGAGAATTCATGAGCCAAATGGTCAATTGTGGATCCGAAAACAATATCATCCACATATACCTGAGCAACTAGGAGAGACTTCTCATCTCTCTTTACAAACAAGGTTCGATCAGCTTGGCCTCTTTTGAATCCACGATCCAACAAGTATGTTGTGAGACGATCATACCATGCTCTTGGTGCTTGCTTCAAACCATACAGTGCTTTCTTCAACCTTAGCACATGATCCAGAAAATGAGGATCTTGAAATCCTTTTGGTTGCTCAACAAATACTTCTTCATTTAGAAAACCATTCAGAAATGCACTTTTTACATCCATTTGGTACAGTTTAAATCCATAACACATGCGATGGACAGTAAAATTCGAACTGACTCTAACCTTGCTACTGGTGCAAACGAATCATCAAAATCTATGCCTTCCACTTGAGTATATCCTTGAGCTACCAACCTAGACTTGTTTCGAACTACCTCACCGTCTTCATCAGTTTTGTTCTTGAAGATCCACTTGGTGCCAATGACATGGGTATCTTTGGGTCTTGGAACCAACTCCCATACATCATTTCTGACAAACTGATGTAACTCCTGGTGCATAGACTCGATCCAATTTTCGTCTCTAAGGGCTTCCTCTACCTTCTTGGGTTCGAATTGAGCAAGATAACAATTGTACGTCACATGATTCGCACTGTATTTTGGTCCTTTTCTCGACCGAAGTCCCTAATTTACGTCACCAATGATATTACTTGGTAGATGATTGAGGGTTACCCTTGATGACGGCCTCTTGGAGGTGGAAGGTTCTTCATCTCGAGAGATTGGAGGTTGAACTTTCGGAGGGGTGAGAGGGCTAGAAGGCCCTTGCATCGATCTGGTCTCCCTTCTTGGTATAGGGGGTGTAGACTCTTTTTCTGGTGATTCTTTCTCGATCTCATCATCTTGAGACATGTTGTCCTCAACCTCCCCCTTCTTCAGGTTCGATCCTTCACCGTCATCCCTTTCCCTTTCAGATATGGTATCATCAATGACCACATTTATTGACTCTATTACCGTCTTGGTGCGTTTATTGAACACCCTATATGCTCGGCTATTTAATGAATAACCTAGAAATATCCCTTCATCACTTTTAGCATCAAATTTTCCAGGATTCTCTCTATCATTGAGAATATAACATTTGCTCCCAAATATTCGGAAATATTTCACCTTCGGCTTCTTTTCTCTCCAAATTTCATACGATGTCTTCTTCGTTCCTGCTCGGAAGTAAATCCTATTCCCAATGTGACATGACGTGTTCACAGCTTCAGCCCAAAACTTCTGTGGAAGATTTTTGTTGAGTAACATTACTCGAGCCATTTCTTGAATCACCCGATTCTTCCTTTCAACTACTCCATTCTGTTGTGGAGTCTTTGGGGCTGAGAATTCCTTCTTGATACCGTTCATTGCAAAATGCTTCAAACTTAGCATTTTCAAACTCTTTCCCATGATCACTCCTGATTTTGATGATAGGTACTCCCTTTTCATTCATCAATCTCTTGCACAATTTTTCCATCTTATCACATGCTTCCGATTTCTCTCTAAGGAAGTCCACCCAAGAATACCTTGAGAAATCGTCAACTATCACCATGATGTACCGCTTTCCACCCATGCTCTCTGTTCTTGTAGGACCCATCAAATCCACATGCAGTAATTCTAACGGACGAGAAGTTGCAACCACATTCACTTTAGGATGGCTTGACTTTGTTTGTTTTCCCAATTGACATGGACCACAAACATTCTTCTCAATCTTCCCAAACTTAGGTAAACCAACCACAGCCTCAAGCTTCGAGACTTTCGCCACTTGTTTGTAATTTGCATGTCCAAGTCGTTGATGCCACAACTCCAAGAGGTTTACCCGAGCACTTCGACATGCTATGCTGGGTTTTGGAATGATCCCATAGCAGTTATCAGTGGTCCTTAGTCCCTTTAGAACTTGAACACCTTCTTCATTGAAGATTAGACACCTTTTCTTTGAAAATTGGACCAAGAAATCTTCATCACAAATCTGAGTGATACTTAACAAGTTCACTTTTAATCCCTTAATATATAGCACATCAGTCATCAAAGGCAGACCCGGAATATCCACCGTTCCCTTTCCAAGAACTTGTGAATGACTACCATCCCCAAATGTCACAAATCCATCTTCCTTCTCTTTAATAGTTTTGAACAAAGATTTTTCTCCAGTCATATGCCTAGAACACCCGCTGTCAAGGTACCACAAACATGAGTTAAACACTTTCAATGCGGTATGAACAAAAAAACATGCATGAGAGAGACATTCTTGACCATCAAAACAAGAATCATTTTTCCTTATTTCATTCAAGGATGAGTGAAGTTTCCTTTTTAAACGACCAAGTTTATCACTTAACTATCTATTTCTTCTCTCATATTCATAGTTTAAAGACTTTGACTCACATAGGCTGTTATGTATATCATGGTTCCTATGAACTAATGATTTTAGCATATGACTAAAAATTCTAGCATGTTTCTTAGATTTAAATAACTCCAAGATTGCATTACTGGAACAATCTTCAAATATGCTCATTGAGTCATTTTCACAAACACTTTTCAAATCCTTCATGGTAGTTTTATCAAGAACACTTTTCAAAACACACCAAGGGGTCTAGGATCACACTTAGGTATTAAAACCACAGCAAGTGTACCTGCTCTGATACCAATTGAAATCTCGAAAACGTGTTGAAAACACAAGAGCTGTTTAGACCCCCCAATTAAAATTACGGCTTGGTTGATTTTACACTAACTTAATACTAAGTGCGGAATAGTGTAAACACAAGCGTATAAGCAAGACAACTACTCTAATCCATAATTAAAGCAACACAGCAGTAATAATGAAATGAACAAGAGTAGGGAAGAAGGATGCAAACATAGAAAACACCGAGACGTGTTTTCGAAGAGGAAACTGAAGAACTCGGCGAAAAACCTCTCCGCCGCCCTCCAAGCGGAAATCGATCCACTAGACAATCAATTGGGATACATGAGTAAGCAAGAGACCCTCCAAGCCTAATCTACCCGATGTACCTAAGCCCTCCAAGCTCCTACTCCAACAAGGCTTCTCGGAACCGTGTCTTGTCTAGCATCCCGGATCCCGCAACAAGCTCCATGTTGCATCTGCCATTCCAAGCTTCTTCCAATGCTTCCCAGCAGCACCAAAACGTCACTCAACACTCTCAAATGGTGTGGTAAGTGTTTGGGCTATCAACCTCTCAATGGTATGGAAATGGAGAGGGAAGGGTTGAGGAGATACCACAAGCAAGTGTATAGAGAAAGGTGGGGAAGACAATCTCTAATTCCAAATGTGTTTGGCTAGGGTTTTCTCTCTGAAGCATTCCTCAACATTTGTGGGTAATGAGGGTATATATAGGATAGGTGCAAAATGTGTGAGTCAGTCAGTACAGGCTGGCAGAACAACATGTCTCGTGGGTGTCTCGCGAGAAGGCCTTACCCGCGAGATACTCGCGAGAGACAGCTGTCTCCACCTAGCCTGACTCTTCGCATTCCAGCATGTTCAGGGCACATGCTTCACTTCGCGGGAAGCTAAGTCGCGACATACCCGCGAGAATCCTTCAGCCTCCAAATGCTTGAGTCTTCACACACTCTCTATCACACACCCCTTACATCAATTCCCACAACAAATACAGGGTATAAACGATTGATAATAATTACAATCAAATTTGGCACGGAATAAAAGCCAACAAAACACATAGTTGTAAATAACAACTTTACAAAATCTAATATGACGGGTGTCTCTAAGGGCCATAAGGACTGAACAATTCAGGCCTTCTTTGAACAAAGGTTTAACTCCGACCTGGACTAAACCTATGTGAATAAAATTATGTTTTTCTTTTAGGTGTCTTTGGAGGACAGCTGAGGGTAACAAGTAGCACGTTTCATACTCCTTGTTGATGCTATAAACTTGTTCTATGGTTCTAACATGGTAATCTGTCTTGAAAGCTTTTTTTGAAAACCATGAGGATGTCCTATAGATCTGGTTTGTGGGAACCTTAGGGATGTTCCAATCTCCTAGTTTTAGATCTGTATCTGATAACTCATAAGACTCCAAATTGAGAATTCCATCTTCTTGAGGGATCTCTAGGAGAGATGTTCCTGATGACCTAATGCTGGTAGAAGAGTTACTTCTAAACAACCTATTCATTATTCTGGATTACAAGCTTAGTTAAACAATCACAACCTAATTATCTTTAACCTCAAACTTCAGGATCTATCCTTAGATCTAAAACAGGGGTACAACAAGACTATTGCCTAATCTCGTGCAAACTCAATCTCTTACCGCCACGATCCTTACTCTGAGATAACTCCCTTCCGCTCACGCCCTACCGTCGGGACTTATTGGTTGGTACGGGACACACACTCAGCCTGGGATTTACTGGTCTTACTGGGTTAACAACGGCATAGATCATGGTCTTATGTGTCTCAACAGTACACATCTACAACAAACTGGACGGATAAACACAGAAACATGAAGAAGTAGATAACTGGGAAGCAATTGATCAACATGAACAAAGAATCACAGAATAATAAACAGATAGGTAAAGAAGGAGGCTCAGCCTTCCAACAAAAGAATAATACTGAACAAGAGATAGTAGAAGTAGAAAGCAATATATGGTAATGGAAGAGCTATAAGAAAATAGATGTAAAACAAAATAAAACTGTTAGGAGATAACATATTCAAAATAAT
The DNA here is from genome assembly GCA_019022515.1 of Quercus aquifolioides. NCBI lineage: Eukaryota > Viridiplantae > Streptophyta > Magnoliopsida > Fagales > Fagaceae > Quercus > Quercus aquifolioides. The sequence goes on along the minus strand of CM032334.1, from coordinate 9,809,900 downwards.
GATAGTAATGCGGAAAATAATGGATAACTATGGCGGTTGAACCTGCCAACTTGATTAATTCAAAATAAAATGTAACTTACAACACTATGATCGGCCAAAACTTGGCTTAGATACCAAAAGGGGGGAAAGTTACAAGTGATGGGGGGAACCTTAGGGATGTTCCAATCTCCTAGTTTTAGATCTGTATCTGATAACTCATAAGACTCCGAATTGAGAATTCCATCTTCTTGAGGGATCTCTGGGAGAGATATTCCTGATGACCTAATGCTGGTAGAAGCCGAACCCACCCCGCGGGCTTGTTCCCATTACTTGAACTTGGCCCGTTTAATAAACGAGTTTTTTTTTTTTTTTATAAATTTTTTTTTCAAGCCCCAAACCTGCCCTGTCTAGCTAGGTCAGACTTGGGCCGAATTCGTGGCCCAATAAAAAGAAAAGATCGAATTGAAGCCTATACTGTGGCCTAAGCAAAAAAAAAATTCATATTTTTTCATATTCAAATCTGAGCAGCAAGCACGATTTTCCAATGGAGGAGTCACTGATTAGTAAAAGCTTGAACAGATAACCACTAAAAAAAAAAAAATCCAAAAAATAGTGAAGAAAATTAATGCATGTGTTGAAAATAGAAAGTATAAGTGGTGTTTGGAGAGAAGGAAAATGTGAGAGAAAATGATGGACTTACTATGCGTTGCTCATGATTGAGGGTTTGGAATTTTTTTTGGGATCAAAATGGAAAAAGCTAATAAAAAAATTTAAATTTTGTGGGGGCTTTTTAAGAAAAGGAAAGAGTGTGAGAGAAAAGAATGGTGGAGGGCCGGCAGTGACAGAGCTAGAGGGTGAGTGAGACTGAGTGAGATTGGGAGAGGAGAGTGAGGGAAATGGGATGGGGCTGCTAAGTGAAATGAGAGGGTGACGGTGGGGTTTATAAGTTTATATATATGGTTTTTTGGTAATTTTAGTTTTAATCGGGTCGGGGTCGGGTTCGGGTCTGAGTTTAGGGCGAGTTTTACTAAAAACTGGACTCGCTTTGGATTTTATTTTAAAAATTCAAGCCTGACCCTATTGTTTCACGGGTCGGGTAAAACCCGCCCCCTTAGGGTCAGGTCGGGCGAGATACCCACGGGTCGGGTACTTTTTGCCATACCTAACCGGAAACCCCATAGACGATGTGTATTGTCTGAAGACAGTGACATGGTCCATGCCTCAACTCTACCATTGTTTTGTTATGTTTACTCCAAGATGCTCTAGTATAGCTACGATGTGGAGTTGGAAATGTGGCTGCTAGTGCAACAACCAATAGTGCCATAATATTTTCAATTCCCTTGAATCCTCTACAAGTTCTTCTCCAAACACTATTGAGTAATTGCGATCTAGTGGTTAACACTCCCTTATCCAGCTGTAATGCCAATCTTCCTTCTGTGGAAAGCTTGGCCTCGCCCTTACAGTACGTCAGAAACACTATTCTTAGGAGAGATTTTCTAATTGGTACTCGACCAAGCGAAGGAGGAATGCAAGTTTCCTCACTGAACCCTGACTTTTCTAAGATTTTGATCGGGAAAGCAATGCTGTCAGGATCCATGTTATTAAGAAAGACAGCCTCTAGGAACATTGACTTGGGTAGCCTATAAGATTTGGGAGGTTTGTAGCAAGCAAAGTCTACTAAATAAATGAGGACTTCTCTTTTCTATACAAGATATAGGACAACTAGTCCTGCAGCTACTACCATCACAAAATGGTGCAGGGTTCTCTAGATAATTAGATCATGGAGGCTAAGAATGATGAGTCTTAGGGTCATTGTTGCCATGGATGGAGGTTTCGATTTGTTTTTGGTCTTGACAGAATTGAATTAATTTAAGTTTGTTTGGCATGCATCGCATTGCATTGATTGGCATATGGTTGAATTAATTTAAGTTTGTTTGGCATGCATTGCATTGCATTGATTGGCATATGGGTTTTATGGCTGAGGAGGTATGGGGTATGAATATTGGAGATTGAGCATGACACATGAGGAGAAAGAAAAAGGCCTGAGGAAAATTAAAAGAGAGGAATATGTATAGGGCATTGAACATCCTTTTGGTGCTCGTTTCAGGAATCAAGTTGTGCACGCAATGGTCTATTTCTTTCCTAATGCGGTTTCTTTGCTAAATGATGGTGGCCAAATTATCTTAACAAACACTCATCCCAATTCCATTTTTGTGCAAATGTGTGACAATTATTAGTGATCACACATAATCTATGAGTTGAGTTTATATATCTTTATGGTTTTGTAAATATGTGGGCACAAGTATATATATGCATATGGGCTGAATTTGGAATCATGTTGCAATGAAATGGTTTCCTAATTTAATTACTTTCATCAGGGCCTGGAGCGAGTACTTCCAAAAATTCTCAAAGGCCTGAGCCAAATTGAGGCCTAAAAGGTAGGGATTGGTTTAGTTTGAGCCATTTTCAATCTAAACTAACCTCATTTGATTAAAAAATTGCCAATCCAAGCAATCAATTATCATGAAAATAACTGGACCAAACCAACCCATAGGTGATTGGTTTGAGTTAATTGAGCTAGGCTTTTTTGTCCTAGCCATTGGGTCATTTATCTCTTATATTGAAATTAAACTTCCTATGATTTCCAATAAAATAAAATAAAAAAATTAAACTTCCTATAATTTTTTTTAAAAAAAAAAAAAAATTCTCAAGTGTGTCAAACTAGTAATAAGTAACAAGTTTTCATCCAAATTTGTAATTCATCAAACTTGCAAAATAGGAATTACAAGTACTTACTTTTTCTTCCTCTATCATCATCCATGAACTTTTTGTACGTCATTCATGGAAGGCAATTGCCAACCCTACAGAACGTCCATGGGAACCCATATGTCCACATCCATGAGAACCTTATGTTACATCATTCTTCTTTGATCTAGCCTAATATGTAATATTATTTTTGTAAAGTTGTGGTTTCCAACAAACTTGTGTTGGCTTTAATTTTGTGCCAAATTTGATTGTAATTTCTTCAATCATTTTCCCTGTATGTAGGTGGGTTTATTTGTAAGGGATAAGTGTGAGAGATCGGTGAAGAATAAAGCTTCAAAAGATGAATTAGTACAATTTGCGACCAGTTCGCGAGTAGCTCGCAAGAAGCAACCCGTGAAAAGGTCATGTGTGAAGCACATGACTGGAAATTGAAGAGTCATGCCAGGCTGTCAAGTACGCGAGGGTTTCGCAATGAGGGCCATTCCGCGAAGTTCCTGAGAAACATTCTGTTTGGTAAAATGTTAAGTTGCTTTACCAAATTCTTTACCCACACAATAAATACCCTCATTACCCATATATTGTAATGAGTGATTTTTAGAGAGAAAACCCTAGCAAATACATTTGAGAGTTTGAGATTGTTATACCCACAATCATCTACACATTTTCTTGTGGTTTTCCTCAACTCCTACCTCTCCATCTCTAGATCCTTGAGAGGTTGTTAGCCCAAACACTTACCACACTCATTCTAAGTGTTAAGTGAGATTTTGGTGTTGCTAGGAAGTATTGGAAGGAGCCATTTGGTGGTGGATGAAATCAGGATGAATTGCGGTATCCGGAAAGCTAAAGAAGACAAGACTCCGGGAAGTCTGTTGGCAGTAGGAGCTTGAAAGGCTCCAAGTACATGGGGTAGACTAGGCTTGGAGGGTCTTTTGTTATTCGTGTGCTCACCTTTATTCTCTAGTGAATCGATTTTGAATAGGAAGGTCGCGGAGAGGTTTTTCGCTGAGTTCTTCGGTTTCCTCTTCGATAACAAGTCTTGGTGTTATCTTGTGTTTGCATCTCTCTTCCCTAGTCTTTAAGCTTTCTTTTTATTGTTGAATATGGCTTAGGGTAGTGTTATCAATTCATTGCACTTATTTACTCTTGTTTAGAGTAAAAGCAATCTAGCCGTATTTTTTATTTGGGGGTCTGAATAAGCTCTTGTGTTTTAGCATAAATTTGAGCTTTCAATTTTGTTGGGTATTTTTTTAAAGATAATTTGGATTGGATTTTGTGGGCTTGCCTTGTGTGATAAATACTGTGTAGACTCTAAGAACACACATTTTTGTTCCTACTCCAACTATGAAAGGCACTTTAATAATCTTGCCATATTGCCTTACACCATCATTAATTAGCTTTAATATCACTAGTTAGTGGGAGAAGACTTTGAGAATACTCTAATTGAAACCCTAATATAACATATAAGATACTACTTAACCCAAAACTTATTATCTCCCCAAAAAATTTCACATAAATTATGAAATTCCCAGATTGTGTGGATTGGATTGAATGAGTTTGTGTTGCGTGAGCATATGCAATATTGATCAAAGAAATAAAAAAATTTGACTAAATAAATGTAATTTGAGAGTCTTAATGATCGCAATCTAGATTCATATGTGGCTATAAATTTTTGAAGTATTAATGGTCAAAGTCACTTCTACCTGTAATTCTTTTGCTGGGGTCCAAAGTAATAAAGTATTATGCATGTAATTCAAAAATGTATTAAATAAATTGGTTTGGATAATGAAATATTCATTATTATATAAGTTGTGAAATTGAGTGTGAATTTGAATGTGTTTGTATATAGGTCATAATAAATAATATACATATAAAGACGGATTCAGAATTAGGGTAAAAATTATAAATGTGTTTACTTTGTTAAATATTAAATAATACTCTTAACTAATCAAGATTACATGTGTTTCCTCGGATTATATCTGTTTTACTTGTTAAATATGGCTCCTTGCCTATTCCATAAGGCCCTTGACAATAGCCATAGCAGCATGTAAGCGGTATTACTTATTTACTCTGTGAGTTACTTTTTATATTTTTTAAAGTTTATCAAATTCAAAATGAACATGTCCACACATATCATTGGTCTCTGTATGCAGTAGTATTTTGTAGCCAACGCAAATTTGTGATTGTGTCCACAGCAAGAAGCAACTTCATGTGACTGGAGCATGGGATCATAAATGTGAGGGATTTCACAATTTGCTCCAATACCAATGAGCTTGGTCCGCAATCAAATGCTATAAAAGATTTGTGCCCCTTCATCCTTCACCAATTGGTCGTTGGATGGATTGGTAAGACACACGGTCCGGCAATAGAAGAGTTGAAAAAACCAGTTTTATGACTTTTGGAAGTCGGGGAGTTATCAATGACCACGTAAGTAACCAATTAATTTGATCTGGGTACATCTAGCAATGAGCCTCAAATAGAGTTAGGGACAGTACAGAACGAGAATTTTTTTAGGAAGTCAAAGATTAAAAAAAGAAAAGAAAAAAAAGATCACTAAATATTTTCAAACAAATCGATTTGAAGGAATCTGATAGGTTATTTAGACCCCTTAAACAACCAAATTGCGTAGCCTAGATTAATTAGCCAAGTTGTTACTTAGTCAAATTATGCAATTTCTAGGTTAAAGCAATTCAACAATCATATCAAGAATAATAATGCAGCGGAAAATAAATAACACAAGATATGATCACCCAGGAAACCACACGGTAAAAACCTGGGGAGGATTTGACCCACCGATCCTCAAGGCAAACCAGAATTCACTATGAAAGAATTGAAGTTCTTACAGAAGGACTACAAGCTCCCCGCTCGACTTCCTAATGCTACCCACCAGTACGAACTTCCTGACACGACCACGCGCAGGCTCCGAATCCACGGACTACTTCTTTCTAGAATTCTTCAATCAGCTACAAGCTCCCCGCTTGCTTTTCTTTTAAGTTCCAATGGTTGCAACTAAGTTGATCTTCAAGATGTTGAAATCATCTCTACCTTGAAAACCCTAAGCTTTGTGTAAAGGAAAGCTCCTCTAAGATCTCACAAGAGATTTACACAAAACAGAAAATATGAGCAACAATAACAATATGGACAACCTCAAAAACGTGGCTAGGGTTTTGTTTATATACCTAGGGTAAAAACATAAAACCCTAAACGTTTAATGAAGTAGGGCTGAGTTGGAAATTCTGCAGAAAATTTAACCTGTGCGATATTCGATCGATCGAGTCTAATCTTCGATCGATCGAGCCAGGCCAAAAGTCCCAAGTACTTTTGCAGCCACTCGATTCCAACTGTACAATAATAAACCAACTTTGAGCAAGCCTAAACAAGACTAAATACAATGTTTTGATCATGGTTTGCCAACATTACAAATTAGAGTTCTAAATACATAAAATCCTAAGACCTTAGAACCTAACAAACTCCCCCTTTGGCAATCCGTGACAAAACCATAATTAAAAGCTCAAAGTTTTACAAGTAAAAGCCCTTTACAAAAGTAATGCTCATAAAATCAAATTCAGCCTAACTACTATCCATCAGTTGCAAGTGTAGACAGCAGCTTTAGTTGAATCAACCTGTATATTCCTGAAATACTCAACAAACGCATAAACGCATGTGTGACAGAAAAGAGTAAAACAACAGGTATAACATTCTTGTAAGATTCACACAACACAAAATAAAGACATATATGAATGATCAACTCATAAATATAAATCAATAAGTAGTGAATCATAAAGCAACAAGAATCAATGAATAGAACATGTATATCAATCAATGTTACTCCCCCTAACATGAATATCCCCAAAAATGATATACAAAGTGAAGCACCTAGATACAATCTAAAAAACTCCACAAGCTCCTCAAAACAAAAAGTCTCCCCCTAACTACAAAAACCCCTCTACAAGTCAAAAATACCACTCCCCCTTTTTGTGACGGAATGCCAAAGAGCAATCACAAGTCGCCATCAAAAGGAGGTGGTGAGGGTGAATGAAGACGCGCCAAGTCAGCTCGTAGAGCATGAAACTCATCTAGCAAGTCCACCAAAATATGTCCATGAGCCGCCTGAACGGTCATGACAGTCTCCAAAGTACGACGAACATCGAAGTCGGCCGAAGAAGGTGGAGGAACATCAGCAGCAGCAGCATCATCACCAACTGGATCAGTAACATCCTCACCAGCAAGACCTGCAGAAGAAGAAGGAGGAGGTGCGCTACTAGAGGGCTCAGACCTAGGGTGTTTAGAACCAGCTCGAAGATGAGCAGCCCTTTGTCTAAGAAAAGACGCACCTATGGGAGCAATAACATGAACGGGCTCAGAGGAAGGGAAGCCACCAAGATCAAGATGAAGGAGAATCCTATGAATGAAAATAGGATGAACAAGAGCATGAGCAGATGATGAACTCCTATAAACATCGTTCAAAGAACGAAGAAAAAGATGGGGAAAACTAATAGGAGCATCAGTAACCAGAGCGTATAGAAATACACACCTCTCAAGAGGAATGGTGTGAACATGGGAAATGGGCCAGATAGAATGACACGCTATCCTAAAGAAAAGATAGTGTAACCCAGAGAGCTCAGCAGAGGTGATCCGAGGATCAGAACCCCACTGGACAGTAGTCCCAGTGATGTAAGACAAGACATCACTAATCTCGGGAGACACGTCATATGGATAGACAGGATGTCGAACCAATGGTACCCCTAGAGCATCAGCCACTACCTCAGGAGTAAGGGTGTACTCTACGCCTTGTATCCAACTCTTGACTAGAGTGTTGGAATCATAGATGCGGATAGAGATGTTCGAATAGAACTCTCTAATCAAGGCAGAAGGTGGAGGAGGATCAGAAACATCCACCAAGGGTAACCAGCCCCTACGCTCAAAGTTTGCCCTAATGGCAGGATCAAGTTCATCTAAGTGAACAGAACGCTCAGCCCAAATTTTTCTCCTAACATTCAGCTTCTCATAAATCTCTTGGTTTTTCTCACTCGAAAACTTCTCACGATCATAGGATGGAGGGGGTGAAGGAGAAGGTGAGGGAACAGTCCTACGGGCTCTAGTTTTCCTAGGCATAGTGCTAAGGAAAGGACAGAGACACAAAGTGAAAAACCAAAAGAACAAGAGAAAAAACAGAACCAAGGGCAGACTGCAAATTAGCACAATAAAAAATATAGAACAAAAAACTATGTGATGCATGAACATTAATAATGTTGTGATGCATGATCTAATGCAGTAAACAAATAAGTTCAATTGAGATTGAATTGACAAAATTGACTTGAACATGGAATTTTTATCACAAATCCCAAAAATTGAAAACCACTTGTTGAAATTTTTTACCAAAAAGATGAATTGAGCATTACAAAACACATTACATAGATTATAATGCTTAATTACAACTACACAACAAGTCAATTTCATCAAAATCATCCCAATTTAACAAAAGCCCCAATTCGGATCAAGAACAAGCCCTAGATTTTGCAATTGTTCACCAAACTCAAATTTGATCAAATTAACAGGTAATAATCATGTTTATGAAGTGTCCCCACAAAAACCCAATGATCAATTTCATAAATTAAGGCTTGAATCAACAGAAAATCCAAATTTTACAAATTCCGAAAATTACCCTCAAATGCATGAAAATATGCATGAAAACTTGAAAATAAATTCAAAAGGAAGGGTACAAGTGTCTTACCAACTTGAGGAGAGAGAGATTTTGCAAAAAGAACGGAGGAAAACGACAAAAATCTTCTGATTAGAGCTTGCCAACGCGGAGAGAGGAAAAAGGTTTGAAAAGTTTTGAAATAGAAACTTTGAAAAAGTCAGAAAAGTACCTTTTAAAAACCTTTTTCACGATGTTCGATCGATCGAAAATCAGATTCGATTGATCGAAACACACAGTCATTTTGAGACAAATGAAAGCACTTTTTCGATTGATCGAAAATCAGATTCGATTGATCGAAACACACAGTCGTTTTGAGACAAATGAAAGCACTTTTTCGATTGATCGAAAATCAGGCTGGATCGATCGAAATGGGCAGAGGCTCACTAAATTTTGAGAAAAATCACAGTTTTGAAAGACAAACCAAATTTTGAAAAACAACTCCTCAAAGCATTAAATTACAGAAATAAAATGCATGAGTATGAGATGGAATGCTTTTCCAAAAAACCAAATTTTTAAACCCCAATTTTCTCAAAAACAAGTTTCAATCATTCTTCCTTTGAATATTCTCAAACAACAAATATGTTGTACACAAATCTCAAGATAATTTTAAACTTGGTTGGTCAGACCAAAAACACACACACTAGCATGTACAGTGTTTAACAAAGAGTAACTTGTGTAGTGTGTGATACTAGCAAAAACTTGAGATACATGTGAGGTGATATGTGAATAGCAATCAAACACAAAGTCTACACAATTCATCACATAGAATTTAAAAGAGACTATCACCTAAAGAGTTACATCCTATAACTCCCACATCTCCTAGAACAAAAGCTTGCAATCATGTAAGTTTCTTGTATTTTTGCCCCATTATTTAGGTGAAATTTGGCATAAAGCCTAATAGTACACACCGGTTTGAATTAAGTGAATTGGCATCAAGCCTAATAGTACACACCAGTTTTAAGCATTAAGCATTTAAAGAGGCTACACCTTATGTTCTTTTTGTGCATGTGCTACACTTTCTCGAGCACAAAATCTTATGATATGCACTAAGGTGTTCATGATTGACTAGTGAACAGTGGTGAGATGGTTATTTATGCCTTTCTCAAAAGGATCAAGTCCGACAGTCAAATAACATGTGACTTCAAGATCAAGACAAAGTGATTAATAACCACAAACATCTTTCCCACACAACATGCACTACAAAGCTTTAACTAGTCAAGTGCAATATTTAAGCCCATCAAAGTTAAACAAGGTACACAGAACATGACATGTGTCAAAAGATAGACCAACCTTGTTTTTCAAAAATCAAGAAAAATAGTGTCTAACAAAATTTTTGCTTTCACTTTTCCTTTTTTTTTTTTTTTTTTTTAAAAAAAAAAGAAAATACATACATCCTAGAATGAAATGCATGAATGTAATGCAATGCAAGTCCTAGAACAAAAACAACAAAAAGACACAAACCAAAGAACAATGGTCACCAAAGAATAGAGCAATTAAGCACAAGGACCATGTCAGAAAGACTCAGTTAGTTCGAGTCTTTTGCATCCAAAACTTTTTAGATGCACCACGAGCATTGGAGTTCTTATTCACATTCGAGTGATTCCCAACTCCAGGATTGGAATAAAGGTTTAACACCTTTACCAATTCACCAATTAATGCCATAGGATCATGTGCTTGAGGCACAGGCACTTTTGGTTTAGTAGCTCTCTTATCAGCTTGAAGCTTGTAACAGTTAGGACGAATGTGTCCAGACTTACCACAATAATGACAAACCCAAGCAGGTTTACCATGCATCTTGTCCTTAGATTTGGTAGGCTCCTTAGGTTTAGATTCTCTTAAGTCTACCCTAATCTTCTTAGGTGGTGAAACTTCTACGGGTTTAACTATCTCACTCACAGGTGGTTTGACAGTTTCACTCACAACCTCACTCACAGAAGGTTCAGAAGAAGAGGAAGGAACAAAAGTAGTGGAATGTGGTCCAGAATCAAAAATGCTTTCAACATATCCTAACCCAGTTTTATCAGCAGGAGACTTTTGAACATTTAGCATGTGATCAAGTTTAGAACTAGCAGATCTAGCAACAGATAAATCATGTTCCAAAGTTCTAACTTTATCAAGCAAAAGCATGTTCTCAGATTTAACATTATTCAAAAGCTCATTAGCATCAAACAGTTTAACAAGCAAATTTCTCTTTTCAAGCTCAAGAGAATCAATTTTCTTTAGGCCAAGTTCAACTTTCATAGCATCCTTTGCAGCAATTTTGCAAAGTTTGTTATAGGCCTCTTGAAGATCTGCATCTTCAGAGAGTTCCCCATCAGAAGGGTTCTCCTCAGCAGATATGCTTTCATTGACTATAGCAGTAGCCGTGAAAGCAATGAAGTTTCCATCCTCGTCCCCACCGGACTCATCATCAGAAACCTCATTATCACTAAGGGTTACAGCCATAGCTTTACCCTTATTCCTCAAGAATGTAGGACATTCAGATTTCACATGACCATACCCTTGACAGCCAAAACACTGAGGACCCAAAGAGTTATTAGAAGATTGACCAAAATTTTCTCTAGGTTTTTCAAAATTGTTAACCTTAATGGGATCATTCTTCCTAAAATTTCTAGGTTCAGCAGTGTAAGTCCCTCTTGCCTTTCTATTTGTATTCCTCAGAAAGTTCTTAAAGTTTTTGGCAAGATAGGCAATCTCTGTAGCAGAGAGCTCATCATCAAATCCACCACCCTCAACATCATCAACTGACTTAAGAGCCATTGATTTGGATTTGTTTACTTTAGGTAGGTCAGACTCATAGGATTGAAGAGATGCTACAAGCTCATCAACAGGGATGGAGTCCACATCCTTGCTTTCAGTGATGGCAGTCACTTTGGGTCTAAAATCTTCAGTTAAAGATCTAAGAATCTTCCTAACAATTTTAGGTTGATCATAGATTTCACCCAAATTAAAAGCAGAATTGACAATATCATTTAATTTAGCATAGAATTCATCAAAAGATTCATCATCAGACATTCTAATGCTTTCGAATCTAGAAGTCAATTGTTGCAATTTATTAATCTTAACTGCCTTTGTGCCTTCATGCACAGTTTGGAGGATTTTCCATGCAACATGAGCAACCTCAACATTAGAGATCCTCTTAAATTCCTCCATAGAAACAGCATTAAAGATGGCATTCATAGCTTTGCTATTGAAGCTTGCTGCTTCTTTTTCAGAAGTTTGCCACTCACTCACAGGAGTAGCGGGTTTCACCCATCCGTATTCAACGGAATTCCAAACCCTTTCATCAATGGATTTCAGGAATGCTTTCATCCTTACTTTCCAATAAGCATAGTTGTTCCCATCAAAATGAGGAGGAACAAACAAAGAGTGTCCATGCTCCATGACAACAGGGGTCAAGGATCAGCTCAGAGATTAAAAATCTCAAACACAAAGAGCTACCCGCTCTGATACCACTTGATAGGTTATTTAGACCCCTTAAACAACCAAATTGCGTAGCCTAGATTAATTAGCCAAGTTGTTACTTAGTCAAATTATGCAATTTCTAGGTTAAAGCAATTCAACAATCATATCAAGAATAATAATGCAGCGGAAAATAAATAACACAAGATATGATCACCCAGGAAACCACACGGTAAAAACCTGGGGAGGATTTGACCCACCAATCCTCAAGGCAAACCAGAATTCACTATGAAAGAATTGAAGTTCTTACAGAAGGACTACAAGCTCCCCGCTCGACTTCCTAATGCTACCCACCAGTACGAACTTCCTGACACGACCACGCGCAGGCTCCGAATCCACGGACTACTTCTTTCTTGAATTCTTCAATCAGCTACAAGCTCCCCGCTTGCTTTTCTTTTAAGTTCCAATGGTTGCAACTAAGTTGATCTTCAAGATGTTGAAATCATCTCTACCTTGAAAACCCTAAGCTTTGTGTAAAGGAAAGCTCCTCTAAGATCTCACAAGAGATTTACACAAAACAGAAAATATGAGCAACAATAACAATATGGACAACCTCAAAAACGTGGCTAGGGTTTTGTTTATATACCTAGGGTAAAAACATAAAACCCTAAACGTTTAATGAAGTAGGGCTGAGTTGGAAATTCTGCAGAAAATTTAACCTGTGCGATATTCGATCGATCGAGTCTAATCTTCGATCGATCGAGCCAGGCCAAAAGTCCCAAGTACTTCTGCAGCCACTCGATTCCAACTGTACAATAATAAACCAACTTTGAGCAAGCCTAAACAAGACTAAATACAATGTTTTGATCATGGTTTGCCAACATTACAAATTAGAGTTCTAAATACATAAAATCCTAAGACCTTAGAACCTAACAGAATCCTCTCTAATCCACTAGCAACTTCTTTTTTTTTTTTTTTTTGTAGTATTTTATTTTTCAAACCCATTCCCTTAAGGCCTACTTCAACTCATTCATTCATGACTTCTTATATTCTTCCAATTACGTTTTTAAAACTCTTCCTCTCCACATTTTCACTCTTATTCTCCCCCTCTTCTTTTGGACCCAAGCAATATTCTTCCAACAATTTTTCCTCTTCCATTTTATTTTTCGTATAAAATTTTTTATGGAAAATGTTTGGCTCCAAAAATGTTAATTTGGAGCTATTTTGCTCTAACTTATTATATGACGGTTAAAGAGACCATTCATATGTAGTTTTTTGTCAGATGCTCTTTTAATATATTATGTGTCTTGTTTAAATAATACACATAGAAAGTCTTATAAATAGTCACATAATAAGTTAAAAAAGGTATCTCCAAACAAGTTTGGAACTAAACTTTTCCCATTTTTCATTACTCCTTTTATTCTTATCCCAACCATTTATATATAATAAACTCCATTTCTTTAACATTTTAAATATTTTGGTAGTTCTTTTTTTAATTGTTTCTAATATTTTATTATTGATCTAATTGTAGCATCACATTTTCAAAAAAATTTCTTTTTATTCATCTCATTATGATATGATAACATAATAGATAGTAACTATTGGAAATCTTCGATATAAATTTGATAAACCCAAAAACTAAAAAAATTGATTCAAGAATATTATTTTCAATTTGACTCTATCAAACCTCACAACATTATGTTTTACTCACTAGAACTACAAAAAGAGAAAGAGATCGTTTTTATATTATAATCTGTTCCTCGTTCTTTTAACTACATCAACACCAAAACATACAAATATAATTAGCCATCACTTTCTTAATTTTTCCAAATTCATATTCTAATAGTTGAAATTGGTAAATTAACTAAAAAAAATATAATAAATAAGGCATAGAAAAAAATGGCATATTTTCCAACTCAAAAATTTTAGCCTTTTGTATCCAAGAAAAAAAAATCATTAATAATGAGTAATTCAAAATCTTCCTTTTCATAAAATTAATTCCACAAAGAGAGAGCAGGGTGAGAGGAACAGAAGCCAGAGCATTTGTCCAACCCATATTGATGGTAGTGTTAAGGTCCTTGAGGTACTGGTGGTCCTAGATGAGTCGATACCTTCAATATGGAAACACTGCATATGGGCAAGTTGGCTATTTATATTTTTTGGGACTCTTTGGACCAATTTCACTTTTGAGAGGGAGCTACTTACAAGTCTCCAAAGTATAGACTACATACTTTTACTATAAACCCCATTCAACAAAAAAAAAAAAAAAAAATCTTAGAGGCTGGGAAGGCCGTGGCATCACTTGGTCTCTAGATTAGATTCAAATCTTTGATCCTAAATTGTTGTCAACATTTTTTATATCGATGATCCAACTATTAATAAAATACATGCTAAAATTTGGATAAAGTTTGGAAACAAACTTGGTTGTAGTCAATGGCAATAACTTACTCAATATATATATATATATATATATATTATTAGATATAAATTTTGACAAATTCACTATTTAATAACATTTACTTTTTGTTATATCTTCAATGTATGCAAAATTTCCAGAAAATCAAAAATCAATTGTTATATTATCAATCAAATGTTTAAGTTTTAAGTTTTTTTAATATAAAATTATGCTTAAAAAATAAGTTTATATATCAAATTGTAAATAACATATTATTGATATGAAATTTGACATACTTGTTAAGAACATAAAGATTAAGCAATTCGATAATTAGATTTTCAAAAAATATAGCGATGTTAATTTTTTTAGTGGGAGTTGTAGATGTTGGCTACAACCAAGTTTGTAGCCTAACGTTGTCCCTAATATGTATATATATATATATTTTACAATGCATTTATAAAACAAAGTCATGTAAATTTTTATTTTTTAGAATGTATTCATAAAACAAAGTCATGTAAATTTTCTCAAATTGTAACTAGAAAAAAACGTTATGTACTTTTTTTTCCTACTAAAATTAAACTAAAATTAAAATTAAAATCAAAATTAAATTTTAATTAAAATGAAGCAAATATTACTTTATTGTTATTATTTTCTTATTTTTACATTTTAATAAATTAGTGGGTAATACAATGTAAAGCCCTCAATATACGGGGGCAAATATAATTAGTCTATCTTATTGAGATATTAACGCACTTCTTCTACCCATTCATTGGGGTGGATCTCGAGGTTATGTCTCTTGCGATCAAATATTTTATATTCTAGATAGTTCGTTTTTATTTGAAAATATTTTTTAATTATAAATGTTTACTAGAAAATATCAATTTTAATATAAAAACTTATGAAATAGACAAAAATTTGTTAATTGAATCTGAAATAGAATTTTTTGATAAATATAGCACAAGATTTTAATGAAATTCTAACACGTCAACAACAAATATATATTTTTGTTCACTTATTATATATAATATAAGATAATGAAGTAATATTAACAAACTTCCACGTAACATTTTGTCTTTAATTACATTAAATGGCTCAATATATAAATATATTTGTTATATTAGTTAATTTAGAATTTCAAGTGACTCACTATTATTATGAAGGTTGTGATAATATATATATATATATATATATATATATAATTTGTAATTAATTTGTGCATAACATGAACATGAACTGATGAACACGCTACCAATTTAAATATGAAACAAAGAAAGAAATTCCGCTTAAATTTATTGCACTAAGCCTCAAACTACATCAATCTGCTGCCTGCTAGTAGGTGTAACCCCACAAAGCCGGCATCCATGGCGAAGGTGAACTTCATGTCATACAACATGAGAGTTATTATCTCTCTTGACTTGCACAGAGAGCTCTAGCTTCGTGATTTATGTCAGAAAAATCGGCTGCAACTTGGCCACACTTATCCTATAAAATGGTTGAATGGCCAGCATTTCTACTGCAAGCCAGTTTCGACTTTCGATAGAGCAATACACTGTGATTGAGAAATGGCCTTGAAATTAGTTCTCTTTGTTTCCGTAATGGTTGCTGCATTGGCACTTCCAATAGCTAAAGCCCAGTTATCCATCAACCCCTCGACTGGCCTTGGCGTTGTGCTGCAGGTCCAGCCGTCTTTTGTGCCTTGCAGTTTAGGTGCGAATGTTACTGCCAACCCAGGTTTCCCAAGTAAGTTTGCTCAGAATTTGTTACAGTTAGTCCAATGCACCATGACTACACACATTAGTCTCAGCTAATAAGGTACTTCAATCTCACCATTGTTTTGTTATGTTTACTTCTAGATGCTCAAGTACAACTGCAGTGTGGAGCTGGAAATGTGGTTGCTAGTAATACAACCAATGGCAGTGGAATATTTTCATTATCCGTGGATTTTGCACGAGTTGTTATCTCAGCAACAATACGCTTGAGTGATTGCAATCTAGTGGTTGTAACACCCCTCTCCACCTGCAACGCCACGCTTCCTGCTGTGGGAGTCTTGCAATCGGCCATACAGTTCGTTCGAACCGATGTTTCCACCGGCGGCCGTGTTGTTTTCATTTATAGGCCAGTTGGGTTCCGTTACATTTCCTCAACTTGAGGAATAGAAGAGTATTTACATGAATAAGGTCAATTGAACCAATGATATAGTATTTTCCTTTCCAACTCTTTTATAATGTTATGAAGATTGTCATCCAATCTGTAAACTCCTTTCCTAATTAAGGAGTACTCCTGTTGCTATATATAATTAATAAAGCCTTTAATGTCCTTCAAATGAGTATGGACTTAGTTGTGGATTTCTTTTGACTTGTATATGATAATCAAGGCTATGTTAATTGGGAAAAAGCCTTTTTGATGGTGTTCGTTTTGGTATTATTGTACGTAGGAAGTAAAAGTTTAATTTTAAAACTTATTTTAACCGGAAAGAATTATAGAGTTTAGAATATTTGGTAAACTACAGTGTTAAGTGTTGGAATATTTTATAAAAATCGTAGTATTTTATATTTATTATTATTTTTAACTATTTGTTATGAGTTGGCTGCATAGTAAACGTTAGTGGCTAACGTTTTTCTATTATTCAATCTTAATTCATTGCTTGAAACCATCATCTTTAATTGGTTGAGTTTGTACAGTTTTTATGTTACCGTTGGCATTGATATATTATGATTCAATATAATTACTATTTACTATCCATTTTAAATATAATTATAACAACAATGTAGTAAATTTAAAACCCAAATAAACTTGATCTTTATTGTATGTTTCTTCAGCCAATATGAATATGCAGCCAACATGTCCGATTTTAGATGAGAAAATCAATTTTCTTATGTGCACCATTTTCATGTAAAGAAGAAAACTACCTGCATTTTTGCAGAATCAAAATCTAATTTCATGAAAATAAGATATCCTTCGATACACTATATTTTTGGGTAAAAGAAAAGTACTATTAAGAGATTCCTATTCTACAAGCGGCGTAGGCTTGTAAGGATAATCAGTAAGGTGGATGAGTTGTAGTATCCCGAGGGCGACACGCACAATGTTATTAGTCTACTACACTGGAAATAGGAATGGTAATGGGGTGGGTTCGGGTTGGGGGGAAAGTTACAAGTGATGGGGGGAAGCCATCTGATTACATGAAAGTAAAGGGTACAGGTTACAGTTGTAGATACAAGTGTAAGCTGGGATACAAGCTAGAAATGCCATCTGATTACAAAACTATAAGTGTAAAGTTGTGATTTACAACTATGTGTTTTGTTGGCTTTTATTCCGTGCCAAATTTGATTGTAATTACTTTCAATTGTTTATACCCTGTATTTGTTGTGGGAATTGTTGTAAGGGGTGTGTGATAGAGAGTGTGTGAAGACTCAAGCAAAGTGGAAGCTGATGGAATCTCGCGGGTATGTCGCGACTAAGCTTCCCGCGAAGTGAAGCATGTGCCTTGCACATGCTGGAATGCGAAGAGTCAGGACAGATGGAGACAGCTGTCTCTCGCGAGTATCTCGCGGGTAAGGCCTTCCCGCGAGACACCCGCGAGACATGCTGTTCTGCCAGCCTGTACTGACTGACTCACACATTCTGCACCTATCCTATATAAACCCCCATTACCCACAAATGTTGAGGAATGCTTCAAAGAGAAAACCCTAGCCAAACACATTTGCAATTAGAGATTGTCATCCCCACCTTTCTCTATACACTTGCTTGTGGTATCTCCTCAACCCTTCCCTCTCCATTTCCACACCATTGAGAGGTTGATAGCCCAAACACTTACCACACCTTTTGAGAGTGTTGAGTGACGTTTTGGTGCTGCTGGGAAGCATTGGAAGAAGCCAAGGATGGCAGATGCAACATGGAGCTTGTTGCGGGATCCGGAGAACTAGACAAGACACGGTTCCGAGAAGCCTTGTTGGAGTAGGAGCTTGGAGGGCTTAGGTGCATCGGGTAGATTAGGCTTGGAGGGTCTTTTGCTTACTCATGTATCCCAACTGATTGTCTAGTGGATCGATTTCCGCTTGGAGGGTGGCGGAGAGGTTTTTCGCCGAGTTCTTCGGTTTCCTCTTCGAAAACACGTCTTGGTGTTTTCTGTGTTTGCATCTTTCTTCCCTACTCTTTTATATTCCATTATACTGCTGTGTTGCTTAGTTTATGGATTAGAGTAGATTATTGATTATACGCTTGTGTTTACACGTTTCCGCACTTAATATTAAGTTTGTGTAAAATCAACCAAGCCGTAATTTTAATTGGGGGTCTAAACAGCTCTTGTGTTTTTCAACACATTTTAGAGCTTTCAATTGGTATCAGAGCGGGTACACTTGCTGTGGTTTTAATACCTAAGTGTGATCCTTGACCCCTTGTGTGTTTTGCCATGGATAATGCTTTACATGCTTGTATGGATGTTGTTGATTGTAACATGCCATGTGTTTGTGAAAATGCCTCTATGAGTGTTTATCCTCATGATTGTGATGCCATGTTATATGAATCCATGGGTGTTGTTGACAAACTCTTGAAGAAAGAAGCTAAGAAGTTTCAAAAGAATTTGAGCAAGTTCATTTGTGAAAAAGATGATTTGATTGCTAAGCTCAATGAATCCAATAAATTGGTTGAAAAGTATAAAAAGCTTGCTGAAAATTCTCTTGAAAAGCTGAAAGAGTTTGAGTGTTTGAATATGGACTTGGATGCTAAACTTGTTTTGTCTAACAAACTTGTTGATGATCTTAAATCTGAAAATGAATCTCTTAAGATGCATGCCAAGTGTTTGATTGCTGAACCTATTGTCAAAAATGATGAAAATATATGTTGCAATCATGTTGTGGTACCCGATTTTGTGCCTAATGTGTGTTTTACCTCAAAGGACAAATCGGTGTACATTCCTCCACATAAAAGAAATCAAAAAGTGGAGAGAAAGGCTCTTAAGCCTAAGCCTCTGTTTAGGTCCAATCCTAGGGAATTGAGTGGATCTAAGTTTGTTCCAACTTGCCACCATTGCGGTGTGATTGGTCATATAAGGCCTCAATGTTCTAAGTTGAAGAGAGAACAAACCCAAGTTGCTAGATCCATTCCCAAAAAGCCTAATGGACCTAAATACATTGTTTGTCACCATTGTGGTGCCCTTGGTCATCTTAGACCTCATTGCTCTCAGTTTCAAGCTTTTAAAAGAATCAAAAGAAAAGAGAAACTTGAGCTTCTTGCAAGGTGTGCTAAAAATGATAAACCGGATTTGAGTGAAAATAGCATGTTGTTAAAGAAAATGTTTAATGCTCTTAACTCCTTGACTATGTACATCTCCGGTTCTCATTCTTCCAACCCTCGTCTCACTTCTCTTGAGACACTCATCCCAAGCAATCATTCCGTTTGGATGAGGAAGGGTTCCTATGGTTGAGCCTTTGCTCCTTTGGTCCTTGATCTAATTCTTTCGATCTTTGTAGGACCCTTCATGCATTGAATGTCATATCTTCATGCATTTGTGCATTTTGCATTTATTTGTATGCATTGCTTTTGTTTTGATCTTACTTTTATGTCTTTGTTTTGTGTGAGTAAAAAATCCAAAACCACATAAAAAGTGAAAAATTCAAAAAGTTTGATCATATATGTTTGAGCACATATCTCATGTGAGTTTGGCCTAGTACCTTCATACTAATGGCGTAGTGCATTTATGAGCTTAGCTTGTTTTGTATGCACCTAGTTCTGTGTGGAAGAAATCTTGAAAACTATGTGTGACTGTTGTAAATAGATCTTCAAGCTTGTCATGAATGATTGGTCAATAGTCTTGTTGGTCTTGATACTTGCATAGACTTGTGTCTATATCTCTTCCCACTTTATTTTTTTTTGTTTTTGCAAATAGAGCTCACCAAATGTAAATCTCCAAATGAAAAGAGATATTGAGCTGCAAAAGCCTGTCGCACATACTAGTATTTGACTAGGAAAAAGGGAAAGCGACTCTTTTTAATATGTTTTGTATGGTGCTCAAAAAGCCAAAGGCTAATCATCAATGTTGAAATATCATAAATTTCATGCACCAATCTCAAAATGAGATGTTTTTGTCCAAACAAAATAAAATGGACCAATTGTTATGTCTTATGCAGAAGCCAAATGAAAAGCTTCTAAGTTATGTATTCAATGTGTGGGAGGTCATATATACTCATTTCTATAATGGAGATTGTCCACTTGATTTCGTATCAGTTGTGTATGACCCGATTGAATTGATCATTGAAGCTTCACTCTAGTCTAAGGACTATTCCACACTTGATCCTCACACACAACACACAAGACTTTTGTTCAATGAATGTCTATTTCATTTGTGTGATTGTACATGTTCAAATGTGATGTGTGTGTGCTCAACCATATGTGGTTCAAACCAAAAAGATTTTTGTTCTTTTTGTTTGCTTTTGGAAGTGATTTGTATCACCCTTGTTTTTCAAAGTTTTCAAATTGTTTTTGTGTGAAAAACATGTTTTCTGGGTGTATTCGTGACCTATTTCATGTTTAAGTTCAGTCACGACTGAAAGGGTCCAATTCTCAAGTTTTCCAGTTTTGGACAGAGAGTTTCGCGGCTGTTTCGCGACTGTTTCGCGAGTAAAAGCTTACCTGCGAGATACCAGCGAAATTTTCGCAGGATTCTAAGTAGCGAGATACCAGCGAAAATTTCCAGATCAGCTTTTTAAAGGGCATTTCGTGGGTCTTTTGTTTTAAACTTCTCTCATCTTCTCCCAAACACTTATTTTCATGTTTCTACATCAAAACCCAACTAATTTTAAGTTTTTTACATTCCATAAACATCTCTAAGGTAATCTTTAACTCTTTTCATTGATTTTGATCCTTAGATTACGTTTTTGGGGTTTTTATGTTCATAGTTGGGATTTTCTCAAATGGGAGTTGGAAAACTTATTTTCTGTCAACCTTTTTGATTGGGCTTTGTTTAAAATGATGCTTTGCTTTGGTTGTTGGCCCCTTGTGGCAAATATGTCATGTATTTAGGCAAGATTTTCATATGTTCTTGCATTGTTTATCATACTTGTGTAGTGTGTGCACTCCAAGTGTTTGATAAAATGCCCAAATGGCATTTTCTCATTGTTTTGGACTCCGATGAGTACCAAATTTTGGGGATCACCATAATTATTCATGTTTATCATGTTTTGATCATTGGTGGTGTGTTTTGTACACTTTGCCCCTTGAGTGCCTTGCTCATGCATCTCACATGCACACTAGATGCACAGTAGCTGCACCTTGCTGCACACACTCTAACACTTGACATGTTTTTGCCTTAACTCATGCCAGTTAAGTTCTTTTAGGCCTTCTAGCACATATAACATGTTCTTGTGTCCATGTCATGTCTAGGTTTACATCATGTTCCATCATCCTTAACATGTCATGTTCTTTATGCTTTGTAGCATTGTTTTAAAATGTTTTTGTCTTATGTTTGAGTTTCATTTTCTCATTCATCATGCTCCCTTCATGCATCATCTTTTACCCTTGTTCTTATCTTCTTTTCTTTCCCTCCTTCCTCTTGATTAATTTGTCTATTCGTGACAAAAAGGGGAGAGTATCGTCATTTCTATATGACTCATGTGCACACTCTTAGGGGGAGAAATTCTACCTTGTGCACATTCGTAGGGGGAGAAAGCCATAGGGGAGATGCATATACTAAGGGGGAGAAGACATTTTTTTTTGAGAAAACCTTGATCTACTTTATGCTTGTTTTCTCGTTACTTTATGGTGCTTTGATATGCTTTATTGCTCTCATTGCATCGTGCTTATGTGTTGGACATGCTTTTACCCTTATGCTATTGTGCTTTATTGGTTGCATGTTCAGTTGATCATTTGCTTTGCTATATGATCATTGTAGTCTTTTCCATATGACTGTCATGTGTTTGATCAAGTTGCTTATATGTTTCACAACATGTTTACTTGATCGCATTCTACTTGTTACATTATACTTGTCTTTTTATCACCTGATTTACCTTGAGGATCTAATGTGTTTTGTGCAAGTGTTTCAGGTTACAGGTATATATGTTCCAAGTTCATCGCAGCTCCTATGATTCATGATAGGGGGAGTGATATGATAGGGAAGTACTTTATATTCATGTACCCATGTTGCTTTTGTAAGCTTTAAGGGTTGTTTTGTTTTCATTGCATGGTTTGTAGGCTTTTATGGTTTGTGCCATGTATTTGCAATTCTTTGCTTATGCAG
The DNA here is from genome assembly GCA_019022515.1 of Quercus aquifolioides. Taxonomy (NCBI): domain Eukaryota; kingdom Viridiplantae; phylum Streptophyta; class Magnoliopsida; order Fagales; family Fagaceae; genus Quercus; species Quercus aquifolioides. The sequence continues at coordinate 9,787,424 of CM032334.1, read as the reverse complement.
CCTTTATGCTTGTGCTTTTGAAGTTTAATGTCATACATTTACTTCAATACATCACTCTTGTGCCCTAGTAGGATTGTTCCTAGATGCATATACGTTCTATGCATTAGTTGAGTGATGAACACTCTTGTGCCCATCTAGGATTGTTCCTAGATGCAAATACTTCAAGTATTTTGCATTGGTTGAGTGTTGGATTTGCAAATGGTACTCTTCACATGAGCTTATCATCTTGCATATCCGGATGTTCATTCCTTGTGTGAATGAACATAGTAATTGCTTGTGTATAGTGATTACTTGTTTGATCTTGCCATGATCTAGTGTTCTCTATTTCATCTTGCTTGATCATGCTATTGATGCTCCATATGCTTTTCAAGTTTTCTGCATACAATGATAATATTTTGTTGTTGTGTTTCAGGAGTTACTTGTTCATATGTTTCAAGAGCTTATCAGAATCTAGAATTAAGTGTGAGTGAGTTTTGCCTGTGTTCCCAAACTCACGGTTAAGTCTAGAGTCTGTTTTAGGGTTTTGTCACGGAATAGCCAAAGGGGGAGATTGTAAAGTTGTGATTTACAACTATGTGTTTTGTTGGCTTTTATTCCGTGCCAAATTTGATTGTAATTACTATCAATTGTTTATACCCTGTATTTGTTGTGGGAATTGTTGTAAGGGGTGTGTGATAGAGAGTGTGTGAAGACTCAAGCAAAGAGGAAGCTGATGGAATCTCGCGGGTATGTCGCGACTAAGCTTCCCGCGAAGTGAAGCATGTGCCTTGCACATGCTGGAATGCGAAGAGTCAGGACAGATGGAGACAGCTGTCTCTCGCGAGTATCTCGCGGGTAAGGCCTTCCCGCGAGACACCCGCGAGACATGCTGTTCTGCCAGCCTGTACTGACTGACTCACACATTTTGCACCTATCCTTTATAAACCCCCGTTACCCACAAATGTTGAGGAATGCTTCAGAGAGAAAACCCTAGCCAAACACATTTGTAATTAGAGATTGTCATCCCCACCTTTCTCTATACACTTGCTTGTGGTATCTCCTCAACCCTTCCCTCTCCATTTTCACACCATTGAGAGGTTGATAGCCCAAACACTTACCACACCTTTTGAGAGTGTTGAGTGACGTTTTGGTGCTGCTGGGAAGCATTGGAAGAAGCCAAGGATGGCAGATGCAACATGGAGCTTGTTGCGGGATCCGGAGAACTAGACAAGACACGGTTCCGAGAAGCCTTGTTGGAGTAGGAGCTTGGAGGGCTTAGGTACATCGGGTAGATTAGGCTTGGAGGGTCTCTTGCTTACTCATGTATCCCAACTGATTGTCTAGTGGATCGATTTCCGCTTGGAGGGCGGCGGAGAGGTTTTTCGCCAAGTTCTTCGGTGTCCTCTTCGAAAACACGTCTTGGTGTTTTCTGTGTTTGCATCTCTCTTCCCTACTATTTTATATTCCATTATACTGCTGTGTTGTTTAGTTTATGGATTAGAGTAGCTTATTGATTATACGCTTGTGTTTACACGTTTCCGCACTTAGTATTAAGTTTGTGTAAAATCAACCAAGCCGTAATTTTAATTGGGGGTCTAAACAGCTCTTGTGTTTCTCAACACATTTTAGAGCTTTCAATAAGGGAGAGGGTTGTGAAGTGTTTTCCACTAATCTATTTTCTAGATGGGGATCAACACTGGTTGAAGTGCTAACTGGTGGAGGGGTGACTGGTTCCTTCTTCACTAGTTCTTCAAGCTTTTGGTTGACTATTTCTAAGGCTGTTCTATCCTTAGATCTAAGGCTGGGTTGCTTAGTTGTAGGAAGCTTGACTAAGGGTTTCTCTAGGGTTTGGACAGGTTTACTAGGGTTTCCTAATTGGAGGATAACCTTGTTGTCTATCCTGTCTTCTATCCTATCAAGCTCTTTTCCTATAACACCTAAACACTGGTTGGTGTAGTTGTTTTGCTCTATGACCTTTTTTACTAGCGTTTCTTCTTGAGTGGTAGGGGTTTTGAAGGGAGAGGCAATTAAATCACTTTCACGGTGGTTGAAGACTACGGCTTCCTAGGGTGGATGGTGAGATCTAACAACTTCTGGGGGTTTGGGTTTGCCACTAGCGTCTTTACTAGGGGGTTTTGTCCAATTGGTTTTGGTGAGAACACAAGACTTCTTGTGCCACTCAAAGTGGTTCTCAAAGTATTCAAAGAAAGGGACATTATTGGATATCTCTTTCATGAATGTTGTCCAACTTTCGAGAACTTCTTTCTTTTGTTCAGGGGTATGGTTGGCTCTATAGGCTTCTTTTTTGAGTCTGTTTGCTTCTGACTCAAACTCCTTGCCTAAGGCAACAAGATCAGGGGTGAATTCTTTCCTGATAATCTTGAGTTCATAATCTATTTCAGTTTCTGGCTGAAAAGGATCCTGGGGTTCATGTTGATATGGATTCATCATATCACTACCTGATGGTGATGGGGGTTTCTAACTTTTTTGACTTTTGTTGTCTTCTTCCTCATCAACAATTGAATCTTGCTTGGCTGTGTAGCAGGGTGTGCTAACCTGGGATTTGGTCTGGATACCTTGGAGCTCTAGTCCTAAATCTCTTCTAGATTTAGGAAAGGGTGCTAGAGGTCTAGATGAGCTACACTGGGATGCAGGTCTATCTCTAAGAGGGATAGGGAACTGCGGGATGTGTTGGTGTAGATCTATTGGGGATCTAAACCTTAAGTCTCCATATCCTATGGGTGAATCTAGGGGTGTTCTAATCCTAGACTCGTCAAAGCTTAACCTAACCGTTCCGTCGGCTAGTTATTGAGCAAAATCTGGATCTGGGTTCCTCGAGGGTTGTTGGATCTGTAAATGATGATTTTCATTTTCCATAGTCCAATTGTCAGGGAAAGTGACATCAGTCCATTTCAGGGTATTGGGAACCTGAATCTTGGGTCTAAGGTCTTTGGTTTGGATGAGGGTGGTTTCTCCCATCTTTTTCTCGTCAAGTGCTTGAACATTTATGTTCGTCCTCATGCACTTGTAATAGACTCTGTAGATCAAGGCAACTTGCTGGACACCGTGCAACATGAGGGTTCCATGGGTCTTGATGTTAAGAGTGAGGGTTTTCATGACATGTGGGCAATTAAGGGCCACTGCAAAATTAGGGAAACAGTCGAAATGAACTGGTCCACTATTTAGACTGGTTTGGATGGTGCCTAGAAGACTGTCATTAAATCTAATATGACGGGTGTCTTTAAGGGCCATAAGGACTGAACAATTCAGGCCTTCTCTGAACAAAGGTTTAACTCCGACCTGGACTAAACCTATGTGAATAAAATTATGTTTTTCTTTTAGGTGTCTTTGGAGGACAGCTGAGGGTAACAAGTAGCACGTTTCATACTCTTTGTTGATGCTATAAACCTGTTCTATGGTTCTAACATGGTAATCTGTCTTGAAAGCTTTTTTTGAAAACCATGAGGATGTATAGATCTGGTTTGTGAGAACCTTAGGGATGTTCCAATCTCCTAGTTTTAGATCAGTATCTAATAACTCATAAGACTCCGAATTGAGAATTCCATCTTCTTGAGGGATCTCTGGGAGAGATGTTCCTGATGACCTAATGCTGGTAGAAGAGTTACTTCTAAACAACCTATTCATAATTCTGGATTAAAAGCTTAGTTAAACAATCACAACCTAATTATCTTTAACCTCAAACTTCAGGATCTATCCTTAGATCTGAAACAGGGGTACAACAAGACTATTGCCTAATCTCGTGCAAACTCAATCTCTTACCGCCACGATCCTTACTCTGAGATAACTCCCTTCCACTCACGCCCTACCGTCGGGACTTATTGTTTGGTACGAGACACACACTCAGCTTGGGATTTACTGGTCTTACTGGGTTGACAACGACATAGATCATGGTCTTACGTGTCTCAACAGTACACATCTGCAACAAACTGGACGGATAAACACAGAAACATGAAGAAGAAGATAACTGGGAAGCAATTGATCAACATGAACAAAGAATCACAGAATAATAAACAGATAGGTAAAGAAGGAGGCTCAGCCTTCCAACAAAAGAATAATATTGAACAAGTAATAGTAGAAGTAGAAAGAAATATATGGTAATGGAAGAGCTATCAGAAAATAGATGTAAAACAAAATAAAACTGTCAGGAGATAACATATTCAAAATAATGATAGTAATGCAGAAAATAATGGATAACTATGGCGGTTGAACCTGCCAACTTGATTAATTCAAAATAAAATGTAACTTACAACACTATGATCGGCCAAAACTTGGCTCAGACACCAAAAAGGGGGAAAGTTACAAGTGATGGGGGGAACCTTAGGGATGTTCCAATCTCCTAGTTTTAGATCTATATCTGAAAACTCATAAGACTCCGAATTGAGAATTCCATCTTCTTGAGGGATATCTGGGAGAGATGTTCCTAATGACCTAATGCTGGTAGAAGCCGAACCCACCTCGCGGGCTTGTTCCCATTACTTGAACTTGGCTCGTTTAATAAACGAGTATTTTTTTTTTTTTTTTATAAATTTTTTTTTCAAGCCCCAAACCTACCCTGTCTAGCTAGGTCAGACTTGGGCCGAATTCGCGGCCCAATAAAAAGAAAAGATCAAATTGAAGCCTATACTATGGCCTAAGCAAAAAAAAAAAAAAAAAAAAATCATATTTTTTCATATTCAAATCTGAGCAGCAAGCACGATTTTCCAATGGAGGAGTCACTGATTAGTAAAAGCTTGAACAGATAATCGCTAAAAAAAAAAAAAAAAAAAAAAAAAAAAATCCAAAAAATAGTGATAAAATTAATGCATGTGTTGAAAATAGAAAGTATAAGTGGTGTTTGGAGAGAAGGAAAATGTGAGAGAAAATGATGGACTTACTATGTGTTGCTCATGATTGAGGGTTTGGAATTTTTTTTGGGATCGACATGGAAAAAGCTAATAAAAAAATTTAAATTTTGTGGGGGCTTTTTAGGAAAAGGAAAGAGTGTGAGAGAAAAGAATGGTGGAGGGCCGGCAGTGAGATCGAGTGATGGCCGGCAGTGACAGAGCTAGATGGTGAGTGAGACTGAGTGAGATTGGGAGAGGAGAGTGAGGGAAATGGGATGGGGCTGCTAAGTGAAATGAGAGGGTGACGGTGGGGTTTATAAGTTTATATATATGGGTTTTTGGTAATTTTAGTTTTAAACGGGTCGGGGTCGGGGTCGGGTCTGAGTTCAGGGCGGGTTTTACTAAAACCTGGACTCGCTTCAGATTTTATTTTAAAAATTCAAGCCTGACCCTATTGTTTCACGGGTCGGGTAAAACCAGCCCCTTTAGGGTCGGGTCGGGCGGGATACCCACGGGTTGGGTACTTTTTGCCATACCTAACCGGAAAATCCATAGACGATGTGTATTGTCTGAAGACAGTGACATGGTCCATGCCTCAACTCTACCATTGTTTTGTTATGTTTACTCCAAGATGCTCTAGTACAACTACGATGTGGAGCTGGAAATGTGGCTGCTAGTGCAACAACCAATAGCACCAAAATATTTTCAATTCCCTTGAATCCTCTACAAGTTCTTCTCCAAACACTATTGAGTAATTGCGATCTAGTGGTTAACACTCCCTTATCCAGCTGTAACGCCAATTTTCCTTCTGTGGAAAGCTTGGCCTCGCCCTTACAGTACGTCGAAAACACTGTTCTTAGGAGAGATTTTCTAATTGGTACTCGACCAAGTGAAGGAGGAATGCAAGTTTCCTCGCTGAACCCTGACTTTTCTAAGATTTTGATTGGGAAAGCAATGCTGTCAGGATCCATGTTATTAAGAAAGACAGCCTCTAGGAACATTGACTTGGGTAGCCTATAAGATTTGGGAGGTTTGTAGCAAGCAAAGTCTAGTAAATAAATGAGGACTTCTCTTTTCTATACAAGATATAGGACAACTAGTCTTGCAGCAACTACCATCACAAAATGGTGCAGGGTTCTCTAGATAATTAGATCATGGAGGCTAAGAATGATGAGTCTTAGGGTCATTGTTGCCATGGATGGAGGTTTCGATTTGTTTTTGGTCTTGACAGAATTGAATTAATTTAAGTTTGTTTGGCATGCATTGCATTGGCATATGGGTTTTATGGTTGAGAAGGTATGGGGTATGAATATTGGAGATAGAGCATGACACATGAGGAGAAAGAAAAAGGCCTGAGGAAAATTAAAAGAGAGGAATATGTATAGGGCATTGAACATCCTTTTGGTGCTTGATTCAGGAATCAAGTTGTGCACACAATGGTCTATTTCTTTCCTAATGCAGTTTCTTTGCTAAATGATGGTGGCCAAATTATCTTAACAAACACTCATCCCAATTCCATTTTTGTGCAAATGTGTGACAATTATTAGTGATCACACATAATTTATGAGTTGAGTTTATATATCTTTATGGTTTTGTAAATATGTGGGCACAAGTATATATATGCATATGGGCTGAATTTGGAATCATGTTGCAATGAAATGGTCTCCTAATTTAATTACTTTCATCAGGGCCTAGAGCGAGTACTTCCAAAAATTCTCAAAGGCCTGAGCCAAATTAAGGCCTAAAAGGTAGGGATTGGTTTAGTTTGGGCCATTTTCAATCTAAACTAACCTCGTTTGATTAAAAAATTGCCAATCCAACCAATCAATTATCATGAAAATAACAAGACCAAACCAACCCATAGGTGATTGGTTTGAGCTAATTGAGCTAGGCTTTTTTGTCCTAGCCATTGGGTCATTTATCTCTTATATTGAAATTAAACTTCCTATGATTTCCAATAAAAAAATAAATAAACTTCCTATAATTTTTTTTTTTTTTTTTTTAAATTCTCAGGTGTGTCAAACTAGTAATAAGTAACAAGTTTCATCCAAATTTGTAATTCATCAAACTTGCAAAATAGGAATTACAAGTACTTACTTTTTCTTCCTCTATCATCATACATGAACTTTTTGTATGTCATTCATGGAAGGCAATTGCCAACCCTACAGAACGTCCATGGGAACCCGTATGTCCACATCCATGAGAACCTTATGTTACATCATTCTTCTTTGATCTAGCCTAATATGTAATATTATTTTTGTAAAGTTGTGGTTTCCAACAAACTTGTGTTGGCTTTAATTTTGTGCCAAATTTGATTGTAATTTCTTCAATCATTTTCCCTGTATGTAGGTAGGTTTATTTGTAAGGGATGAGTGTGAGAGATCGGTGAAGAATAAAGCTTCAAAAGATGAATTAGTACAATTTGCGACTAGTTCGCGAGTAGCTCGCAAGAAGCAACCCATGGAAAGGTCACGTGTAAAGCACATGACTGGAAGCTGAAGAGTCATGCTAGGCTATCAAGTACGCGAGTGTTTCGCAATGAGGGCTATTCCATGAAGTTCCTGAGAAACATTCTGTTTGGCAAAATGTTAAGTTGCTTTACCAAATTCTTTACCCACACAATAAATACCCTCATTACCCACATATTGTAATGAGTGATTTTTAGTGAGAAAACCCTAGCAAATACACTTGAGAGTTTGAGATTGTTATACCCACAATCATCTACATATTTTCTTGTGGTTTTCCTCAACTCCTACCTCTCCATCTCTAGATCCTTGAGAGGTTGTTACCCAAACACTTACCACACTCATTCTAAGTGTTAAGTGACATTTTGGTGTTGCTAGGAAGTATTGGAAGAATCCATTTGGTGGTGGATGCAATCGGGCAGAATTGAGGTATCCGGAAAGCTAAAGAAGACAAGACTCCGAGAAGTCTGTTAGCAGTAGGAGCTTGAAAGGCTCCAAATACATGGGGTAGACTAGGCTTAGAGGGTCTTTTGTTATTCGTGTGCTCACCTTTATTCTCTAGTGGATCGATTTCAACTAGGAAAGTCGCGGAGAGGTTTTTCGCTGAGTTCTTCAGTTTCCTCTTCGATAACACGTCTTGGTGTTATCTTGTGTTTGCATCTCTCTTCCCTAGTCTTTAAGCTTTCTTTTTATTGTCGAATATGGCTTAGGGTAGTGTTATCGATTCATTGCACTTATTTACTCTTGTTCCGCACTTAGTTTAAGTTAGAATAAAAGCAATCTAGCCGTATTTTTTATTTAGGGGTCTGAATAAGCTCTTGTGTTTTAGCATAAATTTGAGCTTTCAATTTTGTTGGGTATTTTTTTAAAGATAATTTGGATTGGCTTTTGTGGGCTTGCCTTGTGTGATAAATACTGTGTAGACTCTAAGAACACACATTTTTGTTCCTACTCCAACTATGAAAGGCACTTTAATAATCTTGCCATATTGCCTTACACCATCATTAATTAGCTTTAATATCACTAGTTAGTGGGAGAAGACTTTGAGAATACTCTAATTGAAACCCTAATATAACATATAAGATACTACTTAACCCAAAACTTATTATCTCCCCAAAAAATTTCACATAAATTATGAAATTCCCAGATTGTGTGGATTGGATTGAATGAGTTTGTGTTGCGTGAGCATATGCAATATTGATCAAAGAAATAAAAAAATTTGACTAAATAAATGTAATTTTAGAGTCTTAATGATCGCAATCTAGATTCATATGTGGCTATAAATTTTTGAAGTATTAATGGTCAAAGTCACTTCTACCTGTAATTCTTTTGCTGGGGTCCAAAGTAATAAAGTATTATGCATGTAATTCAAAAATGTAATAAATAAATTGGTTTGGATAATGAAATATTCATTATTATATAAGTTGTGAAATTGAGTGTGAATTTGAATGTGTTTGTATATAGGCCGTAATAAATAATATACATATAAAGACGGATTCAGAATTAGGGTAAAAATTATAAATGTGTTTACTTTGTTAAATATTAAATAATACTCTTAACTAATCAAGATTACATGTGTTTCCTCGGATTATATCTGTTTTACTTGTTAAATATTGCTCGTTGCCTATTCCATAAGGCCCTTGACAATAGCCCATTATGAACCCATAGCAGCATGTAAGCAGTTTTACTTATTTACTCTGTGAGTTACTTTTTATATTTTTTTTAAGTTTGTCATATTCAAAATGAACATGTCCACACTATCATTGATCTCTGTGTGCAGTAGTATTTCGTAGCCAATGCAAATCTGTGACTGTGTGCATATTCAACAACAAATGTCCACAACAACAAGCAACTTCATGTGGCTAGAGCATGGGATCATAGAAGAGTTGAAAAAACCAGTTTTATGACTTTTGGAAGTGGTGGAGTTATCAATGACCACGTAAGAAACCAATTAATTTGATCTCGGTACATCTAGCAGTGAGCCTCAAATAGAGTTTAGAGCTCCAATATTGCCCCAAAAAGGAAATTAAGGGCAGTACAGAACGAGAATTTTTTTCAGGGAGTCAAAGATTAAAAAAAGAAAAGAAAAAAAGATCACTAAATATTTTCAAACAAACCGATCTAAAGGAATCTCCTCTAATCCACTAGCAACTCTTTTTTTTTTTTTTTTTTCATATTTGATTTTTCAAATCCATTCCCTTAAGGCCTTCTTCAACTCATTCATTCATGACTTCTTATATTCTTCCAATTACATTTTGTACAACTCTTCCTCTCTGCATTTTCACTCTTATTCTCCCCCTCTTCTTTTGGACCCAAGCAATATTCTTCCAACAGTTCTTTCTCTTCCATCTTATTTCTCATATAAATTTTTTATGGAAAACGTTTGGCTCCAAACATGTTAATTTGGAGCTATATTGCTCTAACTTGTTATATGACGGTTAAAGAGACCATTCATGTGTAGTTTTTTGTCATATGCTCGTTTAATATATTATGTGGCTTGTTTAAATAATACACATAAATAGTCTTATAAATAGTCACATAATAAGTTAAAAAAGGTATCTCCAAACAAGTTTGGAACTAAACTTTTCCCATTTTTCATTACTCCTTTTACTCTCATCCCAACCATTTATATATAATAAACTCCATTTCTTTAACATTTTAAATATTTTGGTAGTTCTTTTTTTAATTGTTTCTAATATTTTATTATTGATCTAATTGTAGCATCACATTTTCAAAAAAATTTCTGTTTATTCATCTCATTATGATATGATAACATAATAGATAGTAACTGTTGGAAATCTTCGATATAAATTTGATAAATCCAAAAACTAAAAAAATTTATTCGAGAATAGTATTTTCAATTTGACTCTATCAAAACTCACAACATTATGTTTTACTCACCGATACTACTGTGGGTACCCAAGGACCGAGGAGGAAGTTGAAGGGTCAAAGTACTGGGCTGAGGCCCGAATAGGAATAGGAAAGGTAGCGGCGTTAACTTGGGCACAACACTGAACATGGGCCCAAGGAGTGATGACGCCTGAGGAAGGAGATGGATCTGTTGAAGTACCATCTGGAGCTCTACGGAATGAACTGCAAACTAATGGAAATGACGGTCAGTGGCAGACAAGAAGCAACCGGTTTGGAGTTGTTTGTCCCATCCGCATTAAATGGTGTACACCAGCTTTATCAGCCACATTGAATGAGGAAGTGACCTGAACAGTGTTGGCTACAGCTATTCCAGCTATCGCCGCCACCTATTTCAGACACAACAGGTGACAGGTGTTGAAGAGGGGTGAATGTCCAGTAGAGATGGACAGAGAGGATGTAATGGGAAGGGGCTATAAAAGGAGGGGGGGGGGGGTGATCTTTTGGCTGGCCATGATTTAGGAGCCTCAATGAAAAATTATTGGTGTACCTAATCCTAAAGACAAAGGGATTTCTTCCAAATAGACAATTCTCGTAAAGAATCCATGTTTGTTGTGCTATTCCATCTCTTATAAATTCTATTGGTTTGGACCAAGTTTAACAAACTCAGTTCATTATTTCTAGTGGGCTGCTCTACAAATGCATTTTGGGTCCTTACAATTGGCGCCATCTGTGGGGAAACAGCAAGCGCTCGTGGATTTTCCCTGAGTACTGATGGCTAACGAAAGCCAGGGTGAGGAAGAGTCGGCTGGTTCCCATAGGGAGAACCCTTTCGTTAACTTGGAATGTAGGAGGGATAGGCAGCATGCCCCTAGTGCTATGGTGGGGTCGCATCATACTAAACGTGTTGAACATAATCGTCCCAAGCCCAACAATCGAGCCTCACCTGAATAAGATATGTTGGCGTTGCAACAGGAGGTTGATCGATTGCATAGGAAGCTAGACGGAGGGAGCATGACAGGAGGAGCCCGTCCTCCCCATCGAGCGAGGACTCAAGGGAAAGTTGGGACCAATCATATCGATGCAAGTCCAAAACCCCGCCCAGCGAGACCTTTTCAGCCTCCTCACATAGGGACAGGATGGAGAAGAGCAACAACAAACGCGAAAGGGGGCCTTCTTATCACGCTAGGGGGAATGATGCCATGAGTAAAGCCCTACGACAGATTGCTAAATCCCATTTTGTTAGGAGGATTAACAAGGCTAAGCTCCCTCACCATTTTTCTCAGCCAACGTTCACCATATACAACGGAAGGACGGACCCCGTGGAGCATGTCAGCCACTTCAATTAGAAAATGGCCGTTCACGCTGGCAATGAGGCTCTTATGTGCAAGGTTTTCCCTTCCAGCCTCAGGCCTGTCGCCATGCGATGGTTTGACGCGTTGGATGAAGGGTTGATAAGGTCCTTTGAAGAACTGACCCAGCCATTCGGCGCTAGGTTTATAACCTGCAGTAGTAGGCTCCCCAGGCCATTGGATGCTCTCCTATCTATGGCCATAAGAGAGGAGGAAACCCTCAAAACCTACTCCAACCGATATTGGGAAATGTATAATGAAGTGGACTGAGACTTCGAAGACGTGGCAGTAAGGACCTTCAAAGTCGGCCTCCCGACCAAGCATAACTTGAGGAAGTCATTGACGATGAAGTTTGCCTCGAACATGCACCAGCTTATGGATAACATAGAAAAGTACAAAAGGTTAGAAGATGACTAAATGCAGGGAAAAAGGAAAGCCAAAGCGCTCCCTGAGAAAAAGGATCCTCGGGGAGGTGGATACCATAATGACCGACCTCGAAGGGACTTCCTTAATCACACAACGTCCGAAGGAGGTCGCATGGTCAACTCACTATTCAAGGAGCTGGTGCACCAAATACTAGAAAAGATAAAAAAACGAGTCGTTTTTCAAATGGCCCAATAGGATGGGCGGGGATCCGTCCAAGAGAGACCAAAGCCTCTATTGCAACTATCATAAGGACAAGGGGCACACGACGGAAGATTGCAGGACATTACGGGATCACCTCAATCAGTTGGCCAGGGCTGGGAGACTCGGGCACTTCCTGCATCCGCCTACGGAACAAATCGGACGTTCGGGAGTGGGGATACATAGAAATGGCCATCCTCGGCCAACCTTGGGTACTATTAGCGTGATCCTGGCTGGAGCAAGAGGTAATGTTAGGCCAAATCCCCGACTTATGTCTGTAGTGGGGGGTTCTCACCTGGAGGACGGAAGTCGGACTCACAAAAGACCAAAAGTGACGGTCACGGACCTAAGTTTTTCCGAGGAAGACAAGCGGGGAACCCACCAACCACACGAGGATGCTTTGGTGGTTACTGTAAGAATTGGGGGCTATGACATTAAAAGGGTACTAGTTGACCAGGGAAGCCAAGCCAAGGTGATGTATCTGGATTTATACCGAGGAATGGGATTGAAACCCGAAGACCTAGATGTGTGTGACTCTTTGCTGATGGGCTTCGACGGCAAAACGGTAGTCCCCTAAGGTATGATTAGGCTCCCCATACAAGTTGACAACGTGGAAGTCCGGGTAAATTTCATAGTGATAAAGGCAATCTCCCCGTACACCACTATCCTCGACAGACCCTGGTTGCACGCCATGGGAGCTGTTCCCTCAACCTTGCATCTTAAGATCAAATATCCTACTCACGAGGGAGTGGGGGAACTAGTAGGCGATCAGGTCATGGCCTGGCAGTGCTTGGTGTCAGAGATTACTCAGCAGTCGTTAGGTCCGGCCATGGTCGGTAAGGATGCAACTCAATAGCAATTAAAGGGGACTGTCGACAAGCAGCTGACCGGGTTATCAAAAGAATCATTCGAGGAGTTGGAAAAAATAATGTTAGGATCGGACCAGGAGCAGTATTTTCAAGTGGGATCGCAGTTGCCCATCAGGGAGAAAGTAGAGCTGGTAAAATTTTGGAAGGCAAATGTAGACGTCTTCGCCTGGAATGCGAATGACATCCCAAGAATTAACCCCGAGCTAGCATGCCATCACTTAAATGTGAGCCCCAAGGCGGTGCCACGCAAACAGCCTCCCCTTTGATCATCCAACGTTCACGCCGAAGCGGTCAGGGTGGAAGTAAATAAGTTGAAACAGGCCGGGGCTATCAAGGAAATCTTCTATCCCGAATGGTTGGCCAACACTGTGGTGGTAAAGAAGAAAAGCAAGAAGTGGTGAGTATGCGTAGACTTCACAGACCTTAACAAAGCCTGCCTGAAGGACCCTTTTCCCATATCCCAAAATTGATCAACTGGTAGACGCCACGGTGGGGCATCCGTGGATGAGGTTCCTAGATGTGTTCCAGGGCTACCATCAGATACGACTTTCACTAGCCGATCAGGAGAAAACAACCTTCTATTCCCCCAATGGTAACTTTCATTATTGCGTGATGCCCTTTGGCCTCAAGAACGCCGGTTCAACTTATCAGAGAATGGTGATTCGGATGTTTGAAAAACAACTGGGGAGCAACATGGAGGCTTATATTGACAATATGGTGGTTAAGAGCAAACAGGCAGATGAGCATCTGGCCGATCTGGCAGAAACCTTCTCCGTACTCCGAGAGCATAAGTTACGCCTCAATGCATCCAAATGCTCTTTCGGGGTTTGCTCGGGCAAATTCCTAGGGTACATGATTCCTCATCATGGAGTAGAAGTTAACCCAGAGCAGCTCACGGCCCTCAACAGTATGCACCCTCCTCGGAATCCTAAGGAAGTGCAGAAGCTGACCGGGATGATGGCAGCCTTGAGCAGGTTCATTTCTCGGTCCACGGATAGATGTCGACCTTTCTTCCAACTGTTGCATAAATGGAAAGATTTCCAGTGGACTAAGGAGTGTGCGCATTTGAGGACCTGAAGATGTACTTGTCCAATCCCCCGATCCTATCTCGACCCGATAAAGAGGAAGTACTCTATGCATACCTAGCGGTTAGCAAGCACTCCGTCAGCTTCGTCCTTGTCAGGAACGAGGATGGAGCCCAGAAGCCCGTTTACTACATTAGTAAGTCTTTGCAAGAAGTGGAGATGCGCTATCTCCCCCTGGAAAAAGCTGTGCTGGCTAGAAAACGTTAGTGGCTAACGTTTTTCTATTATTCAATCTTAATTCATTGCTTGAAACCATTATCTTTAATTGGTTGAGTTTGTACAGTTATTATAATACTGTTGGCATTGATATATTATGATTCAATATAATTACTATTTACTATTTACTATCCATTTTAAAGATAATTATAACAACAATATAGTAAATTTAAAACCCAAATAAACTTGATCATTATTGTATGTTTCTTCAGCCAATATGAATATGCAGCCAACATGTCCGATTTTAGATGAGAAAATCAATTTTCTTATGTGCACCATTTTCACGTAAAAAAGAAAACTAGCTACATTTCTGCAGAATCAAAATCTAATTTCATGAAAATAACATATCCTTCGATACACTATATTTTTGGGTAAAAGAAAAGTACTATTGAGAGATTCCTATTCTACAAGCAACGTAGGCTTGTAAGGATAATCAATAAGGTGGCTGAGTTGTAGTATCCCGAGGGCGACATGCACAATGTTATTAGTCTACTACAATGGAAATAGGAATGGTAACGGGTCGGGTTCGGGCCGGGTTTATTTATACCTGAACCCACCCCGCGGGCTTGTACCCATTACTTGAAGTCGCCCCGTTTAATAAACGAGTTTTTTTTTTTTTTTTTTTTTTTCAGGCCCCAAACCCGCCTTGTCTAGCTAGGTCAAATTTGGGCTGAATTCGCGGCCCAATAAAAAAAAAAAAGATTGAATTGAAGCCTATACCGTGGCCCAAGCAAAAAAAATTCATATTTTTTCCTATTCAAATCTGAGCAGCAAGCACGATTTTCAAATGGAGGAGTCACTGATTAGTGAAAGCTTGAACAAATAATCGCTAAAAAAGAAAAAAAATCCAAAAAATAGAGAAGAAAATTAATGCATGTGTTGAAAATAGAATGTATAAGCGGTGGTTGGAGAGAAGGAAAATGTGAGAGAAAATGATGGACTTACTATTCGTTGCTCATGATTGAGGGTTTGGGATTTTTTTTTTTTTTTTTTTGGATCGAAATGGAAAAAGTTAATAAAAAAATTTAAATTTTGTGGGGCTTTTTAAGAAAAGGAAAGAGTGTGAGAGAAAAGAATGGTGAGGGCCAGCGGTGAGATCGAGTGATGGCCTACAGTGACAGAGCTTGAGGGTGAGTGAGACTGAATGAGAGTGGGAGAGGGGAGTGAAGGAAATGGGATGGGGCTGCTGAGTGAAATGAGAGGGTGAGGTAGGGTTTATAAGTTTATATATATGGTTTTTTGGTAATTTTAGTTTTAATCGGGTCTGGGTCGGGTTCGGGTCTGAGTCCAGGGCAGGTTTCACTAAAACCTGGACTCGCTTCGGGTTTTATTTTCAAAATTCAAGCCCGACCCTATTGTTTCATGGGTCGGGTAAAACCCGCCCCCTTAGGGTTGGGTTGAGTCGGATACCCACGGGTTGGGTACTTTTTGCCATACCTAACCGAAAACCCCATAGACGATGTGTACCATCTGAAGACAGTGACATGGTCCATGCCTCAACTCTACCATTGTTTTGTTATGTTTACTTCTAGATGCTCTAGTACAACTGTAATGTGGAGCTGGAAATGTGGCTGCTAGTGCAACAACCAATAGCGCCAGAATATTTTCAATTCCCTTGAATCCTTTACAAGTTCTTCTCCAAACACTATTGAGTAATTGCAATCTAGTGGTTAACACTCCCTTGCCCAGCTGTAACGCCAATCTTCCTTCTGTGGAAAGCTTGGCCTCGCCCTTACAGTACGTCGGAAACACTATTCTTGGGAGAGATTTTCTAATTGGTACTCGACCAAGTGAAGGAGGAATGTAGGTTTCCTCACTGAACCCTAATTTTTCTAAGATTTTGATCGGGAAAGCAATGCTGTCCGGATCCATGTTTTTAAGAAAGACAGCCTCTAGGAACATTGACTTGGGTAGCCTATAAGATTTGGGAGGTTTATGGAAAGCAAAGTCTAGTAAATAAGTGAGGACTTCTCTTTTGTATACAAGATATAGGACAACTAGTCCTGCAACTACTACCATCACAAAATGGTGCAGGGTGTTCTAGATAATTAGATCATGGAGGCTAGGAATGATGAGTCTTAGGGTCATTGTTGCCATGGATGGAGGTTTCGATTTGTTTTTGGTCTTGACAGAATTGAATTAATTTAAGTTTGTTTGGAATGCATTGCATTGGCATATGGGTTTTATGGTTGAGAAGGTATGGGGTATGAATATTGGAGATAGAGCATGAGACATGAGGAGAAAGAAAAAGGCATGAGGAAAATTGAAAGAGTGGAATATGTATAGGGCATTGAACATCCTTTTGGTGCTTGTTTCAGGAATCAAGTTGTGCACGCAATGGTCTATTTCTTTCCTAATGCGGTTTCTTTGCTAAATGATGGTGGCCAAATTATCTTAACAAATACTCATCCCAATTCCATTTTTGTGCAAATGTGTGACAATAATTAGTGATCACACATAATCTATGAGTTGAGTTTATATATCTTTATGGTTTTGTAAATATATGGGCACAAGTATATATATTCATATGGGCTAAATTTGGAATCATGTTGCAATGAAATGGTCTCCTAATTTAATTACTTTCATCAGGGCCTAGAGTGAGTACTTCCAAAAATTCTCAAAGGCCTAAGCCAAATTAAGGCCTAAAAGGTAGCGGTTGGTTTAGTTTGGGCCATTTTCAATCTAAGCCAACCTCGTTTGATTAAAAAATTGCCAATCCAACCAATCAATTATCATGAAAATAACTGGACCAAACCATGTTATTAGTACTATTGAGAGATTCCTATTCTACAAGCGGCGTAGGCTTGTAAGGATAATTAGGAAGGTGGCTCAGTTATTGTATCTCGAGGGTGGCATGCACCATGTTATTAGTCTACTACACCGGAAATAGGAATGACAATAGGTCGGGTTCGGGCCGGGTTTCTTTATGCCCAAACCTGCCCCACAGGCTCGTACCCATTACCCGAACCCGACCCGTTTAATGAACGGTTTTTTTTTTTTTCGAGTCCTAAACCCGCCCTGTCCAACTGGTCAAATTGGGCTGAATCAGAAGCCCAATTAAAAAAAGAAAAAGAAAAAAAGATTGCATTAAAGCCTATATCGTGGCCCAACAAAAAAAAAAAAAAAAAATCATATTTTCTCATATTCAAATCTGAGGAGCAAGCATGATTTTTTGATGGAGGAGTCACCGTTTAGCAAAAGCTTGAACAAATAATTGCTAAAAAAACAAAAACAAATATCCAAAAAATAGAGAAGAAAATTAATGATTGTGTTGAGAAGAGAAAGTATAAGTGGTGTTTGGAGAGAAGGAAAATGTGAGAGAAAATGATGGACTTACTATTCGTTGCTCATGATTGAGGGGTTTGGAATTTGGAAATTTTTTTTTTTTTTTTTTTTTTTGAAATGGAAAAAGTTAATAAAAAATTTTTTGAAAATTTGTGGGGGTTTTTTAAGAAAAGGAAAGAGTGTGAGAGAAAAGAGATTGTTAGGACATATGTGTTTCACTTGTTAAGAACATATGTCATTCTTTTATGTAGTTGGCTAATCCTTTGACAAAACGCACTTTACTTGTAATTTAGTAAATCTAGGATGCGTTTAATACTTCAAGAAACATGTTGTTCAAGTCTAGTATTAAAGCCATGAAGATTGTACCAAGAAACAAGTGAAGAAAAGCTGTTCATTAAAGTTGGATAGATAGCTCGACACCTACGGACAAATAGCTCGACAGCTGCTCAACACCTCTCGACAACTAGGCTATCAATCAAGCTCTTCAGTTGATTGTTATCGCAATCTCGACACCTCTCAACAACTGGTGGATAGATCGAGAAAGCTCCTATCTCCTCGATAGCTCCTCGATAGCTTCTCGATAGTTGTATCTGTCGAAGTTTAAAGCTCGACACCTCCTGATCGATCGAGGTTACTGGAATTCAGATTTTCAAATCTGATTTTCAGCCCATGCTGACATGTATGTGTTGGGTTTCTTTTCTCACAACCCTAGACCTATATAAGGCTTATTTTAGAGGTCGTCACATAAGAGAATACAAGGAGAACATATGCAAAAAGTGACCGATGCCTTATTCTCTCTGAAAGAAGCTATTGTGTCTTTGCACCTTAGGGTTTTGTAACCAAGTGCTTCTTAATCTTCATTGTTGATGAAGTGAAGAACTTTATAGCCAACAATCTTCTTCTAGTTGGTGATTAAGTCGTGTACTAGGATCCGCACTATTGGTTAGTCACGTACTGGGATTCGTGCATCAAAAGGGTGGCGTTCATATATTGAAGAGTTCTGAGGTTCTGAAGCGGTAGAAGGTTTCTGCTGTAAGTTCATCTACTAGGATTTTAGAGTCTAAGGACAAAGGTTTTGTACTAGATCTGAAACTTCTCTTTACTATAGTGGATTGCTTTTTGGGAAGGATTCCCCTTAGGTTTTTTACTGTGAAACTAGTTTGTTTCATTGGTTTTCCTAGGTCATCATATCTTGTCTTGTTTGTTTTTCCACTGCATGATTTTGACATGATATTGATGTTTGTTTGTTTTAACAAGTTTTATTTATAATAAATCTAATTAACAACTTGGGTTTAAAACTTGTTAATTCTATCAACCAAGGTCTAAATTTCCCAACAGAGTGGTGGAAGGCTAGCAGTGAGATCAAGTGATGGCAGGCAGTGACAGAGCTTAAGGGTGAGTGAGATTGAGTGAGAGTGGGAGAGAAGAATGAGGCAAATGGGATGGGGCGGCTAAGTGAAATGAGAGGGTGAGGGTAGGGTTTATAAGTTTATATATATATATATATATATATATACACACACATATGTATATGGTTTTTTGGTAATTTTGGTTTTAATCGTGTGAGGTTAGGTTCGGGTCTGAGTTCGGGGCAGGTTTCACTAAAACCAGGACTTGCTTCGGGTTTTATTTTAAAAATCCAAACCCGACCCTATTGTTTTGCAGGTCTGGTAAAACCTGCCCCATTAGGGTCGAGTCGGGCCGGATACCTACAGGTTGGGTACTTTTTGCCATCCCTAATCAGAAACCCCATAGATGATGTGTATCATCCAAAAACAGTGACATGGTCCATGTCTCAACTCCACCATCTAAAAATATACATGAATTGACTATAAATTGGTTTTTATTATGATATTACTTTAAAGCATCATCAAGGTGACGTCTCTCTACTATTCTCTAATTTTATGGTAAATTCTAATTTATATGAATTTTAATAATTTATATGATATGTTGAAAGTTATGAAATTCAATTTTTTTTGGATATACACCATTGTAAGTTTATTTAAAAAAATCTTTTCCCCTCTCCCCGTGTGTGTGTGTTAAAAATTCTTAGTATTCTCAAAAGAATAAAAACAGTGGTGTATGTTTTTAGACTCCTTAAAACACAATTAGATTAATCTAGTTAATTAGCCAAGTGATTACTTAGTCAAATTATCAGATCTAGATTAACACAAATATATCATATCAATGTAAAGTGCGGAAATAAAGAACACAAAGATATGATGACCTAGGAAAACCAAACCGGTAAAAAACCAAGGGAGGATTTAACCTAGCTATGCTTAAGGTAAAACTGAATCCAATATGAAAGAATTGGAGTTTACACAATAGCGACTTAGACCACTAACATCCTATTGCTACCTCGAGTAGGAAACTTACTACCACGACCACGTGACAGCTCCGAGTCCACAGACTACTTCTTTCTTGGATTTCCTAGCAAGACAAGCACTCCCACTTGTGTATCTTTAAGCTCTTGAATCTGCAACTGAATGATCACCAAGTTCTTGACATAATCTTGAACTTTGGAAACCCTAAGTACGTGTGAAGCAAACACCTCTAGATCTCACAGAATATTCACACACACACAGCATAAAGAACATCCTCAAAATGTGGCTAGGGTTTTCCCTTTTATACTTAGAGTAAAACATAAAACCCTACACGTCAAACGAGCTTTGGCTGAGTTGGAAATTTTGCTGAAAAAACAATCTACACGACTTTCAATCGGTCGAGTCTAATTTTCGATCGATCGAGCCAGACATATTTACACAGTAAATCCTGCAGCAACTCAATTCCAACTTTACATAAAAAGCATATACTTTGAGCAAGTCTAAACAAGACTAAAACGTTTTGATCATGGTTTGCCAACATTACAAAATGAAGTTCTAATACATTAGTTCCTAATTCTTAGAACCTAACAAGTGGGTTAATCCCACATTGAAAAATGAGTGTGAGTTAAAGAGGTTTAAAACATGTACGTTGTATCTAAGAGTTAGGCCCTTTTAGATATACACCACTGTAAGTTTTTTTTAAAAAAAGCCTTCTCCCCCCTCCCCATGTGTGTGTGTTAAAAATACTTAGTATTCTAAAATTAAAAAAAAAATAAATAAATAAAAAGAATATCATTAAGTAATTTAAAGCTATATAAACTCTTTGGACTTTTTAAAGATGAGAAATACCAAAAGAAGACAAAACAAAAATGTTTTGTATTCAGTTCATACCTAAATTCAATTAATGGTCAATTTTTATTTCATATTAATAAAAAAATTTATTATTTAATTTTTCTTATACCATTATTTCTTTGGGTAAATTTTATTTTGAACTCTATAGTAGTTGAAAACATCTTTGTCTTAGATGACACACCGTGAAGATTTTAGAGGTAGTCCTCCCAATTTTGAAAATCAGTCTTTAATAAATTTAGAACAAACCCAAAAAAAAAAAAAAAAAAAAAAAAAAAAAAAAAAAAAAAGAAGAAAAAAAAAAGTGATAATGAAATCACTTCTCTTCTAATTGTTAAACAGAAAGTCCTCCTATATAGAATCCTATTTGACCTTTGCATTCAAAGCTTCATGCTGTGTATATCAAACCGGAAAGTCCCAAAAAAAAAAAAAATTGAAAGGTATCTAGCGCCACAGACCCCATTTTTGTAGTCGGATGAATTTGCTCTAGAGACACTCTTTATTTTGTTCGCTTGTTGTTGAGTATTTATCTTGTAGTGGTGGATGGGTTCTCACGTTGAGGCCTGCTCTACAATTTATGAGTAGCTGATGTGATGATACAAGTGATTTGAGATTCTAGAATTCAACTGAAACAATTTAGTTTAGGATTGGAATTTTGCATTTTAGCTTGGGCAAAACTATACAGTTTGGATGGTGCCAGGTAAGCTTTTATTCGTCATTGATACGACATAGTTTTGGAGCTGATTTGGCAAAAATAAAACATGTCAATATGCACATGTGTCATTTAACAGCAGAAACTAACCATGGGAGGTGAATTGTTAACGAAACCAAACTTCAAGATGTAAAATTAAAGTTTTGAAACTTTGGGGTATAAAATCCAAACAAACCCAAACTTCAGGAGTGTAATTTGCAATTTACCAAAAAAGAAAACTACCTACATATTTGCTGAATCAAAATTCTAATTTCACGAAAATAAGATATCCTTCGATACACTATATTTTTGGGTAAAAGACTAGTACTATTGAGAGATTCTTATCCTACAAGCGGTGTAGGCTTGTAAGGATAATCAGCAAGGTGACTGAGTTATTGTATCCCGGGGGCGACACACACAATGTTGTTAGTCTACTGCACCGAAATCCCCATAGACAGTGTGTATCATCTCAAGACAGTGACATGGATCCATGCCACAACTCCAACATCTAAAAGCATACATAAATTGACGGTAAATTGGTTTTTGTTATGATATTACATTATAGCATCATCAAGGTAACATCTATCCACTATTCTCTAATTTTATGGTAAATTCTAATTTATGTGAATTTTAATAATTTATATGATATGTTGAATGTTATGAATTTCAATTTTTATATTAATTATTGTTCTTAGGAATAACAATAAGTAATTTAATGCTATAAAAACTATTTGGAGTTTTTAGAGATGAGAAATACCAAAAGAAGACAAAATAAAAATGTTTTGTATTCAGTTCATACCTAAATTCAATTAATGGTCAATTTTTATTTAAATATTTATTATTTAATTGTTACTATACCATTTTTTTTTTTGGGTAAATTTTATTTTGAACCCTATAGTTTAAGGATACTACAAATTAGATCTTCTAGTTTTAAACGTATCATAGTAAACCTTAAAATTTTGAAAAGTATCAAATAAAACCTTTTAGGTAAAATTGGTATAACACCATTGAATAAAAGGTAGAGAGAGAGAGAGAGAGAGAGAGAGAGAGAGAAAAGGTTCAAACATTTTTTTGAAATTAAAATATAGTTAAAAAGAGCAGATGTTAATTTTTAGGGTTTTAGAACCGGATCGATAAAGATTATGTTAACTAATTCTTAGTCAAGTAAATAATTAGGTTAATAAGTTTGTTTGGCATGCATTGGCAGCATTGCGTTCATTGGCATATGGGTTTTAAAGGTTGCGGCGTTATATGGGGTATGAATACTGGAGATAGAGCATTGAGCCATTGAACATTCTTTTGGTGCTCATTTCAGGAATCAAGTTGTGCACTCAAGCCTCAAGGGCCACTTTCTTTCTTTATGGGGTTTCTTTGCTAGATGATGGTAACCAAATAATCTTAACAAAAACTCTTCCCAAATCTATTTTCATGCAAATTTGTGATGGTTATTAGTGATCACACATAATCTATGCGTTGAGTTTATATATTTATACGGTTTTGTAAATAAATAGGCACAACTATATACATGCTTATGGTCTAAATCTGGAATCATATTATAACGAAGTTGTTTTGATATAAGTACTTTCAATAGGGCTTTAACTGGAGGGAGCCCTTCCAAAAATTCTCAAAGGCCAAGGCCTGAGACAAATTAAGGCCTAAGAGGTAGGGGTGGCAGGGTTGGTATAGTTTGAGACATTTTCAATCCAAACTGTAAGGTTGAATTTATTCAATCATTTTGTTGGCTTTATTCCGTGCCAAATTTGCTTGTAATTTAGCAGTTAAAAACCCTGTATTTAGGTGGGAATTATGTAAGGGTAGTGTGTGAGAGAGTGTGAAGAAAAGCTCAAGAGTGTGCACTCAAGAAGGGCCTTGTGACTGGATCTCGCGACTGGCTCGCGACTAGCAAGTCGCCAAAGGTGGCACAAGTGGGAAGCATGCAGGGGCACTGAAGAGTCATGCCAGATGTTGCACTACAGGACAAAACTTCCAGTCCGGCCAAGCCGTTAGCTCGTGACTCAAACTCACGACTCATTCCAGTTGCAAGCTCAAGTCGCCAGAGTACCTTGTTTGTTACAAAACTAACTCTTCGCATTCCATACACACCCCACTATAAATACCCTTATACCCACGTATTGTAGAGAGTTTTCCAGAGAGAAACTCTAGAGAAAAACAAGATTGACTCATCGACAATCTGTTAGGACATATGTGTTTTCACTTGTTAAGAACATATGTCATTTGTTTATGTAAATTGGCTAATCCTTTGACAAAATGCACTCTACTTGTAATTGGGTAGTTTTAGGTGTTTTTAATACTTCAAGAAACAAGGTTTTAAGATCAAGTGTTGAAGTCATCAAGTCTGTCCAAGAAAAACAAGCTGAAGTGCAAAATCATTAAAGCTCGACACCTACTTGATAGCTCCTCGACACCTGCTATCTGTCGAGATTTACAAAATTAGATTTTCTGATATGATTTCTTGGGATCCGTGAATGTGTCTTTGGGCCTTCTTTTCTCCTAACCCTAGACATATAAAATGATTATTTTAAGAGTCGTCAAATTGTACACAAGTTGCAAAAGCATTGAGCAAACTCTGTTCAAGCAATTTGTGATCAAAGACGAAGTTCTTGACCTAGTTCATTTTCTCTGAAGAAGTTACTGTGTATTTGCACCAAAGGGTTTTGTGACCAAGCATCTTCCTGATCTTCATCGTGTAGGATGAACTGAAGAACTTTGCAGCCAACCTCTCCTCCTAAGTTGGTGTTTGAAGTCGCGTACTGGGATCCGCGCATTGATTAGTCACATACTTGGGAGCCGTGCATCAAAAGGGGGAACTATCACTACAGAGCAAGTCCAATTGGGTATTGGGGTAAGGGTTCAACTGTAGGTTGGTAAGGTACTTGGGATTCCTTTACTCGTAACCGCTTGATTTGATAATAGTGGAGTTTCGGGAGTGGTGACCTGAAAATCACTCGGTGGGGTTTTTGCCGTTAGGGTTTTCCCCATTCGTAAACAAATCATCGTGTCATTTAATTTCCACTGCATATTTAGTTATTTGGTGATTTGTTTGTGCTTCCACGCAATTGCATGATAAATTGATTAATTAATAAATTGGCTAAATAATTAATTGGTTTAATCACAAGGGGTAGTTCAGTTTGTGGCCTATCAAGTGGTATCAGAGCAGGCACACTCTGATTAGTTTTAATCTTTGCTGTGTTTGATCCATTGACCCCTGTTTGTCATGGATAGAGGACAGTTGTTAATTATACCTCCTTTATTTGATGGGACTAACTATGCATACTGGAAAGTACGCATGAGAGCTTTCTTGCAGTCTTTAAATGAGAAGGTGTGGCAAGCTGTAGAGATTGGCTGGACCAAGCCAAAAGAAGAGCCGGTCGATTGGGATGAAACCAAGATCAAGGCGGCAAACTTCAACAGTAGAGCGTTGAATGTGTTAGGTTCTAAGGTCTTAGGATTTTATGTATTTAGAACTCTAATTTGTAATGTTGGCAAACCATGATCAAAACATTGTATTTAGTCTTGTTTAGACTTGCTCAAAGTTGGTTTATTATTGTACAGTTGGAATCGAGTGGCTGCAGAAGTACTTGGGACTTTTGGCCTGGCTCGATCGATCGAAGATTAGACTCGATCGATCGAAAATCGCACAGGTTGAATTTTCTGCAGAATTTCCAACTCAGCCCTACTTCATTAAACGTTTAGGGTTTTATGTTTTTACCCTAAGTATATAAACAAAACCCTAGCCACGTTTTTGATGTTGTCCATATTGTTATTGTTGCTCATATTTTCTGTTTTGTGTAAATCTCTTGTGAGATCTTAGAGGAGCTTTCCTTTACACAAAGCTTAGGGTTTTCAAGGTAGAGATGATTTCAACATCTTGAAGATCAACTTAGTTGCAACCATTGGAACTTAAAAGAAAAGCAAGCGGGGAGCTTGTAGCTGATTGAAGAATTCAAGAAAGAAGTAGTCCGTGGATTCGGAGCCTGCGCGTGGTCGTGTCAAGAAGTTCGTACTGGTGGGTAGCATTAGGAAGTCGAGCGGGGAGCTTGTAGTCCTTCTGTAAGAACTTCAATTCTTTCATAGTGAATTCTGGTTTGCCTTGAGGATCGGTGGGTCAAATCCTCCCCAGGTTTTTACCGTGTGGTTTCCTGGGTGATCATATCTTGTGTTTTTTATTATTTCCGCTGCTTTATTTGTTTTATATACATGATATGATTATTTGATTGTTTTAACCTAGAATTGCTTAATTTGACTAAGTAACAACTTGGCTAATTAATCTAGGCTACGCAATCTGGTTGTTTAAGGGGTCTAAATAACCTGTCAAGTGGTATCAGAGCGGGTAGCTCTTTGTGTTTGAGATTTTTAATCTCTGAGCTGATCCTTGACCCCTGTTGTCATGGAACATGGACACTCTTTGTTTGTTCCTCCTCATTTTGATGGGAACAACTATGCTTATTGGAAAGTAAGGATGAAAGCATTCCTGAAATCCATTGATGAATGGGTTTGGAATTCCGTTGAATACGGATGGGTAAAACCTGCTACTCCTGTGAGTGAGTGGCAAACTTCTGAAAAATAAGCAGCAAGCTTCAATAGCAAAGCTATGAATGCCATCTTTAATGCTGTTTCTATGGAGGAATTTAAGAGGATCTCTAATGTTGAGGTTGCTCATGTTGCATGGAAAATCCTCCAAACTGTGCATGAAGGCACAAAGGCAGTTAAGATTAATAAATTGCAACAATTGACTTCTAGATTCGAAAGCATTAGAATGTCTGATGATGAATCTTTTGATGAATTCTATGCTAAATTAAATGATATTGTTAATTCTGCTTTTAATTTGGGTGATATCTATGATCAACCTAAAATTGTTAGGAAGATTCTTAGATCTTTAACTGAAGATTTTAGACCCAAAGTGACTGCCATCACTGAAAGCAAGGATGTGGACTCCATCCCTGTTGATGAGCTTGTAGGATCTCTTCAATCCTATGAGTCTGACCTACCTAAAGTAAACAAATCCAAATCAATGGCTCTTAAGTCAGTTGATGATGTTGAGGGTGGTGGATTTGATGATGAGCTCTCTGCTACAGAGATTGCCTATCTTGCCAAAAACTTTAAGAACTTTCTGAGGAATACAAATAGAAAGGCGAGAGGGACTTACACTGCTGAACCTAGAAATTTTAGGAAGAATGATCCCATTAAGGTTAACAATTTTGAAAAACCTAGAGAAAATTTTGGTCAATCTTCTAATAACTCTTTGGGTCCTCAGTGTTTTGGCTGTCAAGGGTATGGTCATGTGAAATCTGAATGTCCTACATTCTTGAGGAATAAGGGTAAAGCTATGGCTGTAACCCTTAGTGATAATGAGGTTTCTGATGATGAGTCCGGTGGGGACGAGGATGGAAACTTCATTGCTTTCACGGCTACTGCTATAGTCAATGAAAGCATATCTGCTGAGGAGAACCCTTCTGATGGGGAACTCTCTGAAGATGCAGATCTTCAAGAGGCCTATAACAAACTTTGCAAAATTGCTGCAAAGGATGCTATGAAAGTTGAACTTGGCCTAAAGAAAATTGATTCTCTTGAGCTTGAAAAGAGAAATTTGCTTGTTAAACTGTTTGATGCTAATGAGCTTTTGAATAATGTTAAATCTGAGAACATGCTTTTGCTTGATAAAGTTAGAACTTTGGAACATGATTTATCTGTTGCTAGATCTGCTAGTTCTAAACTTGATCACATGCTGAATGTTCAAAAGTCTCCTGCTGATAAAACTGGGTTAGGATATGTTGAAAGCATTTTTGATTCTGGACCACATTCCACTACTTTTGTTCCTTCCTCTTCTTCTGAACCTTCTGTGAGTGAGGTTGTGAGTGAAACTGTCAAACCACCTGTGAGTGAGATAGTTAAACCCGTAGAAGTTTCACCACCTAAGAAGATTAGGGTAGACTTAAGAGAATCTAAACCTAAGGAGCCTACCAAATCTAAGGACAAGATGCATGGTAAACCTGCTTGGGTTTGTCATTATTGTGGTAAGTCTGGACACATTCGTCCTAACTGTTACAAGCTTCAAGCTGATAAGAGAGCAACTAAACCAAAAGTGCCTGTGCCTCAAGCACATGATCCTATGGCATTAATTGGTGAATTGGTAAAGGTGTTAAACCTTTATTCCAATCCTGGAGTTGGGAATCACTCTAATGTGAATAAGAACTCCAATGCTCGTGGTGCATCTAAAAAGTTTTGGATGCAAAAGACTCGAACTAACTGAGTCTTTCTGACATGGTCCTTGTGCTTAATTGCTCTATTCTTTGGTGACCATTGTTCTTTGGTTTGTGTCTTTTTGTTGTTTTTGTTCTAGGACTTGCATTGCATTACATTCATGCATTTCATTCTAGGATGTATTTGTTTTCTCTTTTAAAAAAAAAAAAAAAAAAAAAAAAAAAAAAAGGGAAAAGTGAAAGCAAAAATTATGTTAGACACTATTTTTTCTTGATTTTTGAAAAACAAGGTTGGTCTATCTTTTGACACATGTCATGTTCTGTGTACCTTGTTTAACTTTGATGAGCTTAATTATTGCACTTGACTAGTTAAAGCTTTGTAGTGCATGTTGTGTGGGAAAGATGTTTGTGGTTATTAATCACTTTGTTTTGATCTTGACGTCACATGTTATTTGACTGTCGGACTTGATCTTTTTGAGAAAGGCATAAATAACCATCTCACCACTGTTCACTAGTCAATCATGAACACCTTAGTGCATATCATAAGATTTGGTGCTCGAGAAAGTGTAGCACATGCACAAAAAGAACATAAGGTGTAGCCTCTTTAAATGCTTAAATGCTTAATGCTTAAAACTGGTGTGTACTATTAGGCTTGATGCCATTTCACATAATCTAATCTGGTGTGTACTATTAGGCTTTATGCCAAATTTCACCTAAATAATGGGGCAAAAATACAAGAAACTTACATGATTGCAAGCTTTTGTTCTAGGAGATGTGGGAGTTATAGGATGTAACTCTTTAGGTGATAGTCTCTTTTAAATTCTATGTGATGAATTGTGTAGACTTTGTGTTTGATTGCTATTCACATATCACTTCACATGTATCTCAAGTTTTTGCTAGTATCACACACTACACAAGTTACTCTTTGTTAAACACTGTACATGCTAGTGTGTGTGTTTTTTGGTCTGACCAACCAAGTTTGAAATTATCTTAAGATTTGTGTACAACATATTTGTTGTTTGAGAATATTCAAAGGAAGAATGATTGAAACTTGTTTTTGAGAAAATTGGGGTTTAAAATTTTGGGTTTTTGAAAAATCATTCCATCTCATACTCATGCATTTTATTTCTGTATTTTAATGCTTTGAGGAGTTGTTTTTCAAAATTTGGTTTGTCTTTCAAAACTGTGATTTTTCTCAAAATTTTAGTGAGCCTCTGCCCATTTCGATCGATCCAACCTGATTTTCGATCAATCGAAAAAGTGCTTTCATTTGTCTCAAAATGACTGTGTGTTTCGATCGATCGAATCTGATTTTCGATCAATCGAAAAAGTGCTTTCATTTGTCTCAAAATGACTGTGTGTTTCGATCAATCGAATCTGATTTTCGATCGATCGAACATCGTGAAAAAGGTTTTTAAAAGGTACTTTTCTGACTTTTTCAAAGTTTCTATTTCAAAACTTTTCAAACCTCTTTCCTCTCTCCGCGTTGGCAAGCTCAATTCAGAAGATTTTTGTCGTTTTCCTCCGTTCTTTTTGCAAAATCTCTCTCTCCTCAAGTTGGTAAGACACTTGTACCCTTCCTTTTGAATTTATTATCAAGTTTACATGCATATTTTCATGCATTTGAGGGTAATTTTCGGAATTTGTAAAATTTGGATTTTCTGTTGATTCAAGCCTTAATTTATGAAATTGATCATTGGGTTTTTGTGGGGACACTTCATTAACATGATTATTACCTGTTAATTTGATCAAATTTGAGTTTGGTGAAAAATTGCAAAATCTAGGGCTTGTTCTTGATCCGAATTGGGGCTTTTGTTAAATTGGGATGATTTTGATGAAATTGACTTGTTGTGTAGTTGTAATTAAGCATTATAATCTATGTAATGTGTTTTGTAATGCTCAATTCATCTTTTTGGTAAAAAAAATTTCAACAAGTGGTTTTCAATTTTTGGGATTTGTGATAAAAATTCCATGTTCAAGTCAATTTTGTCAATTCAATCTCAATTGAACTTATTTGTTTACTGCATTAGATCATGCATCACAACATTACTAATGTTCATGCATCATATAGATTTTTGTTCTATATTTTTTTATTGTGCTAATTTGCAGTCTGCCTTTGGTTCTGTTTTCTCTCGTTCTTTTTGGTTTTTCCTTTGTGTCTCTGTCCTTTCCTTAGCACTATGCCTAGGAAAACTAGAGCCCGTAGGAATGTTCCCTCACCTTCTCCTTCACCCCCTCCATCCTATGATCGTGAGAAGTTTTCGAGTGAGAAAAACCAAGAGATTTTTGAGAAGCTGAATGTTAGGAGAAAAATTTGGGCTGAGCGTTCTGTTCACTTAGATGAACTTGATCCTGCCATTAGGGCAAACTTTGAGCGTAGGGGCTGGTTACCCTTGGTGGATGTTTCTGATCCTCCTCCACCTTCTGCCTTGATTAGAGAGTTCTATTCGAACATCTCTATCCGCATCTATGATTCCAACACTCTAGTCAAGAGTTGGATACGAGGCGTAGAGTACACCCTTACTCCTACGGTAGTGGCTGATGCTCTAGGGGTACCATTGGTTCAACATCCTGTCTATCCTTATGATGTGTCTCCCGAGATTAGTGATGTCTTGTCTTACATCACTGGGACTACTGTCCAGTGGGGTTCTGATCCTCGGATCACCTCTGCTGAGCTCTCTGGGTTACACTATCTTTTCTTTAGGATAGCGTGTCATTCTATCTGGCCCATTTCCCATGTTCACACCATTCCTCTTGAGAGGTGTGTATTTCTGTACGCTCTAGTTACTGATGCTCCTATTAGTTTTCCCCATCTTTTTCTTCGTTCTTTGAACGATGTTTATAGGAGTTCATCATCTGCTCATGCTCTTGTTCATCCTATTTTTATTCATAGGATTCTCCTTCATCTTGATCTTGGTGGCTTCCCTTCCTCTGAGCCCGTTCATGTTATTGCTCCTATAGGTGCGTCTTTTCTTAGACAAAGGGCTGCTCATCTTCGAGCTGGTTCTAAAACACCCTAGGTCTGAGCCCTCTAGTAGCGCACCTCCTCCTTCTTCTTCTGCAGGTCTTGCTGGTGAGGATGTTACTGATCCAGTTGGTGATGCTGCTGCTGCTGCTGATGTTCCTCCACCTCCTTCGGCCGACTTCGATGTTCGTCGTACTTTGGAGACTGTCATGACCGTTCAGGCGGCTCATGGACAGATTTTGGTGGACTTGCTAGATGAGTTTCGTGCTCTACGAGCTGACTTGGCGCGTCTTCATTCACCCTCACCACCTCCTTTTGATGGCGACTTGTGATTGCTCTTTGGCATTCCGTCACAAAAAGGGGGAGTGGTATTTTTGACTTGTAGAGGGGTTTTTGTAGTTAGGGGGAGTTTTTTAGATTGTATCTAGGTGCTTCACTTTGTATATCATTTTTGGGGATATTCATGTTAGGGGGAGTAACATTGATTGATATACTTGTTATATTCATTGATTCTTGTTGCTTTATGATTCACTGCTTATTGATTTATATTTATGAGTTGATCATTCATATATGTCTTTATTTTGTGTTGTGTGAATCTTACAAGAATGTTATACCTGTTGTTTTACTCTTTTCTGTCACACATGCGTTTATGCGTTTGTTGAGTATTTCAGGAATATACAGGTTGATTCAACTAAAGCTGCTGTCTACACTTGCAACTGATGGATAGTAGTTAGGCTGAATTTGAGTTTATGAGCATTACTTTTGTAAAGGGCTTTTACTTGTAAAACTTTGAGCTTTTAATTATGGTTTTGTCACGGATTGCCAAAGGGGGAGTTTGTTAGGTTCTAAGGTCTTAGGATTTTATGTATTTAGAACTCTAATTTGTAATGTTGGCAAACCATGATCAAAACATTGTATTTAGTCTTGTTTAGACTTGCTCAAAGTTGGTTTATTATTGTACAGTTGGAATCGAGTGGCTGCAGAAGTACTTGGGACTTTTGGCCTGGCTCGATCGATCGAAGATTAGACTCGATCGATCGAAAATCGCACAGGTTGAATTTTCTGCAGAATTTCCAACTCAGCCCTACTTCATTAAACGTTTAGGATTTTATGTTTTTACCCTAGGTATATAAACAAAACCCTAGCCACGTTTTTGATGTTGTCCATATTGTTATTGTTGCTCATATTTTCTGTTTTGTGTAAATCTCTTGTGAGATCTTAGAGGAGCTTTCCTTTACACAAAGCTTAGGGTTTTCAAGGTAGAGATGATTTCAACATCTTGAAGATCAACTTAGTTGCAACCATTGGAACTTAAAAGAAAAGCAAGCGGGGAGCTTGTAGCTGATTGAAGAATTCAAGAAAGAAGTAGTCCGTGGATTCGGAGCCTGCGCGTGGTCGTGTCAGGAAGTTCGTACTGGTGGGTAGCATTAGGAAGTCGAGCGGGGAGCTTGTAGTCCTTCTGTAAGAACTTCAATTCTTTCATAGTGAATTCTGGTTTGCCTTGAGGATCGGTGGGTCAAATCCTCCCCAGGTTTTTACCGTGTGGTTTCCTGGGTGATCATATCTTGTGTTCTTTATTATTTCCGCTGCTTTATTTGTTTTATATACATGATATGATTATTTGATTGTTTTAACCTAGAATTGCTTAATTTGACTAAGTAACAACTTGGCTAATTAATCTAGGCTACGCAATCTGGTTGTTTAAGGGGTCTAAATAACCTATCAGAATGCGCTATTTAGCGCAGTCGCCAATGAGGAGTTCAAGAAGATATCCTTTACTGAAACTGCAAAGGAAGCATGGACCATCCTCCAGACAACCTATGAGGGTACAAAGGCTGTCAAGGGTTCAAAGCTTTAAAGTCTCACTATAAGCTTTGAAGAAATAAAGATGGAGGAGGATGAGTCGTTTGATGAGTTCTATGTCAAGTTCAAGGACATAGTGAACTCAGCCTTCAATCTTGGGGAAACCATCCCTGAACCTAAGGTTGTAAGGAAGGTGCACAGATCTCTACCTGAGAGATTCCCTGCCAAGATTACCGCGATAGAAGAATCAAAGGATATTGACAAAATTCCTTTGACTGAGCTGGTTGGAAACTTGCAGACCTACGAGCTAGGACTATCTAGGATTGGCAAGACGGGTAAAGGCAAGAGCATGGCCTTGAAGGCAAAGAACAATGATACAGATGAGTCTTCCGATGATGAAGATTCCAAGATGAAGTCCTACATTACAAGGTAGTTCAAGAAGTTTATGAAGAATGCCAATGGGAGCAACTGTTCCTGCAGGACCAAAATGTTTTGGATGTCATGGATTTTTCATATGAAGCATGAATGCCCTACATATCTCAAGAGCATTAGGAAGAGTAAGGCACTTGCTGCAACCTTGAGTGACACTGAGCCTGAAGATGATTCCGACAATGAGGATGACGGAATCTTAAATGCCTTCACTGCCACAATCAATCCTACTGAAGGGATTGTTGAAGAAGTGGAAGAAGAAGAAGAAGAATTGGTGGATTCTAAGTGTGAGAAGATGGATGATCAAGATGATATCCATTCAGCCTATGATAAATTGTACAAGCTCTCTAAGAAGCATGAGAAATTATATAGGCTGGCCACCAAGAAGCTCAGTGATGTGAAACTTGATTGTGAAGAGTTGTCCACAAAGTTTGATGAGGCAAATCAAACTATTGGAGCACTGAGGTTCGAGAACAATTTCTTGGCTGAGAAGACCAAGAAGCTTGAAGCGGAGCTGTTTCAAGTCAAAGCTCAATTGGAGAGGACTTCAAGTGCAAAGCTTGATGAGATGCCCAGCAATCAGAAATTTGCTTCGGATCGAATAGGCTTAGGGTATGGTCTTTCTTCCTCTAATACTGCTTCTACTAATACTACTGTTTGAAAGCTCGAAAATGTGTCGAAAACACAAGAGCAATTTAGACCCCCGAATTAAAATTACGGCTTGGTTGATTTTACACTAACTTAATACTAAGTGTGGAATAGTGTAAATACAAGCGTATAAGCAAGACAACTACTCTAATCCATATTTAAAGCAACACAGCAGTAAAAATGAAATAAACAAGAGTAGGGAAGAAGGATGCAAACACAGATAACATCGAGATGTGTTATCGAAGAGGAAACCGAAGAACTCGGTGAAAATCCTCTCCGCTGCCCTCCAAGCGGAAATCGATCCACTAGACAATCAGTTGGGATACATGGGTTAGCAAGAGACCCTCCAAGCCTAATCTACCCGATGTACCTAAGCCCTCCAAGCTCCTACTCCAACAAGGCTTCTCAGAACCGTGTCTTGTCTAGCTCTCCGGATCCCACAACAAGCTCCATGTTGCACCTGCCATCCTTGGCTTCTTCCAATGCTTCCCAGCAGCACCAAAACGTCACTCAACACTCTCAAAGGGTGTGGTAAGTGTTTAGGATATCAACCTCTCAATGGTATGGAAATGGAGAGGGAAGAGTTGAGGAAATACCACAAGCAAGTGTATAGAGAAAGGTGGGGATGACAATCTCTAATTCTCAATGTGTTTTGCTAGGGTTTTTCTCTCTAAAGCATTCCTCAACATTTGTGGGTAATAAGAGTATATATAGGATAGGCACAGAAAGTGTAAGTCATTCAGTACAGGCTAGCAGAACAGATTGCCTTGCGGGTGTCTCGCGAGAAGGCCTTACCCGCGAGATACTCGCGAGACACAGCTGTCTCCACCTGGCCTGACTCTTCGCATTCCAGCATGTGCAGGGCACATGATTCACTTCGCGGGAAGCTAGGTCGCGACATACCCGAGAAAATTCTTCACCCTTCAAATGCTTGAGTCTTCACACTCTCTCTCTATCACACAACCCTTACAAAAAATCCCACAATAGATACAGGGTATAAACGATTGATAATAATTACAATCAAATTTGGCACGAAATAAAAGCCAACAAAATACACAGTTGTAAATAACAACTTTACAATCTCCTCCTTTGGCTATTCCGTGACAAAACCCTAAAACAGACTCTAGACTTAAATGTGAGTTTGGGAACAAAGGCAAAACTCACTCACACCTAATTCTAGATTCTGATAAGCTCTTGAAACATATGAACAAGTATCTCCTGAAACACAACAACACAATAATAAAAGTGCCTAGTGTGTTGTCGCAGTCAACCAAAAATAAAACCTATACTCCTAAAAATATATGTAGTTGTGCGAGTAAGGATCGTTCATACAAAGAGTATCTAGCCTAGTTTTATGCTACGTGAACAAGGAGGGGGGGGTTGAGTATAATGAAAACAATTTTAAGAAAAACAACTAAGGAACAATTTAAATTAAAGTATTGAAATCAATCAAGAGAACAAACCTTGGTCCAAGTCAACATCCACCATCAAAATTTTACAACTGATCATCGA
The DNA here is from genome assembly GCA_019022515.1 of Quercus aquifolioides. Classification (NCBI taxonomy): domain Eukaryota; kingdom Viridiplantae; phylum Streptophyta; class Magnoliopsida; order Fagales; family Fagaceae; genus Quercus; species Quercus aquifolioides. The sequence goes on along the minus strand of CM032334.1, from coordinate 9,752,395 downwards.
TGTAAGTATATATCAATTCAC